>CAMRHE010000075.1:815000-2157500 GCA_947044405.1 Leptodactylus fallax | reverse complement strand
TCTGGACAGGTCCTATTCTTGTCCAGTTTTATGGACGTGCTCGATGGCCCCAATGAATGGGGAGGTGGAAGTACGAATGACATCTGCGTGCCGCTCAATCACGGCTGGTGGCTCGCACACAGTCTTGTGCATGAGCCCTAAGAATGATGAAAAGTAGCCCAGTCTTTAACTGGTTAACATTCATATTGTAAAATGTATTATCACTTCATAATCACCACTGAAACACATTATGCAATCTTAAAATCTTACAATGCAGCAAAAGGCATTTCTAGAATCTCACCATTCATCAACAGTAATCATATTACAAGGAGAATAGTTGTATCATGTTATGTCAGGATATGCAAATGATTCCAGTAAAGTTTTACAACCTCCACAAAATGTATGTTACGCGAAATGTTTTAGCCTATTTTCCTGAATACCTACTAAAGAAAAGCATGAAAGAATAAAAAAAAAGTCGAAATAAATTTATTTTGCGGCTTCATTGGCAATGAAAAAGAGATAATGGTCATCAAGGTTGTCATTATGCCTGAAGCATTTGTTTTCTGCTGTACAAAAGATAAAAAAAGCAATTACAGAATTCAGTGATATGTTGTAAAATAGCACACCAAAGATATTTCTATAAACAGCCTAGTGAAGGAGCATTACTGTTATTGCAGTCATGTGCAAGAGCAGTCTCAAAGGTATCAATCAGCATTGATTTGGTAGAGGAAGATGTGTTTTACAACTTTTAGCTGTTGTAGCTGCCATAAAATACTAGAGATGGGCAAACCACTTTGTCATGAACCAGGTTCGACCCAATTTATTCCAAAATCTTCAGTTTTGCCAATTTATCTCAGATGAACAAAAAAATGGCTGCCACCACAACAAATGTGTAAGCGTCACTGTGTGACATTCTAGCACCATCTGACATCAACTGACAGCCTCTCAGTCAATAGTCCGTAGTAGGTGGACATGTTATATACACTATATAAGGTTCTATGGCAGAGGCGTAGCTAGCGGGTGGGGGAAGAGGGGCAGAGGGGGCGGCTGACTTTTTGGGGCCCACCCCAGGGCCACCATTAATACATCCTTTATTCCTAACTGGATCGGTGTCTGCAGACACCGATCTAGTTAAAACATATCCTGCAACTTCACAGAATTGTAAATCGCAAGCTACATGATCCAAGGATCCAGGAACATTTAGTCAGATTTAAGCAATTACAGGAAGATTAGTGATAGATATCAATGGATAGGAGTGAGGGCATAGCAGCTGCTGTTAATATCCTGCTTGATATCGCCATGTGGGCCTCTCTTTGTAAATGTCCATATGGGGAAATGGTGCATGCCACCATTAACACGTGGAACAGCAATTATGGGCAAGGACAGTACATAGCTGTCATGGCCCACTGGGTCAATGTTTTGAGTGTCTGAGGCCACAGTCCTACAAATGCAGCAAGGCCCAATGCAGTCTAGTACGAACATCAACTCATGGGTGCAGGGCAGGCACAGTTTCAACACCAGGTGGGACTCATCTGCCTCCTCCAGTTACTACACACTGGAACATTTCCCACCCCCAACTTCACCAGTGCTAGTCATTGCTTACACTCTCCCTCATTTTATGTTTGTAGGGTGAAGCGCACAGTGAGTGGCACTGTGGCATATGCTGGAGTGTTAGTTTGAGCAGCAGTATATGATTACTGTGGACACAATGGAGTGGTTAACTGTGAGAGGAAGAACAGCAACAACTTCTACCTCATGATCAGTTTTGGAAGATAGTCCAGCATTTCCATCTGGCAAATTAGGCAGTAGGTACACTGATAGTGTGCCCCAAATTTTCTTGAAATTATATAAATTGTCTCTACACTACTTGGTGTCGCATGTACACCCATAAAGGGGTCTTTTTGGGTTACTTTTTTTTTTTTTCTACAGTAAATTATTTATGACTTTTTTAAAATGGCAGACACACTGATAGTGCACCCCAAATTTTTCTTAACCTCTTCTGGACCGCCCATAGAGTATATACAGTACAGACCAAAAGTTTGGACACACCTTCTCATTCCAAGAGTTTTCTGTATTTTCATGACAATAAAAATTGTAGATTCACACTGAAGGCATCAAAACTATGAATTAACACATGTGGAATTATATACTTAACAAAAAAGTGTGAAACAACTGAAAATATGTCTTATATTCTAGGTTCTTCAAAGTAGCCACCTTTTGCTTTGATTACTGCTTTGCACACTCTTGGCATTCTCTTGATGAGCTTCAAAGAGGTATTCACCTGAAATGGTTTTCACTTCACAGGTGTGCCCTGTCAGGTTTAATAAGTGGAATTTCTTGCCTTATAAATGAGGTTGGGCCCATCAGTTGTGGTGTTCTGAAGTCAGGTGGATACACAGCTGATAGTCCTACTGAATGGAGTGTTAGAATTTGTATTATGGCAAGAAAAAAGCAGCTAAGTAAAGAAAAACGAGTGGCCATCATTACTTTAAGAAATGAAGGTCAGTCAGTCCGAAAAATTGGGAAAACTTTGAAAGTGTCCCCAAGTGCAGTGGCCAAAACCATCAAGCGCTATAAAGAAACTGGCTCACATGAGGACCACCCCAGGAAACGAAGACCAAGAGTCACCTCTGCTGCGGAGGATAAGTTCATCCCAGTCACCAGCCTCAGAAATCGCAGGTTAACAGCAGCTCAGATTAGAGACCAGGTCAATGCCACACAGAGTTCTAGCAGCAGACACATCTCTACAACAACTGTTAAGAGGAGACTGTGTGCAGCAGGCCTTCATGGTAAAATAGCTGCTAGGAAACCACTGCTAAGGACAGGCAACAAGCAGAAGAGACTTGTTTGGGCTAAAGAACACAAGGAATGGACATTAGACCTGTGGAAATCTGTGCTTTGGTCTGATGAGTCCAAATTTGAGATCTTTGGTTCCAACCACCGTGTCTTTCTGCGACGCAGAAAAGGTGAACGAATGGACTCTACATGCCTGGTTCCCACCGTGAAGCATGGAGGAGGAAGTGTGATGGTGTGGGGGTGCTTTGCTGGTGACACTGTTGGGGATTTATTCAAAATTGAAGGAATACTGAACCAGCATGGTTACCACAGCATCTTGCAGCGGCATGCTATTCCATCGGGTTTGCGTTTAGTTGGACCATCATTTATTTTTCAACAGGACAATGACCCCAAACACACCTCCAGACTGTGTAAGGACTATTTGACCAAGAAGGAGAGTGATGGGGTGCTACGCCAGATGACCTGGCCTCCACAGTCACCAGACCTGAACCCAATCGAGATGGTTTGGGGTGAGCTGGACCGCAGAGTGAAGGCAAAAGGGCCAACAAGTGCTAAGTATCTCTGGGAACTCCTTCAAGACTATTGGAAGACCATTTCAGGTGACTACCTCTTGAAGCTCATCAAGAGAATGCCAAGAGTGTGCAAAGCAGTAATCAAAGCAAAAGGTGGCTACTTTGAAGAACCTAGAATATAAGACATATTTTCAGTTGTTTCACACTTTTTTTTAAGTATATAATTCCACATATGTTAATTCATAGTTTTGATGCCTTCAGTGTGAATCTACAATTTTTATTGTCATGAAAATTCAGAAAACTCTTGGAATGAGAAGGTGTGTCCAAACTTTTGGTCTGTACTGTACGTCCGGAAGGTGGTTGCCTATTATTTCAACTCTTTCCCTCAGAACCTGACCTCTCCATCCTGAAGTTACCCTGCACTTAGTACCTGAATATTCACAGATACCGGCTGGTGACTGGCTTATACAACTTCAGTTATATGACTCTATTTAACCACTTCCGGACCGCACCTTGACTATATACGTCCGGAAGCTGGTTGTCTAGTTCTGCAAGGACGTACTGTTATGTCCAAGCAGAACTCAGCAGCTGCACGAAATCATGCAGTTGCTGAAATGGGGTGCCAGCTGTAACTTCAGTCGGAGTTCCCAGAGAGAAGACAGGAAAGGTTTATTACCTTCCCTGCCTTACTAATCGCTGTGTATACAGCGCTCAAAGCTGTATACACCGCTATGGGTGCCGCCATCTTGCGGCTCCCCTCTGATCCGACGGTTCCATGATCTGCCGGGTTCAGCGTCTGTAAGAGCTCTGTAGTAATGTGCAAGAGGCTGTATTCCTCCTGCAACTGGTTCTAAATGTACCAGCCCCAGTTACAAGGGAAATCAGCCTCCCCCACAAAAAAAAAAGTAATCAGATGTCTCCAAAGGTCTATTATGACCTTATGGGGAAACAATGTAAAAAAAAATAATAGAAAAGTTAATAAAAAAAAAAAAAAAAAGTAAATAAAATAATTTAAAAAATTAAATAATACGCCAATAAAATGCCCTTTATTACAGGTTATAGCCCCACACCAGACAACACCATAAAAAATAAAAATTACCGTAACGGAGAGGAAAAAGTATTTTATAAAGTTTTTTAGTATTACTTTGTGCTGTTAAATAAAAAAAAAAAAAAAAATGAAAAGTGAAAAACAGGTGCGTTGGCCCGGTACAGAAGTGGCTAAAATTCTGTAAATTGTCACTCCGCCAGCACAATATTGATGTGGCATTTGGCATGAGTTATAATAAATCAGTCTTGGGGCTTGAGGCGCAAGAAAGGGCCTTACACCAAATGGGCACCTCAATATCGTACCTCTATGCCAGTTCAGCTGAATTCCCTCTTTTTCATATAAACCACGCCCCCTTTCATAAAAGTAGTAAAAGTGTGTAAAATGCCTGATAAATGTGTCACATGGCATATTAGATTTTTAGCTCAAATTCTTGCACACTTTGCTTAGTAAAGCTCACCCACTGTGTTTAAAAAAAAAAATGTTTGTGGCTATTTAGGGTTCCCTGTTTACAGGTTAAAACTAACCATTCCTCAGTCAACCACTTAGAATCTAAGATATCATCCCCATTATGTAGGGAGGCTTTCATGCAGTATCATAAATACACTTGCTGACAAAAAAAGTTGTTGGAATTGAATAAAATTGTCTGTGTGTAAATGTAATGATGATATATGTAAAGGATTATAATAGCAGAGTGAAGGGATAAGTTAATTGGGGAAACTGTAACATTTAAGAGAGACTAGTACCCTTTTGGACCGTCTCTAGCCTGGAAACAAGATGAGATACAATTGGGCATGGAGGCATACAGGTTCCATATGGTATCTTATGGCACATTTGTCCATAGAAATTGCAGCCAGGCCTTTAGATTTTGCACATACATAGGTTGCTGAAGCTGGAATCTCAGGCCACAGGCCTACACATATCGCTGAGCTGTTGGTGTCCCTTGAGTCACTACTAGGGGTGACCAACTGTCACATTTGATGGCTCCCAAGATCGTCACACCAGCATATGGTAGGGTCGAAGTGCTCCTCTATACTCGCATCTGACTCAGGGGCTCACCTCTGCTGGACTGCTTGGAGGGGCGGCAAATTTCATTATTAATGTAACCTAAACCAGCCCAAGACAGGCCACTTTAAAAAAAAAAAAAAAAAAAAAAAAAAAAAAGCTGAGCGGGACCTGTCCTCAGCTGGTTTAGGAGATGTCTGCTTCTCGGCGCAGGCGGCGAAGCTATGATGTCATTGCGCTTCCTGCGCTGAGATGCAGACATCCTATGCGCGGGTCAAAAAGAGGACGCGGCTCCATCGAGGGATCGCAAGTAGGTGACGGGCCCTATTTACTTAACTAATCCAGCTCCTGCTCATGGGCGCCTCTGTTTCCCCATCTGTGGATGCGACTGTGAGCAGGAGCACGGGTCGGTAAGTATTATTATACTATTATTATACTCTAATAATAATGATATAATGATCGGAGGTTAAGGGGAGGTGAGCGAACATAAAAACCAGTGTTACTCACCTCTCCTGTGATCTGGTGTGACTCCAGCAGTCTTTGGACCTCTTTGGTGACATCACGTGGGCCACGCCGTTGTCATTATGTGTCGCAACACTGACCTGGCCCATGTGACGTCTGTGCCGACATTGAAGAGGGCCGAAAGCAGCAGGGAGTGCGCCGAAGCCCAGGATAGGTAAGTAACAGTTGTTTTTATGTTTGTCATCTCCCCTCGGTCTCTGATCATTATACTCTTGGGTCTGAAAAGACCCTAGAGTATAATAATAGTTATTGGGGGCATAATACTGTGTGGAGGGGCCACTATGGGCCATAATACTGTATGGAGGGGTCACTGTGGGCCATGATACTGTGTGGAGGGACTACTGTGGGCCATAATACCGTGTGGAGGGGCTACTGTGGGCCATAGTATCACGTGGAGGGGCCACTGTGGATCATAGCCGTGTGGAGGGGCCACTGTGGGATATACCGTGTGGAGGGGCCACTGTGGGCCATAATACCGTGTGGAGGGGCTACTGTGGGCCATAGTACCATGTGGAGGGGCCACTGGGGCCATAATACTGTGTGGCCTCTGTGGGACATAATACTGTGTGGAGGAGCCACTGTGAGCCATAATACCATGGGCAGGGTATTTTTTCCCCCCACTGGGAATTCAGCCTGGCCGTAGCCATATATAGGCATGTTGTTTGGTGGATGGACGAACCCACGTGGCTCTCATTCTCATTCAATGTAAGTGCCAAAGATAGCCAAAGTACTGTATTTAGCTATCTGCGGCACTCCTATTAGAGAATGTGGGCCATGTGATCTTGTCCATCCCCCAACCAGAAGATGTGTGAAGTTACTTACATTGTTAATGCCGTGTTGTTGATCTCTGATACTGAAGTAAAATCTTAAGAAGAAATCTTAAAAACGGTTTTATTAACTTTGTATATTGTGTATGTTTATTGTGCGACGATAGCAGTGTGAGAAGCTAGTAGCATGTAAACTCAATTTTTTTTTTTTTTTTTGTGGGGGGGCGCCTTTCTATAGTCCACCTCAAGCAGCAAAGAGGCTAGGTTCACCCCTGACCAGACTGTTATTTGATCCCAAACAGAACCTGAATTTGTCAGAAAAGACAATATGATTTCATTCTATAACAGTCCAGGTTTCTTGTTCGTGACGCCACTGCAAACGATCATTGGCTAGTAGGTCATGTATTTTGCAACATGATGGCAATTTTATTTCTACTAGGCACCTGGAAATGGTCCAGGTAGAGACAGGGTTGTGTAATGAAGGTGCCACCTGTATCTCAGTGAGGAACAAGGAAACTGGGAGTTGCTTGTGTTTGTTGGTGGATCAAACAATCCTTTTTACTTGTGGTCTGTTTGGGCCAGCCAAAGCCTGTTTGTGATGTGTGCAAGCTCTCATGTAACCACTACTCTCAACTCTTCTAACAGCTATGCCAAAACAGCGTAAATAACCGGCAATTTGTCAAAACAACCATTTTTCTTCTTTTTCTTCTTTCAGTCCAATGATGTCCCCCCCCGGCTGCCGGGTTTCCGTTTGCGGAGTCCGCTTGGGGACCCCCGGATGGAAACCTATCGCTAAAACGTTGTTTCTTTTTTGTTGTGAGTATTCTGTTTGGGGGGGGTTTTTTGGTGTGGTTCTCTTTCCAGAACGCCGCCCTCGGTATGGGGGCGAGGTGGGGGGGGGGGGAGCCCCCCCCCTCTTAGGTCAGCCGCCGGTTCTGCAGGGGGGGGGGGGGGGGGGGGGGGGGGGGGGGGGGCGGGGGGGGGGGGGGGGGGGGGGGGGGGGGGGGGGGGGGGGGGGGGGGGGGGGGGGGGGGGGGGGGGGGGCGCCCCGGGGGGGGGCGGGGGGGGGGGGGGTGGTGGGGCCGCCCCCCCCGCCCCCCCCCCCCCCCCCCCCCCGGGTGGGGGCGGGCGGGGGGGCTGGGGGGGGGGGGGGGGGGGCCGGTGGGGGGTTCCTTCCGCTGGGTTGTTCCCTGTGTGTGAAAGGGGGCCCCTCCCCCCCCCCCCCCCCCCCCCCCCCGGGGGGGGGGGGCCGCCCTCTAAAAGAAGGGGGGCCCCCCGCCCCCCCCCCCCCCCCCCCCCCCCCCGGGCGGCGCCCCCCCGGCCCCCCGGGGGGAGGGGGGTGCCCCCAAATGTGAAGTCAGGGTCGTTCGGGTTTCCGTTTGCGGTAATGTTCATTCAGTGTCCATACTGCAGAAGTGGACAGAGTAAAAGTAGAAACCATTGCAGAATTTGCCTTGAATTGTTCATGCTATATTGTAATTTCTTGCTATAGCCCTGTCATTTCCTTTAACTAGCCTTTATTAACTTATAGTAAATATATATTTCTGACCCCCCGCGTGTGCGTCCTTTTCTGGTTGCGGGGTCCACACCCCCCGCCTTGCTCTCGGTTCACGATTTACCTGGGAAACCTGCGGACCCCATAGACTATAATGGAGTCTGTGTGGTTTCCGCTCGATTTCCGCACGAAACATGCAGACTCCCCATACGGAAACCCGAACGCAGATGTGAACCGGGCCTTAAAGTCAACTTGGCAAAATGTCTTTGACTGTATTGTAAAGGCATGTCTAGCAGTCAATAATCTCTAACCAAAAGGCACACTACCTAGGAGTAGTCTCTGAGAGAATTTTTATAGGGCATCTGGAGAAGCACTTTTGCTCCCTCTTGTGGCATGACAGTGTCTAATCAGACCACACTTGTAATAATTTAAATATATATATATATATATATATATATATATATATATATAACACACACTGTGATTATTACAGATAAAAATGAGAACATTTGAACATTTTATAAACTTATTACCCATTCCATTTCATAGTAGAATAAAATAAGTACATTAGTGAATAAGTAGAAGCTGAAGACAGCAATCTCCTTAACTGATTACATAGAATTATCTCTTGTTTTGCAGATTATTAGGTGACATTTTTAGAAGTCACATGAGGTATATTACACTGATCATTCAGGGAACTTCTTTTCTAAACTCAAAATCAGTGTTGCTTTGCATACTATATATCATGTTACTCCCTGTTAATCATCCTTTGCCAACTTAAATTACTGTCTTCAGATCAGTTCAAAAGGAAACACTCTCAACAGGGGACACAATGAAAATAGTTAACATAAAAAGATTTATATGTAAGAACCTACCTATAGATTAATTATTAGTGCTTTATCTATGGATTTTATTTACAACATATCAGAAAACCTGCATCACCAAGCTTGGACTGTCTGGCAAATTCTCCTGTGGGTTCCTAGAGACTCTGCATGATAGATAACCCCTTCTAGTTTGATGCCTATTTGCTACATCAATAGGGTCTGTCTGTTCAGCATCTACACTTAGCAAAGCCGTAGAAGGTTTTGTTGTCTGCTGCTGAATGAAAATATCACACTGCACAAGTGCAAGGCTGCAGATCTGGAGGTGACCCTGGACCCAGAATTCCAGAAGGGCCCATAATTGATCTCAATATAACTTTTTTTTTTATTGTTTTTGTTTTGTTTTAACTTAAAGGATCCATATATCAAAATTACTGACCTATCCTTGAGAATGGTGCGGAGATCATGCATAGCCAGGGTCAGTAAATTATGTAGTGGCCTGTATGTGATATTGCAGCTCATTTCCCATTCAAACGAATGGGAATATTTTTTCCTTTTTAATAAATTTGATTGTAAATGCATTAAAGATGAAAGCAACTCATTTGTCGACTGATGGGGAACGTACACAGGATGCGAACAAGCACTTCATAGGAATTATTTTCGGTGTCCAATAATCCAAAACAATGAAAACTCCAGGGCTCCAACATCTGTAGGCCCAACAGAAGTTTGGAAAATATTATTTGTAGTTAACTCAACCAGGCGTACAGGGATTTGGAAACCATTCAGACAAATATAGATGTGTGCCTGCCCTGCAAGCCTGAGGCGTCCATAATGATGAAAGAAGATCTCCACTTCCGTACTCCCTTAGCACATCAGATTTTTCACAGGCAAATAGAACAGGAGTCCAAGGCTCAAGGAATAGAAAAGAAATAATGTAGCGTCATTTATTACCTAAAGATATCCATATCAAAAGAGCTTGTCAATAAAGCATTAAATTCCAGTAAATCAAGCCAATAGCCTCTGTTGGACCTGAAGGTGTTATAGCCCCAGAGTTTTCTATATTTATATTATGTTGATAATCCCTGTTGACTGAGTGAACCATGTCTCACTCCGTTTGGAAGCTCCACAGTGACTTTAGAGGTTTGATAAACTGCACTTTTTTTTGCTAATTAAGTCCTTGCTAGAGCTTCCAATCTATGAGGAAATAGGGAGACACAAGGTAAGAGGGCCTGTTTGGTACAATGGTCCAGCCATGTTTTATTAACCACTTCAATACCGGGCCAATTTCTGGTCCAGGACCAGACACATTTTCAGGTTTTTTTGTATGTGCGGTTTTGCTTTTAGGTGGGTGCCTCCACTAAAATTATTCGCCTCTTAGGGCCTTGACTTCCCATGAATTAAGGGCAAGTTTTAGCACTTCCCATGAATTAAGGGCAAGTTTTAGCCATACTAATATTTTATGCCTAGCATACACCACATACAGCCTCCTCTCTGGACCTGGTCAGCGCTGCCAAACATTGCCAACTTTATATGTGACATGCCCAGGCCCTATTTTTAGTTTTAGATGGGATTTAAGCACACACATTTCAACCAGTTACAGTGTTGTAAGGGTAATGGGATAGTCAGAGATCTATTTCAGTAGAGGTAGTTCTGTAGTATTGTCATTTTTATAGACTTTAACCTTCCCAACCACAAAACAGACAGTGGAAAGAGTCATATCCTCTAAAATAGATTCTTTAATTTTCTTGTTGTTGTACAAAATGTCATAATCTTTGGGGTACATATTGTTTACAGCAATAAAATAAATATATATATATATATATATATATATATATATATATATATATAACAGTCATGGCCAAAAGTTTTGAGAGTGATATAAATATTAATTTTTACAAAGTCTACTGCTTCAGTTTTTCTAATGGCAATTTGCATATACTCCAGAATGTTATAAAGAGTGATCAGCTTAACAGCAATTACTTGCAAAGTCAATATTTGCCTAGAAAATGAACTTTTTCCCCCAAAACACATTTCAACATCATTGCAGCCCTGCCTTAAAAGGACCACCTAACATCGTTTCAGTGATTGCTCCATTAACACAGGTGTGGGTGTTGATGAGGACAGGGCTGGAGATCAATCTGTCATGATTAAGTAAGAATGACACCACTGGACACTTTAAAAGGAGGCTGGTGCTTGCCATCATTGTTTCTCTTCTGTTAACCATGGTTATCTCTAAAGAAACACGTGCAGTCATCATTGCACTGCACAAAAATGGCCTAACTGGGAAGAGTATTGCAGCTAGAAAGATTGCACCTCAGTCAACAATCTATCGCATCATCAAGAACTTCAAGGAGAGAGGTTCCATTGGTGCCAAAAAGGCTCCAGGGCGTCCAAGAAAGACCAGCAAGCGGCAGGACCATCTCTTAAAAGTGTTTCAGCTGCGGGATCGGGCTACCAGCAGTGCAGAGCTTGCTGAGGAATGGCAGCAGGCAGGTGTGAGTGCATCTGCACGCACTGTGAGGCGGAGACTCTTGGAGCAAGGCCTGGTCTCAAGGAGGGCAGCAAAGAAGCCACTTCTCTCCAGAAAAAACATCAGGGACAGACTGATATTCTGCAAAAGGTACAGGGAGTGGACTGCTGAGGACTGGGGTAAAGTCATTTTCTCTGATGAATCCCCTTTTCGATTGTTTGGAACATCTGGAAAACAGCTTATTCGGAGAAGAAGAGGTGAGCGCTACCACCAGTCTTGTCTCATGCCAACTGTAAAGCATCCTGAAACCATTCATGTGTGGGGTTGCTTCTCAGCCAAGGGAATCGGCTCTCTCACAGTCTTGCCTAAAAACACAGCCATGAATAAAGAATGGTACCAGAATGTCCTCCAAGAGCAACTTCTCCCAACCGTCCAAGAGCAGTTTGGCGCTCAACAATGCCTTTTCCAGCATGATGGAGCACCTTGCCATAAAGCAAAGGTGATAACTAAATGGCTCAGGGAACAAAACATAGAGATTTTGGGTCCATGGCCTGGAAACTCCCCAGATCTTAATCCCATTGAGAACTTGTGGTCAATCATCAAGAGACGGGTGGACAAACAAAAACCAACAAATTCAGACAAAATGAAAGCATTGATTCTGCAAGAATGGACTGCTATCAGTCAGGATTTGGTCCAGAAGTTGATTGAGAGCATGCCAGGGAGAATTGCAGAGGTCCTGAAGAAGAAGGGTCAACACTGCAAATATTGACTTGCTGCATTAACTCATTCTAACTGTCAATATAAGCTTCTGTTACTCATAATATGAATGCAATTATATTTCTGTATGTGATAAAAACATCTGACAAACACACATAAAAACCAGAGGGCAGCAGATCATGTGAAAATATAATATTTGTGTCATTCTCAAAACTTTTGGCCATGACTGTATACATAGCGTGTATGTATATATTTGTATTTTTTTTTAAAACACAATTACTGCAAAGATACCTCTTCCTTTTATTAATGATGGAAATATCACTCCCAACTATGCCCTATTCTATTTAATCGATCTTAAATTGTACTTGAGTGTTTTGGTAAAACAGATAGGATAGGAAACAGGGGGACAAGGGCACAATATGTGCAGTATGGTTATTTGAAGGACAACCTGTCACTTCTCTGATTTAATACTTTCCTTCTGTGCTGATGGAGGTAAAACTTTCAGAATAGCATAAGTTTCCACTGATTTGCTTGCTGACCCTGTGGCCACTGCTTGGTCCATTTCTGTACTTGCATCATGTTAAGATGGAGGTAATTGGCGCTCAACAATGCTATTCTGCTACCTCAGAAAGGTCAGTAGATTTTGGCGCTCTCAGCTGTGAAACATTAGACTTGGTGATGTCATTAAAAACGCCTTCCATAGTAACCAGTCAATAGTTCCAAAGCGGAGAGCAGTGAAAACTACCCATCTTTCTGAAGTAGAGGAATATTGTTTTTGGTAACAGTTTATGATGAGGCATAGGATTAGATTATGTAAAACTGCAGGCAACACGTTTTATCATTACAAAGAGTTATGCCAGTTAACAAATTTAGCACTGCTATAAAAGTACATGAGTACGGAATGGCAGGGTCCATTATTGCTGGCCGGAGAGAGGTTTGAGACAATTATTTAAATATATTTTGTCTATATAGTCTGAGTGCCAAATTTTGTACACAAATGTTGAAGTGAATGCCTACCGTGACTTTTAAAAATGACAAACGTATAATTTCTTGTTTTACTACTATTAAGCCATATTTTATCAAACAATACATTCTGGAAGGCAAATAAGACATATATTTATTTTGTGTTTTTAGCTTTTGTTTTCTCCAAAAAAAAAAATAAATAAATAAAAAAAATAAAAGCAGAGCGCACATGAAATAGAATAGATCTAGAACTTAAATGGAATCACTTAAAAGACAAGCCAGTCATTTCTCTCTTTTCATATTGTCATTGAAAGTTTTGTAGGAATAGTCAGTATAATGAACATTGTGGTAGCAATTACTAGTCCATTCCAAAGAACCAAACTCACAGCGCTACCGCTTAAAAGATTAACGTAATGGAAAGGATTAATCTTTCCTTAATTAATTTGTAGAATGTGCTCTGCTCATGGCAAGCATTCATTAATGTGAAAAGGAAGCCGCAATTGCCAACAATCGGAGACATATTCCTTTAAGGTCACTGCAAGTCCTCCAGCATGTTCTTAATAAAAGAAGAGATCATTATTTTTTTGTACTGTACTAGCTATTGAATTGGCTCCATGGCATTGTAATTCTATTTGTGGCCACAGGTTCTCTGTAATGTTTATTTCTTGGCAATTACTGTAAGAAGATAAATAGTCCAAGTTGTACCATTTAGAACAAGGTTAACTTGTAATTACAAGTGGATTTCTTCCATAAAAATATGTAGAAAGATGTGGAGTGCTCTCACAGTTTTCTTCTTTCACATTAACCTGTTTTTTCATGGTACATTCATATAAATGTAGCATAAACCATTGCAGAAATGGCTCACACTGTCATCTATCATAACTCTGACACCAAAGTCCTGCCCTAATTACCATAGAGAACCATGGTGCAATGTCCTGCATTGGAGATGACTGCAACCACTGTGTAACAAAGTGTATCGGATTCCATCTGTATGTTTGTGCCACAATATAGTATGTGGAAAATACTGAAGATGGCTACCTCACATCAAGCAAAATGGTTTGGTTGATATTGGGTATATACGCAAACTAATAATACATTATATTGGTTTGTTGCTACTATTCATCCCTTATAATAGAATATTTAGCTATATATAAATATATATATATATATATATATATATATATATATATATCTTGAAATATATAATACATTATATGTCCTACTGTACTCTATGGCAAAGAAACACTGCCTAGTGACATTTGTAGCAAAGCAGAAAACACTGAAAAGTCTCTCTCAACCTTTATGTAATAGTTCCCCATGGTAGATCAGGGAGCTAAATCTCTAAATCTTTATTTCCCACTAAATCTGTACTACACTTTTTGACTCTCTTTTTCCATTATTTAGGATTTCCGATTTATCATTAGCTAAAGGGATTTTCCGTTCTAAAAATACTGGTGACCTATCCTAAGCATAGGTCATCATTATCAGATTGGCTGGGGTACTGGGTGTCGGACCCCCACTAATCAGCTGTTCTCAGGAGATAATACACAGGGGATGGAGCAGGAAGCAGACAGTTCTGTTCTCAATGTAGTAGCAGGATCAGGTTACGGCAAATCAGCTCCCATTCATCTGAAAGGGACCTAAACTTCTGTGACTCAGTTCTACCGCTAAACTAAGAACAGACCAATGGCTGGTGTCAGGTCCCCACAGATCTGATATTAGTGACTTATCTTTAAGATAGGTCACTGATATTTTTTGTCTGGAAAGTAGAGTTGATATTTCCCAATAATTCTGTTTTCAGGAGCCCACCATGACAGCACCACAGGAGGATGAATGTCTACCCCTATTAGGGACTGGAAGCACACATAAGCACCTCCACACCTCAGTATATCTCAAATAACCAAGGGATAAAGGCAAATCCAATATACATGATATATTACTTCATATGTTAATAAACAGAAAAAAAAAATAAAGGGAGAGAAATAAGAGTGCTGTTATGGGAGGGCTCCTCGAAACTAATTATACTTTCTCAAATTGCCATGACATGACTGTACAACAGGAGAAATACTAAATAAACCATGACTTAGAGAGGGACCACAATATGAAGAACCTTCTACCGAAAGAAAGGTCCCTGCTGAAAGTCAAATCCAACCTATAAAGTTTAGTAAAGGTATGTATAGAGGACCATGTTGTGGCTCTACATATCTGTTCTCACATATGCAGTTTGCAATGTATTTTACCTTTATTAGGCCCACAATACTGAATAAAGAGATTTTGATCTTTACTCCAAGACTTAGTAACTTCTAGGTATTGCAAGATTGGTCTGTGGGTGTCCAGAGTCAATGCAATCTTTATTCTTCAGCATTAGAAGGATTATGACAGAAAGAGGGTAATATGAAATCCTGGTTTAAAGAAGACCTTTCAGGTCTTCATGCACATGCGGTTTTATATACCGCTAGGAAGCCGACATTGCGCTGAATTCAGCGTACTGTCGGCTTTCCCGTTATGTGCCCCGGGGCTGGAGATATGGGTGCCATTGCCGATCTCAGCCCACTGTCAGAAGGGCGTTCCTGACAGTCTAGCTGGGCTGTGAGGAACGCCCTGCCTGACAGTTCTCGTCCATAGCCCTGCACTGTCAGAGGGGGCGTTCCTCACAGCCCAACTAGACTGTCAGGAACGCCCTTCTGACAGTGGACGGTGAAACTAAGACCACCAATAGCTCCAGCCCCGGGGCACATAACGGAAAGCGCACTGTCTGCTTTCTAGCGGTATGTAAAACTGCATATACATGAGGACATGACAGGTCCTCTTTAAGTGAAAATCTGAAACAACTTTAGGTAGAAAGGAAGGAATCAGACAGAGTATTATCTTATCTTTCAATATTTTCAAGTAAGTTCTTTTTTAGCTGAGAGGGCCTGAATCTCACATAAATTACAACATGTAGTAATAGCTAGAAGAAAAATCAACTTTCCATGACAGGATTCATTTACCTTTAGCCAAGGCTTGGGCTGGTTTTCATTTAGCCTTGAGATAGCCTTAGTTGAGGGGTGTATTTTGTGAGAGAGCACCTTCAGTGCTTAAGGTTAGTTAGTGGTAGTTAGGCAATGGCAGGTTGTCCCTTTTTAAAGGACCCCTTTGTTCGCAGAAAAGCCTTGTAACTGCTGGTAACTGAACAACTCCAATGCTGCATGAGTGAGGAAACCTTGGTGTCCACAGTTGAAATGTACCCTGCATTTACACAATAGTGGCTGGAAAGAGAAGACTAAGTACCAAGGGTTATGCCAAATTTCCACAGTGGAAAGGGTCAGAGTCAGAAGATAACAGGAGGGAGTAAGGAGCAGATGCCACTTCTGTCCAATTTTATGGAAACCCAAAAAAGTGGATACTGTAGGTTTAATGTGCATCCTTGTTCCTCTGTGACTGAAATAATCCTACAAAGCAAACTGTGCTGGGAACATTGTCTGTTTATCTACCATTGTGTCTCCTTTGTCTCATTCGCATCCTCCATCACAGGCATCTGGAAACTACAACATGTAGATCTACAGCAGGAATTGTCCTGGGGGACCCTTTAACATCACCCAAGTGTGATCCCATCATCACTGTGCTACCCAAGGTCCTGTAATAGGATTTGCCACTGTCACATGGGATTGAGTGATTAGCCACAATCTTGGGCCTCCTCCACTTGTGCCATTTCCACACTACTAAACCCTGGGGGGTTGCAGTTACAATAGGAATTTTTCATGTAGGTTTAGTAAATGTAGATTCCAAGTAAACACAGAAGGGCAAGGATCTGATTACTGGATTTAAATAAGACGGATGACAAATGGAATTGATACCTTTTTGAGGATTAGGCATTTAATGGCTGGTGATATCGTTCTATATCATGTAAAATGGTTGACATTGGTTATAACTTTTTGTTCACTGTCAGAGCAAAATAAGCAACTCCAAAGTAGTAACTGATCTAATGGCTAAAATAAAACGCAGAGTAATTGCAAACAGTGGATATTAGGTTTATTATTTTAGCATAAATAATGACCTTAAGAAAACACAAATGTTCTGTATGAACTCAAAGGAAAAGTTAAACTGTTGAATATTTCTTTAAAAATAACAGAAGACCTGCAGTTACTAAGAGCCACAAAGATGTAAGCTACTGTTTGGACTGAATTATACTCTATTTCTTAGTAATGCTTTATTGTTCTAGGATCCATATCCCTTATAAATCTTTTCCTGCAATTCCTTTTATATCTTAGAATATATAAGTACATTTATCAGCCTGTAGATGGCAGCATGGCTCTATATGATGATGTGACCTACTAACGTACTCCATGTAAAGTTCTAGTTAGAATGTAAAAAGAACTTTTATTAACTCCCTGTGACTCAACTAGAATTCCATGCAGAATTCTGTTTTACACTGCTGTAAAAGTCTCCACTTAATTCTATTTCAATACACTTAACTGTATGCAATTATGTTTCTAAATATACAATATGCGGAGCACTGAGATGCTGCATGTAGCCCTTCAGTTATCAGCATAAGCAGCGACCACTTCATCTTAGCATTACCAAAGAGGTCCACAGAGAAATGCATCTCATTGCAGAACTGAATATACAAATGCATGAAACATAGACATAGCATCCGAAAACATTCCTTGAGGAAATACATTTTGAAATCCCAACTTCATGTAACACAACTGCATACCATAATCTGTTCTTTTGTTGTTAAAGAGCGAAAAGTGACATTGAAGGCCTATATCATATGAATACATTTAATAGGACTCACAATTTAGGGATTTGATTTCTTCAAACTGGGGACTCATACTGATGCAAAAAATATTATATCCCATATGACAGGGGTCCCCAACCACCGGTCCGCAGACCAGGACAGGGGTCTTGGGGGTTCTTCTGCCGGTCTGCGGGGCAGCGGTCTGGCCTCAGTAGATGCGGCTCCTGGCACATTATGTGGGGCGCAGTGGGGTGGGTCGGCAATCTGGCCACAGTGTCGTGGCTTCTGGCATAGCTAATGGCAGGGGACCTGGTCTACAGCGATGTACACCAAGGTCCCGCCAACACCCCCCGGTCTACAGCGCTGTTTGGTGTATAAGTCTGCCCCCATATGACCAAAGCACCGCCCCCCCTGCCAGGCCGTGGTGAAAAAAAGGTTGGGGACCGCTGCCATATGACTATACAGTATGGAATAAAAGTATCAGTTTAACATTAAAGTCTAACTACGGTATGTTTATCAAGGCCCCCCACTCCTCAAAATCTGCTCTATCACAGTCTTATGAACTATAAACGTTCATTTATAGCTATTTCTTCAAATAAGTTATGAATTGCTTTGATTTCTTGTTAATTTTTGCTTTGCATTTTCTGCATCTGTAAAATAATCTGTATGAATGATAATAATAAAAATCTTGACAAATAATCCAGTGCATCCCACAAGCTCAGCTGTTTTACACATCTCTATCGAAGACAAAAAAAATAAATCATAGCTTAACATATTATAATGAATTTATTTAATATTTTTTAATTTTCTCTTTATGGCATATCAAGAACAAAACCAAGGGTTAAATTTTTAGGTTTTTTTTCTTTAAAAAAACCCCACAAAATTCTTCATAAAGTATACTTCCAGTGATCCGCTTAAAATCATTTTAGGATGTTCACCCTAATGCGTAAATTCATGTTTCTAATCCATATTTAATCAATTATTGGTAAACTTTATTTAACGGCAGCCCTGCAGTCCTTTAGAATAATATCAGAGAGAGAGGAAAATTAATAGTTTAAACTAACTGGAATATTTTACTCAAATTGAGAAATCTAAACTCTAAAAGGAAATATATATATATATATATATATATATATATATATATAAATTTTTTTTTTTAATAATCCTGTGATTACAGCAGCCTCTACACAGCTCTTAGTGGTATGCAAGAGTAGATAGTGTGTAATAGAGGAAAGTTGCAAGTATAATGTAAGCTGTGTACAGCAATTGAAATTGTCAGGATTCGCAGTTCAGCTTCTATACCTTTTAAGGAAGGTTACCATGTCAGCCTAGGAAGTTTCTGCAGTTTTGTAACTAATCTGGGCTTGTCCAATTAGCAGCTGAGGAAGCATATATAAGACGTATCACTCCTGACCCAGGTGCCTACTAATTTAGTTCTATAGTTTGGCTCTGAACCTGATTGTGTATATTGGATTGCTTTTCTGACCCTCAGCTTGTTTTGATGTACCCATTCAGATTTGACCCTTGGCTTTCTATTGGATATTGGATTTATCTCCTGATTCTGCCTCTGATGACTTCTTCTGGTTTTGACCCTTTGCCTAGACGATTATCTCCTGTTTTTCATCAGCCCTGTAAGTGAATTGTGGTTTCTGGTTTATTTTCAGTAAGTGAAGTGTTTATTTCCTGTACAGTTTCTGGTGGTGATAATTCAGATGCCCAAATTCAGCAAAGCCCATCTGGCCTTGCGACTGGCGCTGGTGAAGGCATTTGGGGGTCTGTCTCTATCTCACAGTACTGTGCTGATTTTAAATAGCTTGTTCTTCTACTCGCTGTTATCAGAAAGTTTCTACTTTTGCTGTGATTTGGCATCTCAACCAAAACTGAATTATTTCAAAATTAGTTTTCAAATTTAGAACCAATACTTAACATGTTTCACTAAAAAGTCTTAAAACTTTACTATTAGGACTCATGCAAAGCATCTGAACAAGAACCGATTAATAATGATGCTCCCCTTAAGGGTGAAAATTACTCACTGTATTTTGTATATCAGTCCAGTACAGTAACCATCTAGGCTGACATCATCATTAGCTTGGTACTTAGTGGACCATGATAAATACCCTGAAGTAGCTGGCTTTACAGTAGAATTGTACATGTAGGTTTAAGAATACCATTAAGTTTTTATTTTTCAGTGGTTATATATATGCTTCATCATTGTTTGTTTGCATTGCTGTTACAGGCGATTTGCACGTACCCATCTGTTCCATTATGCGCTTTATAATAGCAGATCTTTATCATCTAGTATGATTTGACGTTTTTACTGGGATTTTCTGGGTCTGTTTAGTTCTCTGTAGATGAAGTATGACTATTACATTATGGAGAAGAACAACTCCACCTAAGAGCTGCAGAAAGGCTCCATCTAATGATGAAAAGCAATATGATGAATGGAAGCTGAGAGAATATTCCAAAAAAAAAAAAAAAAGAAGATGAGAACAACAACAGTGCTGGATCATCTTAGAATACTGCATCGCTTTGTTTTTCTTTTTGGAAATAATTGAGTACACCAGGATGTTTCCCTTAACTACCTGCATGTAGGGCACTGATTGGACAGTGTCAGAGCATGTAGGGCACTGATTGGACAGTGTCAGAGCGTGTAGGGTACTGATTGGTCAGTGTCAGAGCATGTAGGGTACTGATTGGATGGTGTCAGAGCGTGTAGGGTACTGATTGGATGGTGTCAGAACACTCATTGGACAGTGAGTAGGAACATGCCCTATTGGCAAGGAAAATAAAGAAGGAAAAACAAAGGAACTGAATGATGAAAATTTGTAATAATAGATGCTTCAAGATGCAAGTTCTCTTGAAGTTTACTTTTTACATTTATACCATATATTTATTTGTCATATTTGTAAATTATAGTAGGTTAATATCCCTTACTGAGTATTTTATGAATTCAATGTAAGGATGAAAAAATAATTTTATAGAAACTGTAGAACAGTGACAATGGAAACACATCCATACTTGCTTGTTCATCAGGGTTATGTATATGCTTGAAGAATAGTGGACTTATTGGTGACTGATCTCTGTACTCTTCTATCTGGAACATATTTTAAACGTCAGCACAATTCCTATAATAATGATAGGTCTTGGATGGAAATGCATTCAGGTTCTAAGAAAGAGGACTCACAGCTTGTGTCAGTTTCTACTATGTTAGTTGCTAGTAAAAAAAAAAATATATATATATTTCCTGAGTTTGACTCTTATCCGTCAAGAGAATTGGCCTTAAATGTCAACAGAAAGAACATTCCTGACAGACATCATATCCCAGTTATCACACATATATTTCAGGTGGCACAGTTGCAGCAACAATAATGTTCTTTTTTTATATGTATGTATAAAAAGACAGTAAAATGAATAAAAATACAATAGTGCACTCAGTCCCTAAGTTCCTTCTGTTCATGCTCTTTCTGGAGACTAATAACTGCAACATGAATTGATGTATAATATACTGTTTGCTGTGGTTGAGGAGCGCAACAATCTATTGTACATCATTCGCTATACCAGGAAAAGGGAATAATGAAAGGGACTGCATATTTTTTAAAAAGTCACTAATATAATGATCCATGGACATTACTAATATGAGAGTTGGGTATTAGATATGTTACATTACATTTCTCCTGAGTGTTTTATGCATGTTATGCATTGGTAGCCTTTTATAAAATATAGACACTATGAAAAATAAAACTTTGAAGTTATTTTTAGTTACAATGTTACAATATAACTGTTTTAAAGCATATTGTTCTCTGATGCTAACCTGTTTGAGCACAGTATAGTATAAAGCCTTAGAGATGATACAGAGCTTGGAGATATAAAGCTTCTATATTTTTGCAAAAAGGCCAGGAGCATACATTATATACATGCAGCGGGTAAGCCCCTGCAAAATACAGTACAGCTGAATACAGCTGAAACTAATGGCACTGATATCTCTTCTATGGGGGCAACTATGAAAAAGAAACACTGCATTGGTTTCACCGATCAACAGCTTTCTAGTGGTATATAACACCACATAGGTTAGAAGACCTGAAAAGGCTTCTTTAAATGCTGTCTGGAAATACTTAAATAGGCACTGTCATTTCAACAAACATTGTATAAATTAATAGTACAGGCGATTATAAGAAACTTATTTAATATATCTTGTTCGATCTGTTCCGCTAATTTATAGATCATATCCATATAGCTCCATGAAAACCATTCAGCAACTCCCATTGGAATCAATGTAAGATGAAAGCCTTCCGTTAAAAATGGGAACCCCTTCAGGCTGCACGCTTGATCGTGTGCGTGAAACCTTAGTTTTTATTCAGCATCAACATTAGTTTATCACAATCAAAGCACTTTTCTTACATCACGACAGGCCTTTTCTTCTCTGTATTTGTCCTGTATGGTCTTGGAGCTATTTCTGAGTGAGAGTCAGTTATAGAGCAGATTCTCCTCTACTCACTGTGTGCAGTGTATGATAGCTAGTCTGCACCCACCAACTACAGATTCCTTTTGCACTATTTAGCAGGTTTCCCCTCTGTGTGCAGTAAGTTACATAATGACCATTAATAATATTACTTCTCATGTACACACGAAAGCTTAACCTGAAAAGTCAAATGAAATGACAGGTACACTTTAAATTCTACATGTAGAGATGAGTGAACCTCATGAGATTAACTTTGATGCAGAAGTGATATAATTATACTCTTGGGCTTGGGTCTCCTCAGACCCCAGAGTATAATAAGTAGAAGCCCAGGGGAGGTGAGTAAAGATAACAAACACTTATACTCACCTTGCCTCACCTCTCCTGGGCATACTTGTGGCATCCAGTGGTCCCCTGGCATCTTCCTCAGGCCTCTGGCTGACTTCATACTACTGAATTAAAGCCTCATGATGTTGGCATGCCTTGGAACACCTGATGTCATCCAGAGGCTGGAAAAGGCCTGAAGATGCCAAGGGAACGTCAGATGCCTAGGAGAGGTGAAGTAAGATGAGAATAACAGTTTGTTATTTTTACTCACACAACGTTTTGTGCAGATGGAGGAAGGAGCTTTCTTTGAGTCCTTGTAGCATTTAAATAAGTTTAAACGTTAAAATACTAAATTAAGTATTCCTGATATGAACGTCGTCTTCATCTTCTTCGTGAGCTGATCCGTTCATGATTGATTAGCTTAAATGAGATCCTTGCTTTCAAAGAAGCTTTTCATTTGCTAGAACTTATGAGGTGTTATGAGGCTTTTAAGAAGCTAGGGAAGCTTAAAATACACACAAGTTTATGTAGAACCACTTTTTAGAGAGAAGGGATGGCTTAATGATACTCAGAAAAGTCTACTTCCTCATGAAAAAGTTTGGTAGGTCTTCTGTGGATCAGGAGAACTGTGTCCATGCCACTGTAGAGTACCTGCAACAACCCAGTGGGGGAAGGTTAGGAATGGCTGTAGTTGGCTCAAATGACTCTCCAGCCATAACAGTCTTCACACTTCTCTCACAACACCTGGCTCTAGCTCCTGGACAGACTGACCTAGACTTAGATTCCTTGGTGGACATTGGGGGTGGCTGCTAAGGTGGCAATCAGGAAATAAATAGGCTATCCTAAGCTTTAGCGAAGGGGGCCCTGAATCCTTGAACTTTACTGGGCTCCTTGGCTTGGAGGTTTGGAGTAGGTTGCTAGAGGGCCTTTCTCCTTTTGGAGGGGGCTTATGATAGATTGCATCCTTGAGCACTGTTGTGTGGAGACACTAGTCATGAGAGAGTCATGAGATTAGACTTGAGAAAAAAAACTTTCTTTACTTTTTTTTTTTTTTTTATTTATAGCATGTGCTGCATTCCATCCTATAGGACTACAGCTTGGGAAAGAAATAAAATACATGTATGACACTGCAGGTGCTCTGAATTGCCTATGAAGTTAAAAAAATACACATTATATTGTAGTGCAGGGAAACTGGATAACTCCTATCTTTAGATAAAAGCAAGACCATAGTCAAAAGTCAGACCTGTTCTCCACCTTCTCAGGGCTGGAATTACACTGCCGCTTCTCTTGTCAGTGCATGATACATAGGTAGGGATACTGCGGACAACACAAAGTAATCTTGATGTGCATGTCCACCTAACAGCTGATGGATGTGTATCTGACAACACTTTTTCCCGTATACAGGCTACTTACAGGTCTCTATAGAGTTACCATTTAAGTCATAAAAATATCTTGGGAATCTGAATGCATGGAAGTATTTAATATAAATTAGTATAAAGCTGAAACTATAAAAACATTTCAGATATAATTGTATTTCACATCTGCTTGATTACATTTAACAATGCAATGAGATGTTGTGAGGGCTTCCTACTGAGATGAAAGATGCCGTTTCAATAATGTATTGCATTTTATACATTTTCATATCTGTTGCACAGTCAGTGTTTATAAGAAAAAGCCTCATAAAGAAATCTTTAAACTGTGTTTAAAACCTAGCACTGTGAAAATGTATAAATATATATATATATATATATATATATATATATATATATACTGTATGTATGTTATAATAAACCCTCAGCATTAAGCAGAACGGGTTACCAGACTTTGGATATAAACAAAAATGTGGCTTTTCACTGAGAAGGATATTCAATAAAAAATGTTATTGTACATTGACAAATTGCTCTTATTTATGGCTGACAATTCTAGATTTCTGGGAGCTTTATGAGTTTTTCTGTGAATCAGCAGTATAAATTGCCAATAATCAAATTGTTGAAAACAATTTTGGTTTTTACAATGTGGTTTCCAACCTTCCATATCTGGGCCTTGTTATATCCTGACCTGTGGGGACCTTTGCTGTTATGTCTGTTAGATTAAAAGTGCTTTCTTTTAGTAGCACTATTATAGGGCTGTACAGGTTCTGATCTGGACTTATCCTGACATGGGCATAACAGTAACAGGTTATGACCAGTAAAGTGGGAAAGAAAGGGGAGAGGAAGAGATTGAACAAGAGAAACCAAGTGGTGTAATAGGACATGCTTTTTTCCACGAAATCATAGTGTCTTATTGATGCGATATGACACGGTTAATGTCTTACTGATCAGTCTATATGTATTTCTTGTACATCTATAGGAGGTTCACTCTAGCTTTGTGTGTATTTCTGTATACTATACTGGTCACTCTATATTGATCACTAGATAAGAATTTCTTCAAATTCCTGTACCATAAACGATCATGTTACAAGCTGAGCACTCAGCCCTTCACCCTTCCCAAAGGTACTATAAAAATTGTAGGGGGCTCTTGTTGAGTAGTCTAGGCTGGAATCATGGGAAGGTGTCCAGATCTCTGAAAGTCATCGAACGATGGGTATATGTATCAGTTCAAGATACAGTACAGCCCAAAAGTTTGGACACACCTTCTCATTCCAAGAGTTTTCTGTATTTTCATGACTATAAAAATTGTAGATTCACACTGAAGGCTTCAAAACTATGAATTAACACATGTGGAATTACAGTGCCTTGAGAAAGTATTCGGCCCCCTTGAACTTTTCAACCTTTTGCCACATTTTAGGCTTCAAACATAAGGATATAAAATTTTAATTTTTTGGTGAAGAATCAACAACAAGTGGGACACAATTGTGAAGTGGACCGAAATTTATTGGTTATTTTAAACTTTTGTAAAAAAATTAAAAACTGAAAAGTGGGGCGTGCAATATTATTCGGCCCTATACTTTCAGTGCAGCAAACTCACTCCAGAAGTTCAGTGAGGATCTCTGAATGATCCAATGTTGTCCTAAATGACTGATGATAAATATCATCCATCTGTGTGTAATCAAGTCTCCGTATAAATGCACCTGCTCTGTGATAGTCTCAGGGTTCTGTTTAAAGCGCAGAGAGCATCATGAAGACCAAGGAACACACCAGGCAGGTCCATGATACTGTTGTGGAGAAGTTTAAAGCCGGATTTGGATACAAAAATATTTCCCAAACTTTAAACATCCCAAGGAGCACTGTGCAAACGATCATACTGAAATGGAAGGAGTATCAGACCACTGCAAATCTACCAAGACCCGGCCGTCCCTCTAAACTTTCATCTCAAACAAGGAGAAGACTGATCAGAGATGTAGCCAAGAGGCCCATGATCACTCTGGATGAACTGCAGAGATCTACAGCTGAGGTGGGAGAGTCTGTCCATAGGACAACAATCAGTCGTACACTGCACAAATCTGGGCTTTATGGAAGAGTGGCAAGAAGAAAGCCATTTCTCAAAGATATCCATAAAAAGTCTCGTTTAAAGTTTGCCACAAGCCACCTGGGAGACACACCAAAAATGTGGAAGAAGGTGCTCTGGTCAGATGAAACCAAAATCGAACTTTTTGGCCACAATGCAAAACGATATGTTTGGCGTAAAAGCAACACAGCTCATCACCCTGAACACACCATCCCCACTGTCAAACATGGTGGTGGCAGCATCATGGTTTGGGCCTGCTTTACTTCAGCAGGGACAGAGAAGATGGTTAAAATTGATGGGAAGATGGATGGAGCCAAATACAGGACCATTCTGGAAGAAAACCTGTTGGAGTCTGCAAAAGACCTGAGACTGGGACGGAGATTTATCTTCCAACAAGACAATGATCCCAAACATAAAGCAAAATCTACAATGGAATGGTTCACAAATAAACGTATCCAGGTGTTAGAATGGCCAAGTCAAAGTCCAGACCTGAATCCAATCGAGAATCTGTGGAAAGAGCTGAAAACTGCTGTTCACAAACGCTCTCCATCCAACCTCACTGAGCTCGAGCTGTTTTCCAAGGAAGAATGGGCAAGAATTTCAGTCTCTCGATGTGTAAAACTGATAGAGACATACCCCAAGCGACTTGCAGCTGTAATTGCAGCAAAAGGTGGCGCTACAAAGTGTTAACTTAAGGGGGCCGAATAATTTGGCAAGCCCCACTTTTCAGTTTTTTATTTTTTACAAAAGTTTAAAATATCCATTAAATTTCGTTCCACTTCATGATTGTGTCCCACTTCTTATTGATTCTTCATCAAAAAATTAAAATTGTATATCCTTATGTTTGAAGCCTGAAATGTGGCAAAAAGTTGAAAAGTTCAAGGGGGCTGAATACTTTCGCACTGTATATGCTTTACAAAAAAGTGTGAAACAACTGAAAATATGTCTTATATTCTAGGTTCTTCAAAGTAGCCACCTTTTGCTTTGATTACTGCTTTGCACACTCTTGGCATTCTCTTGATGAGCTTCAAGAGGTAGTCACCTGAAATGGTCTTCCAATAGTCTTGATGAGTTCCCAGAGATGCTTAGCACTTGTTGGCCCTTTTGCCTTCACGCTGCGGTCCAGCTCACCCCAAACCATCTCGATTGGGTTCAGGTCTGGTGACTGTGGAGGCCAGGTCATCTGGCGTAGCACCCCATCACTCTCCTTCTTGGTCAAATAGCCCTTACACAGTCTGGAGGTGTGTTTGGGGTCATTGTCCTGTTGAAAAATAAATGATGGTCCAACTAAACGCAAACCGGATGGAATAGCATGCCGCTGCAAGATGCTGTGGTAACCATGCTGGTTCAGTATTCCTTCAATTTTGAATAAATCTCCAACAGTGTCACCAGCAAAGCACCACCACACCATCACACCTCCTCCTCCATGCTTCACGGTGGGAACCAGGCATGTAGAGTCCATTCGTTCACCTTTTCTGCGTCATACAAAGACACGGTGGTTGGAACCAAAGATCTCAAATTTAGACTCATCAGACCAAAGCACAGATTTCCACAGGTCTAATGTCCATTCCTTGTGTTCTTTAGCCCAAACAAGTCTCTTCTGCTTGTTGCCTGTCCTTAGCAGTGGTTTCCTAGCAGCTATTTTACCATGAAGGCCTGCTGCACACAGTCTCCTCTTAACAGTTGCTGTAGAGATGTGTCTGCAGCTAAAACTGTGTGTGGCATTGACCTGGTCTCTAATCTGAGCTGCTGTTAACCTGAGATTTCTGAGGCTGGTGACTCGGATGAACTTATCCTCCGCAGCAGAGGTGACTCTTGGTCTTCCTTTGCTGCGGCGGTCCTCATAGAGAAGGCCGGATGCGTTTGTTGATCGCTCTATTCCCACCCGATACCTGATGCCTTCAATAGCCTCTTGATCATCACATCACAGAAGGGCCTCTTCAGCAGGCAGTGTCCAGGGGTTCTTGGCAGATCTGAGAGCAGGCACTGCTTCCAATATGGTGCCGGAGCCGCCTGCCTCCTCCAAAGCTTCAGCAACTTCCTCCTCTCAGGCCAAACAGCTTTCACCATCTGTAATAGCTGAAGAATTTGACCCACTCCGTTTCCCAGACTCTACTATATATCTACTGTATATAAAAATACATGAAAAATTAGATTCTTGGTCTACATTTTGATCAAACTGTATAAAGGCAACATCTTTAAGGTGGGTGCCTCCACTAAAATCATTCGCCTCTTAGGGCCTTGACTTCCCATGAATTAAAGGAGTTTTCCAGGCAAAAAATGTTTTTTTGTTTTTTAAATGTCTGTTAGTGCTTTTAATGGGTTAATAAATGTGCCCATATACCTTTAGCCGTGTTTTGAGTGATTTAATGTGTGTGTCTGGGAGCTCCTGGTATCTTCTGCATTTGTTTACATGGTACAGCTTCCTGCTATGTAACTTCCACACTAACCCCTCTCACCTTAATCCTCCCTCCTTCCTCTCTCCCTCCCTCCCATACACCGCCTACCTGTCTCTCTAGCTATCCCACCCACTACTAGCCCTGGTCTGCGCATCAAATTTCTACGACACAGTCAACATCAATTTGTTCTATTAACAATATGCCATTTGATGGTGCAGGTATACTGATGATATCTTTGGTATAGAAGGGATCCTATACTGAGCCTCTTGAATTTTCATGACATTCTGACCTCCTTTTTCACTGAAAACAAATTTATGATTTAGTATGATAAACTTATAGCTGTGTTCAAAATATATAGACCTCTAGGACAAACTGATGATTATGATAACAAGGTGGTTGACAACATTTCAAATGGCAATAAAGGGAGATATTGTAGTTATAGGAGACCTCAACCTGCCTGACATAGATTGGAATATTTCTAGTGCTCTTACATGCAAAAGCAGGAATTTAAATTATGCACTTAAAGGAGTAGCTTTTCTCCTACTCAACAGCTACAGCTTAAGTTATCAACCAGAGGCGATCACATACAACCAAAGTATTAGAATTTAGAATGACCAATTTCAAGTTAATGTGGGATAGTTTAAAAGGGAATTAGAAAGGTGAAATAAAACAGCAGGACTGTATGCTGAAAAGTGACCATTTTAAAAAACAAAGCTATATCTGACACATCAGCAAAAGTGAAAGGAGAAAGAGACCACTATGGTTTACTACTGTGTGGGTTAAAACATGGAATGAAACTGTTTATAAACACATTCCCACAGAATAAAATTCAAAGTTGTTTTTTTTTTTATATATAACTGTTTATTTTTTAGAATTTTTTCACAAAAGAACAGAAAAAACAAGTAGATATGAACATGAATGTAAATATAGCAATGCCCATAGCCAGGGAGCTCTAAGCATCCTAGAGCAAAACATGAGGCTCAGGGAAATTATGACAATGCAAATAGATGGGCCAGACCCAAATAGAACATATTTAACCAAGGGAGAGACACAAAACAGGGAAAAAAGGGTTAGCGAGACATTGAGGAAAAGAGACAAAAAGTCTATGCAATTGGAGAGCTTGGGTCACCCAAAACTCATTCCACGGGTTCCATATTATCTGAAACCTTTCCTCCTCATGGTTGAGTAGTGCAGTCAGATATTCTAGGGACCGGCATGCTTTATTCTAGAGTATAACTCTAGGTGTGCTGAACAGCTGTGGAGAAAATCACTTACACCTGCAGACTTCCTCCACTTCAAATTTATGCTTAAAACCTACAGCTCTGCCCTTCACCTCACCAAACAAGCCTATTTCACCACTCTCATCTCTTCTCTCTCCTGTAACCCTAAAAGGCTCTTTGAAACTTTTCACTACTTACTCGTAAGGTGCAGGCACCATTCACAGACCTTAGTGCAGAAGACCTGGCCACTTATTTCCATAATAAAAATATAAAATCCGTCAGGAAATAACTGCCCAATCCCCAGGTGGCATTGATCCTCTCACCTACCGTACTTCAGACTGTTCATTCTCATCTTTTAAACTTGTTACAGAAGAGGAAGTCTCTCGGCTACTTTCTTCTTCTTGCCCTATGACCTGCAGTTGTGACCCTTTCCCCTCACACTTTCTCCAGTCTCTGTCGCCTGCTGTCACGACTTACCTTACTAAAATATTTAACCTCTCTCTCTCTCTTCTGGAATTTTTCCCTCCTCTTTCAAACAAGCTGTGATAACCCCACTATTGAAGAAATCCTCCCTTGACCCGTCCTGTGCTGCTATCAACCCGTCTCTAACCTCCCTTTCATCTTCAAAATCTTGGAACACTTGGTCTATTCTCGTTTAATCCGCTATCTTTCCACTAACTCTCTTCTTGACTCCTTACAATCTGGCTTCTGCACTCTACTGAAACGGCCCTCACAAAAGTCTCCAACGATCTCCTGACGGCTAAATCCAAAGGTGACTTCTCTCTTCTTATTCTTCTGGATCTCTCAGCAGCATTTGACACTGTTGACCATCAGTTCCTCCCACTATGCTCCGCTCAGTCGGCCTCACAGACACCGCGCTGGTTCTCCTCTTATCTCTCAGACCGCACATTCAGTGTATCATTTGCAGGCTCTGTTTCTTCCCCTCTTACCCTTGCTGTTGGGGTTCCTCAGCACTTGGTCCTAAGCCCCCTGCTCTTCTCTCTCTACACAGCCCCCATTGGACAAACCATCACCAGATTTGGCTTTCGGTACCATCTTTATGCTGATTACACCCAATTATATACGTCATCCCGTGACATCACCCCTGTACTAATACAGAACACCAGTGACTGTCTCTCTGCTGTCTCAAATATCATGTCTTTGCTCTATCGGAAACTGAATCTCTCAAAGACTGAACTGCTGTTTCCACCATCTAATAGATCTGTCCATACCATCTCTATTGCTGTCTCCGGCCTTACCATATCTCCTAGGCAATATGCCCGCTGCCTCGTGGTTATGTTTGACTCAGATCTTTCCTTCACCCCCATATCCAATCACTCACATGCTCATGTCATCTCCACCTCAAAAACATCTCCAGAATACGCCCTTTCCTTACCAGAGATACACTAAAGACACTTATTGTTGCCCTGATTCACTCTCACCTTGACTACTGTAACTCCTTACTAATCGATCTTCCTAACTCTCCACTCTACAATCTATTCTGAATGCAATAGCCAGGCTCATCTATCAGTCTAGATGCTACAGCGATGCCTCAGGTCTGTGTCAGTCACTACATTGGCTGCCTATTCAATACAGAATACAATATAAACTTATCACCCTCATCCACAAGGCTCTCCATAATGCTGCACCTCCCTACAATTCCTCCCTCCTCTCTGTCTATTGCCCAACCCGTGCTCTCCGTTCACTCAATGACCTAAGACTAACATCCTCTATTATCAGAACCTCCCACGCTCGTATATAAGACTTCTCCCGAGTTGCATCACTTCTCTGGAATGCTGTACCCCGGACAATCAGATTAACTCCCAATTTCTACAATTTCAAGAGCAAACTAAAGACACATCTTTTCAGACAGGTCTATCACAATTCCTAATGTAAACTCTAATGCAGTTAGAATCCTTAAAACGAACCCTCCTCTGATCATGCTCCCGCATTACCCCACAGGATATGATGCCATTTCAGTCTAACTTTATATATCCAGACACCATCTGCACATTAAAGGACATGACTGGTTATGGCTCATACAACTTTATTTATGTGTAATGACAGTAACCTCTATTACAAAATTGTCCGGACCACTGTATAAGCAATGCTACCTCCGATGCTGCCCCTGCTACCTCTTGTCACCCCCTTTACCTCATAGATTGTAAGCTCTTGTGAACAGGGTCCTCAGTCCCAGTGTGTACTTGAATCTTGTCTGTACTTGAACCCTACAAATTGTACAGTGCTGCGGAATATGTTGGCGCTATAGAACTAAAATGTATTATTATTATTATTATTATTATTATTATTATTATTATTATTATTATTATTATTATTATTATTATTATTAACTCCTCCAGTGTTTAGCATAGCACTAGGCATCTAGCTGAGGTAAGGAGTAAAATCAGGAGTCTGAGTGTGGGCTTACACAACTTGTTTGCAGGCAAGTTAAGGGGATACATTCTAGGCAATAGAGGGAGGCTAATACCCAACACCTGTTCCAAGAGGTTGGAGAAGAGGACAAGACCAGAAGAGATGAAAAATGTGTGCTGGACGGGAACCACAATGCCAGCAACTATCCAGAACATTCCAATAAAAAGAGTGGAGTAAAGTTGGCATGTGGTACCAGTGCATCAACATTTTATAGAAGTTCTCTGTGTGTGACAAATCTGGAAGTCTTATGCACATGACTCCAGATAAGCAACCACTAAAGTACTCGAGATGGATGTTCCCAGATAGCTCTCCAACCTTGACATATAGTTTTAAGTAAGCTAATAAGTCAGAGATAAGTCCAGCAGTAGCAACACTGGATTTGCAGAGCCTCTCAAAAAATGTCGGGGACTTAGGACCATGAAAAATAGAACAGGCTAGGTATGAAATTTGGATGTAAGAGAACTCACTGGACTGGAGAAGACCAAACTTGGATTGGAGGTTAGAAAACGGAAGGAGAGTACAGGTCCTGTAGTCTATATAATGTCAGCTACCGCCTGGCCACCAGTGCAGTGAGCCCCGGGGGATAATGAGGATGAAGGAGAAAAGCAGTCATAGAGGAGTGTGCTGAGGATAGAGGGAAGTGAGCCACACAGGTGTGCCAGACATCCTTTGTAAGTGCCATAGGGCCCATTAGATCAGTCCCAGGAGGGGAGTGAGGACTGAACCAAAGCTGGGAGTTATGGTGTTGCAGAGTAATCCTCAACTTCTCTATCTCCATGTTTTATTCCAAGTTTGTTGGCACACATTTATTTTGCATGTTTCTATGGTATGCATGTCAAAGCATACATGTTAAGTGAATTTCCCCTTTAAGCATTTTACTTAATAAAATGCTGATTCATATATCTCCAGTAAATTTATTTCCTATATGTGTTGTGAACCATTTTGGAACTTGAGATCTTTTTTCTTCGTGTGAGATGCAATCACTCTTTCCACAATATCACATTTTGACAGTGATATATAAAAATAAGATTGTCCCGCAGCGTGAGATATTGCTAATGATAAGAAACTATATATAATTCTGTGATTCATCAACACATGATGATCTCGTCCAAGTGCACAAGAAAAACACCTAAAAATAGATGTCTGTATAAGGAGGGGGAATAGATTTTATAAGGAAAGGTTAATGTCAGGAGGAAAGAGATATATTTTATGTAACAATGACGTGTGTCCTTACGCATCCGTTATTTATGTTGGTCTAGAGCAGGGGTAATCAACTACTTTTAGCAAAGGTCCACTGAGTGGGGTGAAGGTCCAAGCTGAATGTGTCCAATAGTTGCTGTATTTTTCGGACGATAAGTTGCACCCCTGGTTTAGACAACGAATATTGGGAAAAAATATTTTTTTCTTCCCTGGTGGTCAAATGGAGTTCAGGGGTCAATGCCACTAACTGTTGTTGGGGCACTAAGGCGCTTTATAGGGTGTGGGGGACATGAAGGAGCTTTACACTGTGTGTGGGTACTAATGGGGCATTATACTGTGGGTGGGAGCAATAAGTGTGGCATCCCAGAGCTGGCTATGGCTGGGCTGAGGGTGATCTCTGTGCATTGTATTATTTCCTGTTGCTTCATAGCCTGTGTCACATAGCAGGGGGTCCTGAGTCTCACACAACACAGTGCCACCTAGTGAGCCTCACACATGCATTACACCTCCCATAGGATTGAATAGTAACCAAATGTCCAATGGGAGGACATCGCCTGGGAAAAGGGGAGGAGTCAGCTGATCACTGGGTCCCCATGGTAACACCCCTGCAGGAAGGTCCTGCGTGTGAGGGGTTAGAAGTGTGGAGTGTTAGGAGGAGGAGGTGAGGAGATAAGTGTGATGTCCTGTGAAGAAAGCAGTGAGTTTAGTGCAGGAATCTCAAGTCCTAGACAGGCCCAGGAAGGTTGGAGAGCTGACATACTCCAGCTATTCAGAAGATCCTGTCCCCTGTCTGCCTAGCCATCGCCCTGAAGGAAGTCAAGCATCATTATCTTGTCAGCCTGAGACTGTGGAGAGAACATTCTGGAACACGTGCTCCATAGCCAGTATCACAGGATCCAGGGGCTAAGGCCAGACCTGTGGAATATCCTGCCACCCTGACTATTGCACCCCGAAACTCTGAGCTATCAGGACCACATAACGTGAGTGGGGAATATTATGTACTAGTATCATGGTGGGCATCCTCCTATGTGCCAAATAGGAGCCCAGACGCACCTTAGGGCTGTAACACTGAAGTATAAGGGGCTAGGAACACCTTTCATCAAGTCTACCCTGCACCCCAGGACTTTGCTGTGTCACCAGGCGTACCCCGTTGTTTTGTATTGAAGAAACTGTTTAAGCATTTGTGCCTCCACACCCATGGAAGTAAAAGTTCAACTTTACAACCGTTTCTGTGTCTGACTCTGCACCGACAACATCAGGGCGCCCCAAACACCAGCAGTCGGCACAGGTTAGGGGGAGCGCCCCGGGGGAACAATCACCACCAACATTTGTGCAGCCCCCTCATCACCGGTACCAGTGGTGGTAACGTGGGACAGCACCAGCGCTGCGCCCTCGTGCCCAGAGACCGTGACAAGTCTGCGCTGTTTGCACCCCGCAATCCCAACTGCAGCGTTACCTTCCATCTGGTCACCGCAAGAAAAACTGGCGTCACGAACAGGATACGGGTGTGTGCCATTTTGAGAAAGTCGCCACGAAAAGTGCGCCAAATTGTCTCCAGAGCATCGGTCTTTATTGTGGACTTTGCTAAGATCAAGTTTATTCCCTGAGAGTGCTTGCCACAAAGAGGGGGAGCCCTAAACCCCTGAAGTAAGCCCTAAAGACTGTCCTCTCAGTGTGTTACAGCCCTGGAAGAGTTAAAACGCCCAGGACTTGTTTGCTGCGCCACATCGCTGTGTAAGAACGCCCACAAAGGGTTAACTGTACCTTGCAAAAGTGCGGGGGATTTTTAGCACTGCCCATTAGGCCAGGAGACCCATCTGCCGCCATCTTAGGAGAGCCCAGAATGCTGAGCGCAATGCTCCAGCGCACCCATACAAGAAAGTGAAAGGCGAACGTGCCAGCGCCATTTCTGACTCTCCGGTGCCGCATCACTGTCCCTGCTGTGCACCGCTGATCTCTGGTCCACGCTGCAGTTGCTGTCAGTGAGTACTGTGCCTCCCTGTCCTTGTCTTCAGTCCTCCCACGGCCCCAGCGAGTGTTTTCCGTGTACAGTGTCCGTGGGGAGTGCCACCATTAAAGAGGGGGAGCACACCGTCAGCCTGCATCACAGTGACTCTGTTAATAGCTACAGCATTCCAAGTTGTAGTCTCCATTCCCTGCCAGCAAGCAGTTGAGTTTCTTAAAGAGACGGCGACCTAATTTCAGTCATACCTGCAAACAACATGACTGAGCAAAGTGACATTGTGCCATCTGTTTCTAGTGATCCAGCAGTGCCCATGGCGAGCAGCCTACCATTCTCCATGCCATTTTACCCTGGCGCACCATGGCTGCCGCGCTACAAAGGGGAGGCGCATACCCTCAGGGACTTTCGTGAGAAGATGCTGTCTCTCTTCCAGTTCTATCCTCTGAATACAGAACAGCAGATACAGATCCTGCTGGGCCAGCTTGAGGGTGCTGCAGCTAGGGAGGTCAAATCCTGGCCTGCCTCTGACAAAAGAACCCCTGGGCAAATTCTGGACAAACTCCAGGTGAACTTTGACGTGCGATCTGTCTCCGAGGTAAAGATGCGCTTCTTTTCCAGACGACAACTACCTGGTGAGACCCTGCGGGACTATGCTTTATCCCTCCAAGAGGCGTTCAGAGCTGTGGTGCAAGTGGATCCACGTGAAAATGTGGACTCTGATAAAATCTTGCTTGACCGCTTCATAGAAGGGGCGGGTACCACATTGCTCCAGAGTCAGTTGCGAATGCTTGCTGCACAACATCCCAGCATCACGTTTGCTGACTTCAAGGCCCTTGCCATCCAGGTCTTGGGACAGGAGCAGCCCCAGCCGAGCCCAGTCATCTGTGCTCCCTCACCTGGACCCTCAACAAGCATCGCTCCAGTTGTCCTGTCACTACCTCTGGGTACCTCACCTGCTGCCCAAACTGCGCAGACTACACCAGCAGACTCCAGAGATGACCTTCTGGCCCGAGTGGATCATCTGACCCGTGCCATGGAACAGATCACCGTCCGTCTAGATCGTCTGACCCAGCCGTCTTCATCGTCCAGTGATCCTTTGCGAAGTCTCAACATCTCACCTGAGTCGCCGCCCAGACGTCCGTCTTCAGTGAAACCTCCGCAGAGTGAGAGGCCATACTGTACCTATTGCCATAGATATGGACACACCAGGCCTCAGTGTTTTCAGTTAAACGGGCCACCCCCGAGGCAGCGGGCCGCCCCTCGGGAGGAAAGAAGAAGGGCCCAGGTGAATCTTCAGTGCCATTGTCACGCTTCGTCTCAGCCTGCCCACACATCACAATCCGGGTGAACGGCGTCCCTCTGACAGCGTTGGTGGACACTGGATCTCAGGTAACAACCCTGCGCAAGCAGGTGTTCCTTGAACATTGGGACTTAGGTGTGTTGAATAGAACACCTGACACATGGATAAATCTGTGTGCCAGCAATGGACAGCCCATACCACAGCAGGGTTATTGGGAACCCACTATCCAGATTGGGGACTTGAAACTGCCTAGACAGGGTGTAATTGTCACTGATGTAGAGGATGATAGGTTTGCAGTTGTAATATTAGGCATGAATGTTTTACGCCATTGCTTTGCAGAAGTGTTGGATGCCTTGCATGCCTCTCTCCTTACAGCTTCTCCCAGTGACCAGCAGACCATTCAGCGGGCCATTCGTGTACTCAATGCCCAGCACAAGTTCGCCAACAAACAAGGTGAAATTGGTCGAGTCCGGATCCAAGATACCCGTCCAGTAACCCTACAGCCTGGAACAGAAACTATGGTGTGGTGCCGTGCCCGTCCGGGCATAGAAAATCAGGACTATGAGGCCTTGCTACAACCCATACAGGTAGATGGCCAACCACTTGTCATGGCTGCCCGCAGCCTTGTCACAGTTTCCAATGGACGTGTTCCTGTCCGCTTAGTCAACTTGGGCGATGCTCCAGTGAACCTCCACAAGTTCCACTCTGTGGCCCTGCTACACCGGTTAGCACCAGAAGACATTCTCTCTGGTGATTCTACCGCCACACAGCATTCCACCCAAGCTGCTGAGAACATTCAGAATGGAGCCACGAAGTCCTGGTGGGATGAATTGAACGTGGGAGACGCCAATACCCCTATAGAGCACATCAATGGGGTTCGCAATGTGGCCAAGCGTTACCAACAGGCATTCAGCAAACACCCATTGGACTTTGGTAAGACCACGACCATACAACATCGCATTCTGACTGGCGACCACCATCCAATCAAGGAGCGTCACCGTCCAATACCACCCGCGATGTACCAACCGGTGAAAAAGTTGATCCAAGAGATGCGAGATGCTGATGTCATCCGGGAGAGTAACAGCCCCTGGGCAGCCCCGCTAGTCCTTGTCAAGAAGAAAGACGGAACCCTACGATTTTGTGTGGACTATCGTAAACTCAACAACGTCACGCACAAAGACGCATACCCATTGCCGCGGATTGAGGAATCTCTAACGGCTTTGGGATCAGCTACCTGTTTCTCGACCCTGGACTTAACCAGTGGATACTGGCAAGTCCCTATGGCGCCTGAAGATCGTGAAAAGACTGCGTTTACGACCCCGATGGGACTCTTTGAATTCAATAGTATGCCATTTGGGCTATGTAATGCCCCAGCCACATTCCAACGGCTTATGGAGAGGTGCCTCGGCCATGAGAATTTCCAGAGTGTGCTACTGTACCTGGACGATGTTATTGTATTCTCCCGGACATACCAAGAACACCTTCGTCACCTGTCCGAGGTATTCAAGGTACTTATACAGCACGGCCTAAAGTTGAAGCCCTCCAAGTGCTACCTGTTGAAATCTCAAGTTCACTACCTTGGGCATGTCGTGAGCGCACAAGGCGTCCAACCTGATCCTGAAAAGATCACTGCAGTCCAGAACTGGCGAACACCAACTACCGTCAAAGAAGTCCGAAGCTTCCTTGGATTCGCAGGTTACTACCGACGTTTCATACCACACTTCGCCCAAGTAGCCGAGCCTCTGAACGAGTTGTTGCGCGGTTGTCCCAGAGAAAACTACAACCGAAAGCTTCCGGTAGACTGGACAGCGCGTCAAGAGGAAGCCTTTCAAGCGCTTAAAGCACTTCTGACGCAACCACCAATTCTAGCCTATCCCGACTACAGTCAGCCATTCCGCTTGTACACAGATGCAAGTCACCAAGGTTTGGGTGCAGTGTTGTCCCAGGTTCAGGACAACAAACAGCGAGTCATCGCCTACGCCAGCAGGAGTCTGAGAGGCGCGGAGAAGAACGACCAGAACTATAGTTCTTTCAAACTCGAACTTCTGGCGCTTGTCTGGGCCGTGACAGAGAAGTTTAAAGACTACCTGGCTGCCACACCCTTTACCGTGTACACAGATAACAATCCGTTGGCGCATCTGGACACTGCTCGACTGGGAGCCCTTGAACAACAGTGGGCCTCAAGACTCACGAATTACAAGTTCTCTGTCAAGTATCGCAGTGGCAAGTCCAACGCTAACACTGATGCACTCTCAAGGTTGCCTGTGGGAGAAGAACCACCCCGAGAAGACATTTGGGAAGAGGTGGAGATGCCACCATTCTACAACAAGTTTGCCCAACAGGTTGCTATTGGTGTCCCTGTAGAAGGAGAATCTCTGGCGAAAACAGCTGCCGAATCCCTCCAGGAGCCATCTCTGTGGAAAACGTTCCAAGAAGAGAGCAGAGTTTTAGGAGAATTGTCAGATTTCCTGCTTACAGGAAGAATACCAACCCGTGTAAAGAGAGGTCCTCATGACGTGGAATTAAAACACCTTTGGCGACAGAGGAAGCGCCTGTTTGTCCAACGAGGCCTTCTACTTAGAAACACTCTTGATCCTGTCACAGGTGAAAGGCTTCATCAGATCCTCGTACCAAGAAGAGACGCACAGATGATACTTGAGGCGTATCATGACAGATCCGGTCACTTCGGGGTACAAAAGACCGAAGCTACCATCCGTCGTCGCTTCTATTGGGTTGGGATGAGGAGTGACATTGAGAGTTGGTGCCGAGAGTGTCCCGCCTGTAGTATCACCAAGGAAGGTCGAAGAGATCAGAAGGCCCCTCTACATCCAATTAAGACTCAAAAGCCGTGTGAAATTGTTGCTCTGGACCATGTGAAGTTGGGTCCCACACGTTCCGGCTACAGCTACGCTCTGACAATGGTGGATCATTACTCCAAGTTCCTTGTCATCGTGCCTGTCAGAGATCTTACAGCAAGAACTACGGCTGAGACCTTCTACGCAGAGTTTGTCCGCCATTACGGTTGTCCTGAGCATATCCTCACCGACCGTGGATCGGCGTTTGAATCCCAATTGTTCCGTGAGCTGTGTCAGTTCCAAGACTGCAAGAAGTTGCGAACCACAGCGTATCACCCTCAAGGGAATGGTATGTGCGAGAAGGCAAATCAAGTGATCATCGGCATGCTAAGAACAGCCGCAGTTACACCTGGTGTTGAGTGGCCTGAGCGTATCAAGGACTTGGCCTATATTTACAACAACACACCCCAAACATCTACAGGATATGCACCATTTTATCTAATGTTTGGAAGACAAGGTCAACTTCCTTCAGACTTAACCCTTGGTGTGAAGGTCCCTGACACCATCAATCCACTACCCATAACAGACTGGGTTGTTGAACACCGCCGACGTATGGAGGAAGCTAAAGAGATAGTTGAAACGCGCATGGATGAGGTTCGTAGGAGACAACAGGAGGATTACAACCATCGCGCCCATGCAGCGCCCCTGAAAGTTGGCGACCGTGTATGGTTAAGGAATAACCATCGGAATGGGAAATTGGATCCATTCTGGGAGAAAGAACCATACAGTATCATCTCCATACCATATCCTGAATCCGACGTGTATGAGATCTCTAAACCTGGGAGACAGCCCCAAGTAGTACACCGAAACCGTCTGAAGCTGTGCCTTAAAGAAGGACTACCCACAGAGGTGCCCCCAGCTGAGACAACGAGTACAGAGATCTTGTCACCTTCTGAAGCGAAAGAGAGACCCCCAACGTTAACTGAGCTTATGTGGGCGCCTAAACTACTACCATTTAGCTGTTATCCACCAATTGCTCTAGTGCAAGAGAACCCTTCGACAGATGATTTAATTGATTTCAGTGACTCTGTTCCTGATTCAAATCTTGTTCCACTTAGGCGTTCTGAGCGTACCACAAAAGGCATACCTCCAACACGCTATAGTGATGCCATGGCTGTCCTCGGGTAAAAGAGGTTAACTGTCTCTGCTTCTGTATATATGTTATTCCTGCTCTGATTACATTAATGTTTTTCCTGTGTGTATATACAGTATATATATAATATCTTGCCATGTAATATAGTATTTACATTTATATGCAACAATCCATGCCATAGTGCCTGGCTCACCGAGCCAAGGAAGTTCTGTTACCCCATTGCGGTATGGACATTCGTGCTAGAGTGCCCACTCTTCTTTACAGAAAGGACTGTTTATTGTTTCTCAGAGAGACTCTCATGATAATGGACACTCACTAAATTTGTGCCAGAGAGCCTCTGGACCCATTTGCACTACTGTTGTTTCTATATGGACTGTCTGATGGTACCGCCAAAAGGTTCCATAAGTCTACGTTTAATTATCTCTCAGTTACCCTTCAGACTTCTCATGGACATTCCAGGACTATGCCGGGAGGTCTTACCTCAAGTTTCTAAGTATTATATTTTTCTAAACTGTTAGTGACATTTGCACTTTATTCGTATTTATTAACGTTATGTTACATTTCTCACCTTCACCCCAGCCCGTCGCCGAGGTCGGCTCAGTGAAAGAGGGGGAGGGGGGGTGATGTGGCACCCCAGAGCTGGCTATGGCTGGGCTGAGGGTGATCTCTGTAGTCATTGTATTATTTCCTGTTGCTTCACAGCCTGTGTGACATAGCAGGGGGTCCTGAGTCTCACACAACACAGTGCCACCTAGTGAGCCTCACACATGCATTACACCTCCCATAGGATTGAATAGTAACCAAATGTCCAATGGGAGGACATCGCCTGGGAAAAGGGGAGGAGTCAGCTGATCACTGGGTCCCCATGGTAACACCCCTGCAGGAAGGTCCTGCGTGTGAGGGGTTAGAAGTGTGGAGTGTTAGGAGGAGGAGGTGAGGAGATAAGTGTGATGTCCTGTGAAGAAAGCAGTGAGTTTAGTGCAGGAATCTCAAGTCCTAGACAGGCCCAGGAAGGTTGGAGAGCTGACATACTCCAGCTATTCAGAAGATCCTGTCCCCTGTCTGCCTAGCCATCGCCCTGAAGGAAGTCAAGCATCATTTTGTCAGCCTGAGACTGTGGAGAGAACATTCTGGAACACGTGCTCCATAGCAAGTATCACAGGATCCAGGGGCCAAGGCCAGACCTGTGGAATATCCTGCCACCCTGACTATTGCACCCCGAAACCCTGAGCTATCAGGACCACATAACGTGAGTGGGGAATATTATGTACTAGTATCATGGTGGGCATCCTCCTATGAGCCAAATAGGAGCCCAGACGCACCTTAGGGCTGTAACACTGAAGTATAAGGGGCTAGGAACACCTTTCATCAAGTCTACCCTGCACCCCAGGACTTTGCTGTGTCACCAGGCGTACCCCGTTGTTTTGTATTGAAGAAACTGTTTAAGCATTTGTGCCTCCACACCCATGGAAGTAAAAGTTCAACTTTACAACCGTTTCTGTGTCTGACTCTGCACCGACAACATCAGGGCGCCCCAAACACCAGCAGTCGGCACAGTATAGGGGAAGCGCCCCGGGGGAACAATCACCACCAACATTTGTGCAGCCCCCTCATCACCGGTACCAGTGGTGGTAACGTGGGACAGCACCAGCGCTGCGCCCTCGTGCCCAGAGACCGTGACAAGTCTGCGCTGTTTGCACCCCGCAATCCCAACTGCAGCGTTACCTTCCATCTGGTCACCGCATAAGTAGCTTTATACTGTTTGGGAGGATTAAGGAACATTATACTGTGGAGGGCACTAATAAGACATTAGTGCCCCCACACAGTATAATGCCCCATTAATGGTCCCCACATGTTCTAAAGAACTACTAGTGCCCCTCCCCTATTAATGTATAGTTTCCCATTAGTGCCGTACATGCAATATAATGATCCGTTGTGTCCCACACAGAGTAATCCCCCCTTTGTGCCCCCACAAACAATTAAAACTAACAACGGTCAGGAGAAAGATTGATTTCCGAACCACTGTCCCCTAAGTCCTGATACTTTACATCAGAGGCAGCAGGGATTGGCAATCGCCTCTGTACATAAGAAGGCAGAAGGGACAATTGGGCATTCTGGACAGCTAGCAGGTTCGGTCTGTGTTTGGACCGTTGTCTGCCAGTTGTCTATTACTGGTCTAGAGATTTTGGAGGGGAAAAAAAAAAATATATATATATATATTTGTTCACTGCTTTTACAGCAACATATAAACATTAAGATGTATAATAGTTTAATGACTAGATCAAGATAAAAGAAATTTGGGTTTGGCATCAGTTATTGCCCACCTATCTGTTCTAAGGCCCCTTACAGGTATTTAACCCCTTAACCCTATATCACTTACATGTACATGATTGGGTGTGAATGGGTATATGGAGAAAGCTCAGGATCTGAGCTCTCTCCATACAGGGCAGATGCTGGCTGTGTAATACAGCCAAGACCCGCTGCTAACAGCAGCAATTGGTGCCTGCACCGATCACAGCTGTTTACCCTTTAGACGCCGTGGTCAAAAGGGACTGCGGCGTCTAAACTGTGCAGGTGCCACCGGTGCTTTTTCACCGATCGCCGCCCTCGTGAACGTCATCGGAGGGCGGCGATTGGTTGCCACAACAGCCGGGAGCCTATTAACATGGCATTTTTACCACACAGTGAATGCTGTAAAAATTAAACCCATATGAAATTGGCGCAAATGCATTTTTTTTTTCCAATTGAAACTCATTCTGAATTTTTTTCCACCTTCCAAGCACCAGTACATTTGCATAACATATTGAATGGTGCCATTACAAAGTACAATTTATTTAGCAAACAATAAGCCATCATGTGAGTGAACTGAAAAATGAAAAAGTTATGGAATGTGGGGAGGGAAAAACGAAAAAGCAAAAATGAAAAATGGCTGTGTCCTTAAGGGGTTAAATTGAGTCGGCCAGATCCAAGTTGACTCCTATATCAATAATAGTGCAATGTAGGGGCCTTTGATAGGTCCATAATCATATTTTTGTAGGCACAAACTGTTGAAGTGATGTAAATCATGTTTTTATGGATATGTAAATCAGCCTGCAAGTGTACTGTGGGTGGGGCCTGGCCTGACTGTTTTACCTAGAGATTTAATCTGGAATTCTTGCCCAGTCATGTCTTATTTTCTTGTAAAGGACGTTAATAAAATTCATTTTTAACAAATAAAGATATATAAAACTCCATTAACAAGTAGCTAAAATAAATGATGAAGATTTCAATGTTTTCAGTGTCAAGATTGAGAGATTATACCCTGAGGTATCAATCCAGCCAACCAGTAACCCTGATCTCTACTGATCAGCGGACAGAACGCCAAATTACCTGTCTACAGATTGGTGTCCCTGGTTTGGGTGGTATATGTAAATTTGCAGTCTTTATGTGAAGCAGGGAAATTAGCAAAATCTGTATGTAACATGCAAAGGCATGATGATTCAGCAACAATATATTTAAAGGCAATGTGTCGGCATAAAATTAAATATTTTTGAAACATATTTTTTAAAAAATCCTAAAATCCTGCAGTTCTGGCACTGTCCTCTAGGCCATATAATTTGCTGAGACTTCCTGTTTTCTGTAGGAGATTTCTTTGCAGCAGCCATTTCACTTATCGGCACATTTATCAGCACACTTATCTACTCCCCTCTCTACACAATGACCTCTGCACAGAGTATGCATAGAAAACTCTGCCATACAAGTGAATATGCAGCTGTGCAGCCCTGTGCCCTGGTTGCTGTAGCACTTATGGACCTGGCTGGGCTGCTCTGCTTGGCTTGTATCACTGTCACACCACCCTTGAGCTCAGTTAACGAACACTGCTTCTGATCTCCAGCACTGCACTCTCCTCTTTTCTAGGACCTGTGTGACCTCCACTTCCTATGTCCCAGGCTTTTTCTTCCCCAGTGTGATACACTTGAAAAAGGGACTTGCTGGTCCCGAAACGCGTTGTGTGTGCTTACTGTACCGTACCTTGGGAAATAAATCATTTTTTGCTAATACCCTTTGGATCTGCGCAGTACGTGTATAGTGGTCAAAATACCTCCATTGTCCTCTCACCTCCTGCAGGTGCTACACAGTGACAGCAGCGATCCTATATCCACCTGTTAAATACTCTTGAAGTTGGTTGTGTTATCAAACACAACCTAAAAAGGTGAGGAGCAAATTGTCTCTACCTTGTCTTCCTTTTATTCTAAATGATAATGCACTATGCACTGCTCGGTGCTTTTTTCTTCTGTTTTGTATACAAGTGAATATGGTCTGCTTCATTGTGTCTATGGCCTAATACAGGAAGTCAGAGAGTGTTTTTGGCTTATTGGCAAAAGTTGGAACTCCAAGATGTTCAGGAATTTTTTTTTAAATATAACTATTAAATTGGTAAATTAACAATCTCCAAAAGTTCTTAAATATGTTTAATATAAAAACATGATGTAAACAATAGGTCATTTCCTAGTGACACATTCCCTTTAAGACAATATTTGACATAAATGGCTATTCCACCACCTCTTCTGTCTGCTTTGCCACCTCTTCTGTCTATCTCCCAGTCATTACAATCCTTGAACCATGTCTCGAGTATTGCAACCAGATCCAACCTATTTCTAGATATGATAGGTATTGGCTCACAGAGTTTGTGCCCTGGGGTCACTGCTGAGGTCCAATTATAGGCCTCAGCGGTGACTCCAAGACAGGTGACATCAGCCCGAGGCCTGAAGAGGTGAGTGAGAAGTGATGCAAGGTGAGTATTAAAGTTGGTTATTTTTACTCATCTCCCCTCAAAGTATAATAGTGTTTCATGGGTGACGAACCCCAAAAGTTTTGGTTTTGGGTCAAACCCAAAACTACTGGAAAATTTGGGTCGAATCTGTTTCTATCCGAAGCCCTACTCTCAATGTGTTTAATGAGAGTTTTATAAACCCCTGTGTCAGGAGCTCCACCTAGCTGTCTACAATATGAAGAAAAGCAGGCGAATAGTACAGGAGCTCATTTTCAGAAAATTGAAAATTTGTATCAGAAAAGTGAGCTCAGACCCCCATAAAGAAGTACATTATAAAAAGTAAATTTTTATGATTTACTAGTCTCTAACAATATAGTGAGTGTTTACAATTTCAGAGAAAATACAGTATATTGATAGTAAAAGAAAAACTCCTAAATCAAGCATAATTACTCAAATGGTGTTTTCCCCTTGTGAATTGGTTTCTCCATTGACAAAAAGTGAGCCTTTGAAATCTGCCACCATTAGTTGGTGCCCATCAACACAGACCCCTATATCTCAGCTTCCTGAACTTGATAAGAGAGGAGTAGGACATTGGCTTTGCTGTCCTCACAGTTGAGTTTTAGGTTTTAAGTTTTTTTTCTATGCTTACCTTGTATCTCCACTCACCCTTATACCGTCACTTAGTTATCACAGTCATGGTTCTTGACACATCTTCATCTGATTCCATGTGTTCTTCACATTACTACAGACTTTTACAGCAGGAAAGGGTGAGCTGTATTTACCTGGATCAACCTTTATACCATATGCTAAGGACAATTATTAGGTAAAAAAGGAAAAGCACGCTAAGCCTGACCTTCAAATGAGTGACAGAGACAAATGTGAGAAAGTCATTTGCTCTAAGTCTCACATCTGACTATATAACTTTGATGTATTCATATTGTATTCACTGTGTCCTCTTCCACAGCATTCTAGAAATAAAGTTGAACATGTCTTTGTCTCCTGATTTAGCTTTGATTTTCCTGTTGAAAGATTGGAAAGGACAACTTCAAGCATCTCATGGTTTATGATTTAAGGCTGGTTGGATAAAATATTACTATTTGATCTACTTCACGCTCTGAATCTGCCAACCCTATACTCTCATTAGCACCTCATGAAGCATCAAGGTGCATTTAGCTACACGTGTTGCTTTACCATACATAAGATGAAGGCATACAATCCAAGAACAGTACATAAGACAAAGCTAAGAATAGCTGACAAATATCGAGAAAGTGTTTATTTTTGTGTATTCCCTATTTACAAGCTCCAAAGAAGAGAGGTATGAAATAGAAATAAGATACATTTGTCATTTTTTTGGATGATAAATGTGAAATTTCTTAAAGATGCTTTAGGTATATTATGTAGCTATAGCTATACCAACACAATAGAAATATGCACACACCACACACAGGACACACCTTACACAGTATCTAAGTGACTTTGGCAAGTGAAAAAGTGTGATGACCGGATAAGTATATCTTTCAACCATTAGATCTTGTGGCTTGTTCTGAGTACAGTATCCCACAAGGACTACTGTTAAATGTATATACTTTATTTGTGCTGTTTATCTTGTATTTGTATTATAGTCTGTACATAGTTTGTATATAATGTGTGTTTACCTCCTTAAATGGGGTGTATCACTGTGAGACAGGGAGCAGAGTTTTGGTATGACCCACTCAGTAAGGTCTAGTGAGGAGGAGACCAAGAGTCTTCTCCTAGCCTTTAGAGAGTGAGTTAAGCCTCTAACTGCCTGAGCAGCAACAAATACACTCTAGACTTGGCCAAAAACAGTCAAGAGGAAATATTCACCCCAGTGTCAGCTGAGGAAAAGCCAAGAATTGTGTGACAGCCTTTTATCTGAGGATAAGTGTTAAAAAAGACTAGAAGCAAAGACCCTGCCTGTGCCACCCTGACAGACTGGGTGCTTTGCTAGCCTTCACCCCAGTGAAGGAGATTAGAAAGAAGGAGAGCACAGACTGCCATTCAAGTGTATCAATGGTCACCTAGGCTCCTACTGACAGTGGTAAAGTTGCAATAGTATACCTCCATATCCTCCATACTTGGAAGATGTTATATTGCATTCTGACTCAAGTGATGTAGCAAGTTACCCTTTTGTCTTCCTCCAACAGGAGGCTAGCCCACATAATCCACAGAAGAACTTCTGTGGAAAGAAGCATGAACTCCACAAGACAACTTTTAATGATCTTGTGAAGTCCATTCTTAAAGATGTCTACACAACCCTAGTCACATGGTTTTAATGTTGGCTTAGTCAGCATTTAGAGTCTTTTGAAGCAGTAAAAAATTGTGAGTCTATAGCCAAATGTGACAATGTGCCAAATGTAATAGGCATTAATTAATCAGTCTAAAAAGTTATTACCATTATCTAAAAAGTAGTATAATACTTCATTATAAAAAAACTTAATGGGTAATAAATATCAGATGGGTGGTGGACCAACTCCTGGCACCCCACCGATCAGCTGTTTTTCATAGCTGATATACAGATAATAGAGCAGGAATCAGACAGCACTGTTCTCTGTGCAGTTAAGGAACTGAGTTACTACAGCTTAGCTTCCGTTTAAGTGAATGGGGTCACTACACATAGAATAGCACTTCTTGCTTCCTTTCTCCATTCTCTGTGTATCATCTGCACAGAACAGCTGATCAATGGGTGAGAGACCTTCAACAATCTGATATTGATGACCTATGCTTAGGATGGGTCATCAATATACTTAGCCTAAAAAAACACTTTCAGGCCGGGGCCCCACGTATAAACATTCACTGCAAGGTGGATGGGATTGTAGTGATTCCCATCCACACCTTGCGGAAAAATACACGCAGCAGATACGCTGCGATTTCTAAAACTGTCGCAGATTTGGAAATCGCAGCATGTCAATTATACCAATGGAAACGCCTCTTTGGAATTTCTGTGAAAAGCGCTGTGAGAAAAACTGCGATGCGCTGGCACTGTGGTTTTTCCCGCAGCGCTTTTTTGCTGCAGCCTGCTATGTGGGGCCTTTAGCCTAATAGTTCATATGTATCAATTAACAAAATTAAATGAATGAACAAAAGAACGATCTGAATCAAATCAATATTTGGATGGCCACCCTTTGGAGGAGAAGTCCTGAAAGTAATCTTACAATGTTGATCCCCCATGAGCTAGATGCCAATTGGCCAATATATTGAGAAACATACTTTTCCGAATCCAAATACCTTCCTGATTAAGAATATATATTTTGTTCATTTTCACGTTCCACTAATTCAAGAGTAAAGCAATTGCAATCTACCTAAGTTTCAACATACAATATTAATAACAAGCATGAAAATACTATCAGTCTGAGAACACTGGATGTACACTATAATGTGTTGATGTTCATTCATTGCACATCTGTCAATTGTAATATAGTGTATAGGGTCGATCATTCTTATGAAGGGCATAAATGTCTGCATGTTCTAAGTTCTTACAAGCATGTAAAGTAAAATAAATAAGTTGATTCAGCAATAATGCATGGGATATTTGTAGACTTTTCTATCACTTATGTGATCCTTATTGGAGATAAGGGTAGGATACATTGTTATCTGCAGAGTGTATTCTTTTAAAAAGTTGAGACTGTGAAATGAATGGCAGATTCTGTTGCTTATCTACAATTCATACTTTTTGATGGAAAGAGAATTTAATGCTGTGGAAACATCTGCTATCTACAATGATTTTAGACATTTAGGAACAAATGTGAAATCTCCAATGTAAAACCTGCTCTCTAGACTAAACTAACTGCTATATGCAATGACTTTACACTGTAAGGATGCAGAAATATGCAATGATTCAATTATTTTAAGACACAGAGTTTAGCAGTTACAGTGCATAAGCTTAGCAGTTATAGGCACAATGGTGTATATTTATTCGTATGCCAGTTTATAAAAGCCAGTTGCAACATAAATTGTCTCAAACAGCATTTTTGCACTGCTGACAGCACTTTCCCGAGAAGGGGTGTGACAAAGGAGTGCTGGGGAAGGGCCATTGCCATAAACTGGTGTATATAGTGCTGGAAATCTACGCTAGCCATGAACTGGTGTAAATTTCACTTCAGGTGCTCGGCCTGGTGGAGGGTACACCTCATTATGAGGAGGTGGGCTCCTTGTCATAAATGTGGTGCAGCTTTTGCCGACAACGGTCTAAATAAATTTTTCCCAATATGCACACGGATTAGTGGTTGCCAATCCTGATAAAGGCACAGATATTGATAGTTACTGGTTATTATGACAACTGAGGTCACACAGCATGATGGTTGTGATCCCTCTCAGCTTAGTAGTTGTTGCAATAACAGAATTATAAGGTTCTTTGAGTAAGTCACGCATTGAGGTGTGACAGTTCCGGCTGACATTCCCACAGTCTCCAATCACAACCAAAAACTTGGATTTTCTAAGCCCACTGTACAGTCTTTATCTCCGAGAAGTGGTCCAGAACCACTTCAATGCTCCAATGACACCTTTGGTCAGGGATTATATGACAGACAGATAAGAACTTAGTCTTGTTACATGTCAAGATAGTGAAGTGAGGCTGGCAAGTTAGCACTTAACAAAATCAACAGCTTATAGTTCTTACTAATTCACAAACCAGACAGGTTGATGTTACAACTTTCTACACACATTAAAATGAGTGGCAAGGAGATCTTAACATTGTTTTCGTGGAAGAGATCTGTTTAATAGCTCTTAAAACAATAACAAACCTGATTTCCTGTATCAATCACTAGAAACTTTATTATACTATTCTATATAGATGGTGTTACTCGCCCTAGAGATGGTCCAAAATCTGCCCCTCCTCATCCCCATACCTTTGGGTATCTAAATTGAATATACTTAACACTAACATTCTGCCAGAATTCTGCTGGGCCTTGGATTGGACAATGTCCCAAAACCCTCCAGAACAGTACTTTCCCATATAATTCTGTCCTCTCTATGTGCCCTATCATTCAACTGGAAAACAAACCATATTTCTACTCTCTCAAATATCATAGAGAAAGTTAATAAAAACTACCATTATGACTATATACATGCTTATAACCAACATAGACATCAGAAATTCCTGGACAACTGGCATTGCTGGAATTCATCCAAATTTGCATCCTCTGTCCCATTTCAGAATATTTCAATACAGTCAATCTCTCACTCATAGGTAATGCATTGAACCCGGATGATCCCACCCCCACCCCCCATAAGTATTACTTATATAAAATGTTTAATGTTAATAGATATACTGCTATGTCAATATACATTATTGAACTTTTGTAAACACAACTGTGCACTGAACCAACTTGATGTATATACTCTATCAGGTCTTCACTGACACAATGTAACTTGCTGTATATCCTTTTTGTTGCTAAACAAATGTTTGCTTTATTTACTTGTACTATGAAGTTCATTTCCCCTTCCTGTAAAAATAAGACTATTGAAACAGAAAATGAGGTAGTCAAAGGCACGTCTTACACTTGCTTTTCGCCATTTGTTAACTCCCATCACAGCTTGTAGAGCCATCCAAAGCAACTTCATATATAGTCAATGACCCTACTGACAATGCAGCTTGTGGAATACTCTGCTCTAATGTCCACATCCAGTGACCAGAAAACCATGAGACCACGTGTCCATCATTACAGGTATACATAAACAATAGTATTCTGTTAAAGAGGCACCATACCTGCAAAGGAAAAGGCTATAACACACATGTAAACCACAAATAATACAACATAACATAATGTTCGCAAAACAGTCCCTTCTAAATTTAATTTACTAGAACAGTTGTAGCCCAGGCATATATCTGGTAAGTGAGGTGTGGTTCATAGTTTGAGGCAATTTACAAATGTCTTTGTACAAAAAAGGTCATGTTCTTGAATCTCATTTCTTACATAAGAATGTGATCACATATTGTTGCAAACGTGCGAACACAGCCCAAGTTACACTATACCAGTGTATTATTATTATTATTATTGTTTATTTATATAGCACCATTAATTCCATGGTGCTTTACATTTGCGGATTTACATACGGTACACAAGATATACAAAACAGATAATACTAACAGTGGTCACTGGCACAGTGGGATAGAGGACCCTGCCCACAAGGGCTTACAATCTATGAGGGAAGAGGGATAGAGACAGAAGGTGGGGGTAGAGGCTGTTCAGGTGGTGGTGTGGTGACAGTAGCGTTATTGGAGGTTGTAGGCCTTCCTGAATAGGTGAGTCTTCAGGGCCCTCTTGAAGCTTGTGATTGTGGGGGTCAGTCTTATGTGTCTTGGTAATGAGTTCCAGAGTATGGGGGATGCACGGCAGAAGTCTTGGAGACGATTGTGTGAAGAGCGGATGAGAGCAGAGCGGAGTAGGAGGTCTTTGGAGGATCGTAGGTTACTTGCGGGCAGCTAGCAGGAGATTAGGTCGGAGATACTGTATATTGAGGGGACAGGTATTGGATGGCTTTGTATGTCAGCGTTAGTAGTTTGAACTCTATTCACTGGGCAACGGGTAGCCAGTGAAGGGATTGGCAGAGGGGGGTGGCCGATGAAGAACGGGGGGAGAGGTGTATTAGGTGCAGTTTCTAAGTGTTGTGAGAGTGTGAGCCTAGAGCTAGTGAGCGACCCAGAGCCAGGCTTGAAAAGGTCCTCAGCCACACCCATAGGTGGGGCAACTCCAGAGGGAGAGTACGCAGCAGGAGAGCTGCTGTGGAGACCTGCAGGAAGCAGGTGTACGGTGGAATCAGTCAGACACAGACAGGCGGTCTGTCCGAGGAGGACTGGCTTTCCAAAGAGGACTTTGTTTGAGCTGACTGTGAGTCAGGCTGCTTCTTGCCCCAGAGGCTAGATAGGGCTCAAGCAATGAGGTAGTGCCTAAGTGTGGCCCAGGCTGTCTGTTATTTTGTTTATCTTCCATTTTTAAGCTTAATAAAAGCCATTTACTTTGGGTTATCACCATCTGAATGCTGCTTCTCCGGCACCCAGTACCACCTACACTGCTGTTGAGTCCAGGAGGCTGCCGCCTTTGAGGCTAAATCCCCCCAAATTGTCACAGCGTATAGACCAGAATTAGGCCAGAATGTAATAGAATGCAATAGACTGTCATCCTGCATCTAATTGTCATCTGACCCTGTATACCATCTGTAATCCACAGGTATATGTAATCCATCTGGACCCATATACTGAATACATTTGCTGCTCCATTCATAGTATACCTCTACTTGCTGTTATTTGTCATTTTACTGGTATGATGTTATGCACTCTGTTTTAACTCTTTGAGCTTTGAAGCCACTGTTTCCATTCCCTGCTGGTTCCTCACCCTTTTTTTCTCACCTGAGCTTATTCCCACACCCCTTTTCACACCTGATACTAATGAAACAAATGTATTGCTAGCTGGTATAAATGTAAGTGCATTGGTCATTTAGGCCTTGGTCATTTTGCATTTTCCAAGTGCAGTTTCTAAGTGTATAGACCAGAATTAGGCCAGAATTAGAGCAGAAGGGAACTGAAGGTAACAACAATCCACTAAATGAAAACCAAACAATTAGCCACATAATGCTTCTCACTATAATCACTGTTGTCCTTCCCATACTTGTAAAAACCACTCTACCACCCCAAACCAGCCATGTCACTAAGAATATCTTTATGTCTCCATCTATCCTACCCCACCATCTGACCTTCTCTGTGCAGCTACTCACACACCTACAAGCTTTCCGCCCCAGAAACACGCAACCTCCCCACACACTCTCCTATTTACACCTGCTATCCCTCTCCCTGCTACTCCTCACTTCTGGCGACATATCTCCCAATCCTGGATTGCCCCAGCACTCCCATGCTGTAGGATCTTTCCGCACAACCGGCAACAGCGCACAAAACCCCTTAAATCTTATCCCTGCCTCTAAACTGCTGGAGGAACACGTCCACTCTGAACTGTCCTCCTATCTCTTGTCCAATGTGCTCTTTGACAGACTACAGTCAGGTTTCAGACCCCATCACTCCACAGAAACTGCCCTAACCAAGGTCACTAACGACCTCCTAACTGCCAAACCCAAATGTCACTATTCTGTCCTCCTTCTCTTCGACCTCTCCTCTGCCTTTGACACAGTCGACCATGCCCTCCTGTTAGAAACGCTTTCATCCCTTGGCATCTCTGACCTGGCTCTTTCCTGGATCAACTCTTACCTCACCAACCGCACATTCAGCGTCTCCCACTTGCACACCACCTCCCCGCCACGCCCTCTTTCTGTAAGTGTCCCCCAAGGCTCCATCCTAGGACCCCTCCTGTTCTCCATCTACACCCTAGGCCTTGGCCAACTCATAGAATCCCATGGTTTCCATTACCATTGCTATGCTGACGACACCCAAATATATCTCTCTGGACCAGACATTTCCTCCCTGTTGTCCAGAGTCCCAGAATGTCTACCAGCCATAGCCTCCTTTCTCTCCTCCCGCTTTCTCAAACTCAACATGGAGAAAACGGAGTTCATAATCTTCACCCCTCCATGCATGACCCCCTTACCTGACCCATCTATCAAAATTAATGGAACCACTCTCAACCCAGTCCCACAGGCCCACTGCCTTGGGATACCCTTAGACTCTGACCTATCCTTCAAGCCGCATATTCAAACCCTCAACACTTCCTGCCACCTCCAACTCAAGAACATCCACCGAATCCACTCCTTCCTCACCCCTGAAACTACAAAGATGCTAGTTCACGCCCTCATAATCTCCCGCTTAGACTACAGTAACACTCTTCTCCATGGCCTCCCAGCAAACACTCTCGCCCCCCTCCAGTCCAGTGTATCTCAACATTTTCAAGCAGAGTTCCCCTTAGTGAGAAGACGCCCAAACCAAATACCCCTAAAGTAGCAATCACTTATAAATGTTAACAAAATAAGGGTTTGTTTGGAATCATCATCAACAGTTATGTGATGGCCCCATCAGTGTTCCCACCTGTAGTATAATGGTCCCCACACTTAGTAGAATATCTTCCTCAGTGACCTCAAAAGTCAGCCCCACATGTAATATAATGGCTCCCATACTGCCTCCATGTATAATAGCCCCCACATATAATAAAATTGCTCTCACAGTTCCCCCTCATATATTATATTGCTTAAAGAGCGAGTAGTAAGCTGCATTCATTACTTATTGTTGAGAAAGTGAGGGCCCCTTCATTCATGTCAAAGATCCCTGTGCCAGAATATGTGTCCCATAGTGGCCACTCCACACAGTATAATGTCCCTTATTGGCCCCTCCACACAGTATGTCATCTCATGGTGGCCCCTCCACATAGTATAATGTGCCAAAATGGACCCTATGCTAATAAAATAATTTAAAAAAAATCCCACATACATAGAGGTGACTGAGTCAGTTCTCGTTACAAATTATTCAACAATTTCGTTTTAACCAAACCTGAAATTTTTGGGCTTCACTGCCAACAAACTACTATTATTCTCTGGGATCTCTTCATACCCCAGTGTATAATAACTGGAGGCTCAGAGGAGGTGATTAAACATAACAAACAGTGGTACTCACCTCCCCTGGGCTCCAACACAGGTCCCTATCCTGTTCGGGTCTTTACGAGCTTCTTGAGTCATGTAATGCCAAAGTGACCCATGTTCATTGCTGAGCCCCAGTCACTAGCCTCAGAGGTCCCTGACTTCATTCAGAAGGCCAGAAGAGCCCCTTAGAGGACAAAGACCTGTGCCGGAGCCCAGGGGAGGTGAGTAACACTGTTTGGTTTGTTTACTCACCTCCCCTGGGCTTCTGCTAATTATAGTCTGGGGTCTGAAGAGAGTTTGTAGAGTTGTTTGTGCGTGGCAAACCCAATGAAATGCCATTATGGGTGGTCTCTCACCCTGGTGTCCCCCCTCCCCCCAGGTATACATACCACATGTTGAGAACCACTGCACTATACTGTATACATAGATACAGAGGTAGCAAAGTTAAACCAAACTTCTGCAATTGGTTAAACTGCTGCAGCATAATATGTTATCACGTAAAACAACAAAAATCATAGAAAAGTCATTGGAAAAAACATAAGATATCACACTGCAGCAGTTTAGCCATTTGCAGAATTTATCTCTGCTACACCGGTGTGTGTAATTTGTTGCCTTTTTGCTGCATTAAAGCCTGTGAACCTCACCATATTAAAATGTCTTATGAAATCTTCATTGTACAATACTAGAGGGGCAGCTCACGTACCTACTCATTTCTGGGTTATCTGCCACCTGTAGGCTGATCCATTATTCACATCCGCAGCAAACAAATCAACTTTTATTTAAATTTTCTGTTTTCAATGTCTCTAGGTCCCTGAAAATGTTCAGCACACAGTCTATGATTTTCACAGACAAACTTTAATAGATATCAATAGACATCCAAGATATGCTAAACTGACCAATATAAAACATGTTTCCTGTCCTTTTCCATGGCCTATGTAAACAGTAAAATCAATGGGTTTGTATGTAGTCCATGGTTAACACAGACTTCACATGTCTCTGTGTAAAATAGATGTGTGAATAAGGCCAGACAGTTTAGGAGATAAGTACTGCAATGCTTTCCCCTGCACTGCCTGTGGCCGTTTTTTCATGTGAAACTGGACAACCCCTTTAATAACTTATTTTTTCACCTTAGCCAGCCATAGAATAACTGTTCTTACAGTCTGACCCAGTCCTGTATTCTCGTCGCTTATAATGGTCTTTTTATGTGTATCGCTCACTTCTTATTACATTTGCAATGAATAAAATAAATTACATTTAAGTAACACAATTCAAATGTGACGTTATCAAATTAATGTTATCTCACATTCTAGTTGAACATGAATGTATTCCTTCTGCTAATGATATCTCAGTATTCATAGTGATTTGTTGCGAAGACAAACACCCAAACATATATCATTATGTGCTGCATTACTCATAGTATTCTAGACAAAATCACCCAGTCATCTAAATCATCTAGTCATCCAACAGGATAAAAAAAAAATATAATTTCCTTTTTATATTTATATTTTTACCTTTTATAGATGCAGGACATTCAGAAAGTGTTTTTCAGGCTGGGATATGGAGTATGCTAGGCTGTTACTTAAAATAACATCCTTGTTTGTTTGTTTGTTTGTTTGTTTTTTATGGAGGTGCAGCTACATAACCAACAGGATTTATGCACTTAAAGGGGTAAACTTCCAGGATAAAATTATATTTCTACTCTAAGATAAACACCACCCCACCTACCTTCTAACTTACTTAGTTTACAAAAAAATCTCTATTTACCTAAGTCGCTGGGGCGGTCATGTTACCGCCCCATGCACATTTTAAAATTTTCTGGTGACGTTCCGTTTCTCTGTTTCTGGAAACGGAACATCACCTATACTAACCCCCACCCCCACCCCATCATACTTAGCGGTCTTCCTGTCTGGATCTTCTGGGCACGGGATATCCCTTCCATCAGGGCAGCCGGCTCCTCCTCTTCTTGACGTCTTCTGGACAGGAAGACAGGTAAATATGACGTGGTGGGGGGGTAGGTTGAGTTAGTCAGGAAGGGCTAGTAGTGGATGGGCTAGCTAGGGAAACACGGAGGAGGTGTGAGGGGGAGGGAGTGAGAGAAGGAGGTAGTGTGAGTCAGCTCTGAATGAAATGCAAGACATCATGGTAGTTGTAGGAAAACAGAACAGCAAGATACCTATGTAAACAGAATATCCCAGGAGCTCACCAGTTTAACCTAGCACTAACAGACCTTTTTTGAAAAATTGAAAAATTATTTTTTTGCTTGGAAAACCCCTTTAAGACCCCCCTCAAAAGTCCACTGAACCTGGCAATTTTGGCAGAACTTGTCAACTATCTACTGTGTATGGGGTCCTCCTAACTCTCTCGCAAAAAATGTCAGGGGAAAGGAACATCAGACATGCTGAATTTCAACATCTGAAACTTTTATTTTTCCTGGGAGATGAGCCACCACCAGAAGACTCTGGTAGCAGTCACTGCTCTCCATTGAAACACCATACATGCTATTGTACCTATTGGTTAAGTACAATAGAAGTCATGTGTAACATTGTTTTAATTGCGGTGAACCTAATCTATGTCATATGATGTTTTACAGCTTCATTACAACCTGGAATGTAGGACATTATTTGACTATTCTATATTGATGTAATATTAGTTCTGTTCAGACTACTTGTAATTGATTTCTGGCGTATGTGCTGGAAAATCCCCTAAAATATATGCTGTTTGTGTTGCTCAAGCATAGGCACCTGTGTGCCATATGCTTGCTTATATATGCCTTCAAATCCCATTATTTAACAAACAAAAAAAAACATATAGTGTGTTTTTTGAGATATCTTATCAACCATACTTTGCAATTCAGTTAAAAATGGTGTGGTGACATAATGTTAAAAGGACATATGTTAAAAGGACATAGGACAGATCCATAGTTGTCAATGGATGTGTTTGGTTTATGTGTCAGAGAAGTGCAAACAAACAGTATTTTGTGGGAAAATGTTCATGCGTATCTATAGAAACTACATAACCCCTATTTTAAAACAGTTGCTACCACGGTTCAATCATTAAATTGTGTCTGGACTGCCAATAGTTTTTTTTTTTTACATGAATTAAATTTCATCTTGAAGTTGAAAACAGTTGTGTCTGGAATACAATTGTCTAGAAGAATTTTTATAAATATTGCCGCCAGGACCTGCATACTTTTAACTATAAAAGTTTATGTATTTGTGCTTCAGAATATGTCAGAATATGAGTTTGTCAGCCATAGAATTTCCTCTACAAACTCCCAGATGACTCATTGCAGTGCTGTAGTAATATTAAGTTATCGTGACTTTTGTGTCTTGACCTGTGGCCCAAAGGAGGACAACCAAGAGTTTAAAGAATGAGAGGCTCAAGTAAATAAAACTTTGGTAGAGCACCATCGATCTGGCTGAGTCTAAGACCCATTAGCGCATTATATATATATATATATATATATATATATATATATATATATATCTTATATATATAAAAATGAGTTCCTGTCTGTCTGTTCTTTATGCGCGACCAAACGACTGGACCGATCCTCACCAAATTTGGCACACATGTACATCAGGTGTCCGGGAATATTATAGACTGGGTCTCAGCTCTCTTGGATGTACCGTTCCTGAGGTACAGTATTCCCAAAAAATGACCAGCATTAGTCTATCCAAGCCTGCAAGTCTTTCACTCATATTCCAACTGCCATACACACGGTCACATGTCCCTTATCAGCCAATAACAGCCCGCAGGCGCTTTCTCTCCTCAGGCACACATGTTAACATAGCAAACAAGCTATGTATGACCTGTATTAGTGAATAGCAGTTCACAGGACCTTAAATATTCAGTCATATCACGTGTATCAGCCAATATAAGTTCACATTTAATTTACCAGGTTTCCATAACAACACAGCCATAAATAGACTGTACCTATACTGGACTCAGTGGTGTAACTAGCAATGGCAGGGCCCCAAGGTGAACATTTGACATAGGACCCCCCCCCCCCCCAACCCCCCCACGCACAAACTGCATTTCTGCACACACTATTATGCCCCATAGTGGCCCCTGCATACACTATTAGGCCCCATAGTGGCCCTTGCACACAGTATTCTGCCCCATAGTGGCCCCTGCACACAGTATCATAGTGGCTCCTTCATATAGTATTATGCGCACTTCCCGCTACTTCTTCAATGTTGGACCAGATGTCACGTGAGCCAGGCATGTATCGCAACGCATAATGATGTCGGACTGGCCCACCGACATCTGGGATGCCACCAAGGAGGCCCGAAGCCTGCTGAAAAGACCCCAGAGTATAATGATAGCAGTGTTTGTGGGGTTCACGGCCCACAGGCCTTACTTACCAATCCCCGCTCCTGCTCACAGCCGCCTCTGCAGAAGGTGAAGTGCAGGCGGCTGTGAGCAGGAGTGGGGATCGGTAAGTAAATAGGGCCCATTACCTACTGGTGTTAAAAAAAAAAAAAAAAAAAACATCAGAGGCCCGCCGGGTCCCCTAATTTCCCGGGCCCTGTGGCAGCTGCTACCACTACTAAAACGGGATTTACGCCACTGACTGGACTGCCATACTGGATTTCAGCATTCTTATAAATTGAAACATTTTTTAAACTACTCATGTCCCCTGCAGCAAAACGCATGGCTGCTGCTCAAGCTAATGAAAACTCTCAGCAGACCCAAGCCTGTCTCCAATCCGATAAGATATGTTACAGACAACAGCGAGCTGCTGAAACTCCCCAGCAGACCCAAGCCCGTCTCCAATCTGACAAAGCATTGTCAGCAACATGCACACAGCTGCACTCCAGGTTTCAATAACAACCCAGCCATTATACCCGTGCGAAGCCGGGTCCTTCCTCTAGTATGTGTATATATATATATATATATATATATATATATATATATATATATAGAGTTATAGCTGCATATGGTAGCCCTACAGTTCTGTGCTATGGAGCACTCCATGTACTGCCATATGATGTTTTTGTATAGCACTGTAATATGAAGAATTCTTCTGTAATTACTCTGTGATATATACTTTAATAGAATATACTAAATTATATTAAAAAAAAAGCTCATTCTCAGAGCCATAACTTTAACTCCTGGTCCCCAATGCAATACCAGTAATGGGCTTTTATCTACCTTGAACCATTCAGAATAGTGGTATATTTTATATGGCTAAGGGACCTTTGGGCCCCCTCCAGGACCCAGTGGCGACTGGTACCACTGCACTCTCTATAACTATGCCACTGCTCATTCTATATGAATCTAAGGAGTATTTTTTTTTTGTTAAATTGAAAGTGCAGTACAAAAGGCCATAGTCTTTTTTTGGGTGCCGTATTATTGCTTCATGCAGCTCAAAGGTTATACTGATGCCCAATATGACCATGCTGATGAGACTTAAGTGTAAGCTGAATTATAAACTTTTGCTCAGACTAATGCAACAAAAGTGCTACCTGAGATGTGTGGACAGTGCACTCACGAGAGTCACTGCTACAAAACTTTTTGCAGAAGAATCTCTTTAATTCAAAAGCTATAGCTCTTTAACAAGTTATACAGTATTGTAGTTTAACACAACAGTATTCACAGTTATCAAAGTCTAATACTTTCATTCAGTAAGAATGTAAGTCTCTCTAAAGTGCACTAAAGTCTGACTTTTTTCTACTACAGCAGCTTTTTGCTACTTTCCTATTTTTCCTGCATGTCTGTAAAGCTTTCTGCCACAAATGGATGCAATGACTGGATAGCCATCCTATTTACAAAGGCTGCAATTACAGTACATTTGGAAAGAAATATTGTACTGTGATAGGTATTTGTGTTTTTTCTCTGTTCTTTACTACATCTGTCTACTTTAAAATATATTCACATACTGTATCATATGTATCAAAAGTATAAAAGTCTCAAATTTTTCCATAGGATTAATTTACTTTGCTGTTATCTGGTTGCCAAAAATAAAGAACGCCTAAGCTTTCTGTCCTTGAAAAACTGAAAGATCATCAAGGGCAAACTATATCACATTGTAATATGTTTTTGCCTAGAAATGGAACAAATACATTCATTTTCTACAAGAAGGAACACTTGAATTTGTAGGTTAGAAGTTCAGGTGGAGGACCGTCTCCAACTGCTTAGACCTTCTAGTGGAAGTACATAGTTGGGTAGAATTTGAGAGTTTATTCCATAAAAGATTATCGGATGCTTACTTTTACAGTAAGGCATAAGTAATGAATAAAACTGCAGGAATATTTTTAAGTAAAGACATCTTGATGTATTAAATAGAGATGGGTAAACTTCTCAGGATTTGTTTAGTTTCAAGTTTGAGTATCTCCGGTCCAAGATAAATTTCGGGTCGAACAAGTTTGGTATGAACCTCACCTTAAAATGGCTTAAAACATAGTGTAGAAACCTATCAACATACCAAACCTACGAATTTCTAGCGCAAACACAGATGAAGTTTGTCAAAGTGAAAGTTAAATTATTATACCCTGGGGTCTTTTCAAATGCCGCGAAGAGGCCAAAATAGGTAGCGGAAGGTGAGTATGAATGTTTTTTTATTTTTTTTATTTTGTCACCTCCCCTGGGCCTCCACCTATTATACTGTACTCTTAGGTCTGAAAAGACCCCAGAGTATAATGCGTTGGCCATTTTAGTTCGCCCGAGACAAATCGCCAAAGTTGATCTATCTGGAATATTTGGTACAAGTCAGTTCATCCATCTCTAGTATTAAGTATAGAGTATGAGGACCATGCATAGAAATACATGCACTTACACACCTTGGCAGGCTATCAATAAGGTTATTAATGGTTGTTAACGAATATTATGCTGCTCTCGATGCTTTTGGGAATGCAAATCATAAAGATTGGCTATTGGCAGCTCCCTCAGCAACTGGCAACCAACTACATTCCAGATATGCTGGATGGAAAACATGTCAGAGAACCTGGCTGTCAAGGTAGAACATTTTATCCCATGCAAGCTGCTCACAGTAGTGTGAGCAACATTTGGCCTAGTGTTATGTTGAAAAATGGCACCTGGGACAATTTGGAGAAATGGCCGTATCAGTGGTTCCATGAAAAAATTTATGTAGCAGCGAGCTGAAATAAAGACTAGAGTGGTTTCGGCTGCTATATATATATCTATATATATATAAAACTCAAAATCTGCAGTAGCCCGCTCTATACAAATCCACAGTTCTCACCCGATTTGGGTGAAATTTGGCACCCCCCTCTCCACCCACAGGAGCAGAATACTGCGCACGTTACATCTCACTAGCGTCCACCCGTCATGAGATTGGGGCCCCCAAATTTTGGCCCTATACATATAATGGGGGAATGTGAAAACTGTAGTAGCCCGCTCTGTACAAATCCACAATTCTCGCCCGATTTTGGTGGAATTTGGCATGCCACCTCTCCACCCACAGGAGCAGAATACTGCGCACGTTAAATCTTGCTAGCGTCCCCCAGTCATCACATTGGGGCCCCCGAAGTTAGGCCCTAAACATATTATGGGGAAATGTGAAGGTGAAAGTGACAGTGCTGAGGGGAAAACAACAGTTGTGACTGACAGGGATGGATTATAGCAATGGCGCCAAAGAATCGCTGCTAAAGGAGCTGCACCACCACACACAACACATAAACATTTCACAAACATCACACAGCCAGCACACATACACCAACCCACAAGCACAACACCACACAAATGCCACAACACACCACACAAACACCAGACCACGCTAGACACACACAACACAAACACCACCCCACAAATACCACAACACCACTCCATAAATACCACACACACAAACACACGAACGCAAGGACCAGATGCAAACACAATGAGATGGATGCACCCTACACACACAGACGAACATAACACATGCATACTCATACACACCTACCGCATGCATGGACACTTGCACTGCGCACGCATAAACATATGGATCACATGCGCACACACGCATACATATACACGGACCACACACGTGCATGCACACACGCATACATACACATAGATCATACGCGTGCACACACACACAAATACACGCACGCTCTGACAAAACACGTCTGGTATCCTTAGTGGCTGCTTGCACACTACAGTATTTTTCACGGGCCTCCGGGCCATGGATGGCCATGGCGGATCCATAGAGTTCTTTGTGCACAAAGCTGTGAATTTTGCAGGCTCCATAGAATGTTTATGGAGCTGCAGAATCCACGGCCCGGAGACCCATGAAAAATACTGTAGTGTGCAAGCAACCTTACTGAGCAGCAATATTGGTCAGGCGAAAACTGCCTCATAGTAGGATTGTCATTATTACTTACTATACAGGGAGCTTTCATCACTGAAGCTGCTGAGGTAAAGTGAAAGCTGAGCTCTGATTGGTTGCTATGGGCAACTACACAAGTCTGCCTGTGAGGCGGTTTTCATTACTGAGATGTGAGCTTCTTCAGTTCATAGTAATACTGTGTGAGGGCTGCTCTGTATTTACTATTCATCCTATTACATCTCTTATCAATGTCAGGTGAAGACTAAACGGTCATAATACTAAAGACTGTTATTTAAAATGCCGCCCAAAAAACGACCATCTATTGGACAAGTTCATCCAAAAGCAAAGAACACAAAATTGTGTAAAAGAGCTGAGACAAGTGAACAACGTGACTCGCGGCTTGAAAAGAAACGGATGAGACAGGCTAAATGTAAGGCAGCTGACACATCAGAGAAACGGGAGTGTCGTCTTCACAAGAATCGGATAAGGCAGGCTGAAGCAAGGAATATGGAAACATCTGAACAAAAGGATGAACGTTATGAAAATGACCGCATACGACATATGCAACGTGTGCAAAGATGTAGGCAGGCTGATTTGTGTGTGGAAGCATTTCGCTACAACTCAATTCAAGACTATAGGTCACATCAGAAAGTCATAATTGGCAAAATGGAAATAATATGCAAACATTGTCAAGCAAAGAAGTTTAACTTGGAATCACCAGATATGTGCTACTCAAGTGGCAAAGTCAGTTTGCCACCTTTAGATCTACCTCCTGAACCACTTCTTTCATACATGTCAGGAACAACTCCCGAGTCAAAGCATTTTCTGCAAAATATTAGGAGATACAATTCATCTTTCCAGATGGCATCCTTTGGTACGACAGCTGGACTCCAGGAAGCAGGATTTATGCCAACTTTTAAAGTCCAGAGCCAAATATATCACAAAATCAGTTCAATGCTTCCGGTAGCAAATGAAGATCCAAAGTTTTTACAAATTTATTTTTTGGGAGACGAACAAATGCAAGCTGATAGATGTTGTGAAGCTATACTTGAGACAAAAAAAGAGATTGTGTTGAATTTGCAAAGATTTTTCCATCAACACAATCAGTTAGTAAATCTTTTCAAAACAGCCTTAGAAAGAATGGCACGTGATGAATATCAAGTTGTAATAAGAGCAGACAAGACACCGTTTGGTGAGCATGAAAGGCGATTTAATTCTCCCACTTAACGAAGTAGCTATTGTACTGGTTGGACAGGACTTTCAAAGCCGAGATATAATTATTCAGCGACGAAGCGACAATCTTCAACGTATTGCAAAAACACATAGATCATATGATGCTCTGAAATATCCGATAATATTTTGGAATGGCCAAGATGGCTATCACTTTAATCTAACACAGACTGGTCCCAAGACTGCTAGGCCAACCAATAAAAAAATATTAGCTATGGACTTTTATGCCTACCAAATAATGATCAGATGTGGGTCTTCTAACCACATTTTACAATGTAGGCACCTTTTTCATCAATTTATAGTTATGTATGCCAAGGTGGAAAGTGAGCGTCTTTTGTACATACAATTGAACCAACAAAAACTTACAGTGGATGAATACATTCATTTAAGGGATGCTGTTGCTAATGATTGCAACGTGGCTGACATTGGGCATATGTTTATTTTACCGGCTACACTTACTGGAAGTCCCAGACATACAGTATGCATGAGTATGCTCAGGACGCCATGACATATGTTCAGATATATGGTCGTCCTGATTTCTTTATTACAGTTAAATGTAATCCAACTTGGCCAGAAATAAAGGAAGAGCTTCTGAATGGTCAGGGCCCCTCTGATCGACATGATTTAATAGCAAGGGTATTTAAACAAAAACTGATCAAGCTCATGGACGTAATTACTAAGTGTTACATTTTTGGTGAAAGTCAGTGTTGGTTGTATTCAATTGAGTGGCAAAAAGGAGGTCTTCCACATGCTCATTTACTGATATGGCTAAAGGATAAGATACGCCCTGATCAAATTGACAGTGTTATTTCTGCTGAGCTTCCAAATCCAGAAGTGGATCTGGTACTTTTTGAAACTATTTCTAAAAATATGATCCATGGGCCATGTGGGCCACGTAACCCAAGATCGCCATGTATGAAGGAAGGAAAATGTACTAAAAAGTATCCTCGCAACTTGATTGTAGAAACAAAAACAGGAATTTTTGTCCGTGGGCCAACTTCTTTCACAGATTTGAAAATAGTTGATGGAGAGCTGTGTCAAACTTACAGGGAAGCATGCCAAAAGCGTTGGCTGATCGAAGACGATCAACACTGGGACATGACATTGCAGGAAGCATCTGTCACTCGCTTTCCACCTCAACTAAGAGACCTGTTCGCTATAATAATTACAACCTGCGCACCTTCCAAACCCTGCGCGCTTTGGGACAAATAGAAAGAATATCTTAGTGAAGATATTATTAGAGTGCAAAGGAGAGTTAATCCAGACTTAGACTTAAATTTCACTGCTGACATATTCAACAAAGCCCTCTTGATGTTAGAAGAAAGGTGCATATCTATCAATAGTAAAACTCTAATAGAATTAGGTTTACCAGCACTAAATCGACCAGACTTTGATATTATGAACAGAGATATTCTGCAAGAAAAAAGCTTTTTGAAAAAATGTAAAGAATTTGTCATATTAAATAAGCCTCTTTTGGTTGATGACCAAAGATCGGCCTATATGGCAATTATGGGTCATATTTCCAGCGGAAATGGAGGACTATTTTTCCTAGACGCACCAGGAGGTACTGGTAAAACATTATTAATTTGCTGCTTATAGAAATTCGCTCAAACAATGACATTGCCTTGGCTGTTGCATCATCTGGGATTGCGGCCACTCTTTTAGATGGAGGGCGCACGGCTCATTCTGCACTAGGATTGCCCCTTAATATAGCGCTGTCAGAAACTCCTGTCTGTAATATCACTAAGGGCTCTGGGAAAGCTAAGGTATTACAAACTTGCAAAGTAATTGTTTCGGATGAATGTACTATGGCGCACAAGAAAGCGGTCGAGGCCCTTGATTGCACCTTGAAAGATCTGCGGGGAACCGATTGTTTAATGGGGGGAATTTTCTAATTTTTGCAGGTGACTTCTGCCAGACGTTACCTGTTCTTAAGGGAGCAACACCAATGGATGAGCTGAATGCCTGTCTAAAATCTTCTTATCTGTGGATACATGTTCAGAAGCAAACTTACTACTAATATGCAGGTTCATTTGATGGGAAATACAACTGTGGACAGATTTACACACCAGCTACTATGCCCTGGAAATGACAGATTCCCACTACTGGTCTCATTTCTTTTCCGGAAGATTTTTGTGAAATGACATCTTTGGTAATGGAACTTATTGACCAAGTTTTCCCTGATATTTGTAACAATTTTAACAACCATCAGTGGCTTTGTGAATGTGCAATCCTAGCGCCTAAAAATAAGTGTCAGCTCCATAAATCTGGTCTAGCGACCACATACATGTCCATTGATTTAGTCATGGAGAGTGAACAAGCCGTAATGTATCCATTGGAGTTCCTGAATTCTTTGGAGCCTCCTGGAATACCACCACATAAGCTCACTTTAAAAATAGGAGCCACAATAATTTTGCTTCAGAACCTTGACCCACCAAAAATGTGTAACTGCACAAGATTGTGCATTAAAAGTCTTATTCCCAATGTTATTAAAGCCACTATTCTTATGGGAAACTTTAAGGGAGCAAATGTTTTGTATTCCTTTGCTACCAAGCGAGATGCCCTTCAATTTTAAGCATCTGCAGTTCCCGATCCAACTTGCATTTGCTATGACTATAAACAAAGCACAAGGTCAATCACTTAAAGTAGCCGGCATTAATTTGGAGAGCCTGTGTTTTTCTCATGGACAGTTGTGCGTTGCTTGCTCTACAGTGGGTAACCCCAAAAATATTTTCATATATGTACCTGAAGGTAAAACCAGAAACATTGTTTACCAAAAAGCACTACAATAGATAGTTATTTAACTGTAAAACTAATTTTACTCTCTTGTCCGTGAACTACTTATAGATTACACTGGAGGGAGGAAGGGTTGCACTATGTTGTTAATTGGGTGTAAATGTTTTATATGTTTGTGTACGGTGCATAAATTTAAATTTTTGATAAATTGTTCAAAAATAGTTGTAATAGTTTATACTACATAATATGTATTGAATATATAAAATCAATAAAAATGTTGAAATAAAAAAAAAAAGTTGTTGTTCACATCAATGTTACGACAAATAAGTAAAATGCGAAAATAATAAAAATTTCAAGTGGACAAAAAGATTTACTGTAGCACTTTGAAAATGTCAATTTCAGTGTGACACTGAAAATTTTACTTTAGCTAGGATAACCAACAATTTAACATATTTTCTGCGAGCAAAGCCGCGTGTCTTCTGCTAGTATTGTATATATCTCAACACTATAATTTATCACTCCACAATTCTGGACTAAGAGTGATGTGGCATTCCTTTGTGAAGTCCTCTTCATAACGTTACCCATGTGATCTCCAGAGACAAAAGCAGGACTCATTGTTGAAAAGGATAAACTTCTATTCTAATCCAATGATAATTCAAAGACTCTCAGTCCAAGGATTCTGTCCCTCTGTTTGCGAAAACTTTTGATAACTGGTATATTGACGAAGTCATCACACGATCATATGACACCACCATACCCCAGGTTGTATTCCTGACCTCATTTCCTTATTTATTGTGCTATATCTGTACTCTCACTATCCGTTGCTGACCCAGCTTGTATGTTACGACTGAAGCTGTGCTACTTGTCCTGACCATCTACCTGTTCTTGACTGTACGTGAACTTTGCCCATCATGACCTTTGGAGAGTGAGAATCATCATTTATGTTCAATCCCAATTCCAATGAAGTTGGGACATTGTGTAAAACATAAATAAAAACAAAATACAATGGTTTACAAATCCTTGTCAACCTATATTCAATTGAATACACTACAAAGACAAGATATTTAATGTTCAAACGGATAAATTTTATTTGTTTTTTTGCAAATATTCACTCATTCTGAATTTGATGCCTGCAACACGTTCCAAAAAAGCTGGGACAGGGGCCTGTTTACCACTGTGTTACATCACCTTTCCTTTTAACAACACTGAATAAGCATTTGGGAACTAAGGACACGAATCGTTGAAGCTTTGTAGGTGGAATTCTTTCCCATTCTTGCTTGATGTGCAACTTGAGTTGCTCAACAGTCCGGGGTCTCTGTTGTCGTATTTTGCGCTACATAATGCACCAAACATTTTCAATGAGAGACAGGTCTGGACTGCAGACAGGCCAGTCTAGTACCCACACTCTGTTACTACGTAGCCACGGTGTTGTAACACGTGCAGAATGTGGTTTGGCATTGTCTTGCTGAAATAAGCAGGGACGTCCCTGAAAAAGACGCTGCTTGGATGGCAGCATATGTTGTTCCAAAACCTGTATGTACTTTAAAGCATTAATGGTGCCTTCACAGATGTGCAAGTTACCCATGTCATGGGTTCTAACACAACCCCATACCATCAGAGATTCTGGCTTTTGAACTAACTTTGCGCTGATAACAATCTGGACAGTCCAACATCCATGATTTCCAAAAACAATTTGAAATGTGGATGGTCAGACCACAGGGCCAACAGAAGCCAGTGGCGTTTCTGGGTGTTGTTGATATATAGCTTTCACTTTGCATGGCAGAGTTTTAACTTGCACTTGTAGATGTAGAGACAGACTGTTTTCACTGACAATGGTTTTCTGAAGTGTTCCTGAGCCCATGTGGTAATATCTGTTACAGAATGTCTGTTTTTAATGCAGTGCCGCCTAAGGGACTGAAGGTTACGGGCATTCAATGTTGGTTTTCGGCCTTGCCGCTTACTTGCAGAGATTTGTCCAGATTCTCTAAATCTTATGATGATATTTTTAACTATAGTTGATGAAATCCCTAAATTCCTTGCAATTGTACGTTGAGAAATGTTGTTCTTAAACTATTGGACTATTTGCTCACACAGCTGTTCACAAAGTGGTGAACCTCGCCCAATCCTTGCTTGTGAACAACTGAGCCTTTCGGGGATGCTCCCTTTATACCCAGTCATGACACTCACCTGTTTCCAATTAACCTGTTCACCTCTGGAATGCTCCAGACAGGTGTTTTTTGAGCATTCCTAAACTTTCCCAGTCTTTAGTTGCCCCTGTCCCAGCTTTTTTAGAATGTGTTGCAAGCATCAAATTCAAAATGAGCGAATATTTACAGAAAACCAATCCAGTTTATTCGTTTGAACATTAAATATCTTGTCTTTGTAGTGTATTCAATTTAATATAGGTTGAAAAGGATTTGCAAATCATCGTATTCTGTTTTTATTTATGTTTTACACAACGTCCCAACTTCATTGGAATTGGGGTTGTGTATATATATATATGACACTACTTTCATATATATGTGACACATATTACTCACATACATGTGCAGGGATCATTTAAAGGGATTGGCCAGGAATTTTTTTTTATGACCTGTCTCTAGGATAGGCCATAAATACTATAGATATCTGATTGATGGGAATGTGATAGCTGGCCCCTACACAGATGAGCTGTTTGGGGCTACTTCAAACAGCCATACTATATGTAGCATTAAGCCAGAAGCAGTTGGCTCCAGTCCCACTGTAGTGGCCTGGCACTGCTACCACAGTTTAGTTCCAGTTGCAGTCATACATACCCCAGAACAGTTGATCCGCATGGTAACGACTGTCCCCCCCCCCTCCACCAACCAGTTAATTTAAACCAATAATGACCTTATCGGTCATTCTTTTCCTGTCTGGTTTTGCAGCCATGCTCGCTGGCCCCGATGAATGGGGCCACAGAAGCACGGCCAGCGCATGGACGGCACATGGATGACTTCATCCATGTTTCCGCCCGTGCCGTTCAATGACGGCCAGTGGCTCGCACACGGTCATGTGCACGTCCCAACGTCATTAGAATAGGAGTTGTAATATTGTAACGTCTCTGCCGTTTCGGGTCTCGGCGCCGCCCTCCGCTCGCACGCTGTGGCGAAGGAGGCGTTTTCAGTTTGGTTCTTTGTGTAAGTTTCTTGATGCTCAGTCTGAACATGGTCCTAGCTCCCTTGCTGTGTAAAGCCACACCCGTGTAATTAGGAACATTTCTCTCTGGACTGCATAGAGTTAATCTCTTCCTGGCCTGTGTGATTGACAGCCTGTGTACCTATCAGCTCTGGGGCTGGTCCCAGACTTTCTATAAACAGGTTGTCAGCCCTCACATGGTCGCTGGTTATTGCACTTGTGTTTGCCAGCTCTCTTTACTATATTCCTTGATACTTTGTTACTTGATTCTCTGACCCTTTGGCTTGCCTCTGACTATTCTCTTGAATTTTGACTTTGTACTTCTTTGCTCGTTTGTTACTGACCCCTTGGCTTGCTCACTTTGCTTCTGTGTTGTTTTGTCTTGTCCTGTTCTCTGTGTCACTTACCCAGTATAGGGCTTGTCTTCAGGTTGTCCTTTTACCGTTTAGGGTAACTGAGGCAATAGGAAGGGACAGTGGCTGGGGTGAGATTAGGGCTCACTTGTCTCTGTCCTTCCTCCCAGACCGCTGCAGTAGTGTCAGGGTATTGCTACGTTTGGCAAGACCCTTACAAATATATTACAAAGTCTACTATTATCACCTGCATAATTTTTTAGGATATTTATCAAAAAAGTTTGGGTATACTCTAAAGTCCAGGAAAACTCTTTAATATACAGTATAACACTGTGGTGTGATGAAACTTTAGACCCAATAAACAGATAAAAGTAAAAAAATAAATAAAATAATAATAATAAATCATCAACTCCAAACAATGTCAAGATTGCTACAGTCAAGAATAGGTTTTCTGGTTATTTAAGCAAATCCCTTTATTTCTATGTAAATTTTAATAATATACTATTAGATTTAATACATAGTCATGGCATTTTTTGCTTACCCCAGTTACATCCACCAATCCTCCAGTATCTACTGGAAATGCCCTCAGGAAATCTTTAACAGCAATGCTGCAGTATACAGTATTATATTAACAATGCCCTACGGTAACTATCACTAATGACCTGGAGTATTTTACATTCCTGGCATGTCTTACTAGCATAACTCATAGGAGTTTTATACCATAAATATATTATATAACCGAGACACACACATGAAAGTACAATACCCTGTCACAAAGCATTAAGGTCCTGACCTGCCTGCAGTACCCTCTGTATAAAAATGCATCCTCAGGAAACACGTTTTACCAAACTTATTTTTAGCAAAACATTATGTGAACAATACATTTTGGGAGAAGTTTTAAAGTGAAGCTACATTAACCTACATAAACCGTGTTAGGTATTACCAATACAATGTGTACAATAGTGTCCTGCACATCTAAAACTGCCCAGTGTCCACCAAAAGTACATGGTCAGAATAAAGTCTTATCTACTGTACAAAAGTTTTACATTGGTTGACCTGCTCTGTATAGCAACACACAAGGCCCTATGGCTACTAACTATCCAGAGGCAATGTGTCACATCTGATGTCTCAACACAGCATTGGACTTTGGAAGTATTGTATCCTTCTAATATGGAGCTTGCCACTATTCTGTATGATATTGGACACAGAGGTACAGTAGAGCTGTAAAGACGATATGTGCACTATGAAGGGTCCATACATCCTAGATATTATACAGAGCTTTGTTGTGGCCATGTACATCAGCCCTGACAGTCATGTTCTCAAGTTTAACTTTATTATATTACACACATATTACAATGTGCCTGTCTGACTAGAGTTTATTTAATGTAACACTAATACACTCAAGAAGTGGGGATCTGAATGCTCTGTACTTGGGTAGGTTGGAATAGGGGGAGGTACATCAAGTTGGAATCTGTCGCTGGTCCTTGGTCCGTACAGTGAGTACTGCAGGAAGAAAGGGGCAATTTTACAATAATCAATAAATATTGTGCTTAAAGTGAGCAAATTGTGGCAGATTTAATAAGTTAAATGCCTTAAGATTGATTTGTGCCAAAAAATTACTAAGCATGCAGTTTGATTCTGTGTTTCGATAAGCAAGGAGTGTAGGTTAGAAGGGAATAGGGTTTGATTTTACGGAAAGTGAGCCTGGGTTAAATGTGCCAATGTGTTTGTAGTGCATTGTAGTGCAAAATTATGCCACATACTAAACAAACCAATATGGTGTAAAAATACTCAAAAGTGTCATGTTAAGCAAGTTGCACCAACTGTATCTTATGGCATTAGCCACTTTGACACATTTGGAGTATCTTTAGAATGTTTGGTCTAAACATAGCAAATAGACTCAATGACATAAATAATACACCAAGAAGGAGTTGTTGGAATTGAATGAAACTTTGTATGCAATGATTATATACATAAGTGATTAGAATATGTTTATTGGGGAAAACTATACAATTGGCAGGAGGCTCTAGTACCCTGTTGGACAGGCTATACCCTGGATACAAGATTAGATACAGTTGGGCATGGAGGCATATATGTACCATATGGAATCCTGCAGCACATTTGCCCACATGTTGCAGTTGCCCATAGGTCCTGCACACTCATAGGTTGCCAAAGGTGGTTTGCCAGCTGGTCCTATAAATGCTCGATTGCCAATAAATCTGCTGACTAGGCAGACCAGGGAAATATAGCAATTTGGCGGTGACATTCCTGGGATACCTTTGCTGTATGTGGGCGAGCATTTTTCCTGCCAGTTGAAAGCCCTGCTATGAGAGGCAACACATGTGGCTGCAAGATGTCCTGCACATATATCTGAGCTGTTACTATCCTTCATCACTGCTAGGGTTGACCGATAGTGTCATAGCATCATGACACAATCACGGGTGTGCGACTTCAGCCAGAGGTCTAAAGAGTTCTGAAGAGGAATCCGGGATATCGCCAGATGCCCAGTAGAGATGAGGCAATGTGAGTATAAGTGTTTTTTTATTTTTACTTGAGTCCCCTAGGTCTCTCCACTGATAAAAAAAAGAATCATAGCGAGTCTATCCAAGTTGATTGATCAGCAAAAGCAGACAATCCTACCAGACACTGATATGTGTTCAACTGTGAGCAGAAAATATCTAGCATAGCCAGTCTGCTTTTGGCAAACAAAATGAGCAGTTGCAGTATTTTCATGGCTGATTGTATGTTTGCCAAAATGACCAAAATTGTCCATTGAAAATATTGTTCTAATGTGTATGGCCAATATAGAAGCCATTGGCTTTAGTATATGTTGTACCAGCATCATCTAGCCTTAGAGGAACATTTACAAAATAAATACATGCATGAAAGGCCATCATAGGATCAGAACAATAGATTGTAAAAGTGACAGAATGACTAAAGCAAATACAGCACCTTCCGTTTTCATCAGTCATGGTGTTCAGAATTAAAAAGTTTTCTTCTGTTAGGCTTCAGTCTATTTCAATGGAAATAAAAAAAAAAAATCAACATTTTGCGCTTTTTCTTCTGGTGAAACGCGATGGAAGAAAGATTCCATCTTTTTTTAAACCCCGAATGATTGATGGAAAGTGCTTGGATTACATCCCTTGTACACTGTGGTTTTCATCCTGCAAATGATCTGAAGTTCTGATAAGAACAATGGGCTGAACAATGTTAAGTGTAAATGTAATCAAGCCCAGTCTTAGGCCGAGGCCCTACATTGCAGAAACGCAACATTTTTTGTTGCAGATTTTGCAGCGGTTTTTTGAGCCAGGAGAGGATTGAGCAGAAGGTAGAAGTATAATAACTTCCTATATATTTCACATTCCATTTGTAGCCAGTCTTGGCTTTGGGTCAAAAAAATGCAGCAAAATCTGCAACAAAAAAAACTGTTTGCGCAACGTGGGGCCTCAGCATGATCATTCATCATGTGCTAATCTACATTTGGTTTAGACTGTTTGGGAAATGGGGGTTTTATCGTTAAAACAAACTCTTACAACCTTATAGAAGTATATTTAGAGCATCTCAGATGTGGGATCCAGAGATTTCCCAATCAGCTAGACTCTTTATAGTCATACCATGAAGCAGGGGACAATATTTCTTAGAATCTTCCATGATTTGAACATTTATGTCATAAATTACCCATTGATCAGGCACATAAGACAAATGAATTTTTATGGTCATCTTCGAATATTAAAAAACATTTTGGTTGTATAACTCACGCTAGCTAATTGTGACTGGCAGTGACAGTGATTAACCCCCTACCTCCAGGCAGGCTTCTAGACAGCAGAGATTTTTGATTGCCAGTCACCTGAGGTCACGTCATATTTTATGGATGGGTAGAAAAGTGGAACAGACAGCACAGCCTTTCAAATTCACACATTTAACTTTATTTTGGCTCTCCAATGTTGCACTGGTGCCAGAAACACACAGGTGTCGTTGACAGCTGCACTGAGATGCTGATTTCATTTCTCCACCCACAGATGCTAACTTTTGCACATCACTCTTGAGGATTTGTTTTTGGCCAGAGAACTAGCAAACATAAGGTATAATTGAATAGGACTGACCCATGTACAATACATCAATTGGAATAAATAGTAAACACATTCCTCAAGGAAGCATCATGGATCCTTACCTACTGTGTTATCAGACCTACAAATCTGAAATGATGTGCTTACTGGAATAGGCCGGTTTTCTTTAATATCAGAGTACACTTTCTTTAATCTTAGAATGAAAAAGATCAGTCGAATTTGATCAGTGCATAAAGTAAATAGAAACTAAACGTCCAAAATCCAAACAAGTTTTCTCCTCCAAGTTTAAGGATACCTCCGTTTTGCAGTTTGACAGCCTGCAGGGAAGCCACAGGGAATTTTCTTTCCCTGTGGCTGCCCAGCTCTCTGTTCAGATCGTTCTTGCTTGCATTCATAAGAAAATGTATTTCCCAAGTATTTCTCAGATGTGCCTAATAATTTACATATATCACACCAGATGTATTCTGTTCTTTAAATAAAATCTAAATTTAGGCAAAGTGAGTTAAATTGCATTTTTTTTAAGAAGCAAAATTAACAAATATCGATATCACCTATGTATGAAACTAGATATAGCTTAAGCTGGTTGCACTCCCTTAGCAATCTCTATTGGCATCTTTGGCCTGAGACAGCTCATAGAGTCCCAAGGTTTTCAGCACCACCCCTATGCTGATGCCACTTAAAGATGACCTTCCATGTCCTCTGGCATCCAGATTATTATATACCACTAGAAAGCTGAATTCAGTGCACTGTCAGCTTTCCTGGTATGGGCCCCGGTGGTGGAGATTTCAGTGCTGTTAGCTTCAGCACTGATATCTCTCCACTGTCAGAAGGGCAGGCCTTATTGCCTAGCGTCATCGCTGGGCGGTTAGGAACCCCCCCCCCACAGTACTCTTCCATAGCATTGTATTGTCAGCGGGGGCATTCCTTACTGCCCAGCAATGATGCTGAGCATTAAAGCCCCCCCTTCTGATGGTGAAGGGATATAGGTGCCGAAACTAATGGCACCGATATCTCCAGCATCCAGGCGCGTACAGTCAAAGCTGACAGTGTGCTGAATTCAGCCTCAACTATGTTGCTCGATTTAATTCACCTCTCCACTTGATTCTTATCTCCTCCCTTTGCTCAATCTCTTCACTGGTCAACCACTACCCATTGATTACAGTTTAAAATTTTAATGCTGATATACAAGACTTTCCGCAACCTATCCCTTCTATATATTTCTAACCTAAGCTTCCAATAGCTCCTCAAATGCAATCTACGACCTTCTTAAATTTCCTCTTCTCTATTCTTCACACAACAGTCTACAGAGTTTTTGCTGTGCATGCCCCATACTCTGGAATTCCCTACCCCAGTACATGAGACTATTCCCTACAATTGCATCTTTCCCCCTCTTTGTACCAGTCGGTTAGTTTATTTTACTGATTTTTTTTTTAAATATCTACAGTATATAAATCTTTTTCATATTGTGACACTTGTGCAGGATTGGTTGTGTAGGGAAGGTATACTTCTTGCAGATTCCTCTCCTATGTGAAGTAGCCGGAACAGGCCCTTACCTGCACAGTAATTTGTTAATTCAGAAAGGGCGGGTATTTAAGAGATTTATTTATAAAGCAGACTCATAGACTGGTCTGGGGCTGGGCCCAGACTTTCTATATACGGGATGTCACTTTCTCAGCAAGTGGCCGGTTATTGCTCTGACTTTGCCTGCTCTCTTTGTTCCCTTGTTATTTACTGTGCTATTTCTCTGATCTTTGGCTTGCCTTGTGACTATTCTCTTGGATTGTGATTTTGTACTGTATTGCTCGTTTGTTACCGACCCCTTGGCTTGCTCACTCTGCTTCTGTGTTGTTTTGTCTTGTCCTGTTCTGTTTGTCACTTACTCAGTATAGGGCTCGTCTTCAGGTTGTCCTTTTACCGTTTAGGGTAACTGAGGCAATAGGAAGGGACAGTGGCTGGGGTGAGATTAGGGCTCACTTGTCTCTGTCCTTCCTTCCAGACCGCTGCATTAGTGTAGGGTATTGCTACATCTGGCAAGACCCTAACAATAACCCTTCCCTTATGCCTGCATTATAATTTATGGTCTGTGATAACCCCTAAATTAATTGAAGTGCCCTTCAATTAATAATGTACCTGTGTTCCTCCTAATTAGAATACTCCTATATGCCCCCATAAATCAATAATGTCCATCTTAAAGGGGTTTTCCCATGATCATAACCATATCTATATTTGTAGATAATTAAAAGTTAAACATTTTTGCAGATATAAGTAGTCAAAAATTCTGCAGAGTTTTAAAGATTTTCTCTAACTATCTTAGTGGTCACAGTCTGTTGTCTTAATCTGTTGCCAATGGATACGACAACGAGTGCAGAAACTTTCTATGGTCTGGGACTTGTCAAAAACCCAGCCATGATTTTCTTATTGTAGCCAGGTTATCAGGCAGGGACACTACGTGTATCAGAAGATATCCCGGCCACGATAAGGAAATCATTGCTGATTTTCTGACCTTAGAAAGATCCTGCATTCATGGTCGTATCCATTGGCAACGGATCAAGACAACAAGATTGTGACCACAAGATATTTAGAGAAAATCTTTAAAACGCTGCAAAATATTTTATTACTCATACTTGCAAAAATGTTTAACTATTAATTAACTACAAATTTAAAAATGGTTATGTTGGTGAGAATACCCCTTTAAGTTAGCATAGTCCAATACTCCAGAGGTTAATACCTCCTTATATAAGTACTGCCTTCTCTTGCCCTTCTTATATTAATAATGCCCCTGCTTGACTCAATGACTCCTTATGTTATTAACAACCCCTTATATTGTTATTGCCCCAACAACTTCCTGACCTACCACTTATTTCAACTATCTCAGCATCCTGTAGACGACTATACAGTTGAAAATTCTGTATTTGTTTGCGGAGGCCCAAGAGTGGGTTGGTCCCACAAAGTCAGTGGTCCCCCCAGTCCCTTGCTAGCTACATATCTTCTTTGAGTTCCCTTGTACAACTAAATTACTGTGTGATAATTTTACACAAGCAAATATAGTGGATATTGGGGTGCACAAGAATGAAACAAATACATAGACATGTTTATGAAATTTTTTGATGGCCCTAATCTTCAATAAACCTCAATACGTGAGAGCCCGAGACTGTGTGTCAGGTACCGTGATCTGTAATACGGGGGGCACCTCAGGGTACGGTTCTCGCCCCTTTCCTCTTCACACTGTACACTGCAGATTTTAGGTGCAACTCATCCAGCTGCTACCTACAGAAGTATTCTGACGACTCTGCAATAGTGGGTCTCATCACAGATGATGATGACAGGGAGTACAGAGAACTGAACCAGGATTTTGTGGACTGGTGCCACCGGAACCACCTGAAGATTAACGCGGGGAAGACCAAGGAGATGGTGGTGGACTTCCGCAAAGGCAGATGCCCTCCAAATCCAGTGGACATCCTGGGGACGGGCATCGAGATTGTGAACACCTATAAGTACCTGGGTTTGCTCCTTAATAATAAGCTGGACTGGGCAGATCATATGGAGGCCCTGTACAGGAAGGGCCACAGCAGGCTCTACCTGCTTAGGAAACTGAGAGCCTTTGGAATCCGGGGGGCACTTCTTAGAACTTTCTTCAACTCGGTAGTGGCATCAGCCATCTTCTTTGGAGTGGCCTGCTGGGGGAGAAGTATATCAACCAGGGACAGAAATACACTTGACAAGCTGATTAGAAGGGCCAGCTCTGTCCTGGGGAGCCCACTGGATCCAGTGCAGGTGGTGGGTGACAGAAGGATACTGTCCGTGGTGAGCTCCATGCAGAAGAAGAAGTCCCATCCCATGCATGAGACTGTGATCGCGCTGAGCAGTACTGTCAGTGACCGACTGCTCCACCCTAGGTGTGAGAAGGAGCGCTATCGGAAGTCTTTCCTCCCCACCGCGGTTAGGCTGTACAACCAACACCGACCTAAACGGAGATCATTACACACAGAGAACTGAAATATCTCTCTGCCTGTTAAATCCCCCCCCCCCCCACTCCTCTGCTACGTCCTATCTGTCTGTCTGCTATTAATGTAATGCCTCTCACCTTGGAACATTCCTGTACATGTTGTATTTGTATCTGCTTATCTTTGCTGCTGTAACACACTGAATTTCCCCATTGTGGGACTATTAAAGGACTATTATTATTATTATATTATTAATCTTATTTGTATATTTGAAAGTATTTATAACTTTACTGATCGTACCTAATTGTATTTTTGTCTTTTTACATTATTTCCCTCGTTTAAGTAATTTTCTTGTTCGCTTAGCAAAATGTTGTTCTTATATTTACTGGCCTTAAAATATGTGCATGAATATAGTCTTTTTAGTGCCACCTACTAAGATAATAACCATTCCTGCAGCTACAAGAGAAATACCTATTTAGAGCCGAGGTGAGGTATAATTTTATCTTCAAACAGGAACGGTTGACAGATAAATTGATATTTTTTAAACTGTAGAGCTGCTCCTTACATATATGCCTGTGAAAAAACGTTCACAAAGCACACTTATTAAAATATGAAAAGTATCATAGATGCCTATAAGTATATCATTTAAGATTATGGCATGCTGCACCGCCCTGTGTAATATGTGTAGGGAAATGTGTAATGTATCTGTTATTAAATACTTTTATAACAATTACATATGTATTACCTAGTTAAAACCCCATTACAATATGATCTTATCATGTGCTCTGGCAATTCAATTATCTATATTTAGGAAAATAAATTAGATTGACAAGAATATTACAGTGCTGGCCAAAAGTATTGGCACCCCTACAATTCTGTCAGATAATACTCAATTTCTTCCAGAAAATGATTGCAATCACAAATGCTTTGGTAATAATATCTTCATTTATTTTGCTTGCAATGAAAAAACACAAAAGAGAATGAAAAAAAAGTCAAATCATTGATCATTTTACACAAAACTCCAAAAATTGGCCGGACAAAAGTATTGGCACCCTCAGCCTAATACTTGGTGCACAACTTTTAGACAAAATAACTGCGAACAACCGCTTCCGGTAACCATCAATGAGTTTCTTACAATGCTCTGCTGGAATTTTAGACCATTCTTCTTTGGCCAATTTCTCCAGGTCTCTGAGATTTGAAGGGTGCCTCCTCCAAACTGCCATTTTGAGATCTCTCCACAGGTGTTCTATGTTTGACTGTAGGGACCGTGTTCTTTTCTTTGAAGGCCTCTTTTTTTTTTTCCTGTAAACTCTATGTTGATGCCTTTTCCCAAAAAGCTCTACTTTTGTCTCATCTGACCAGAGAACATTCTTCCAAAAGGTTTTTGGCTTTCTCAGGTAAGTTTTGGCAAACTCCAGCCTGGCTTTTTTATGTCTCTGGGTCAGAAGTGGGGTCTTCCTGTGTATCCTACCATAGAGTCCCTTTTCATTCAGAGGCCGACGGATAGTATGGGTTGACACTGTTGTACCCTCGGACTGCAGGGCAGCTAGAACTTGTTTGGATGTTAGTCGAGGTTCTTTAGCCACCATCCGCACAATCTTTCGTTGAAATCTCTCGTCAATTTTTCTTTTCCGTCCACATCTAGGGAGGTTAGCCACAGTGCCATGGGCTTTAAACTTCTTGATGACACTGCGCACGGTAGACTCAGGAACATTCAGGTCTTTGAAGATGGACTTGTAGCCTTGAGATTGCTCATGCTTCCTCACAATTTTGCTTCTCAAGTCCTCAGACAGTTCTTTGGTCTTCTTTCTTTTCTCCATGCTCAATGTGGTACACACAAGGACACAGGACAGAGGTTGAGTCAACTTTAATCCATTTCAACTGGCTGCAAGTGTGATTTAGTTATTGCCACCACCTGTTATGTGCCACAGGTAAGTAACAGGTGCTGTTAATTACACAAATTAGAGAAGCATCACATGATTTTTGAAAGGGTGCCAATAGTTTTGTCCACCCCCTTTTTTATGTTTGGTGTGGAATTATATCCAATTTGGCTTTTTGACAATTCTTTTTGTGGTTTTCCATTGATGACAAATTAAATGAAGATATTATTACCAAAGTATTTGTGATTGCAATCATTTTCTGGAAGAAATTGAGTATTATCTGACAGAATTGCAGGGGTGCCAATACTTTTGGCTAGCACTGTATATATTTAGCTGCTGTATGTTTCATACGTTTCAGTATGCACCAATTTAACCTACATTTTCTGTTTGACCACAATATTGTACACCTTTTTTGCATTACCTTATATGCATTTTAATGATTCTGTAGTTTTGTTTATTATGTATACAATGTAGATGTTAATTTTTAATGTTTAGTTTATCAATATGTACATACACCCTGGTTAATAGATAATAGATACTTAAAGGGTTATTCTTGAATAGGGTATAACTTGCTGATCGGTGGGTGTGCCAACGCAGGGACTCTCACTGATCTCGACAACCAGGATGCCTGGTCATATAACATGTGCCACTCCATTCATTTGAATGGGGCTGACGAAGATTGACGAGTAAGTATTTAGCTATATCTGGCGGTCCCCATTCAAATGAATGAAGCTGTGTGCGCTGTATGACCAGATGCCCTGATCAGAACTGCGGTGCCAGTGGTGAAATACCCACCGATAAGCAAGTTATCCCCCTATCCTTTGGATATGTTTAATATGAGCCTGAAGCTGGGAATGGTACCAGAACTGTGGAAATCTTCTTCTGTGGTACTGGTTCCAAAGACACCATGGACCTATGGACCTTAACGACTACAGACCTGTAGTATTGACATCCCACCTGATGAAGATCTTAGGAGATTGGTTCTCACACATCTCCGCCCTCTAGTGAGCTCAGTTATGGACCATCTCCAGTTTGCTTATCAGCCAGGCATTGGGGTGGATGATGCCATCATCCAACTTCTGCACAGGGCTCTTTCTCACCTAGAGAAACCAGGGAACACTGTGAGAATAATGTTCTTTGATTTCTCCAGTGTTTTTAACACCATACAGCCGGGGTTACTGAGAGACAAGCTGGCCCTTGCTGGAGTGGACCACCACCTCTCCAATTGGATCCTAGGCTACCTCACAAACCAACCCCAGGATGTGATAGCCCGGGACTGTGTGTCACATACCATGATCTGTAATACGGGGTCACCTCAGGGTACAGTTTTTGCCCCTTTCCTCTTCACACTGACAGAAGGATACTGTCCGTGGTGAGCTCCATGTGAGAGAATAACTCCCATCCCATGCAGGAGACCATGATAGCGCTGGGCTGTACTGTCAGTGACCGACTACTTCACCCTAAGTGTGAGAAGGAGTGCTATTGGAAGTCTTTCCTTCCCACTGCGGTTATGCTGTACATCCAACACCGAGCTAAGCATAGATCATACAGAGAACTGAAAGATCTTTAAGTTGTGATATCCCCTCTACTACTTTTTTTACCTGTACCTTTCTATCTGTACCTACTGTCACTGTAATGCATCTACTTTGGAGCATATTGTATTTGTATTGCATATCTTTGCTGCTGTAACACACTGAATTTCCCCATGGTGGGACTATTAAAGGATAAAGGATTATCTTGTTGTAACTGGAATGCTCATTTAAGGTTTATGCATATGTTCAGGCTACTGTAAGCTTGGTAAAAAGTATCTTTCATTAACTCCACCATTTCCAGTAATATTCTATCGGTTCTATTACTTTCAGCACCCTATATGTTAATTCGGCTCTCTGCCTTTAGGATTTGTGGGTGCTATAGAAAAAAATTCCAACTTTACAGGAATCAATGAAGCAAAGACTATGTAAGGCTAAGGCCCCATGTAGTGGGCTGCAGCAAAAAAGCGCTGTGGGAAAAACCGTTGCAGCAACCCATCCTGATTTTTCCCACAGCGCTATTCACAGAAAGTCCACAGAGGTTTCTTCTGTGAACTTTCTGCTTCCATTATACCTACAGTGGGGAAAAAAAGTATTTAGTCAGCCACCAATTGTGCAAGTTCTCCCACTTAAAAAGATGAGGCTGGCCTGTAATTGACATCATAGGTAGACCTTAACTATGAGAAACAAAATGAGAAAACAAATCCAGAAAATCACATTGTCTGATTTTTAAAGAATTTATTTGCAAATTATGGTGAAAAAGTACTTGGTCACCTACAAACAAGGTGAGAAATAAGTATTTGGTCAATAACAAAAGTTCATCTCAATACCTTGTTGTATATCCTTTGGCAACGACAGAGGTCAAATGTTTTCTGTAAGTCTTCACAAGGTTGGCACACACTGTTGCTGGTATGTTGGTCTATTCCTCCATTCAGATCTCCTCTAGAGCAGTGATGTTTTGGTGCTGTCGCTGGGCAACACGGACTTTCAACTCCCTCCAAAGGTTTTCTATGGGGTTGAGATCTGGAGACTGGCTAGGCCACTCCAGGACCTTGAAATGCTTCTTACGAAGCCACTCCTTTGTTGCCCTGGCGGTGTGCTTGGGATCATTGTCATGCTGAAAGACCCAGCCACGTTTCATCTTCAATGCCCTTGCTGATGGAAGGAGGTTTGCACTCAAAATCTCACGATACATGGCCCCATTCATTCTTTCATTTACATGGATCAGTCGTCCTGGTCCCTTTGCAGAGAAACAGCCCCAAAGCATGATGTTGCCACCCCCATGCTTCACAGTAGGTATGATGCAACTCGGCATTCACTCTCTTCCCAACACGACGAGTTGTGTTTCTACCAAACAGTTCTACTTTGGTTTGATCTGACCATATGACATTCTCCCAATACTCTTCTGGAACATCCAAATGCTCTCTAGCAAACTTCAGACGGGCCCGGATATGTACTGGCTTAAGCAGGGGGACACGTCTAGCACTGCAGGATCTGAGTCCCTGGCGGCGTAGTGTGTTACTGACGGTAGCCTTTGTTACATTAGTCCCAGCTTTCTGTAGGTCATTCACTAGGTCCCCTCGTGTGGTTCTGGGATTTTTGCTCACCGTTCTTGTGATCATTTTGACCCCACGGGGTGAGATCTTGCGTGGAGCCCCTGATCGAGGGAGATTATCAGTGGTCTTCCATTTTCTAATTATTGCTCCCACAGTTGATTTCTTCACACCAAGCTGCTTGCCTATTACAGATTCAGTCTTCCCAGCCTGGTGCAGGTCTACAATTTTGTTTCTGGTGTCCTCCACAGCTCTTTGGTCTTCACCATAGTGGAGTTTGGAGTGTGACTGTTTGAGGTTGCGGACAGGTGTCTTTTATACTGATAACAATGTCAAACAGGTGCCATTACTACAGGTAATGAGTGGAGGACAGAGGAGCCTCTTAAAGAAGAAATTACAGGTCTGTGAGAGCCAGAAATCTTGCTTGTTTGTAGGTGACCAAATACTTATATTCCACCATAATTTGCAAATAAATTCTTAAGAAATCAGACAATGTGATTTTCTAGATATGTTTTCTCATTTTGTCTCTCATAGTTGAGGTCTACCTATAATGACAATTACAGGCCTCTCTTATCTTTTTAAGTGGGAGAACTTGCACAATTGGTTGCTGACTAAATACTTTTTTCCCCACTGTATAGGGAAACCACCGACGTTTCCATAGGTATAACTGACATGCTGCGATTTTCAAAACCGCAAGGGTTTGGAAATCACAGTGTGTCCGCTGCGCGTATTTTTCCACAAGGTATGGGTGGGATTTTGCAGTGACTGTAAAATGCTGTGTTTTTTTTTTCTAAACTGTGGCGTTTATGCCACATGGGGTCCCGGCCTTGGGATGTAAAGAGTTTCTATTTTTTTTATTTCTATTTTTTTTTTCTCTAGAATGCCAGGAATCCATGAGCATGCATCTCTGGAGCCTTAATGCATTTATGTGAAGGGCCCTTACTTACCATGTGCCAATTATGATATTGGTATCTTCTTATGTGATGGAGGGGCCTTTGAATTCTCTTAGACACCAATATCCAAAGGCGACTGCACCCATAATTGTTTGTTTTATGTTTCTTTTCCAAAAAGCTGGAGCTTGCCCAAAATAACAGCATCAGACTATTCATTTTCCACTGCCAATAGATTAACATTCTTAAATTGGCCAGTGATCCACTTACTTAATTTCCTTCCGGCATTTATGATTTGCAAAGTCTTTTTAAACACCAAAGGTTAAAGACATGGATACCTCTAATGCCTGGTGTCCTGGTGGATATGTTTATGTTTCTGGAGTATTTCCAGACCCTACTAGATGTTTGTCTTTGATCATTTTGATTTGCCAATTGTGACCTGGCTAGTCTTGCGTCTCTTGTAAAATAGGAGTAGCTCACAAAAAAAAAAATAAAAAAATCTATGATTAAGTTGATGACTGTGCTGGAGGATGAGATCTTGGTGTCTTTCAAGGTCTGACTCTGTTTCAATTCCATTATGCCTGTGCCTGACAATTTTGCTCCTATTGCTAATGCTGAGGATTGCCTATTCCGCAGGGATCCTTTAACTATGGTAACTCTTCATTTTCATTTGTGATCTTTTGCTAACCATTTGGCATCTACAACAACATGTGTGCTCTTACTCAAGTGATTACATTTTGCTTATGTCCTCTTAGCTAGAATTATTCAGGTAATAAGCCAGGGAACAACAACCCACATAAATCTAAATCTTTCATTCAAAGTACTTGTGGTCAAAACAGTTACAGTGAATTATACTTTGTATTAATAGTTGATTGAAGATGGCAAAAGCTATTTGTAAATCTTGTCTACTTTTCTTTTTTCACTGAATTTGCTGAAGAGTTCTTGTGTTCTTATCTATGTAATTCTATATGTGTGAATGCAATAATGATATATGATTACAATTTTAGAGTGAAAGGATAAGTTTATTGGGGAAAAACTGTACAATTGAAAAGTGGCTCTAGTACCCTGTTGGGCCACCTATAGCCTTGATACAAGATGAAACTTACGGTTGGGTAAGGAGGCATTCAGGTTCCATATGGTATCCTTCAAGACAGTTGCCCATGGAGGATTAGCTGGGCCTGTTGATCTTGCACAGTTGATCCCATAAATGCTCAAATAGTGATAAATCGGACAATCGGGCAGGCTGAGGAAATGTTGCAATATGAGGGAGACATTCCATGGGAAACCTTGCTGTGTGTGAGTGAGCATTATCCTGCTGAAAAATGCCAGTTGGAAAAGCTGTAATTAGAGACAAGTCATGTGTCCACAGCATGTCCTGCACAAATCACTGAGCTGGTAATCGCCCCCCCCCCCCAATGGTGATACAAGGGACGCTGTCAAAGGCTATGCTTCCCCACATCATGGCACCAACAGTTCAAGCAGTGTATTTCTCCACAGCAAAGTTAGGATTGAAGCGCTCACCACAAGGCCTATACTCGAACCCAGCTGTCAATGAAGCCCAAAGAGAACCTGGATTTCTCTCTAAAGATGATACAGTTTCATTCTATAACAGTCCAGGTTTCTTGTTCATGACACCACTACAAATGAAGGTCATAGTAGCTGGCTGTCAATGACAAGACACTTATTGGCACTATGACATCAAATTTTCTTCTGCTTAGTGCCTAGAAATGGTCCGGGCAGAGACCGTCTGTGTAATGAAAGTGTCACCTATGTCTGGATCGTGAACAGGGAAACTGTGGGAAATTGCATTTGTCAACATATCAGTCAATCCTCTCTATTGGTGCTCTGTCTGGGCCACCCAGAGCCTTTTTCAGTGTGTGCATGCCCTCATGTAACCAGTGTTTCCAATACCCCGTGACAGCTAGGTCACAATGGCCGAGATGGTGGGCATTAAAATGAGCATCCTGCTTATCTCAGGCAATGATGTGCCACCTCTCAAAGTCTGTCAACTGGGCAAAATGCCTTTGAGTGCATGGTAGGAGGCATATCTAGAAGTCAACAATCTTTCAACAATCTTTCAACTGCAAGATACGCTACCCAAAAGTAACTTCTGAGAGTCTTTTTGTAGACCAGTGATGGAAGTTCTTTTATGCCCTCTTGTGGCAAGATCACATCTGTAATCATATACATATCTGCCATGACAAAAATATTTGCTAAATCTTGCAGTAATCTGACACTTCTGTTAGATTATCTGTTTGGAGTGTTATTTTTTTTTTAGTCAGTGAGTGTAGTACATATTTACTACACCCACTGTATTTTCCATTCTACACATTGCAATCGGTAGTGGAATGTATATTAGACACAGCAGCTCCTGTGTCATTCAAAAACATCACATTGAGGTGAGGTGCCCAGGTCTGCTGAGGCTTAATCACAGGCCTTAGCGCTTAGCCCGGGTCTATGATGTCACAGAAGAACATTGGACGTCACCAGGAGGGCACTGGACGCTGCGGGGAGGCCCAAAAGAGGTAACAGAAGGTGAGTATGAATGTTTATTTTTTTTTCTCACCTCCCCTGGGATTTTACCTGTTATACTCTTGGGGTCTGAAGAGTCTTAGTTCGTCTGAGTCAAATCTCCATTTGTTTGGTTTCGTGTAAAAAAAAAAAAAAAAAAAATATTTGGAATATTCTGGTCTATCCCAGCTTGGTGCAATCCGATTTGCCCATCTCTACCTGTAATCCTGTCCCAGATGATCCAAACTGAGTTTGGAAGACACCATGGTATAACAAGATCTGAATTTTCAGGTGATCTGTGAGCCACAGGGACGTAGCTATAAGTGGTGCAGCAGCAGTCACAATCCTCATGGCATGTATCTAAAATCTGTATAATTTATTAGATCATAAATATACTGCACCTCTTGTAACATTTTGAAAATTTGTAGTTATCAGAAAGGGTTAAATTAGGAAAGGGTTAAATTACACTGTGTGCTGAATTATTAGGCAAGTTGTATTTGAGATGATTATTTTTATTATTGAACAACAACTATGATCTCAATCAACCCAAAAGACTCATAAATATTAAAGCTTAATATTTTTGGAAGTTGGAGTGGGTTTTTTTTAAATTTGGCTATCTTAGGAGGATATCTGTTTGTGCAGGTACCTATTACTGTGAAGAATTATTAGGCAACTTAATAAAAACCAAATATATACCCATCTCACTTGCTTTTTTTTCACCAGGTAAACCAATATAACAACAGAAAATTTAGAAATAAACATTTCTGACATTCAAAAACAACCAAAAACAAATCAGTGACCAATATAGCCACCTTTCTTTACGATGACACTCAAAAGCCTTCCATCCATAGATTCTGTCAGTTGCTTGATCTGTTTACAATCAACATTGCGTGCAGCAGCCACCACAGCCTCCCAGACACTGTTCAGAGAGGTGTACCCTTTTCCCTCCCTGTAGATCTCACATTTTATGAGGGACCACAGGTTCTCTATGGGGTTCAGATCAGGTGAACAAGGGGGCCATGTCATTATTTTTTCTTCTTTTAGACCCTTACTGGCCAGCCACAATGTGGAGTATTTGCATGTGATGGAGCATTGTTCTGCAAGAAAGTCATGTTTTTCTTGAACGATACCGACTTCTTCCTGTACCACTACTTGAAGAAGGTGTCTTCCAGAAACTAGCAGTAGGTCTGGGAGTTTAGCTTCACTCCATCCTCCACCCGAAAAGGTCCCACAAGTTCATCTTTGATGATACCAGCCCATACCAGTACCCCACCTCCACCTTGCTGGCATCTGAGTCGGAGTGGAGCTCGCTGCCCTTTACTGATCCAGCCTTGGGCCCATCCATCTGGGCCATCAAGAGTCACTCTCATTTCATCAGTCCATAAAACCTTTGAAAAATCAGTCTTAAGATATTTCTTGCCCCAGTCTTGACGTTTTATCTTATGTTTCTTGTTCAAAGGTGGTCATTTTTCAGCCTTCCTTACCTTGGCCATGTCCCTGTGTATCGCACACCTTGTGCTTTTTGATACTCCAGTAACGTTGCAGCTCTGAAATATGGCTAAACTGGTGGCTAATGGCATCTTGGCAGCTTCACGCTTGATTTTCCTCAATTCATTAGCAGTTATTTTGCGCCTTTTTTTTTTTCAACACGCTTCTTGCGACCCTGTTGGCTATTTGCCATGAAACGCTTGATTGTTCGTTGATCACGCTTCAAAAGTTTGGCAATTTCAAGACTGCTGCATCCCTCTGCAAGACAACTCACAATTTTTGACTTTTCAGAGTCTGTCAAATCTTTCTTTTGACCCATTTTGCCAAAGGAAAGGAAGTTGCCTAATAATTAACCACACCGTATATAGGGTGTTGATGTCATTAGACCACACCCCTCCTCATTACAGAGATGCACATCTCCAGATTTACTTAATTGGTAGTTGGCTTTCAAGCCTATACAGCTTGGAGTAGGACAACAAGTATAAAAAGGATGATGTGATCAAAATACTCATTTGCCTAATAATTCTGCACACACTGTAAATGGGAAAACAGCCACTATACCTCCTGAGACACTGAAAATATGCTTTCCTTCTTAAGCCAGTGTACGTTCTGCTGAAATATTACGGCATTAATGTTTTTAGTGCTGGAATTTACAGAACTCTCAGGTAAATCCAACAATATTTCCTTATAGTTCGACATTCCGCAAAGAACGGAGTGTCATTTTCCCTGCAATATTTCAGTTTCCTGTTGAGCGGACTATACACTAACTAGGTGAAAATGAATATTGTACTTTGGGAACTGCTATTTATTCCATTGTGTAATGGAAGAATAATGAAGCTCATAGGGAGTTTCAATTATTTAATCTTTTTAGCTCAAAGCATAATCTTTGATTGCTCGATACCGCAGCATGTAGACACATTTATGGCAGGAGGTGCACATTGGTTGACGTTTTTATTTCAGACCCACAATTGACTCCTGTGATGTTATTACTGTGTTTTCTTAACCCTAGAGCAGTCATTCTCATTAAAAAGCAAGAACAAATGGAAGGTTCTTCCCAGAGATATGTTAATTCCCAGGAACCACCTCAGATAGTTCACCAATAAAAATGATTACTGCATTATATACAACACACCAGCTAAAATACAAAATATACAATTGCAAACCAGATGGCCTTGGATTATACCCGTAGCTGAAATATTATATTTCGCTCTCAGAATAGCCATATTTTTAATAATTTATAGAGGCTATAGCTGGGGGCAAAGCTTGTGTACCTCTACATGTCCGGTGTACAGATACGCTACAGCTGCTTATTTTATGCTTCATAATTACTTAGTATGGAAAATTTATCATGACGGGAACTTGTAAAGTCAGTTTTGCTGTCAAACATCACTGAAGTGACATTGTAACAATATTTGCTTTTGATATATCTAAAGTACATGCAGCTAGACAGGCTGAACCTGGTATTTTCAATGGAATCAAATGACCATCTAATGTGTATGTGGTATTCCTGACACTGCCTTACTGTCAGATGTTGGGGGAGAGAAGAATCAGGCTCTAACTTAGCATTACGCTAGGTTCACAATAGTGTTTGGGTTTTCGTTCTTCGGGTCTGCTTGGGGACCCGAGAAACGGAAACCCAATCCACTTTAAAAAGCGGTTATCCGCAGAACCCGTAGATTATAATGCTTGCAGGACTTTTCTCTCTGCATTTTTCAAGCGGAATGGGGAAGGGAATACCTGAACGGATACCCGAGCGCTAGTATGAACCTAGCCTTAGTGATTGTAACTTCTTATCCTATTGTGCGTGGGGAGATAAGCCAGCACCAATGATGACTACCAGAGGCTTATACCCCTCTCCCCATTCAGAACCAGCGCTGAGCCTCCTTTTCCCGCAGTTTAGGGCACTTTAACCCAAATTCCTTAAGCCACGTGCCAATTGAGGGTGGCACATAACCATAGCTTCTTCTATATTTTTTTCTATACACTTTCACACAAATGTGATTGGGCCAAATATGGTCTGTGAGTTGGCCGCATCTCCGGGTCTGACCTCAGCTCTTATGATGAATGGACCTCATAGCATTATACTGATTTAAGATGCTGTGTGCTTCTGAATTACCACAGCACTATGGAATGGCACTCACAACATCACGTGAGTACTGTAACAATAGTGCTGAGGTAATTCATTAGATAACAGCATCTTAAATCAGTATAATGCTATGAGATCCATTCATACAAACTGTGTTTGGCAGGAAAATGTAGCCAACACATGGACTGCGTGTTTTTTTTTTTTTTTTTGTGAAAAAGCTCCAGCCCTAACATCGTGTCTAAACATCAAACGTGTAACTCAATACTTTGGATAAGCAAGGACCAGCATAAGTAGAAACAGACTAATATAGTAAATACCTGTTATCAGAATTATCATTAGACTCAGAAACTACCAGTCTTGGAGCAAGGAAGTTTATGATGTGCAGGGAAGACCTAGTATGAATGACATATAATAGTTGGGTTACTGTTACAGATTTTACATTGGAGTCAAAGGGCTTCAAGTTACACTCCTATCATACAACTGCTCTCCTATAGTCAGTGGTGCCAGGGCAACAGTCACTACCACATAAAAACAAGAGTCACGTAAAAGGGACATAAAAGACACGCACCTAACCTGTTCTGAGGAACTGTTGAGGTGACAAGAAGCACCCCATAACTGTGGTTTGGGAGATTATACAGCAGCCTTCTATTCCTGGGACTGTAACTGAGAAAAGGCACTGATCTACAGATTTATTAACTCTTAAGATGTGCAGACTTAACCTTGACATTTTAAAAATGTGCCAGATTTATCAAAGTAGCTAATGTTTAATTATATATTTGACAGTCAAGTCACTTTATATACCTATTAGTTGGCTTGCGTTGTACCACAATTTTGGCATACACTAGAGTATTTAAAGCCAAGGCCCTTTCAACAAAGCCATACCCCCTTGTTGGACAAGTTCAAAAAGTGACTAAAACACATATTAAGTAAATGTAGTGCAGTAAATCAGTTTTTGACACCTATTAAGCCTAATTCTGGAACACTTAGGTTTAATAATCTCTCCCATTGTTTAGACACTTTGGGGCAGATAAACTAATACTGTCTAACGTTTAGACAGTGCAAAGTTGGACTACAGTCATGGCCAAAAGTTTTGAGAATGATACAAATATTAATTTTTACAAAGTCTACTGCTTCAGTTTTTCTAATGGCAATTTGCATATACTCCAGAATGTTATAAAGAGTGATCAGCTTAACAGCAATTACTTGCAAAGTCAATATTTGCCTAGAAAATGAACTTTATCCCCCAAAACACATTTCAACATCATTGCAGCCCTGCCTTAAAAGGACCACCTAACATCGTTTCAGTGATTGCTCCATTAGCACAGGTGTGGGTGTTGATGAGGACAGGGCTGGAGATCAATCTGTCATGATTAAGTAAGAATGACACCACTGGACACTTTAAAAGGAGGATGGTGTTTGCCATCATTGTTTCTCTTCTGTTAACCATGGTTATCTCTAAAGAAACACGTGCAGTCATCATTGCACTGCACAAAAATGGCCTAACTGGGAAGAGTATTGCAGCTAGAAAGATTGCACCTCAGTCAACAATCTATCGCATCATCAAGAACTTCAAGGAGAGAGGTTCCATTGGTGCCAAAAAGGCTCCAGGGTGCCCAAGAAAGACCAGTAAGCGGCAGGACCGTCTCTTAAAAGTGTTTCAGCTGCGGGATCGGGCTACCAGCAGTGCAGAGCTTGCTGAGGAATGGCAGCAGGCAGGTGTGAGTGCATCTGCACGCACTGTGAGGCAGAGACTCTTGGAGCAAGGCCTGGTCTCAAGGAGGGCAGCAAAGAAGCCACTTCTCTCCAGAAAAAACATCAGGGACAGACTGATATTCTGCAAAAGGTACAGGGAGTGGACTGCTGAGGACTGGGGGAAAGTCATTTTCTTTGATGAATCCCCTTTTCGATTGTTTGGAACATCTGGAAAACAGCTTATTCGGAGAAGAAGAGGTGAGCGCTACCACCAGTCTTGTCTCATGCCAACTGTAAAGCATCCTGAAACCATTCATGTGTGGGGTTGCTTCTCAGCCAAGGGAATCGGCTCTCTCACAGTCTTGCCTAAAAACACAGCCATGAATAAAGAATGGTACCAGAATGTCCTACAAGAGCAACTTCTCCCAACCGTCAAAGAGCAGTTTGGCGCTCAACAATGCCTTTTCCAGCATGATGGAGCACCTTGCCATAAAGCAAAGGTGATAACTAAATGGCTCAGGGAACAAAACATAGAGATTTTGGGTCCATGGCCTGGATACTCCCCAGATCTTAATCCCATTGAGAACTTGTGGTCAATCATCAAGAGACGGGTGGACACGCAAAAACCAACAAATTCAGACAAAATTAAAGCATTGATTCTGCAAGAATGGACTGCTATCAGTCAGGATTTGGTCCAGAAGTTGATTGAGAGCATGCCAGGGAGAATTGCAGAGGTCCTGAAGAAGAAGGGTCAACACTGCAAATATTGACTTGCTGCATTAACTCATTCTAACTGTCAATATAAGCTTCTGTTACTCATAATATGAATGCAATTATATTTCTGTATGTGATAAAAACATCTGACAAACACACATAAAAACCAGAGGGCAGAAGATCATGTGAAAATATAATATTTGTGTCATTCTCAAAACTTTTGGCCATGACTGTAGATACTGAACCAGATTTTCCAAAGAGTCTAAGGTTACAGTCACACCTGCGTTCCGTGACAGTTCAGGGTTTCCATTCCCTATTCCGCTTGAAAAATGCGAAGAGAAAAGTCCTGCAAGGGACTTTTCTCTCCACATTTTTCAGGCGGAAATCCAGCAGAACCCATTATAGTCTATGGGGTCCCCAGGTTTACACAGGTGACCATTTTTTAAGTGGATTGGGTTTCCGTTTTTCAGGTCCCCAAGCGGACCCGAAGAACGGAAACCCCAACGCAGGTGTGAACCTAGCGTCATGCTGTTTGCAAATCTGATATACTTTTAGATTGTCTAGTTTAACTTTACACCGCTTATTAGTTGAATTAGTTTCTAACACAATTTTGGTGCACAGGTTTGTATAGTAAGGCCCCGGCCCTTTTCAACAAGTCTAAGTGTCTAAAACACACAGAAATGAGGTGTAAAACATGAAGGCTAGTTTTTTGGTTCAAATTTCGTCAGGGCACTAGTGCATTTCATTACTTTATCCGTCCCCCTGAGAGCCGGGAATGAAACTGTTTAAGGCCGGGGCCCCACATGGCGTAAATGCCGTGGTTTGCCCACGGCAGAAACGCTGCGGAGAAAAATGTGGCGTTTTACAGTTACAGCAAAGTGGATGGAATGAAACGCCGGCTGTTCCCCTATAGATATAATTGAAGCAGAAAGTCCGCAGAGGAAACCTATGCGAACTTTCTGTGGTAAGTGTTGCCGCCGCAGTTTTTCCCGCAGCACTATTTTGCTGCAGGACCCCATATGGAACCTTAGCTTATGCAGTTAAAAATTACCTAAAATGTAAACTTTCATCTGTCCGATGCTCTGTGCTCCTGATAACGCTTAGTAATCTTCCAAAAAACATGGCCAGAAATTGAAATACAATAACTGCAGTGAATTATTTCTAATAGTATGTGTTCCTGGGTGCTACAGTTTAATTGAGGAGATGTACAATAGGATTAACTAATCTATCTATTTTTGTGAATAGTCAATGCCTTATCCATGTCTTTGTAGCTCAGCATATCTTTAGGAGATCAGCAGAACATAGGTGTCGGAATAAAGACTTAAGAAACTTTGGTAAAACAACATAAAGTACAATGCTGCTTTCACTCTCGGATTCACTTTCATTTCTCAGGCTAAATTAATTTGTTGCAATAGCTTTTATGTACAGTAATAAGATAAGTCTAATCAAATCTCCTAGCGCTATATTTTATATATTGCGTATCAAAGCCTGATAGAACCAGTGTTTGAATTACACGGAATACAATTATACACCAAGCGCATAGAAAGAGACAGAATAAAGAATAGATGAGAGAGTTGAATATTAGGAGCTGAACTGCAAATGATGAGAAAATTAATTTTCCAGGAGTCAGTATAGTATGAAAGAAATAGCCTGGCAGACAGAGATAATTTAAACAAACTGAATTTCTTAGGAAATATAGAGCTGAGTCATCTAAATAGAAATAGCTATGGACTTTTTTTAATTGTGTCAGGGAAATTGAATCCACTGTCATTTTGCTGGAGTAACAGGGCACTGAGTTTTTACTGTATATGTAATATAGAATACATAAAGCAATTAAACTGACACTTCACTCCAAACCTAAAAATACTGGAATGACTGCAGATAAAGGGGTTGTCCAGAGAGGAAAAATGTAGAAACAGGCCCAAAATGCTTTAAAAAAAATAACCGAAGGTATACAACAGTACTTGCCTCACTGATACCCTGCCAGTCTCTGCTTCCTGCTCTCCCTTTTGACACACAGGAAATGTTGCGATGATCAAAGTTATAGACAAACATGGTTTCTATTACCTGTTAAAAATGTGAAATTTAAAGATGTATTTTTTAAGACTTTCAGTCTCAGGAAATCTACCACTTAAAGTGCCTTAAAGGGGTTGTCCAGGGAGTTTAAATTCACTTACCAGATGCGGCAACAATAGTAAAGCTAGCCCTCATAATGCAGGTAATTATTTACATGTGAGATTGAGGAAGGGAGAAAGGGGCGGAGCATTGCTTCCAATCATGCGACCCCCTGGGGCGGTACCCCGAGTCAAAAAATCATCCACCTGAGCAGGTAAGTGATTTTGAACTCTCTGGACAACCCCTTTAAAATAGAGAAACGTCATTTGAGATTGGTTTTGTAAAGAATTCAATATAACTTCATAGTGTTTAAACTGTAAGGTGTACAAAAGCAAAGACAACAGAAAGAAAACTTATTTCAGAATTCCCTGCTGAGTTATTGGAGAATTGCTAGATTCGCTGATGGTCAAGGGTAACAAATGGTTTATGTCAGTTCCCCTGGTAGTCTATGGTAGAGAAGGGTTTACTGTCAAACTTTCTGGTGTTCTGAGGTAGTAATGGGATTAATGGCAGTCTAGAGCAGTGGAGGAGTTAAAGGGGTTTTCCAGGCAAAAAATAATTTTTCAAAAAAGGTCAGTTAGTGCTATTAATAGGTTAATAAGTGCACCAAATACCTTTAGCAGTGTTTTGAGTGATTTCTGGGTTTCTCTGGGAGCTCCTAGCATCTTCTGCATTTGTTTAAATGAGTAGCTTCCTGTTCTTTTTTACTACAACTACCATGATTCCTTGTGCTTCACTCAGAGCCCACTCCCTCTTTCTCTTTTGTAAATTCACTTAATTTTGTTAATTGGCAAAGATAAAACTATTAATATTTCTGTTTTTAAAAGTATTCTTACTTCCCTCATTTTTTCCACACCTGCCTAAAACTTCTACACAATACTGTATGTTGCAATTTCACATAAGACACAAACTCTTTAAAGGGGTTGTCCGGGATAATACAAAATTTTAACATTAAACTAAACACTCCCCGCCCATCTACTTTATAAATTACTTTAATTAGCAAAACTTCATACTTAACATTATCACTGGAGCTGTCACGTGACTGCCCCAGGCACATCTAAATAGTATCCGCTTCCGGAGATGGGTGATCACATACTATAACCCCCTCTCTCTCCTCCCCTTTCCTCCCCCCCTCTCTCCTCCCCTTTCAGTGTTAGTGGTGGGTCCTGGCTGTATTACACACCCGGCATCCGCCCTGTATGGAGAGAGCTCAGCTCCTGAGCTTTCTCCATACACCCCTTCACACCCAATCACATACATGTACGTGATTTAGGGTTATGGGGTTAAAAATATCTTTGTAGTGATCATTCACACTGTGGCCCTTATAACCATTTGAAGTGGGTATCCTCTACATCTAAAGGAAAAATTGCTTCAAAGAGGATTCCTGTAAGTGCAGTGAGATTATGAAACCCAAATATGTTGTGATAGTTTATTAACCAAACAAGTTCAAGAGGGACCTGGAAGACTTTCTTGAGCAGTATTACACGTTACAGTATTGGTACTAGATTTCTGGAACCATTATGTTGACGCAGGGATTTATTTTATTTTTTTATTCTGAATTTTTCTCCTAATATGATGTGATTGGCAACTGCCGCGTAGTAGTCTTTGCCTTTTTCTGGATCATCGCAGTAGGAATACAGGGTGAACTTGACTGACCTGTGTTTTTATCAACTATGTAACTATTTAAAAATACACTGTCAGGTTTGCTATATTTTTGACCTATGGAAAAATGTGTTTTAATAACAAGAATAAATAACCCATCTGGTCAAGTTGTGGTAATATGTTTAGGACAACATTGCATGCTACACTTGGAAATCACCGGACCTAACCAAATTATAAAGCTAGAACATAAACTCCACACACCAAACACCTGTCACTTAAAATAAAATGAATTCATTTTCAAAGCTGATTTGCCCTTCTGTTCCATATCTAAGTAGTACATAGGGACATATTGAAAATAAAGATTATGCTAACACTATTAGTGTAAAATTGTTTAGAAGCAGCTTGTAGCAGCTTCATTGGATTTATAGCCACCGCTGCATTATGTACTTATAAACATTATGCTAGGAAGCAACACAAATTCTGTTCTTATAGTTGTGTGCATAGCAAATTGCTTATGGGAAGGTAATTTTCCAATGACTTATGTATGACCACTAGACTTCAGCATGGTAATGTGTGAAATTCATGTCCAACTAAAATGACAAGCTTTATAATTACAAAAGGACAGCACATTTGGAGCTATTCATTAACAATTTGCAAATGAGCAATTGTGAATGATTGTAAAACATATTTGTCATTTTTCCATCTGGGTGATTTACTTTGTTTAATTTTTTTCAGTAAGTGATGTTTCAGATTTGATAGTATGAAATAAAATACTCCATAACATGGATACAAATCTCTTAAAATGCATTTCCATTTAATATTGCTAGAAAATCTTTGAGTTTTCTTCTTGCAAATTGTTAAAAATGTGAACGTTGTACTGTTTTTTCCCCTTGTTCATTAAAGGCACAGGCTGGATAAAGAACAACTTACAGGCTGGATAAAGAATAACTAACATACATTTAGAATTGATTTCCTATTTGACATACACTCAGGGCCGTTTTTAACACATTGGTAGGCCCTGTGCAAAGATTTCATAAGTGGACCCCCCACCCCATCGCCACCACCTAGAAATACCTGATCTGCACGAATTATAATGCTCCCTCAGAGTATAACGCCCCTTATTGGCTCACACACAGTATAATGGCTCCTTAGTGGCCCCATATAATATGCCCCTTATAATGTTCCCCTCCAGGTTGCCCCCCACAGATTCAGGTCCTCATTCCAGGTTGCTCACACATATTCATGTCCTCACCCCAGGTTGTCCCCTCATATTCATGTCCCCCTCCAGGTTCACCCCCACATATTCATATCCCCCTCCAGGTAGCCCCCACAGTATCAGGTCCTCACCCCAGGTTGCCCCCACAGTATCATGTCCTCACCCAGGTTGCTGCACACAGATTCATATCCCCCTCCAGGTTGCACTTACAGTATCATGTCCTCACTCCAGGTTGCCCCTACAGTATCATCTCCCCTCACAAATTAATGTCTCCCTCCAGGTTGCCCCCCCTAAATTCATATCCCCCCCACATTGACATGTCCCCCTCAGGTTGCCCCCACAGTATCATGCCCCCCCACCACAGGTTGCCTCCACAGTTTTGTGATCCCCACTGTATATATCAAAGAAAAAAAAAACCCTTAATACTCCCCTTTCCCCGTTCACTCCTTTATCTGGTCCCAGAGTCTTCAAGGAGTGATGTAAGTGACATCACTACAACGCGCTTCCTGCTCCCAGGACACCGGGAGCAAAGAAAGCGGCAGGGTGATGAAATAGGGTACTGTCCGCTCCCTGCTTCATCACTGTCTGCAACTCATCAGCTTCCAGAGGACATCAATGAGTTGGGTTAGCACGGACCCACTGCACTGGACAGCGGAACAGCATATGTAGGACCTATGGTTAAAGCGGCCCTGCATATACTGGTCTTGCTTGTCCTATGGGTTTATAAAGATACTGTATGTGACCTACCCAATTGCATACCTTCAATGAAGGCAAACCACTTCTATGGGATGGCAACTGCTATGGGACCCAGGGGCAGGAGCGAGCCCTATGCTGAATGGTCCTGCCCATTAATTGACTATCCATCACAAGACTCCGGTAGCTGTGTGTGTTTCCCAAAGTCCTCCCAAGTGATCCTAGTAGCCAGAGTCAAGCCCTGCACAGCTTCTTTAACTTTTCTCCTGACCAGCATCAGGACCTTTTTCCTTAGATTTGTCAATTCTATTTCATAATGAGTGACCGAAACCAAGGAGAGGGGAGGACTATGTGATCAATGGCTGCTGGTAATCACGAGGCAGAGTCACGCACAGCAGCAGTTGTTGTATATGGGCTGAAGATTGTGTGATTTGCAGTATCTTATATCCAGATTGAGAAGTATTGGTGGAGAGTGGTGTTAAGAGTGCTGTCGGGTGGGGATCGAGATTGTGGTATATTAGGTTTCCAGGGGGTAGAGGTGATGATTAGTGGCAGCTACATGTGACTGAAACATTAGGGCAGGGTTTGGCTGCAAGTGGTTGCTGACCCCAAACTTCTGATTGCCACAGGGAGAGGGGAGAAAATTGAAGAGTGGTGTGGTATGTGGTAACGTATGATTTCGATGGGGGCAGTGGCGTAAATACCGGGGTAGCAGCGGTAGCGGCTACCACAGGGCCCGGGACATTAGGGGTCTGGCGGGCCCCTGATGTTTTTTTGTTTCGTTTTTTTTTTTTTTATAGGCCGTTAACTGCTGGAGTACCCCAGCAGGTAGCAGGTCTTATTTATTTTCCGATCCCTACTTCTACTCACGGCCGCCTGCGCTTCCCCTGCTGTCGAAGCGAAGGTGGCTGTAAGCAGGAGCAAGGATCGGTAAGTGAGGCCGCGGGCCCGCGAACCCCACAAACACTGCTATCATTTATACTGTGGGGTCTTTTTAGACCCCAGAGTATAATGATCAGAGGCCCAAGAAAGGCGAGGGAACATTAAAAAAATTTTACTTACCTCTCTTGCGCTTCGGCAGTCTTCGGGCCACTTTGGTGATGTCCAAGACGTCACATGGGCCAGGCCGGCATCGTTATGCTTCGTGACGCTGGCCTGGCTCACGTGACGTCTGATCCAATATTGAAGAGGGCCGAAAGTAGCGAGAAGTGCATCGGAGCCAGGGAGAGGTAAGTAACATTGTTTTTTATGTTTGTATCCTCCCCTGGGTCTCCGATCATTATACTCTAGGGTTTGAAAAGACCCCAGAGTATAATAATTGTTCATGGGTGGTCCACAATGGCGCATAATAGTGTGTGTAGGGCCACTATAGGGCATAATAGTGTGTGTAGGGGCCACTATGGGACATAATAGTGTGTGCAAGGGCCACAGTGGGGCATAATACTGTGTGCAGGGGCCACGGTAGGACATTATACTGTGTGGAGGGACCGCTATAGGACATTATACTGTTTGGAGGGACCGTTATGAGGTTATGGATAATGCGGTTTGTGCAGAGGGGGCGGGGTAGGTTGGGAGTTATGGGGAATGTGGTTTGTGTGGGGGGGGGGGGGGCATCTCAAATGTTCACCTTGGGGCCCAGCCATTCCTAGTTATGCCTCTGGATGGGGGGTTGTAATTGTATGTAACTTCTAATTGCTGGGAGGAGTCCAGTCTTTTCTAGTTACACCTCTGGTCGAAAATCTCTAACATATATTCTGTGTGTGTATACATATGTATATAAATTTCTGTTGTCTTTTTGTTTGTCTATTCTTTATGCATTGCCAAACAACTGGACCAATGTGCACCAAATAGATACAAAGATAGATAAATCGGACGCTTCCAAAAAATTTAGGACTTAACATTTTCAACATATGCACAAAGCAAATAGAGCAACACTGGCTTCCAAATCAAGGACCTGCCTCTGTATCACAGCACATGACCTGTATTAGCCAATAGAAGCTTGCAAATCCTTCCCTCTTAATGCCATATGTGAGTGAGACTAAGTATAGTAGGAAAAAGCAGGACAGCGGCAATCACAACCGGATAAAATACCTCTTTATTTGAATAAGTTACAGGCAGGTTATAGCTGTGGACTTACAAGCAACGGGCCATTTCGTGCTACTGCACTTCTACAGGCTTGACAGGTAACTTATTCAAATAAAGAGGTATTTTATCCAGATGTGATTGCCACTGTCCTGCTTTTTCCTACTATATTTTGGACATGTTTCTACAGCGTGCCCCCGTGTATCCTCTGCTGCACCCGATTCAGCTAAGTTACAAAGTTATATCATTCAATTCATATGTTCTTGTAGTGCCTGCTGTGCTTTTGGTTTTTTTGTATTTGAGAGTGAGACTAATATCAGGGGACTGCTGCACTCACTATTGTTCTCTGTTATCATCCATTAGCAGAGGAATGTATCCAGTGGTAGAGACTTATTTCTCTTCTTTTCCACAATGAACAATCATATGTTCTTTTTGCTTGCAGGCCAACACAGTCATTACAATGGAGTGACCTCATTATGCTGCCTGAGCCATGACCTGCCTGGCAATATTTCTGCACTGCAGACAACCTGCAAAAGTAAGTGGTGGGGCAGGGAGGCATTGGCATTTTCTCTGCCTTAGTTTTCAACCAGATTTGTGTCCTGAGGATGTAAATACAGTTAAAAAAGTGGCACTGACCATCAATGGGCCACCTCCTCCTCAGGGGCTCGGTCACTGTCACACCCCCTGTGAGCATAATCATTATGCCATTGAATGTTAATTGAGATTAATGCAGCAGCTGGTAATTGTTTAGCTATTCACAGAGGCTTCCTGCCAGCAGGGGGTGCATCTCAGGAGTGTGGTGGAGGGGAGGGAGAGGGGTCTTCGTGGGGGAAGAGGATAGTGGTTGGAATACTGCACCCACCACACTGTAACCTTTGAAAAGTTATGACTACTTAGAGAAGTGATGCCTTGATATAACTACTGAGAGAAGGAGAAGGCCTAGAGAATAGAATGAAGCGTCGCTGTGCCAATTGGCAAATGTGGATCCCTGCTGTGATTAGAAAGATGGGCTACTGCTGCTCTAGGAGAAAGGCACTAATGTGATTGTTGGAAGTATAGATGAAGATACTGCTGTGACTACTAAAGGAAGGGCTGTGGTGGTGAACCTATGGTGCTAGAGGGGGCACTCAGTGTCCTCTGTGTTGGCACGTGGGCCGTCGCCCCATCCAAGCTTCCCGATCGCTCACTAACACACGTTAACGAGCGAGCACTTCTTTCAGTGGCTTACACTGACAGAAGAGTGTGACCTCTGTCCTGATGCAGGCGCGATGACGTCATTCATCTGCACCTGCACTGAGGTGGAAGAAGGAGGTCGCCTGGCTGCTTTTCGTGGGAGGTAAGGTAAGTAGCATATTATGCTGTGCAGGGACTCACTGTGGAGCATATAATATTGTGTGAGGACCCACTGTGGAGCAAATAATACTTTGTGGTGGCCACTGTGGAGCATATAATACTGTGTGGTGGCCACTGTGGAGCATATAATACTGTGTGGTGGCCACTGTGGAGCATAGAATACTGTGTGGGGGCCACTGTGGGCATATAATACTGTGTGGGGGCCACTGTGAGGCATATACTACTGTGTGGGGGCCCACTGTGGAGCATATTATACTGTGTGCAGGCCACTGTGGAGCATATAATACTGTGTGGGGGCCAATATATGTTTTTCTTTTAAGACCAAAGATGTTAATGTTTTTGTTTTGTTTTTTTTGTTACTTCACCACCCAAAAACATTTAATTAAAAATGATCAAAAAGCTTAACCGACAGAAACATTACAAATGTTCTGGGTCTCGGAGTATGGCAACAAACACAATTTAGTCTTTTAAATGTTTTATCTTTTAACCACTTGCGGCACGAAACTCTGCAATGACATTTTAAAGCGTCATTGTAAAGTCTGCAGCTGCAGAAGATGGAAGCCAAATGTCAGCTAAAGGCAGCCTCCCCATAGAAAGTGCAGAGATGGTTTTTCATTGTTTGTACCTTCCTCATTGCTGTATACACTGAACTCTATGAACTTCATTAGATCACGAAATGTTTCTCCAATTTTCTTAAGTAGGTATATATCAAAGGCATAAAACAGCGTACACAAAATAAAATATTTCTCAGGGCTTCTTTTTCATGCCCTTTGTTGTAGTGTAGTACTTGTGTTCAAATGAGCTTCTTTGCCTGTGATTTCAGTATATTATAAAAGTCTAAAAATGCAGACTAAAGTGAAGGACATAAGTTTTTCCCTACATTTTTCATTATCTCACCACTTAGTATGTTCTATGTAATTACAATCTATGAAAGTTAATATGTAGCGTTAGTTACTATACAGTACACGATAGATAATGCATGAACCATTGTTCCCAGAGCTGTCTAAGGACATACTGATGTATTATTAAAGCTTTTTTTTGTGTCTGTCTAATATATATATATATATATATATATATATATAAAAAAAAAAGAGATGAAAACTGTCAAGTTTGAAAAGTGTGATCTTTCTTAGAGAACAATGGAGGTTTTTAAGGCTCTGTTGAAAGTGATTGTTCCATTGCCTGCCTCTCTCCTTTCTAATATGCACTAAACATAAATGCTTTGTACATGAGTACGCCAGTAAGTGGGCATTTGGGGTTAACTGTAAATCAGCCAGAAGCAATATAATTGTCCTGGATTAAGAACGTACAGTACCCTGCGCTCAGTGATCGGTGTCCTAACTCCTGGTGCTCGGTGGGCATGTATGTTACGGACTAAAAACAACGTTTAGGAACATCTACAAAAATGAAATCTGTTGTTTCTTTTTCATGACACAATTGCTGATTTATCCAGTTCATTGTATTCTGTGCAATACCTCTCAACGTGACTAGAGGACCATAGACGTTCTCTATAAGCATTAGGCTAGCACTGATTTTGATTGATACTTTTCTTTAAAGAGGACCATTCACGTCCTCATGTATATGCAGTTTTACATACCGCTAGAAAGCTGATAGCGAGCTGAATTCAGCGCACTGCCGGCTTTCCCGGTATGTGCCCAGGGTATGGAGATATTGGGGGTCTAAACTTCACCGTTCACTGTCAGAAGGGCGTTCCTGACAGTCTAGCTGCGCTGTGAGGAACGCCTTCCCTGACTGTGCTCGTCCATAGCCCTGTACTGTCAGAGGGGGCGCTCCTTACAGCTCAGTGATGACGCTGAGCTGTAAGGAACGCCCCCCCAGTACAAGTCTATGGATGAGTACTGTCAGGGAGGGCGTTCCTCACAGCGCAACTAGACTGTCAGGAACGCCCTTCTGATAGTGAACTGTGAGATTTAGACCCCCGATATCTCCAGCCCCGGGGCACATAACGGGAAAGCCGAATTCATCACACTGTCAGCTTTCTAGCAGTATGTAAAACTGCATATACATGAGGACGTGAAAGGTCCTCTTTAACACATCAGTCTTGCATCAGAGGGACATGCTATTTTAATAACTCCCAGAAATATTCTCTAAACAGTCGCATATTCTTGATATAAGTGACCATAGTTTGTATGACATTAATGCACAGTCCATGGAGGTTAGCACTGAATATTAGTGGTTGTATGCAGCAATGGCTAAGTATGCATTCTCATTTAAAATGCTATTTAAGGTACAGCAACAGCTATATCCTAAAACCATCTAGGAAGGACATGTGTGGACAATCTCTGTTCTTTTTACATCACGTATGGAAAGTGCACTAACTTGGCACTTCTCATATGTTCCATAGACTCCTGTAGAAAGTGTCAGTCTATTTAGTGTCAGTAAACATAACAAGTCTTTAATTTTTGTTTTGCTACATATAGATGACCCCCTACTGTCATCTTTCAATGTGTTTTTAAGTGTGGCATTATTTTACAGTTCATTTCAGGCAACAGTGAGGCAGGATACACTCCTGTCTGTCAGCCCATAATATCATAAGTTATATGTCATGATTTAACCCCTATGCACACCAGGATGTACATGTATGTCCTGGTGCACATGACTAAGAATGGCGGCCACTCTGAAACAGAGCTGCCGCACTAGCTGCAGGGTGTGTGCTGTTTCATACAGTAGGGACCCGCCAGCATTGCCCATGATCAGAGATGACTCTGATCATGGGCATTTAACCACTCAGATGCCATGGTAAAATGTGACCATGGCATCTGGGTGGTTACTTTCACTTTCTCTTTCTCTATTAGAATTGGGAAAGAATCCATCCTGTTACCATGGCGGCTGGAAGTCTTCTAAAGGCTCCCAGCCCTGCCATAGTATTGTAACTACTGAAGCCTGCCTGCAGCAGACTTCAGTAGTTACATAGAAAATTTGCTATAGACTGTAATACAGTAGTACTTCAGTCTATGGCACAGGTGATCTGAAGATTACATGTTCAAGTACCCTTGGGGGGCTAAAAAAAAAGTTAAAAAACTTTTTAAAAATATAAAAAAATAAAAAAAAATTTAAATCACTCCTCTTTCCCTAGATCACATATAAATGTAAGCAAATAAAAGTAAACATAAACACATTAGGAATCTCTAAGTCTGAAAATGCCCAAACTATTAAAATATTAAAAACATTTGACCCATACAGTAAATGCCGTAGCAGGAAAAAAAAATCAAAATGGCTGATTTGGCGTTTTTTCCTCCTTAAAAAAAAAAATGTTATAAAAAGTGATCAAAACATTATACATTCCTCAACATGGTATCAATAAAAACTACATATTGTCCCGCATATTGTCCGTACACTGAAATATAAAAAAGTTACAGGAGTCAGAATATGGTGATTTTAAATAATTTTTTTTTCTTCAAAATTTTGAATTTTTGTAAAGTTATTAAAACATGAAAAACTATATAAATTTGGTATCACCGTGATCATACTGACCTGGAGAATAAAGCTAACATAGCATTTTGACCGCAGAGTGGAAGTCATAAAAACAAAACCCATAAGAAAATGGCAGTACTGCATTTTTTTTCTCAATTCCACCTCATTCAGAATTTTTTTTTCCTGATTCCCAGTACATTATACAGAATAGTAAATGGTACCATTTTGAAGTACAACTTGTCACACAAAAATCAAGCCCTCATATGACTAAACGGAAAAATTTCAAAGTTATGGCTTTTGGAATGCAGAAAGTAAAAAACAAAAACACAAAAAATAAAAATGTCTGCGTCCCGTAAAAGGAGCAAATCTACACTACTTTCGCACCATGGTAATGTTTTAAGTTAAATGTATGTACTGGAAAGCGCCATGGTGGATGCATTACTAAAAATGATGCCATCCTGCATAGATGTGCCCATGGTAAAATGAAAAGTATATAGCCTTCTAGGATATTCTATGCAATGATTAAACATTGGGTGAGTGGGAGTCTATGGATACATTTACTGTATGTCCTGGGACCTTTACTGGGTCATTCAGTAAACGAAGTAAAAGTGTGGCATGAAAACTTGCTAAGTCTTGTATTGTCAGCATGTGTATAGACGAAAAATCTTTTAAATGTGTTTAAACTTAGTTTAGAGTTTAAGGAAATAAAGGAAGTTTCCTTTCTGCCAGGATGTCAGTGGGAAGAAATTACCATTTTCAACTTTCCTTCTAAACGAAAGTCATTATTTTGAGCACTGCAGTATGGTTGTGTTGCTGTGTATTGTAGTTTGCGGCAGTGTTTGTCTTTTCTCTCTGTTAGGTAAAGTGATGTAATTGGCAGCATTTTACTGGTGTATTTAAAACTTGACTGATGTTACAAAGTCAAGGGAAAGTGGAAGATGTTTTGTAAATGTGTATTCGAGAATACATACTACTATAGCTTTGGTTGTACAGATAGTGTTTGCATAGACACTTACTATGTAAATAAAAATGGAGCAGAGCTGAGATGATCATCCTATAAACAGTCATTTTTTTTAAACATTTTTGTCCACACAAATTATTCTATATATATATTTTTTTTATCTTGGCATTCCAGAAATCTTTTAATTTTGCATTTATGCAGTTCCATGAAGTCCATAAAGGTATGGTTGGGTGAGTTTGGTGTGGGACAATTTGACTGGCCTACACAGGGCCCTGACCTTAACCACATCAAACACCTTTGGGATGAACTAGAATAGCACTTACAAGCCAGGCCATCTTGTCCAACATCAGTGTCTGACTCTTACAAATGCTCTTCTGGAGGAATGGGCAAAATTCCCATAGATACCCTCTAAAACTTGATAACACCTATGGATTTAGAATGGGATGTCAAAAAAGCTTCTGTAGGTGTCTCATTTCTTTTGGCCATGCAATGTAGCTTTCTGACCCACTTGTGAGAAAATGCAGTCTACCACCTCCCCCAAGAAAATTCTGTGTTACAGAGCACATTACAGTGATAGACAACATGCCTTTGTTATGTATGTCACTGTTGTAGTTTTGGAGAAAATCAACTGTGAAGTTTTATGCAAATGAGGCGATTAGTGCACAGTTAGCGCAGGACTTGAACTACCTTTTGCTGGTTAAGTAGGATGGCTGATGGGATAAATCCTCACAGCACGTGGTGTAAAAGGCAGGAGATTGTAGGGGTCTTAGTCACAATAGCAGTGCTCCATTTGCTCAGACCCCTATCTTCTGACTGTACCAATCCATGCAGTGCGAGTTAATCCTCTCACTGTTATGATATCACCAATCCTACATCCACTGAAGGCCTGCCCCAGTGCACCAACTGCCTCATTCACATAAGATTTCAAAGTTCTATTTCTCCAAATCTACAAAAGTGACAGACATAATAGAGGTATATTGCTCTGTAATGTACTCTGTAATGTGCTCTGTAATGTGGTGGTAGCAGTTGAATATGCTTGGTGGAGGGGAGTAGACTCCTTTTTAGTGAGTCTCCGTCTTTATATTACAGCGACAACCTATTTGACTTGACTTTGTGTAATGCTTTATTTCCCTAGTGGTTGAACTGCAGGAGTAATGAACTCTTACTGTGAGGTTCTCCTACAGTTTACAGCTCATTCCTGGGAGTCACAGCAGCAGGATATCATATAATATTTTTTATACCCTGAGGCTCTTCTATCCAAAAGGCGTTGTTGAAAAAGCACAACACATTTAAGTCTTTCACCTTTTTGAAATAAAGAAAATCATATTGTGCCTTTCCTTCAGATCTTAAAAAAATCCTCAAGTGTTTCTGTCCATCATTCCACTGTAAAAGAACTCAATATAATGGGTTTGGAAGCATATATGGAATTTACTTGCTAAAACAAAATGATAATAAAAGAGGTGAATGTGCATTTGAACACTTACCCTATATCCAAAATATTAGGTTTAAGTCCTCATGCGCATTAGCATATTGCATTACTATTATTTCCCATATAAGTACATGAATCATCTACTGTTTAGACTGAGATGCCTTCAATAACGTACCTTAAGCACACAAAGCCTTTTTTGTAGAAATTTACAAAAAATATTGTGGTATTCTTCATCAGAGGTTGTACATGTGGAGGTATTTTCCTTTTGAAGCTCCGCTAAGCGCACTCATACAAGCTCCATGCACACTCTTCATGAACCCTAAGGCTTTATGAACTGAACAATCTAAATCATATGAAGTAGCAAAATTCTTAGTGCCACTAAAACGATGAAAGACTCCTTGAACTATATCTACAACCATGCTTGGAGATTCCCAAGAACATCTAAAATTGGTGATCGACTGAAGACAATATGAATACTCGTATGTATAATTATAGATGGGAAAGAGTCTATTCTACAGCTAGCTGCAAGAATGTCCAAGTAAAGATCCACATAACATTTTAAAACAAGAAAAATCCTGGTGATCTCAGAAGATTGCAGTGACCTTGACTGAACTCCAACTTCATTGAATGTGTTTGGAGTAACTTGGATCATAAAAAGCAGAAATGCTCCCCACTTCTAAAGCTAAACTTTACAGATCTTTGCAAGACAAATTAGAAAATATCCTTACAGATTTATTTGTAAATCTGAAAGCAATTCTTCTGACATACGTGGATGCTGATATAAAGGCAAAGGCAAAGGCTACTAAACCACCCAGAACACTTACATTATTCAGATTTTTAACCCTTAGGTACAACTCTCCATACACTTATGGTGCTATGTACCGTTACTAGCACTACAGTCCTTAAGGGGTTGAAGATTTAGATTTTCTGTTTTTTTTTCCTTCCATAGTATCAACAAAAAGAATGGAATAAACTTTGGTACTGCAGAAATCTGAGGACCTGAGGATAATCCAAGGTAGGTATATTTCATTATTGCAACACGTTTCAAGTTTTGAAAACTTCTGTTTATCAAAGCTATACACTGAATGACATACCAATAGTTTAAAAACATAAAATGATATTAAAGATTACCCATAATATCTCAATATTCACAAAAAGAGATTTAATTTTCCAATCATTTGAGGTTAAACATATCAAATCTAAGTATTGTATATATAAATTAAAAAAGAGTATTGATATTTAACTATTGTGACAATTTGGGGGAATAATCTCAATGGCGGCAGACTCCTGGACCCAACAGCAGTGGGTGTGGTACTGGGCGCCGGAGAAACAACGTTCAGACGGTGCCAATTCAAAACAAAATGGCTTTCATTCAGCTTAGGAAACATACACAAAATAACAAATGACCTAGGCCACACAAAGGCCCTAACTCACGGCTTGCTCCCTGACTGATCTCTGGGGCAACAAGCAGCCTGGCTCCGTAAGTCCTCTCAGGACCCCAGCCCTCTGGGAACAGACCGCCTTGTCTGTCTTTGGCTGGGTCCATGACTTCCTGCAGGTTTGCCCCACCCATAGGTGTGGCTGAGGGCCTTTTCAGGCCTGGCCCTGGGTCGCTCAATAGCGCCCTCTGGGTTGACACACTCACACTATATAAATAATTGATAAATAATGGTATAGTGAATTTATAATTTGATTCAAAATATATAATCCATCTATAAAACACATACAATGGGTGAAATAAGTATTGAAAACATCACCAATTTTCGAAGCAAATATATTTCTAAAGTTGTAAAAGACAAGAAATATTCACCAGATGTTGGTAACATCCCATCCAATCCACATAGGCAAAGAAACCATAACCATGTCTGTAAATTAAGTTATATGTAATAATGAGAAATTACACAGGGAAAAAGTATTGAACACTTCAAGAAAGAGAGGTGCAAAAAGCAACGTAAAGTCCTGACACCATCTGAAATCCATTAGGAATTAGACAGCAATCCTGCAACTTACTGAAAAATAATATCAGCTGGTCCAACTTATGGCCTATAAAAAGGTGTCTCATTACTATGGTGCCACACAAGAAACCCTCATGATGGGTAAAACCAGTGAGCAACCTCTTTGTTGCAAAACATACTGATGGCATTGGTTACAGAAGAATTTCTAAACTATTGAAGGTTCCAGTGAGCACTGTTGGGGCCATAATCCGGAAGTGCAAATAACATAATTTCACCATAAACTAGCCACGACCAGGTGCTCCCCGCAAGATTTCAGACAAAGGAGTGAAAAGAATTATCAAAAGAGTTGTCCAAGAGCCAAAAGCCACCTATGGAGAACTACAGAAAGACCTGGAATCAACAGGTACAATTGTTCAAAGAAAACAATAAATAATGCACTCACCCTCCATGGCCTGTATGCGCGATCACCATACAAGACTTCATTGCTGAACAAAAAGCATGTTCAAACGCTTTTAAAGTTTGCTCAACAACATTTAGACAATCCTGTGAAATATTGAGAGAATATAGTCTGGTCAGATGAGGCCAAAATGTAACTCTTTGGATGCCATATTTACACACCATGTTAGAAGGCCAAAAGACACTGCATATCACCCCAAACACACCATACAACTGCGACGTTTGGAGGCGGGAACATCATGGTGTGGGACTGTTTTCAGCATATGGCACTGGAAAACTTAATTTACATGAAGGAAGAATGAATGGACAAATGTACCTAGACATTTTGATAAAAATCTGCTGCTAACTACCAGGATGATGAAGATGAAACGATGGTGGACATTTCAGCAACACAATGATCCCAAACACACAGCCAAGGAAACTCTCAACTGGTTTCAGAGAAAGAAAATAAAGCTGCTAGAATGGCCCAGCTGATCACCTGACCTGAATCCAATAGAAAATCTATTGCAGGAACTAAAGAGTTCATATTAAATACGTTTCAGTAAGTGTATTCAATACTTATTCCCTGTGTCATTTCTCATTATTACACATAATTTATGGACATCTATGGTTTGATTTCTTTGCCTGTGTGGATTGGATGGGTTATTACCAACATCTGGTGAAAATTTCAATAGCACCTTTAAAAATATATTTACTTAGGAAATGGGTCACGTGTTCAATACTTATTTCACCCACTGTATATTGAATAAGATAAGGGTGGGTTCACACCTGCGCTTGGTGTCCGTCCGTCGCCAATCCAGTGAAAATCTCGGCGAACTGGATTGGTGTCGGATACAGACCCGTCAGCGGCTCATTGGTTAAAAACCCATTCATTTGAATGGGTTTTTTAAAGCAGTGCGCAGGTGTGCGCTTACACCCTCTGCACTGCGAATCCTTTTTTTTTCGCCGGAAACAAAGTCGGACACGCAGGACTTCGTGTCCGACGAAAAAAAAAGGATTCGCAGCGCAGAGGGTGTAAGCGCACACCTGCGCACTGCTTTAAAAACCCATTCAAATGAATGGGTTTTTAACCAATGCGCCGCTGACCGGTCTGTATCCGACGCCAATCCAGTTCGCCGAGATTTTCACTGGATTGGCGACGGACGGACAGCAAGCGCAGGTGTGAACGAAGCATAAACTAGCCAAAATTTTCTTTAAAACAATAGCACTACATTATTATACATAAAATTACAAGTATGAAATCCAAGGGGGACATTTTAGAAACAAATGTATAGCTTTGTTCTAGATTTGTGTTTCTAAAAATGTCTGAATGGAGTTGCTATGGCATGAAGCACGAGGGTTTGTGCAAACTCCATTCAGATGAATTGGAAAGACAAATTTCTGCAGGTGACTAATCCCGAAGTATGTTACTTATCACTTTATAATAACTTGTTTACTTGAAGTGTTTAACACTTCTTTCATTTATGTCAGTGCGACTTGATTCATTGAAGGATTGTTTGTATATTCATCAGTGATTTTCATTTTGGCTTGCTCTACATACAAGTATATACAGAAAATTTTATAAATTAAAGGTCCTTTTCAAAAACAGCATGTTGAATAAAACCGTGTATGTGTAATATTAATATATATATATATATATATATATATATATATATATATATAATATTTAGAATATAAATCTAAATATATATATAATCTAAATATCTATATATAGAATATATATATATATATATATATATATATATATATATATATAATAATAAAAAAAAAAAAAAAATAATAATAATAATAATAATAATAATAATAATAATATTCCTTTTATAGTCCCACAATGGGGAAATTCAGTGAAAAAAAAATAAAAAAAAATAAATATATATATATATATATATATATATATATATATATATTAATTAGTTGGTGTGTGTACATATATATATAGATAGATAGATATAGATTTATACATTCACAAAAAACAGCAGAAAAGAAAAGAAGTAGAGGTATATGTAACATGTTTCTCAGCATTCATCCTAAACCCTGCAGACGAAGAGGACGAGATTTACATTTATTTACAGAAACAGTGTGGTGAGGGATTTGAGCTTTAGGCATCAAAGTAAACAAACAAAGAACATTCCATTAAAAAGGAACAAGCTTTATAGACTCTGCCCGTACTAGGGAAATTGCATTGCTTTTTCTCCTGAAGCTGCATATGGGGGTTTATTAAAACAACACATACAAGAGACCAAGTGCTTATAACTGTTGCCAATTTGTTTAGTTTTATGTTACATCTCTCTGTTGATTTTTTTTTTTTTTTTTTTGTTACTTGACATTTATAAAAAATAAAATAAAATATATACAGTGTTGTAGTTTAATAAATATTCCCTGTAAAAAGAAGGTATTTTTCTGAAAAATAGTAATGTAATTCATACCCTATAATTCAATGCTTTCTATTTCGAAGGAACATGCATGAAAAGATGTTTCATGTGTTTTCATTTATGGAAGTTAAACAATGTAAAGTTCACTTGTCACCATAGCACATTATAGCCACATAACCATAATATCTCTCTGGGTATCATGCAATATTTTGCTCTGACTAAACAAGCAGTCTAGAGCATAACTACAGCATTTACTAATCATTATGTGTGATCAATAACTGTATTAATCTTCTCCGCTATCTGCATCTCATGAGTGAGTGAACAGTACCATTCATGTCTCATGTATGGGGAAAATCAGGGACCAAACAAATCTCATCCATTTACTGCTGAAAAAAATTTGGCAAAATTGTTTTGTGCTGCAAGTTTAGAACCTGCAGCAGCATGTCAATTATTGCTGGCCTAAGCAACAAGTCACCTCAATAAGTGATTTCCTGGTCGGGCATCACACAGCACAATCCTGTATGGTTGGAACACACCAGGAACCAGAATGACCTTTGGACAGGCTTTTTTATACTGATAAACTAATTCACACTGTCTGGTTATTACTAGTTATCAGCCAGCATGTTTTGCTAACCATAGACATTATGATTAGACATAGGCACTGTACATGACACAAGTATTAAAAAATTAGAATTTTTGTGTTATGGATCACCCCTCAGGGACTGCAATTGGCTTAACCCAGTGCATGAATTTTGCATGGAGTGTTCCTTTATATAACATGTAGTACTTTACTTTATCATATGTAGTTTGGCCATTAATTACTCGCTCATCCCACACAGAGATTCCCCTCCACGAAATTCATTTACCCTACTAAGTCATATGGACATAGGTTTTTAAAATGACACACTTACTTTAACACCCTCTATGATTAATATGTAAATATATATATATATATATATATATATATATATATTATGCAAGCTTCTATGCAGAAAAACTTATTTGGGTGGTCTGGAGAAAGTACACGAGCACTAAATTTCTGCTAATGCTTAAGGCTCTACAATACCTATTTGTAGAAGCTGCATGGCTACTTAGTACCTGTTTTAGAACAATTTAAGGATACACTAAAGATTCTGAAAACAGACTATAATTGTTTTCTAATATGACAATGACAAACATTTGAAATGCACTTTAATCACAGAGACTCAAAGCGAAGGGTGAGTTATGGAGTTAGTGGCTGCCATACAGGCTCTCATCTCCAACACCAATAAAAGTCAGCTGTTTTACAGCCAATTGACCTATCAGTATATTTTTAACATGTGGGAGGAAACCGGAGTACCAAGAGGAAACCAATGGAAACAACATAAATACTCCATGCAGATAATACCCTTGACCAGATAAGAACCCAGGAAGTAGCTCTGCAAAGCAACAGCGCTAACCACGGAGCCACCTTACTAGTCTGTAAGCTCCCATCTACTCTTAAGGCCTACTCTTAAGGTCTCCCTCTGTGACCTTAGATTCATCAGTCCCACTCCTCTGTTCTTCTGCCCTACCTTTTCTGACAAAATACCTCCCGCTCCTCTTCCTATCACATAATCTGCTTACTATAGACCACCTCTTTCACATACTGTCCATAGTTCCCCCCCCTCCCTCACAGTCATGTCACTATCCCATCATTACCTTCCCCAGTGTTAGTAGCAGCAGTTGGAGCAGCTTCCTTTGGTGACATCATCCTTACAGGCTAAGATCCTAAAAAGTCTATTTTAATATTTGTTTTGCATTGTTTTGTAGAAACAAGAATTAGAAATGAACACAGGTACTGGACATTGGTGACAGCACAAGCATACAAAAGAACAACAACAAAATGATGGAATGTCACTTTAAATAGCAGGAGGCATAATACATAGGAAAACAACAAAACAGTGGCATTGCTAGCGCTAGGCATTTGGGTGAAATGCCACACATTTTTTTTGCCCACTGAAAAACAATATACATATAAAGTTGAATTGCAAATACTGAAGAAGCCATTAGCTATTCACCTTTGTAGACAATAGGCCATTATAGCCATGTTCTGTGCTGCAGATCACTAAGGCCACAGACTAATATAGTAATTCCCATGCATCTAAATCCTTTTTAAAGAATTACACTGCAAAATCTTTATTTGGAAAACCACAAAAGCTGTTTAAATTTATTGAAAACATTGAGCTAACATTCTGTGCCTCAGTGTTATTAAAATAAGGATACTTTACTACTATACATCTGTATCTATTAATGCAGCAGCCCAGGCAAGGAAAGCCAGGAGGTTGGTAGTACATGTAGCTGTGGTCACAGTGCAAGGATCTCTACCAGACCCTCCAACACTCCTCTGGTGTGCTGGCAGGTGCAGTGCAGAGCGGGGCTGCAGAGTATATGATGGTGGTTGTAGTATTGTCCTGGGAAATGCCCTAGTGGTGATGGGGGTTGAATTGTCCTTGATGGTGAAAGCAGAGTCAAGACTCAGGAGACAGTGTTGAAAATGGTGAAACTCACTATTTACTGATAGAAGATAAGTGGTAACTTGCAACTTCATCTATATGATGAAGATAAGGTTCTTAGGAATATCCTGAGGTTTGGTAATTAAACTTTCCGGGACAATCAGTGTCTCTCTTGCTGGAATAGTCTTCCTCTTTATAGTGTGATTTAAGTCTCTTAATGCACAAAGACATCTGTAATGCCCTAGAGGTGGTGTGCAGACACAAAAAGAGTTTCTCTGTCTGACCTGAGGCTAACAAACAAGGTCATAGCTATGAGGTTCATATAATTTTATCCTCATGGTCTCTTCTTGCACACACATTCCACAAAACTGAGCTGGTATTTCTCCCATCTCCTGACTGCAGAACAACATGATGACTGAATTGTATCTGGCTTTGGCCAGCCTAAACAGAGACTCTAATTAAGACTCCTCATTTCTCCTCCTAATTCAGAGAGGAAGAGACTTGCATACTATCTCCCACTAACATAGGGTAGAAGAGACTACTGTGTCTTCCCCTTGCCTAACTAGAAGTTCCTAAGTCATGAGTCATTCCATCTGTTCAGCTCAGCACTCAGTGGTTTTTCCCATTAAAGGTATATCAGGTACATACAGCATTATTATAACATAGTAGATGAAGTTGAATGAAACCCAACCAAACAGCGTTAATCCAGAGGCAAAAAAATACATGAGGCTGATGTCAATTGCCCCACATCAGGGGGAAAAATTACCAACTCCAAATCTGGCAATCAGAATTAAACCCTGGATCAACTTGTCTTCACCAAAAACCTGAAACTCACAACTTGTAATATTTTTCCTTTCAAGAAAGACATCCAGGCCAATCTTGAACTTGCACAGTTAATTGATCATGACCATCCGCAGACAGTGAGTTCCATAGCCTCATTGCTCTTACAGTAGAGAATCTCCATCTATGATGCTGGTGAAATGTTCTTTCTTCTAGGTATGGATGATGCCCCTTCTCACTGTCACATGTCACATGCCTAAGTGTAAAAATATCATTAGAAAGGTCTTTGTACTGTCCCTTCATACAGTTCTACATTGTGATTTGATCTCTCTGATCTTAAGATCTTAGTCTTTTCTCTAAAACGAACAACCCCAAGTTAGCTAATCTGTCTCTGTACGCCTGTCCATTCCCCTAATTATCTTGGTCGGCCCTCTCTGCACTCTCTCTAGTTCAGCTTTGTCCTCCTTGTACACAGGGGCCTAAAATAGTCTACAATAGTTTGTGTGGCTAGTGATTTGTATAGAGGTATAATAATGATCTTGTCATGGGCATTTATGCACCATTTGGTGCGTCCTATAGTATTATTTGCCTTGGCGGCAGCTGCCTGGCACTGACAGCTAAAGGAAAGTTTACTGTCCACCAAAATTCCCAAGTCTTACCTAGTAATAGTAACTTACTATTAAGCACATAATCATACATTTTATTTTTTCAACAAAATACATAACCTTCCGATTGTCTACAATTATCTTCATTTGCTAAGTCCTTCCTGTTTCTCTATAATCCCTTTAATATTCTACTGTCCTCCTTAGTTTTGACTACTTTACAGAGTTTATTATCATTTGCAAATCTGGAAATCCTGCTCTGTAAACCCTCTACCAGGTCATTAATAAACATATTAAAAAGAAGAAGACCTGATACAGACCCCTGTGGCACCCCACTGGTGACTATAATATGACAGTACAGTTTTTTTTTTACAGATGCATGATAATTATCTTGTCTTTTATAGATCTCCCAGTGGGTCACTACATTAGTGTCGTATGAAAGAAGACTGTATTAATACTTGATATATATCGCTTTTAATACGTGAAGGGTAAGGGTGTCTGTTGTAGTGTCAGCTACTCCTGCAGCTTTAAATATTGAAGTAACAGATGTCACTACTGTCTTCCCTGGGGGGTTTCGAGAGATATATAAAGTATTTCTTTTTAGATATGAGCTGATTATAAAAGTGCAGCATTACAACCAAGAACATCTTGTACCAACTAATTAAAGGGCTCTTCAGCAGCAGGATGCAAAGAAGAAGATGCTTCAGAGTACCACCACTTGCTTCCTTGTTAAAGGTGAAGACTAATTTAGCATCCCGTGTTTAAGTGGCACTTGAGTGAAATTATTTATATAGTTGCTGTCCTAAATTCTCAACAACTAAGGGATATCTGATTGAAACTCTCCAGTGACCCTTTCACACTGAATATATTATTACAGTTATATATCTGCTGAAGTAATTAATGTTGATGCTGTCTAAGTCAATATAAAGTATTAATAGATTACATGGCATATACTGTGAAATGATGGTTTTATTTGCTTTTCGTATTACTGTAGCAACCTAGTAGCGGAATGAAGATGGCAATAGTACTAGTAGTTTGTCACAGTTAGATTCATAGTGTCTGGGATGGTCTGTACCAAACCTCTTACACTATTCCTGCCTAGTCCAATGATGCAGTGTGGATCTTGTTTCTCCTCAAGACAAGGGATTGTAATTGAAATAAACTCTGAAAAATAATTGTGTGTGATTCTGTTTATGTATTGAATTGTTTTTGTTGATCTGTTTTATCACATAAAGAGTAAAGTGTCATATTTTTGCAATGAATGTAACTCCTTTTTGGCTGAGTTTACTGCCCCCATAATGAGATCCAGGGGTGATGATCCATTGCTTCCAGGCCTGTCTGCAATACAGTTCTATAACAGTCTGAGCTAGGGTTCAAGATTTCTAGGGGGTCTAAAATAACAGTTAAGAAAAAAACCCCAACTACATAAGTTCACTAACATAATACATTTAATAATACATTTTATTTATATAGCGCCACCATATTCCGCAGCACTGTACAATTTGTAGGGTTCAAGTACAGACAAAAAAGATACATAGATACATTACAAAGAAATAGTCAATTCACACAATGGGACTGAGGGCCCTGGTCGCAATAGCTTACAATCTATGAAATAGAGGGGGTGACACAAGAGGTAGAAGGGCGGCATCGGAGATAGCATTGCTTATACAACGGTCAGACAATTTTGTAATAGAGGTTACTGTCATTACACATATATAAAGCTGTCACCAGTCGTGTCCTTTAACGTGCAGATGGTGCCTGGACATATAAAGTTAGTCTGAAACGGCATCATATCCTGTGGGGCAATGCGGGAGCGTGAACAGAGAGTACATTTTAGGGAATCTAATTATGGAGAGGTTTACATTAGGAGTTGTGATAGGCCTGTCTGAAAAGATATGTCTTTAGTTTGCACTTGAAGCTGTAGAAATTGGGGGTTAATCTGATAGTCCGGGATAGAGCATTCCAGAGAAGTGGTGCAGCTCGGGAGAAGTCTTGTATACGAGAGTGCACTCAATGACCTAAGACTAACATTCTCTATTATCAGAACCTCCCACGCTCGTATACAAGACTTCTCCCAAGTTGCACCACTTCTCTGGAATGCTCTATCCTGGATTATCAGATTAACCCTGAATTTCTACAGTTTAGAGCGCAAACTAAAGACATATCTTTTCAGACAGGCCTATCACAACTCCTAATGTAAACCCTTCCGTAGTTAGATTCCCTAAAACGTACCCTCTATTCACGCTCCCACATTACCTCACAGGATATGATGCTGTTTCAGACTAACTTTATATGTCCAGGCACCATCTGCACGTTAAAGGACATGATTGGTGATGGTTCATACAGCTTTATGTATGTGTAATTACAGTAATCTCTATTACAAAATTGCCTGACCGTTGTATAAGCAATGCTACCTCCGATGCTGCCCCTGCTACCTCTTGTGTCACCCCCCTCTACCTCATAGATTGTAAGCTCTTGCGAGCAGGGCCCTCAGTCCCATTGTGTGAATTGACGATTTCTTTGTAATGTATCTTTTTTTGCCTGTACTTGAACCCTACAAATTTTACAGTGCTGCGGAATATGTTGCAGCTATATAAATAAAATGTATTATTAATTGTATTATGTTAATGAATTTATGTAGTTGTTTTTTTTTTTCTTATCTGTTATTTTAGACCCCCTAGAAATCTTGAACCCTAGCTCAGCCTGTTATAGAACTGTATTGCAGACAGGCCTGGAAGCAATGGATCATCACCCCTGGATCTCATTACAGGGGCAGTAAATGCAGGCAAAAAGGAGCGAGTGCCACCAGTAAATAGAAGCCTCTGCTACATTCATTGCAAAAATATTACACTTTACTCTTCATGTGATTAAACAGATCAACAAAAACAATTCAATACATAAATAGAATCACGCACAATTATTTTTCAGAGTTTATTTCAATTACAATCCCTTGTCTTGAGGAGAAGCAAGATCCACACTGCATCATTGGAATAGGCAGGAGAAGAGTAAGAGGTTTGGTACAGACCATCCCAGACACCATGAATCTAACTGTAACAAACTACTACTACTACTATTGCTATCTTCAGTCCTCTACTAGGTTGCTACAGTAATACGAAAAGCAAATAAAACCATCATTTCACAGCATATGCCATGTAATCTATTAATACTTTATATTGACTTAGACAGCATCAACATTAATTACTTCAGCAGATATAACTGTAATAATATATTCAGTGCGATCACTCCACTTTCCCTAGATCACATATAAAAATAAACAAAGTAAGTAAAACACACACACATTATGCCCAAAAATGCCTAAACTACCATTAAAAATAATTTTTTCGTATGGTGAAAGCAGCTAGTGGACGAACTACTGTTATTTCTTGTTGTGCCTATCAAAAAAAAAAAATTGATTAAAGAGCAATCAAAAAATCTGACCTCACAAAACAAAATGCATTATATAGCTCCATAAAAAAACAAAAACTAAAATACAGGTAACATATCATTTTGGCCACGTAGTGAACACATTAAAAACAAAATCCATACGTGGCACAGTTTTTCTATTATTCCATCCCATTCTGATTTTTTTTCCAACTTCCCAATACATTGTATGGAATATTAAATGATACCATTATTTAGTACAATTTACCTGCAAAAAATAAGCCCTAATAAGGCTTTGTGAATGTAAAAATAAAAAAAGGGGCTTTTGGAAGGTGGGGAGTAAAAAAACAACAGAAAAAAATGCTGCAGGGGCAAGGGGTTAATACAACTGGCTACAACAGAAGTCTGTCTCTTCTCTGCCTGCAGAAAAACCAAGATTATTGAGCCCCTTGATAGAGCAAGGAAATTCCCTCAAGCATCTCACTATGGCTTTAGGGCAGTGGTCCCCAACCTTTTTTGCACCAGTGCCCAACTGCCGTAGAGGATGGGGCGAGGACAGAGCGGCACGTGGCTTTGGTCATATGGGGGCGGGGGTTATATGCGGGCTCCACCGTGGACGTGAAGACTCTGTGCCAGGATGGTAAGGTAAGCGACATCAAGGCTGGATACTTTGCGCTAGGCCACGTTGCTATAGTAATGTGTAAACTATCGGGTAGCGCGGCATCCTTAGCAGCTACAGGATGCTGCGCTACCCAATAGTTTACACCTTACAATAGCACGGCCTACGTTCCAGCTAAGATTGAGGCCAGCCTGTGGATCGGCAAAGAACCCCCAACGGCCAGGTCCTGGTCCGCGGACTGGTGATTGGGGACCCCTGCTTTAGAGGACCTAACAGATATATAATAAATATATATATATATATATATATATATATATATATATATATATATATATATAAAGAGTTCCTGTCTGTCTGTCTGTTTGTTTGTCTGTTCTTTATGCGCGACCAAACAACTGGACCGATCCTCACCAAATTTGGCACACGTGTCCGGGAATATTATAGACTGGGTCTCAGCTCTCTTGGACGTACCGTTCCTGAGGTACAGTATTCCCCAAAAATTACCAGCATCAGCCAATACAAGCCTGCAAGTCTTTCACTCATATTCCAACTGCCATACACACGGTCACATGTCCCTTATCAGCCAATAACAGCTCGCAGGCGCTTACTCTCCTCAGGCACACAGGTTTCCATTGCAACCAAGCTATGTATGACCTGTATTAGTGAATAGCAGTTCACAGGACCTTAAATATTCAGTCATATAACGTGTATCAGCCAATATAAGTTCACATTTAATTTACCAGGTTTCCATAACAACACAGCCATAAATAGACTGTACCTATACTGGACTCAGTGGCGTAACTAGCAATGGCAGGGCCCCGAGGCGAACATTTGACATGGGACCCCCCCCCGGCAATCCCCCCACGCACAAACTGCATTTCTGCACACACTATTATGCCCCATAGTGGCCCCTGCATACACTATTAGGCCCCATAGTGGCCCTTGCACACAGTATTCTGCCCCATAGTGGCCCCTGCACACAGTATCATAGTGGCTCCTTCATATAGTATTATGCGCACTTCCCGCTACTTCTTCAATGTTGGACCAGATGTCACGTGAGCCAGGCATGTATCGCAATGCATAATGACGTCGGACTGGCCCACCGACATCTGGGACGCCACCAAGGAGGCCCGAAGCCTGCTGAAAAGACCCCAGAGTATAATGATAACAGTGTTTGTGGGGTTCACGGCCCACAGGCCTTACTTACCAATCCCCGCTCCTGCTTACAGCCGCCTCTGCAGAAGGTGAAGTGCAGGCGGCCATGAGCAGGAGTGGGGATCGGCAAGTAAATAGGGCCCGTTACCTGCTGGTGTTTAAAAAAAAAAAAAAAAAAAAAAAACATCAGAGGCCCGCCGGGTCCCCTAATGTCCTGGGCCCTGTGGCAGCTGCTACCACTGCTAAACCGGTATTTACGCCACTGACTGGACTGCCATACTGGATTTCAGCATTCTTATAAATTGAAACGTTTTTTAGACTACTCATGTCCCCTGCAGCAAAACGCATGGCTGCTGCTCAAGCTAATGAAAACTCTCAGCAGACCCAAGCCTGTCTCCAATCTGATAAGGTATGTTACAGACAACAGCGAGCTGCTGAAATTCCCCAGCAGACCCAAGCCCGTCTCCAATCTGACAAAGCATTGTCAGCCACATGCACACAGCTGCACTCCAGGTTTCAATAACAACCCAGCCATTTTTCTTCACTGCTGTAGATCAGCTTTAAAGGGGCAGGGCGCTGTGGATGACACTGTTACACAAGGTCACATACACACAGCTTTATTTCAGGTTTTCCATAACAACCGTTCGCAGGTTTTTCACTGATATCCAAACTGAGATGCACATGATCACATGACACTTATGGACCAATGGAAAATCGCAGGTTCAGTCTTGACATACACACAGCTTTACACCAAGTTTCCATAGCAACCAAGCTATTTATGTCCTGTATGAGTCAATAGCAGTTCTCAGGTCCTTAAATATTCAGTCATATGACGTGTATTAGCCAATGTAAGTTCACATTTCATTTACCAGGTTTCCATAGCAACACAGCCATAAATAGACTATACCTATACTGGACTGCCATACTGGATGTCAAGTGCAAAACTGGCCAACTCTTATGGGGTCACTACACAAACAAAAAATGAAATATACCCGTGCGAAGCCGGGTCCTTCCTCTAGTATTATATATATTTAACTTGCAAACACTTGGATTTTAGATCCTTTGGTTTGTATTAGACACATATTAAAAGTTATGTTTTAGTCATCTTTGCATTTTTGTTTCACGTTTAACCAGAGAAAGTAACTCTGACATGGACAAGCTACTCATACCACCATCACAGACTCTTGCATAACAAGTGTCTCCAAATTCCTCCTTCACAATGCCTGAGGACAGCACTGCCCTGCAACCGCTTTACCTACCTCCTACACAGAGCGTTCGACCCAGTACTTCTTTAATGCAACCTCTTCATTGGTTTGAGATTCCTCAGCAGTGAGACATAGCTGCTACTTCCCTCAGCATGGCCAAGAGAAATAAACTGGGTAGTGTCTTTAATAATCTGCCCAGTTTAATATACTGACTTATAGCCTGGTTGAAATGCCGTACGATGAGCATCAGTATAAAATATAATGAGTATACTATGCTATGCCAGAGTAAGTTAGGGGCCCATCTAGCTCTGGGGCCCACCAGCAGATTCACCTGTGAGCCAGTTTGAGCATGTTTGTATATACATTCTCTGTTAGAATCCTTGTATTAGAGGTACAGGTGGCTTCAGGTTCTACTAGTCATAACATCATGAATTCAAGTGTGATGCTTTCTTCTTTAAATATATTTTAAACAAAAATAATAAAAAATAATTAAAAGTTTGATTTTATTACAAAGATTATAATGTTTTTTTTTTTTCTAGGTTTATACAAAAGGTGTAAACTTTGCTCTAGGACATTAACTTAGCAGCCACTGGTTTATTGATATTCCACAGGAATAATTAAGGATAAATGTCGCTCAAAGGTTAACTTAATAATAAAGGGTAAAACGGCACAGTATTTATTAAGGAATAAAATCATTACAGCGTTCTGCGGAAAAGAAACATGGGCTACATTTTAAGCTCTTTAACATTGCATCAAATACTCTCAACTTACAAATGTTTTGTAATTACTGTTATTGTGACAAACTAATCTGCTGAAAATTACTAGCGTTAATAATAACCGGTTTCCCATACTGCTTGAATTGTGCACAGCTAAAATATTTTTCATAGCAGTGCATGTAAGAAAACTGGATTTGAGTTCATAAATAGAGTATAAAGGCCAATTCAGGATTAGCTCACACCATCTCTAATGGATTTATATCATACAGGGCTAGGAAAAATGTATTTGCCCCTTCCCAGATTATTTATATATTTGTCACACTGAGCGGTTTCTAATCTATAAATAAAATATATCTATGTAAGAATCCACCATTCATCATGTATTTGTCATTATTAAATTAAATTAAATTAATAACTTGTTTCATTAACTTTAGCACAAATAATTGCCACCAAATACAGAAAATTGCATTCAATTTCTCACATTACTGTTGAAAAATATTGGAGCATTCATCTTCCCTGATATATAGTATAAAGGAAAAAGCAAAAGAAACCTATAGCTCCAAAATTATATTAAATATGGCCACATACACACAAGCTTTTCAGGATCTGTAGTACATGGATGGCAAATACGGTGTCACAGCATTTTACTGGGGCTGTAGATGCCATTACAGTGACAACAACAAAAGGTCCAGTTATTTTTGCAATGTCATGTAACATACCAAGGTCGTTCCTTGCAAAAATTTAAAAGTTTATCCAAAGTTTATCCATTATTAAGAGCCTTACTAAGAGAAGCAGTTGTAATGCGGTGCACTTGTTATATTTAGAAAGTGTAAACTTACACCAAAAGTCTGAAGATGTGCTAAATTTATCATAGTGGATCATGGATGATTAATTTGATGCATTTTTAGACACTTTTATCAGACTTAACACCACTTATTGTATTGTATAGATTTTTGCCATTTATAATCCACACCTGGTTTTGCTTCAATACTGCATCAAAAAACCTAACTGTGTGACCCTAACCATAAGGTTACTTGACATACTAAGTGAAATGCTGCACAAAAATGCTGCAGAAATGCAGCTTAAAACTAGGGATGAGGGAACCTCGCAAGGTTTCTTTCGGATTCAGGTGGATTTGGTCTCAGATATGATTTCGATTTCAGTTGAACAAGTTCAGTACGAACCACAATTTAACCCCTTCCCTCTGATGGCATTTCTTGATTTTTGTTTTAGACCTCGGTTCCAAACCCCATAACTTGTTTTATTTTTCCGTTCACAGAGCCATATGAGGCCTTGATGTTTGCGGGACAAATTGTTCTTCATAATAGTACCGTTTCTTATTCTGTACAATGTACTGAGAAGCTGGAAAAAACATTTCAGGGGGCGGAATTGGAGAAAAAGTGCATTTGTGAGACTTTCTTATAGGATTCGTTTTTACGGAGTTCAATGTGCAGCCAAAATGTCATGTCACCTGTACTCTGTTTTGGTATGTACTTTCGTATGCTTTAATAGTGGCACTCAAAGTGAAGATTGCTTAATGGGTGCTCCAATAGGGTCCCAACCATAGTATATAGAAATGAAGAATTGAAGCACTCCTTTACGTTTAAAGTTTTAATATTGATAATTTTAGAGAGTGGTAAACATTTTCGTCAGTATTGCCTTAATCAAACTCTAAGGCAATGATACATAGTATGTATAATAGACTGGTATAGACGAGAAGTCAGTCAATAATAGTTCATACTTTTTCAAGAAATCCACTTTGTGGGAAAAGTCTCCTCGGATAACATGAAAATGCAGAATTTCCAGGAGAAGTGTTTTCAAGTGGTATCCACCGCGTCTCTATCCTGTATACTTGTAATCTGCGGTGTTGCCTGCTTTTAGCGGGGAACATCGTGGATTACAAGTATACAAAGGAGTGCTTCAATTCTTCATTTCTATGTTTTGGTATGATTCTGGGGATACCATTTATATAGTTTACCATTTATATAATTTATATACAGCATGGCCAAAGTTTTGAGAATGACACAATATTATATTTTCACATGATCTGCTGCCCTCTGGTTTTTAGTGTGTGTCAGATGTTTTACACATACAGAAATAATTGCTTCTATTATGGTAACAGGCTTATATGACGTTGTGGTTAATGCGCAGTCATATTTGCGTGTGCCCTTCTTCTTCGGACCTCTCATTCTCCCTGGCTGCTCTCTACTTCTGGCCAATCCTGCTGTGCGTCCTTCTTGCGTCATGCTTTATTTGTCTGTTTGTGGTTTTGTTGTCCCCCGTCTCTTGTGTTGCCCGTTCTCTGGGTTGTCTGGGGGTTTCGGCCTGGCCCAATCTCTTGTTTGTCCCTGGCCTTTGTTTCACCTTTGCTTGGCGGTGCTCCATCTGCTGGGGCTTGTTGGCGCCACTGCTCTTGGCGGTTGGGGGTTGCTCTTGGGGCTTCTGGTCCATTCTTTATTCATGGCTGTGTTTTTAGGCAGACTGTGGGGCCGTTCCCTTGGCTGGGCAACCCCACACATGTGGTTTCGGTGTTTACAGCTGGCATGGCAGACTGGTGGTGCGCTCCCTCTTCTTCTCCGTGCTGTTTTCCAGTGTTCCAAACAATCGAAAGGGGATTCATCAGAGAATGACTTTACCCCATTCCTCAGCGTCCACTCCCTGTCCTTTTGCGTATCGTCTGTCCCTGTGTTTTTTCTGGGGGTGGCTTCTTTGCTGCCCTCCTTGGACCAGGCCTTGCTCCAGGTCTCCGCCTCACGTGCGTGCGTGCACTCCACCTGCCTGCTGCCTTCCTCGCGCTCTGCACTGCTGGTGCCCGTCCCGCGCTGCACTTTGGCGGTCCTGCCGCTTGCTGGTCTTTCTTGGGTGCCCTGGGCCTTTTTGGCACCTGGCCTCTCTCCTTGGTTCTTGTGTGCGTGTTGTTGCTGGGTGCAATCTTTCTGCTGCTACTCTTTCCAGTTAGGCCATTTTTGTGCGTGCTGTGCTGCCGTGTTTCTTTGGTAACCATGGTTAACAGAGGACTGTGGCGCACCAGCCTCCTTTTAAGTGTCCAGTGGTGTCATTCTTCTTAATCATGACAGTTGTCTCCAGCCCTGTCCTCATCAACACCCACACCTGTGTTTGGAGCTCACTGCGTGTTGGTGGTCCTTTTAGGCAGGGCTGCATGTGTTGTGTGTTTTGGGGGATGTTCATTTTCTGGGCAAATATTGACTTTGTAGTATTGCTGTTAGCTGTCACTCTTTATAACATTCTGGGTATATGCAATTGCCATTAGAAAACTGAGCAGTGCTTTGTATTATATTTGTATCATTCTCAAAACTTTTGGCCTGCTGTACATTTTACTTACATTTGAACCCATTAACAAAAATCCAAAACTTTGCAAAAAAAATTTTTTGCTTAAAATCGCCATATTCTGACACCTGTAACTTTTTTTTTTATGTGTACGTAGATGCATAGGGTGTCTATTTTTTGTGGGGCCAGGAGTACTTTTTAGCTACACCATTTTGTGGAATGTCCATTACTTTGATCACTTTTAGTTAAAATTTTTATCAGAAGGGAAACAGCAAAAAAATGGAGTTCCGGGCATTTTCGGACATATGGATACCTAATGTGTATGTTTTTCACAGGAATTTTTTAGTTTATATGTATTCTATGAAAAGGGGGCTGATTTGAACCTTTTAGTTTTATTTATTTATTACTATTAAATAACCCTTTTTTTTGGGGAAAGGTGCTTGTCCGTGCTTTTTTAGACACACATGGTGGTTTTACTGCAAAAAACAACGGTTTTGAGGAAAAAGCCATAAAAATGATCCCTTGATGGGAGCAGATGTGAAATCAAAATGGTTTTGTGCATTTTTGATGCCAACACTGTGGCACCAACAGTATGGTAAATTGGAATGTAATGGACCAGGCCGCAGGACTTGTCTGGCTGAGTGGTGGAGACAATTAGATTACTGGCAATGAAAGGTTTAACTGTTCTTTGTCTGAATAACACATCCATCCCTTCATCCACCATCACTGCAATGCCTTGTGTTCAAGCCCACAGCACCTTATATAGTGTATATGACATCATCACTGTAAGGTGTCCACTTACCACTGTCTATTGGCTGTCAGCTGATGCCAGGTGGAGCCAAAACATCACAGTGATTCACAAGGCACATGTCTCTTCAGTATTTTTATTGTGCAATACATGAACTATTTGCAATATTTGGGTTGAACCCGGGTTGTGATAAATCTGTTCGCCCATCTCTACATAAAATGCACAATAAAACTGCACCAAATGCATTTTTATTGAGTTTTTCCTTTTGTTAAGCAGGATTTTTCTTTGCCTTTTTCATCTTTCAACTAGAAACTCTCTCTTTTCTAAGACTGAAAATCAGTTCCATTCAACTGAAAGGGTTGTTTTGGCAGGAAACACACAAATGTGTGCAAGATTCACTTATATGAATAGTCACAGAAAGTTTTGCTAGTCAGTAACAATACTACATATATTACACGTAAGGATAGCTTCAACAGCAGTCTGTTACATGGAGAAATAGCCATAGTCATGGAACATTTGCTACTTTCACAGTGGTGCCACACGATGTACTAGATGTAGCTATAGCCGTCACTGGTGCTTACACGTCTCTGTAATTACTGACCATGTGGTTTGCTGTTACCGCATAGCCAATAATGATATAGAGAAAATTACTTGTTATTTCACATAAGAAAAAGTATCGGTATCCCAGGGACTGATGTGGCTATTTCAACATCCAGTACATTGCATGACTCATAATTGTCTACGTGATGATGTGACTGCTGGGACTTAAAAAGAATCTGAATACATTTCAATATTTCCATATACACAATGAGTTACATACATTTTTCCATTCATGTTAACTTTTCCATTGTATACTTTAATTATATGGTGAGCCGTGTAGGTTGTACTATAAGGTACTTACAAATGTAATAAAATAATTGCTATTTATAGACTATATTTGTAATATATTTTATATTTGTATATACCAGTTCATATTGGTGCCTATACCATATAATTGTATTGTATGTATAATTCATTAAATACTTACAAACAGAGTAAGCGACATGCTTACATTATTTATATGGGAGGGTTATAAATATGTAATGAGTATATTATTTCATTACACTCTTAGCTGTAAAATAAATTATAAGTGTAATCTGGCCAAGAATAAATATCAAGGACACCCGTTATATCAAGCAATGGAAAGAACTGGAAAGGTCTGGATATTATCGATTTATGAACTGAATTTATGCTTGGATCTCCTCATGATTTGCAAAATATGAATAATCCTTTCCTGATGCAGTATTATTGTGTCCAAGTTCAGGGAATCTTAAAGACAAAAAAAATATTGTGCTGCTTTCCCATTTAATCAAAGGAGAAGTTCTTAGTCATAGCATGGGCTTGCAAGCATGTTTAATAACAAGTTTGCTTTATCATAGGGCAAACTTGTACAGTAGCAAGAAATTCCTTATACGTTAACATGCTATTAAACAATATCCTAATGCAGTGTCAATATGCATGGTATATATATTTATTCTTCCATTTCGATTTCTATGTGCTTTCTGTCTATCATTCAAAGTTAAATTGGGCTATAAATATGCAAAATGTGCCTGAGATAAAGAGAATCAATAATGCAAATCAATAAAGTTCTAGATGAGGAGCAATGGTCACATCCAGAGGCGTAGCTAGCGGAGTGGGGGTGGGGGTGATGGTCATGCCGCCATTAATACTTTCTGTTCTTTTAAGTAGATTGGCACCTCCAGGACACTGATCTAGTTAAAATGCATCCTGCTGCTGTTATCTTGTAAACCACAAGCCAGGCTTGTGGTTTACAAGATGCCGAGACCAAAGACAAGAAGTTTACTTCTCGGTATAGTCGGACGCGATGACGTCACATTGTGGCATCGTGCCTCCTGCTCTATGCGTGGTCATGGCGCATAGAGCGCGGCTCAAGAAAAGGAGGCAGCGGCTACTCTATCAAGGAATTGCAGGCAGGTGAGTACAATTTTTATTTTCTAATAGTATGGAGAGGGGGTCATTTCTATAAAGGGTAATTATGGGACATTATGGCTATAAAGAGAAGAAACATTTGTATGAGGGCTCATTAGGGGACATTATGCACATAAGGGATCATTTAAATAAGGGGCCATTGGGAGTTTGGCTGTATTTATGTAAGAGGTTCATGGTCATGGTGCCATGCTCCCTTCAAAAAACTGATCAGTGGGGGTCCCGGGTGTTGGAATCCCACTCATTTTTTTTTTTTTATTCTGGACCTGGAAAAACCCTTTATTTATGAAGCACATGGATCATTATTAATCAGGTAGAATATTTTAGGGGGTTCACAGGGACATTATTAATTTAAAGATGCACTTGGCAGTATTATTTATTCTGGGGGGGTTATATTAGGAGGATGGGGACTTTGTGTAGGTGAGGACAATGTGGGTCAGGTGCCTGGAAAAGTGAGCAGCAAACGATGCTGCAAACTTAACAGAGACAAGTCACAGCTGGAAGAAGTACTCATGGTGGTCCAAATGGAAGAGATGAAAAATGTGAACTATTACAGTCAGAGACATCACCTGTAAGTCACAACATTGTTCCTGTTCAGTTTACTTAAATGGTATTTACAGAGACCTGTGTAGAGCCGGCTACCCTCTACCACTCTCTACCACTATACAGTCATCGTATTGTTATAGTATTGGTATTACGAGAGCTGGGGGCTCACTTGCATGTGTTTTTAGCCCCCTGTGCTGAACCCCTCGTTATGCCTCTGGCCTCTGGTCACATCACATACACATTCCTCGTGTGTAAAAATGACAGTGAGTGGCTAATGACATACCTGCAGAACACTTGTCAGTCACTATAAAAAAAAACCGTATATATTTCCCTCAGGGGTGCCCCAACAAATCTGAAAAAGTATGGGGCTTCTGACTCTATTTTCAGTGCGAGTAGCTGATCCTTAGTCGGTCTTAGGATACATGGCTCACAATCTTGGTCACAATTTTATTTTTTTTTTAAGTAGTTAAAATTATTATTATTTTTTTTTTTAAGTAGTTAAAATTATATATAAATGGGGGAATTGCTGAATATACCCTTAAAATCTCATTGTGTCTTAAAATCTCATTGTGTCTGCTGTAGTGGGAAAAAAAGTCAAAAGTGCTGAACTGCCATTTTTTCATTTTTTTGCCCCTGATAAAAAAAAAAAAAAAAAAAAAAAAGTGATCGAAGCAATAGAATGAAAATAGAAAAATGTCACCAGTGGGAAGGAGTTCAAGGGATCCTGTCATGTTGAACATAGTGTCTGATCACCACGTATACAGGTTGTAAGGTAAAGGAGCCTCTGTTTTTCTTCTTCTTGGATAGATATGGGCAATTGCACAATAAATAAATTTGATGTTCAGACAAATGGTACCAATTGTGTGGCCTTGGCCCCCCCCCCCCCCCCCCGCCCCCCCCCCCCCCCCCGGCGGGGCCCGGGGGGGGGGGGCGCCCCCCCCCCTCCTCCCCCCCGCCGGCCCCCCCCCCCCACCCCCCCCCCCCCCCCCCCCCCCCCCCCCCCCCCCCCCCCCCCCCCCCCCCCCCCCCCCCTCCCCGCCCGCCGCCCGGGCCGGCGAGGGGGGGGGGGCCCCCCCCCTCCTGGCTCTTTGGCAGATCCAGATCATTCCATTCATTTTCAGACATGGCTTGGCCTTGGCTGTCTCTTCTTTGTTATACTTTAATGTAATATGGATAGTTTCTACAGAAGTACCCATTAAAGGGATGGTTTGGCCAGTTTTATATTGTTGTCGTATGATTAATGGTGTAGTTGTTATAATAATTAGCACTTTAAGGAATATGGTGTTCAGTACAGCTGATAAGTACAGGATTATGAAAGAAATATCACTGCCTTCCACAATGCTGTTCTATTGATTTCAAGATCATATTCTGTGACTACAAGTGAAAAATACAATATTCTCCGACTAAGCTTCAGGTTTTCATTTTTTTCATTTTTACCTTAGCAGCTTCGGCAAATTACTTTTTTGACCTACTAAGATGAGTACATTTTTCATATATCATTTATTGATCTTGTTCTTTTGTAGCAATATCCAAAGCCAAGCTATTTTAGCTACACTTTACCAAATAAATGGCAAAATAAACCTTGCTACTGTCAATGCAAAAAGTGTCTTGACATTTTTATTCATGTTTTGAAATATTAATGGTAAAATTGTAATATAGCATGAATCTTAAAAAAACAGAGTATGGTAAAAATAACTGAGGAAATGTGTATGCATGGTGTAATATTTCAACACAGAACAACTGGGGACATTTGTAACAAATATATATCAGGTAATTGTAAAGGATTGTGGAATTTTCTGTAGTACATAATTTATATTAATATGTATTCACATTTGCAGACGAGTTCTTGGTCTAATGTATGGTACCCTCAAAAGTTTTAGGCAGGTGTGGAATAAAATGTTGCAAATAATGCTTTCAAAAATAGAAGTGTTTCATAGTTTATTTTTTGTCAATTAGTAAAATTAAATGAATGAACAAAAGGGAAAATTGAAACCAAATTAATATTTTGTGTGACCACCCTTTCAAGAAGGAGTCCTGGAAATGATGATTTGGATGCCGTAGAGACCTGATCTCAGCATAATCAATTCTGTCTTTGATTGTAGGATGAGGCAGAAGGATTTGAGCAAGTCTTTATCAATAGAAGATCTGTGGTTACTTTTCCGAGAGTTTGAAAAGCCTCCCTTCCAAGTTCCTTCAAAAATAGTATGAAAATGTAACTAGAAGAATTGATGCTGTTTTTTGCAAAGGGTGGTCACATGAGATATTGTGATTTTTAGATTTCTCTTTTGTTCATCCATTAATTTTGTTAATTTGACTAATATAAACTATTAACACTTCTGTTTTTGAAAGCATTCTCACTTTGCAGCATTTTCCCCATATCTGCCTAAAACTTTGGCACCGTACTGTATCTAAACAAAAAAGTGCATACTAGTCATTTCATGAGTTGTGATGTGTGGATAATCTGTTAACTGGGACCCACCAACTGATAAAATGAAGGGCCATAATTAATAAATTGAGTGCCTTTTGGCTTCCATTGGCTTCATTGGCTGCACACAGAGAACTGAAACAGGACTAAGGCCAGGGCTTCACTATGACTTTTTGTAGCGTTACTGATTGATTTTAACAATTTAATGACAGATGTAACCCACTAGGTTGCAACCAATCATTGCATTCAGTTGGCATGCAGCTATAACTAAATAGTTAAAATCAATTCGTTACGCTATAAAAAGTTGGTGTAGTTCTGGGCTTAAACCAGGTTTCATTGCCTTAATGCACCAATGTATGAGTACATATAGAAAGCTGAAGCCAAATGTTGCCACTACTCAGTCAACAGTAAGCACGTAATGTAGAGTACAACTCTGTTTGTGTTCACTATATTTTTAACATTTTGTCTGTTACTTTTTAAGAGTCATGTGTTGGGCAATATTAGTGAGAGACTGTTGTGACTTATGGACTATGGAGGCACAGCTGTCATTGATATAGAAGAACTGGTGTGGCTAAACAAGCTTTGGGGTCCTGATGTGGAAAATAATAATAATAATAATAGTCCTTTAATAGTCCCACAATGGGGAAATTCAGTGTGTTACAGCAGCAAAGATAAGATAAGCAGATACAAATACAAATACAAAATGTACAGGAATGTTCCAAGGTAAGAGGCATTACATTGATAGTAGACAGACAGATAGGAAGTAGCAGAGGAGGGGGGGGATTTAACAGGCAGAAAGCTATTTCAGTTCTCTGCGTGTAATGATCTCCGCTTAGGTCGGTGTTGGTTGTACAGCCTAACCGTGGTGGGCAGGAAAGACTTCCGATAGCGCTCCTTCTCACACTTAGGGTGGAGCAGTCGGTCACTGACAGTACTGCCCAGCGCGATCACGGTCTCATGCATGGGATGGGACTTCTTCTTCCGCATGGAGCTCACCACAGACAGTATCCTTCTGTCACCCACCACCTGCACTGGGTCCAGGGGGCTCCCCAGGACAGAGCTGGCCCTTCTAATCAGCTTGTCAAGTTTATTTCTGTCCCTGGCATTGTTGGGAGGGCTCTATAATGGGAACAATGATGAGCACTGATGTTGTTGCTTTGTTATGGGCAGCTGAAATGGATGTCACTGGTTTATTGACACCCATTTAGTTGGCATTCATTTTGGGCTTATGGCTTATTTGGAAACCGTGTGGTACTCTATAATTGTTTGATGATAAATAGGAAAAACATATAATGCAATCCTGTATTTTATATTGATGCTTATAATAAAAGGTAAGTGCAGCTTAATGTTCAGCATCTGTAAATTTTTTGCCTCTAATATGCAGACAAAATCTGTTTAGACTGCCTATTACACGGGTCATAGTTAAAACTATGTTTCTCTTGCATATATGGAACTTAACTAGAGAAGTGGACAAGCAACACATATTTATATTACATTTTGAGGTAGAAAAATAATCCCTAAACAAGGTATTCATTTGTTGTAGCTTCCGGGGCTACATCCATGGACATGTATACATGTAATTACAATTTCTTTTCTAGTCTATACTATATTCTAAATACATTATATTTCATGTGGGAAGATTACTACATACAGTCATTTGCCCCTTCATTTTTGTTCTTTTGGGTGTGCGCCCATTTGTTTCTTTTGATGGACCGTATTTTCGGTTGGGGTTTATTTTTACAAGCAGAAATTGCAATAGCATGGAACCTAAATTTGACTGGTGCAAGTATGGCACCTCAACAGAAAAGGACATTAAATTTGGGCCTCCTTGCAAAAAACAGCCTCTAGCGCTTCCTGTAGCTTTTAATCAGTTCCTGGATCCTGGATGAAGGTATTTTTGCCATCCTCTTTACAAACAATTCCAGTCAGTAAAGTTTGGGTCCCGAGCATGGCAGCCCACTTCAAATTATCCCACACATGTTCAATGATATTCAGGTCTGGGGACTGGGAGCCACCAAAACATTGTAATTTTCCTCTGCATGAATGCCTGGTAGATTTGGAGCTGGTTTTGGATCATTGTCTCACCCAAAAATCCCCCCCCCCCCCAACCTCCAAATCCCCCCCTATTTTTTTACATTTTTTTCCAGAATCTGCTGATACTGGGTTGAATCCATGTGACCCGCAACTTTAACAAGATTCCCGGTGCCGGTCACATGGCCGCACACCTGCCAAAGCATGATGGAACCTCCAGCCAAATTTTACAGTGGGTAGCAAGTGTTGTCTTGGAACTGTGTTTTTTGACGCCATGCATAACGCCTTTTTGATGACCAAACAACTCAATCTTTGTTTCATCAGTCCACAGGACCTTCTTCCAAAATGAAGCTGGCTTGTCCAAATGTGCTTTTGCATACCTCGGCGCTCTGTTTGTGGTGCTTTCAGAACGCTTCTTTCGCATCACTCTCCCATACAGCTTCTCCTTTGCAAAGTGTCTGTATTGTTGACCGATGCACAGTGACACCATCTGCGCGTGGGCTGCGCTTTTGGGGGGTCTGGGTGTCCTGCTGTTCCCCTTCTTCTCGCCTTTTGTTTTTTCTTGGCCGCCACTTCTGGGTTAAGGAGAACTGTCCCTGTGGTCTTCCATTTCCTTATTTGTTCCCCCCGTGGAACGCGGTTTCTCTAATAATTTTTGGACCCTTCCCTGCACATCTATGTTTGTTTTGTTTTGTTGGTGGTGGGTTGTTGGTGTGTGCCTCGGGGGGGGGGCTTTTTTTTTTTTTGGTGTCTGGTGGGGTGTTTGTGGTGGGTTTGGTTTTTTTGTTTTGGTGTGAGTGGTTTGGGGTGTTTTATCTTTGATGGGTCCCTTTTTTGTTTTTTTTTTTTTTTTTTTTTTTCCTTTTCTGTTGTCATCTCAGTTCCTTACTTAGGTCTACAGGTGAACCTAGCCTCTCTGTTGCCTAAGGCGAACTATAGTATGGCAAACCCCCAAAAAGAAATATTTAACCCGGCAATCTTTGCTTATGTGATTTGGCCCCCTAATTAAAATTATAGGCCATGCTCTCCTGTTTACAGATCTGTTTACTAAAATCACCTTATTTTGTCCCCACACAGTGTAACGCCTCCTTTACTGGTCCCCATACTACATTGCCTCCCTTAACTGGCCCATAACAGATATGACCCCATTTTATTGGCCCCCAATGCATAGTATGTCCTGGCCTTCTTCAGCGTCGTGCTGTAAAGTGCAGTGCTGCCTAGAGGTGGCAATGGAGGCTTATCGGCAGCGTGGATGTGTGAGTAAACTATCGGCCACTACCTATTAGAATAATACACTTGGTTGCGTTTGATTAACCCCTTCCTGAGATCCCCCGTAATAGTATAGCCAGGGTCGGACTGGCCCATCGGGGAACCGGTGAATCCACCGGTGGGCCCCGACTATTAGTCCTCATGTCATGGGGGCCCGATCGGGATCCTGACCATCCCGATCGGGCCCCTGACCAGTGGCGTAACGACCGGGCTCGACGGGGTATGGGGCCCGCGGCCAGCTGGAGATGGCCGGGCCCCGGACCATTATGATAGCGGTCGGGGAAAGCCTGGTTCCCCGACCGCTATACATATTGTTATTGGAAAGGGGCCAGGGCATATTGCCAGGCCCCTTTCCAATAGATGGCAGGGCAGGGCACCCAGGGGAGGTGACTGAAAATAATAAATACATATTCTCACCTCTCTGGGGCACAGCGTCTTCTCCGGCGTTCCTCCGTCATGTGACTGAGGCTTGTGATTAGGCCTCAGCGGTCACATGGGGGCGCGGCCGCGTAATGACGTCAGTGCGCCCCCACGTGACCGCTGAGGCCCAATCACAGGCCTCAGCAGCGACGTCGGAAAAGGTCCTGAAGAGCTGAAGACGACAGGATGGAGCGAGGATGCCAAGGAAAGGTAAGTCAAGGTGAGTATGAGAGTTTGTTATTTTTAATCACTTCCATGGGCCTCCAATTATTATATTCTGGGGTCTGAGGAGACCCCAAAGTATAATAATAGCACTGAAGCGGAGGGGGGCTATTGGGCGCATATAATACTGTGTGGGGGCCACTGTGGGGAGTATATAATACTGGGTGGGGGCCACTGTGGGGAGTATATAATACTGGGTGGGGGCCACTGTGGGGAGTATATAATACTGGGTGGGGGCCACTGTGGAGCTTATACTCCATACAGTGGCTCCTTCATTTTTTTTTTAATTACGCCGGGGCAGGTGAAAAAAAGCAAAACCAAAAAAAAAAAACCCCAAAACTTTCTCTCCTGTCCCCAGTGTCTCCCAGCGCAGTTCGGTCCTGCAGTTCTGTTGTTTTCTTCCAGCTGAAGTTCCCCCTGCACATGACTACCTGTGACGTCACGTGACCCCTGAGGCCAATCAGCGGCCTAATGGAAGGGACCTGGGACGTCACAGCCAGTGAGGACTAATGTCAAAAGAAGACAGCAGAGCTGCAGGACCGGACCGTGCTGGGAGGACACTGGGTACAGGTGAGTATGTTTAGTATCTCTCCTGAGCATAGGCCATAAAAAAGATTAACCCTGGACAACCCCTTTAATATGCATCACACAGTTTAATGTCCCTCCCCCCACAAGATGTTAGCCTCCATCACTGCTCCCACACAATATAATGACCCAATCACTGTTCCCCTACAGTATGGGGGAACCAGTGAAGAGGCCACTATGTGGGGGGACCAGTGACGTGACCATAGAAAAATTTGGCCCAGACAACCCCTTAAAAGAGGTTGTCCATAAACTGGAGCGACCACTGTGTCGGCCGCCAGGAAGGTGTAAAAATAAGAAAATGTAAAAAAAAAAAGCATACTCACCTGTCCCCAACACCCCGTTGTCCCCTGCCTGTGTCTGTTCGGTCTCATGGCGGCGCCTCATTTCTGGAAATCCTGTACCTAATTGGTCTTAGCGATCACATGAGGTGCAGGACTACCAGCAAGGAGTCGCTGGCACGAGGCTGAATGGACACTGGCAGTGGACAATGGAGCGCCAGGGACAAAGTAGTATGCTTTTTAATTTACTTATTTTTTACTTTACACCTCCCGCCAGCTACATGGGTTGCTCCAATTCCTGGACAACCTCTTTAAAGGATTTATCCATCTTTCTAATATTGATGGTCTGTCCTTAGGATAGGCCATCAATATTACATCTGCGATGATACAACAGCCAGGACCTCTGCAGATCAACTTTTCCAGGACAGTGTGGCTACAGGTAAAGGTAGCAATTCTTGGAGCCACGCTGTTCACTTGCCATACAACGTGTAGCAGTAGGTTTAGGTAGTGCAGTGGTACACATGGTATAGTGGGTGAGCAGCATGGCTCCAGGCATGTTATTACCTTTAGCCGCCCTGTCTCGGTACCGCTGATCTGCAGGGGTCCTGATGGTGGGCCCCTAGAAACAATTCCACTGGTGGGCCCTAGACATCCCAGTACGACACTGAGTATAGCAGATGTTTGGTATTTAAATATGGTGGCCACACAGGAGCTGACTGGCTACCATAGCCGCCGGGTCTGTGCTGTATTCTAGAGCAGAGACCTGGCACTAATGCCTGTGGTCAGTGCATTAAGGCCCCCAGCGTCTCGTTCAGCTTTTTGTCATTTTGCTGGGGATTGCCGACACCCGGAACGATATCTGGGGCCAGTGTCCAGTTGTCCTGACAGCCGAGAGCCTATTGAAGGCTCTCAGGCTTGTCTGACATATACTTCTATTGCAGTCTACTCTATGCAGAAGGAGATAGAATAGAACAATAGAAGTGCTGATATTTTGCAATGCATTAGCATTGTAAGTCATTGCATTAGTGATCAGACCCCTAGGGAGTCTAATAAATGCAATTAAAAAAAAATATAAAAAAGTGAAATAAATATACAAAAACATAAAAAGAATTAAAAGTTGAAATCACACCCCCCCCCCCTTTCCCTAGAATACATATAAAGGTTAAAAATTACTGTGAAACACATACACATTAGGTATCCGTGTGTCCAAAAATGCCGGTATACAAACTTATAAAAATATTTTCCCATATGGTAAACGCCATAGTGGGGAAAAAAAAAAAAAATCAAAAGTTCCAAACCACCATTTGCTCGCTATTTTGCCTCTGATAAAAATTTGAATAAAAAGTGATCAAAGCAATAGACATTCCCCGAAATGGTATATCTAAAAAATAAATCTGGCCCCGCAAAAAAAGACACCCTATGCATCCCCGTATACAGAAATATAATAAAGTTACAGGTGTCAGAATATGACGACTTTTATCAAAAAAATTTTTGGGCCAAATTTTAGATTTTTGTTAAGGGGTTAAAATGTAAATAAAACTATATAAATTTAGTATCCCCAGAATTGTAATGATAATATATAGATAGAAAAAAGAAAAAAGGAGGGGGACTACATGAGCGCTGCTATATCTGGTAAACACGTTCAAAAAATGTGTGAAGGAGGATCACTCATAAACGATAGTTAGATCCAAAGCTTTTATTCCACTTAAAAAATGGGCAACGCGTTTCAACACTAAACTAGTGTCTTCATCAGGCCAACTAGGTAACAAGTGACAGAAAACATACATATAAATATATAAATACATAAATACATACATATAAATACATAGAAAAAGGGGTATAAGCATGTCATGGCGAGTAGTAGTAATGTTAAAAATAGTGACAATAGTACTACAAAATAAGAATAGAGACGAAGAATCATATAAAAAGTAATAACAAATGGGCAAAGGATAATGGTGAATAACAATATTAGATATGTAGCGTTGGTAATAAAGGAAACATTAACAAATACAATATGCATAACAAGGGATAAAATAAATGGAAAGACATGCCAATTGATTTCACATTTTTTAATGTGAGCCTGAACATTTGAGAAATTCTTGTGAAGTCCTCTAAGTAAAGTTACCAGTGAAACTGTGACCTCTGAGTGTTGTTATTCCTTTATGGCTGCAACTTCAGGAAGTATTGGCGTAGAGGGGAACTTCTCTGGTTTTCTCTTTGGGTAGGCTGGCATAATGGAGGCACAGTGTCTGCATCTGGTGACATTACATCTTTTTTGGCATAATCGACAGGAACACGGAGTTGTTTTCATATTTGTTATAATGTACTAAAACTTATTGGACAAGCTATTTAAAAAGAATGTCCATAGTGAACCCAGGTTTGTTTGTTTCACAATAACATTTATGTATCTGCTAAAATAATTTAATCTGGGACATGTAATTTCACATACAGATGGAATGCCCCTACCCCAGTCCTAGCAACAGTTCGTAAACTCAAAGCTGAACAGGTGTTCTCAGTACGTACCAGATGTCAAGCATTCTAACACATTTTAGTGGGGAGCTCTGGATCACTTACTGGAAAAATATATTATATTTAACTACACCAAAAACGAAATTTTATCATTCTTGGCTTGTCATGCATTATAATCCAATAACCATTTTTATTTTTCTAGTGTAAACAGTGCATGACAGAATATTATTTTAATTGTAGTAAAGCAACAGCTGGAGTTTCAGTGACTGCCTATGCCTATTTTATGGTGAGCTCAACTCATTTAATGTCATGCTTTACAGAGCAACTAATATACTGGAAATAGATGAAAAGCTGTTTGCTTCAAGTGCTACCCTGATAAAAATGCAATTGTATTGAAGCTTTAAGGAGTTTAAGGTCTCCTACTCTTTGTCATAGACAAGTAAGCAAGAGACTGGTAACATGGATGCCACAAGATGACATACAATGAGTTTTGGTACCAGCCCATAAAATTAAGGTACTCCTGTTTTGTTGAGTTAACACCAGCTATAGCAACAAATGGCTGGATTTAAATCTGTTTTGACTTCTGGAAAAAAAAGGTTGTTATCCCAATTTTTTTTTTTTTCGTTCAGAAAAGAGGATAACCTAGATGACATAAAATACACAAAATTATAACAGTTTGCTACACTATGCAGTGCTAAATATAATACCCAAGTAACAGTACTATACAGTGTTCAAGATATAGAATAAAAATGGTATGTTACTCTAAGTATATTGCAAAATTATACACAAAAATGAAAATTTATATTATATATTTATGTGACTAAATAGTACTACTGCTAGAGCAAAGTTAAAAATTGAGTTTACAAGTAACATAAACAAGCAATAACTAAATAAGGCTGCCATACCAAGGCCAAAGAGTGGCAAACAGTATACAAATAACAGCTTGAGGGCCTCATATTGCAAAAACGCTGCGATTTGGCCGTGCAAAAAACGCCGTGTTTTACAGCACCTGCAAAGTAGATGGGATTCTAGCTAATCCCATCCATACATTGCAGAAAAATATCTCCAGCGGAAATGCTGCAATTTTCAAAGACCGTTACGCTGGCGTTTTCTGTATAGGTATAACAGGGACAGAAAGTCAGCAGGGGAAAATGCTGCATACTTTCTGTGAAAAGCGCTGCGGAATAAAATGAAATGCGTTTTCATTGCGGTCTTTTTGGCTGCGGATTGCTACATGGGGATTATGCATTAAACAGTGTCAACAAAATCTTACCTGAAGTGTAGTGTCTGAAAGTCTACATCAGAAAAAGTAAAACTTATTTAAAAAAAAAAAAAAAGACAAATAAAAACAAGTATTGTTCATATATGTCATCTCCCCCCCCCAAAAAAAGACCTACCATATAGTATCCTGTATTATACTATATCTACAATATATGTAATCCTGAAAAAAATGGTTTCCAACACTTCCCAAGCCTGTATGAATATTCTGGAAGGGGTGGTGAAGACCACTAGGATATATGAACCTTTTATTTTTTTTTCTGTAGTGAAGCCTATGCAAAGCTTTACATGCTTAATCTAGGTTCACACCTGCGTTTGTGTTACCATTCGTCGGGTTAGCTTGGGGACCCCATTATAGACTATAACGGGGTCCACCGGGTTTCTGTCCGGTTTTAGGCGGAATTAGGGGCCTAGCTTTACTCATCATACAGGGGTTATGGCTTATTCACATGTCCACAATTTGCAGATGTGTAACCATGGAGAGCACATGACCCTGCTTATTTTAGGGTTGTGTGCTATATGTGGTCGATCTGTATTTCACATTTGTGAAAAATGGATTAATTTTATTTTCTGTTTCCTATACTTTGTTGTGTATCTGCGTGAGTGAAAAATAGATAGTATACAGAAAGCATAAGTGCATGTGTATGATTTTCAAGGACCCATAAACTTTAATGGAACATCTGACCACGATATATATGAGAGGTTATATGCCTGTGATCAAAGTAGTTTCTGATTACAGGCACTGCCACCAGGTCTATGTAAAATAGCAGAGATTCGGCATCTGTAGCACCTGCCTACTTAAAAAAAACCAGCTTAAGGTTTGATAAGAATGCTTATAATTGCTTGGTTGTAAATAGTAACAATTTGTGATTGGACAGTCTAGATATTAAGAACTGGGAAAATTAATATCTATGAAGATATTTGAAAGGCTAGATTCACATCACATTTTCCCTATCCTGTTCATACATATGTTTAAAAAAATATATATATATATGGCAAAAAAAACATATGCCATGGAAAGAACATCTGTTTATATAGCCTAATATATATATATATATATATATATATATATATATATATAAAAATTACATCTCAATATACATCATGTCTGGGTTTTTTTTTGCAGCACAGACTACTCTTTCTTGTCCTACACAAAAAAAAAAAAAAGGTCAGATGTATGCACTTTTTTCAAGTAAAATGGATGCCTTTTCCATAACATCCTTTTTGTATTTGTTTTTTTTAAATGAATGCAATGCACTATATAGCAAGGAGATATATATATATATATATATATATATATATATATATATATATAGCAAGTATAGTGATGTGAACCTAACCTATTAAAAGGAAGAATGTCTAGTTTAGCTGATTGAAAGACATGGAACAGGAAAACTTGTTTGTTTTTTTTGTTTTTTCTGCCACACAAGACTAGTGATGATGAGAGGGAAGGTTGAAGGGGTTAAAATCTAAACTTTAACCTAATCTTGTAAATTAAAGTTGAACTTCCACATAAATTTTTATTCTCTGGCGCATTAAAAAGGCACACCATGTAAACTGTATTTGTGAGGTATCCACTCTTTTCTGGTCCACAGTTGGGTCATGTTACCAGCAATAAGACTTTCTAACTGACACAGCTTCTCTGTTTAGCGCTTTTCTATTGGTATTGCCATGTCCAAAAATTACTGAAGTATTAAAACCTAATGTAATCTAAGTATTTATTTTGTACAGTGAGTGCTGTAATGGAAAAGAAACACTGTAAAAATCGCCCCCCCCACACACACGCAATGAAAAGATGGTCATAAAAGTGATCACATTTGTTCTATGTAACTCCCTGATACCAATATCTAATAAATACTACGTCTTAACCTGCAAATAGAGTTCTTAAATAGCTCTATTGAAGGAATAAGAAAAGCTATGGGAGCCAGAATATGATGATGAAAAATTAATTTTGTTTTCAAAGTTTTTTTTTTTAATTTTTCTTAGTTACTAAAGCAACAATATTTGGTGTCTCTCTAATCACATTGAACCATAAAATGAAGTTAACATGGTGTTTTTACAGCACAAGGAATACAGTAAAAACAAAACCTGTAATACAATGACATACTTGCATTTTTCTCCAGTTCCACCGCACAAGTACATTTTTTTTAAATTTGCAAATTATTCTAGGTGAAAAGTAATTAGAATTTAAGTCTGCATGCATCTATATAAACTGAAAAAGAAACAAATTATACATTTTGGAATGTGGGGAGGAAAACACTGAAAATGCACATGTACGGCTCAATTTAAAGCTAAAACTAAACTTTCAAACAAATTTTGAATTTTTTGGCAGCTTTTATGTCATTAATACATTTTGCAATATACTTCTTTAACAAATTTAGGCTCCTTTCCATGAAATCCAAAATTTCTTTCTTTCCTTGGCTTCTCTATTGAAAACTGTCCTGCTTCTCACTGTATATGGAAGTACAGGCTTACGTGAAAGGAAGAGAAAATAAAGTTGGGTTGGGTCACTTCAAACTGCTATATCTCGGGCATTATAAAGCATAGAAACTGGTTTTTGGTGTCATGTGAAAGAAGAAAATCTCATTATTTCCAGAGAAGTCAATGGTTGAAAACACTGTGGGGATTAGGGTATTTATATACAGCTGTGTATAGTACAAATCTCCTAATCCTGACATTATTTTCAAACAGTGATATCTCTGGAAATATAGGTAGAACTGCAATCTCCTCTTTCATGCGACACCAAAAGTTTCTTTTTTTGATAATGCCACTCTCCACCCTCATTTTCTTTTCCTTTCACACAAGGCTGTACACAATACACAGTGAGAAGCAGGGGCAGCTCTCAATAGGGAACCAAGGGAAACAATAAACCAATGCAAAATGTCAAAGAAAGGAGACAAAATTTGTTAAAGAAATATGTTACAAAATGTATTAATGAAATAAAAGCTGACAAAAAAATCAAAAATTAAAATTTGTTAATGAAGTATAATACAAAATTTATTAATGACACAAATGGTGCCAGAAGATCAAAAGTTGTCTGAAAGTTTAGCTACGCGTTAAAAGTTAGAGGTTTGGAAATCACAGGATCGATAGACATGTTAAAGAGGACCTTTCAACACATCTAAGTCCAGCTATTTACATCATTTAATAGATTCTGCTGCACTGATTCTGGAACAGGTGGAATTTTTTTCTCTCGCCCCCACCGTTCCTGAACAAACAATGCCTTTAGTTTTGGTGCCTGTCAGGCAGGAGCAGACAAGGGGTGTGATTCTGAGCTGTGACACTGGCTGCCTCTGATTGGAGCTCTGAATCACTCCCCCTGCCTGACACTGCCCTTCTGACATTACAGAGCTTGTTGCTCAGGAATGGTGGGGGCTAGAGAAAAAAATTCCAACTGTCTCAGAATCAATGGAGCAGCACCTATTAACACATTAAGAACTTGAATTGGTGGAGGTGGTGAAACGTCCTCTTTAATGCAAATGATAAAAAAAGGGAAAAAAATGTTCAACACATCTGGATTTATTCTGTAATGAGTAAGTGTTCAGCAAGTGCAGAAAGAAATGCACTTTTGTGCCTTGGCATGCTATCAATGAGGTTATTAATGGTTGTCTGAGGAATGTTATGCCACTCTGAATACACTTGGGCATGCAAATCAACAAGATTCCCTTTGCTATTGCCGACCAATGATGTCACAGATGTGTTTGATTGTAGACAAGTCCAGAGATGCTGCAGTCCATAGGTCACACATTTTCCAAAAATAGCCGTAGTTCTTAAATGCAGTTCTATCCAACATTTTTTTTTTTTTTTTGCTTTGGTATCAGCACTCCTGAGACTGAATAGGAGACTGAATCAATGATCTATCTACTAGCTCTCAGTCCTTTGACTGAGGCCATATGTTAAGGTGAACATTTTTAGACCTGTTCACCTGCTGTGGTGTTGTGCCTGTGGGGTGGGGTGGGGTGGCCTAGAGCCTGGGAGCTTAGCCTGGCAGAAGTGGTGCTGTTGGGTTGCTGGTCACTCTCCCTGTGGCACTGTGTTGCAATGGTGGTTGCCATATGACACTGCACAAAATAGTATAGTGACCCACTATATAGGGGTTGCTGTAAAATGGCTAGTAGGCTTATACACCTTGATCAATATGTTATACAAAGAGAATCATGTTCATTTTTTTTTTTTTTTTTTCTGAGAAGCGTAGTTCGATGTAGTATACTGGGATGTGCGGTTCAAGTGTTTTGTTTTTTTAAAGTGTTGGTATACCTGAAATGAATAGTAGAGGGGTCTGGCTACTATACATTATGCTGCCCCACACCATAATTCTGGGAGTAAGACTGGTGTGATGTTCCCTTGTGAAGGCCTCTTCAGGGCATTGCTCATGTGGTCTTCAGACCAATCTCTGGCAATCATTCTGTTGACAAAAATATGACTCCTTGCTGAACAGGATAGATCTCCATTCCAGTCTGTATTGCTGTGCACCCCAATAGCCTGTGAAACCTGTGGCATAATGTCAATGGAACACCTTCAGCTGGACATCTGGTTCATAGCCCAATGTCGTGCAAACGCCTTCTAATGGCTTGTGTTGACACTGTTTGCTGTCATAAGCTTGGGAACTGCCACCCAACTTTGCTTGCAGTGCACAATCAATCACTATGGGCCATTCTACCAATCAGGTGATCTGTCCATTGCAGAGGTTTGTCTCCACACACTTCTGCGTGTCATTCCAGTCCATCATTGATCTCTCAGCCACTGAGACCATGTTGAACAGTGCTGACATCTCCTCCTATATGTATATGTTTTATTTTTCAATGATATATAATTAAGAGCCTTTTGTTTACTATAATATGACATTTTATTACAAAATCCAATAAAGCTAATAAAAAGCATACAGACAGTATGTGTATGTCAGTTTTATCCAACACTACTGTCACCCCAAATGGACATTTTGGATGCAAAAAAATGTCATTCGGAACTGTTAACTGAAGCAGTTGGTGACAGCCATCACTGACATCCTGGGGCAATGTCATAATTCATGTGTTGATGTCAATTATTCTACCATTTTAAAATGGATATTGTGGATGGAAAATATACCAGGATGACATTTGCTCCTTCTGATCGCCCTGGGCATTACAGGAATTTAGCTTGTTAGTCAAATGAATCTTAATGTAATATTGCTTCCTTCTGGAAAGGAGAAGGTTAAAGTATTGGAAAAGCACTAGTTTAGAAAGCTCTAAAAATGAAATTACTCCTTCCCGCAGCATGATCTTATAGTAGCAGGATAGATAGCACACCATGAAATACTACACATCATGGACCTGGTGTCAGAGCTGAGCTATTAACATCAGCAACAGGTGTCAACTGTAACATATAGCTGACACTCTCTACGACACCCGCGATCAGAGATAACTTCCGTCAGTAGAGTCTAAACCCTTAGATGCCACTGTCCATAGCAATTGCAGCATCAAAGGGGTTTGTCAGTTAAACTGGCCCCCTGCACCACGACTGGGGTGCCTGATTAAGGGTATGTTCACAAAGAGTTTTTTTTGCACCCAGATTTTGAGGCAGATTCTGCCTCATGACACTCCTCATAAATATCTGACACTGCCTCCCATATTTTTCAATGTGTGTGTCAGATGCAAATATTTTAATCTAGCTGATTTATTTTTTTTTTTTCAGCTAAAGGGAGAAAAAAAATGTCATGGCTTATCTTCAGGCTGATTCCGTCAATGAACTCCTATAGAAATGAAATGAAAATGAGGCCGGGAGAAAAAAGGTTTTTGATGCTTCAAAAATACTAGAGGCTTTAGGAAACCGAACCATTTGTGCTAGGCAAAAAACTGCTTCCATGATGTAAAAACCTTCAAAATAGGTGTAAACACATGCTAAATCTTAGGCGCACAGCATAAAACATAAAAAAAAACTCCTCTTTCTTTATATTGAACACTTGCTGTATCTTTATTACTTTTCTGCTTAGTTATTTACATCTTCACCTTCTCTTTCATCTAGTCTTTTAGAAGACTTCAACTGGTTAAAGCTTATAGTAGATATATTTGATCACTGAGGGACAAAGCTCCATGAGTGAGGTCAGATGGCTGACAGCTTGATACAGATGCAGATAAACTAAATGAATAGACACAGGGATATAAAGTTAGACACAAAATGTAGAAACAACAGATGGAGATAGACATACTGAACGAGGCATAGAATAGAGATGACGTTACCTTTTACCTGATTCAACTTTACAGTGATGTGAGATTAATAGTCATTTTCAATTATTTTTCAGCTTTAAACTTATTATATTTGTACCTTTTTTACATTTATTAGATTTTTATTATAATGTTTAACACAAGTCTCCTGAATTATTTTGGTTATATTCCAGTAGCTGGTAACTTTAAACTGTTTCTTTTAAGTGCGGTCTTGTATCCTCCTATAAGTAACTGTAGTATTTCTCCTTGTCCTACACCGACTTTGAGGCTAAGGCCCCGTGTTGTGGAAAAACAGATTTTTTTTTTTTTTTTGTTGAAGATTTTGCTGCGGTTTTTTGAGCCAAAGCCAAGAGTGGATTGAGCAGAAGTTAGAAGTATAAGTGCTTTTTATATATTTTCCATTCCTTTTGTAACCATTCTTGGCTTTGGCTCAAAAAACCGCAGCAAAATCTGCAACCAAAAAAAGCCGCATTTAATTGTTCGAAATTATGCCAAATACAAACTTCTACCTTTCAGTACAAAGTTGTTTCGTATCATTTGAAAGCTCTGTAAAGCCCCATTCACACAACCGTATTTTGCGGGTCCGCAATTGTGGATCCACACAGTATTAAGGTTAAATTGCCGTGTTGGCACTTTGCGCTAAGTTAGTGGGTTTTGGGTTGCAGTTTGGGCACTCGGTCTCTAAAAGGTTCGCCATCACTGCCCTAGAAGATCTGAGACAGGCTTGGTAATAGGAATACATTGCTTGACAACAAGGCTGTAGCTATGGGAAACTGTATGCCTAGCCATAAGTCTGTATCAAGTGATCTAGCAGCTCAGTTCAAAGCTGGATTGACACAGGCAGTAAAGAGGTACTGTAGTAAAGACCTGACATTCTCCACTGGCTTTAGAGTACTTTATATAGAATGCAGACATTACTGTGACTCTTTGAATTTGCTGAAATCGGCATCAGTTCACAGCAAGGCCATAATAGCATTATGAAGAGGGGAATTCAATACACAGCATTGCTAGAATGCACAATAATTCTTGTGGTTGGCCTTTGTCCAGTTTCCTGCCATAACTGTACTTGATAATCACGTTAAATTATATACAGACCAAGTTAAGGTAAAGCTGTGAAGTTACAAGGTTGAACACATATCATTATCTAGAAAATACATATTGCACACAATGCCAGTTTCAACAAGGTTGTCAAGATACAGTATTTAATTTAATGTTTTAATTTATACCCTGGAGACAGAGATTTTTATTTCTCTCTCCCTTTCTACACATTACTCTCATCCAAGCAGTTAATTCTCAAAGAAAACTGGTGAGCTGTACGTAATTGAAAATGTCCCAGTTTTTGCCCTTGTTTTAATATTGCTTGCCAAACAGATAAATTTATTTTGTAAAGAACAATTGTCATAGTCACAATGCATTGTCATCTTGTTTTTTTTTTCCAGTGTGAACATTTCTTACAAATAGGTGACAAGCCATTGGTTCTATTCATTATGTCTTAAAAAATCTGTTGCTAAAGCAAATTGCTGTAAAATTATTTCCAGACTTGGATTGTGCCTGAAATGCCAAACGGTTAAAGTGGTGTTCCCATGAACATAATCATATCTATATTTGTAGATAATTAAAAGTTAAACATTTTTGCAAATATAAGTAGTTAAAAATTCTGCAGCATTTTAAAGATTTTCTCTAACCATCTTAGTAGTGCCTTGATCGGTTGCCAATGGATACGACCACAAATGTAGAAACTTTCTATGGTCTGGGACTTGTCAAAAACCCAGCTATGATTTTCTTATTGGAGCTGGGTTATCAGGCAGGGACACTACATGTATGAGAAGATATCCTGGCCACGATAAGGATATCATTGCTGATTTTCTGACCTCAGAAAGTTCTTGCATTCATGGTCGTATCCATTGGCAACCAATCAAGACAACAAGACTGTGACCACAAGATATTTAGAAAAAAAAATCTTTAAAATTCTGCACAATATTTAATTACTTATATTTGCAAAAATGTTTAACTTTTAATTATGTACAAATTTTTAAATGTTTATGTTCATGGGAATACCCCTTTAACTCTTAAAGCTGCAATAAAAGTGTAATGGAAGCGGAAGTAAAGGTAAATTAATATTTACCACTGAGATCCAATCTGAAAAAATCCATAAAGTATAATAGCAGTTTTGTTTCGGATATGTTCGATCCAAACAAAACCATTGGGTGGACCTTGCAAGATTCGCCCAACAAATACTCTCAATGCAATCTGCTTCCTGAGGCGAAATACTCCTCTCACCTCATGGCAGATACAGCACTGACTAGCACAGGTCTGAGTTGCATGTGTTCACCCAAGACAGTCAAGAAAGTAGACTTAGTCCAATCCCTGCAACCCTGCACTGTTGCAAAGAACGAGGAACCCCAAATTCTCTTTCTCAGCCAGAGAACAGAACAAGCATGTGTCATTTCTTTACAAAAAGATAAATGTGAGCATTAGTTGCAGCTGGACATGCACATATAACAAATATAACAGAATAATATCTATCTATCTATCTATCTATCTATCTATCTATCTATCTATCTATCTATCTATCCTATCTTCTATATGCAATATGATACAGAAAAAAACTTTGTGAATAACTTGTGTTTGCCTATCTTACACTGAAGAGTGAAGAAATCAGGCGCGCCTCTAAAAGGTATCGCCTGGTTTCTTCACTCTTCCACTACTTTCAATAGCTAACACGGTACAACATTATACTACTATCTTACACTGACACAGAGTTTAAGACTGTATGAGGCTAAGGCCTCATGTAGAGAGCAGCAGCCTAAAAAGCCTGAAAAGACAGCAGCAAAGACACATTATATTTTTTTTTCTGCAGCATTTTTCACAGAACATCCACAGAGTTTTTCTCTGTGGACTTTCTGGTTCTATTATACCTATACGGAAAACGGCAGCATTTCTATGGGTATTATTGACATGCTGTGATTTCACAAACCGCAACAGTTTTGAAAAACGTAACTTTTCCGCTGCAGATTATTTTCTGCAATGTGTGGATGGGATCAGAATCCCATCCGCTTTTCAGGTATTGTAAAATGCTGTGCTTTTGCTATGGTGGAAACGCCGCGGCAAAAACGGATGCTTTTTACAGTACCTGCAAAGTGAATGGGATTCTGGCTAATCCCATCACACATTGCAGAAAAAAATAAGCAGAGAAAAATTGTGAATTATACCTAAGGAAACAATGGCATTTTCCCTATAGGTATAATAAGGGCAGAAAGTGCGCAGAGGAAAATACAATGAAAAACGCTGCAGAAAAAAAAGTGATGTGTTCCACCTTAGGTTTTAAAGTTGTATTCACATAAATGCTGGTTTTTACTAGTAATGATAGACAATTTTAATGACATGCACACCCCTAAGGTTCCACTAAGATCAAGTTTTTTTGCGTACATTTAGCACATCTCTTTAACCCCTTCCCTAAATCCGCCGTAATAGTACGATGGATGTCGGGTGTTTAAATATGGTGACCACTCGAGAATCGAACAGCCACCATGGCCACCGGGCTCTGCTGTTTTATACAGCAGAGACCCGGTGCTAATGCCTACGATCAGTGCATGTACTGATCGCTGGCATTAACCCTTCTGGGGCCTCGGTCAAAGCTCCAGGGCCACCGTTTCACCTCTGATAAAAATTTGAATAAAAGTGATAGAAGCAATAGACATTCCCCAAAATGGTATAACTAAAAAGTACACCTGGCTCCATTAAAAAAAGACTCCCTATGCATCATCATACACAGAAATATAAAAAAGTTATGAGTTTCAGAATAAGGCAACTTTTATAAAAAAAAAAAAAAAAAAAAAATTGCACAGTTTTGGATTGTTGTTAAGGGGTTAAAATGTAAATAAAACCATATAAATTTGGTATCCCCGGAATCGTACCGAAACATAGAATACAGATGACATGTCATCTTGGCTGCAGCATGAAAGCCATAAAAACGAAGCCCGTAAGAAATTCACGCAGAAGCACTTTTTCTTCAAATCCACCCCATTCTGAATTTTTTTTCCAGCTTCCCAGTACATTGTACAGAATAATAAATGGTAGCATCATGAAGAAAAATTTTCCCCGCAAACATTAAGACCTCATATGGCCTCGAGAGCGGAAAAATAAAATAGTTATCGGGTTTGGAAGGTCAAAATCAAAAATCAAATAATTCCTCCGGCAGGAAGGAGTTAATGAATGCAAAATATGGAATGTAAAAAAGGATCTGTTTCTGTCCATTTTTTTTTTTTGGATGGACACAGAAGTGTAGTATTTTTTGTGTCCATCAAAAAAAAAAAAAAAAAAAAAAAAGAGAAAACAGACAGAAACTGATTTTTAGAGATTAGAGTGAATGTGAGAGCCAGAAATCTTGCTTGTTTGTAGGTGACCAAATACTTTTTTTCCACCATAATTTGCAAATAAATTCTTTAAAAATCAGACAATGTGATTTTCTGGATTTGTTTTCTCATTTTGTCTCTCATAGTTGAGGTCTACCTATGATGTCAATTACAGGCCGGCCTCATCTTTTTAAGTGGGAGAACTTGCATAATTGGTGGCTGACTAAATACTTTTTTCCCCAATGATAATGAATTGGAATGTATTTGAAAATCCCTAAAGATTTATTACAAACTTCCTATTGCAGCCTATTATAGAAGCACATTGAAGACAAGCCTGGGAGCCTTCAATAGGCTCCTGGATGTCAAAGTAATAGATCGCTGCCCCCAGATCTTGTTTTAGGGAATGGTGATGCCAGTCAAAATGGCAGTGTCTATGTGGTAAAATGGTGTCTCAACCAGGTTTGACCAAGGCATTGGTAAGCTGAATGCCAGTGATCAGTGAGGGCTCCTGAGCACCGAACATGTTCAAAGACCTGACATTCACCATAATAGTATAGCGAATGGCAGGAAAGATTTCAGCAAGTACATTAACTGTTTTTGGAAACTACGTGACTGAAGCTGCATTTGGAGCAGTGAGGACAAGTATACAGTAAAGGATGAGACAACAGATGATATGGAAATCGGTGAGATCTTAACTGCTGTACAAGGGTTTAATGCAAAGTATAGGAAGAGTGCAATGAAGATAGTACAGCCATGTGTGGCGTTACGGGGTTAGGACAGGGTATAGAAAGTATACAGTGCTATTAGTTATGCTATGTTTGGAGTTTAAGGGTTAATATAATTCACAGGCAGCATACATTAAAGCTAGAAGAGCCAGTTGTAGTTGTGTATAGAGGGCAGGTTTGGAAGTTAGTAACACATGGGTTAATACAAGTATAACAAGACACAGAAGTTAATACAAAGTACAGTATAGGAGACACAAGGATTAATACAATGTAAGGTTAAGGGAGAGTTCAGGAAGGAGATTTTTTTTTGTTCTGTTATAAATTTATGTAGATGTGATAACTAGGGATTGATACCTTTGTCCTTAGCCGCACCTTTTTATATTAACCACACCCCTTACAAAGGCCACTCCCATTTTTGCAGTGACCCACTGCTCAGGTATCACACTGTAAAGGGGTCTCCCAGGTTGACGTCTCTGTTACAATACATGTCCCTCTTGGTAATTTGGAAGGAATCTGACATTACTTCTGAAACTGCTAGATCTTAGTAGTAGAATACCTGAACCTATTTCTTACTCCATTCACTTTCTTGTGGATCTTTTTAGTACTTTTTTATTTTGTATAAACTTTGTAGACACACTGTACAACCTAGTAGAGAAAGATAACCTAACCATATATTTACAGTGCACCTGGGTCATACATTTTAATTTTCTTGACCCAGTCTAAATATTGTATAAAAAAAAAAAAGAAATACAGTGATATTAAAAGGAAGCAGGCACATCATTAAGAAAGGCCAAACTGATATTTCACCAAAGTCTAATGTGTCCAAATACTGTAATGTAATTGGGTTTAGTGAGCATTTATAGATAAGCGACAACAGTAAGGATTCTCACAGCTCAACACCTTTATAATTAGAGCGAGTGCGGAATAGAAAGGCCGAGATGCCCTACTTAAAATGGACTGTTTTTAAGTATTTTCTTGAGAAATCATTTTACCTGAGCAAATTTTCTATTAATTTTTAAATTCATCGCTATTTTTGATGTTCAATAAAACATGACAAGCCATGTTAGAAATCATCTTGGAAACAATTAAGTAATCCATTGCTATGAATAAAACATGCTACTGTATTCATTCTGCCCTTGCATAGGCATTTTTATAGAGGCTAGAAGTGCTGAGAATTAGTGGTATTGCTGTCAGATCGTGATTTAAAGGGGACTTGTCATGCCGAACATAGACTCTGATCTGGAGGCAGCATAGTATAGAGCAGAATAATTTAGCAGATTGATACTTTTTATAGGTTTATAGAAAAATATTACATAAGCTTAAATCCTTACTCATTCTAGGTTTAAGAGTCTAGAGGACCGTAATAATGGTTGACAGCTAGCTCTATAAGCTTACATAAAAGACCACCCATTACCTTGCCTCTACTAGCACAAAATCCAACATGTCTGTTACATGTTCTCCTGTTATCAGTTAAGAGCCAGGAGGGCTCATACAAATTAGATGGTCAGTCACTACCATTGGCAGACTCGACCAACATACATCTATTATGTATGATCAGCATTAGCTGTCAGCTAGCAAAAGATATCTAAACTGTTTAAGTGCCATAAAAATACAAGCTAATACAACTGTACAAGCTACTTATGTCTGATACAGCCTCGGATTACGTTTCTCCGGCAGCCGGAAAATGACAGCAGAAAATGAAGAGGATTTCCGCTTCTTTTCCGCCATGTGAACTTACCTTGATCCTTTTCTTTTTATATTTGACTCAGTAAAATATTTTTTATTCTGAAGGTAACTATTATTTAATTTTTTTTGCTTCTCCTACTTGGAACCTAAAGCTCCCGATTGAGACACGCGTTAGCACCTAAGGTGATACAATATTCAATGCAACAATGTGACACCCATTATTTAGCATAGAAAAGCTCGCAGGAGATTCTCTGGGCATCATACAGTTACCTCAATATATATATATATATATATATATATATATATATATATAGTCATATGAAAAAGTTTGGGCACCCCTATTAATCTTAATCATTTTTAGTTCTAAATATTTGGGTGTTTGCAACAGCCATTTCAATTTGATATATCTAATAACTGATGGACACAGTAATATTTCAGGATTGAAATGAGGTTTATTGTACTAACAGAAAATGTGCAATATGCATTAAACCAAAATTTGACCGGTGCAAAAATTTGGGTACCCTTATCATTTTATTGATTTGATACTCCTAACTACTTTTTACTGACTTACTGAAGCACAAAATTGGTTTTGTAACCTCACTGAGCTTTGAACTTCATAGCCGGTGTATCCAATCATGAGAAAGGTATTTAAGGTGGCCATTGCGTTGTTCTCCTATTTGAATCTCCTCTGAAGAGTGGCATCATGGGCTCCTCAAAACAACTCTCAAATGATCTGAAAACAAAGATTGTTCAACATAGTTGTTCAGGGGAAGGATACAAAGTTGTCTCAGAGATTTAACCTGTCAGTTTCCACTGTGAGGAACATAGTAAGGAAATGGAAGACCACAGGGACAGTTCTTGTTAAGCCCAGAAGTGGCAGGCCAAGAAAAATATCAGAAAGGCAGAGAAGAAGAATGGTGAGAACAGTCAAGGACAATCCACAGCCACCTCCAAAGGCTGCAGCATCATCTTGCTGCAGATGGTGTCACTGTGCATTGGTCAACAATACAGCACACTTTGCACAAGGAGAGCTGTTGGGAGAGTGATGCGAGAAGCCGTTTCTGAAAGCCGCCACAAACAGAGTCGCCTGGGTATGCAAAAGCACATTTGGACAAGCCAGCTTCATTTTGGAAGAAGGTCCTGTGGACTGATGAAACAAAGATTGAGTTGTTTGGTCATACAAAAAGGCGTTATGCATGGCGTCAAAAAACACAGCATTCCAAGAAAACACTTGCTACCCACTGTAAATTTGGTGGAGGTTCCATCATGCTTTGGGGCTGTGTGGCCAATGCGGCACCGGGATCTTGTTAAGTTGAGGGTCGCATGGATTCAACTCAGTATCAGCAGATTCCTGAGAATAATGTACAAGAATCAGTGCGAATTTGAAGTTACGCCGGGGATGGATATTTCAGCAAGACAATGATCCAAAACACAGCTCCAAATCTACTCAGGCATTCATGCAGAGGAACAATTACAATGTTCTGGAATGGCCATCCCAGTCCCCAGACCTGATATCATTGAACATCTGTGGGATAATTTGAGCGGGCTGTCCATGCTCGGCGACCATCAAACTTAACTGACTGGAATTGTTTTGTAAAGAGGAATGGTCAAAAATACCTTCATCCAGGATCCAGGAACTGATTAAAAGCTACAGGGCGACTAGAGGCTGTTATTTTTGCAAAAGGAGGATCTACTAAATATTAATGTCACTTTTCTGTTGGGTGCCCATACTTTTGCACCGGTCAAATTTTGGTTTAATGCATATTGCACATTTTCTGTTAGTACAATAAACCTCATTTCAATCCTGAAATATTACTGTGTCCATCAGTTATTAGATATATCAAATTGAAATGGCTGTTGCAAACACCCAAATATTTAGAACTAAAAATGATTAAGATTAATAGGGGTGCCCAAACTTTTTCATATGACTGTATATATATATGTGGTTCAATATGATAGTGTCATGTCCTGCCACCACTTCAACCATATGGAGGAAATGATCTTTCATATAAGGCTGATTATTTTATCTCAGTTACTCACCATTACCCATATGAAAGAGATCTGACAAAAATGTGGCACAAATATTTACACCATTAAGACCTCTGATCAGTAGATGTCCAAGAGCTGACCATGAAATAAATATGCAATATAAAAACTTCGTAATGACAGTACAGCCACCACCAGTATTCATTATTTGTATTACATGTATGATCAAAAAGTCAATTTTGAAACATATGGTACTAAATGTAATATCATTCCGTAATAGATATTAAATATGTGATTACCAGCTTACTTATACGCCTACTGAAATTAGCCAATAAACCACAAAGTTCCTTTGATCTTCAGTGTACTTAGTTACAGGATTCTACTTTTGATTATAAAATATGAGAGATGAGACTATCTGGGTTTGTGCTACATGCTGGGAGATCTCTGTACAACACAAATCTTTACAAAACCCAACGCTTTATTCCCAAGGTCTCAATATTCAGTATCGGCAGCCTTGCTGTTATGTCCCTGTTAGAGTGAGTAATAGCTATAAAGCAAGTGAAATAGGAGTTTTGGAGACAGCGCAAATGACTTATTGAAGACTTGTGCATTTATCACACAAGATCAGATGCTATGTCTTAGTAACAAAGTAGACTTGCTAATAAGCTTTTTATTAGTTGTAAAATATGTATTAGAAAAAAAAAAAGTAAAGAGCTATATCAAACGACTTCCCTATAATTTCTCTGCAAAAAATATATACCAAACTACACAGGTGTGGAAAGTATCACTATCACGGCATAGCTACAACAAGACCATCCATTAACTAAACAATTTATTAATGTATCATTGGTTAAAACCCCACAAATCAATGTCCTGTGGTCTCATATATGTACTGAAGAGTGATACAGTGACCCAACTAAAAATGGATCTATTGGCCTAAGGCTTACTCACATTTGTAACACTGAGGGTCCTGTGCAAATGTAATCCTTATACATATGTACACAATGTAGACAATGAATCCACTTCTCATGTTCATTATCCTTGATCTTACCCTAAATATCTACATAGAGGTCCAGTAGTACAGACATCTATGTAAGAACTTTTTTTTGGGGTGGGGAGAGGGTGCACAGAAGTGTACTTAGTGCGAATCCAACTTACAGATATTGTTTGGGATAGAAAACCCATTTTTATATAAATAAAATCCGCCATATAGTACAGTTTTCTTACCTATTAGCTATAACACCAACAACAAGCAGTAGAGAGATGTCTATCTCCTTTGCAAAGAAAGCTACATGACAGCCAGCTTCGGCTTTAAAGTCCTGTTGTGGCAGAAAGAGCCCCTCTTCTCCTGGGGCCCATGTGCAACAGCACTGGCTGTACAGACAGTATGTCACCACCGGCACACAGTAGCTACCTTCAAACACAAAAAATAATCTGTGGCATTTGTTACATAATAGCAATAGGCAGCGAGTCAATAGTGAATTGATGGCTCTATTGCATTAACTCTTCAAGGCCCCATATTCTTATAGGCACAAATGGTGGTTGTCGATATTAAATATATACTGATACATTAGCTTTTCAGGAACTATTGGCGAGATTGTCCCCTTAACATAAATTGTACATCTTGACAAAATGTCATTTTCTGGGAAACTAATTCCGAAGATATATCTAATAAGAATGCCTAGCATGACAACACAGAAAGTTGCAAATATCTTTAGTTAATAAATTTTGGGTGGTAATCTTCCATCAAAAGTGACCACAACACGAATACGAAGGATGTTGGCACATGATGTGGTTTCTACCACGTTAGGCATAGTTCTTTCTATCTTTCTAAAAAGGACTCTCACAAGTACTAATGTTATTATACAGGCTAGATACATAGTGTATTAATATATAATTACTGTATATACACTGTAAGCTACACATTTACTGTACCGTATCTCTAAGCTTACATCATTACATCAGCTATGTAGCATTGTAGATAAAGTGCATAATGTCCAATCCCTATAGAATGAACTGGATAAAGAGGCCAAATGGGCAAAAAAATGGTAAGATTACACTACAAATGTTAGCTATACGCTAAATAGATAACTATTGGGAGAAATTTGGAGAATAGAGAATTTTCAAGAAATTCACTTGCCATTACTAAGGCATAATAAAGTATTTAAAAAAACACACATAAAGATGAAAGAACAAAAAATATTGAATTGAATTAGGAAATCCCTGTTGAACAAAAACACACAAAAAAGACAGCTGTATAAAAAAAAAAAAAAAAAAAAAATCTTATACTCATGTTGAGCTGTCTTCTGTCTTTAACTGTACCTGAATAGAAAGTGAAGTTCAATGAACTCTGGTTTTGTATTGTGGCGCAGAGGACCTGGAGATCAGACAGAATATGTAATAGATATTAATAATTTATGTGCATTTGAGAGACACTATGTGACAGAATAAGCTAGATCAGAAACTCTTAAGACATAGCCATTGTCAGCTAATCTGTTGGCATGCTATTTCCCTTGAAATAGTGGGCTAGCAGCACCAATTCTTTCCCCTCCGCCCCCAGGCTCTGTAATTAGCAACGCAGCAGGTGGGGGAGAGGCGAGGACTTATTTTTAGCTTTTGGCTATAACTAAGTGCTATACTGCAACCAGGATCACATGATCACATATCTCTTGGCCCTGGTTGCCTGGCAAGGGCACGGTGAAGTTCCCCTTCTAGGAAGGGTTACTTGCAGCCAACAATGATGGGTTAGAGGGGGGTTTAAGTGGGGGGGGTATTTAATATGGGGAGGTGATGTTGAATCGGGGGGACTCAATGTATTACAAAGGTTACTCACAGTAATCGGCTGGTGACCACAAGTAATCCTTCCTACCGGGGGAAACTTCAGCAAACCCTTTTGAGGCAACCAGGGCCAAGTATAGGGCTTAATTTATCTAGAGCCTAAACATAAGCTGTTGTCTCTTCCCCACCTGCAGTACAGCCAATTAAAGAGCCAGCACCTGCGGGGGCAACAGAAACTAGTTGTCAGCAGCATGCCTTGCCAATTTCTTTGTCGATGACTATATTTGTAACGTGATCACATTGGAGTGCTAAGTTGTGGTGGTGGCAGGCAGAAGCAGGAAGCTGCCCAGCAATTCATATGAATTGCCAAAAAAGTCCTGCATTCACAGCAAGCACCACCCGGCCACTGACTGATTTGAATTGAAGGGCAATTCTTGCATTGATAGATCAAGCAATCCAGGCACAAAAATATCATGCCTGCATTGCACCACCAGTAATCTTAACAACTACGACATCTGTCTTTTTTATGTATCTGATTATGGTTCTATCCTATGTACGTTTGTTTTAAGTGTTTTTACTCCGTTTTTATTTGATTGACTGTATGAAAGAACATTTATTGTGTATTTATTCCATATCTAAGTGTGTGGCAGTTTATGTTCCATTTGCTTTTCCAGTTGTTTAATTTGGCTTGTTGTTATAACAATATATCCACAGCTGTAGTTCAGAGTGCAGTAGTACAATGAGCAAATAATAATGAAATTGTACAGTATATGTACTTCACCGTTTCACTGATATTCAGTGCTTTTCAAGTATACTTAGTGCAAGAATGGTGTAGAGCTTTAATGCTAGATTTGGCATGTCAATTTATTTTCATTGTACGCTAACAAAAAAGTAATCCTGTACCATAAGTGTCCTTTTTGTGACAGACATCACATTTTAGGCCGGTACTAGATTTGGTATATAGAATTCATTAATATAATGAAACTAAGCCTTTTTTCAGCACCAAGTCTTTTATCTAGATTTATCAATGTTATTGCTTTGTTTGGATGGATAAAAAAATACACAAAAGTGTTCTTTTGTACTAAACAGGATGCAACATCTCTACCGTGTTCTGAAAAAAAGAATATACAAGTACTGCTTAACCTTGGGCATTAGATGTTTATGATATAAAACTCTGTCCAATTGTTGTAGAATGTATTGCTTCTTTCACAAACAGCAGCTGCATGCTCCCCATTCAACATCTGTTCTCTGCGCTATGTTTTCCTTCCTGTGTTTCGCGGTCTTGTGATGTTTCTTCTTCTGCAATTGCCAAACAATCACTGGGGAAAGAAGGTGATACATTGACAAACATAGGATAGGCACAAGAGAAGCATGAAATCCTATTGTTTTGAAAAGCTCATTGTCTTTTCACACATACAGTATATCTAGATATGTCCAGCTATTTGGACATGAATCTGCATTATTTGCTAAGGACCCTGTTATCTACACTGTGTGCAGAATTATTAGGCAAGTTGTATTTGAGATGATTATTTTTATTATTGAACAACTATGTTCTCAATCAACCCAAAAGACTCATAAATATCAAAGCTTAATATTTTTGGAAGCTGGAGTGTTTTTTTTTTAGATTTGGCTATCTTAGGAGGATATCTGTTTGTGCCGGTAACTATTATTGTGCAGAATTATTAGGCAACTTAATAAAAACCAAATATATACCCATCTCACTTGTTTATTTTCACCAGGTAAACCAATATAACAGAAAATTTAGAAATAAACTTTTCTGACATTCAAAAACATAACCAAAAACAAATCAGTGACCATTATAGCCACCTTTCTTTACGATGACACTCAAAAGCCTTCCATCCATAGATTCTGTCAGTTGCTTGATCTGTTTACAATCAACATTGCGTGCAGCAGCCACCACAGCCTCCCAGACACTGTTCAGAGAGGTGTACTGTTTTCCCTCCCTGTAGATCTCACATTTTATGAGGGACCACAGGTTCTCTATGGGGTTCAGATCAGGTGAACAAGGGGGCCCATGTCATTATTTTTTCTTCTTTTAGACCCTTACTGGCCAGCCATGCTGTGGAATATTTGGATGCATGTGATGGAGCATTGTCCTGCATGAAAGTCATGTTTTTCTTGAACGATACCGACTTCTTCCTGTACCACTACTTGAAGAAGGTGTCTTCCAGAAGCTGGCAGTAGGTCTGGGAGTTTAGCTTCACTCCATCCTCCACCCGAAAAGGTCCCACAAGTTCATCTTTGATGATACCAGCCCATACCAGTACCCCACCTCCACCTTGCTGGCGTCTGAGTCGGAGTGGAGCTCTCTGCCCTTTACTGATCCAGCCTCGAGCCCATCCATCTGGCCCATCAAGAGTCACTCTCATTTCATCAGTCCATAAAACCTTTGAAAAATCAGTCTTAAGATATTTCTTGCCCCAGTCTTGGCGTTTTATCTTATGTTTCTTGTTCAAAGGTGGTCGTTTTTCAGCCTTCCTTACCTTGGCCATGTCCCTGAGTATCGCACACCTTATGCTTTTTGATACTCCAGTAACGTTGCAGCTCTGAAATATGGCTAAACTGGTGGCTAATTGCTTCTTGGCAGCTTCACGCTTGATTTTCCTCAATTCATTAGCAGATATTTTGCGCCTTTTTTTTTTTCAACATGCTTCTTGCGACCCTGTTGGCTATTTGCCATGAAACGCTTGATTGTTCGGTGATCACACTTCAAAAGTTTGGCAATTTCAAGACTGCTGCATCCCTCTGCAAGACATCTCACAATTTTTGACTTTTCAGAGTCCGTCAAATCTTTCTTTTGACCCGTTTTGCCAAAGGAAAGGAAGTTGCCTAATAATTAAGCACACCTTATATAGGGTGTTGATGTCATTAGACCACACCCCTCCTCATTACAGAGATGCACATCTCCAGATTTACTTAATTGGTAGTTGGCTTTCAAGCCTATACAGCTTGGAGTAGGACAACAAGTATAAAAAGGATGATGTGATCAAAATACTCATTTGCCTAATAATTCTGCACACAGTGTATATCTTTTCTGTAATTTGTACTGCTCTTGGAAATGTATTGATCATGTTCCTTATCCCTATTTCCTGAACAAAAGGACTGCAATATTTGAATATAGAAAATTTTCAGAATTCAGAATATTTCAGGCTCCATAGATTTACAATGCCCTTTAAGAAATATTGCTAGCATATAAAATTGTATACATCTCTGCAAGAAAGAATACCTACATACAGTGGGGAAAAAAAGTATTTAGTCAGCCACCAATTGTGCAAGTTCTCCCACTTAAAAAGATGAGAGAGGCCTGTAATTGACATCATGAAATGACAGGTAATAAATGATTCCCACATCAGAGATCACGTGCTGCTGTGATGTTTCATTTGCTGCCTGAAATACTCACTGGAGGAAATTGTGAGCTTGCAAATGAAGCATCACTCTGAGGTCAATGACCTGAAAAGAACTCGGATAAATGCTGCTGACTTTAAACAGGATATATACGAGGAAGTGTTTTGTATTGATGCATCCTGCTATTTGGCCCATATTTTTTAAAAACTAGATTACCCCTTTAAGGTATTGGATTGATCTCCAGATACATCAGATCTCAAACTGATGAAGCATATGTGAGATTTGCTAGATGATTAAAGGAACTGTTGATTACATTTCGGTACCAGTTGCAAAATGCTAGTTTTTTTACAGTAATATTTTATATTTTTATTCTCACTGAAGACAAGAAAAATATAGTTAAGAGAAAAGGTGGGAAGTAGGAAACACATGAACACTGAACCACAATGCTGATCTATTTGTGTGCAATTGAAGCAAGTTCAGGGACAATATTTTGTAGAGACTGGAACAAAAGGTCATGTTCTGAAACTGAGTGAAAAGCTCATGGTTTTATAACAGCAATTCTAAATTGAAAAAACTAACCAATGTTTGGAAAAAAATACAATCTGAAATATGTCATGTGGTTTTTGTGCTCCTCAAAGCACATTTGAGTGCACCTTCTCATATATATATATATATATATATATATATATATATATATATATTAAGGGGGAAAAAAGTATTTAGTCAGCCACCTATTGTGCAAGTTCTCTCACTTAAAAATATGAGGCCGGCCTGTAATTGACATCATAGGTAGACCTCAACTATGAGAGACAAAATGAGAAAACTAATCCAGAAAATCACATTGTCTGATTTTATACAGAATTTATTTGCAAATTATGGTGGAAAATAAGTATTTGGTTAATAACAAAAGTTCATCTCAATACTTTGTTATATATCCTTTGTTGGCAATGACAGAGGTCAAATGTTTTCTGTAAGTCTTCACAAGGTTGGCACACTCTGTTGCTGGTATGTTGGCCCATTCCTCCATGCAGATCTCCTCTAGAGCAGTGATGTTTTGGGGCTGTCGCTGGGCAACACGGACTTTCAACTCCCTCCAAAGGTTTTCTATGGGCTTGAGATTTGGAAACTGGCTAGGCCACTCCAGGACCTTGAAATGATTCTTACGAAGACACTCCTTCATTGCCCTGGCGGTGTGTTTGGGATCATTGTCATGCTGAAAGACCCAGCCACGTTTCATCTTCAATGCCCTTGCTGATGGAAGGAGGTTTGCACTAAAAATCTCACGATACATGGCCCCTTTCATTCTTTCATGTACACAGATCAGTCATCCTGGTCCCTTTACAGAGAAACAGCCCCAAAGTATGATGTTGCCACCCCCATGCTTCACAGTAGGTATGGTGTTCTTTGGATGCAACTCAGCATTCACTCTCCTCCAAACACGACAAGTTGTGTTTCTACCAAACAGTTCTACTTTGGTTTCATCTGACCATATGACATTCTCCCAATACTCTTCTGGAACATCCAAATTCTCTCTAGCAAACTTCAGACAGGCCCGGATATGTACTGGCTTAAGCAGGGGGACACATCTGGCACTGCAGGATCTGAGTCCCTGGCGGTGTAGTGTGTTACTGACGGTAGCCTTTATTACGTTAGTCCCAGCTTTCTGCAGGTCATTTACTAGGTCCCCCCGTGTGGTTCTGGGATTTTTGCTCACCATTCTTGTGATTATTTTGACCCCACGGGTTGAGATCTTGCGTGGAGCCCCTGATCGAGGGAGATTATCAGTGGTCTTGTATGTCTTCCATTTTCTAATTATTGCTCCCACAGTTGATTTCTTCACACCAAGCTGCTTGCCTATTGCAGATTCAGTCTTCCCAGCCTGGTGCAGGTCTACAATTTTGTTTCTGGTGTCCATCCACAGCTCTTTGGTCTTCACCATAGTGGAGTTTGGAGTGTGACTGTTTGAGGTTGTGGACAGGTGTCTTTTATACTGATAACAATGTCAAACAGGAGCCATTATTACAGGTAATGAGTGGGGACAGGGGCCTCTTAGGGTCAGGTCTGTGAGAGCCAGAAATCTTGCTTGTTTGTAGGTGACCAAATACTTATTTTCCACCATAATTTGCAAATGCATTCTTAAAAAAATCAGACAATGTGATTTTCTAGATATGTTTTCTTATTTTGTCTCTCATTGTTGAGGTCTACCTCTGATGTCAATTACAGGCCGCCCTCATCTTTTAAGTGGGAGAACTTGCATAATTGGTGGCTGACTAAATCCTTTTTTTTCCCCCACTATATATATATATATATATTATATATATATATATATATATACTGTATATATGTGTATGAATAAATAGATTGCATTACCCTATCCTGAACCGAATATTAGCAATGGTGAAAAACTATTACATAATGAACAAACCTGATGCACAGGCTTGAAATGGGGATGCATACATCTTGTACTGCACTGCCTTATCAGGCTTGGCATCCAGTGATTGTTTGTAGAGGTATCATGGGTAGTTGAGCATGTAAGCTCTGCAACAAACACACTTGGGCAGGGAAGACTGGAGTACCAGAAAAGAAAGGGCAGTAATGATTCTTTTATTATTTTATGGCATTTCCCCCATAATGGAATTTTTTAAATATATATTCTAAGTTTGTCTCTTTATATAACCAGAGAGGTACCCTTCAACGGTCGCATGTGGGAGGTAGGGGTGAAGAGGTAGCACTCACTTCCAGGCCTTTGTGTGTCAGGGATCCCAAATAAAAAGATTGCAGCATTATAAACGGCCATAAATTGAATCTTCTGGACCCCTATATAGAACCCCTGATATAGGACCCTCTCCCTCGTTTAATTTCTAGTACTTGTCTCCTATATAAAAGGATCAATTACATCTACTGTAGATATTTTGGGTACCCATTGGTTCCAGGCTCCTGGTACAACCACAACATCTTCACAACCTACATTTACACTGACATACATAATACATTTTTGGTGGTCAGTGGCAAGCATGGGCTGTTTTAGATTTTTCACTGGTGTCACTTATTATTAATTAGTATATTAGAGAAGTATGTATCATATCCATCACATAAAACTGTTCTCATATGTTACATATGTAAGTACCCAAAATACATTAACAAGAAAGTCAGTGCCAATCAAGCAGTACCATCCATAAAGTGAAAAATTTCTACTCACAAAAAATTTACAAAGTAGCTGACTATGTATGAAGCATTAAGAATGGGCAATGGCAGCATACCAGGAGCATCAATACATGCATCAAGTATAGGCTGTATAATGTTGTACCGTGTTAGCCATTGAAAGTAGTGGAAGAGTGAAGAAATCAGGCGATACCTTTTAGAGGCTAACTGAGTATATTTATAAGTAAGCTTTCAGGAGTACTCGCTCCCTTCATCAGACATGGTGTGATACAAGAACTGAAAATTAACAGATTTTTATACACATGGTTTTCAAAGCATTTTAGAGTCCCCCCCAATAGAGTGCACCCCAATATGCAAATCTCTTTATGGCAGAAATGGAAGGAACATATTTATCAACATGCACCACCAAACCTATGATTTACCTTCGTTATATCGATGATATCCTTGTCATCTGGACTGCAGGTGAGGAGGCCCTACTTCAATTCCATAATGACTTCAATGACTTTCACCCGACCATCAACCTTAAACTTAGCTATTCAGGGAGTGAAATTCACTTTCTGGAAACCACAATATACATTAAAGACCACCGGCTACTCACATCAATATACCACAAACCCACAGACAGAACGGCCTACCTGAGAAACGACAGCTTCCACCCCAAGCACACAAGACAATCTATAATCTACAGCCAGGCTATACGATACAATCGTATTTGCTCCGACAAAACAGACCTGGACAAGCACCTCCTGGATCTGAGGATGAAATTTCTCAGACTGGGATACAAACCAAAAGTGACAGACAACCAATTAAACAAAGCAGCAGCCATTAACAGAGACAGTCTGCTCACATATAGAGAGACCCAGAAAGAAGCCCGAGTGCCCCTAGTTGTCACCTACAACCCACAGCTGGAGATCCTACGAAGGATTGCCAAGGAGCTCCAACCTGTACTACATAGGGACAACAGACTCAAGGACATATTTCCAGTCCCCCCTCTCCTCTCCTTTCGACAACCACCAAACCTGAGGCGCATTATCGTCCGGAGTGCCCTGAAGGCCCCAACTGAAAATGGCACCTCACCTTGCCTACATAAAAGGTGCATGACCTGCAAGCACATCCACACCGCTGACAGTGTACCTATCCCACAGTCACAACAGGTGCACAGAATTAGGGGGACATTTTCCTGCAGGTCTTCCAATGTGGTGTACCTCATAATGTGTGTGCAATGTCCCACCACAGGCCTCTATGTGGGGGAAACAGGGCAGAGACTCAGTCAACGAATGAACTCACACAGATCCACCATTAATAACAGCAGAACCGATCTCCCAGTGGCCGCACATTTCTCCGGAGAAAACCACTCTATTGAAGATTTGCGGGTTGTGGTTTTAATGGGACATTTTAAGACACAGGAGAAAAGAAAAGAAATGGAGTACAAATTTATGCAAAAATTTCAAACTCTGCAATTTGGACTTAATATTCATGCCAGCTTCATGTCACACTATGTTTGAACCATGAACTGAACTCAATATTCATGCCAGCTTCAAATCACACTATGTATGACCTGTGAGGGACACAAATCACCTCCTGATAGCAAACAGATAACAGCAAGAATTACTGATCCCTCCGTCACGCACCACAAGTTTCCAGACTGTTTTTTTGACCTGTTGTAAATAACTTCTCTACTTAGATTGCAATTTTTTTTTTAAGGACTCTAAAATGCTTTGAAAACCATGTGTATAAAAATCTGTTAATTTTCAGTTCTTGTATCACACCATGTCTGATGAAGGGAGCGAGTACTCCTGAAAGCTTACTTATAAATATACTCAGTTAGCCTCTAAAAGGTATCGCCTGATTTCTTCACTCTTCAAGTATAGGCTAGAAGGCATTTTCATTGAACATAATATCCTATACAGTATATCTATCCCTATGAACAAATGTACATTATTAATATGACAACAATTTTAGTGGAAAGTAACAGGGTACACCAAAAACACAACTGATGACATCATCATGTTTTTCTTTTGATATAGAGATATGATTTATTATGTTTATACTAATACTTTGTTTAGAAATAGATTTTATATGGACAACACTAATATCACTTAGTTACGCATCTATTATTTTATGAATTTCTGTGACCATGGCATTTTCTCTGTAGAATGCATAAATTGACTAAAGTCCTTTATTTATTAATTTACCCATAAATATATGTATTTTTTTACTTCTCTATTATTCTATGAACTTCTATTGAAATGATATTTTTACTTATTTATTATTACATTTTAAACTAGGATTGTACATTTTGTTACAATACTTTTTGATGAACTTAGTGCTCCTAAACCATTTTGTTCTGCACTCTATTGGAGCTACTGACAATATAGTGCAATTATATCCACTATTATTAGTCGGGACACTATAGTGACTGTCTTCATCCAGTGCACCTGGCTCTGTATTTTTACAGCATCAGATTTTTCACTTCCGGCAGTGATGAAGCCATATGGGCACTGTATGGCTTGTATTTGTTGTGCTTCTGCTGTTGCCCCCATCAGCTACTGGTTTGCTTGCTACACTGGTACTGGAGTTACACCTCTGGATATGTTTTGAGACTATGCAGATGTCCCTTTCACCAGTTTCCTTTACCTCTCATGTTACTTCTTAAAAGCTTGTCATCTTGCTGCCCTATTCTCAGGATATCTGGATACAGGCAGGAAAGTAAAGAATTACATCTTTACTCTCTATGTGATTGTATTGATAACTCGATGATTTGCCTTTCGGGAATTGAATAAATATATTTTTCATAAGACTGGATTATAATTGATTTTGTTATGCTTTACAATCTTTTTTGATATATTATACATCATGAAGGAAACACATCAAGTCTAATATACATATACAAGTGTAGTGAATAATAATCGCAATGCTGTGTGAAATAATATATAACATTCAATTTCAACTAGCCAATAAAATTCTTTTCAATATTCTTGAGGAAAAGCGTATCCGACATGAAATTATCCTGACTGTTATATCTAAATGTCGACATCAGCAAAAACATCCATTTTTTACATTTTATAGGGAATACCTTTTGCAATTTTTTTTCTAATAAATATAATTTAGAAATGGAATAAATTTAAATTGAAGCAAGGAAGAATGCTCAGTAAATCATACACTGCATTATCATATTAGAAACGCTAGCTTCTGTTTTTCACTATTTTATTTATATCTGCAATTTTAATTTTATATGAAAAATGATTACTCTACAGCTGAAATGAATTATTGATCAAGTGCATGAACATGTTACAGGAATCCACAGTTTACTAATAGCTCAGGTTGTAGAATTCAGTCATAAAAATATAAAGAAATAACATTCTATAAAGAAGTGCATAGACTAGAAAGAGCCATTCTGAATCTGAGTATGATTCATTTCGTTATGAGCTTAGGCCGTCATTGACAGATAGTATATTGGCATCGTAAAGACATAATGCATTATTATAATATAAAAGCATTCAATTTTTTTCTTTGACTGCTTTCATTAACTATATATTGACCAATTTATCTTCCAAACAATGGAAACTGCAGTTCGGTGTTTCTAAAATGCAAAATATTGCACTTGGGGAGAAGGAACCCTCTATCTGAGTATGGTTTTGGCAGTTATGTGTTAGCCAGGACTTGAGGTTAGAAGGATCTTGTAGGGAGGGGGGTTCCTGATATCAGACCGCCTCAATATGAGTCAGTAGTACAGTCAGGTGCTAGGTAAAGCAAGTATGATATTTGGCTAATGGCTATATAGCTAGAGATATAACCAACAGAAATATCATTGTTATTCTGTTGTATAGAGCACTGGTGAGACCACATCTGGAAAACTGTCCAGTTCTGGAGACACCACCTACATAAAGACATAGATAAAAAAGAATGGTCCAAAGATGAGCTGCACAAACAATTGTGGGTATGAAGAATAAAATATATCAGGATAGACTATACAGAATTGCATTTGTATAACTTTGTGGAAAGAAGGAAAGGAGTGGGGACATAATTCTACTGGATGGGGCAGTGCTATCATGGAATGGGAGGAGTGAGAACAGCAGGAATCATACTCCAGTAGGTGAGTGCACCAAATGGTAAATTAGTATATTTCTTCAAGTGCATTCTGCTATTTAACCAGGTGGGTTCAGGGCTATATGCTTAGGATAGTTGGTAGACTCCCTTTAAACTTGACATACTACAGTCATATGAAAAAGTTTGGGCACCCCTATTAATCTTAATCATTTTTAGTTCTAAATATTTGGGTGTTTGCAACAGCCATTTCAATTTGATATATCTAATAACTGATGGACACAGTAATATTTCAGGATTGAAATGAGGTTTATTGTACTAACAGAAAATGTGCAATATGCATTAAACCAAAATTTGACCAGTGCAAAAATTTGGGTACCCTTATCATTTTATTGACAGTTCTTGTTAAGCCCAGAAGTGGCAGGCCAAGAAAAATATCAGAAAGGCAGAGAAGAAGAATGGTGAGAACAGTCAAGGACAATCCACAGACCACCTCCAAAGAGCTGCAGCATCATCTTGTTGCAGATGGTGTCACTGTGCATCGGTCAACAATACAGCACACTTTGCACAAGGAGAAGCTGTATGGGAGAGTGATGCGAAAGAAGCCGTTTCTGAAAGCACGCCACAAACAGAGTCGCCTGAGGTATGCAAAAGCACATTTGGACAAGTCAGCTTCATTTTGGAAGAAGGTCCTGTGGACTGATGAAACAAAGATTGAGTTGTTTGGTCATACAAAAAGGCGTTATGCATGGCGTCAAAAAAACACAGCATTCCAAGAAAAACACTTGCTACCCACTGTAAAATTTGGTGGAGGTTCCATCATGCTTTGGGGCTGTGTGGCCAATGCCGGCACCGGGAATCTTGTTAAAGTTGAGGGTCGCATGGATTCAACTCAGTATCAGCAGATTCTTGAGAATAATGTACAAGAATCAGTGACGAATTTGAAGTTACGCCGGGGATGGATATTTCAGCAAGACAATGATCCAAAACACAGCTCCAAATCTAATCAGGCATTCATGCAGAGGAACAATTACAGTGTTCTGGAATGGCCATCCCAGTCCCCAGACCTGAATATCATTGAACATCTGTGGGATAAATTGAAGCGGGCTGTCCATGCTCGGCGACCATCAAACTTAACTGAACTGGAATTGTTTTGTAAAGAGGAATGGTCAAAAATACCTTCATCCAGGATCCAGGAACTGATTAAAAGCTACAGGAAGCGACTAGAGGCTGTTATTTTTGCAAAAGGAGGATCTACTAAATATTAATGTCACTTTTCTGTTGAGGTGCCCATACTTTTGCACCGGTCAAATTTTGGTTTAATGCATATTGCACATTTTCTGTTAGTACAATAAACCTCATTTCAATCCTGAAATATTACTGTGTCCATCAGTTATTAGATATATCAAATTGAAATGGCTGTTGCAAACACCCAAATATTTAGAACTAAAAATGATTAAGATTAATAGGGGTGCCCAAACTTTTTCATATGACTGTATATACGTGGACTAAACGGTACCTACCTTGGCTAGAGTATATGGTACCTACCTTGGCTGCAGGAAACACACAGTCCATTTTGAATTAAATAGCAATTCATGCATAAATAAAGGACTCAAGGCTGAAGATTTGGGTCATTGCTGTAGGCAATATTTTGTTTATGTTCACCTTGAAAGGTAGCATTGAGGATTCTTGCAGTCAGTAAGCTGGGTATATGGTCAGCAGTTTTTATCTCCTCATATACTACCTGGAATGGTAAACTTTTCTTTGATTTCATCATAATAATGAAATAATGAATAAGCATGTGAATACTTTCTAAACTTTGACCAGAATGGCTGGCGGCTTTTTCTTCTATAGAATACCTTCACAGCAGAGTGCTTTCCCCAGGCAACATTCATTTTCATAGAATTTGAATACCTATGTTCCAAAAGAAAACTGCTTTGTGTTATGCAAGGTTGGGAACTTTGTTCTAAAACCTGTAAGCAAAAAATAAACTCCGCTGTGAAAAATGTACATGACCTTATCAAATAGTGATGCAGTGTAATAGTGTTGGGTCTGTTGATGTGCTTTCAGAAGATAATAAAGTGATAAAGTATCTAGTATTACAGCAGACACCAGATAAGTAATATGATAAAGCACTTAGTGCAAATACTAGGCTTCAATGCAGTAATGAAAAGAAAAAAAAAATAATAATAAAAGACATTGCCCACTTTAACCCTTTAACGACTCATGATTTACCATTATGGCATGATGTCACAGGGGAAATATGGAGCGAGCTCAGCTGACAGTCACTATCATTAACAACACCGATCAGGGCTGTTAGCCCTTTAGGAATTATGGGAGGATAAATATTGTTTACATTCAATTTTGTACTAGAACTACCTGACACTAGAATGCTAAAATTAATCACTTTTATTAATTATGTGTTAAAACAGGCCAAGAATGAGTTCAAAGCATGATCAAGTCAGGCTCTCCAGAGAGAGGACATTGAGACAGTAAGTGCAGGAGAACACCACAGCTATTGGATTCATATTTTTATTGCCACTTTCTATTTCCAATAGAATCAGTCCCATCAGACTTAATAGTAATACAATATTCTTTCTGTACTGACAAATTTGGGTTAGTCACCGCCAGCTGAACAAGTCTGGTGCGCACTCACATTGATACTGCTGAAAAGACTACATATAAAAGTATTGCAAAGGTAAAAACAATGTCTGCCTAAGTGAAGTGTGATGCTTAGGTGAAGCTGACTCTAGACACTGCAGAGACTGATAATACCTGGTACAAGTCACACCTTTTCTGTCCAGGAGAAGTGCTCAGGTGATGCTGACACCATATATTTTTCCTGATCCTCATTTAGATATTATCAGCCTGTGTAGTGCACATCACAAACTAACACCATGTCTGATGAAGGAAGCTAGACTTCCGAAAGCTTACCATCTAATATACTCAGTTAGCCTCTAAAAGGTATCGTCTGATTTCTTCACTCTTCCATCACAAACTAAGTGAGAATGAGGACACTCTTAGGACTCCTAGGGCTCTAGCTACCGGGGTAGCAGTGGTAGCAGCTGCCACAGGGCCCGGGACATTACGGGGCCCCGCGGGCCCCCGATGCTTTTTTTTTTTTTTTTTTTTTAATAGGCCGTTACCTGCTGGAGTAACCCCAGCAGGCAACAGGCCCTATATACTTACTGATCCCCGGGGTCCCACTCATGGCCGCCTGTGCTTCCGATTCTGCGGAGGCGGCTGTGAGCAGGAGCGGGGATCGGTATGTGAGGCCGCGGGCCGAACACCACAATCTCTGCTATCATTATACACTGTACTTACCTCTCCTGCGCTTCTCCAGGCTTCGGGCCTGTTTGGTGACGTCCCCAACATCATTTTGCGTTGCGACGCCTTGCCCGCATCACGTGACGCCGGCCTGGTCCAACATTGAAGGCGGCTGAAGCAGCAGGGAGTGGACTGGAGCGAGGAACAGGTAAGCAACGTAGTTTTTTATGTTTCTATCCTCCCCTGGGTCTCCGATCATTATACTCTGGGGTCTGAAAAGACCCCAGAGTATAATAATTGTTCATGGGTGGTCCACAATGGGACATATAATAGTGTGTGCAGGGGCCACTATGGGAAATAATAGTGTGTGCAGGGGCCACTATGGGGCAAAATACTCAGTGCAGGGGCCACTATGGGGAATAATACTGTGTGCAGGGGCCACTATGGGATATAATACTGCGTGCAGGGGCCACTATGGGATATAATACTGTGTACAGGGGCCACTATGGGGAATGATACTTTGTGCAGGGGCCACTATGGGGCATAATACTGTGTGCAGGGGCCACTATGGGGCATGATAATGTGTGCAGGGGCCACTATGGGGCATGATACTGTGTGCAGGGGCCACTATGGGGCATGATACTGTGTGCAGGGGCCACTATGGGGCATGATACTGTGTGCAGGGGCCACTATGGGGCATGATACTGTGTGCAGGGGCCACTATGGGGCATGATACTGTGTGCAGGGGCCACTATGGGGCATGATACTGTGTGCAGGGGCCACTATGGGGCATGATACTGTGTGCAGGGGCCACTATGGGGCATAATACTGTGTGCAGGAGCCACTATTGGACATGATACTGTGTGCTGGGGCCACTATGGGGCATAATACAGTAGTGTGTGCAGGAATGCTTTTTTTGGGGGGGGGGTTGGAGGGGGCGGTCCGGGGGGGGGGGGGGTTGGGGGCAGTGGTTCGGGGGGGCGGGCCCATGTCAAATGTTCGCCATGGGGCCCAGCCTTTCCTAGTTACGCCACTGGGTAAAACATATAGCAACCTGTAAAATGGTTGATGCAAACTTGTCCTCCTTGCTGGTGTTCTCTTACTACCTTTGTTGCTGTTTCCTAAAGGAGGGGGAAGCAAGTTCTTTTAATACCATTGTAAAGCACCATTTTGTTAGTGTCTGCATATCAGTTAAAGGGTTTGTCTGGGCTTTAAAAAAATAACATCTTTCTTCCAAAAAATCTGTCATACCCGTCCATAATTTGTGTGTAGTATCACTTTAGTAGAGGTTGGCTGCAATACCACACAAAACCTATGAACAGCTATGGCACTGTACAGTATGTAAAGTGAATAACACAGCTGGATTTTTTCTAATCTTTGAGAACCCCTTTAAGCACAAACACTTAGCATATTGTACATTGGGTGTGTTTGTGGCCACTGTTTTGGGGTAGTGAGCCAAAACTTCTCTACACATCATTTATCATTTATGTCTCTAAATGTAATCCTTCCTTTAACATATATATGGCCTATCCAGTAACCAACATTTTCTCACAGTAAGGCCTCATGCACGCAATAGTGCACATTGTCAATGGTCTAGTCATCTGTTTTTCACAGCTAGCACACTGACCCATTCATTTCTATGGCCTCATACACACAAACGTGTATTTCTTATTCTTGCTTGTTTTGCACAGTGAATGGGGTCGTGGAGGCACAAGCAGCGCACAGATGTCTTCAATGTGCACAGCCCGGCTATATGTGGACGTAGCCTAAGTGCAGCACTTGCAGCCTATTACATGTAGCATTGGGAACATGTGCAGTGAAGCACTTATGTGCAAGTGAAATGAATATGCTCAAAGTCTTATTATGAAAGCTTCAGTCACACTTAGAATGATCTCATTTACAAGTCAGCTGGACATGCTCAAGGTCTTTAGACCCTATTACCAGTGGCGTATCTAGTAGTGGTGGTGGGGTAGAGGGTGTAGCAGCCCCAGGCCCACTGACTCTGTTGACGCAACATAGCAATTTTGATTATATTGGCGTCTGCAAAATGGCTTCCTTCTTTACCACACCGACTATCTAATGACCAACGCGGTGCCCAGAAGCCTCTCTTTTACACAGCGTGTGTGCACCTCCTATTCTGGTCCTGGGTCCTGTGGTACTAGTACTATAGAGAAGTAGACAGGGGACCTGAGTTGAGAATAGGAAGTGCACACAGGATGTGTACCAGAGCAGTTTCTGGGTGTTGCATCAGTCATCGGTATACCTATACCTATATAGTAGTGCAGTGGACATGGTACAGAAGGTATGTGTATCTGTACGGGGGGCACTATTACAGTAACAGTGTCCCATACAGGTACTGGGGGGGCCTGGGGGTACCTCCTGTGCGTGTGCCATTACAGCGCCGTACTATTATAGCACTGAGCTTTAACTATACACTCAGTGCGACGTAATAGTATGGCACAGAGCGGGAAGGAGTTAAAGTGAAAATAGTGGAAAGGCTTGATGAACCTGGAAGTTGTTTTTTTCCACTGGATTTTGTTTGCTGCTATACTAATATTTCAAATCGCCTCTTTCCTCGATTTGGAAAAAAAAATACATTAGGCTTTCCCACATCCAAAAATGTCTATACATGTATATAAACATATAAAAATATTTGTCCCATTTGGTTAACCGTATAGTGGGTAGAAAATCTAAATTTTTGCCAAAAATAAGAAGCAAAGTATCATGCAATCTTCAAAACGGTATGAATAAAAAGTGCAACTTGCCTCGCATAGCTCTGTACATGGAAATGTAAGAGTCTTTAAAAGTTTTGGATACTTATTACAAACATAAAAATAAACTATATAAAATGGGTATCTCCATAACTAACCTACAGAATGTAGCTAACCTCTCATTTTTCCCTCCACAGGGAATGCCGTAAGATCAAAACTCATAGCAAAATGGTTTCCCTCTAAATTGTATGTACTGTAATATTAAATGGTATTATAAAGTAAAATTTGTCCCACAAAAAATAAGCGGTCATACAGTTTTGTGAACAGAATAATAAAGTTATAGCTTTTGGAAGGTGAAGAGTAAAAATGAAAATGAAAAACTGCTGCAGTAGAAAGGGGTTAAATACAGTGGTTGGTATTAAATGTAGCATTTAATTGGTTAACCCCTATGCGCACCAGTACATACATGTACATCCTGGTGCATGTGACCAAGTATGGCAGCTGCTCTGAAGCAGATCAGCCACACTAGCTGCCGGGTCTGTGCTGTTTCACACAGCAGGAACCCAGCAGCATTGCCCGTGATCAGAGATGACTCTGACCACGGGCATTTAACCACTTAGATGCCGTGGTCATATGCGATCATGGCATCTGAGTGGTTATTTTCACTTTCCATTTCATGTTCGGTAATGGGGCACCCCCCCCACCCTGCAATCATGAGAGCCACCCTGCTACCATGGCATTATCCATCCTTGGCAGTTGTGGCAGGAACCCGTTAGATGTGTCAGAAGAGCTCCTGCTGCTGATCATGCAGATGCAGCTATTTTTGCACAAGAAAGACACTATTTTAGAAAATTATATTTGTTTGTGTTGTTGAATAGTTTTCCATCCATGAACCAGAATGAAGGCTATTTTTTTTTGTGGGATGACTTGAAGTTTGCATTGGTGCCATATGAGCTGGCATAGATTTGCACTATAATTTTTAGCACATTTGTTGGACTGCTTGAGACTGCATATTGCTGCCAAGATTTGTGACATTTTTATGCCAGGATATTGACATAAATAAACTATTTGATATTGTACAGTATGGACAGAAGTGAGTCACACAAATTTTAGCCAGTAATCTAATGGCATATCATTTTTACTCAGTAACCAGGTAGGAAGCTGAAAACAGGGTGCTGCTACACTGGGTCCAGACAGTGGATAGGTTCAGGACATAGTGTGCTGCCACTCTTTAAGAGCATGTCCCTTATGCTTTTCATATAACTTTGTTCAGGAGCCTTGAATTTTCAGCCCGAGATTGGACTTTTATACTGCATTTAACCCTGAGAAGAGGAAATTAAGGGCAAAAACCCTCCAGAGTTACAAAAAGATGATGTTGAGTAGTCCATAATGCAGCATGAGCAGCACATTTGTTGTTACTGCTTGATACTTACCGCCTGCACCTGGAGCAAGTGTAAGTACATATCGGACATATCGTTGGCTCTGCTTTCAGGTAGTCATACTTTTAATTGTGCCTATTCGGTTGCTGCAGGCATGAAAGGAGCACAGGTCCAGCTACTAGATGCAAGGGTTTACCTCAGGTACCTCTGTAGTTGCCTCCAATACCGAAAGGTTAATGAAATGCCAATGTATCTGCCTGCTCATTAGCCGTTGGCTTGGTGATGCAAGGGTTAATAATCCCAATGTGCCCACCATGTAATATACCATGTTCTGTTGAAAAACAAATGCTTTCTATAGACTTGTCAAATAATATCCATATCCATCTGTAGCGAAGGGTAAGACTTGTTTTCAATGGCCCTACCCACCCTGGGAGAGTAGGCTTTCTTTTGTCAGTGTGTAAATACATAGTTGGATTGACGTTTTCCTTCCAGCCCTCTGATAAATGGACAGAATCACCTGGTCACAATCATTTCCTGCTGGAACCTAGCTTTATTAATTATTAATTCAATATAGTTTTCTGAATATCTCTGGATGTCCACTTTTACACAAGCCAGATCTCTCTGTAAATGGCTCTCCCAGGTTAACGTCTCTGGATGCATAATCCAAAACAGTGATTTCTCTCCCATCACCCCTACTAAACTGATATTCACTCTGAAGTCTCTGCTGAATTCTGTCTTGGTTTCCCAAGATAAACTGCCACTACAAAAAAGTTAAATTACATGTGCTGTTAGGAGTCTCTGGAGGGGGTAGGAGGAAAACAGAACCAAATGAGCTAGGAACAGAGACGCAGACAAACAGTAAAGTTTTTCACCCCTAGTGCTTTATTCACTTCAATACTGTTCACCACTTCTCTCTAATGTTACATATGGTGCTGCAGCTGCTTCACGGTGAATTAGAAAAAATGTTTAAAAGTGTTAGGGAATAGAATCTTTTGTTTTCTCCATGTGGTAAAACTTCTAAAAATCCAAGATACAAGTCATATAATGTCCAGAAATAGTGTTATTTCTCATCTACACAAATGACAACTTATCCTGAAAAGTCATCTGAAAGGTCAGGTACCCCTTTAAACACAGTCAGGGAGATGTATTATTAATAACACACAGTGCAAGCGGTGTGCCAACACCTCTACTACTTGCAGCATAGATGACGTTCAACAAGATGAGTGCCCTGTTGATAAATGTAACAAGGGCAAAAACAATGACCGGCCTGACTTGTTATTGGTTTTCATCACTTTCATGATTATTTAGGAGGGAATGAAGAATATCTTCAGTACAAGTCAATGAATAAATATACACTACGACTATTACAATTTTATTCCAAATAGCGGAGAAATAGCTATGGTATAAGCTACAGTATAGAGCTTAGTACGCACTCATTTGTCCTCGACAGCTCATAGCACAGCTTCTCGTTACCTTTCTATGGTTTGTGGGTGGCGGATTAATTAAATGACAATGTGTTTTTGATGAACGTGCTGCACAAATAATTAATCCACCACTGGGTTTCATGTTAACATTGCAGAAAATACCATAACTAATGTCCCACCACCACTAGATGTCATTCTCCATCTGTTTGCTGCTGATGTTATCTAGTGATCTCAGCATTTCTTCTGTGTTCCTTTGTCTTCCAATCAGTAGCACAGTCAGAAATCTCCTTCTCCAAGTAATGCAAGGAGTCAGGGTGTGAAATTAGAATGTTTTCATACAAGTGCTAGTTGATTTAGTTATTGCAATACATTGACTGTTGCATTGGTGTATTTATCAGGTTTTCTTTCTTTTGTTTCTTATTAATCCAATTGGAGTTCACCTTCTTTGGAAATAAAAAATTGCCTCCTTTGTAAAACTCTTAACAGATTGTTTCTATAACAAACCATACAGTATAAACTGTCCAGAACATGGTGGATCCATGTTAAGTCGGTTCAGTGAAGAGGGGTCTTTCCAATCTTCAGTAGGTTTAGTGAAGTGAGATGGGATTTAAAGAGACACTCTGACTTTTTTTTTTTTTTTACTCATTGGGGCAGATTTTTTATGTCTTGTATGCCAGTTTTTGGCAATCAATGAATGAATAAGTCGCAAAAATTTTTTAGCAAAAATCAATTTCCTGGAAAGGGCCGTGGAAATGGGCAGAGCCATAGGACCCACCAGATTTTTGATCATTTACACCAGCTTTATGCCAGAATTCTGACACATTTTGCTTGATAAGTCTTCCCCAGGTCCTTTCCTTATCCTGCCTTCACCTTCTTCAATTCACAAGATCTAAGTATGGCCTCCTTTCTTGAGTATGGAAGTCTCTCCCTGCTGAATGCAGATACAGTCATGCCCAAAAGTTTTGAGAATGACACAAATATTATATTTTCACATGATCTGCTGCCCTCTGGTTTTTATGTGTGTTTGTCAGATGTTTTTATCACATACAGAAATATAATTGCATTCATATTATGAGTAACAGAAGCTTATATTGACAGTTAGAATGAGTTAATGCAGCAAGTCAATATTTGCAGTGTTGACCCTTCTTCTTCAGGACCTCTGCAATTCTCCCTGGCATGCTCTCAATCAACTTCTGGACCAAATCCTGACTCATAGCAGTCCATTCTTGCAGAATCAATGCTTTAATTTTGTCTGAATTTGTTGGTTTTTGTTTGTCCACCCGTCTCTTGATGATTGACCACAAGTTCTCAATGGGATTAAGATCTGGGGAGTTTCCAGACCATGGACCCAAAATCTCTATGTTTTGTTCCCTGAGCCATTTACTTATCACCTTTGCTTTATGGCAAGGTGCTCCATCATGCTGGAAAAGGCATTGTTGAGCGCCAAACTGCTCTTGGACGGTTGGGAGAAGTTGCTCTTGGAGGACATTCTGGTACCATTCTTTATTCATGGCTGTGTTTTTAGGCAAGACTGTGAGAGAGACGATTCCCTTGGCTGAGAAGCAACCCCACACATGAATGGTTTCAGGATGCTTTACAGTTGGCATGAGACAAGACTGGTGGTAGCGCTCACCTCTTCTTCTCCGAATAAGCTGTTTTCCAGATGTTCCAAACAATCGAAAAGGGGATTCATCAGAGAAAATGACTTTACCCCAGTCCTCAGCAGTCCACTCCCTGTACCTTTTGCAGAATATCAGTCTGTCCCTGATGTTTTTTCTGGAGAGAAGAGGCTTCTTTGCTGCCCTCCTTGAGACCAGGCCTTGCTCCAAGAGTCTCCGCCTCACAGTGCGTGCAGATGCACTCACACCTGCCTGCTGCCATTCCTCAGCAAGCTCTGCACTGCTGGTAGCCCGATCCCGCAGCTGAAACACTTTTAAGAGACGGTCCTGCCGCTTGCTGGTCTTTCTTGGGCGCCCTGGAGCCTTTTTGGCACCAATGGAACCTCTCTCCTTGAAGTTCTTGATGATGCGATAGATTATTGACTGAGGTGCAATCTTTCTAGCTGCAATACTCTTCCCAGTTAGGCCATTTTTGTGCAGTGCAATGATGACTGCACGTGTTTCTTTAGAGATAACCATGGTTAACAGAAGAGAAACAATGATGGCAAGCACCAACCTCCTTTTAAAGTGTCCAGTGGTGTCATTCTTACTTAATCATGACAGATTGATCTCCAGCCCTGTCCTCATCAACACCCACACCTGTGTTAATGGAGCAATCACTGAAACGATGTTAGGTGGTCCTTTTAAGGCAGGGCTGCAATGATGTTGAAATGTGTTTTGGGGGATAAAGTTCATTTTCTAGGCAAATATTGAATTTGCAAGTAATTGCTGTTAAGCTGATCACTCTATAACATTCTGGAGTATATGCAAATTGCCATTAGAAAAACTGAAGCAGTAGACTTTGTAAAAATTAATATTTTTATCATTCTCAAAACTTTTGGCCATGACTGTACTATTGAGACTTGCACCCTCGTCTCTCACTCTAGCTGTTCTGTGAAAATGCTCCTCCTCATCTCATATAATCTGCTCCACAGGGGCGACTCATTGGCTCTAGTGCAAGGGTTCAGCTTGGGTCGCTTCTTCTTACCATACCCCATTCTCCAACTTCCCTTGATGCACACCCGCCTCTACCTCCTGAACGGCAAAACAGTTAGTGTGGGGCTCACGTGATCAGGCGGGACCAGAACAGATAATTTAGCAGTTATTTATACTATCAGCCTTACTAATGCGCCAACTGTTTAAATGTTTTATGAGGGGACTTCTTTAAGGCTGATATGGCCATGATGTGCCTAGGATGTGGCTGAAAACCACACGGCCAAGTCAGCTGCCACTGGAAATTATTTGATTGTTCACTGTTAATGGCTGCATGGATTTATTGGGTATACCTGCCTATGTGTTTTTCATTTCCCAAATCTATCTTAACCTTAATCAGTGTGAGCTTTGCCATGTTGAGGGATGTGGCATGCGGCAGCTGATAACTCATTTGTGTCTCCTATATATTCTGCATCACATGTAACTGCAGTATATACTGCATATATTGCTATGGACCATGGGGATTTTTCCTGGATGGGGGCAACATGTGGCAACTGTTACAGTTATTATACCACATATGATCTGAGTAAAGCTGAATATATATTACAGCAGCAAGTTACAACTGTACAACCATATACAACATGGGAACTCTCAGCTGAGCTTTCTATGGCTTGGGCAGCCATTATGTCCAGCACCAGACAGGGGCATAAGCACATGTTGCAGCATTATTGAATATGGGGCTCTCCAATCTTCATCGATTAGGAAAAGGAAATAACTAAGAGGCTGAACCAACTTCTTACCTATATGCACTATTGTCTGTATTTCTGGACTATAAGTAATAATGGACAGCAGACATGTTGGGATAAGCAGAGGAGAGGAGATAAGGCTCTGCTAATCCTCCTCCTCCTCCTCCTCCATCTCCACACGAAGGATAGTTATTGAAGTTAGTAAAGAGATGCTTTTCAAAAAAGCTTTCCCCCATTTGTATTATCACAACACCATATTACATGAAGGAATGTGTTGGTTTCTGTGAGGGCTGACCTGTCAATGCAGCTACATGATGCTGCTACAACTGCTTTAGCACACAGTGTGTGGTGGGGGATCCACGAGTGGGTCTCCTTGCTTGGGGGCCCACTTGCAGCAGTTACCCCTGCAACCCCTATAGCTATGCTACTCCTGCTCCATATAACCCCTCTATCTTACATACAGCCCATAGTTTCCCCCGTTTCACAGTCAGGTCACCATGCCTCCACTGTATTCCCCAATGTTGACAGCAGCAGTCGGTGCAGTTTACAGAATCTGTGGTGACATCATCCTCACAGTCTCAGGGTCTGGCAGATATATAATACTATGAACTCTGTAGTGCTTTGCAGAAGCAAACATGTATCCATGCCCAGTACCAGTAACCAAGTGCTAGTCATGGATGGCAGAAATAGCTATAGCAAATTGTGAATCTCATTCAATGCCTACCTTGCATAGCAAAATAAAAGTGTCATTTTAAGGCCCAGTTTATACAACTGAATTTGGAGAGGAATTTGAGGCAGTCTTCCACGATGGATTCCTCTCCAGATACCAGCTCTGTGTCATTGGGAGCGGAAAAGCCACAGCAGAGCTTCAACTTTCTGCCACAGGTTTACTCGCTAATAGTCCTGAGAAACCATGGACGGAAACATCCGCCGAATCAAGCCAGGATGCTTCTTTTATCAGTATGCTAAGAAAAGAAGTATCCACCATTGCCTCCCCTTGAAAACAATAGGAGGCAGATTCCAAAATTTTTTTTTAGCTACTTTTGAGGCAGACTTCACCTCAACATCAGCTACACATTCCTCCATGTGAACTGTCTCTAAGGTTTTTTGCAGCCATGTGGCTAAACGATGTTGTGGCTATAGAAGTTAATTATTTAACCAGAAGCTTATCTGGGCAACTTGGTTAGTAGGGTTCCTATGCCCTATGGTACTTTATTATAATGTTTTGCAATTATGTTTTGCATGATGTATGTTTCTGCCTGTATTTTACTGTACATTGACATATACTTATTTATTTGAATAGGAGCTGCCGGCACACGCTGTTGTCCACTGCAGCAGCTTATGGCGCCTGGAGACTGCCAAGAACAGCTGACCTGTGTAGGGTCCGGGTATTAGACCCCCACTAATCACATAATGATGATTTAAGAAATTTTGGGAGAAAATGAACCTTAAGGCTGAGACCCACATTGCAGAAACGCAGCTTTTTTTGTTGCAGATTTTGCTGTGGTTTTTTGAGCCAAAGCCAAGAATGGCTACAAAAGGAATGGGAGATATATAATAGGAAGGACTTATGCTTCTACCTTCTGCTCAATCCACTTCTGGTTTTGACTCAAAAATCTCAGCAAAATCTGCCACAAAAAAAGCTCATACAGGCTGGGCATTGTATTGTGGGTGGAGTTCAGGGGACACACTAAGCATTACAACCATGTGTTGGCTACAGTCTTATGCTGGATATATGTAGTAGTATCACATCTCTATAAATAGAAGTGCCTATGTGCTACTTGGGGTTCTTCTGGTTTTAAATTTTGAAACCTCTATGTCGATCCATCAAAGTGTAGCTACTATGTCAACCGTAAGCGGTGTTGCTGAAACACTCCAGTGAATCCTGTTGATGATCTACCTCATTGAGTTTGCCTTCCTTGTCTCTTTCCATGACTGCTGAACTGCCTTGCCATGTTTTAAACTGTAGTACAAGACAGAGTTGCACATTCCATGTCTTTTAGTCTGCTAAACTTTTTGTTGCTGCACAATTGTGTACTGTTAGTGCATGAGTTACTTTGAGTGTTAAATGTGTTATATGGACTTTGAGAGACTTTTGCACTTGTAATGAGAGTCCAGTACTTACACACGTGGACAAAATTGTTGGTACCCCTCGATTAATGAAAGAAAACCCACAATGGTCACAGAAATAACTTGAATCTGACAAAAGTAATAATATATAAAAATTCTATGAAAATTAACAGCTGAAAGTCAGACATTGCCTTTCAACCATGCTTCAACAGAATTTTTTAAAAAAGAAAACTCATGAAACAGGCCTGGACAGAAATGATGGTACCCTTAACTTAATATTTTGTTGCACAACCTTTTTAGGCAATCACTGCAATCATATGATTCCTGTAACTGTCAATGAGACTTCTGCACCTCTCAATAGGTATTTTGGCCACTCCTCATGAGCAAACTGCTCCATTAGTCTTGGGTTTGAAGGTTGCCTTTTCCAGACGGCATGTTTCAGCTCTTTCCAAAGATGCTCAATAGGATTTAGGTCAGGGCTCATAGAAGGCCACTTCAGAATAGTCCAATGTTTTCCTCTTAGCCATTCTTGGGTGTTTTTAGCTGTGTGTTTTGGGACATTATCCTGTTGCAAGACCCATGACCTGCGACTGAGACCAAGCTTTCTGACACTGGGCAGCACATTTCTCTCTAGAATCCCTTGATAGTCTTGAGATTTCATTGTATCCTGCACAGATTCAAGACCAGATGCAGCAAAGCAGCCCCAGAACATAACAGAGCCTCCTCTATGTTTCACAGTAGGGACAATGTTCTTCTCAAGATATGCTTCATTTTTCCATCTGTGAACATAGAGCTGATGTGCCTTGCCAAAAATTTAGATTTTTGTCTCATCTGTCCATAGGACATTCTCACAGAAGCTTTGTAACTTGTCAACATGTAGTTTGGCAAATTCCAGTTTTGTCAGATTCAAGTTATTTATGTGACCATTGTGGGTTTTTCTTTCATTAAATGAGGGGTACCAACAATTTTGTCCACGTCTGTATTTATGTTGTTGCCACTGATATGTATTGGCATGGATATAAATAAATATACAGTTAATACAAGTGTGTGAGTGTACTTTATAGCTGACAGTAGCCTTAATACAGCACTATGTTGCAGAGAGAGGGTTTAGAGTGACCAAGGGACCCTTACAGGACACCCACTTACCATAAAGATGCCATAAATAAAGATACCACAGAAATTACCAAAATCAATATTCTGGTGACAGAAATCTATACACACTTAACGCACTAGATATCATTTTAAACTTGGTTACTTCTGTATATTATCCATGCACTTTTTTGTCAAAGAAGAATACCCACTGTGTTTTACTTGAACAATCCATATGGTTTCACAAATGTTAATGTCATTAATTTATATATCGAAGTCTCATTCTTTTAAGTTAGTTTTCATTGTACTTACAATACAATAATTTTAGTGATGAGCAAGTTGATATGTATAGAACTGGACTCGACCCAAAGTTTTTGCAGTTCAATTTGCATGAATCAGCTAAAATGGCAGCCACTATGTGAAAGCATGGAAAAGGCAGAGAAGAAGAATCAGATGACTTTGAGGACCCATAATGGCTTGCAGCTAGCTCTTAGCCATTCATGAGAGGGTACATAAGAGCGAGGTCACTGTTAACATGGGTATTGGAGAGATAGGAGCATCTAAGACAGAAAGCAAAAATAATACAGATCAGTTATACAATGTGGAGAAGTGTAAGGTGTGAGGAAAAGGACACTTAGATACAAATAAAAGACTTTAAGTAAAGGAAGACATAGGAGAATGGATGTCTGCCCCTCTGTCTGTGACAGAGTTAGCCTACATTCACACCACCGTGGTGCACAACAACCATGGAAAACGTCTATTTTTCATGGCTGTTTTGAACACCAGGGGCAGCTGTTTTCACAGATCCCTCATACATTACTGTCATGTGAATAACCCCCTTTCACTGACATTGAAAGTAATGCGACTGAGTGACGGCCATCACAGCCTGTTTTGACTTTCACGTAAAGATAGTTTTGGACCAACAGCCATAACAGTCTGTCTGTTAGTGTGTTGCATCCCTCAGAATTCTCATTTCTTACATTCAATCTGTACTGTGTCCAAGAACTAACTATTTAGTCATGTGGCACCATGTTGTTCATATCTGGTATCATTTGTCATTTTTTTCCCTTATAAAAAAGTTATAAACTACTTTTAAAATTTTTCTGATTTATTTTTCACTGCCAAATAACAAAACCCAGTTAAGTTATACACAGCCTCTGTAATTCAATGTTTTATTGCACAAAAGTGCCTTAATAAAATTGCCTGGTAAAAGTCAGGGTGGACAAGTAAAGGATAAGGCAAAATATAAGTAGGAAGCACCCGTGCCACATAACCCACCACCATCAATGAGAATGTGGGTAGCAGCTGTCCTGCAAATAGTAGCAGCAGCAGGCCATAATTGTGCTGCATCACCATTAGACAATGGCATAAAATTATGGAGGAAACAGAAAAAATTGTATATGTATAGTATATGGTTCGCTCATCATCTCACAGCAGGATGATAATGACAGTGGTACTGTGATTAAAGCCAGTGTTCAGCAACTTCAGCATATTCCTCCTCTGCTACCACATTACCATAATAGTTGAATATTTGCATAGCAGCCTTTCCATTCGACCATCTCCATCTTCACTGAACCCTAGTGAGGCACCTTTTTTTCTTACAAAAGAAATCTTAGGGACAAGAATCTCTCACCCACTCATTGCCTCCCACTAAGCCAGCCAATTCACTTTGCTCTGTACTGATGAAGGACAACAATCCGGAAACAGCGCTCTATGCAGATAAGTGAAATTGGCTTGACTAAAATCCCTTTTGCTGTCTCAAGGCTCGGTGAGTCAAAAGCAAATTGAGGATCTGTTACATCCAACAGAGGGTGCATGAACTCCCCAGCTCCTTTCCCATAATGCCTTGTGATAAAAGAAATCTTAGTCGGTGGAAGATAATCCTCAAGCTAGTTATCTAAGTTTTGATGAGTTTGATGAGAATAGTCAGCATTTGACTATGAAGTGGTAAGCCTAGCCATGAATGCTACCATTTTTGTGATAATAGAAGAATCAAAATGTGGAAAACTGTTGAAGAGCTTGCAAAAGATGAGGAAACACTCTTTTTGTCCATATAGTGGCCAGGGGCTGTATGCCATTTTTAATTTGCTTTGCCCAAGTGACAATCTGAATGTAAAAAGAAACACCAGTGCCATGTCACTCGCCAGTAAGAATATGTAAGACTGTAGAAGTACAGACAGCAAATTATGAGGAAGTGCTCTTTGTCTAAGTGACAATTTTTTAAATTTAATGTAAATCCTCCTCCTGGCTGCCTGAAGTTATAGAGTGCTGTATGCCTCCTTTTAGTTGCTTTATCCATGTGACAATTTGTAAAATACAGTTACATTTATTTGCTGACCTTTACCTAATGGAACAGTACTTTCATCCACTGCGCCAACCTCATGCACATCAGCAAATGCACATCCACTTGAAGGGTGGATTTAAGAAGAATTTTACATACATGTGACTGACGTCAATGAATAGAGCTGTAAAGGCATAATAAAAAGCTTTTTTTTTCAGTTTTAATATGTAAAATTTTATTTTAAAATAATACCTGCTGTCCTTTATTGATTGATGCTGTTTTGGAGTTTAAGAGCTTAAAAGTAGCTGTATGCAGTCCTAGGACACCTCAGTATGTTATTAGTGTCTGAATCTTGGGTTCAAATTGGTCGATTCTGAAATAAAACAAATTTAATTAAACCAGATTTAATATTAATGCAGAAAAAACACATACAGTTATGTAATGGGGATGAGTATCATACTTGTTTTATGATTTGTACGTGTGAAAAGACCACAGACGAAAGGTTTTCTGTAAATTTATCATTCGACCCTATGAGATGGATTGCATAATTGGTGCAAGAAATGCTTGATTATTCATTAATATACTAAACTAGCATGCACCATCTTAGTAGTACTGTCAGGGGTGGTATCAGCACCCAGAAACCCAGACAGATGTTGAGGCCCATTTCCGCAATGAATGTCTCCATCAATACAGATACACTGTTAACACAGCTGAGTGGTAAGTGCGAATTTCACTGCTATTAACTTCGTGGAACACCATCTCTTCTCTGCTCTGGTGCTGAGGAGCTCAAAGCTGTGAGAATAAAATCTTCACTGACCCTGCAAATCGTTGTAAAGCAAAGGTTGAAGAGCAGGCATTAGGGGCCATTATATGTGTCATCAGGAGACAGTATACTGTATGTGGGGCATTATATGGGAGTATAAGTGACCATTTTACTGAATGGGGTATAAGAAGGACAATATATTGTACTAGTAGAATACCCGCGGCTTCGCTCACGGAAAATATGTTAAATTGTTGGTTATGCTAGTTAAAGTAAAATCTTCAATGTCACACTGAAATTGACATTTTCAGAGTGCTACAGTAAATCTTTTTTTCCACTTGAAATTCTTATTATTATTTTCGCATTTTACTTATTTGTTGTAACATTGTGAACAACAATTTTTTTTTTTATTTCAACATTTTTATTGATTTTACATCTTCAGTACATATTATGTAGTATAAACTATTACAACTATTTTTGAACAATTTTTTTTAATCAAAAATTAAAATTTATGCACCGTACACAAACATATAAAACAATAAAACATAGTGCAACCCTTCCCCCCTCCCTCCAGTGTAATCTATAAGTAGTTCACGGACAAAAGAGTAAAATTAGTTTACAGTTAAATAACTATCTATTGTAGTGCTTTTTGGTAAACAATGTTTCTGGTTTTACCTTCAGGTACATATATGAAAAGATTTTTGGGGTTACCCACTGTAGAGCAAGCAACGTACAACTGTCCATGAGAAAAACACGTGCTCTCCAAATTAATGCCGGCTACTTTAAGTGATTGACCTTGTGCTTTGTTTATAGTCATAGCAAATGCAAGTCGGATTGGGAACTGCAGACGCTTAAAATTGAAGGGCATGTCGCTTGGTAGCAAAGGAATACAAAACATTTGCTCCCTTAGAGTTTCCCATAAGAATAGTGGCTTCAATAACATTGGGCATAAGACTTTTAATGCACAATCTTGTGCTGTTACACATTTTTGGTGGGTCAAGGTTCTGAAGCAAAATTATTGTGGCTCCTATTTTTAAAGTGAGCTTATGCCGTGGCATTCCAGGAGGCTCCAAAGAATTCAGGAATTCCAATGGATACATTACGGCTTGTTCACTCTCCATGACTGAATCAATGGAGATGTATGTGGTCGCTAGACCAGGCAGCCTTCCCTGAATTAGTAGATTTATGGAGCTGACACTATCATTTTAGGTGCTAGGATTGCACGTTCACGAAGCCACTGATGGTTGTTAAAATTGTTAAAAATATCAAGGAAAACTTGGTCAATAAGTTCCATTACCGAAGATGTCATTTCACAAAAATCTTCCGGAAAAGAAATGAGACCAGTAGTGGAATCAGTAGGGAATCTGTCATTTCCAAGGCATAGTAGCTGTTGTGTAAACTTGTCCACAGTTGTATTTCCCATCAAATGAATGTGCATATTAGTAGTAAGAGTTTGCTTCTGAACATGTATCCACAGATAAGAAGATTTTAGACAGGCATTCAGCTCATCCATTGGTGTTGCTCCCTTAAGAACAGGTAACGTCTGGCAGAAGTTACCTGCAAAAATTACAACAATTCCCCCCATTAAACAATCGGTTCCCCGCAGATCTTTCAAGGTGCGATCAAGGGCCTCGACCGCTTTCTTGTGCGCCATGGTACATTCATCCCAAACAATTGCTTTGCAAGTTTGTAACACCTTAGCTTTCCCAGAGCCCTTAGTGATATTACAGACAGGAGTTTCTGACAGCGCTATATTAAAAGGCAATCCTAGTGCTGAATGAGCCGTGCACCCTCCATCTAAAAGAGTGGCCGCAATCCCAGATGATGCAACAGCCAAGGCAATGTCATTGTTTGAGCGAATTTCTGCAAGCAGCAAATTAATTAAAAATGTTTTACCAGTACCTCCTGGTGCATCTAGGAAAAAATAGTCCCCCATTTCCACTGGAAATCTGATCCATAATTGCCAAATAGGCCTATCTTTGGTTATCAACCAAAAGAGGCTTATTTAATATGACAAATTCTTTACATTTTTCCAAATCATAGCTTTTGTCTTGCAGAATATCTCTGTTCATAATAAAGTCTGGTCAATTTGGTGCTCGTAAACCTAATTCTATTAGAGTTTTACTATTGATAGACATGCACCTTTCTTCTAGCATCAAGCGGGCTTTGTTGAATATGACAGCAGTGAAATTTAAGTCTAAGTCTGGATTAACTCTCCTTTTGCACTCTAAGAATATCTTCACTAAGATATTCTTTGTATTTGTCCCAAAGCGCGCGGGGTTTGGAAGGAGCGCAGGCTGTAATTATTATAGCGAACAGATCTCTTAGTTGAGGTGGAAAGTGAGTGACAGATGCTTCCTGCAATGTCATGTCCCAGTGTTGATCATCTTCGATCAGCCAACGCTTTTGGCATGCTTCCCTGTAAGTTTGACACAGCTCTCCATCAACTATTTTCAAATCTGTGAAAGAAGTTGGCCCACGGACAGTGTGAAGCAGTAATCGGAGGTAGTAACACTCTGCGTTGTTTGGATGCACTGTATACACACATCCAAGAGCATCACTGGAACATCCGTCCCATCCTAGGACCCTTGCACCTTGTTTCCTCTTGCAAAATACTTTTCTCGATTTATTCCATGTATAATATTTTGGAACATCTGAATATAATAAAGTCCTTACAAATGGATCTGCTTGACATAGGAGAATGAAAGCTGTCAATGTTTTATTGGGTGGTCGAGCAGCTCTTTCCTCTGCATTCTTGGGAGTAAAATAAACTCGTCCATTTTCAAGATGGACACTGAGATGAACTACAGTCGGATGTCTTTCATGGATGGGAAAATTTTGTAATCGCCACACGGCTTCATTACTACTTATATAACTTCCCATCTAATACAGCATATGAACAATCAGATGAACATTTTGGATTCTCTAGCTGGAAAACTGCCATATCACTGCCCTTGTTAACATATTTGCAAATGTATTTAATTGACTTAACAGAGTTACAATATTCTACGTTAATGTGCGCATCAAACACTTTTGAAAGCAGTGGAGATTAAGGTACAACCCAGTGATTATCTATTTCAAGATGTGTTTTGTTTAACCCGTTTTAATCTGATTGTTGCAGTATATCCTCCCTGTTCAGGTTTCTGTCTTCTGTAAAGAGGATCATATTTTTAGAAATAGTTTCAAAAAGTACCGGATCCTCTTCTGGATTTGGAAGCTCAGCAGAAATAACACTGTCAATCAGAGCATGTGTTATCCTTTAGCCATATCAGTAAATGAGCATGTGGAAGACCTCTTTTTTGCCGCTCAATTGAATACATCCAACACTGACTTTCACCAAAAATGTAACACTTTGTAATTACGTCCATGAACTTCATCAGTTTTTGTTTAAAAACCCTTGCAATTAAATCATGTCGATCAGAGGGGCCCTGACCATTCAGAAGCTCTTCCTTTATCTCTGGCCAAGTTGGATTACATGTAAATGTAATAAACAAATCAGGATGACCATATATCCGAACATATGTCATGGCGTTCTGAGCATACTCATGCATATGTCTGGGACTTCCAGTAAATGTAGCCGGTAAAATAAACATACGCCCAATGTCAGCCACGTTGCCATCATTAGCAACAGCATCCCTTAAATGAATGTATTCATCCACTGTAAGTTTTTGTTGGTTCAATCGTATGTACAAAAGACACTCACTTTCTACCTTGGCATACATATCAACTATAAATTTATGAAAAAGTTGCCTACATTGTAAAATGTGGTTAGAAGACCCATATCTGATCATTATTTGGTAGGCATAAAAGTCCATAGCTAATATTTTTTTATTGGTTGGCCTAGCAGTTGGGATCAGTCTGTGTTAGATTAAAGTGATAGCCATCTTGGCCATTCCAAAATATTATCGGATATTGTAGAGCATCATATGATCTATGTGTTTCTGCAATACGTTGAAGATTGTTGCTTCGTTGCTGAATAATTATATCTCAACTTTGTAAGTCCTGTCCAACCAGTACAATAGCTACTTCGTTAACAGTGGGAGAATTAAATCGCCTTTCATGCTCACCAAATGATGTCTTGTCTGCTCTTATTACAACTTGATATTCATCACGTGCCATTCTTTCTAAGGCTGTTTTGAAAAGATTTACTAACTGATTGTGTTGATGGAAAAATCTTTGCAAATTCAACACAATCTCTTTTTTTGTCTCAAGTATAGCTTCACAACATCTATCAGCTTGCATTTGTTCGTCTCCCAAAAAATAAATTTGTAAAAACTTTGGATCTTCATTTGCTACCGGAAGCATTGAACTGATTTTGTGATATATTTGGCTCTGGACTTTAAAAGTTGGCATAAATCCTGCTTCCTGGAGTCCAGCTGTCGTACCAAAGGATGTCATCTGGAAAGATGAATTGTATCTCCTAATATTTTGCAGAAAATGCTTTGACTCGGGAGTTGTTCCTGACATGTATGAAAAAAGTGGTTCAGGAGGTAGATCTAAAGGTGGCAAACTGACTTTGCCATTTGAGCAGCACATACCAGGCGATTCCAAGTTAAACTTCTTTGCTTGACAATGTTTACATATTATGTCCATTTTGCCAATTATGACTTTCTGATGTGACCTATAGTCTTGAATTGGGTTGTAGTGAAATGTTTCCAAAAACAAATCAGCCTGCCTACATCTTTGCACACGTTGCATATGTCGTATGCGGTCATTTTCAGAACGCTTATCCTTTTGTTCAGATGTTTCCATATTCCTTGCTTCAGCCTGCCTTATCCGATTCTTGTGTAGACGACATTCATGTTGCTCTGATGTCTCAGCTGCCTTACATTTAGCCTGTCTCATCCGTTTCTTTTCAAGCCGCGAGTCACGTTGTTCAGTTGTCTCAGCTCTTTGACACAATTTTGCGTTCTTAGCAGAGGCATAGCTAGGGGTTGAGCACAGGGGGGGCGAACATGTTCAAGTGGGCCCCCAACTTAGGTATACCGATATTATCATTATACGGTGGCCGTATAGTGGTAGATATCGGCTGTACACAGGGTCAATACAGTGCAGTATTATTTAGTGACTTACCAGTGACGTCTCTAACTAATTATTTACATTTCCATTCAAATTTTTCATCCATCTGGACCACCATAACCATTTCTTCCAGTCTCTGTAAAGTTTGCAGCACAGACATCTTTAGCTCCTTACTTTTCCAGGCACCCAACCCACATTGTCCTTACCTGCACACCCATCCTGCTTCTACCTCCAATTATAAAATTTATAATATAACCCCCCGTAATGAATAATACCCCCAAGTGCATCTTTAAGTTAACTTCCCTGTGTACCCACTTTAAATATTGCCCCTTATTATTAATGCCCCAGGTGTTTCCTAATTAAAAGGCAAAAAAAAAAAATAGTGGGGTTCCAATACCCGGGAGACCCAGGATCAGCTGTTTGAATGGACCGTGGTATCTGTGTAAGCGCCGTGACCCCTTCTCTGATTTATATAGTATCATACATTTCATAGCAGCCATGTAATATAACTACAGCCTCGTCCTATACACGTCTATGTGACAAGGCTGTAATTACATCACACGGTCACCATAAACAGACAGCGTGTGATATAAACAGAAGCCGGGGCCCCTTCATACAGCTGATCAGGGGGGGCACTGATCTCTTATTGATGATCTATTCTGAGGATAGATCATCAATAAAAATGAGGTGGAAAACTCCTTAAGGCCGGGACCGAACATGGCATAAATGCCATGGTGTAGCCATGGTGTAAATACCGCAGAAAAAAATGCAGCCTTTTACAGTTCCTGCAAAGTGGATGGGATGCTGGCGGCTTCCCTATATAAGTATAATGGAAGCAGAAAGTTTGCAGAGGAAATCTCTGCAGACTTTCTGTGGAAAGCTCTGCAGGCAAAAACTGTGATTAGTTACCGCCGTGGTTTTCCCTGCAACACGTTTTTGCTGTGGCCCGCTACGTGGGGCCTTAGTATTAATTAAGCCCAAGTGTCACCTTTATTTAATTTAATTGCCCCCTCATATTATGCCCCTGATTACCCCTGACATAAATACTACACCTCTAATGACCCCTTTTATAAATGATACTCCGTAATGACCAGGGGCGTAACTACCGGGGTAGCAGCGGTAGCAGCTGCCACAGGGCCCGGGACATTACGGGCCCTATATACTTACCGTTCCCGGGGTCCCGCTCACGGCCGCCTGCGCTTCCGATTCTGCGGAGGCAGCTGTGCGCAGGAGCGGGGATCGGTATGTGAGGCCGCGGGCCGAACCCGACAATCTCTGCTATCATTATACTCCGGGGTCTTTTCAGACCCCGGAGTATAATAATCGGAGGCCCAGGGGAGGTGAGAGAACATAAAAAACACTGTACTCACCTCTCTTTCGCGTCTCCAGCCTTCAGGCCTGTTTGGTGACGTCGCAGACGTCAGTGGACGTCATTTTGCGTCGGGACGCCGGCCCGGATCACGTGACGCCGGTCTGGTCCAACATTGAAGGCGGCCGAAGCAGCGCACGGGCATGCACTGGAGCGAGAAACAGGTAAGCAACGTTGTTTTTTTATGTTTCTATCCTCCCCTGGGTCTCCGATTATTATACTCTGGGGTCTGAAAAGACCCCAGAGTATAATAATTGTTCATGGGTGGGCCACAATGGGACATATAATAGTGTGTGCAGGGGCCACTATGGGGAATAATAGTGTGTGCAGGGGCCACTATGGGGAATAATAGTGTGTGCAGGGGCCACTATGGGGAATAATAGTGTGTGCAGGGGCCACTATGGGGAATAATAGTGTGTGCAGGGGCCACTATGGGGCATAATAGTGTGTGCAGGGGCCACTATGGGGATAATAGTGTGGCAGAGGCCACTATGGGACATGATACTGTGTGCAGGGTCCACTATGGGGCATGATACTGTGTGCAGGGGCCACTATGGGGCATGATACTGTGTGCAGGGGCCACTATGGGGCATGATACTGTGTGCAGGGGCCGCTATGGCACATAATAGTGTGCGCAGGAATGCATTTGTTTTTTTTGGGGGGGTTGGAGGGGGCGGTCCAGGGGGAGGGGGGTCGGGGCGGCGGTTCGGAGGGGGGGGCCCCATGTAAAATGTTTGCCTTGGGGCCCAGCCATTCCTAGTTATGCCACTGCTAATGACCCCTTATATAACCTCCCCCCCTTGTATTCATAAAGCCCCCTAATAGCTCTTATATAAATGACCCCCCTTACGTTCACAATGCCCCCTTATATAGATGACGCCCCCTGTCGTCATAATGCCCCCTAATTAATCCTACCTTATAATTCTCCCTCCTAATTCCTCCCCCCTATACTATTAAAACACCCACAACTGCGCTAAAAAAAGAAAAAAAAAAGTTATACTTACCTACTTGCGATCCTTTGGTGATTGGAGCCGTAGCTACCTCCTCTTCTTGGCCCTACGCTCTATGAGCAGGGTTCGCGCATAGGACGTCTGCATCTCGGCGTAGGTGCAATGCTATGACGTCATCGTGCCACCCGTACCGTGTGTCTTGTAAACTGCAGGCCTGAAGTGGCTTACAGTTTACAAGACAATTCGTTGCAGGATATGTTTTTAACTAGATCGGTGTCTGCAGACATCGATCCAGTTAAAAGTAAAACATGTATTAATGTCGGTGGGCCCCCAAAGAATCAGTGGGCCCGGGGCAGCCGCCCCCTCTGCCCCCCCCCCCCCGCTAGCTACGCCTTAGTATTATGACCTTTTAGTCTTCACCTAACACTGATAAGAGATGTAGTAGGATGAATAGTAAATACAGAGCAGCCCTCACACAGTATTACTATGAACTGAAGAAGCTCACATCTCAGTAATGAAAACCGCCTCACAGGCAGACTTGTGTAGTTGCCCATAGCAACCAATCAGAGCTCAGCTTTCACTTTACCTCAGCAGCTTCAGTGATGAAAGCTCCCTGTATAGTAAGCAATAATGACAATCTTACTATGAGGCAGTTTTCGCCTGACCAATATTGCTGCTCAGTAAGGTTGCTTGCACACTGCAGTATTTTTCACGGGTCTCCGGGCCGTGGATTCTACAGCTCCATAAACATTCTATGGAGCCTGCAAAATTCACAGCTTTGTGCACAAATAAGTCTATGGAACCGCCAAATCCCTGGCCCGGAGGCCCGTGAAAAATACTGTAGTGTGCAAGCAGCCAGTAAGGATACCAGACGTGTTTTGTCAGTGCGTATGTGTGCACACGTGTGGTCCGTGTATATGTATGAGTGTGTGTGCGCATGTGATCCATGTGTTTGTGCGTGCACAGTGCAAGTGTCCATGCGTGTGGTAGGTGTGTGTAAGTACGCATGTGCTCTGTTCGTCCATGTACGTAGGGTGCATCTATTTCAATGTGTTTGCGTGAGTGTCTGGTCCTTGCGTTCGTGTGTGTGTGTGTGTGTGTGGTGTGCATGTGATATTTATGGAGTGGTGTTGTGGTATTTCTGGGGTGGTGTTTGTGTTGTTTGTGTGGTGCGTTGTGGCGTTTGTGTGGTGTTGTGCTTGTGGGTTGGTATATGTGTGCTGTCTGTGTGATTTTTGTATAGTGTTTGTGAAATGTTTGTGTTGTGTGTGGTGGTGCGGCTCCTTTAGCAGCGACTCTTTGGCGCCGTCGCTATAATCCGCCCCTCAGCACTGTCACTTTCACCTTCGCATTTCCCCATTATATGTATAGGGCCTAACTTCGGGGGCCCCAATCTGATGACTGGGGGATGCTAGCGAGATGTAACATGTGCAGTATTCTGCTCCTGTGGGTGGAGAGGGGGCGTGCCAAATTTCACTCAAATAGGGAGAGAACTGTGGATTTGTATAGAGCGGGCTATTACAGATTTTGAGTTTTAGATATATAGATGGAAGCATCAGAAGGCCATAATACTATTTGGGGACAAAAGGGCCATAATACTGTGTGGGGAAGAAGTGGACACAATACTATACACAAGGCACTATATGGGGCCATTATGTATAGAAACATGTCAAATATAGCTGCAGACCTCACCCACAGTTTACAATTTTTGTAATGCCATGGGCTCACACAAACCTGGAGCTGACTCTGAGTGTTGTTATTGCAATAATGCATGTTATTACCCATAGCAACCAGTCTGAAAAAAACAGCTATTTTATTTTGCTGCAGGCAAAATATATCTGTATATATTCAAGGAATACAGTTGATTTAAGGGTCCTTATACATTGTTCTTTTAGAAAGCATCTCTGCTTTATATGTCTGCCAATGATCTGCTAAAGTATAATTCTTGGATATTAACATACATAGAAATTAACTGATATGTTCTCAATGGACACCAGTGAATGCCACCATAGATGAGAAATATGTTATCTTTCATTTTCATTACCTTGCCTAAAGCATCTCTGTATGACACATTTGTTTTGATGTTTTGAAGAATTACTGTAGGTTACCGATATGAAAGACCACAGTTTCATTAACTCCTCGGTCCTTTCACAAACATGGCATAGATTTTAAGCTGTCTTCATGTTTTGAAAAGTGTAAGGTGCTGTAATAGTTTACTGACTTCATACACAAAACCGATTTGCTATTATCCCATTACTCTTCTTCTTCCCTATTCTCTACTATACTATATTCTGCCCAGCATATAAAACATGATCTCTCCTGAGACAAAGAGAGAGGGGTATTAGCCAAGAAAGGAAAGCAATAGAGATAAGGCATGTGATCTCTCATACCTGTCTTGTTTAGAATACAAGACACACACAATTTTTAAGAGTCCAAAAATCCATTTAATTTTTTACAATTTTTTTCTTATGCTTTCTGCAAAGCATGTTTTTCTTGCAAAAATTCATTTACTTTGATCACCTATTAGTTAGAGAGGTTTGCTCATGAAAGATATGTCATAAATGACGGTCCCACGTATCTACCCACACCTACACACATGGACAAAATTGTTGGTACCCCTTGTTTAATGAAAGAAAAACCCACAATAGTTTCAGAAATAACTTGAATCTGACAAAAGTAATAATATATAATAATTCTATTTAAATGAACAAATGAAAGTCAGACATTGCTTTTCAACCATGCTTCAACAGAATTTTTCAAAAAAGAAAACTCATGAAACAGGCCTGGACAGAAAATGATGGTACCCCTGAAAACAATGTGACCAACGGGACATGTTAAATCAAGGTGTGTCCACTAATTAGCATCACAGGTGTCTACAATCTTGTAATCAGTCAGTGGGCCTGTATATAGGCCTACAGATACTCACTGTGCTGTTTGGTGACATGATGAGTACCACACTCAACATGGACCAGAAGAAACGAAGGAAAGAGTTGTCTCAGGAGCTTAGAAAGAAAATGATAGACAAGCATGTTAAAGGTAAAGGTTATAAGACCATCTTCAAGCAGCTTGATGTTCTTGTGATTACAGTTGCACATATTATTCATAAATTTAAGATCCATGGGACTTTAGCCAACCTCCCTGGACGTGGCTGCAGGAGGAAAATTGATGACAAATGAAAGAGAGGGATAATACGAATGGTAACAAAAGAGCCCAGAAAAACCTCTAAAGAGATTAAAGGTGAACTTCAAGCTCAAGGAACTTCAGTGTCAGATCGCACGATCCGTCGTTGTTTGAGCCAAAGTGGACTTCATGGGAGACGACCAAGGAGAACACCATTGTTGAAAAGAAATCATAAAAAAGCCAGACTGGAATTTGCCAAACTACATGTTGACAAGCCACAAAGCTTCTGGGAGAATGTCTTATCAAAATTTTTGGCAAGGCACATCAGCTCTATGTTCACAGACGGAAAAATGAAGCATATCTTGAAAAGAACACTGTTCCTACTGTGAAACATGGAGGAGGCTCTGTTATGTTCTGGGGCTGCTTTGCTGCATCTGGCACAGGGTGTCTTGAATCTGTGCAGGGTACAATGAAATCTCAAGACTATCAAGGGATTCTAGAGAGAAATGTGCTGCCCAGTGTCAGAAAGCTTGGTCTCAGTTGCAGGTCATGGGTCTTGCAACAGGATAATGACCCAAAACACACAGCTGAAAACACCCAAGAATGGCTAAGAGGAAAACTTTGGACTATTCTGAAGTGGCCTTCTATGAGCCCTGACCTGAATCCTATTGAACATCTTTTCTGTCTGGAAAAGGCACCCTTCAAACACGAGACAACTGGAGCAGTTTGCTCATGAGGAGTGGGCCAAAATACCTGTTGAGAGGTGCAGAAGTCTCATTGACAATTACAGGAAACGTTTGATTGCAGTGATTGCCTCAAAAGGTTGTGCAACAAAATATTAAGTTAAGGGTACCATCATTTCTGTCCAGGCCTGTTTCATGAGTTTTCTTTTTTAAAAAATTCTGTTGAAGCATGGTTGAAAAGCAATGTCTGACTTTCATTTGTTCATTTTCATAGAATTTTTATATATTATTACGTTTGTCAGATTCAAGTTATTTCTGTGAACATTGTTGGTTTTTCTTTCATTAAATGAGGGATACCAACAATTTTGTCCACATGTGTATCTCTAAAATGCACCCGCCTCCAGGTTCCTTTACTTGGCTTTCTCTCATCCCAACATGGCTGACAGTGAAATCCACATCTTCAGTGATAGTTGGGTTTTACTGAAGCATTGTAACTCGCTAAGCTACCTTTGTTTCTGTAACTACTATAGAAGTGAAAGAAAGTTAACGAAACAACATAGTTACAGTAACTGTTCTACACTGTTTCCGAAACTCCCATGCACTTTTATGGAGTTAAGCAACCATCGTAACTCAGAGAGCTACGTTTCTTTAAAACTCGTCCACCTGAGTGTCATGGGAGCTCATTTTAGAGATAGAAATGGATCCCAGAGGTGGGACCCACATGTACCGTAACAGACATTTATGATGTACCCTGTGAATATGCCAAAAAAAGGCTTTTGCTGGCAAAGCCCTTTAAGGTCAAGCATTGATTCAGAGCCTATTTGCATTTGCAGCTGTCAGTGGAAAGCTGTACATTTTGGGTTTGTCTTCCACTGTGGATAAAACCATGATTTTTATTGACTCTTGGTATTTATCAGTTGCTATTTTGGCTGACTCATGGGTGGTTGTATAGTTGGTAAGCCAATGAAGATGAAGAGTATCCTAGGAAATAGAGGATAACACTGACAGGATATCATGGACCTGATTTTGTCCAGGGGCCCTGAAGGAATACTATTAGTCTTGTATTGTGACAGCCAGAGAAGAATGTATCTACATGTACATTGTCAGATGTCAATGCAGATATTTAATATGAAGCTAGAGAAGGAGCCAATCTTTTAACACTCCTATATGCAAAGGTAAGTCAGTGCAAAGGAGAACACAGGAGGTTAACAAATGTTGTGCCAAGAGGAAAGGTAATTGTCAAATCTGTCTGGCAGGCCTTATAAAATGAATGTTTTGGGGGTTTTTTTGTTTGCTTTTTCAAATTAACAAGTTACTAAACCATAGTCTATTTTCTAATTTTTTTATCTTCTTGTTTTAGACTTCTGATTTTATCTTTTACGTGCTTATGGGTCAGCCATTTTGCTGGTGTCTGGTGATAACATATTGACTTCTATGGCAAAGTGTTTTAGGCATTCTCTGTGACCTGTGAAGAATTTAATGTGCAGGATGGAGAGGGATGTGAGCTGTGAACATCACCTGATATGTCATTGGTGTGATGTTATCTATATGTAAATTACTGTTCATTGTATTAAGAGGCTCTTTGGTCAGGGTTAAAGTGTCATAATACTGTATCAAGTTAACTTATTAATATAGATACAGTTCAGAAAAACAAACTATTTAAAAATATGTTTGAAATGAAAAGTTGATTTAACCAAAATAGACTGTTGGGGCATGCGTTGAATCTCCCAGAGGCATTATACTGTGTGTGAGGGCAATGGGGAGCATTATACTATGTGAGAGGATAACTTGGAGCATTATTCTGTGTGTGGAGCCACTAGGGAGCATTTTGCCGTGTAGCGGAGGGCCACTATGGAGCATTAAATTGTGTGACGGAGGGTCATTAGGAAGTATTATACTTTGTGTGTAGTGGGTACTATCGAACATTATACTGTGGGGCAAAAATTGTTGCGTTTTACAGTACCAGCAAAGTGACTGAGATTTCATTAATTTTATCCACACTGTGTTTTCAAAAAATCTTTCATCGCCAGGTGATAGACAGTCAAACGTAGTTACTTAGCACAATCTTCATAATGACAATAATATGAAATAACTAAGCCTAGAGTTTCCCAACAAGAAATCTAATAAAATATAAATTGTTAGATTTCACATGTCTTGCAAAACATCTCCAGATATTGCCAGACACTGAGCAAAATAATTGTCTTGTTCTCTCCTCTACCCAAACAGATGCTCTCAGTTATACTTTTGCTGCTTTTGTTATAATTTGAATGGATTTCTTCCACTTTTGGTCTAGGTAGCCGATGGGAAATTTTACATGTCATTCTAAATAAAATGTGTGAGATAAAGAGTTCTTGAAAGCTGAGCTATTGCAGAATGTGACTGAGTAATGTTTGTTGTATTGCAGGCACAATATTATCCTAAAGGTTTAAGAGTTTTAAAAGGAGTCGGTCAGCAGGGAAGTTGGTATCAAACTAACATCAGTACCTTGTAGGGCTGCATCTACACTTTCCAAAGATGTATTTCTCATTATGCAATTCAGCTTTGTCTTCAGGAAAATCAAATTCTTTAAGTCCAACCTATAAACATACCAAGTTGATCCAGAGAGAGCCATAAACCCCATCAATTGCACAACAATTGCCCCATCAAATGAAAAAAAATCTTCCCCAACTCCAAATATGGCAACTGGATTAAGTCCTTGGATCAACCTCTAAAAAATTCTAGTTCTCATAACCTTTTCTATAGTCTCACCCCTCTTTATGAAATGAAGTCTCACATATGACTATATGGTAAAACCTTTTTCCCTCTAGACATGCAAGATGCCCCCTTGTCAAGGTTACAGGCCTAGGTGTAAATAAATCATTTGAAAGATCTCAGTACTGTGCATTCTTATATTCAGGAATTTTGCTTTTTTTAAATCTGGAAATTAATAATTTCTCAAAAAAAATGAAATTCCACCTAAAATTCTAATCAGTTCTGTGATCCATGGTACATAGAATACAGAGCTGTAACTTGAGGATTCTGGACTGCTCTCTAGTCTCCTCAAATGGGGCATAAATCTTTCATAGGCCCATTCAGTTTCTAAGGCCCATGTGTGACTGCATCCTCTGCACTCCCATAGTTATGTCTTTGAGAACATAGGCTGATGATAGTTTACAGTTTGTATAGGGCAGTCACTTTATTCTTTTTCTATACCAAGCCAGTAATGTAGATAACTTTTCTCATAATGAAGGAGACCTGGAAGTCATGAACAATGCTTTTTGAATGTAATATTTTCTTCATTAACGTTCCTCGTAGAACTGACTGATATTTTGTATAACAGCTTGCTCTATTGGCTGCAGATCAGAAGTCTGTGAACGAACCCTACAGTTATTCTGTAGGATAGATTTGCTGTCATCTGCCAATCTTTGGCTTTTTAAGTATTCTTTCAAGATGGCACAAAGTGTTAAGAAAAACAACCCTTGTACTCCTCCAGGTGCTCCCTTGGAATTCATAGATCACACACAGACAGAGGTATTCTTAAATGCCCTTGGTTTTTTGAACTTTCTAATGTCAAAATTCTTAAATTATTACTTTAATAATTTTCTGAAATCTATAACTAGTTAATCACTAATTTAATTGATTGTCTCAATATGTGTAGATGGATATAAAGATACAATGTACTCTATATGGACGAAAGCTTTGGCACACCTGCACATTATACTTAAAGGAAGCTTTACAATATTCCATTTTAAATCCATAGCCATTAACCCCTCCAGGTCTGAGCCCAAAAGTGCGTTAACGACCAGGCCTCATTTTTCAAAACTGACATATGTCACTTTATACGGCAATAACTTTAAGACGCTTTAACTTGCACAAGTGATTTTGAGACTGTTTGTTTTTTCGTGAGACATTGTACTTCATGTTAGTGGTAAACATTGATCAATATTTTTGTATTTATTTATAAAAAAAATAGGAAATTTGATGGAAATTTGGAAAAAAATCACAATTTTCAAAATGTGAAATGCTCTGCTTTTCAAACAGATAGTCATACCACCCAAATAAGTTAATAAATATTATCTTTTTTTTATATGTCCCACTAGGACACCTGAATCACTGATTCAGCACTATAGACTGCAATACATGTGTATTGCAGTCTATACAGGAATTCAGCCTATGTAGACATAGGCTGATTTCCAGAGGTCCCGGCAGGATCAACCAGGTAGTGGGGGCTTCAGGCAGCCTGGGGTCACTGGCCAGACCCCGGGCTGCATATTATAGATATCAGCACCACCCGATCTCGCCGCGGCGGCAACATGGCAGAACCCCTTGGATGCCGCGGTCATGTTTGACCGCAGCATCCAAAGGGTTAAAATCCCCGATCGGCGCTCAGGGCCAATCGGAGGTTAAGGAGCAGAGTGTTAGCTGTCAGTTACAGCTAACACCCTCTCCCCGATGCCGCCCGCAACAGCGGGGATCGGTGTTATCCCTGGTCCCCGCTGTTGCAGCGGGAGCCTGGCTGTCAAATACAGCCGGGTTCCTGCGGTGATCGCACAGGCTCTGCTTCTGAGCCCGCTCGATCACCGTCACGTACCTGTACGTGGGGATGCGGTAACTAACGACATTCTCCCACGTACATGTACGTGAGAATGCATGAAGGGGTTAATATGGATTTGGTTTGCCCAACCACTGCAGCTAAAACAGTTTCCATTCTTCTGGGAAGAATTTCTACAAACTTTGGAGTGTGTCTGTGGGAATTTTGCCCATTCATCAGGATGAGCATTTATGAGGTCAGACACTGAATCCCAATGGTGTTTGATGGGTATAGGTCAAGTCTACAGGTGCATCTCAATAAATTAGAATATTTTTGAAATGTTCATTCATTTCAATAATTCAGTAATTCAATTCATAATCAGCGTCTTCCATGATTTTGTGTCCTACTGAACCAAACTCAGGGACCATTTAAAGGCTTAGGAAACCTTGGCAGGTGACACACTGAATTTACAATACTGAACTTTTTTACAATAATCAAATTTTCTTAGATTTTGGTTTTCATTACCTGTAATCCATAATCAACATTTACAGAAATAAAACACTAGAAATAGAACATTAAGTGTGTAAATAATCTAGAAAATATAGGAGGTCACTATTTTAATTTAATTACTAAAAGAAATAAACATTTTCAAGATATTCTAATATATTGAGATGCACCTGTATCTGGGAGCCATTTAAGTTCCTCCACACCAAACTCCCCCAACAATACTTTCATGGAACTTGCTTTTAGGCACTGAAGCACAGTCATACTGTGACAGAAAAGGGCCTTCCCCAAACTGTTCCCACATATTTGTAAGCCTACAATTGTTTAAAATGTCTTTGTATGCTGAAACATTAAAGAGATATGTCATGAGACAAGAACGGAGGCCCTTTCCCCTGCTGCACATTCAGCTTAACTCCAACTAGGCTGAAGGTGAGCATGACTGGTGGTGGATGGCGCTCCCATTCACTCTAGCTGTCACCGGCACTCCCATTGAAGTGAATAGCAGTGCCACCCAACACCAGTAACACCTACTTTCACACAGGCTGCAGTTAGGCTGAATGCGCAGAGGCGGGAAAGGACCTCACATTCTAGGGATCCAATGGGGGTCTCAGCGGTCAGACACCCACTGATCAGGTATTCTATAGATAGAGGATAAATACTTTTCATGGCTTAACCCATTTAAGATGTCTTTTTAGTAGAACTAAGGTATCTAGGGATCTTCATAACTTGAGAAATGACCACACAAAATTATCCCTCCTCCACCAAGCTTTGCAGCTGGCACAATGCAGTCAGGCAAGCAGTGTGGTTCTGTGCAAAAGGATCTTACCCAATAATGGTTCAGCAGAATAATGGTTTATTTTGTAGGGTAGATGGAGGGTGGGCCTCCAGAATCATATTAACTGGTGGGACCAAGAATCCTTAGTATATAAGAGTGTGTGAATTCGTGTATAACCGACCAAGAATGTCTTTAAAGTACAACACACATTCTAGTTCCATGATGAAACACTTCCCAATAAACTGAAAAGTAAAGATATTTGCGCAAAATATCACATGTTCAAAAAATTGTGGTCATTTATTAAAAAATAATCAATACATTGTCAATAAGTTGCAAACAAAAGTACAAATTCCCAGCCCTTATAAGACTGCCTAATGATACTAGTACCAGTTGTTACATAGTCACACAAAAACAAAACCCACAGTGAGTGACATGACCACTTGGTAACTCTGGAGGAGAAGGCAGATGTAGGACCAAAAGCCCCCCGTCTTTCAATGTCACTACAGCTTGTTGTCTTGTCATTACCAACAGATAGATAAAAGTAGATCTGATCTCTGATCTGATGGTATTAAGGTAGGTAAAATTTGGGGAAATGTACAATACAGCTCCATTAAAATGGCGAGAAACAGAATTTAAATTTTTTGAATGTAAATTTCAGGTTTGTGGGGTTTTTTTTTTTTTTTTTTTTTTTACAGTATATAGGTTTGATTATTTCCCAAAGTCTTTACTGAAAATTAAGGGAAAAAATGTGATGTGAAGGTTCCCCATGTTTTATGGATTTAGTATGGACAATGTTGTAGTCGAAATACAATACACAAGGGTAAAACACCCTTGAACTATATGAAAATATGCATGCAGGTTACACACTACTGGGATCCAGGTCATGGACTCAAGTTCGAGATCACCTTATATAAACCAAAAAAGTTTATGTACAAAAATTTTGATAATTTTATTACAAAAAGTTTGATAATCCGGAGCTTATTTGGTCTTTGATAAGGGGGTTCTAGTTTATATTGGTTCAGCCTTTGTGACGCCATGGCATTTACTGGAGAGGAGAGGTCTTCTAAGGATGGCAATAGCAGCCCTCTCATATAAGCTTTGAATATATCACAAGGTATATCAGGACTCTAGTCGGAGAAGAACATATTCCACCTACTAACAAAATATAAGGATGGGGAAAGAAGCTCAAGTTAGAGAGGATGCAGTCTCCAACGAAGTCTTAAGGCATTGTTCACAATAGGACTGTGTTTTATACAGGATGACAAGTATTTTTGCCTTTGTTTATAGGAAAGTATGGAGACATTTTTCTTGAATTAATGGATAGTAACATTGCATTCCCAGTGTGGGTGAGTATGAAGTGAATTATTCCTATTCTGACATCATATAAAACCTAATATTGTTTGTTAACTAGACATGAGAAAAAACTCCATTTCCCTTATGTTTGTTCATTTAATTGGCCTATGAAAAATAAAAAAAAAATCAGTTTCCAAATGTGAAGGATTTGTCAGATGTTAGTTGACATTTAGATAATTGTGTTAAAATGCTGCCAATAAACATGGTTATATACTGTATTAATTAAGTTGATTTATTTGTGAAAGCAAATGTTAAGGGCAAGCCATTTACCCTTGGAAATGAATTATTCAAAAAATATGTAATCCTTGTATGATTTACTATGCAATGCCAAGACAAAATGTATGATTATAAATATGTTCATTTTTATTTACCCAACTATGTATCCATCTTCATAAGGTTTTTACTGAACTTGAAGGTTTTGGTTTTTTTTTTTTTACAACTAATGGCCTATACTTTGTTGTCATCAATAGTGATCAGTGGTATCCAACACTTGGGACCCCCATTGATCAGATTAAGCTACATACCAAATGCCTTGGATATAGACATTGACCAAATATTTATAAATGTGGTCAATGTCTATATATTTTTCAGAAAAAGAAAACTAAAGACGTTGAGCAAGCACTATGACCTCTTCACTCTTTACATCACACATAAAAGTGAATGGGTTCAGGCTGTAATTACATCACACAGCTGAAATGAAATAAACACTGAGAGGTCATGTCAAGTCTTGTGCCCCATCACACAGCTAATTAGTGAGGGTCCTGGTTGTTGAACCCTCACTGACTCTACAGGACAATACAGTGATCTTTGGTCGTGCGATGGGAGTCACAGCCAAAGTTGCTGTGTAGCCCTAGTTTAAATGTATCAAGCCCCATTATCCCCCCATGTCTCTTCTCAAGACTAGTCAAATTAAATTATTTAAATATTTTGTCATAGGAAGTTTGTGCTTAGAATTGGACTGGATATTCCACGCCACACCAATGTTTTGTAAGGTGGTTCCTTGCCAGATCCATGTCTCTTTTATTTGGAAGAGGTGGATTCATAGGTCAGCAGCAGCAAAGGCTGGAGTGGAGGTGTGGTGTCTCACCCACGGCCCAAGTAAGAATGAATAGTCTTTGCTAATTTTAAATTCAGAGGTTAAAGGGTTATTCCTGTCTTAACAAATTATACCCTTGTCTTCTTTAGGATCACTCCCATCGATTAGGAGAACTGGGGAACTGCTGACAACAATAAGGTATAATGCACAGTTTTAAGCATGCCCTAAAATCTCCTCTTTTAGGCAGACCTTAATTTCATATATAGTGTAGTGGTCATAGCAAACGCTTATGCAGCAGTCCTTTCATTCTTGGCTTATGTGGTTATTTCTAGATATCCTAAAGTGCTTTAGTCAATCAATATATTGTTCAGCTCTTTATGGAAATGGATTATACAGGAAGTTTTTAACCTACATTATAGTTTCCTATAATAAAAGGAAACCCAGACAGTGGGGGGAGGTTAATTTAACTACAAATAGACAAATGATATCCCATTTAGATTTAGGCCGTATTTACGCACTGTAGATTTGATTCATATTTTGCATTTGTATTTACAAGCAAAAACCAGCAGTGGATCCGAAACACAAAATCAATTAAAAGGTTTATACTTCTGTCTCTTTGCGTCACCTTAAGGTGATTTAAAGGGAATCTGTCAGGGCAATATGGGACACTAAACCACCCACAGGTCCATATGGACCTGGGGTTTAGTATCCCAAATCACCCTGTTATAATGCAATCCATGGCCGCATTAAAAAAATAAGCTTTATACAGTACACTCTGTCGCTGTACTCCCCGTGCCTGCGCAGTTCTTCAATGAAGCCAGAGGAGTACACCTCGGCTTCAATGCACATGCCCCGCAATTATGCAGTGAAGCCGGGGTGTCAATCTTTGGCTTCACTGAAGAACAGCACAGGCGCCGGGAGGCGTGCCTCATGAATAAGCCGGACCGTTCTCACCAAACAGCGTCGATCGGACCCTTATCTAAGTAAGTATAAAGGTTTGTTATTTTTAATGTGCTTGCGGACTGCATTACAACAGGGCGATCTGGGACACTAAACCCCAAGTCTATAAGGACTTGTGGGTGGTTTAGTGTCCCAGATTGACCTGACAGAATCCCTTTAAGTAAGATACAGATCAAAACTGCAGTGTGTAAATAGGGCCTTAACCTATGACCAAAGATAGTTTTTTTTTCCACAAATATTTAGGCTTTATTCCTAATACAGATAACTTTTAAAAAACAAAAGTATATATTTTTTTTTTTATCTATTTCTTGGTCTTTTTATGTAGAGATTAATGGTAAGGAGAACCGTAGTAGTTGTCCTTTCTCCATAATCCAGTCTTATAACCTTAGCATTTCATATTTGTATAGCGTCCATTAAGAAGCTGACAATCATTTTGGGCAGTCATATGTTTCTCTGAAAGCAAAGGCGATATAATTCAAGGGCAAGGAAAATGCTTTCAGGTTTCTGTTTATCTGAATAATAAAAAATGAGGTAGGTAGTGTACAAGTAGCACTTAGCAATACAATGACTGCAGTTTTGCTTCGAGCACAAATCTTGCTATGATAAATCTTGCAAAAGAAAGTAAGGACATCTAGAATTAAGTCTAATGGCAGTTGAAGGCAGCTCCACCAGCATAAATTGGAAGACTTCACCTTTAATACAATGTGACTCACTTTGTCTTTGACCCACACATACTTTTGCATTTTCTTCTTTTAAATTCAGCTTCTCAGTTAAAAATAAAATTGAGCTTTAGAAACAATATTAAGGTATGTATATGATATTGCTAAAAGCTACTGCTGACTCCTCTTTCATGTAAATTTTTTTCCCCTATATTTCAAGATTTAACATATTAATTATTTATCTGAAATCCATGAACATGGTTTCTGATGGCTATGCCAGTGGCTGATATTGATTTATGGTAAGCATCTATTAGCATATACTTTTATTGTAGGTACTGGAGCTCAGTCGGTCATCAAATACCCTTACATAGTCTTTATAGTGGTCTTTTATGACAATCCAGATAGCTATTCTGGTGGATATCCTGAAACTTGGTAGCAATGCGTGGCCAGGAATACATGTTTGCAGGTGTTAAAAGGGTTTTCCGGGCAAAAAATTATTTTTCAATAGAGGTCTGTTATTGCTATTAATGGGTTAATAAGTGCACCCATACCTTGTGGGGTGTTTTGAGTGATTTCTGGGTTTCTCTGGCATCTTCTGCATTTGTTTACATGGGTATCTTCCTGTTCTGTTTTCCTAAAACTACCATGATGCTTTAGGCCTCGCAGAGCTGACTCCCTCCACCTCCCTCTCTAATTCACACCCCCTCCCTGTTTCCCTAATAAGCCCGCCCACTACTAGCCCTTCCTAACTAACTCAACCCCCCCACCCCATCATTTTTACCTGTTTTCCGGGCAGGATCATCTGGGAACGAGACTTCACTTCTTGTGGGCGACCAGCACCTCCTCTTCTTGACTTCTGCCGGCCACCCATGCCTGCACAATATAGCCAGAGTGCTGGCTACTGCTACTGATTAGATTATAAATATGAATGGACAACTCCTTTAAGGTTCGCTTCTTACTGTGGCCCTTGTTTTTTTTCTCTGTTACAGTATTTACATTTTTTTTTTTTTTTTTTTTTAATTCGTTTTATTGAAAATTGTGTACCAGACACAAGAAAAGGAAACAAAACATATACAACAGGTTGCACACAAGAAAATCAAGAATTTGATACATAGTCACTCATAGCACTACATCATCACCTCGTCAGTCTATCGCCCACGCACTACGTGGACAACCCAATGTATACTCAGTACAAAAAAGAGATATACAGAACACATATAATATCGTATAAATCAGTTATACATATACTAGGACATGCAATCAATAAATCCAGGATAGCAACAAGAATACAATCCAAGATTAGAGGTCGTGGATACTCCCGGCGTCCCCCCCTCTCACAGCGTAAGTAGATGAATGGCAGCACGCAATGAGGGGGCCGTATTTTGAGTTACCGAAGAATTGCACCATGTTCCCCACACTTTATGGAATTTCTGAGGACATCCTCTCCCTTTATATACAATCTGGTTGAAGGGAAGAACAGTATTAACAAGTTTCCTCCACTGAGATACTGATGGGGGTCTCGAAGCCATCCATCGCAGTGCGATAGCCTTCCTGGCATAAAATAAAGACTCCCGCAAAAATATTCTAACATGGTGTTGTCATAATTCTTCATCTAATATGCAAAAGAGGCACACCTCTGGGGTTAATGGTACAGGCTTGGCCAGAACTTCCACCAGGAGATCCACGACCCCTTTCCAGAAACTTTGTATGATCGGACAGGCCCAAATCATATGCCAAAAATCTGACTGTGGACAAGGGCACCTAAGGCAACCTGGGTTTGGTAGTCGTCCCATTTTGTAAAGACGGGAAGGCGTCAGGTAGCATTGGTGTAGAATGTATGTTTGAATCAGTTTGTTGTTTGCTGAAGGTGACACATGTTGAGGAGATTCAAGGATGTCTTGAAACATCTCATCTGTGAGAGCTGGGATGTGAGTGCGCCATCGCGTCAGGGCCGGGGCGTCCAATAAGGATATTCTGGCCTGTATCAGGTGTGCATATAAAGTAGAGATCAAACCCCCAGGGCCCTGTGACCGAAGTATTCCGATAAGCGGATACTTAGATATATTGTCCATCTGATCTGGGAACTGAGACGAGAGTGCATGTTGAATCTGTAAATATCTAAAGAACTGTGTTCTAGGAATGCCATAGGAGGAGCTTAGTGAGTCAAACGTTCTAAAAACGCCTTGGGTATACAGGTCATTAAGAGAGGATACACCATACTGCGACCAGGTCTGAGCGCCAGGCAGGGCCAATAGCGCCAGCAGACCAGGGTTGCGCCAAAGCGGGGTCTCCGCAGGTACATCAGAGTAGGCAGACACCTTTTTCGCCTGACGCCAAACCTGTCCCGCCAGAGCATGAATAGGCAACAATTTCCCCCTGAACAAGGTTGGCCGCTCTAACACCGGCCACAGAATACGCAGACCCAGGTGGTGAGCCAGATGTGCCTTGGACCCCGGTAGGGGATCAGACGAGAGCCACCTTTGAATGAAACGGAGCTGTCCTGCCAGGTAGTAAAGAAACAGATCAGGGAGTGATGTACCCCCGAGCTGCTTCGGTCGTTGTAGAGATGACAACCTAAGCTTAGATCTAGAGTTCCCCCACACAAAGGAGATAATAAGAGAGTCCATTTGTTTAAAAAATCTAAGGGGCACAGATACAGCAGAATGGCTTAAAGCATATAGACATTTGGGCAGCACTATTATTTTAACAAGGTTAATTCTACCCGCCACCGACAAAGGTAGTGCAGCCCAGAGGTTAAACTTGGCCCTAAAGTGCGAAATGAGCGGAAAAATGTTCTGTTCCAAAAAACTCTTATGGTCTCTAGATATAAAAATGCCCAAATATTTGCATGTGGACACAGTCGTCAACCCACACACCACATCCCCCTCAGCTACACTCGACGCGCGGCCAATATGCATGTATGAGGATTTAGTCCAGTTGGTCCGCAGGCCAGAATAATTACCAAACTCATCAATTACCGCCATGACTCTGGGCAGGGACTGGGAGGGGTCACTCATGAACAGGAGCAAGTCATCAGCGTAAAGTGCTATCCTCTCCTCCCGGGTGCCTATCACTATGCCTTTGTATATGGGGTCGTTCCGAAGCAGTACCGCCAGAGGCTCCACCGCCAAAGCAAACAGTAGCGGTGACAATGGGCAGCCCTGTCTTGTACCCCTACCCAGGGGAAAATAAGAAGACAATGTGCCATTAATTGACAGCGCCGCTCTAGGGGAACTATATAAAAGGGAAATCCAGGTAATGAACCCCTCTCCAAATCCGTATCCACGCAACACCTGCAATAAAAAAGGCCACTCGACAGTCGAAAGCCTTTGTCGCATCTAAAGGGGCCACCGCCCAGTCATGTGAGGATGATGCACCAATCTGAGTTATCACCTGAACCCGTCTGAGATTATCCGATGTGGATTTCCCAGGCATAAAGCCTGTCTGATCTGGTTGAACAAGGTCGAGAACAACTGAATTGAGCCTATTTGCCAACATTTTAGTAAGGAGTTTATAGTCTATATTAAGCAGTGATATAGGCCTATATGAGCCGCAGTCCAGCGGGTCCTTGTCAGGTTTAAGTAACAGGATGATAGTGGCGTCGTAAAAGGACACCGGGAGACTACGGCCCGCAAAGGCAGCATTGTAACATTCAAGCAACACCGGGAGAAGCAGGTCCCCATATTGGGCGTAAACCTCCACCGGGATGCCATCTGGGCCAGGTGATTTGCCCTTTGCCATATCTGCCAGGGCTCCCGAAAGTTCCTCCAGAGTAAAAGGGGAATCTAAAAAGGCACGCTGGTCATTTGACAAAGTGGGAAGGGGGACCGAGTCCAAATACATAGCAAGTTCCTGTTCAGTGACTCTAAGCTTGGAGAGGTATAACTCACTATAATATCTATAAAATCTGTCACTAATGGCCAAGCTATTGGACAATACCTCCCCCGTCTCCGAATGCACCCGCAGTATTGCAGGTGAGGCTGTGTTTTGATGTACCAGTTGAGCCAGCAGGCTGCTTGACTGGTTACCAAGTTCGTAAAATTTCTGTTTGTTAAAAAACAGAGACCTACGTGCCTTGTCGTGTAGTAAATGCAGGTACTGTCTTCCCGTCTGTAACCATTGAGATCTAGCCTCATCAGTTGGATTAGCCACATAGGCGGCTTCGAGAGAAGCACACTGGGTCGCCAGGGTAGTTTCCAACCGCGAGGACTCCCTTTTTATAAAGGAAATGGAGGACTTAATACAACCCCTAAGGTATGCCTTCGTGGTCTCCCATACGAGGAGTGGTGAGGTATCTGGAGAATTAATGGTCAAAAACATTTGAAGTTGGTCGGGTATTCTATCATGTGGTACAAATAATTTTAACCAAAATGGGTGGATTCGCCAGCTCTGTCGTGGTCTGGCAGCTGTACTACTATTCAGTTGGACCAACAAAGGGGAGTGATCAGACACTGCTCTAGGTAAATAGGATATGGTCTGCAGCATAGACCATGCTCTAGTATTTCCAAAAACATGGTCAATCCTAGACAGAGCATGTCTGTTGGCAGAGTGACAGGAGAAAGTGCGGGCCTCCGGGAATCGGACCCGCCACAAATCCTGCCATCCCAGTTCATGGATCATTTTGGCCATTGTAGTAGGGTGAGGCAGCGAGGGGGGAATCTGGCTCCGCAGAGAACCGGTCCAAAGTAATATCCATAACTTTATTAAAATCGCCCAGACATAATACGATAGCACCAGGGAATTTGGTCACAAACTGCGCAGCCTGCTGGAGCACAGAGAGATCAGACGCCGGTGGCAGGTACACACCCAGGATAACATACAGGACCGAATCAACCCAGGCCTGGGCTTGTCCCTCGGGGTCCTTTACAATGAGGCCCGGCTCCCACCTGAGCCTACGATGCACCAAGATGGATACCCCCCTGGAATAGGATGTATGTGTAGAATGAGCCGCCCACTGAACCCATGGCTTTTGAAGTCGTCTGGAATTGTCTGGGACTAAATGAGTTTCCTGAAGACATATGAGGTGCGGGTCAACCCTCCTAATCTGGGCAAAGACAAGTGACCTCTTTCGCGGGCTACCCAGGCCCCTCACATTCCAAGATAGTACACTAAATGACGCCATGGTCGTCTAAGAATGTAATCATGGCAGTTCAGGACCCCAAAAATGACCCACATATGAGTATGCAGTGCGTGGCTGAGTGAGACACAGAGTAGTGTGCAGCAACCTAAGAACCGTATACAAACTAAATAAACCATTGCACCCCTAATGGGTGTGAGACATATTACTGACATAAAACAGTATTCGTTTAAAGAACCGTGGCTACAAATAACGGGGGTAAGAAGTGCACCCAAAATGGATGGTATACGGGGCACTGTCTTAAAGGTACAGGTGATCAATAGGCTAGGGGATATACTTTCAACAGAACCAGGTTCACATAAGTAAGTAAGATACACCGGCACCTCGGGGGCCGCCAGCCAAAATAACTATAAAGATATAGGATAATATGATAGTAAAACCGCACATTATCATAAAACTATTATGCAGTACAACGAGAGCATCCCGTAAAACATATGTCCATATGTATGGTCCGACAGGACCCCTCACCACACGCCCTCAGGATCAGCGCCTCGGTGATCGAGGTAGAAGAGATAGCCAGTCCTCCACATCTTTTGGTGTAGTGAAGAAGAGGGACCTGCCGTCATGGATGACCCGAAGACGAGCTGGGTAGATCATGGAGTATTGTATAGCCTTTTCTCGCAGCTTTCTTTTCACTGCCACGAAGGATGCCCGAGTCTTCTGGAGAGCCGCCGAGAAATCTGGAAACATGGCCACTGCAGCTCCATTGTATTTAAGCTCACCAGCCTGGCGTGCAGCCCGCAACGCCGTATCTCGATCTGTGCTATTGATTAGACGGGCCAACAAAGGCCAAGGAGGTGCGCCCTGAGGCGGCGGTTTAGCAGGAACCCTGTGGGCCCGTTCCACTGCAAATATTGGTGAGAAGTGAGCCTCCGGCAAGACACTCCTCAGCCACCCCTCCACAAAGGCCCGAGGATTGTCGCCCTCCGCCCGCTCCGGCAGGCCCAGAATACGGAGATTATTTCATCGCAGTCTGTTCTCCAAATCATCTGCACGCTGGGTCCACAGACCCGCAGCCCTCTCCAGCTCCCGGAGCTTGGCAGGAAGTGGGTTAACAGTATCCTCTACCTGAGAGACCCGATCCTCCACCTCACGCACCCTGTCCCGTAAGGCCTGGAAATCCTGGCGGAGTAGGCCCAGGTCAATTTTTACCTCTTCTATTTTCCCGGTCAGTGAGGTAGTGCCGGCATGGATCGCCTCCAGTAGCTGTCCAGTAACTTGTTTTAAAGTGGGTTCATGGTCTTCCCCTGGGAGGGCAGGAGAGGCTGCCTCTAGCGATGAGGATGCAGAAGCAGATGCGACCCTGGAGAACCCCCTCAGGCGATCAGAAACAGAGGTTGATTGCGGGTGACTCATTTTAGAGAGTCGGCGGCCGCTTTTTCTGCGTGCCGTAAGGGTGGGTATGATGGCAAGGAGGAGGAGTGGTTATGGCAAGACCAGGTCGATCTCAGAGGATAGGCAAAGTCTCTGGCTAAAAACAGATGCACGGTAGGAGCCTCTGTGTCGGGCCACCAGGGCCAATCAATTAGCCAAGGACAGGCTGTAACTCAACAGTCCAATTGTGCCAATGGCAACGTTCACTGGATTATAAGTAAAGCCTCCAAGAGAGAGCCGTCAGCGGAGCAATGAGGTAATCAGGTTGCCAGGAGGAACTAGAGGAGGACAGACAGTAACTCAACAGTCCAATGATGCATACAGCAACCTTCACTGGATTATAAGTAGAGCCTCCAAGAAAAAGCAATCAGCAGGGTGATCAACCATACAGGAGCACACACCTTCAATGGGTCAGAACCGCTGATGGCTGCAGCAGACGTTGATTTGCCGTGTTGCCCAGAGGAGCTAAAGGAGGGTCCCACGTGCAGAGTAGCGAGCAGGAGAAAGGAGTGCCGGCCCCCAGACCTCCAGGCAGGTACAGAGGAGTCAGTCAGGACAAGGCCCAGCTCATAAGAGACTCCAGTCTCAGCGGAAAATGGCCCCCGGCCACGAGGAGAGAGGAGAAAAAGCAGTCTGCGCGGCAGCAGGAGCAGCGGTGCCGGCGCGGCCCCAAGCCGGCACAAACGTGTAGCGGCACGGACGCAGCCCCAGGCAATGGCAGCACAGGCCAAGGCAGAGCCGGCAGCGGCAGTAATTTAGTATGGCCGCCGGCCACGTGTAGTGGCTACTGACCACAGCCCAGCGGAGACCAGTCTCGTCGGAGCGGGGGTCCCGGAGCCAAGAGGAGGACCCCTGAAGTGCGTTCCAGCTGATAGCTACCCCGGGCGCCGGTGAGTCAGGATAATATGCAGGATTATTGAGCGGCTCTAAACAGAGCTCAGCTCACATGCGACCGACCGCTTTGAGCGCTAGCCACGCCCCACCCAGTATTTACATTTTAATTCACAAATATTACAACAGTTACTATATAATTGTTGTTAGTAAAATTGCTTCATATATAGTTAAAACCAGAAGTTTACATACACTATATAAAAAGACACAGACACATATGCATGTTTTTCTCACTATCTGACATTAAATCATTAGTATATGGTACCATTGCTCTTAAACATTCACAGTTGGGATGGTGTTTTCAGGCTTGCAAGCTTCTCCCTTTTTCCTTCAAACGTAACAATGGTCATGGCAAAGCCTGAGAACGCCATCCAAACTGTGAAACGCAGGGGTGGCAGCATCATGTTGTGGGGTTGTTTTGCTGCAGGAGGGACTGGTGCACTTCACAAAATAGATGGCATCATGAGGAAAGAACATTATGTGGCAATACTGAAGCTACATCTCAAGATATCAGCCAGGAAGTTAAAGCTTGGGTGCAAATGGGTCTTCCAAATGGACAATGACCCGAAGCATACTGCCAAACTGGTTACAAAGTGCTAAGGATAACAAAGTCAATGTTTTTGAGTGGCCATCACAAAGCCCTGATCTCAATCCTATTGAAAATTTATGGGCAAAGCTGAAAAGGCAGGTGCGAGCAAGGCGGCCTGCAAACATGGCTCAGTTACACCCGTTCTGTCAGGAGGAATGGGCCCAAATTCCTACCGACTATTGTGAGAAGCTTGTGGAAGGATATCCAAAATGTTTGACACAAGTCATACAGTTTAAGGGAAATGGTACCAAATACTAATGAAATGTATGTAAACTTTTGACTTTGTAGACAGTAATAAAAATACCTTAAATTCTCTCTCTCATTATTCTGGCATTTGACAAATATAAATAATATTGGTAATCCTAATTGACCTAAAACGAGAAAGGTTTATTCTGAGTTTATGTCAGATAGTGAGAAAAACATGCATATGTGTCTTTTTATATAGTGTATGTAAACTTCTGGTTTCAACTGTATGCGGACTCCGTCTCCTGTTTCCATTTTACACTTTTTTTTTTTTTCCAATCTTTTTACAGTATGCAAGGAATATGAGCAATGCAGTAAAAGCTTCACTTTATCTTTATGCTGTTTGTATTTTTCAGTCTCGTCATGTTTCAGTTCGAATTTTATTCCCTGTCAGTCATCCAATCTCTTATCCTAGCATTAGGTACTTTCAAATGGCCCTTGAGACTTTATTCTTCCTGTCTTAGCCTTGCTCTACTGTTCTCCAAATCTCTGGTTGATCAAATGAGCCACTGGAAACAGAGCCTAGTTATCTAGTTATTACTATCCTTACATTTCTATAACAGGTGTATGTGTAAAATATATACATACACATATACACTGGGTTTTTTTTTTTTTTTTAGTGCTTGTTACTGCTCATAATGAGACACCAAAGGAAGATAGTATGGAGAAATTACAAAGACTATATATGTAGTATCCCTTGATGTCAGGATGATACTGTATTTCTCCAGCTATGACCAAAACACCAGTGGAGAGAAAATTCATTCTGACCATGGCTATTTGGCAGTAAAGTGATTTTTTTTTTTTTTTTTACTTGCTTAAGAGAGAACCTAAAGCAAATATGGCATGTTGAAAATGCAGTTCCAACTGCTGGCAGAATGATATAGACCAGAGAGAGCATTCTGGGCTTGGGAGTCCAGTGCCCATTCCTGTTGCGTGATTGACAGGCCTCTTTGTGCATACAGGGAAAGATGTCAATCACAGAGTTGCTCTGCTCACTGAGTTGATAAGCCCAGAATGAGCAGAGATTTAGATCGGTAGATAACACGTTATACTGAATCTTTTTCTACAACACTATAAATCACCCTGCTCTGCTGCTTCAGCTGCAATCAGAAAACGGACAACATATTCAATGTGACAGGTTCCCTTTAAAGGATTTTTCTATAATAAGGATAGGTAATCAATATTAGACTGCATTCGACACCAGGCACCCCCACCAGTCAGCTGTTCCCAGCAGCTCATACACAGAGATTGGAGCAGGAAGCAGACAGCTCTCTTCTCTGTGTAGTGGGTATTACAGATCAGCTCCCATTTACTTGAAAGGGAGCTAAGCTACATTGACTCAGTTCTGCCATAAAAATGGCACATCTTAAAATGTTACTACAGATAAACCACAACCCCTTTCCAAAGTAACAATCCTTTTCAACAGCCTTCAAAATAGCCACAAGTGTATGATAAATTTGTAGCATAAAACTTAAAAAAAATTGAATAGAATTAGAACAAAATAGGTGCAAGAGGGTTGATAAATGCCCCTCTAACGTTGTCAAATCAGTACTGAGAGTCAGACTCTTAACAGGCATAAAAATAACAGTTTTTGTAGGAATTCTTATGGAGCGCGGTGGTGCTTTTATCCAGAGTTGCTGGCCCATACATCCAAGTAGAAATAGGACAGCACTTTTTGAACAAACTACACAAACTTGTCTTTTTTTTTTTTTGCAATAAGCAATATACAGGCAGATGTGATGTGTTTAGGCTGAATAGTTTTTTGGAAACAAACAGGTTAAATGTTTCTCATTTTTGCGTCATTTTGTCCATCTTCTTTGACTTAGAAGGAATTTTTGCCCATCCAGTTAAAGTAGAAGCAATATAAGGCAACAAAGATAATACTGTACTCTGAGCAGTAGAAAACTGTTCCTACTGGGTTTGACATGGGCTTGAGTAAATTTACTATTCAGTGTTTTACTGCATTGGAAACATATAGCCAATATTAGTATGAGAGGAGGTTATGGCAAATGAATACTACCATGGGCCCCGTAGATTGTCGGCGCCCACCAGGCTTAGGTTTTAAGGGCTTTTATAAGGGCTTATTATTAGTGCATTAGAATGAACAGTATGCACCTGGGATGCTACCAAACCTGGTAGATGAGTGTAGCTGAAGGCAGTCTTATAGTTAATGGCCTTGGTGTACAGGAGGGGGAACTTCACTGTAAAAGAGCAGCAGGCCCCCTTGCTATGCCATGAGTAGCACCATCCACGGTATGATGCTGCCCATTTGCTTCTGGGAGGACTTGTTGCAGCCATGCTTGTATTTACAGGTACATATAAAATTCTAATGTAACTGCTGGCCAGTTCTAAGTGGCAAACATTGTTAAAGGTAGTGAGTAATTTAGGTGACCATGGGCCCTTTAGGAGACCCAGCTAGCCACCCAAAAAGACATCACTCCAAGTCCAAGTGTCAGGTAGGGAGTATCTTAGAAGTAGAGTATTTACATCAAAACTATGTTTTGTTTTTTTTAAATAAAACTATTTAGAAATGCTTTTTGTATTCCATGTGGTGATGGGTAATGAAACTGAAAATCTAATCTCCCAATGGGATAATCCTTATCAATCAATATATTTCAGTTTTTTAATGCCTTTATTAAGAGATGAAAGTATTATTCACAGTTGGACCACTAATTTAGTCACATTGAAAATCAATATTGATTTCCAGCTGTAGAAAAATTAGGAATCTAGCTCCAACAAGTAGTTGCCATTCTTGGAGTAGACTGTATTTGATGGATAACTGAAGTGATAGTAAATGGAAAGAGAGGTTATAATTTGTTTTTTTCCCCTGGGTATTGCAGAGGTCACACCTATGACTGGTATTAGCATCCACTAAGGTCAAGCAAATGCTGAGGTTAAATATATGGGGGAGCACTGGCATCAGGAAAGCTGTTATGGATTCCTAGCAGCAGAACTTAGACCAGTAGCACTCTTGACAGTGCAGGGAGATGTCTTAGGGAGGCCCCTGATATATTAACTTCTGATTTGCATCTTCTATTTTTAGTTTGATTCCTGGGTCTGAAACCCAGGAAAATATTGGCATAATTCCATTCACCATATCCTATAATCAAAGATTTCTTTTTATGAAATATAGATTTCATTATTTATGAATGGAGTGTCTAGTAAGCAAAAACCTTAACAAATCTCTCTGTCATCGCAACACAGAATGTTGTACGTGAATGCTAAAGATTGTAATTGAAAAAGACACAGAGGTGTTTAGAAATGCATGTGATATGCATTGAAGTCAATTTTATTAATCACAGCACTGGACTGCTTTACATCACTTGACCTTCTTTGTCATTGAATCAATGAGTCCAGCACATACCATCTCTATTCTGATCAGTTCTGTTCCATATTATTCTAATATAGTCCTTGCTGATAATGAAAAGACTGAAATTCATTACCAGCATGCTAAGCCACTTATCGCCATTTTTAAGTTCATTAACTATCATAAAAATGCAAAAATATGATAATGGATGTAAATGTCTAATACATGTAATACATTTAATAGGTCCTAATTACTTTCCTCATATACCTGCTATGGAAATCATTTTAAGAATGTAAATAATTTAAAAGTTTGTTTTTGTTAGAAAGAAATGCAATAACAATATAATTAATATTTTCACTTCATATAATAGATAAAAATTGGTAATTTCCTCTAACAGTAATTGAAACATTACAAGACTTTTACATAATTTATCTTTGTTTTATATATTAAACAAAGAAAAATTGCTCTGGAAAAATAATTGTTCTTATGTGTTTGGTTGCCATAGAGAATAATACCTGTATGTCTATGATAAGATAAATACGAGACCCGCAATTATTATAAAATGTCTATAATGTATATAAGTTAACAAAGAAAAATGCTGGTTCTCCACTTGAAGTATTTACAATCTACAGGAGCTGATTTGGATTCTGGACGTTGGTAAGATCTGGAGAAGGGCTAAACCAGGGAGCAGAGTCTAAGGAATTGTGAGTTCTTCACCCTTAAAGGGATTCTATCATTAAAAAAAAAATCGATTTTTAAATAAAAGCATGTCAGAATAGCCTTTAGAAAGGCTATTTTTCTCCTATCTTTATTTTTCAGGTCTGCACCACCGTTTTTCAGTTTTGTCTTCTTTCTTCGTTATGCAAATTGGTCTTCAGAAAGCACAGGGGGCGTTCCCCCTGTGCTCAAAGCACAGGCTCGTTATAGGTTCCAGTGCCACCTCTCTCTTCTTGTGCTGACGCGTCTCCGCAACATCAGCACCCGCCCATTGTGTTTTCGGGATCCAAATCCCGCGCGTGCTCAGTTGGCTCTGCCACTTCGCTTTGGACAGAGCCAACTGCGCATGTCCAGTCGGCCATTTTGATGTGGCCTCTTACATGAGCTTACTTTCTGAAGACCAATTTACTTAACGAAGAAAGAAGACAAAACTCAAAAACGGCGGCGCGGACCTTAAAAATAAAGGTAGGAGAAGAATATTTCAACATGCTTTTACTTAAAAATCGATATTTTTTTTTTTTATTATAGAATCCCTTTAAAACCTGTGATAAGGTATAAACTTTTTGCACATGGAGTCCTATGTCACTACCCCTGAAGTAGTCTCCCTTAATAACAGGTGGCATGTAGCTGGACAAAGGTCACCAGAATGGCAGGCAGAGTTTGTGGTCAGTCAGTGCAGGAGTTGGCACAGACAGAATTCAGATGGCAGACAGAAATATGAGATCAAATATACAAGCCAGGTTGTACCATAGTAACCAAATGGGTCCTTCTATAGAAATCCATATATGGCTGTGTGAAATAAATTTCAGTTGGAACAGACCTTTTGGGGCCCACTGGCCCTTTTAAGAGACCAGAGTCAAGCTATATTCACAAAACAGTGAATAATGGCTGTGTGCCATCCGTTTTTTAATAGACGTCACCCGGCAGCATTAGATTCAATATCAGTGAATGGAGGCTATTCACATGACCGTTATTTTGACGGTCTGTTGTCACAGACCATCAAAATATGTCATGTCCTATTTTTGTCCATTTTCACGTATTCCTCCATACACTTAAATGTATGAAAACAGGTGCCCTTGGGTGCAATGTCCATTTTCCATGGTCGTTTTGCACCTCGGTCATCTGAATGTAGCCTAAGTTTGCATGTACAGTAGGTACAGAAAAGATGATTGATAGTAAATCAGCACCTAGGCATAGAGGGACCCAGTGACAGAGAGAACCAGATTCCCAGGCAGGACAAGCTAGATAACTGCTTTAACTTTTAAATGCCTCCTATTATAGTCCACATGTGATTTCTGAAATGGCCAACAGGAAGGACTTAGATTTCACTAATAAAGATTCAACTAATTATGAGAGAAATAATTGTTAATTCTTCTGATGATTGAAATGACCATATTCCTTCATATACAGTGTCCTGCCCTTTACATCTGGCCACCTCTGGCAACTGTCTCATATAGAACCTGGTGGCCGCAGCATTGTTTCATCTCTGAAAAACTGAAATATTAAATATTTCTGCTCACAGAGAAACCATATGACTTTGCTTTCACCATGTCCTTACTGAAACTGCCCATAATATAGAAGATTTTCTCCTTGTAAGGAATATGCATCTTAGTTAGGAGAACCTTAATTTTTATAAAAATATATTCTGGAAGAAATACAATGTCATATTCATAGTTAAACACATATGCTTTAATACTCTATTGATCGCAATGTGCTTTGAGATGGTAATTTGTTTCATTATGAGTATAATCTGAATTGCAGCCCACTAAAATCAATTAATGTTTCAAATAGACAATTCTGGAAACACAATGCTGCTTTCCTGACAAATTTTTCAGAATTCTTAAATAACTGGTTATAATCTTGAGGATTCAAAGAAAAAATAATTTTAACATTTTTAGTTTTTATTATTTTATCAAATGCAAATCATTGCATGCTGGGTTCAAATATAAGAAGAGCATAGCATCTTTCTTCTAAAAACAGTAATACCTGTCCATGCTGGAGGTTGTGGTTGTGTGCGGCACTGCAGTTAAGTTCCATTAGGTTCAACAGAGCTACAGTGCCTTGCGAAAGTATTCGGCCCACTTGAACTTTTCAACCTTTTGCCACATTTCAGGCTTCAAACATAAGATATAAAATTTTAATTTTTTGGTGAAGAATCAACAACAAGTGGGACACAATCGTGAAGTGGAACGAAATTTATTGGATATTTTAAACTTTTGTAAAAAATAAAAAACTGAAAAGTGGGGCGTGCCAAATTATTCGGCCCCCTTAAGTTAATACTTTGTAGCGCCACCTTTTGCTGCGATTACAGCTGCAAGTCGCTTGGGGTATGTCTCTATCAGTTTTGCACATCGAGAGAATTAAATTCTTGCCCATTCTTCCTTGGAAAACAGGAAAACAGCTCGAGCTCAGTGAGGTTGGATGGAGAGCGTTTGTGAACAGCAGTTTTCAGCTCTTTCCACAGATTCTCGATTGGATTCAGGTCTGGACTTTGACTTGGCCATTCTAACACCTGGATACGTTTATTTGTGAACCATTCCATTGTAGATTTTGCTTTATGTTTGGGATCGTTGTCTTGTTGGAAGATAAATCTCCGTCCCAGTCTCAGGTCTTTTGCAGACATCAACAGGTTTTCTTCCAGAATGGTCCTGTATTTGGCTCCATCCATCTTCCCATCAATTTTAACCATCTTCCCTGTCCCTGCTGAAGAAAAGCAGGCCCAAACCATGATGCTGCCACCACCATGTTTGACAGTGGGGATGGTGTGTTCAGGGTGATGAGCTGTGTTGCTTTTATGCCAAACATATAGTTTTGCATTGTGGCCAAAAAGTTCAATTTTGGTTTCATCTGACCAGAGCACCTTTTTCCACATGTTTGGTGTGTCTCCCAGGTGGCTTGTGGCAAACTTTAAACGAGACTTTTTATGGATATATTTGAGAAATGGCTTTCTTCTTGCCACTCTTCCATAAAGGCCAGATTTGTGCAGTGTACGACTGATTGTTGTCCTATGGACAGACTCTCCCACCTCAGCTGTAGATCTCTGCAGTTCATCCAGAGTGATCATGGGCCTCTTGGCTGCATCTCTGATTAGTCTTCTCCTTGTTTGAGATGAAAGTTTAGAGGGACGGCCGGGTCTTGGTAGATTTGCAGTGGTCTGATACGCCTTCCATTTCAATATGATCACTTGCACAGTGCTCTTTGGGATGTTTAAAGTTTGGGAAATCTTTTTGTATCCAAATCCGGCTTTAAACTTCTCCACAACAGTATTACGGACCTGCCTGGTGTGTTCCTTGGTCTTCATGATGCTCTCTGCGCTTTAAACGGAACCCTGAGACTATCACAGAGCAAGTGCATTTATACGGAGACTTGATTACACACAGATGGATTATATTTATCATCATCAGTCATTTAGGACAACATTGGATCATTCAGAGATCCTCACTGAACTTCTGGAGTGAGTTTGCTGCACTGAAAGTAAAGGGGCCGAATAATATTGCACGCCCCACTTTTCAGTTTTTTATTTTTTACAAAAGTTTAAAATAACCAATAAATTTCGTTCCACTTCACAATTGTGTCCCACTTGTTGTTGATTCTTCACCAAAAAATTAAAATTTTATATCTTTATGTTTGAAGCCTGAAATGTGGAAAAAGGTTGAAAAGTTCAAGGGGGCCGAATAATTTCGCAAGGCACTGTAAGTTACAATATCAGACATAAACCATGGACAGTCATAGCAGTGTTTGTGAAAGGAGTCAGGTGTTTCTAATCCTCTACAAGCCCTTTAAGATTAGAGCTCTTTTACTTATGACTATTTACTTACAGAAGCTACAGTAAATGTATTATGGAAAATGTACAGTAATGCAGCATTTTGGTATAGCTGAGGTTTGCAAACAAGGAAAAAGTTCTGTTTTCCTTGTGTTCATACCACTACACGATGCACATTCTCCAGGTGCTGAAAAGAGTATCAAGATTTTCTTTTAATATCTCCATATTTCTGAGTAGTATTACAATTATGATTTCATGCACACTTGAAAAAGGGCTTGTCCCAAAACGCGTCGTGTATTTTATTCAATTGGATTAAAGACTACATTTATTCTGGACCAGCGCTCATCTGCCTCCTCTTTTCTACCTGCATCTGAATTATGATTTAATGTCAATTTTGTAGCTTTTTTTTAAAATTCAGCGGGCCACCACAGAGCCGTGGACAAAATTGTTGGTACCCCTCGTTTAATGAAAAAAAAAACCACAATGGTCACAGAAATAACTTGAAACTGACAAAAGTAATAATATATAAAAATTCTATGAAAATGAACAAATGAAAGTCAGACATTGCTTTTCAACCATGCTTCCACACAATTTTTTAAAAAAGAAAACTCATGAAACAGCCCTGGACAGAAATGATGGTTCCCTTAACTTAATATTTTGTTGCACAACCTTTTGAGGCAATCACTGCGATCAAACGATTCCTGTAACTGACAATGAGACTTCTGCACCTCTCAACAGGTATTTTGGCCCACTCCTCATGAGCAAACTGCTCCATTTGTCTCGGGTTTGAAGGGTGCCTTTTCCAGACGGCATGTTTCAGCTCCTTCCAAAGATGCTCAATAGGATTTAGGTCAGGGCTCATAGAAGGCCACTTCAGAATAGTCCAATGTTTTCTTCTTAGCCATTCTTGGGTGTTTTTAGCTGTGTGTTTTGGGTCATTATCCTGTTGCAAGACCCATGACCTGCGACTGAGACCAAGCTTTCTGACACTGGGCAGCACATTTCTCTCTAGAATCCCTTGATAGTCTTGAGATTTCATTGTACCCTGCACAGATTCAAGACACCCTGTGCCAGATGCAGCAAAGCAGCCCCAGAACATAACAGAGCCTCCTCCATGTTTCACAGTAGGGACAGTGTTCTTTTCAAGATATGCTTCATTTTTCTGTCTGTGAACATAGAGCTGATGTGCCTTGCCAAAAATTTCGATTTTTGTCTCACCTGTCCATAGGACATTCTCACAGAAGCTTTATGGCTTGTAAACATGTAGTTTGGCAAATTACTTTTGTCAGATTCAAGTTATTTCTGTGACCACTGTGGGTTTTTCTTTCATTAAATTAGGGGCACCAACAATTTTGTCCACGTGTGTATATGATAGTCCATGTTTATTAAAGAAAAATAAACATATGTGTATTTTTTTTCTTTATTTTTGGTCCATATAAAAATAAAAAAATAATATAAAAATAATATTTTGCATGTGTCAAATGTACCATGACAGTTGCAAAGATATGATGGGAAATGAAATGGTGCAAGATAGTTACCTTTAAAGGAAGTACCAGATACGTTTTATGGGAAAATCGAAGTAAAGCATGGAAGCCCTATTATGTTGCATTTAGCCTCTAGAATATCTGTAATTGTAGAATGATATGTTCATGAAACAACAGAATAAAAAATAACTGAGAAAGACCATGATATCAAGATGATCTACTGTGTTTTTCCTATTCTTGACATATGGTTGGACTGTTGAGTGTGACAAAGGATGACAGTTTTGTAAGGCAATAAATTCTGCAGTCAGGCAGCTAGATAAGGAATGTCTGTTTCCAAGCACTTCATGATTAAACAGCTTGCCTGACATTTTTTTCTGAAGGGAATTTATCAGTGCCAGAGTGCATGAGGATCTAAAGATGAGACCTCTCTTGTGGCATCTTGTGTTGAATCTAAACTGTACCCATGTAAATGGTGGAGAAGAACCTTTACTAAAGATAAGTGATAATTCTTAATAGCTTGTTTATTAGTTGTAGACTTATAAATTATGTAAATATGTGAATATACTCCCCATAACATATATAGATTGGTAATTGTTTTATAGTGGGTACTAAGGATAGTTAATAAAATATTTAATAAAATATTCAATAAAAATGCCAGACGGGAATCATTTAAGTAATTATAATAAAACATAACAAACAAACAAGTACAACCAAGCAACTAAAAATAATAAATGAGAATATAAGCAATTACTTACACTCACTCGGGGAAGCCCATGTCATGCTTGTCCTCACCTTGAGATATACATGCAGTCCAAAGATACTAGGAAGGAACCAATATATTCCTTTATCAAATGATCTCGCAATTATGATGTGCAATGAATCTTTATAATCTTCTAGCCCTTCCCCATTGTATAGAACTTTCCAGAAAGTCATGTTTTATAGTGACTTTACTTTGTTGTCATAGCCAGGGCCGGCGTTAGGGGGGGCAAACTGGGCAATTGCCCAGGGCTCCGACCCCAAAGGGGCCCCCAGGATCCGGAGCCTGATGACTCCGGATCCCGGAGTCAGGACCGGCCATATCAATAACAGAAAGGGACCCAGCATCATGTGCCGCAGGGCCCCTTTCCGAGGTGAGTAAAAATAGCAAACATTTTTATTCACCTGTCCTTGGTGTCCGACGTTATCTTCTGGCGTTCCGGACATCACCGCTGAGGCCAGGCCTCAGCCTTAGCAATCACATGGGGCGTGCTCACATAACCGCTGAGGCCCAATCACAGGCTTCAGGGGCGACGTCCACAACGCGTGACGTCAGCCGTATAGAAGAGAAAGCCTGGCTCCGGCAGGGATAGCGGAGCAGCGCGAGGAGGCCCAGCAGAGGTAAGGCAAGGTAAGTGCAGCATCCCAGAGGGTTACTGCTTTTATGTGTTTGTCTTGTGTGTCTCTGGGTTTTATGTTTGTAAGTTCTGTTCTGTGTTAAATGTAACTTGTTGTGCAGCTTTCCCCTCGGCATTTCCCCCCTGCAGTGTTCAAACACAGACTGGGTTCAGCCCTGGCCTATCACAGGCCACTGGGTGGGGTTGTAAGGAGATATTATCTCCCTGGCGACAGTTGGAAGTTAGTAAAGTGCATGAAGTAGACCAGAATAGGTGTGCAGAGCTGACCTGCCACCAGCCTCTGGACTGAAGGCCAACCGCCGCTTTCACAGCCCCAGGAGGGATATCATCAGCCCCAGGCTCACCTGAAGACAGCCCAGAGCAAGGGAGTAAAGATTTCCAAGTGGCTGCATTCATTCAGTGCCGTGCCAGGAGGAGCAGGAGAGGACCCTGACAGGAGAGTCGTACTTGGGCCTAGTCTACAGGTAACCAGATCCCTGTCAGGACTCCCTGTAACTCCATCCCCAGTGTATCTAGCGGGGAGAGGCACAGAGGAGGAGTAGAGAAAGCCATCCTGTGGAGCTTATACCACCTTTGGGCGCCCTCCTAGAACCAAGGCTGGGGGTTGGATACTGCAGGACTACTACCCCCATCTGGAAGCTGCTATTAACCCTTTTTTCCAGTTGCCTTAATAAACGGCTGTTTGGTTTACCTGCATTGTTGAATCTTGAGTCGTGCCTGCATTACCATCAGGGCCCTTCCGTACAACACCACACCGGGTCAGGTAGGAGAGGTCCCCTCTTTAACTGGAAGTGCCCCGGGGGAAAGAGCTACTATCACCACCATCCGGTAGTGCTGCAGGACCTCCCTCGACTTTGTCCGGCCTAGGAGTGAGACTGGAGCTGTTTGGGAGCATGCTCGACCTGCTAGGTGGCACAGCATCGCCACTACTACTCCCATCCTCCGGTCTCATCCGACTGGGTTGCGGCATAAGTATAACTGTTTGTTATTTTCTCTCACCTCCCCGGGCCTTCAGACCCCAGAGTATAATATAATATGAGCACTAAGGGAGTCTGTAGGGCCACTGTGGAGCATTATACTGGGGGGGCCCCCTCTGGATAGCATATTATACTGTGTGGGGCCACTGTGGAGTATTTAACTGGGGGGCCCCTCTGGATAGCATATTATACTGTATGGGGCCTCTGTGGAGCATTATAATGTGGGGGGACTCTGGAGAGCATGTTATATTCTCTGGGGCCACTTTGGAGCATTATACTGGGGGGGGCCCTATGGAGAGCATATTATACTGTTTTGGGCCACTGTGGAGCATTATACTGAGGAAACCTCTCTGGGTAGTATATTATACTGTGTGGAGGCCATTCTGGAGCATGTTATCCTGTGTGGGGTCATTGTGGAGCATTATTCTGGGGGGGCCATCTGCAGAGCATATTATATTGCGTGGCACCACTGTGGGGCATTATTCGGGTGCGAACTAAGGAGCATTATACTAGGGGGCCCTCTGGGGAGTTTATTATACTGTGTGGGGCCTACTGTGGAGCATTATACTGGGGGAACACTCTGGGGAGCATAATAGATTGCGTGGGGCCACTGTGGAACAAAATACTGGGGGGGCACTGTGGAGCATTATACTAGCAGGGGCCCTCTGGGGAGCATATTATACTATGAGCCACTTTGGAGCTTTATACTGGGGGTGGAAGGGGCAGTATGGGGAGCCTGTTATACTTTGTGGGGCAACTGTGGAGTTTATTATATTGTGTGGGGCTTCTCGGGAGCATATTATACTCTGTGTGGCCATTGTAGAGCATTATACTGGGGGGGACTGTGGGGAGCATATTATACTGTGGGGGACCACTGTGGAGCATTATACTGGGGGAACCCCTCTGGGCAGTATGTTATACTGTGTGGAGGCCATCGTGAAGCATGTTATACTGTGTTAGGCCACTGTGGAGCATTATACTGATGGGGGCACTGTAGGATACATATTATACTGTATGGAGCATATTATATTGTGTGGGGCTGCTGGGGGTGCACTGTCTGGGGCCACTAAAAAGTAGTATACTGTGGGGAGCCTTATATACCATGTGGGGCCACTATTGGGGGCTCAGGGGAGCATTTTATGCCGTGGGGCATTATATACCATGTGGAGCATTATACTGTGTGGGGGGGGGGGGCTCAAAATTCCTGCTGGCAGCCCTGTGTGCTATGTCTGCATCACAGCTCCCTCACTATATTCTTGCACATACGTGTACTGCTCCATGGCTTTGTCATTCCCCATACAGTACGGTGCATGGAGTTATTGGGGCCTGCACAGTACTATAGGGGCTGACTATACTGGGAACATACTCAGTAACGCCAGATAGTGAGCACATATGTAAGACTTCAGTGAAGGAGCTGTGGTGTAGGCTATTAGCAGGAAGCTGTTGAGTGGGGCCCCAGAACAAGTTTCTCTGGTGGGCCTAAGGCCCTTCAGTCCGACACTATATAACGGAGAACTATTATATATAAGGGTGGGTTACTATATATAATTGGGAAACTTAAATATGTGGGGGCTATTATAAGGGGGAGCTATTATTTATAAGAGGGGAACTATTTATAAGGGGGGTATAATTGTTAAGTGAGCTTATTTATAAAGGGGGGCTATTAGTGATAATGGGGACTATTATTTATAAGGGTAACTATTATTTATGAGAGTTCTATTATTAATAAGGGAGCAGTATTATTTTTACGGGGTGACTGTTACTGATAAGGGAGAATATTACTGATACAGGGCACTATTTATCATTTATAAGGATGCTATTACTGATAAAGGTGTAATATTATTTATAAGCAGGGATTATTATTTATAAGGAGGCGCTATAATAACTGATGACTGGGTGCAAAAATCTATTAGGTGGTACAAAGGTGCTCATCTGAATTGTGTGTGGTAAAATGGGGCTTGTTATTACTTTTTTGTTGGCAGAAAGGAGGCGTTATTATAGGGGTTGCCACTGCAAGACGATGGTTTTGTTTGCATATCAGCATTTGGGGCCCCACTTTTAATTTTGCCCAGGGCCCCACTTTGTCTAAAACCGGCCCTGGTCATGGCGACTTATTTTTTTATTACTGTGTGACATCACTATGGTTATTATTCGTTTAATGTTACATGACTATATGTTTATCATAGCTGCACTGTGACATCACTATGTTTGCTACCTCTCTGCTGGGATATTTTGTTAAGTACATTATCTACCTTCTATGACATAACTATGAGGCTACATGAACATGTGTATGTCTAGGTCCATGGAAAACAGTATGGATAACACATGGATGATATCAGTTGTGCTCTCCATGGACCCATTCATTTCATTAATGAGTCGGGGCTGCAAAGCAAGAATAGGACCTGTTCTGAGTTTTGCCTCTGAAAAGGACTTGTTATAATATATGAGTATGTGTATGAGGCCATAAGAAAAATATGGGTCAGTGTGCTAGCCATTAAAAACACAGATAGTGCACCAACAAAGCACACATTAATATGTTTGGAGTCTAAGAATTTTTTGTGTAGCGATGTAACTGTTTTGTGTTTATTTTCATTTGTGTAAGAAATTGGGTTACAGTTGCGCTTCCACAGCTTCAACTCAAATACTATGTACTATTAACCAGTACAGTATTTGGGATCTATTTAGAGTCATTTTGAATATAATATATAATCAAAACTAATGAACTCCAAAACACATGATGCAATTGCATTAATGATAATTGACATAATGATCTGTTTGTTCCATATGCTACCTTAAGGAGCATATACAGTCATGGCTGTAAGTGTTGGCACCCTTGACATTTTTCTAGAAAATTAAGTATTTCTCCCAGAAAATTATTGCAATTACACATATTTTGTTATACACGTGTTTATTTCCTTTGTGTGTAGTGGAATAACACTAAAAACTGAGAAAAAAAGGCGAATTGGACATAATTTCACACAAAAATCCCAAAATGGGCAGGACAAAATTTTAGGCACCTTTTCAAAATTGTGGGTAAATAACTTTGTTCCAATCATGTGATGCTTGTTTAAACTCACCTGGCGGCAAGTAACAGGTGTGGGCAATATAAAAATCACACCTGAAACCAGATAAAAAGGAGAGAAGTTGACTCAATCTTTGCATTGTGTGTCTGTGTGTGCCCCACTAAGCATGGAAAACAAAAAGAGAAGAGAACTGTCTGACTTGACAACCAAAATTGTGGAAAAATATAATCAACAATCTCAAGGTTACAAGTCCATCTCCATGGTTCTTGATGTTCCTTTGTCCACGGTGTGCAACATATTCAAGAAGTTTACAACCCATGGCACTGTAGCGAATATCCCTGGATGTGGATGGAAGAGAAAAAAATGATGAAAGGTTGCAACGCAGGATAGTCTAGTTTGTGGATAATCAGCCCAATCAAATTCCAAAGAAATTCAAGCTGTCTTGCATACTCAGGGTACATCCGTGTCAGCACCAACTATCCATTGACATTTGAATTAAATGAAACAATATGGCAGAAGACCCAGGAGGACCCCACTGCTGACACAGACACATAAAAAAGCTAGACTGCAGTTTGCCAAAATGTATGTGAGTAAGTCAAAATCCTTCTGGGAAAACGTCTTCTGGACAGATCAGACCAAGATAAAGCTATTTGGTAAAGCACATCAGGCCTACAATGAAAATAACACAGTACCAACAGTCAAATATGGTGGAGGCTCAAAGATGTTTTGGGGTTGTTTTGCTGGCTCTGACACTGGGTTTCTTAACTGTGTGTAAGGCATAGTGGGTCACAATGTAGGGCCTAGTGTCAAAAAGCTGGGTTTGAATTCTAGGCCTTGGGTCTTCCAGCAGGATAATGACCCCAAACATACTTCAAAGAGCACCCAGTAATGGATGAAAACAAAGCACTGAAGAGGCCAGCAATGAGTCTGCATCTAAATCCCATTAAACACATGTGGAGAGATCTTAAAATTGCTGTTGGAAGAAGGCACCCTTCAAATATGATAAACCTGGAGCAGTTAGCAAAAGAAGAGTGGTCTAAAATTCCAGTTGAGAGGTCCTAAGAAGCTTATTGATGGTTATAGGAAGTAGAAATGAGAGAAGTATTCAAAAATTCGATTCAGTAACTAAGCTGAATTTCGCGATATGATTCTATTCGATCCGAATTAAATCGCGCCGAATCGCATACCAAAAACTATTAATTGGCTACAGAGAGCCGGGGTAGGCAGCAAAATGGCGGAACCCCTTGGATGCCGTGGTCAATTACAGCTAACACCCTGCTCCATAACCGATCGGGGGGATTGAACACCTTGGATGCAGCGGTTAAACATGCCGTGTGCGCTCGCAAAGGGGTTAAAGGGATGTAACATCACAGGGCTGGCTGCTGATTGGCTGCACGCATGGCATTGTGGGTGATCCCGTGTTCCCAGAGTTCCTTGCCCCATGTAGAGGAGCCATTTTGAACTAAATGCGAATCGTTACCACAAAGCGTGAGGAAATTCGGGTTCGATGCAAATCGAATATTTCCTGAAGTTCAGATCGAATTCCATTTCTGCAGCTTCGATTTGCTCATCTCTAATAGGAAGCAATTAATTTCAGTTATTTTTTTCCAAAGTGTGTGAAAGCAAACATTAAGTTGAGAGTGCCAGTGGTTTTGTCTTTTTTTTTTTCTCTGTATTTTGTATTGTTCCAATACAAAGGAAATAAACATGTGCATAACGTGTAATTGCAATAATTTTCTGGGAGAAATACTTCATTTTCTGGACAGATTTCAGGGGTGCCAACACTTACGGCCATGACTATATGAAATGACAAAGGTGTAGTCTTGTGACCAAGGCCCTCTCTACTGCTGTTTGAATTGTTGTTTTAGGGTAGGTTCACACCTGTCCTGGGCTCTCCATCGTTCATTCCAGGGGAAAGAAAAGTCCTTTGTGCAGGACTTTTCTCTCCAAAGCAGATATGAATCTACAGTCATGGCCAAAAGTTTTGAGAATGATACAAATATTAATTTTTACAAAGTCTACTGCTTCAGTTTTTCTAATGGCAATTCGCATATACTCCAGAATGTTATAAAGAGTGATCAGCTTAACAGCAATTACTTGCAAAGTCAATATTTGCCTAGAAAATGAACTTTATCCCCCAAAACACATTTCAACATCATTGCAGCCCTGCCTTAAAAGGACCACCTAACATCGTTTCAGTGATTTCTCCATTAACACAGGTGTGGGTGTTGATGAGGACAGGGCTGGAGATCAATCTGTCATGATTAAGTAAGAATGACACCACTGGACACTTTAAAAGGAGGCTGGTGCTTGCCATCATTGTTTCTCTTCTGTTAACCATGGATATCTCTAAAGAAACATGTGCAGTCATCATTGCACTGCACAAAAATGGCCTAACTGGGAAGAGTATTGCAGCTAGAAAGATTGCACCTCAGTCAACAATCTATCGCATCATCAAGAACTTCAAGGAGAGAGGTTCCATTGGTGCCAAAAAGGCTCCAGGGCGCCCAAGAAAGACCAGCAAGCGGCAGGACCATCTCTTAAAAGTGTTTCAGCTGCGGGATCGGGCTACCAGCAGTGCAGAGCTTGCTGAGGAATGGCAGCAGGCAGGTGTGAGTGCATCTGCACGCACTGTGAGGCGGAGACTCTTGGAGCAAGGCCTGGTCTCAAGGAGGGCAGCAAAGAAGCCACTTCTCTCCAGAAAAAACATCAGGGACAGACTGATATTCTGCAAAAGGTACAGGGAGTGGACTGCTGAGGACTGGGGTAAAGTCATTTTCTCTGATGAATCCCCTTTTCGATTGTTTGGAACATCTGGAAAACAGCTTATTCGGAGAAGAAGAGGTGAGCGCTACCACCAGTCTTGTCTCATGCCAACTGTAAAGCATCCTGAAACCATTCATGTGTGGAGTTGCTTCTCAGCCAAGGGAATCGGCTCTCACAGTCTTGCCTAAAAACACAGCCATGAATAAAGAATGGTACCAGAATGTCCTCCAAGAGCAACTTCTCCCAATCGTCCAAGAGCAGTTTGGCGCTCAACAATGCTTTTTCCAGTATGATGGAGCACCTTGCCATAAAGCAAAGGTGATAACTAAATGGCTCAGGGAACAAAACATAGAGATTTTGGGTCCATGGCCTGGAAACTCCCCAGATCTTAATCCCATTGAGAACTTGTGGTCAATCATCAAGAGACGGGTGGACAAACAAAAACCAACAAATTCAGACAAAATTAAAGCATTGATTCTGCAAGAATGGACTGCTATCAGTCAGGATTTGGTCCAGAAGTTGATTGAGAGCATGCCAGGGAGAATTGCAGAGGTCCTGAAGAAGAAGGGTCAACACTGCAAATATTGACTTGCTGCATTAACTCATTCTAACTGTCAATATAAGCTTCTGTTACTCATAATATGAATGCAATTATATTTCTGTATGTGATAAAAACATCTGACAAACACACATAAAAACCAGAGGGCAGCAGATCATGTGAAAATATAATATTTGTGTCATTCTCAAAACTTTTGGCCATGACTGTAGCCTAGTCTTTTGTCTGTACATGTATCTTCTGATTTCTAAAGTGCTTTTGAATATTGGAACTGCACGAACAATAATTTGTAATTAGACTGAGAGAATCTTTACAGATGAGTCCTAACTTACCTCTCTAATTGGCCGGACATGTCCAGATATGTGTGTCTTTAACCAAGTTTTAAATCAGATAAGGGTGGATTTATTTGTACAGTGGGTACGGAAAGTATTCAGACCCCTTTAAATTTTTCACTCTTTGTTTCATTGCAGCCATTTGCTAAAAGCAAAAAAGTTCATTTTATTTCTCATTAATGTACACTGAGCACCCCATCTTGACAGAAAAAAACAGAAATGTAGATATTTTTGCAGATTTATTAAAAAAGAAAAACTGAAATATCACATGGTCATAAGTATTCAGACCCTTTGCTCAATATTGAGTAGAAGCCCCTTCCTTTTGAGCTAGTACAGCCATGAGTCTTCTTGGGGATGATGCAACAAGTTTTTCACATCTGGATTTGGGGATCCTCTGCCATTCTTCCTTGCAGATTCTCTCCAGTTCCTTCAGGTTGGATGGTGAACGTTGGTGGACAGCCATTTTCAGGTCTCACCAGAGATGCTCAATTGGGTTGAGGTCAGAGTTTTTCTGAAGCCACTCCTTTGTTATTTTAGCTGTGTGCTTAGGGTCATTGTCTTGTTGGAAGGTGAACCTTCAGCCCATTCTGAGGTTCAGAGCACTCTGGAAGAGGTTTTCTTCCAGGATATCTCTGTATTTGGCTGCATTCATCTTTCCTTCAATTGCAACCAGTCGTCCTGTCCCTGCAGCTGAAAAACACCCCCATAGCATGATGCTGCCACCACCATGTTTTACTGTTGGGATTGTATTGGCAGGTGATGAGCAGTGCCTGGTTTTCTCCACACATACCGCTTAGAATTAATGCCAAAAAGTTCAATCTTCGTCTCATCAGTCCAGAGAATCTTATTTCTCATAGTCTGGGAGTCCTTCATGCGTTTTTTGGCAAACTCTATGCGGGCTTTCATATGTCTTGCACTGAGGAGAGGCTTCCTTCGGGCCACTCTGCCATAAAGCCCTGACTGGTGGAGGGCTGCAGTGATAGTTGACTTTGTGGAACTTTCTCCCATCTCCCTACTGCATCTCTGGAGCTCAGCCACAGTGATCTTTGTTTTCCTCTTTACCTTTCTCACCAAGGCTCTTCTCCCACGATTGCTCAGTTTGGCTGGACGGCCAGGTCTAAGAAGAGTTCTCGTCATCCCAAACGTCTTCCATTTAAGGATTATGGAGGCTGCTGTGCTCTTAGGAACCTTGAGTGCTGCAGAAATTCTTTTGTAACCTTGGCCAGATCTGTGCCTTGCCACAATTCTGTCTCTGAGCTCCTTGGGCTGTTGCTTTGACCTCATGATTCTCATTTGCTCTGACATGCACTTTGAGCTGTGAGGTCTTATATAGACAGGTGTGTGCCTTTCCTAATCAAGTTCAGTTTAATTAAACACAGCTGGACTCCGATGAAGGAGTAGAACCATCTCAAGGAGGATCAGAAGAAAATGGACGGCATGTGAGTTAAATATTAGTGTCACAGCAAAGGGTCTGAATACTTATGACCATGTGATATTTCAGTTTTTCTTTTTTAATAAATTTGCAAAAATATCTACATTTCTGTTTTTTTTTCTGTCAAGATGGGGTGCCGAGTGTACATTAATGAGAAATAAAATGAACTTTTTTGCTTTTAGCAAATGGCTGCAATGAAACAAAGAGTGAAAAATTTAAAGGGATCTGAATACTTTCCATACTCACTGTATATGTCTCTGTATGGAACAAAAAAAAAAACACATGTAAGTACAGTAGAACTTTACAGACTTCAGTGGCTTCTGTATTACAGCTGCATGCAAAGTTTGTATAGAGAAGTAATAACAACCATGTGCAAGAAAATATGTTAACAATTGTATTTACTTTCAATTAGGTTTTCATCACATTTTAATTTGATGTAATGTTAGGCCAGGTTCACAGTGCCATGAGATGGCTCTTCATCCACAGTAAGGATAGCACAGCATGCAGTGCTATTCTTGACATCAAAATAGTGGAACCCTTATATACCCCAATTCTAGCTCAGTGGAGTCAATTGGGTACACTTGGAACTTTAATAAAGTAAGATGGATCCAGCATAGAGTTGAGGCTTCCATTCTAAAATTTTATTCAATGTAACAAAACAAAAAAGAAAAAACACCAATGGGCCCATTATAAATCAGTGGGAGGTAGATAAATGAATCCTGTCTGATTATGACAGATAATGACAGGTCGGCATACAAGAAAAAAGAATGCATGTAAAAAGACGCACACCATAAATATACACAAACTAAATTAGTTTATTGAATTCATATAAGAGACACACAAAAATATATTAAAAACATTTAAAAATTCATACATAACACAAAAGTCCTCCCTATTATAAGAGCAGACCCTATGTTGTTGGAGTGGTTATAAATAAACAAATCACAGGATTGGGTTTTTCAATATGTAAGATAAAATCTAACCTTTAATGATATAGAATGAAAGTGGAAAATAGTCGGCTATTTTGCAAGTACCAGAGCCTACCATTCTGGCTCTGGGAAATGTGGTTTTAACCGCAATTCTCCTTACTTATCTTGCTATTTACTATCTCCTGATGATCTTGCGCTATTCTGTAGGCGAGAGAAACATGTTGAGAATTTATGATATCTATTAGTTGCTACCCTTAGCTGTCCTCTAGTGGTCATTATTTAGCAGTTTTGGGTGGAGCTGGACACTATATATCCTGGGGGAGACGGTCGACCTGTATATCCTAGTGGTCATGCTTCATCTGTTTATTAGCTTATTATCTAGCTAGCTATATTCCACTAGTAAGGGTATTATCAATCTTTAGGAGAACATTTATGTATTTGCTCCTGATTGCTGGGACTTGTAGTGCACCTTCCCCAATGTAGGCTTTATCTTAACCAGTCAGCCCAAACCTTTCAGTGGGGACTGATGCATGCTATCAGTTCCAGTATAAGAGTATATTTATTGGTCTCTTAAGCCCATATTTATCTATGGGGTATTTATAGGGACTATGGGTATCTCAGTGTAATGTAGTTTTATGTTTGGCACTCATTTTAATCTTAATCATTAAAGGTTAAATTTTATCTTACATGTTTTATTTGTGAAAACCCAATCCTGTGATTTGTCCTTTCTACTTTGGAGTTTTTCTGTCACCCACTGTGAATTATGGTTATAAATAAACCAACAAACTGATACTGATGTCTGGCCATATATATATATATATATATATATATATATATATAAAAATGCTAATAAACTAATAAATATATATAAAATAAACAAGGGGGGAAATATCCAAACATAAGCAAATATACTTACAATACCACCATACCCAACAGTGAGAATACAGCTTAAGCATGTGGAAACTAGCAGGCTTTCAGGGCGCCCCCACCCCATGCAGCTTTGTCAGGGGTATAAATCCCACACACTCCCCATAATATAATTACACAGGTGAAAAAAGAGCAGTCACAGATGTCTAATAAATGTTGCTATTAAATCTGGAAACAAATTCTAAAACCCAAATAGTAAGCAAGGGTTAGTTCTGGTTTATCCCTGCAAGGCCCAGTTTTACTAAAATCATAATGTGCAAGCACTAATATATGTCACAAATGAAAGTTAACTCCTGCCATTCACTGGCAAAGTATGAATAGTTACGGATGATTCCGATCAAATGTGGACATCCTAATGACATCAAAGGCAAAACCTTCCTATTGTGTGAACAGTGAACTATACATAGCATTAGTCTACTGTGAGGGATATCTGTGTGTGTGTGTGTGAACAATGACCTACATATCACAACAGTATATTTACCTGAAATTGAGACAGGTTCCAATTGTGAATATCCTAATGACATTAAAAGCAAAACCTTTGTTGTATATAAATAGTGACCTGTACATAACATCAGTATACTCTGAGGGATATCTGTGTGTGAACTATGACTTACACGTAACAGAAGGAACAGTTATACATCTGGACAGAACAATTGTATTTGTCCTGGATCCCGTAAAAATAGAAGCCTTTATGAAGGTGCTAACAGAGAAGGTAGATGAAATATTCAAAAAAACATGATGAACCTGAACTGTATCTGTTCTAGTGATGGATTTCTAGATAACTTGACTTGCCTCTCCCTGCTTAACTGATAACCTTGTGCTGGGATCTGTGCTATAGATGTGTTTCTACCACTGACAGTGTCGGGTTGTCATGCCTTTCAGTGCCTACTGATGACATTAGGCTTAGCAACTTATTTTAGGAAGAAGTTGTCAAAGAACCCTTGCCTGCAGAATAACATGTACTGTTTGTATGGCATTTCTGCATTGTTATTCCAGACTCCAAAGACATACTTGTAGGGAACCTACATCATGAGCCCTACATGGGACAGTGACTGATAATATCTGTAAAGCGCTACAGAATAAGATGGTGATATACAAGTAAGAGAAATGAATAAATAACTAAAGTAAACTATGACTCTAACCCTGGCTTTGACTGTGTTATGCGATTACGCTTATGTCTTGATTTTTGGATTTGTTACCTGGTACCTGTTGTTCTATCTGATGTTATGGCTCCATACTACACCTCTGTCTATAGTTTGTTGCATTCTGACTGTTATAGTGATGATCCTGCTCCTGAAGTCAAATGGTAACATTTCTTTTGGCTACAACCTCAAATCTAACTTGAGTCCATACCTTCTTGCGGGGCTTAAAGGTAGAGATGGTCTAACCCCTCAGGATTTGTTTTGGGATTGGCCAGCTTGGGTCCCTGATTCATTCCGGGTCAAACAAGTTTGGTACGAACCACACCTTAAATTGGCTTAAAACATAGCGTAGAACACTCTCAGGGCTACTAGAAACTAGAATATAATTTCTAGCTCAGGTGAACACAGCTGAAATGATGTCAGTGATATTATTATACTCCGGAGTCTCTTCAGACCCCAAAGTATAATAGGTGGAGGCCCAGAGGAGTTGTTAAAAACACATTCATACTCCTTCCCTTACATCTTTTTTGGCCTACTTGGAGTGTTCAGTACTCTCCTGGTGACATCCGTCCTCTTCTGTGATGTCATCAGCCCAGGGTCACTTCTGAGTCCTGTGATTGAGCCACTAATGGTCAACGGAGTGCCCATGTCACAGGCCATTTTAATTCGCCTGAGAGGAATCTCCATTTGTTCAAACTTGTAAAAAAAAAAAAAATCAAACAATTTGGAATAATCGGGTTGAGCCCAGTTCGCTACTCTAGTTAAGAGTGAATATTCTTCAAGAAAAAGGAAATTTCTTTGCCTCCACACCCCAGTTTAGCATTAAACTAATAGTAGATTAAAAGATTCACTTCCCTAGTGATAAACATAATAGATGGAAATATCATAACATTTTAGATATTTTAAAGAATAAACTATGGAAAGCAATAAATATTTCAGTTATAGTTGTATCGGCCTTGTGGGAACTAAAAGAGTATACTGTTTCCACTCAAACGTCTCTTTATAAGTGGATAATGACATCTCAGAAATCTCTCAGCGCACTTGCCATTATTTCTATTGCAAATTCATCTCATAAAATGCATTACACATCTACTAATGAAAAGCTCAAATTCAATCCTGGACTGTCTAATTGTTTCCTGAAACTAACCATTGAATTTCAATCTCTCTGGCTATTTACATTCTAGTTGGAAATAGATGTTCTACATTAACTGATTAGAATGCATAAAAAGTGTTTGCTGGTTCTTTTGAGGCTGAAACTGCTTAAAGTTTTAGACACCTGTAGTGTCTTTGTTCTCTGAATTATGAAAACAAGAAATCTGAGACACAAAGGAACAAATAATTGGAAAGTGAACAATAGAAAAAGAAATAAATAATTTGATTTGTGTTTTAAGTCAGAATACTGTGTTACAGCTCACCTCTAGGTATAATGTAAAAAAGTAAAACAACTAGCTAATGCATACTTTACTGATCATGTATTTATCTTGAGTTACATCATAATTTACATTAATAATTAATATTGTGTTCAAATATATCCAGACTCCAAAGTGTAAAACTCCCAACACCCCCTTCTTGTTCAGTGTCAGTGTCTTCTTCAACCAGATAACATCAAGCAAGTAAAGGTCTGTAAACGCAAACTTTTTGCTTCCATTATACCTATAGGGAAACCGCCTGCATTTCCGTAGGTGTAATTGATATGGTGCGATTTCTAAAACCGCAATGGCATATTTTTCCAGAATTTGTGGATGGGAGTCACTCAAAATAAAATAACTTTTTGTGTCTTTTAAATGCATGAAAAAAAAAAATAAATAGAAGCCCTTTACTATGAGATGGGTAGTAAAGGATAGATGATGAAAAAATGTACCTGAATTGCTGGGTATAACCTGCTGTACAGTAGCAGTTGGTAGCGCACTGTGAAACAACATGCAGTTTTACTGTGAATCCCTTTGGTTTCCATTTTACAGATTATGGCATCAACTTCCATGTTCCTTGGGCTTGTTTACTAGAGAGAGAATATATATATATATATATATATATATATATATATATATATATATAAATTTTTTTTTTATATGTTATTAATACACTTGCATACCTGCTGAAATGCTTGATGACGTTCCAATTCTGTAGACTATGTATTTCCATGCTAGGCTAAGTAAGAGAGAAGCTGTTGGAGAAAATTCAAATGTAGAAAAATCTATGGGATTGATGAATTTCCCCTACTATCTGAAAAGTTTCAGAAACTTTTTTTTTTTATTATTTATACAGTAAATCCATCCATGAAGGTACTTGACTTGTCATTAGATCAGACGTTGATGTTTGTTGGCTTGTTCATGTCATTTGTACATTCACTGTCCTGGAAAATCATCAGCTTTTGACCAACAATATTAAAAAGTAAATATGATGTTGTAATTTGTCATTTTCTGGGTTTTGCTACAATGAAGCCTTGACAATATTATACAGTATTTGATGAGAAGCTAGGAAATTGGTCCATAAATAGTTCAATGCTACCATAATAGTTGTGATTCATTATTCAAGCTGGAATGAAAATAGAGGCTAAATAAGGCATCCATTTAGTGTGATAAGATATTCAAAAACATCAATTTATTGGTATAGTTATAGGGGTTGCAGTGGTCAGTCTTATGAGCTGACCCCTAAGCCAGGGGGACACAGGGTCCCCTCACCACACTACCACTTTCTGCCAGTGGTGTAACTAAGGTCTTGTGGGCCCCGATGCAAACTTTTGTCCGGGGCCCCCTACCCCCTCCCTAGATCAAGTTCTTGATAGTTACGGGTGCTACATGCAATATCTCAGATACTTGAAAGAGATACAGCTTTAGTACCCACAACCAGGGGCGCACCACTAATGAGGCGAAGTGAGGCGGCCGCCTCAGGCAGCACTGTCCGTCACTGTATGGGGGGGCGGCATTTTTACTATTCAATATAAACCAGCACAGGCAGCTTTAAAAAAAAAGCAGAGCAGAGCGGGGCCTGTCCTGGGCTGGTTTACGAGACATCCCATCTCAGCGCAGGCGGCGATACAGTGCATCAAGGTATTGAAGGTGAGTATAACTTTTTTTTATATATAAATAGGACGTAACCTGCTGGAGTATCCCTAGCAGGTAACGGCCTATTTATTTACCTACCCCGCGTCTGTTCGTGGCCGCCTCCGCTTCCCCTTCTGCTATGGGACGCAAAAGGGGAAGTGGGTGCCGCTGTGAGCAGCCACGGGCATCGGTAAGTGAGGTCGCGGGCCTTAGATACTACTATTATTATACTCTGGGTTCTTTTCAGACCCCAGAGTATAATAATCGGAGGCCCAGGGGAGGTGAGAGAACATAAAAACATATCCTACTTACCTCTCCTGCGATCGGTGTTACTCCGAGCAGGCTTGAGGCCTCTGCTGACGTCATCAGGTCGCATCGCCGGCCTGATCACGTGATGTGCGCGCGCAATTAAACAGGGCCGAAAGCTGCAAGGAGTGCACCGGTGTCCAGGATAGGTAAGTAACACTAGTTTTTATGTTTGTCACCTCCCCTGGGTCTCCGTTCATTATACTCCTGGGTCTGAAAATACCCCAGAGTATAATAATAGTTCATGGGTGGGCTCTATGGGGCATAATACCCTGTGTAGGGACCACTGTGGAGCATAATACAAGTGCAGGGGCCACTATGGAGCATAATACCCTGTGCAGGGGCCACTATGGAGCATAATACCAGTGCAGGGGGGGGACACTATGGAGCATAATACCGTGTGCAGTGGCCACTGTGGAGCATAATACCGTGTGCAGGGGCCAATATGGAGCATAATACCGTGTGCAGGGGCCAATATGGGGCATAATGCCGTGTGCAGGGGCCACTAGGGAGCATAAAACTGTGTGCAGGGGTTGCTGTAGAACAGGGGTCTCAAACTCAATTTACCCGGGGGCCGCTGGAGGTAGAGTCTGGGTGAGGCTGGGCCGTATCAGGTTTTCCACACCGGTAATAGGCTCCATATTGGCCCCTGCACACGGTATTATGCTCCACAGTGGCCCCTGCACTTGTATTATGCTCCCTAGTGGCCCCTGCACTTATATTATGCTCCCTAGTGGCCCCTGCACTTGTATTATGCTCCCTAGTGGCCCCTGCACTTGTATTATGCTCCATTGTGGCCCCTGCACACGGTATTATGCTCCATAGTGGCCCCTGCACACGGTATTATGCTCCCTAGTGGCCCCTGCACTTGTATTATGCTCCATTGTTGCCCCTGCACACGGTATTATGCTCCCTAGTGGCCCCTGCACTTGTATTATGCTCCCTAGTGGCCCCTGCACTTGTATTATGCTCCCTAGTGGCCCCTGCACTTGTATTATGCTCCATTGTGGCCCCTGCACACGGTATTATGCTCCACAGTGGCCCCTGCACACGGTATTGTGCCCCATAGTTGCCCACCCACGAACTATTATTATACTCTGGGGTCTTTTCAGAACCCAGAGTATAATGATCGGAGATCCAGGGGAGGTGACAAACATAAAAACCAGTGTTACTTACCTATCCTGGAAACCGGAGCACTCCCAGCAGCTTTCGGCCCTGTCTAATTGCGCACAGACGTCACGTGATGAGACCGGCGACGCGACCTGTTGACGTCACCAGAGCGCCCAAGCCTGATCGGAGTGACAGCGGATCGCAGGAGAGGTGAGTAGCATTGGTTTTTATGTTCCTTCACCTCCCCTGGGTCTCCGATTATTATACTCCGGGGTCTAAAAAGGCCCCCGGAGTATAATAATCGTAGTATTTGAGGCCCGCGGCCTCAATTACTGAAGCCCGCGGATGCTCACAGTGGCATCCACTTCCTCTTCTGCGTCCCATAGCAGAAGGGGGAAGTGGGGGCGGCCACGAGCAGACGCCGGGTAGGGAAATAAATAGGCAGGTAACGGCCTATTTATATAAATAAAAAAACTTATCCTCACCTATCTGCGATGCCTTGATGCAGCCACCGCCTCCTCCTCTTGTCCGAGACGTCTGTGTCTCAGCGTAGGAGGCGCGATGACGTAATTATATCGCTGCCTGCGCTGTGATGTGGACGTCTCATAAGCCAGCCCAGGACAGGCCCCGCTCAGCGTTGTTTTTTTTAAAGCGGCCTGTCCTGGGCTGGTTTACATTAGATCATTCGTATCAAACTCGGGCCGCACTAACATTAAACTTTGATATTGAGGTGGGGGCCGCAAAAACTATTGTCCCGAGGGCTGCAGTTGGCCCGCGGGCCGCGAGCTTGAGACCCCTGCTGTAGAACATAATACTGTGTGCAGTGGCCACTGCGGGGCATAATACCGTGTGCAGGGACCACTATAGAGCATAATACCGTGTGCAGGGGCTGCTGCGAGGCATAATACAGTGTGCAGGGGCCACTATGGAGCATAATACCGTGTGCAGGGGCCGCTGTGAGGCATAATACCATGTGCAGGGGCTGCTGTGGAACATTATTGTGTGTGTAAATGGGGCGCTATATTATAAGCTGTCTGTTTATAGTGACCATGTGATGTAATTCCAGCCTTGTCACATACTGTAGACATGTACAGGCCGAGGCTGTAGTTACATTACATGGCCGCTATAAGATGAATGACACTATGTAAACAGAGAAGTGGTCATGGCGCTTATACAGGTACCATTCAAACAACTGGTCAGTGGTGGTCCTGGGTTTTTGAGCCCCACTGATTAGTTTATTAATGACCTGGAAAACCTTTTAATTAGTTAACACCTGGGGCATTATTAATAAGGGGAACTATTTATACAGGGTACACATGGACATTATTAATATAAAGATGCACTTGGGGGTATTATTCATTATGGGAGGTTATATCATATATTTTATAACTGGGGGTAGCAGCAGGATGGGGGCTTTGTGTAGGTGAGGACAATGTGCGTTGGATGCCTGGAAAAGTGAGGAGCCAGAGATGTCTATGTGTTGCAAACTTTACAGAGACAAGTCACAGCTGGAAGAAATGGCCATGGCAGTCCAAAGGGAAGAGAAAGGAAATGTGAAGGAGTAGTCAGAGTCGTCACCTGTAACTCTAAAAATGTTACTGCCCTGTATTCACCTAAATGATAGAGGATAAATACCTGATTGATGGGGGTCTGTCTGCTGAGACCTCCACTGAACCTGAGAATTGGGTTTTTTCCCCCACTGGGTGGGAATTCAGCCTGACCACAGCCATATATATAGGTGTGTCACTTGGTGGATGGATGAACTAGAGTGGCTATCATTCACTTCAATGGGAGTGCCAAAGATAGCCGAAGTCCAGTACTCAGCTATCTGTGGCGCTCCTATTATAGAGAATGGGGGTCATGTGGGCTCGTCCATCCACCAAGCAGAAGATGTGTGAAGTTATTTTCATTGTTAATGCCGTGTTGTTGATCTGATACTGAAGTAATGTAGTAAGAAGAATTCTTAAAAACTGTTTCATAAGTTTTTGTATTGTGTATATTGTGCGACGATAACAGTGTGTTAAACTAGTAGCATGGAAACTCAATTTTTTTTTGGGGGGGGGGGGCATCTTTCTATAGTCCGCCTCAGGAAGCAAAGAGGCTAGGTTCACCACTGCTCACAATTGCATTTATCAAGAATACAGTACAGTGCCTGGCATGTAAACAATACTGGGACAGCGCCTGGCGTGTAAACAATACTGGGACAGTATAATATGCTCCACAGTGGCCCCTACACAGTATAATATGCTCCACAGTGGCCCACACACAGCATTTTATGCTCCTCAGTGGCCCCCACACAGCATTATATGCTCCGCAGTGGCCTCCACACAGCATTATGTGCTCCGCATTGGCCCCCACACAGTATTATATGCCCACGGTGGCCCTCAGACAGAATTATATGCTCCACAGTGGCCCCCACATAGTACTATATGCCCACAGTGGCCCCCACACATTATTAGGTGCTCCACAGAGGGGACCTGGCCCCTTTCCATTAAAAATAGGTATAGCGGTGGGGGAACCAGGCCTTCTCCGACCACTATCATGGTAGTCTTGGGCCCCGGCCATTTCCAGCTGGCCGCAGGCCCCGTACCTCTCTGGGCCCGGTCGCGACCATGATCGTTACGCCACTGCTCTCTGCTGTATTGAATTGTATGAGTACCTTCTCTCTACACAGTTTGTGGCAATATGTGTGTCTTCTATTCATCTCCTGGGTCCTACATTATACTGCTACTGCGGCACCATAGTGTAGGAGCCAGGAGGAGAATAGAAGGTACACATATTGCTATATGCCATGTTAGTGCTGTGTATAGAAAGGGTAATTATACATAAGTAAAAGTGCCCACTCCAAAGCTCAATTGTTGAGGGCAACATTATTTCCTGTGGAAACCACTATTGTGGAGGGCACATTGAGGGTACTATTTCCTTCTGGAACAACAAGGGAAGAATTATTCCCTTGCTGGGGACACAGTTACCTTGCATGGATCACAAAAGGAGACTGTTTCTTTTCAGGGGCAACAAGGGGGACCTATTAACTTGTGGGATGCTCTTGGCTGTTAGTGCTGCATCAGTGGGTCACTTTAGAGACCCAACGATACAGCTGAAAGTTACAGACAGGTATGGCAGTCAAGTTCTAAGCATTTAGCCACACATCCATTAGATCCAGGTGTAGGCAACCTTAGAGACGTGTGAGAATAATGTAGCGTCTAATAAATGCATTAATCCCTTTAGGCTACAAACTGTTTCTTTAAAAAAAAATGCCAGCAGAGTATCCCCATAAATAGTGCCGTTATAATGCCCGTAATATTAAAGAGAATATCCATCTTTTAAAAATGTATGGCCTATCCTTAAAATACATTCTCATTTTTAAATCGGCAGTGGGCAAACTCTCAGGATCCCCAAAGATGATTTTTTTTTTTAATTTTTCCCAGTTATTTGATATGTCCCAGAAGGCTCTCTAAGGAGGATAAATGTGATAAAAAAACATTTCTATATATGCAAAAATCTTGGATGAATAGATTTCTTCACTTGATATTCAACATATTGCTATAAATGTTAAATAATGAAAACAAATAACATTGCATTTTCAGGGGAAGAGACTACACATAGATTAAGTGAACCGTCTACATTAAATACCCTGTAGTATGTGGTAAAGTAATAAGTAACCAGATAAGGTGTATACATAAGAATATATGAAAATGCATACATTTCAAGGCACAGTACGAGTACTGAAATGCAAAAATTACCTGTGCTTTATGACACACAAAGGTTACGTACCTACCTCATTGCATAAGATATAAGTGAGCAAATAGTGATTACTTTAGAATTAATAGCAAAACAAAAAATCAGAAAACATTACAGATTGTAAACTGTGTACATAAACCAGAGATGACAAGGCAACCAAGGCTGTTGTTACTCAAAAATATCAAATTGACAAATATTATTGTATTGTATACAATGATAATGCATAGTGTTTATTTCCTGAGGTCTACAAATGGATTTTGACAAAAATGAAGGAAAATAAGCCATAATGTTTGATAATAAATCAGACTTGAAAATTATTAGGCTCAGCCTTAGAGTCTGGCTGTGAGGAAAATATTCTATCTAGTACCAAGGCATGAAATATAAAGATATTTTAGAAATTATACTGGAGCAAGAATGCCGTATTACTTACATGTATTTAACCTTCATTTTTTACTTTAAATCAATGTTAGGCCAGGGCCCCACCTTGTTTTTATATATATATATATATATATATATATATATATATATATATATATATGTCATTTAAAGGAATGTATCACTTTGGAGACATTTTTTCAGAATACTGCTGAATTATTGGAGCCCTTTGTGTCCAAGGGACATTATGTGTGCAATGGGCTTTGTAGCTCATTTGAGCATGTGTTGCTGTGTGATCATTCTTCTTCATCTAGGTGAACTATATAATTACTTCTTCTGTATGAGCTGGATTCTGTGCCCTGAAAAGTCAAGGTAAAACTGATTATGGCATTCATACTGTGCGCCTCATTAATGAAAATTTCATTTTTATGGTTTTGTCGTACTTTAAGGATTTTCTTGAAATCACAGAAACCATATGTGCTTGTGCAAATCAATTTACCAGTTGCTATGGCAATGGGCAATTTGCATTTGAAAAATAATGATACTAAAGTAAAATATAGAATGTTATTTGAATAACAACAAACTTTTTAGTGACTCATTTTTATTCTGTACTTTATTGTTTAAAATGTTTTATTCACATAAATCTGAAAAAAGATGTTTCGTGTACTCATGAAATGAAGTGTACTTAGAGGAGAAACATCAGAGAAAAACACTAAGATAAATGAGAGCTAGAAGCATAGACATATGATACTTCATTTTTAAGACAGTTCAAAGTTTCTCCTCTAGTGTCTATTCCTGTTAGTGGTGGATCAGGATCATCTGCATCACATCAGTCTAACTGATGATCAGTACATTGTGTGATTAGTGTCTGTGGCTGGGTTAATTGATCGATGATCGTAGTCCATATTGGAAATAGATGTCCTCTTAGGTTGCGATTGCTGAGATTCAAGAAAGTGCACATATATTGTGTCACTTCAGTAATCTTATTTGTTGTAGAATTAGTTCAGTGTGTACAACAGTTTACCTGAGCAGTTGAGTTCTTATATTGCCTTACCCACTCTAGAAAAATCTTAACACATGTCCGAGCTCAAGACACTGACTACTGAGCTCAATATATGTATACACACAAACACACACACACACACACACACACACACACACACACACACACACACACGGAAGTTGTTCTTTTTATATAAGTGTACAATGTTTGTATATAGCTTGTTTGAATAAAAGTATTTATTTTATTCATTTCAATTTATGTTTTTAAATGTTTGTGAATTGTGTCACAAGGCATCATATTATATGATTCATGCCTACAATAGTTCAGCATACTCATGCTGGGCCATTTTTTTGCCACCAGTTACGTTTGTATATAAAACCACTGAAATGTATATTACACTATGCTGTACTTGACAAAGGGGTTCTAAGCACCCTGCAATGTGTTGTAAGAGCACTTAATTCAAATAAAGAATATTGGTACAAAAACTCCTTTAAAGTACTGCCTCTAAGAGATCATTGTGCCTTAACAGTGTTTGGAGCTTAACTAGAATACTCCAACTATGATCACCAGTCACTACTATTAGGATAATTAAAAATAAATCTTCTGCAAATCCCCAGCAAAATCTGCTGCCAAATTCTTTCGAACCATTGCAAAGTATTTCTGATATCCTCCAGCAGCAAGCTTTAGCCCCTTTCTTTAGGTTAAATATGGTATATTATAATGTTTTGTAATGTTTTTTTTTCTTTTATAGCATATAGCACCATTATTTATAAATACAGTATATTACAATATTATTTATGTGCACAGTTAATTGAGGTATTATTTGTGTGTGATATATGTATGTATATGTGTGTGTGTGTGTGTGTGTGTATATATAACTATATATATATATATATATATATATATATATATATATATATAACGTACAGACCAAAAGTTTGGACACACCTTCTCATTCCAAGAGTTGTCTGTATTTCCATGACTATAAAAATTGTAGATTCACACTGAAGGCATCAAAACTATGAATTAACACATGTGGAATTATATACTTAACAAAAAAGTGTGAAACAACTGAAAATATGTCTTATATTCTAGGTTCTTCAAAGTAGCCACCTTTTGCTTTGATTACTGCTTTGCACACTCTTGGCATTCTCTTGATGAGCTTCAAGAGGTAGTCACTTGAAATGATCTTCCAAAAGTCTTGAAGGAGTTCCCAGAGAGGCTTAGCACTTGTTGGCCCTTTTGCCTTTACTCTGCGGTCCAGCTCATCCTAAACCATCTTGATTGGGTTCAGGTCTGGAGACTGTAGAGGCCAGGCCATCTGGCGTAGCACCCCATCACTCTCCTTCTTGGTCAAATAGCCCTTACACAGTCTGGAGGTGTGTTTGGGGTCATTGTCCTGTTGAAAAATAAATGATGGTCCAACTAAACGCAAACCGGATGGAATAGCATGCCGCTGCAAGATGCTGTGGTAACCATGCTGGTTCAGTATTCCTTCAATCTTGAATAAATCCCCAACAGTGTCACCAGCAAAGCACCCCCACACCATCACACCTCCTCCTCCATGCTCCACGGTGGGAACCAGGCATGTACAGTCCATTCGTTCACCTTTTCTGCGTCGCACAAAGACACGGTGGTTGGAACCAAAGATCTCAAATTTGGACTCATCAGACCAAAGCACAGATTTCCACAGGTCTAATGTCTATTCCTTGTGTTCTTTAGCCCAAACAAGTCTCTTCTGCTTGTTGCCTGTCCTTAGCAGTGGTTTCCTAGCAGCTATTTTACCATGAAGGCCTGCTGCACACAGTCTCCTCTTAACAGTTGTTGTAGAGATGTGTCTGCTGCTAGAACTCTGTGTGGCATTGACCTGGTCTCTAATCTGAGCTGCTGTTAACCTGCGATTTCTGAGGCTGGTGACTCGGATGAACTTATCCTCCGCAGCAGAGGTGACTCTTGGTCTTCCTTTCCTGGGGCGGTCTTCATGTGAGCCAGTTTCTTTGTAGCGCTTGATGGTTTTGGCCACTGCACTTGGGGACACTTTCAAAGTTTTCCCAATTTTTCGGACTGACTGACCTTCATTTCTTAAAGTAATGATGGCCACTCGTTTTTCTTTACTTAGCTGCTTTTTTCTTGCCATAATACAAATTCTAACACTCCATTCAGTAGGACTATCAGCTGTGTATCCACATGACTTCTGAACAACACAACTGATGGTCCCAACCCCATTTATAAGGCAAGAAATCCCACTTATTAAACCTGACAGGGCACACCTGTGAAGTGAAAACCATTTCAGGTGACTTCCCCTTGAAGCTCCTCAAGAGAATGCCAAGAGTGTGCAAAGCAGTAATCAAAGCAAAAGGTGGCTACTTTGAAGAACCTAGAATATAAGAGATATTTTCAGTTGTTTCACACTTTTTTGTTAAGTATATAATTCCACATGTGTTAATTCATAGTTTTGATGCCTTCAGTGTGAATCTACAATTTTTATAGTCATGAAAATACAGAAAACTCTTGGAATGAGAAGGTGTGTCCAAACTTTTGGTCTGTACTGTATATATATATATACACATATATCACACAAAAATAATTCCAATTGCATGTAGAGCCCTCACTTTGTTCAGAGGTAATGGTGGGTCAAAGCTGAATAGCGGCACCAGCTTTGACTTACTTAATGCCTCTGATAGTAAAATGTAAAAGGGCTATATATATATATATATATATATATATATACAGTATATATATATGCACTAGTTATTCATTTTGATACACAATACTTGCGCTCAAATACGGGAAAAAAAAATAAAAACAACATCGAGTAATATGGAATAACTCACGCTAAAACACACATGTGATTGGTCAGTTGACCACTACAGTGCCATTTCCACATGTAAAATTTTCCAATATACCAGTACATGAACCAGTTAAAGAAGAAGTCTCCCAGCTCCTTTCTTCTTCTGACCCTACTACCTACTTCATTTACTTTAATATTTAGCCTCTCTCTTCTGGAATCTTTCCCTCGCTTTCAAACATGCTGTCATAGCCCCACTACTGAAGAAATCCTCCCTTGACCCCTCCTGTGCTGCTAACTACTGACTGGTCTCTAACCACCCCTTTGTCTCCAAAATCTTGGATTGCTTGGTCTATTCTCATTTAATCTGCTATCTTTCCGATAACTCTCTTTTTGACCTCTTACAATCGGGCTAATGCACTCTACTGATACGGCCCTTACAAAAGTCTCTTGGTTTTACTCACATCTCTGTCTGCACTTTCAGTGCATCATTTGCGGGCTCTGTCTCTTCCCCTCTTACCCTTGCTGTTGGGGTTCCTCAGGGCTCAGTCCTAGGCCCCCTGCTCTTCTCTCTCTACACAGTTCCTATTGGACAAACCATCACCAGATTTGGCTTTCGGTACCATCTTTATGCTGACGACATCCAATTTTTTACCTCATCCAGTGACATGACCTCTGCACTAATACAGAACACCAATGAGTGTCTTTCTGCTGTCTCAAATATCATGTCGTCGCTGTTTCCACAATCTACTAACAGACCTAACCCTTACATTTCCATTTCAGTATCCGGTCTTACCATAACTCCGAAGCAGTATGCCCGCTGCCTCTGGATTATGCTTGACTCGGGCCTTTCCTTCACCCCCCCCATATCCAAACACTCATATCATCTCCACCTCAAAAACATCTCCAGAATCCACTGTTTCCTTGACATGGAAACATTAAAGACCCTTATTGTTGCCTTGATTTGCTCTTGACTTGTCTACTACAACTCCTTACTAATCGGTCTTCCCCTTACTAAACTCTCCCCTCTACAATCTATTCTGAATGCGGCGGCCAGGCTCATCTATCAGTCTAGACGCTACAGCGATGCCTCCGGTCGTGTGGTCACTACATTGGCTGCCTATTCAATACAGAATACAATTTAAAAGTATCATCCTTATCCACAAGGCTCAACATAATGCAGCACTTCCCTACATTTCCTCCCTTATCTCTATCTGTCATCCACCCTGTGCTTTCTATTAAGTAAATGACCTAAGACTAACATTCTCTATTATCTGAAGTTCTATTTCAATCATTAATCTATTTGGACTATCAAAAACTATATGAACTTTTCCACCAAAGCGGGTTATATATATTAAATGCCTATGTAATACACAGTATATTGGCATATATACTGAGGATATGTGTGTGTGTGTATATAGATATATAATATGCCTAAGGAAACGCAAATATAATATTGAGAGACATTGTGAAGGTCGTCCATTGTCCTATCATTATAATAGAAACATGGAGGCATTTTTAAGGGTTCATCATTTTGTACTATACAATTAATAAAACTACACTGGAGAGGAGTTAACTTTATAAAGCAAATGTCCAGAGCCAAATGTCATTAGATTTTTAAAATTGTTACCATCATCCCAAATGGTTCAAATAGTGAAATAGAACTTTTTGCATTCTAGTTGTATATACCTTTAAATGGGGATATAATGGGGACCTCTTTATATAGCTGGAGATTGTATACGCTTTTATCCCTGACGAAGGAAAACTTCTGAAATGTGTTGGAGGCAGAGTTACTTTATGAAGCTATGAGTAACATCGCATAAAGAGGGAAGGCTCACTGGAGTACAGAGCGAGGCGGTATGCTACCAGCCGGAGCATCTCCTCAAGTACTATTCCAGATTGTTTTGTTCCTTGTATACTTGACAGAATACTTACCATATGTGGGCCCCTGGAGGAAATAAAATCATCTAAATTTTAGGTTAGTTCTCGAATATATGGCCATTAGGTGTTCATAAAGGACAGTGTGGGATTAACTGCATAGTGGCTTGCAGTATATATGCATGTACTGGTATATTGGAGCATTTTACATGTGGGATCGGCACTTAAGTGGTCAAGTAACTGATCAAATGTGCGTTTTATTGCAAGTTATTCCTTTGTTGAGATATTCATTTTGCTCAAGTTTCCAAAAAATGTGCAGTGTGTGGCAAGAAATGAGAATGTGTTCTCGGACTAGACTTCTAGAATTGCAATTTCATGTTAACATTGTTTAATATAAAAGTTCCGTTTTTATTGCTTAAACCAGTTCACCCGTATAGGAATCTGATGACAATAAATTATGCTTATCTTGTATGTATAGACAAAACCATTATTGATTAAATAATTTAGCCCTCAGATACATGGAGACTTTTAGTAGCTCAGCTGTGTATAGCTCTAAGGTACTTTTAAAATGTCTTCTGAACATAAAGAACAGTAAGACTTAACATGTGGCCTCTAGTTATAAATAGCCATAAATAGAATAGAGAAGGAAGAATGGTATTCCAAGAGATAGCATTATAAATAAATCTCTCTATGAATACAGCAAAAAGATTGCATCTTGGTGGACATATTGCTTCAGTCCAGTAAGTTATATACAGAGAATTGTAGTGTATGTTTCCCAAAAGACTGTATCAAGACTTGTAATCTCAAAACTGCCTGACGTGCAAGATCTATTGTGCTATCTTGTGTGTATTCCTCCTGCTCTCTGTCAGAAGTCATTAAAGCAAGCTGTTATTTGGGAGTGGGATTTTCCATCTCTCTAGGATGCATGTTATCTTAGTGAAATCAAAGTTTATTTTTTCCTTGCGTTCAATTCCCAAGCTGGAAGTGAAAGTGATATGACTGTGAGTAGTAGTCATTTTTTCTTGCAATATAGTTATCTGTCAGTGTCACCGCTTGTCCATATTAACATTATGAAATAGCAATAGTCAGCGGGCTTTAAAGAGATGGATGTCTGAATATCCCATACAAGATATATAAGCCATTTTTATCTCTGTTCTAGATTGTGAAGTTACACAGAGTAAACTTTAATATCTCCATCAGCTTTATCATTTTTATATTTTATTTAAGGCTGTCAGGATCTATCTGGTCAGTTAATGGACATTGGTATTAAGCTGACCATACATATGAGTTGACTGCAGTTATATTAAATAGGAGAGGGGAGGTAGCTGCTGCCAGGCATGCCTGGCACAGCGATATCTCCTAATGAATAAAAAAGGAAGGGGCATATTCAATCCATCAATGACTGACCGATTGATGTAGTGTTTCATAAGTGCAAAGGTCCCATGAGCTTTACAGTATTAGAGAGTCTGCATTTTGATATGGACCAGATTTCCTCAACAACGGCCTTTGCAGCCCACATGGTGGATGCAGAAACTGAAAAAACAGATATTAACCTATTGAAGCTCAATGATATATATATATAGTTAGTTAGTGCTCCATGATGTATATAATGATGTATACATAGCATAGGTGAATCCACTGTAGGAGCTTGATTTCCTACTGCAGCCATCTGGGATGACTAACTCTGATATCCTTAGGTGTAAACCATTATATGATGTGGTTAATAGTGACTGTGGCATATACGTTTTTACAGAGAGCCTTGTCTTTTATGGAAGCCTATAAGATCTAGACAGCGGCTGGGTCTAGCAGAATGGTTGTCAGTGTAAAACTGATAAATATAGTAATAATCACAATACAGAAGAATTTCAGTGAATTATACAAGTGTCAAGCGGTCACATGTTCAAGTTCCATATTGTAATGCCAGCACTCTGTATTTACCGGCGTACTACCTTTCCCAGAAGACTTAGCAGCCAGGCTACCTCTGTGAGAGTGCTTCCTCTTGCCAATACCTGTCTGCCTGTATGTATAAAGGGTTGGATTAATGCATCCTGTCTTTATGTCTGAGTTATGGGTCAGTCTGATGCCAAAGTCATGTCTAGGAGTCTGTGGATGTTAGTTCTTCTGTCTGCTATGTTTGAACTATGTCCTAGTTTTTGCCTGCTGGGTATGGATGCAAGTCCTTCCATTCTGTATAATTTGGCTTTGGGCTTCTGCCATGTATGCATCTGTTACTGTGTGGACACATTTGTCCTTTTGTTGTTTATTCCTGTGTGGATGTGTAGACCATCCACCATGTCTGCATCTCTGCTTCATGTGGCCTTCATACTACTGTTATATTCTGCTATCTGTGGCCTTGTGGCTTCTGCCATGTTTGAATCTCTGCTACATGTCCTGATATCCTGCTCTTCTATCCAGCTTCTGTTATCTGCTGTTGAGTCCTGTTCCTGATTTAGTACCTTTGTGAATTCCTGACTTTTATGGCCTATGTGCATATATTCTATCTATCCTGTATATACCCTGTATTTATACTATGTATTTTTGCCTGATTATGTGGTGCACTGTACCATAGTTCCAGCTGCTACCAATTTGGGACCACCTTAGGAGGTAACAACCTGGCAGACTTCCCAGACTTATTCCCATATGAGGGTTAAAGGGAAAAAAACAAGTAGTCTGCTTAGACAATGCCCTTAGAGGTGGCCCTAAGCCAGTCTAGTAGCACAGTTCACTGTGAATTACACCTATACATAATTGGTATCACCACAAAATTACTGTGTTTATCCTTTTCATCTTAAGAAAAAAAAAAAAAAAACAAAACAAAACCTGAAGAAGTGATCAACAGCTTGCATGTATGTCAAAAGGGTAGCTATGAAAACTACAGGTGGTCCTGCAAAAAACAAGCCCTTTACCCACTTCAACTGAAAAATGTAAAAAGTTAAGGCTCTCAGAATATAGCAATGCAAATTTTATGTTTTTTAACTTTATTTATACTGTACAGTGAAACATAAAAACAATGCCCAACCCCCCAAATTTACATATTTACTGTTTAGTTTCTATACCCTCCAAAAACCCAGAATGGTTCCCTTAAAAAACACAACTTGTGTGGTAAAAAACAAGCCACTATATTGCCATAGTGATAAAATTTTTAAAAAGTAAGTCATGGCTTTTAAAGATGAATGTGAAAAAAAAAACCAAAAAAAAAAAAACAAAACATGAGATAAAACCGGCCACACCAATAACTAGTTAAACAACCACAAGTATATTTGAGATTTCCACAATATGCTATCTATCCAGGTGTGCCCTTGCACATGGTCCATAAATCCTGCCCACATTTTCAGGGTAACAGTTGCTGTTTGTTTTTAACATTACTTATCCACTCATGTTCACCAAATAGTGGACTAAGGTGCAGCTCACTACCTAGAATAGAAAGTGGTGTGGGGTAGGTGGAAGAGAAGACCAGGAACCAGAAATAGGAGGCAGGAATGATACATGCAAAAAGTCAGGTTGTCAAAACAATTTTTTTTTTTTTTATTAACACATATTGCACTGAAATTCACTTCTGAGATATGGATGATGAACTCCTTTGGCTGGCCACTAATGCACACTACCTCCCTCTTGCCGCTACAAGGAATGGCTTCTCTACTATACCAAGTATGGCTGTGTTGGTAACTAACCAACTTGATTTTGTAATGAATGTCCTGAGCACAGACCTTTTTATGAGTACATCGCCTGTGTTCTGTCAACAGAATGAACTTACAATGTCAGTCTATCAAATTACAAGAAAAGTTTCACAATAAATGATATTAATATGATGCCCACCATCTTCATTCATCTTTAGTGTACTTCATGGATTTCTCAGTCCCATCTTTGTTTCTATTAAATGGCCAAAAATGGCCACCAGCTGTTCAAACTAGTTTATATGAACTGTGCACATCCCTCTGCTATGTTATTAGATCCAAGAAAAAGTGGGAATGTCTCAGACTATCTAAGAACACTGTACATATGATAGCCTGGGGTACTTTTCCCTGCTCTTAGATGGACCACAGATTTTTGTGATTATAGGGGTTTAACATAATTCAATGGCACACATAAGCTGAAAGGTTCCATTTTAAAATGTCTGTTTCTTGCTCTTAATTCTTATTGCAAGGATTTAATGGTCTAATTCTACAGTTTGCTCCCTTTGACAAGCTGGTAGAATCTAATTAATAGAGCTATTGAATAGGAGAAAAATGTGTTCAGTTTCAAAGAATGAAAGGGAATTTTTGAAAAAAAATTTTTTTGGGGGGTTACAATGGGAAGAAAACAGCACCGTGATAATTGCTACAAGTGCCATTACAATAGACCAATCTAAAGAAAGTAGCATTGAAGAATGATTCAATTGATAAAGCATATACCATGTGTTAAGTTTCAAGCAGTCACTGACTGCAATTGGGTTGTGTATTAATAAACTTCCCCCATGTAAGAAAAAAAAAACTCTTAATTAACTTTTTTTGATTAAGTAACATCTCTGTTCATTACATGTGGAGCAAAAAGCCAACTTCCTGATGATCAAATCAATGGCTGTTGTGGGGTTTTCACTGTGCCCAGTAATGGTTTATGCTTTTGCAAGTGACCAATCCCCTAGAAAGAGAAGCCATAGATAGATAGGGTAAAGTTGTCTAGGTCTGGATCATCTAGAACAGGGGTCAGCAACCTCCGGCAATCCAGCTGCTGGGAAACTACAACTCCCAACACGCTCCATTCACTTCCATGGGAGTTCCAAGAACAGCAGAGCAAGTATGCATGCTGGGAGTTGTAGTCTGACAACAGCTGGAGTGCCAAAGGTTGCCTACCCCTGATCTAAAATGTTAAATAGCACCCAAGATGGGCTCAGTCGAGCCATTATGTGAAATGTAGCAGCAAGATAATGTTTTAGGGCTTCCCACATTAGTTGAATATCTGGACATTACCAATGGCTAAAGAATATATCAGCTGCAGAGGAGACCCAACAAGGACTGTAACTGTGGGGAAATAGAAACCCTAAGTAGGGTCAGAAATAACTCACATGGAAGTATGGTGGTTAATTTTATGGTGGTAGTTAATAGGTCCTTGGCTTCTAAACTAGTCAGCCGAGTAGTCAATTTTTGCAGGCCTGTGCCCTCTCTTTACCAGTCCACCTCAGGCTTTATGATTTTCCTGTCGAGATTTGGTCAGGTGTGGGTAGACTTTTTACTGGGTATATTCAGAAATTATTTTTATTTTATTCTATTTGCTATTCACTAAGAAAATATTTAATAAAAAATAGTTAAAAGTTTTTGTGAACCTTGGTATTTTACATATTGGTACAACCTATTTTTAGCATGTAAAAGCAGCACTATTCACACATGAGAAACGTGGAACAATAGAATCCTTGAACACATTGTTCACGGATTATTAAAAGTCTTGTTTTTCTGATTCTATTTACCAGGCTTAGCATTTATAAGTAGTCCCTGTTCTCCCTTCAATGACTCACTGCTGCTATTGTTTCCTACCATAAAACAGGCAATCTCTTTATAATAAGAAAAGGTTGTTCGTGTAAGTGAATCTGCATTTTTAGGTAACTTTTGCAAGAGAAAGGCTTAGCTGATCTGATATTCCAGAATAAAATGTGATCCCTTCTTTGCAGCAACTGTATATTTAGTGGCAAAGTCAAAATATGGTCATATGTATAAGCAGTAATACATGAAAATCACATCTACAATCTGGTGACAGCACAGGCTATTTCTTTGTCAATTTGTACTTGAGGGACATAATATCAGAACATAGCACAATGCAAATATTTTTTACCAATCATCATACCATACACTACCCATAAAAGAAATATTATAATGTTGTAATGCTCCAAAACTAAGTAAACTGTATGTTGAGAATCGAAGCTGCAGAAGTGGAATTCGATCCGAATTTCAGGAAATATTCGATTTGCATTGAATCCGAATTTCCTCACGCTTCGTGGTAACAATTCTCAATTAGTTCAAAATGACTGCTCTACATGGGGCAATGAACTCTGGGAACGCGGGATCACCCACAATGCCATGCGTGCAGCCAATCAGCAGCCAGCCCTATGATGTCACATCCCTTTAACCTCTTTGCGAGCGCACACAGCATGTTTGACAGCTGCATCCACAGTGTTAAATCCCCCCGATTGGTTATGGAGCAGGGTGTTAGCTGTAACTGACAGCTAACACCCTGCTCCATAACCGATCCGGGTTTTAACAACTTGGATGCCGTGGTCATGTTTGACCACGGCATCCAAGGGGTTCCGCTATTTTGCCGCCCACCCCGGCTCTCTGCATTCAATAAATAGCTGTTTTTGGTATGTAATAAGCCACGATTTAATTCAGATCGAATAGAATCATATTGCGAAATTCGGCGAAGTTGCCGAATCGAATTTTTGAATACTTCGCTCATCTCTACTACTAGTGTATAAATGGTTGATGTTTTATAGTGTTTTTTTTAAGTCTTATCATATTTCTGTATTTACAGGAATATGCCTGGAGTTTTCCAGTCAAGATATTCTTGTTTGCACTGCTTACAGTATTTCTTAGCAATATATGCTTATCTTTTCTATAGATCCAGTGGGTTCAGTTCAGTTTGACTTGGCCTTAGGCTTCCAGACTGGCTTAGCAGCTATGACATCTCACATTACTGCATATACAGTGGGGAAAAAAAAGTATTTAGTCAGCCACCAATTGTGCAAGTTCTCCCACTTAAAAAGATGAGGCCGACCTGTAATTGACATCATAGGTAGACCTCAACTATGAGAGACAAAATGAGAAAACAAATCCAGAACATCACATTGTCTGATTTTTAAAGAATTTATTATGCAAATTATAGTGGAAAATAAGTATTTGGTCAATAACAAAAGTTCATGTCAATACTTGGTTATATATCCTTTGTTGGCAATGACAGAGGTCAAACGTTTTCTGTAAGTCTTCACAAGGGTGGCACACACTGTTGCTGGTATGTTGGCCCATTCCTCCATACAGATCTCCTCTAGAGCAATGATGTTTTGGGGCTGTCGCTGGGCAACATGGACTTTCAACTCCCTCCAAAGGTTTTCTATGGGGTTGAAATCTGGAGACTGGCTAGACCACTCCAGGACCTTGAAATGCTTCTTACGAAACCACTCCTTCGTTGCCCTGGCGGTGTGCTTGGCATCATTGTCATGCTGAAAGACCCAGCCACGTTTCATCTTCAATGCCCTTGCTGATGGAAGGAGGTTTGCACTCAAAATCTCACGATACATGGCCCCATTCATTCTTTCATGTACACGGATCAGTCGTCCTGGTTCCTTTGCAGAGAAACAGCCCCAAAGCATGATGTTGCCACCCCCATGCTTCACAGTAGGTATGGTGTTCTTTGGATGCAACTCAGCATTCGCTCTCCTCCAAACACGAGTTGTGTTTCAACCAAACAGTTCTACTTTGGTTTTATCTGACCATATGACATTCTCCCAATACTCTTCTGGAACATCCAAATGCTTTCTAGCAAACTAAAGACGGGCCTGATATGTACTGGCTTAAGCAGGGGGACACATCTGGCACTGCAGGATCTGAGTCCCTGGCGGCGTAATGTGTTACTGACGGTAGCCTTTGTTACGTTAGTCCCAGCTTTCTGCAGGTCATTCACTAGGTCCCCCCGTGTGGTTCTGGGATTTTTGCTCATCATTCTTGTGATCATTTTGACCCCACGGGGTGAGATCTTGCGTGGAGCCCCTGATCGAGGAAGATTATCAGTGGTCTTGTATGTCTTCCATTTTCTAATTATTGCTCCCACAGTTGATTTCTTCACACCAAGCTGCTTGCCTATTGCAGATTCAGTCTTCCCAGCCTGGTGCAGGTCTACAATTTTGTTTCTGGTGTCCTTCTACAGCTCTTTGGTCTTCACCATAGTGGAGTTGGAAGTGTGACTGTTTGATGTTGTGGACAGGTGTCTTTTATACTGATAACAATGTCAAACAGGTGCCATTACTACAAGTAATGAGTGGAGGACAGAGGAGCCTCTTAAAGAAGAAGTTACAAGTTTGTGAGAGCCAGAAATCTTGCTTGTTTGTAGGTGATCAAATACTTATTTTCCACCATAAATTGCAAATAAATTCTTAAAAAAAAATCAGACAATGTGATTTTCTAGATATGTTTTCTCATTTTGTCTCTCATAGTTGAGGTCTACCTATGATGTCAATTACAGGCCGGCCTCATCTTTTTAAGTGGGAAAACTTGCACAATTGGTGGCTGACTAAATACTTTTTTTTCCCCACTGTAATTGAAGACTTGCACTTTGCAGCTAGGAACTGTAAAAGATAAGTCATTGTGCACCCCTCAGTTAGGACACTGTATACTAGAGAAATAGGTATTTGAGGACTTGCATTAGTTCTGCATTAGACACCTACACCCCACAGTTAGGAGCTGCAGTATTGGATTTGAGGATTTGCACCCCACAGTTGGGAAATGCATATAATAGTATTAATAATAATGATAATAATTTGTGAACTGCAAATAATAAATGTATTAAGGAGAAAATAAAATATAATCTAAAGTGTGGAGAAACTTGGCTCCAGTTCACATAAACCCAATACATGAAAGTTCTTAAGATTTTGTGCCTCTATCAACACTGGAAGAAAACTTTTATATCTTAATCACTGAATTCAGTCCCATTGCCACAGGTGTATAAACCCAGCACCTAGCCATACAGTCTGCCTTTACTAACATTTATTAAAGAAGAGCTCGTTCTGAAGAGCTCACTGAATTTGAGCATGGTACTTTAGTATGATGCCACCGTTGGAACAAGTCAGTTTGTGAAATGTCTACCCTCCTAGATATTCCACAATAGACTGTGGTTTTATTGAAAAGTGGAAATATTAAGGAACCGCATAAAGTTATAGATTGCAGTTGCTGAGTGTTGAGGTGCATACTGCCTAAAAGTGGCCATGTTCTACTGATTTAAAGGGGTTATACAGTTTCTAATATTGAAGATTTGTCCTTAGGATTGGTCATCAATATTGGATCTGCATTGGTCCCACAGCTGAAACCTCTGCAGATCATCTGTTCATGGACAGTGCAGATCCCAATATTGTTTACATGCCAGGAGCCACATTGCTTATTCTCTGTACAATTTGTAGCAGCGGGTTTTGGTACTGCAACTCAGCCCCTTTGAAGTCTATGGGCCTGAGCTCCAATACCAAAACCCACTGCTACAAATTGTATGATGAATAAGCAGCATGGTTCCCTGTATGTTAACAAAGTCACACTGTCTTGGGCCAGTCACAATACAGTATTGGTGACCTAGCCTTAGGATTAGCAATCAATATTAAAAATTGGATAACTCCTTTAATAACTACATAGGTCCAAACTGTTGGAGATATGCAATAGCCAACTTCGTCTCTATATTTGCTGGTTTTACTGCAGTTGACATTTATTACTCTAGATGTAGCTGTTACTAAATGTTTACCTGTAGACACTCTGTACTTTGTTGTTTTGATGCTGTTAATACAATTCCCGTTTTAGTGTGTGCTGTACTAGATCTGTTATTCACCATGTAAGGTGGACCTTCTCTTATTGCACTCATGTTCCACTAAAGTCTGTTCCTGTTATGCATATGTTTTTGACTATCTGGTTTTGACTCTGCCACATCCAGCAATCACACTCTGCAACACAAACCTCTTCTGGTATAAACATTAGCACAAAAACTGTCCATTGGCAGCTTCATCATGTGGGTTTCCATAGCTCTAGTAGTGGAAAACCTTTTCTCTGGAGTGATGAATAATGCTTGTCAATCTGGTAGTTTGATGGACAAGACTGGGTTCGGGGAATGTCAGGAGAATATTTTTTGTCTGACTGCATTTTGCCATAGTGAATGAGGGATAATGCATCGGAGATGTTTTTTTCAGCCATTGACTAAGATCCCTAATATCCAGTGAAGGGAAATCTATAACATTGTAGAAAGCCTTCCCAGAAAAACGGAGCTGTTCTAGCTGAAAAAGGGTAGCATCTTAATGCCTATGGATTTAGGATTGGAGGCCATAAAAGCTCCTGTGGGTGTAATATGTACAGTATAGACCAAAAGTTTGGACACACCTTCTCATTCCAAGAGTTTTCTGTATTTTCATGACTATAAAAATTGTAGATTCACACTGAAGGCATCAAAACTATGAATTAACACATGTGGAATTATATATTTAACAAAAAAGTGTGACACATATGAAAATATGTCTTATATTCTACATGCCTGGTTCCCACCGTGAAGCATGGAGGAGGAGGTGTGATGGTGTGGGGGTGCTTTGCTGGTGACACTGTTGGGGATTTATTCAAAATTGAAGGAATACTGAACCAGCATGGTTACCACAGCATCTTGCAGCGGCATGCTATTCCATCCGGTTTGCGTTTAGTTGGACCATCATTTATTTTTCAACAGGACAATGACCCCAAACACACCTCCAGACTGTGTATGGGCTATTTGACCAAGAAGGAGAGTGATGGGGTGCTACGCCAGATGACCTGGCCTCCACAGTCACCAGACCTGAACCCAATTGAGATGGTTTGGGGTGAGCTGGACCGCAGAGTGAAGGCAAAAGGGCCAACAAGTGCTAAGCATCTCTGGGAACTCCTTCAAGACTGTTGGAAGACCATTTCAGGTGACGACCTCTTGAAGCTCATCAAGAGAATGCCAAGAGTGTGTAAAGCAGTAATCAAAGCAAAAGGTAGCTACTTTGAAGAACCTAGAATATAAGACATATTTTCAGTTGTTTCGCACTTTTTTAAGTATATAATTCCACATGTGTTAATTCATAGTTTTGATGCCTTCAGTGTGAATTTTTACAGTCATGAAAATACAGAAAACTCTTGGAATGAGAAGGTGTGTCCAAACTTTTGGTCTGTACTGTATGTGTGCCAATACACTTGTCTGTATAGTGTATAATATTTGTGTGCCTCCAAATACAGTGGAAGTGAACTGTGTTAATTTCTTCAATCCAGACATTCTCAGGCATCTTGTTATACTGCACTCAAGTTCCTGACTTTCATTTGCACACTGACGGGGACCCCAACTTCATTCCTGTGCCCCAGGGGAAAGGTTGCTATCACCAACATCTACAGTGCAATCCCTGTGCTAGCCCTGGGAATGAGGGAGTTTAGGTAGGGAAGACCAACACCACTGTGGACACTGTGACCGGACTAGTCCATGAACTGCTATTTTACATCCATATTTCTGCTACAACCCCCGTCCTTGACACATACCCTCTGGCTTGCAATATATGTTGGAATAAAACAGTAGTAGCAGAGTATTCACATCTATTTGACTTTTACACTGATGTGTCTCTTTTGTTTACTGAGCTGACTAATGTATTTATTTTTCTCTTCATTGAAACTGCCATGTACATCTTCTTTTAGAACCTGTATTTTTTATCAAAACATTTTCAAAAACAATAAGGCAAGGTACAATATAGAAAAGCCAAGGACACAACATGGCATATCAAGAGCTACAGATAAAGGCATGATTCAAATTGAAAGTCCATGCCTATAAAATCTAGCCGAAGACTGAAAAACAACCAGTTGAATGCATTGTGGGAAAATCAGAGATAAAATAAGCAAAACCTTAAAAACTAAAAATTATTTGTTTATTTATTTTGCTTACTTGTATAGCTGCATCATATTCAGCAGTACTTTTACAGATTTACAATATATGCTTTGAAATGTGGCATAATATACTGTAAGAAATGAATTTGGTCACACATAAAATTTATACTCTATGTCCTCACTAGAGATGAGCGAATCGAAGCTGCAGAAGTGGAATTCGATCCGAATTTCAGGAAATATTCGATTTGCATCTAATCTGAATTTCTTCAAACTTTGTGGTAACGATTCGCATTTAGTTCAAAATGGCTGCTCTACATGGGGCAAGGAACTCTGGGAACGCGAGATCACCCACAATGTCATGCGTGCCGCCAATCAGCAGCCAGCCCTGTGATGTCATATCCCTTTAACCCCTTTGCAAGCGCACACGGCATGTTTGACCGCTGCATCCAAGGTGTTAAATCCCGCCCGATCGGTTATGGAGCAGAGTGTTAGCTGTAACTGACAGCTAACACCCTGCTCCATAACCGATCCGGGGTTTTAACAGCTTGGATGCAGCGGTCAAAAATAACCGTGGCATGCAAGGGGTTCCGCCATTTTGCCGCCCACCCACCCCGGCTCTCTGCAGCCAATAAAAAGCTGTTTTTGGTACGCAATTTAATGCAATTTAATTCAGATCAAATAGAATCATATCGCGAAATTCGGCGACGTTGCCAAATCGAATTTTTAAATACTTCACTCATCTGTGATCTTCACTGCAAATTACCATTTTTCCTCTGAATCACTGGAAGGAATCAAAATAGTTATAGATTACTTGATATTTATTAAGACGCTACAGGAAATACCCAGCATTGCCTGGGTATAAAGAGTGAGTGTAAAGAATTCCACTTAAGTCAGGAAGGCCACCTAATTTTTTGACAAATTTCCCATTTTTTAAATAAATAAAAATAAAAATTTTCACTACCATGAATTACAATTTATTATGAAAAACAGCCTCAAAATAACTTGGATAAGTTAAAGTCTTTAAAAGTTATTACCACATAAGTGATGCATGTCTCATGCATGTCAGGAAGTTGACATGCAACTTCCAACTCCAACTGTTGAACTTCCAGCACACAACACTTTTAGGCCAAGGCCCCATGATGTGGAAATGCAACTTTTTTTGTGTCAGATTTTGCTGCAGTTTTTTTGAGCCAAAGTAAGGAGTGGATTGAGCAGAAGGGAGAAGTATAGCTGCTTCCTATATATATCCCATTCCTTTTGTAGCCATTCTTAGTTTTGGCTCGAAAAAACCACAGTAAGGCTAAGGCCACACATGGCGACCTGCAGCAAAAAAAGCGCTGTGGGAGAAACCACGGCGGGATCGCATCGCGGTTCTTCCCACAGCGCTTTAGACAGAAAGTTTGCAGAGTTTTCCTCTGCGGACTTTGTTTCAATTATATCTATGGGGAAAGCGCCGGCGTTTCCGTAGGTATAATTGACATGCTGCGATTTCCAAAACTGTGCCGGTTTTGGAAATCGTCGCCTGTCGGCAACGTGGTTTTTTCCGCAAAGTGGGCATAGGATTCACTAGAATCCCATCCACTTTGCTCTGACTGTAAAACGCCGCGATTTTTTACGTGGCGCTTCCGCCTCGTGCGAATCATGGCGTTTACGACACGTGGGGCTTTAGCCTAAAACTGCAAAAGAAAAAGTTGTGTTTCCGCAACATGTGGCCTTAGCCTTAAACAGTTTCTCGATTCAGACTTTGGTGTATCTTTCAGCATGTGTAGTAGTCACGATTTTGACCCCAAACTGGCCCCAACAGCCACTGCATCATGTTCTGCAGTTTACAATCATGATATAGGTTGTACTTGACGGACCTGTGTCTTCATCCAACTTCATTTACTATGTTACTATGTCCCTAAGTCAGCTTTCTGATAATAAAAAAGCAAAGTTCTAACCTTTTAAAAACTAAGCTAGTCATGATGGGTGGGCACTTAATCTTCCTTGTCTTGCAGACTTGGTGGCTATTTCAGTGTCACATCACGCCCACAATGTGTGATTGAAAAGTTTTCCTTTGTCAGTCGTTCCGCTCCCTAATTGCTCCTCAAATCGTGCACATGTGCAATTATATCAGTCCCTACTTGAACTCTTTCCGGCTACCTGAGTGACTCTGCGCATGTGCCCTCTCTCTAACACTTGGAAGTCAGAGCACTCGTGCAGCTGGATCACTGCTCTGTCTCAACCACATCATGCAATGATCACTAAGTCAGCTGCATGAGTGCTCTGACTTACAAGTGCGAGAAGGGTTGCTTGCCCAGAGACACACAAGAAACTAGCAGAAATTTGGAATGAGATGGTTGTAACTGTACCTGTATAAGATGGGGCTAAGGAGAGAGGAGGGGCATGGCTGACATGGACAAACTTGTCAATCACACCATTTGGGCTGCCTGACTAGCAAGTTTAAAGTGCCCACTCACTTTGACTAGTTGAGGAAGGCTGACAGGGACATGATGCAGTAACTGCTGGGACTGGATTGGGGTCAAAAGAAAATCTGACATTTTCCCTTTAAATGGTTAAGGTTATCCCACGCTGAATGCACTTGGGCATGTAAATCAAAGATTGTCTGCTGACTGCTCCCCTTTCAACTGACTATCAATGATGTCCCAGATGTGCTTGATGGGAGAAAAGCCTGGAGATGCTACATGCATGGTAGCAAGTTTAGGCCATGCAGACTGTTAGCACAGTACAGTATCGTGAGCAAGTTGTGGTTTGGTGTTGTCCTGTTGAAAAATGACTCCTAGGTCACTTTGGAGAAATGAACGTACCACTGATTTTACAACCAATTCAATGTAAAGACAAACGATTAGGGTACCTGAAATGAAGACTAGAGGGGTCCAGATAATGTACATTATGCCACCCCACACCATAATATCAGACCGGTGTGGTATTCCCTTGTGAAGACTTCTTCATGGCATTGCCCACATGGCCTCCAGACCAATCTCTGGCTATCACTGTATCCAGGATAAAAATTGGACTTGAAGAGGATAGACCTCCACTACAGACTTTATTGCTGTCTTGCTTTGCACCATGATACCCTTTCAGAGTGATGGTGATGGTAGTTGAACATTTGGCTTGTTGCCCAATATATTGTTCAAATGGCTTCTGATGGTTTGTGTCAACACTGTTTGCCATCCTAGACTTGGGATATAATGCTTAGGTTCACTTGCATTACAGAATGGATCACTGTATTCCATTTTTACAATTGCCCCCATGTACAATTGCCCCTAGGTTTTTCATTACAAGGATTCTGTTCCTTTCAGTTAGCGCAAAGTGGCATGCCAACAAACTGGAGACATCGCACAATCATCCAACGCCACAATTTTGAGCTTTCATATGGCAAAAAACCTTTGCCCTCCATCTGCTTTAAAATGTGATCATTTGTGGATCTGCTACTTCCTCAATTTCCATAACCTTACGGAATGTTAGGGAATGTGTATGTGCTATATAGATACAGTATATATTTAAAACCTCTTACTAAATATGTTTGTTTAAAACTCGTATCTCCTATCATGTTTGCAATTTTTACTGTAGACCCATGAAATTCAGTACTTCATTTCAGATGTGAGCTGTGCCCGGCAGATTGATTGCTAAAGCGAACTACCAAATATTTCCTGTGTGTACAGTATTGTGAAAAATATGAAGTGTCAAAACATGATTGTTTAGTTCTGTTCCAAAACTGTTTGCTTATTTTCATAATGACACACTATTTTTCAAACTGGTTGCCAGGTTTGATACTGCCAACACTAATATAACTCTACATGTTGTCATTTCTTTCTCCATCCAATATTCATTCAAGTTAGAAAAAAAAAGCATTTAAAGTGGACCTGGAAACAGGTTTGAGCAAGGATATTCCTTTTTGTATTTTTGTAAATGGAACTTTTACAAATCACCCTATTAGACAGGGTGATGTGCTCCCGATGGACAATGATATTTTGTCCTACCGAAATTATCTGATCACTTGAGGAAGAAGCAAACGCTCTTCCATCAGGTGATTGTAGGCGCCACTAGAAAGGGCAATTGTCAGCAACAAACATTTGTTTCCGGCTGCTAAATTGCCCTGTCTAATAGAGCCGTAATACTATAATACTGATTTATTCTTTCAGCACTGCTAGTAGCAAAATGTCACTATCTTTTTTGACCACTACAACATCAAACATTTTTATTCCACTCTTCTCACAAGGGATTCAAGACAAAATCCAGAAGAAAAGTTAACAATATACTATAATGTCCTATGTAGACATCAAGTATGCTATTTTGCCTTCAAACGGAAGAGCTCCTTTTTATCCAGGTAAAGATTTCCAGAGACTGTTGGTGCTTGGCAGAAGACTTTGGCCCCTATATGTTTTATGGTGTATCTGGGGGTGGACAGTTTATTCACAACTGCTGATATGAATGAGTAGCAAGGAGGTTGGGATTTTAGAAGTTCTTTCAATGGTTCATTTGAGTAGCCAGGGCTTAAATAGGTTGTTTCATTATGGACACTTATCCTCTATTCACAGGACAGGGGATAAGTGTCCGATCATTGGGGGCCCAAGTGGAGGATGGGGGACTGAAAGTGCATGAGCAGCACTCCATTCACTACTATGGGGCTGCTGGGACTATATTCTCTGGCAGCAACCACAGTCCCATAGAATTGAATGGAGCACTGATCATGCAAGCACTCTGGTGCTCCATTCACAAGGGGGACTTTAAGTCTACAAGTGAAAATACACCCACATTTCATGTATTCTGAGCTTGCATTTACGAAGAATAAAAATATTGAATGTGTAACTTGCCATTTTGACCTCCATCCAAGAGAATTCAGTTTTGTTCAGTTTTAGCCAGCTGGCAATCATCTATTCATAAAGTTCAGCTAAGCTGGAATGTATAGATAAATGACTCCGGATTGGGTATCATTTGCATAGAAGTGGTATGTCAGGGCATTGCACTGGATTCATTTGCCTGATGGAAGGATGTAACTTGCATATAACCTCTCTGTGCACTGTACAGGCAGGGAGACCTGTTTGTAAGAATGCAGAGTCTGTGAAGAGAGCCCTGCCTCTCCCCGTCACTCACTGTGTTCCCTACTAGTTTCTAAAGACAGACTTTCCTTAGTAAGGGAGGCACCTAGTGGCAGGAACTTTAGAGAAGCTTTTAGGCAGAAAACGGTAACATTTTAGCCACTATTTTCTTTCGTATGACCCAACACATTTCTGGGGTTTTTTTCAGACATTTTTTTTTTTCATTTGGGTTATTTGAATAATCTTTGTCTCTTTTTTGAAGTGATACATAGGGCTTTATTTTCATGTTATTATTTTTGCATTTTTTTGTAATATGCAGGAAAATGTAAACAAAAAGGGAGGGGAATGTGTCTGTTTTTCATACTTTCAGGGATTTTTTTTAAGAGCAAAAAGTGCTACTAAAAAGAAAATTTAAAATAGTTTTACCTCTCCATTAAAGTTATTTTTATGTAGGTGACACACAGTTTTGTGTTCCCGGGGTTGGGCTAGAACTTGTGATGTGGACATGGTAGTGCTGACATTATTTTTTTAATTATACTTTATTTATCTATTTATTTTACACATTGTGCCCCATAAGGTCATTATAGACCTTTATAGGGGATTGAATTTTTTATTTTTTTTTTCTAACTTCCTTGTAACTGGTGCTGATACATTAGCCCCAGTTACAGGAAGAATTCATCCTCCTAGTATAAGCTACAGAGCTGATCTGGGTCATCTAGGACCCAGAATCCCCTACAGTTCTCACTCCCTGGGGATCAAATGACTTCCGGGCTGTAAGTGAAGCTGCATCATGGTGGCTCCAATACCTGTATACACAGCAATCAGATTTTCTCTGCGATGTCTGGCTGTTGTTACAGACTGCTCCCTGATCCTGCAGCTGTGTAATGTATTGCAGCTGCTTAACTGTGCAATGGTGCATAGGAACAGTGGGGGAAAAAAAGTATTTAGTCAGCCACCAATTGTGCAAGTTCTCCCACTTAAAAGATGTGAGAGGCCTGTAGTTGACATCATAGGTAGACCTCAACTATGAGAGACAAAATGAGAAAACAAATCCAGAAAATCACATTGTCTGATTTTTAAATAATTTATTTGCAAATTATGGTGGAAAATAAGTATTTCGTCACGATACATGGCCCCATTCATTCTTTCATGTACACAGATCAGTTGTCTTGGTCCCTTTGCAGAGTAACAGCCCCAAAGCATGATGTGGAACCCCCATGCTTCACAGTAGGTATGGTGTTCTTTGGATGCAACTCAGCATTCACTCTCCTCCAAACACGACGAGTTGTGTTTCTACCAAACAGTTCTACTTTGGTTTCATCTGACCATATGACATTCTCCCAATACTCTTCTGGAACATCCAAATAATCTATAGCAAACTTCAGACGGGCCCGGATATGTACTGGCTTAAGCAGGGGGACACATCTGGCACTGTAGGATCTGAGTCCCTGTCGGCGTAATGTGTTACTGACGGTAGCCTTTGTTACGTTAGTCCCAGCTTTCTGCAGGTCATTCACTAGGTCCCCCGTGTGGTTCTGGGATTTTTGCTCACCAGTCTTGTGATCATTTTGACCCCAAGGGGTGAGATCTTGCGTGGAGCCCCTGATCGAGGGAGATTATCAGTGGTCTTGTATGTCTTCCATTTTCTAATTATTGCTCCCACAGTTCATTTCTTCACACCAAGCTGCTTGCCTATTGCAGATTCAGTCTTCCCAGCCTGGTGCAGGTCTACCATTTTGTTTCTGGTGTCCTTCCACAGGTCTTTGGTCTTCACCATAGTGGAGTTTGGAGTGTGACTGTTTGAGGTTGTGGACAGGTGTCTTTTATACTGATAACAATTTCAAACAGGTGCCATTAATACAGGTAATGAGTGGAGGACAGAGTAGCCTCTTAAAGAAGAAGTTACAGGTCTGTGAGAGCCAGAAATCTTGCTTGTTTGTAGGTGACCAAATACTTATTTTCCACCATAATTTGCAAACAAATTCTTAAAAAAATCAGATAATGTGATTTTCTAGATATGTTTTCTCATTTTGTCTCTCATAGTTGAGGTCTACCTATGATGTCAATTACAGACCTCTCTCATCTTTTTAAGTGGGAGAACTTGCACAATTGGAGGCTGACTAAATACTTTTTTTTCCCCACTATATGTCCTTGCAGAATGACGCTAGGTTCACACTAGCGTTAGGCTTTCCGTTCTTCAGGTATGCTTGGGGTCCCGAAAAAAGCTCACCAGCATAAAAAGTGGTTACCCGTGGAAACTATAGACTATAGACTATAATGGGGTCCATCGGGTTTCTGCCCAGTTTCCACCTGCAAAAGGCAGAGAAAATAGTCTTGGATGCAGGACTTTTCTCTCTGCATTTTTTAACCGTTTTCCTTCCCCGAACGGAGTTCAAGCGCTGGTGTGAACCCAGCCTTAGGTGTGGAAGACCACTTTCTTCTCCTAGTGTTTTTTACTACTTTAATATTTCTGTTTATTCCTACTTATTCTCCCTGCATTTGTGTAATAAATAAGGTTTATTTGCCGATTCCTGGTCTTTCCTAAACTTGATTTATTTTAGTGACAGATCTTTAAATTCAGGTTTATAACCAATGAACCAATGAAATGCCAGTGTGCACTGAATTGCTGACAAGTTTTTTTTTTTTTTCTTAATTTTTCTGATCTTAGACTTCTTAAAACACAATGATCTATTGGTTGCTGATAAGCATGTTTGAGTTTTATTTTGCCCATGATGAATGAAAAGCTCTTGTATTTCAGATCAGATCAGACTTTCATTTATTATCTAAGGAGTCTAAAAGGCTCTTGTGTGAAGTGTTGTCTTTCAGATTAATATCATTATTGTAAGTGTGCATAATGATAATATATCATTGGATATTATTCATATAATTTCTATATTTCTTTTAAAAAAATTTCTCATGTATACATTGTCTGACTTGTCAAGGGAAACACTGTTACAAATTATTACCATGTCTGAGTAACTGCATATGATAGTTACTTTCCATAAATATCCTTCAATGACTTAAGTGGTACAGACTCCACTATTCATCTTCTGGATCCAGGAAAACATGTAAGTAGTAAGAACAATCTTTATTTGACTCTTTTCAATGCAAAGTACTAAAATGTTTAGGTTTGGAGCATATTGCTCTGTACCAAGTCTTCCCCCAACACTTGAAATACTTTATCAATTCCTCAAATCGGGTTATCATCACTTCAGACTAGTTCTACAATGATTTTAAGATATCTAAATATTAAACAGTAACTGCCATTTCAAATACTTTTTGTGAATTAATAGTTCAGGTGAATATAGGAAACCTTGTCCTCGCCTGCCCACTAAACTGCCCCATTCGCTGGTAGCTCTGTCTTCACTGAAGAGAGGCTGCAGTTCACAGAAGTCAATGGACAGGGGGAAGTAAGTGAGGAGCAGAGAGAAACAAAGATCATGTAATAGATTACAATAAGGTTTCTATCTCACCATCTTTATGCACAATTCTAGAGTTCATTATTGATAACATTTGTTGGAAAACTGCTATAAAACTACCGCAAATCTGCTAAACACCGACTGTTATCAGACTGCATTTGTGCATGTTTCCATCTTACAGGGCTCCTCCTCTTCACGCTTCCCTCTTCATATACTTCCAGGTAACCTAAGCTCTAGACTGTTTTTAGTGAAGATGGTTCTAAGCAGTGAATTGAGCAGTTTATCAGGCAGAAGAGGAGCTGATAAAAGGAGATAGAAGCATGTTTTTCTGATAAGATACGTAGCAAAGTATCTTATATTCACCAGAACTGTTAATTTACATAAACAAAATGTCAGTCACTTTTTAACTTATCTGTCACTCTTTATGCCATTTGAGAGTAGAAAAAGTTACAGCTTACCAACAAGCTTTGTTAGCAATCCCATAGAGAAGACACCATCACAGAGGGCTACCTTCTCTTGTGAGCATCTTCACCATGGTGGTCAAGTGGATCTGGAACCTAAACCCACACATAGTGATGTTCTATTACTGGTTGTCTCCAGAACCTGTGGTCCTCTGGAAGCATGCTATCGAAATGCCCAAGATTTCTCGATAATGGACTTCACTAAGAAAGTAGCCTCACATTATCACAGTACCTCACAGTGCCTCAAAGTACCTGAGGTCCTCCTATACACCATCACCCCATGCAAAGGTGAAATATCCTCTCTTAACCCCTCTACTAATAATCACAAGCTGTGCTCAAGTAGTTTTTAAAAGCATCCATGATGACCAATTGTGGGGAACATACATATGCATTTATAAAATCACAAAATAGTGATGTATATACAATATTTATACTTCTATGAGGAAAGATATCCCTATATAATATTCTAAATAATAAAAGTGGCCATCTGAGTATTAAATCCACTACAGCAATGACTGTCCTCTTTACTTACCCCAGGGAAGAAAAGTATATGAGTCAGAGTTAGCATTATGCTCTCGCCCTAGTTGCAAATACATTGCATTTCCGATAATTATCGCAGAGGGAATTCATTTAATGAACCCTCCTACTGTTGTATAATTCTCATCTTTAATATATTCCTTTAGAGCATTAATTGATTTTGCTGTCACTAGGAAAACAGCAGAGATAGTAGCTATTACATAAAGGAGATTTTGATATTAGATCTATAAGGGGGTAAATATATACATGCATGAGAGTAAATATGTTTAATAAAAAACAGTTCTTAAGGTAGCAGCCTAACAGCTAACATATATAAGTTCTTTACATGGTGCACTGAAGGAAAAAGATCCCTTGCAGTGTTTATACTCACATGGTGATATAAGAAGCAGCAATGGCTGTTATAAGTGGGCCAGAAATCATCCCTAGCATCACCATCAGGTTTGGTCTATTTTAAAGAAAATTCTAAATAAAAATTTTTTTTATATTTTAAATATTTTTAAATATTTTTATTTAATAGCAGTGATAGCAGTACACTGCAAGTTGTGCAATGTGTATTATACATTCAAATATAACTTTTAATAAATTTATATAAAACACTGCAGCATTAAAATATGTCTGCCCAAGTCTAAACCCATTTCTGTGTTCCCCGCCCACGCTGATCTTATCTGGTCTAAGTGGATGTGGTGGGTGGACATGGTAACCTGATTCTACTCACACTTGACTCCTAAAACACTGCAACACCACAGTGCAGGTAGGTATGAAGCAGAACAGGCGCTCCCAGATGCCTACGCACATATGCCTAAACATATATGTTTTAGAGTATGTTTGAAGCTGCCGTAGTTGGGTATTATTATAATTGTCCAGGGTAGAACATTCCCCAGAAACAATGCAGCTCAAAAAAAGTCATGGAGACATGAATGAGTGGGATGTTCTGATACCAATCTAAGGTCATTGGCTGAAGGGAGAGGACGGTAAGGGTGGTAGACCGTTAAAAGTGAGAAGATGTAGGGAGGTGCAGTGCTATGTAGCTATTTGTGGGTGAATGTGATAAGTTTATATTGTATTCTGTGGTGGATGGGCAACCAGTGTAGCGACCTGCACAAGGTAGATGTATATGTGTTTACCAGTTTCACAGAAAAGATAAGTCTGGTAGCTGCATTCAGGACATTTCTAGAGGGGGAGTTTAGTCAGAGGAAAACCAATTAAGGCTATGGCCCCACGTTGCGGAAACGCAGCTTTTTTTGTTGCAGATTTTGCTGTGGTTTTTTGAGCCAAAGTCAGGAGTGGATTTAGCAGCAGGTAGAAGTATAAGAACTTCCTATATATTTTCCATTCCCTTTGTAGCCATTCTTGGCTTTGGCTCAAAAAACTGCAGCAAAATCTGCAACAAAAAAAGCTGAGTATCCATAACGTGGGGCCGTCACCTAATAGAGAATTCCAATAGCCAAGACAAAAGAGAATCAGAGTGCAATGAGGGTATTTGATGTTTCCACAGTAAGAAAAGGAGATGTTTTTGAGGTGCAGGCGACATGAGCGTGTAAGTGTCTGAATATGTGGTGTGAAGGTGAGATCTGAGTAAAATAATTTTTTTTTTTTTTGTCCTTACTTTTATATTCATTAAGATTGATTATTTTTGTATAATTTTGGATGCGCCTTTTTTTATCCGGTTGCTTTCTTCCTTTTTTTTTGTCCACAGTACGCTATTTGGACTGGGCTACTGCATTCCTTATACCCTTGTTTATTATATGGATTTATTTATATTTTGATTATTTTTGGATGGTGCCGTCCAACTTTTTTGTAAACATCACAAATCACCATGACATTTAGCAGGAGAATGCCAGTTTCTATTAAACAGGATTAAATAACAGTTTATTAGACGAGTCTTTCTGATGATAATAAATAGATGGATCTCACTGATGACAATAAAGATAAGTTCCTCGATATTCTGGAACCTGTAAAGATGCAAATTACAGAATATCCTACAACTTCACGTACCTTATCATATACTTACCTAAATTTGCAGTATTGGTTTGAATTAAACAATCTTGATACACTGTTAGGTCATGGTCACCGTGCAAGTACAAGAGTTGCGCTTGTGTGATCACCCTCAGAACCTGGCATTGACTCACAGCTAGACTCCCACTCTAAAAGTTGCAATAAAAGATAACTCAGTTTGCACATGCTTAAACCTCTTTATGACACATGGTATACTATTACATCATGGTGTCACCAAGGCGGTATGATGACAACTTGGGAGCTGAGCTTTCTCCATACTATACAGCAGGCACCTATTACCAAGAATCACGATCGGTGCCTGCACTCAGTACGTAAGTAAGGTGTCATTTTTACTGCATTGTGAATTCCAAAAACGAAAACTGTATGAAAATGAAGGAATGTAGATTAACATGTAGTAACAAAAAAAGACATTACATACCAACATGCGTACATTCAAAAGTTACAAAAATATAATAAAAATTTATTACAAATGAAATATCCCAAGGACAAAAATACATGGACAAGAATTAAAATCAATTAAAAAATAACTTCAGACCGGGGCACCATGTTGTGTAAATGCTGCGAATTTGCCACGGCAAAAACCATGGCATTTTACAGTGCCTGCAAAGTGGCTGGGATTCTGGCTAATCCCATCCACACATTGCAGAAAAATATCTGCAGCACTCAAAATTTACACAAAAATGTACACAAAAACCATTGTGTTTTTGTAAATCACAGCATGTCAATTATACCTACAGAAATGCTGGTGTTTTTCTATATAGTGTAGGGAAGGTAGCTCGGTAGAAGCAATGGTGCGGACCCAACCAGTCAGAGACAGGGACACAAAAGTCTGGTGCAAATAGGTTTATTTAAAAAAAAAAAAAACAGCAAAATAAATACACCTTCTGTTCAGGTACAAATAGACAAAATAAAATACAGTCTTAATTTCAGGCAAAAAAGGCAAAATAAAACTCCTGCTCATCCGAGCTCTAACTAGTACCACAAGTCCCAGCTTGGTCTCACTAAATAACTCAGCTCTCCAGGACAGACCCAGACGCCACCTTTCCCTCCCAGGATCTGCCCTGAAGTGAAGGTACTGCAACCTTTTATGGGCCAGTAACAAGCCTAAGGACCCACACCTGGCCTGAGGCCTACTCAAGACCCGCCCTGGACCACACATATGTCAGAAAGCTAGGGGAGATATACTGTGAGTCCAACACTTTTCCTTTCACCTTCTCACAATAGGTATAATTGAAGCAGAAAGTCCACAGTGGAAAACTCTGCAGACTTTCTGTGAAAAGCACTGTGGGACCATATGGCTTTTAGTGTCTGCAAAAACTAATTGGCAATCCTCAAAAAACATAGCAGTACGTCATCCGCAAACACGGATCCGCAAAAAGACTTGTATGAGCTCCTATACTTGTCTGTTCTGCAAATGCGGACAAAAATAGGACATGTTTCATATTTTGTGGTCCTTGGATATGGCATGCACACTGGAAAATGCAAAAAGGTGTATCTGGGCCCACAGAAATGCATGTTTACTTTGATCTGTAATTGTGGATGATTATTATTATTATTATTGTTTATTTATATAGCACCATTAATTCCATGGTGCTTTACATTTGAGGGTTTACATACAGTACACAAAATATACAAGACAAATACAATACTAACAGTGACCAAAGGCTTACAATCTATGAGGCTCAAAAGTATGGTCGTGTGAAGGAGACCTTAATAAACATATCACAAGGAAAGTAAAAAATATAACTCTCTACCTATATCTCCATAGCTAATAAAAGTAACAAAAAAATCAAGAGGAGATTAGTAAATATATAAAGTGCTAATGCTGAATTTACCAATAAATAAGAAAAGCAAACATTTACACACGTGGACAAAATTGTTGGTACCCCTTATTTAATGAAAGAAAAACTCACAATGGTCACAGAAATAACTTGAAACTGACAAAAGTAATAATATATAAAAATTCTATGAAAATGAACAAATGACAGTCAGACATTGCTTTTCAACCATGCTTGAACAGAATTTTTTTTTAAAAAGAAAACTCATGAAACAGGCCTGGACAGAAATGATGGTGCCCCTGAAAATAATGTGACCAAAGGGACATGTTAAATCAAGGTGTGTCCACTAATTAGCATCACAGGTGTCTACAATCTTGTAATCAGTCAGTGGGCCTGTATGTAGGGCTACAGATACTCACTGTGCTGTTTGGTGACATGGTGAGTACCACACTCAACATGGACCAGAGGAAGCGAAGGAAAGCATTGTCTCAGGAGCTTAGAAAGAAAATTATAGACAAGCATGTTAAAGGTAAAGGTTATAAGACCATCTCCAAGCAGCTTGATGTACCTGTGACTACAGTTGAACATATTATTCAGAAATTTAAGATCCATGGGACTGTAGCCAATCTCCCTGGAGGTGGCCTCTGGAGGAAAATTGATGACAGATCAAAGAGAAGGATAATACGAATGGTCACAAAAGAGCCCAGAAAAACTTCTAAAGAGATTAAAGGTGAACTTCAAGCTCAAGGAACTTCAGTGTCAGATTGCACCATCCGTCGTTGTTTGAGCCAAAGTGGACTTCATGGGAGACAACCAAGGAGGACACCATTGTTGAAAACAAATCATTAAAAAGCCAGAGCTGAAACATGCCGTCTGGAAAAGGCACCCTTCAAACCCGAGACAACTGGAACAGTTTGCTCATGAGGAGTGGGCCAAAATACCTGTTGAGAGGTGCAGAAGTCTCATTGACAGTTACAGGAATTGTTTGATTGCAGTGATTGCCTCAAAAGGTTGTGCAACAAAATATTAAGTTAAGGGAACCATCATTTCTGTCCAGGCCTGTTTCATGAGTTTTCTTTTTTAAAAATTCTATTGAAGCATGGTTGAAAAGCAATGTCTGACTTTCATTTGTTCATTTTCATAGAATTTTTATATATTATTACTTTTGTCAAATTCAGGTTATTTCTGTGACCATTGTGGGTTTTTCTTTCATTAAACAAGCGATACCAACAATTTTGTCCACGTGTGTAACGTCCTAATGCATAAGCGCAAATAAAGATGCAGCACATGTACAGTCATGGCCATAAGTTTTGAGAATGATACAAATATTAATTTTTACAAAGTCTACTGCTTCAGTTTTTCTAATGGCAATTTGCATATACTCCAGAATGTTATAAAGAGTGATCAGCTTAACAGCAATTACTTGCAAAGTCAATATTTGCCTAGAAAATGAACTTTATCCCCCAAAACACATTTCAACATCATTGCAGCCCTGCCTTAAAAGGACCACCTAACATCGTTTCAGTGATTGCTCCATTAACACAGGTGTGGGTGTTGATGAGGACAGGGCTGGAGATCAATCTGTCATGATTAAGTAAGAATGACACCACTGGACACTTTAAAAGGAGGCTGGTGCTTGCCATCATTGTTTCTCTTGTGTTAACCATGGTTATCTCTAAAGAAACACGTGCAGTCATCATTGCACTGCACAAAAATAGCCTAACTGGGAAGAGTATTGCAGCTAGAAAGATTGCACCTCAGTCAACAATCTATCGCATCATCAAGAACTTCAAGGAGAGAGGTTCCATTGGTGCCAAAAAGGCTCCAGGGCTCCCAAGAAAGACCAGCATGCGGCAGGACCGTCTCTTAAAAGTGTTTGAGCTGCGGGATCGGGCTACCAGCAGTGCAGAGCTTGCTGAGGAATGGCAGCAGGCAGGTGTGAGTGCATCTGCACGCACTGTGAGGCGGAGACTCTTGGAGCAAGGCCTGGTCTCAAGGAGGGCAGCAAAGAAGCCACTTCTCTCCAGAAAAAACATCAGGGACAGACTGATATTCTGCAAAAGGTACAGGGAGTGGACTGCTGAGGACTGGGGTAAAGTCATTTTCTCTGATGAATCCCCTTTTCGATTGTTTGGAACATCTGGAAAACAGTTTATTCGGAGAAGAAGAGGTGAGCGCTACCACCAGTCTTGTCTCATGCCAACTGTAAAGCATCCTGAAACCATTCATGTGTGGGGTTGCTTCTCAGCCAAGGGAATCGGCTCTCTCACAGTCTTGCCTAAAAACACAGCCATGAATAAAGAATGGTACCAGAATGTCCTCCAAGAGCAACTTCTCCCAACCGTCCAAAAGCAGTTTGGCGCTCAACAATGCCTTTTCCAGCATGATGGAGCACCTTGCCATAAAGCAAAGGTGATAACTAAATGGCTCAGGGAACAAAACATAGAGATTTTGGGTCCATGGCCTGGAAACTCCCCAGATCTTAATCCCATTGAGAACTTGTGGTCAATCATCAAGAGACGGGTGGACAAACAAAAACCAACAAATTCAGACAAAATTAAAGCATTGATTCTGCAAGAATGGACTGCTATCAGTCAGGATTTGGTCCAGAAGTTGATTGAGAGCATGCCAGGGAGAATTGCAGAGGTCCTGAAGAAGAAGGGTCAACACTGCAAATATTGACTTGCTGCATTAACTCATTCTAACTGTCAATATAAGCTTCTGTTACTCATAATATGAATGCAATTCTATTTCTGTATGTGATAAAAACATCTGACAAACACACATAAAAACCAGAGAGCAGCAGATCATGTGAAAATATAATATTTGTGTCATTCTCAAAACTTTTGGCCATGACTGTACATGCATTCCTCAATATAATAAAGCTCATCAAAGAAAATAAATTTAGTAAGCATTAATACTATATTAGTATATTACTATTTACTAAGCTTATAATACTATATTGAATGAGTATACAAAATAACATATCATGCTTTACAATTGCTAATACAAATAGACGCAGAAAGACAAATTCCACATTTAATATTTTAAAGAGGACCTTTCATGTTCTCAGGCACATGCGGTTTTATATACGGTGCAGTTCCTCACAGCTCAACGTCATCATTGGGCGGTAAGGAACGCCCCCTCGGACAGTACAGGGCTATGGATGAGTACAATCAGGGGGAGCATTGCTTACCACTCAGTGATGACACTGAGCTGTGAGGAACGCACCCCCCAGTACAGGGCTGTGGACAAGTATAGTCAGGGAGGGCGCACCTCACAGACCAGCTAGACTGTCAGGAACGCCCTTCTGACAATGGGTAGAAAACTAATGGCACCGATATCTCCAGCCCCGGGGCACATAACAGGAAAGCCAACAGTGCGCTGAATTCAGTACACTGTCAGCTTTCTAGCGGTATATAAAACCATATGTACCTGAGGACATAAAGGTCCTCTTTAAATAAAACAAATGTCTTATGGACCATCATTCAACATTGTATGAGCTTTACCATGGAATATATCTTCACAAATAGTAGGACTAATTTTCACAATTCATATAAAAAATTGCAAAAAATAATAAAAGCAATGATGACAAATAAGTGGGGTGGATGGGGAAAAAGACTGCTGTTTGTACCTCTATCAATGGTAAATCCACCATAATTCAAATAAATAAATACATATGCAAACAAATATACAAAGGAAAAAAAAATAATGGCAAAAATATACCATGGTGGCTGATCACAAGATGTAGCCAGTGTATAGCTCCCCAATATTTCAATGGAAGATAAGTAACAATTAGGAAAAAAAAAGTCATCAGTTTGTGTCTCTTGAGGAATCCGCCTAATGGCGGCGATATCCCTGGAGGTACTTTCGTTCAGTTAGACTTTACAACTTGTTGGGTTCTGGGGTTTGTTATAAATTAATTTTTGGAATATTTTGTCTATTTCTATTAATTAACACATTAATGTTATATCTTTGTATTTATTGTTTTTATGGAATATTTTGGTGTTGAATCATGTTATCTCTTTATTGCGTTTATGTATTATGCATTGTGTGTTACAGTGGATTGCACCTTATTTTGGGTGTATTTAGATCTCTATATTAGTAGTTGTTTTTTTAATAGCATTTTTTTTCAATTAAAAACTATCAGAAAGTGAGGAGAAAACAAACTCAATGAAAAAACTGAAAATTGATGTCATTAAGGGGTTAAAGTTGTAGAAGAAGTAATTAAGTGATTTGACAGTGCAACAAAATATTCCCTCCCTGTAAGGGTTAAAACATAACTTGCACTATATTCTATATCACAGTATACAGAAAGCACAAGAGGGTGGAATGATCTGTAAACAAGACTGCGTAGTTGATAAGGACAGACTTGGAGTCTGGGGGAGATATCAACAGTTCTGCCGATTTCAGCAGAACTAGTAGTCTTGGAAGGACATTTAGATAAGGTGAAAATGAAAACATCTGGGGTGATGGGTAAATGAACAAATTTGTGTGATAACGGAACTGGAAAGACCATATATGTATATTGATCACATGACTGTTATGCAATTGAGCTTGCTTTTAAAACTGTATTGAACTACGTAATAAAGTAGAAACGGTTCATACACGATAACTGTGTACGTCTTGTTTCCCGAGCGCTCGAAACTGGTTATTTATTTAATTAGGATTACGGTGACATCCATCCCAGGGGGACTTGCCCCCGACAGAAATTGGCGCCCAAAGTGGGGCCTCGAGATCGTCTGATGTGCAGCCGATAGAGTGCCGACCCACTCACCGATCGACTTGAGGACGGGACCAGAGGACCTCAGATAGATAAAAACAGTACTGTGAGGTAAGCCTTTGATCTTGCCAATTAGTATATCTGAGGTTCCTGTGTGTCTATTCTCTGTATCGATGAGTGAGGTAAGCTGCTGCATGCTTATATGACATCTCGATGCCAATTGTATAGTACGGAAGAACCTAATTGGGACATGTCACCTGTAAATGATATGGAAATTGTTTTCTTTGCTTTTTGTCTTGCCTGTCTATTGATGTTTGCATGTTACCTGTGTTATAAGATATATAAGGCTGCAAAGAATGGGGAAAAGTTCTCTATTCTTAACCCCTAGAGTTTAGAGTTGCGGACAAGGTTCCGAACTGAGAAGCACAGAGTGATTGAAAAGTCCTTGTTTTGGAAAACTAGCCTCCAGCCGTGTCTGGACGGTCAAGGTCGAATGGGACCTGAGTAGTAGCACGAAGGACTTAGTAGAATCCGCGCGAAGAAGTGCGTGTAGTGATTTGGGAGTGTTTTGGTAAGGGGACACAGGCAGAAAGTTGAGCCTGTGGAAGCCAATTGAGGCATTGCCCTGAGCACTACTCCTGAACTTACACAAGTAGTTCATAGAAGACAGGAAGAGTCTGTCTGGGAGTTCTCACTAAGTAGTCATAAGTGACCCTCTATTGTCTCAAAGGTTGCCCTAGAGGAGTGAGAGACTCATCAGCTGATTAGCTACCAGCCAAGATGGGGAAGGGACCATCTAAGATATGGTACACCCCATGTGAACTAATAGAGATAGGGGAAGGGAAAGAAGTAGCCGCACAGGTAAAGAAAATCCTAAAAAGAGCAGGAATACACAAAACTGGGTTGGTAGACAGTAGATTTTGGGATCAGTGGAGATTAGATCATGCGGGATTGATTCAGGACAAAGAGTTGAAGGGCATTTATGCCCTGATAGAAGGAAGCAATAGAATAGGATAAGGGGTGATAGTTCAGGAAATAATGAATCACCCCCACCTCACTCCGAGAATCAGGCTTGAAGGGAGACATTACCCTTCTCAGTATTATTGTTTAATATAACCCATCTTATCTCCCAGTTCTGTATGAAATATTACCTACTTTAACAAAACACTCAGAGAATCTGATATAGTGCAAAGAGAAAAACTGTACACCATCGGTATGATGTTTATTGGATTATGTATTATATATATATATATATATATATATATATATATATAAGTCAACCTGTATTTGTAATATTCATTATGTTTATATCAATGCCAGGATTCAACTTTTATGCTTTTTGTAAAATTAAATCCGCTTTCAGGAAATGTCCCCTAAAAAGAAGAAACTAGGATATTGTGATGTTCCACAGGGGTTCATCTTTTGGTTGGAATCCAGTGAAGAAAATTCTAAAGTCTGTGGGGTTTGGGAAATATTTGAAAATTGTACAAAAATAGTAATATGTAATTTTGGTGTCAGTATTAACTGCTATCTGCTTGAATTGTATTCCTGTATTCTGTTGTAGCGCTCTGCAGATGTTCTGCAGGGAATAACCAAAACATTAATTGACTGCCAAGTAGCTCCAAGGACGTTGTATCTGATATGATGTGCACGCAGAAAATCACAAGCTGAACATGATACTGTGTTACCCAGTAATGTTACATGTCAATTATTACAAAGTGAAACTTGGCTTTGGGCCTCCGGGGTCCGCAGCCTGTGTATGATGACTATTTATGCCCAAAGGGAAAATATTTTGATAAAAGTGTTAGCCTAAGGTTAAATGGAAAGTAAGGTACAATGACAATATATATGTGTAAAATATTCAAGAACATACTCAAACATATGAAATTATGTCTTGTACTATGTTATGTGAATTTATTGTCTTGCCTGTTATCACCTGAAGTAAGGTATCTGTTAAAAGAGAGAAAGGTGAGTCAGTGGAAGTTTATGGAAGACTTCTCACTAAAGCGGTGGATGCTTTAGATCAAACTGATCCTGTAGAAACCTCATTTCAGGGTTGCAGGATACTCACTAGGTATTTAGTCTCTGACACATCAGATAACATTCTTGGTACAGATGTGATGGGAGTATTAGGTTGTAACATCATGTTATATTCCTCAGGAGAAGCATTTGTAAAAGTCACACATACTAACCATGAGATTTTGTGCTTGTTGTCTGCCGAGTTAAGTACACCAAATTGTATTTTTGTCCTCACTGAAGAAGAAAATGTACTGTTATCCCAAGTGCCAACAGCATTATGGGCAACTGGGAAAACAGACTTAGGTAAATTGGATGTACCCCCTGTTATGGTAACCCTGAAACCTGGTGCTCAGCCACCCAGGATTAAACAATATCCTCTGACCCATGCCCAAGAGGATGCCATAGCAGTAACAATAGTGGAATTAGTGAAAGCAGAAGCATTGAAGGAATGTACTTCTATAGCTAACACTCCTTTTTTCCCAGTGAAGAAAAAGGGCAAAAAGGGAGAACCAGACACATACCGTATGGTTCATGATCTTAGGGAATTGAATAAAGTAACGCTACTTGAAACCCCAGTGGTACCTAACCCACACACCTTGCTGTCAGCTGTCCCCACAGGTACCACCTGGTACAGTTGTATAGATCTTTCCAATGCATATTTTTCTGTGCCTTTACACCCCGATTGCCAGTATTTGTTTTCATTTACATTCAGGGGTAAACAGTACACCTGGACAGTACTACCACAAGGGGCGCAAAACAGTCCTAACCAATTCACAAGGTGTCTCACACTTATTATGAGTACTTGGTATTTTCCACATGATGATGTTGTTCTGTTACAATATGTTGACGATCTTCTTCTTTGTGCTCCAGACAAACCAACCTGTGAAGCGGCAACCATCAGCCTGTTGTGTTTCCTCTACCAGAACGGCTGCAAGGCCAACAAGGACAAGTTGCAATTTTGCAAACAAAAAGTGGTGTTCCTGGGACACTGTCTCGGCCAGGGTACCAAGCACCTGTCAGATGAGAGGACCAAGGTGGTGAGAGACATGCAGGTGCCGACCTCTCATGCTCAGCTACGTACCTTCTTGGGATTGGTATCCTACTGTAGGCCATGGATCAGATCTGCATCTCTGACCATGCAACCTCTGTACGATAGCCTCTCCTCAAAACCATTCAGCCTCACACCTGAGGCCTTGGATGCGTTTTATCAGCTGAAGTTGCAGATAGTCAGTGCTCCGGCCCTAGGCCTACCTGACTATCAGAAACCTTTTCAGCTCTACGTGACTGAGATGATAGGGCACGCAACTGCAGTTCTCACACAACAACACATTACAGCTCATGGTTAGATGCTGTAAGCCAGGGGGACATCCTCCTGTGTGCGGGTTGTCCTCTCGGTACAAGCATTGCTTGACAAAAGCTCAGACATTGTCCTAGATCATTTATTGGTTGTGTATACACCATGACACACTCATGACATCCATGCTATCCTCACACAGGTAGACAGACGTCACCTTTCTTTGGCACGGCAGAGCAAACTGGAATTTGCTCTGCAGTCCTCCTCAAACATCTCTTTTCAACGCTGTTTAACTTTGAATCCTGCAACTCTTCTTCCTGTAGGAGTTCATGATTCAAAAGGGGGGGTGGAAGATGAGTTATTTTTAAATTCCCTCTCTGAAGAAGAACTGTTTGACAGCCAGCATGAACATGATTGCGTGGCTCTTATGTCACAGGAAAAAGTGGGATTTGACCACGTCACGGATGTGCCGTTACAAAATCCTGATTATGAGATGTTTGTGGACGGCTCAAGGTATCTGACAGATGAAGGCAAATTTGTTACAGGGTATGCTGTAGTCACTGAACATGACATCATAGTCCAGGAAGCTCTTCCACCACACATGTCAGCCCAAGAAGCTGAGCTTAAAGCCCTTATGGAGGCTTGTAAGATAGCCAAAGGTAGAACAGCTAACACATACACTGACTCCAGGTATGCTTTTGGCATTGCACATGATTATGGTCCAATATGGAGGGCAAGGAACTTCCTAACGGCCCAGGGCAAGCCAATTAAGAATGGAGATGTGGTAAGTCGACTGATGGAGGCCATACTGCTCCCAAAGCAGCTGGCAATTGTGAAAGTCAGAGCTCACGCAAAAGGAAGGGACCCTGAAAGCTGTGGAAATGAGAGAGCTGACATAGCAGCCAAGGCTGCAGCACTCCTGGCCAGAAGGGGTCCCAACCAGGTGAGCAAAATGGACATTGACCTAGCAGACCCAAAAGGGCTGTACTCAAAGGTCACCAGTGTGGAAATTGAAAGATGGAGGAAAGCAGGTGCTACAGACGGTGATGGTATGTGGAAAATGGGGGATCGATTATGTCTGCCCACAGCAGTCTACCCCCAGATGGCTGGCTTGGCCCACGGTAAGGTGCATGCCTCTCGAAATGCCATGGAGTCATTAGTGGGTAAATTATGGTTTGCCCCAGGTTTTGGAAGAGCTGCTAGTAACCACGTAAAAGCATGTCACATATGTGCTCTACACAACCCAGGACAGGTAGTTAAAACACCCACCAAGTGTACACCAAAATCCCTGTACCCATTTCAGAGAGTACAGATAGATTACATACAGTTGCCTAAGTCTGGAACATACGAGTATGTATTGGTCTGTGTGGATCTGTTTTCAGGATGGCCTGAGGCCTACCCTGTGAACAAAGCAACCGCACAAGCAACTGCCAAGAAACTGATGTCTGAGCTTGTGTGTAGGTTTGGAGTGTCCGAGGTGATAGAGTCTGACAGAGGTACACATTTCACAGGTGAGATAATGAAAGAAATAATGTCTGCACTAGGGATTGAGCAAGCTTTCCACACACCCTACCATCCTCAGAGTTCAGACAAAGTGGAAAGGTTGAGTGGTACACTTAAGTTGAAGATTCAGAAAGCCATGGCAGAGACAGGAAAGCCTTGGCCTGAATGCCTGTCTCTAGCCTTATATTCAGTAAGAACTACTCCTAACAGGAGGACAGGGTTGTCACCATTTGAAATATTGTTTGGAAGTGCGCCCAAAACAGGATTGTACTTTCCTCAGACATTACAGCTTAACTATGACAGTATTTCTAGCTATGTGCAGAGTTTGTGCCAGAAATTGAGAGAAACACATAAAAAAGTGTTCTCTTCTATTCCAGACCCTTCTGATTTTTCAGGAACGCATAGCTTGCAGCCTGGTGATTGGGTGGTCGTGAAAAGACACACTAGGAAGTCTCTTGAACCCAGGAGAAAAGACAGCCCAAATCGGGGAGTAAGGGAGCTGGAGGAACACATATGGAGAACAAAAGAGAATATGTGGTTATATTTGGCCCGAGTATTAAACATGACAGAATTTTGTTTGAGAAATGCATATTCCAGTAATGTGTTAGAAACTTGTTTGATTGCAGTGCCGACTTCTGTTGCAGTATGGACTAAATTGTTGAAACTTCAGTTAAATGATACTCTTTTACAGGAAGCTGATCTCCATGTGCATGCAGACTGGATAAGTCCTTATTATGCTTGTATGAACTGCACTGCCTACGCAGATTTACAGGAGAATATGATAAGGATATCGACTGGGGCAGTAGCAAGAGCAGAATTGTGTTTCAAATTTTCATGTAATAAAACAACAATACCTAATTGCAATCCTATAATGAATAAAGGGCAGTTTCCACAAATCTGCAATAGAACTGACAACGATTGTCAAACCCTGAGGGAAGGGAAGAGGATGCAATGTAACAGGACACTTATTGTCCCGTCACTAGATTTACATGTACCCTTGCCACCTGGCTGGGTTCTAGCGTGTGGTAATAGCAGCTACACCTATATACCTGCCAATATAACTGGAGGCATATGTGCCTTGTCTAGATTAGCATTGACTATGATACCCACACCATATGAACAGAGTTCACAGAAATCGCATGTACATATATTACACAAAAGAAGTACTATCCCACTGCCTGAGGATTGTAATTATGATGTGAAACTCTTATCGAAAGCAGAATACATAAGCCTAGCTGTGTCACTGGTAGGAGTACCAGGTTTGTCTGTATATAATGCTAAGATAATATCACGTATTGCTTGCTTTATGGTAAAGAATATAAACACTACTAGCGTTATCATTAAAGATGTTGTATTAGATTTGCAATCACATAAAAAAGCAATATTGCAGAATAGAGCGGCTATAGATTATTTACTGCTTAAACATGGTTATGGGTGCAACACTTTTGCAGGAATGTGCTGTTTTAATTTGTCTGACCATTCAGAAGATGTGCATGATAAGTTGAAACAGTTGCAGGAAATGGTAACACATATTAAACAAGATGTCAACCAAGGATGGGGGGACTGGCTGTTAGCTTTCCTACCTGACTTGGGATACCTTCGACAAATCGTAGGTATAATCCTTTGTGTAATCATTTTTATGATATTAGGATGTTGTTGTATCCAATGTATTCCTTCGCTATGCAATCTCATGAGGGACAATACTCAGTATGTAAGGTAGGATCATTATTTTTAACATTTTCAATGGAGAATCCATCACAGATGGCACACAGATAGTGTGAATGTATTCATTGAATACTGATTAAAAATAAAGTCCTAAAGTGGGGGAATTGTAAGGGTTAAAACATAACTTGCACTATATTCTATATCACAGTATACAGAAAGCACAAGAGGGTGGAATGATCTGTAAACAAGACTGTGTAGTTGATAAGGACAGACTTGGAGTCTGGGGGAGATATCAACAGTTCTGCCGATTTCAGCAGAACTAGTAGTCTTGGAAGGACATTTAGATAAGGTGAAAATGAAAACATCTGGGGTGATGGGTAAATGAACAAATTTGTGTGATAACGGAACTGGAAAGACCATATATGTATATTGATCACATGACTGTTATGCAATTGAGCTTGCTTTTAAAACTGTATTGAACTACGTAATAAAGTAGAAACGGTTCATACACGATAACTGTGTACGTCTTGTTTCCCGAGCGCTCGAAACTGGTTATTTATTTAATTAGGATTACGGTGACATCCATCCCAGGGGGGACTTGCCCCCGACACTCCCCATCGGGAAAAAAAAAAAATAATATTAATAATAATAATGCTGATAATAATAGTAATGATAACGATAATAATATAATAAATGTTAATCAAGTTCCAAGTGGCCAATAAAAACTACCTTATATCCAACCAGAAAACAAGCCTGAATATGGCTACATTGATGGAAAAGTAAAAAGTTACTGTAATTTATTTTTTTTTAAATAGATACTAAAACAGATACTAAAATGTTAAACGTTTTTTTTTTTTTTTCATTTCTTCTTCCCTATGAACGCTGAGTTGTTATTCCACTTTGTGAACCTTTCCAAATGGCTTCCATTAGTCAACTTTGATGGATTTTAACAATTCATGACTGACTATATTTAAGTTTATCAAATCCTATCGATACATTATGTACTCATGAACATTACCTGTCAACTACAAAGACTTAATTATGTTTAATGTGTTCCATGATGAATTCTACATCATGAGGAAACAGAAACATACCCACATACATGGAATATATGGTATTACATTACTGGCTAATTTAGATAAGCACATTTTAATAGCAATAGACTCCAGTCCATTATCAGATTATCTTGCCACAATCTAAAAATCAATTTAGTAAATTATTTTCTATTAAAGATCTAAGATCTCTGTGATGAGGCTGGCAGTTTATAATCTATTTTATTATGTGGAAATTACCATTAAGAGGAAATTTCATACAAGTAGAGGAACATTTGAAGAAAGGGGTGGTTTTGCAAATGAGTGTGTTCTAGAACATAGTTCAGTTGTCTAATCTTCAGGTTGAATTTCTAACTTTAATGCATTCTATTTTTTAGTATGCCACGGTGATTAGAGAATATACAGTATGTAATAGGTAGGACATATTTTCCCAATGGTGTCCTGTTTGGATACATTTATTCCTTCCCATTCTCTACAGAATTTTTTTTTCCTTTTTTTCTCCTCCCCCATGTTCTTTTTGTTTCTCCTGTTTGTGTTGTGTGGGCCTGATCCATAGGGCAGAGTTCAGCTTAACTAATTGCCTGAAGGATAGACAGATCACAGACAAATATTAGTGATGTTTTGGGGGCATTAACAGTAGATACACCTAATAATGGAGAACCTAGATCAAAACTTGTTAACCTAAATGATTTAAAGATCAAAGCATCAAAAGGATGCAAGCATAGTAATCCTTACAATGTCAAATTCACAATGGGGTACAGTTCCACTCATGAATCATTTTTTGATATTGTCATTAAATTTGATCCTGAAGGCAATAATTTTACGGATTTGTATAGAAAATGAATAATGTTTGTTTGATGCCAGAAGTGCCCATCTTCCCAGGGCTATCCTAGGGATCCCTAAGTAGGAGTTCCTCAATATTAGGAGAAACTGTTTGTCATTTCAGGATTTTAAGAAACAGACACAAGAACTGTCTGTTTTCCTACAGGAAAGGCACTAGTCTAAATGAGCCATTTAAACAGCCAGCAATCATGCATTGAAAACTGATAGTTACTCTATTACTTCTCAAAATCAAGAAATGTTATGAGAAGATCCGATTTATTATGTCACTCCACTTCAGGTGGAATACCATGAATATTTTTTTAAAATTGTTATTGCAACATCTTAATGGATGACCTAGATCTGAGGATATATGTAGATTTACAGGCATCCGCAGGTTGTAAAAAGTGAAACACAATTGGAAACAACTTGGCATGTAGTCATTTTACTCATCAAAACCAAATGGGATCCAGAACAAAATTCTAGATTTTTTTTCCCTTGCAGTACATGTACCGCTTGTCAGATTTTGTGCAAGATAGAAGTATATACTGGCAGTCATGAGCAACATCATTACATTCAAGATGACATCAAATGTCTGACAGAGGGCGTGATTTATGTGTTACAATGTACTTGTAAATTATACAATGTGGGAAAGACGCAACACCTCTTGTGCACACAGAAACTTATCCTGAAAAGCCAAAATAAATTACAGACATGCTTTAAAGAAGTATTTTAAAACTGTTACATTTAAGTCTTTGTAAGACAGTACAGATTTCAACTCGTCCTTAAAGATAAGTTTACTTTTTGTCATATGCACCTTCATGAAAATGGAATTATGGATAAATAAAACTTCACTCTGATCCGATGATGGACATGCAGCTCAGGATTAAGGTCAAACCAACCACAGTTTGAGAGCTAAGGTCATTATCAAACTGTTACAGCAGTGACAACATTGGAGGGTGAATGTCAGGAATGCCCATGCTGCGCTCTCACCATCCCCAATGTGACAAGCAAAGCAATTTTTCAGAAGTACATTTTGAGAAGTGTTTGTATGATAAATTATTTCTCCATGTCTTACAGTAAAGGAATAAATGGTGATAGCTCAAGAGGTCGATGGATAACCAGAATTTCTAACAACCATTAGTAACGTGCACATACCCTGAGGTAAAGGTCTTATGTGTTGACTACTGAAAACTCTCAAATCAATTGGGTCACAGAAATATAACGTCATCTTTTATAAATAATATAGCATATATTATAAGAGATTTTAAATAAAATGTAAAGTACTTCTTTAAACTACAGCATTATCCATGTGCTACATCACTTGTTTTTACATGGGTGGGTTAAGGGTTTTCATTCCAAATAAAAATCCCTGTGGTCTAGAGTGGTTTAGGGGTCAGTACCCATGACACCATAGATGGCCAACCATATGCATAAATCTGTACATATAAGGAACTATCTACAGAGTTGGCTACAAGCAGAATTTAGATTATGATTAAATGTATGGTTCATTGTACCAAGAAGTTAACCAAAGATGGTAAAGGTTTGAGTGCAAGGTACAGGAGCTTAGATTCCTTACTGTTCTTGTGTACAGTTCTCCAAACCAAGCTCCTTATAATATCAAAATCAATATTTAGAGACCCATGGATAATGATGTGCTGCAGAGAATCTAAGCTTCTCTGCCTTCTCATCTCTAGTCTTCCTTAGCTAAGGTAAATTTAAAAGTTCTTAAAAAAGATGTATAAAATACAGCGTTCAAATGCAGTTGTGTCTACTGAATAAGTAGTCTTAAAATGTTATGTAACTTCCCCTTTAACAAAAAATAATCCAGCAACTGTGTTCTTGGAGGTCATTGTGAAGGTTCCTGGTTTACTCTACTATATCTTGAGGCATATTATGTGCCAGGCATTATTGCCACTTAGAGATTAAAGATACTCACATTAACCACTGTGACAGCAGATGCTGAAAATATTTTTCTGATTACCCAGCATATTGAATTATTCAAGCTCCTGTCTGGAAGACGGGAGTAGCAGAGAAGGCCTGCCAATGATATGCACAGAGGGGAATCATAGATTGTCTTTTAAATACAAATTCACTCCTGTTTTCTTTTTACATAGTCAACAGAGACATGCTCAAATTATGCTGAGAGAAACATTGACTATGCATATATTTCCTTAGCAGCAAGTTTGGGCTTTTTTATGTCACATTCATTATTCATTACTTGCCGAAATTAGATGTATAGTTCACTTTTATGTATCTGTTATGTTTTAGCTGCAACATTGTTAATATTTATATAATGATGAAATATTTTTTTTGTTTTATGCCATTTTTTTTTGTGTTTTTTAAAACCTTTGGTGAAGTATAATTTTGAGATAATATGTTTAGTACAGTATAGTAAAGTTGATCCAAAAATACATTAACTATTAATAAAGACTTTTCTATCTTTAAAAGACATGGGATATTAGGATGGTCAGGATCATCACAATCCTAAGAATGAACTGAATATTATCCTTGCACATTACTACTCCTATCTACGGTATTTACTGTGTAGGAAACTACATCACAATCCCACACTGGGATGGGAATACTACTGTATAGGGAAGATGCCAAACGGATCCCAATTATATCATCATTGAGTCACATAGGTTGAAATTGCATTGGTTATAATGGGATATGCTAGCATAACATTTTTAAGACAGCAGTTTTTTGTTGCTTTTCAGGAGCAATTACGTATTTTATTTGTCCATCAACATAGCCATATGAAGGCTTGTTTTTTGTGTGATTAATTGTACTTTTCAATGTACACACTACTTAGCTATTCATTTTAACAGCACTTTCTATGGGGAAAAGAAAAAACACAACTATTTTGCCTTTTCATTTTGGATTATAAATTTTTCACCATTCAACCTGCAGCATAAAAACATGTTATCTTTATTTTCTGGGTCTGTACTAGTATGCCTGTACCAAATACATATAGGTTATTTATTTATTTTTTTTATTATTATTGCACAGTGTAAAAACACTTTTTAAAAAATTGCTGACTTATTTACTTTACTTTTGTACATTGACATAGTTGTGTGGGGGATTGTTTCTTTTTCATGATGTTAATATCATTTTGGGGTACATAAGACTTTGTTTGCTTGTTTTTTGGTAGGTGGCATGACTATCAATGACAGGCTGTTAAAGGGACTCACTGTGCTACCAAACTGGTTTGGCTTGCGGCCACCTGTTATTCCAGCAGACTCCTCCATATTCACCCTTTAACCCCCATATGGTTATCTGGAAGCAGGAGGCACACGGGCACAGGTAGAAATTTCATATTACTGAAAGACCGGTGAATACAGGTATATAAGAATATTGCAGTAAGCCCAGGGCCAAACAGGGATAAAAACGTACACAACAGGACACAAATAAAACATAACAGCTAAGAACTAGAAAGAAACAGAATGCATGCATGGAACAACATTTAACACAACACACTCAACCCGAGTGGAACTAAAGACACAGACTTATATAGATACAGATACACAGGGAAAGGCTGGAGGAAGTAAACAGGTGTACACAAATAATTAAAGACACAGGAGCATGAACAGAACACAGAGGTTTTCTAAGAAAGACACCAGTGCAAACAGACAGTTGGCATTACACAGGTTGGGTCTAATAGGCTTCTATAGATGACAGTTTTGTAGGACATTGCTAGGCCCCTGTCTGTGCTCAGAATCCATTGGCACTCAACAGTTGCATTGCAGGATGCCAATAGGGGCGACAATACCACTGTCAAACCCTTAGATGCCATGGTTATTACTGACCACAGTATCTAACAGGTTAACAGCAGCAATCACAGCTCTCATTATGCTCAATAATGCTTGGTCTGTAATTGCATTGGGCAGTAAATGATGTGAGAAAGGGGAAGCCCCAGCAGTACAATCCCAGAGGGCACTGTGTTTTCTCATCACCAATTAGAGCATAGGTGTCAAACTTGGTCCCGCAGTGTAATTATATTTGGCCTGCGAGAATATGCCAAATGTCTACTAGAGTGTCTAGTTGAGTAGGTCAGAGTGTAACAAACTATAATAAGCTTTGCTTGTTCCAACTTATATTTGCTTCCATAAGAAAAATTTTATGGTTATATTTAATTAGAAGGAAAATCTTATTCAATTATGGAAATTTTTTTCAATATCAAGGTTGGCCCGTGACTATTGTGCAGGTTTTTAATTTTGGCCCACTGTGTATTTGAGTTTGACATCCCTGAATTAGAACTTGAAAACACAGTGCAGTGGAGGGTACTGGTTAGGGCACAAAAACACTTTTTCATTTTTTTTCTCTGTGCATTCTGGTGCTAATTTTTTTTTTTAATTTCATGTAATGTAGATGCAGGAGGCTTTGTAGATTTTTGTAGGAGCCATTTTTTGGTACATATACAGTACATTAACAGATAATTTATATAAATTTTTATTTTTGCAAAATACGTTCTGGGAAAAGCAATTCCAATGCAGTTTTTATTCATATTTTAAGCTATACGGCTATCAAATGGTTATATAAATTTATGGTACAGTTTGATATGGTTGTGGCAATATAAAATAGTATGTTTATATTATTTGATGTTTTGCAACTTTGCATCTAGGGTGTAGTCTTTCTGTTGCAATGTAAAGGAAGTATCCATGCCCCTTTCCAAGTTACCTAGGTAGAAAGAAGTATGAATTATGCAAGATTACACAGATACTTCATATATAATGTGAGGGGTGTGGTAATGTCTAACCTGTAGAAGCTGCCATAATGGGAAAGGATCATGATCTGTCCCAGAAGACAGGGGTAATGGAGACATCCAATTCCCATCCTGCAGGAAGTGTCGGGCCCAGAAATTAATGGATGAAAAATTCAGTGTTGAAATGGGCCACTCTCTTTGCCCTGTGGGAATGAAGGATTTCTCAGTATAGTGGTACGAGGCAAAGTCTGGCAAACCTATATTTTTATGCCTGGGATAAAAGCAGAGCAAACAAGTGATTCTCAATAGCTTTTCAATCCAAATGAATTTTGTAATCCTAGATAGAAGGGTCCTTAAAAAGACACAGGGGATGTGGAGGGTACAGCATGAAAGAAGTAAAGGATCCTGTGCAGTATGTTCATCTTAAAGATGAAAATGGATCTCTAGGGATGAGCAAACAGGTTCATAACAAGTCGGATTTATTACGAACCATTATGCCACCCACAAACCACTCTTATAAGCATAGGCCCAGGGGAAGTGATTAAACATAACAAACAGTCTTAATTACATATCCTGGGCTAAGTCACAGTGGCCAGCAGTCTCTGTGCATCATCTTTGGACCTAAGTATCATGTTATTGGACCTTAGTCACCGAAGTCATTCAGGAGGCCACAAGATACTCAAAGAGGATGCCAAGAGATGACCAGATGCCACGACAGAGTCCAGGAGAGCTGACTAAGACTGTTACCAGGGCGGTAAAGAATGCACCCTCTGACAGTACAAGGCTATGTTAGGGTACTGTCAGAGGGGGCATTCTTGACCGCCCAGCGATGACGCTCAGCTGTGAGGAACTCCCACCCCAGTAAAAGTCTATGGACGAGTCCTGTCAGTGGGGGGGGGGACCGGTGTTCCTTACAGCCCAACGATGATGCTGAGCTATGAGTAACGCCCTTCTGACAAAGGGGAGATATCGGTGCCGTTAGTTTTGGCACCATATCTCCTCCACCAAGGCACATACCGGGAAAGCACACTGAATTCAGCGCACTGTCGGCTTTCTAGCGGTATATAAAACCACACTTTTATGAGGACATGAAAGGTTCTCTTTAAGGAGTACAGTCTAAAGAGAACGCCTGTGAAACAGACATCCAGTTATTTCAATGTGCCTACAATGTTCATCCTACATCAACAAGGGGTTAATATGATTGCAATCATTGCGTTTACCAAAATATTCAATAGGCTGAATTTTAGTTTCCTTGGGTTACTACATAACTAAATTTGTATTTCACTCTGATATTGTATGTGTAGACTGTAATTAAATCCATTCTCTCCATGATGACAGATAAGAATGGTATTAATTGCAAATAACATTACAGGTTAGTAATCTGATTGAATTTATAATGCACATTGAAATGCAATAACTTAGATCTACATAGCACATACCCATACACAGAAATCTTATAAAGTATTTACGGATATATTATACAACAGGAGTAACTCATCATTGCCAATAGTTGAATGCAATTGATCATTTATTTATAGCAATCCACAAATAGGGGGATGTTTCAGTCCTCTGGACCTTCATCAGATTCAGTTGCTGCAAAGAGGAAGAGGGGTAGAGTACTGGCTCAGGGGATGGTAGCTGACCAATAATGATTGGTGCTGGGTGTGCAGAATTCCTTCTGAATTATATAACCTGGTTGGGACCCTACTCCAGCGCCCTGAATCTCAAAACACAGATCTCTTACCTACTGAGATATTCTATAACTTACTTTAAATCTATATGTACTTTTATCAGTTACTGTATTGCTACAATTCATTAAATTCATAAAATAACAAAAAAAACAAAAACAAAAGAAAAAAAAGCTATTTTCCAACATCTTGATTAACCCCTCAGTGACCAAGTTATTTATACAACCCACAGCTACAACCCACAGCTGGAGATCCTACGAAGGATTGCCAAGGAGCTCCAACCTGTGCTACATAGGGACAACAGACTTAAGGACATATTTCCAGTCCCCCTCTCCTTTCCTTTCGACAACCACCAAACCTGAGGCGTATTATTGTCAGGAGTGCCCTGAAGGCCCCAACTGAAAATGGCACCTCACCTTGCCTGCAAAACAGGTGCATGACCTGCAAGCACATCCACACCGCTGACAGTGTACCTGTCCCACAGTCACAACAGGTGCACAGAATTAGGGGGACATTTTCCTGCAGGTCTTCCAATGTGGTGTATCTCATAATGTGTGTGCAATGTCCCAACTTAGGCCTCTATGTGGGGGAAACAGGGCAGAGACTTAGTCAGCGAATGAACTCACACAGATTCAACATTAATAACAGCAGAACAGATCTCCCAGTGGCCGCACATTTCTCCAGAGAAAACCACTCTATTAATTTGCGGGTTGTGGTTTTAATGGGACATTTTAAGACGCAGAATGAGAGGAAACAATGGGAGTACAAGTTAATGCAAAAATATCAAACTATGCAATTTGGGCTTAATATTCATGCCAGCTTCATGTCACACTATGTATGACTTGGACTTAATATTCATACCACCTTCATGTCACACTATGTATGACCTGTGAGGGTCACAAATTACCACCTCATTACAGATAGATAACAGATCCCTCTGTCACGCATCACAAATTTTAGACTGTTTATTTCCTGACCTGTTATAAATAACTTCTCTACGTATATTGCATTTTGTTAGTTCAAGAATCCTTTTGAAGATCCATGCCTTGTGTATGTATAAATAATGTGAATTTTCAGGTTCTTGTATAACACCATGTCTGGTGAAGGGAGCTAGACTTCCAAAGCTTACTTATCAAATATACTCAGCCTCTAAAAGATATCGCCTGATTTCTTCACTCTTCCACAAGTTATTTTAGGCTTTCGCGTCCAAGCAATTTTTTCTGTTTTTAAATCAGCATCTTCCGATAGTCATATCTTTTTCTTTTATTTTACCATCAACTTAACTCTTTTGGGAGAAATGAAAAAATACAATAGCAAATGTGCTATTGCTTTTTTTGCATTATACATTTTGTGGTGTACATTGTGCAGCATAAATAAACCTTAGGGGTAGAACCAAGCCACTGATGGAGACAGACGTATTATTCCCTAGCTCTGTTCTTTGAGTGTCTGAAATCATACTTTTTCCAGCAAATCTGGCAGTCAAAATGGTTAAAATTAGAAAGTACAGACCTCTAGCGCACCAGACTACTAAAAAATTAAGGGTGATATGCAGAAATTTCTTTCATAGAAATATTTCACCCTCTCCAGCAAAGACCTCTAAAATGGCGAAGGTGCAGCATGAGTCTGCAATCTCAGGACCACACAGATACTGAGAGCATCATAGAAGATAATGCGGGTGAGCAAGCCTCCTCCCCTATCACTAAAGCAACACCTTGACCTCGGCCCTAAATTCACCTCCAGAAACAAGTCCCCTAAATGAAGAAGAGAAAACAAGACAATCTTCTATTAGAGACCTTTAGCCAGGGGTGTAACTTGAGGGGGTGCAGAGGGTGCAGTCGCACCAGGACCCAGGAGATTTAGGGGGGGTCCATAAGCACTGGCATCAGTATTGAGATTTCAGCTTCCATCTGGCCCATAAGCCAAGGAGACCCACAGATTACCCTAACCACACTAAGGTTGATTAAACTCCTTAGCACCTGTAACCATCACTATCAAGAATTCACTGTAGGGATGAGGTAGGGGGCCCCGGATAAAAGACTGCAACGGGGCCCACAAAAATTTAGTTACACCACTGCCTTTAGCATGCATTCTTGTCACGAAGGGTGGAGCACAAGACCTATAGGTAATAATCCTTTGGGTGGTTTACAACTTTATTCTTATTTAGACACCCTTTTCCTAATGTTATTATAGAGAAATGTTATTTGCTCTGTTGTCAGGTTCATCTTGCTTTTATTCTGTGTTTGTGTACGTGTATCTATATACACGACCGTTCAAAAGTTTAGGGTCACTTAGAAATTTCCTTATTTTTGAAAGAAAATAACAGTTTTTTTCAATGAAGATAACATTAAATGAATCAGAAATACACTCTATACATTGTTAATGTGGTAAATGACTATTCTATCTGCAAACGTCTGGTTTTTAATGCAATAACTACATAGGTGTATAGAGGCCCATTTCCAGCAACCCTTCTTTAAAATGTCGAGGGTCAAGCATTGTGCCTTAAGGACAAAGTAGCTTCTACCAAATTCACGTTGGTGAACTTCTTCATAAATTAGATGAATTATTCCTTTTTGCGGAAGGCCAGATAATTATTGGAGGTGACCTGAACCTAGTCTTTTTTAACCCCTTGATGCACTCCATGTAAATCCCATGTCTCTAAAGCAGTTATCACTAAACTGCAAGCCTGAACATGGAGCATTTTGTACATTTTGCTCTGAAGATTACAATCTTAGGGATATAGATACACCTATAGAAACAGCTGACAGGGAAGACAAGGTGAAGCTTTTCCTAAACTCACTGAACCTCTGCCAGATTGCTCCTGCAACCAATGACGAACTCCAACGTATTAGCAATAACTTTACACCAGAGACATCTCCAGGCCTGGATTGCTCGCCATTAGGTTTCCAAATATGTCATAGTCCTACCACATCTAGTAGATTCCTCTCAAGATTTGTTTTGTTTCAGGTTCAGGTGGCTCGGGACTCAGATTTGTTTTGCGTTGAAAAAGTTCGGCATTAACCTCAACTTAAATTGACTTAAAACATAGTATATAACAATGTCAGGGCTCCTAGGAGCCTATCATTTCAATTTCTACCTCTCTAAGGCAAACCCAGCCAAAGTTATTTCAAAGTGAAGTGGGGGGAAATGTGCTTGCCCATGGTTTTTCAGACACACATGGTTAGATAGGAAAAAGCAAAGGTTTTCTTGAAAAATTAGCTAGTAAGTGCTTCAGGCTTGTTGTTTTGTGGGAGGAAAATGTGTGGCTGTGAGCCTAATTAAAGTGAATGCTACAGAATGTTGCAGAATGCCACACCAACATTACGTTGTTATTGGAAGAAGCAATGATGCGGTTGTTTATTTTCTTTTCTTATTATGCCATCTGAGTGACAGTGGCAAGTAGATCTGGAAATTATAGACTCTGAAGAAAGATTTGTGGCACACTGCCAGCATGCCTGCCATTTGAAAAGTGAGGGGATAAAGAAATGACCTAATAAAAAAAGCTACCAAAAATTGTCCCTGTATTGGAGCAGATGCAGCACCAATGAGTGACAATTACAAGATTTTAGGAAAAATTTGTGACACACTGTCAACGTGCCTGGCCTGCCAGCTGAAAAAGCCATAATATTCTCTGAAATGGAACAGATTCTATGATCCTAAGAACAACACTTGGGAGGCAAAAAAGAACCTGAATTATCCTGCAGTGATCTCTGTATGGGAGCACATGCTACATCAATATTATGTTGGTGAGTGACAATTTACAGAATTTCAAGAAATAAATTTGAGCACACGGTCAGTGTGCCTAGCTGAAAAAGTTAGGTTATCTTCCAAAAGTCATCATGAGGTAGAAGTCGTTTTTCTTCCTCTCACTATCTACTCCACATTGTGTCTGTGGTTTGCTGCATATAGTAATCATTCACCATATACTGCTGCTCAGTCTGATGCTCCAGCATGTGCCACCTTACAACCATGAAATGAGGGAGGGGAAGCAATGGCTTGCCATGGTGAAGTTGGGTGCGGGAAATGGTCTAGTGTGGAGGGACTGGAGGAGGTAGATGGTGGTGGTGTTGAAACTGTGCCTGCCCTGTAACTATGAGGTGTTGTCAGTACTAACAAGCACCAACTTTGCTGCATTTCTAGATTGTGGCCTCTAACACTTAAAACATTGGACCAGTGGACCATGAAAACTATGTATTGTTCCTGCCCATAATTGTTCCACCTTTCTGTGTGGAACAATTATGGGTGGCTAGGTTTTCTCCATGTTGACTTTGCACTGCCATCAGTGGATTCCACTAAGTGGAACAGTAGCAACTACACTGCCAGTAACTTTGCCAGTTGCAAGTTAAAGTTGTAGGATGACTGGGTGTAGCTTGCTGCATACCGAACATGATGACTGACATTGGCTTGGCGTAGGAGTAGATGTTGCCTGTCTACAAAGATGATCATGGGGATCTAATGCCCTTTCCATTTTGCCAAATGAGCTGGTGGTGCTATTTCATGTGAATATGGAGAGACCTAGTTCCTACATGTAATTATTTGCTTGCAGATATTGCACCTTGACATCAATTTGTCATTTGATAATGTACAAAAAAATTCCCATATGGGAGATGACCACATGTAGCTGCCAAAACCAGCAACTTAGGAAACGTGTCTGCCAGTGCCACTACCACCCAAACTTGTCTTATATCTACCCCAGGAAGGTCTGTGGGATGACAGAGCTGCACGTTGAGTGGAATTCTTACTATTGCTGCTGCCTCTGCCCTCTACCTCTAATGTCACCCTAAACCAGTTGACAGGTCTTATATGTAATAGAATCATCATCAGATTCAGTAATGTCATCATCTTTCCCACTTTTCTGTGACTCATCATGGCAATGGGATTCCCTTATGCCCTAACAATTCCAGGTTTCAAATCAACAGATTTCCCCCTGGTGTCCCTACCAGTACAACTTCTAGTAGTACACCCCCTGTTACTACTAACTCCACCAACACTCATGTCTTCTACCTCTACCATCTCTACATCTAAAAACACTGGCAGTTCTCATCCAACTCATCAAGAAAAGAAAGTCTTGGGCTCTGAGGATTATTTACCTCAGCAGGTGCCACATGACTAATAGGCAGTTGGTAGCTCACAAAAACAAAAGAACAAACACTGAGCAGCACATAGCGTAAACCTGTGTTGTATTTGGATGGATACACAAGTAGTCGATATTTCAATGTTAGGTATAATGATCAGTTGGCCTCTCACCTCGAGGTGTTGTGAAACTGTCACAACATCAAATACAGACTCTGCAATATTCAATTGGTGAGGGTGGCAGCAGATGAGTTCCACGCTGTTAAATATTATTAGTTTACAATATTCATGACATGTAAGGGTTAAGTCTATTCTGCTGACAACACACTTCTATCTTAGAATACATGGGTGAGTTAAAGTTATACTTATTTTAGTGTTTTCCAAATACAGTTGCAAAGCGTGAATATAAATGATTGACAGACACACATGTCTGGGTCAGTCTGTCTGTCTTTCTCTGGCACCTTAAGACATATGGTGACCATCCCACAGATAATCAGCACACACAGATGAATAAACATGAGCTAAGATGGAACTGCAAGAGATCTAGCTTAAAGAAACATAACTATGAGCTTCTCCCATGATCTAAGCAAATAAGACATTGACTGATATTTGTTTATTCTGAAAGTGTTTCCTGTATCTATGTTACCATGAATACTCTAATAAATTCCCATGTTTTTATAAGAAGCTGAGTTCTCCAATAATGTTACCTTATGGGTCTACACGTGAGTAAGAATTCACCCGAGTGTAGAGTATTTTACACGCGCCAGCGGTTTCCCAGACCTCAAATGACGCAAATATGATGAGTGCTCATACAAAACAAAAACAGACAATCCGCGCTCAACAACAATTGGTCCAAGGTTACAGCAGGTTCAGGTGTCAAAAAATGTATTGTTTAAAAGCACATCGTGTTTCTGGGATCAAACCCCTTTTTCAAGTGCAAAAATAAATTTGGACCTGTCCTGTTTTATATCTTTTCTGGACTAAGTAACATTAAAAAACTGACTGATTAACCAAATGGTACTGACTCTAGTGACACTTCTCATAGCAGCAGCTAAGTCATTGACTCCTCTGAAGTAAAAGCAGATTATCCCCTAAGCAGAATGAACCAGTTATTAACTAGTTGGGCTATGGGCAGGGATTACAAGCTTGTGAAAGTTTGGATGTCCTGAAAAAGGCTCTATTCCATCTTTACTTAGTTGTCAGCATTCTTATCTAGAGGGTATCCTGCTACTCTACATACAGATGTAAATATAATTTTTCATGGTAACTTCTTAGTCTTTGCTTATGTTTAATCTATCAATAGATTATCAATTGCTATATCTCTGAATGAATAGGTAAAAACCTTTTTTGATCTACCTCTCTCCCCCCTCCTTCTCTCCAACACCTTTTGTTTTACCCACCCCCATCTTTTCCTACACTTTAACGTTAAAAAGCTGAAAAAATTATATAAGAAAATGTTTCAGCTTATATGTTTCTATTTCAGTACCATGTATTTGCCTTATTAATTAAATAAAGAGTTAAAAAGTAAATAAACAAATACCATTTCACCTTTATTATATGGGTCAGTACAATTGTAGTGATGTATGTTTTTTATGTTACTACTTTTGCCTACTAAAATCTTTTGTTCTGGTGTTGCCATATTCTATGAGCCATTACATTTTTTTCCAGTCTGGAGCTGTGTGAGAGCTTTTTTGTGGGATGACTTGTTGATTTATTGTTATCGTTTTTGGGGTATATAAAACTTTATTTAAAACCACTTTTATCCATATTTTGGGAGGTAGGATTAGCAAAAGCAATTCTGGCATACTGACCCAGACCATAAAGGCAAATGAATTATAATAGCACAGGATTGCAGAGTTGGTCTACAGTTATGTATCATCCATAGTCTTTTAATTCAAGTTATCTATAAAGTTGTTTTTTTTTTTACTTCTTCTTCTTTAAGAAATTCAAATTACAAAACTGAAGACTGATAGGAGAAAATTTAAAACAAAAATTGATTAAAAATGCCAAAGTTTCTACATGGCTGGATTCATATACAGCACAACAATTCTGCAGCTAAATATTAGTCTAATGTCTAAAGCAAAAGTCAACAAAAAAAATATTTAGATTTTTTGCTGTTTGTGAAGAACCAAAAAAACCTCTTGTGTGAAAACAGCCTTACCCTAGATTCACACAACTGAGTTTCACCGTTAGGCTGAGGCCCCACGTTGCTGAAAAGCAGCTTTTTTTGCTGCAGATTTTGCGGTTGTGGTTTTTTGAGCCAAAGCCAGGAATGGATTGAGCAAAAGTTAGAAGTATAAGACCTTCCTATATGTTCACATTCCTTTTGTGGCCATTCATGGCTTTGGCTCAAAAAAACACAGCAAAATCTGGGGCCTTAGCCTTAAACTCGGTCTGTGTGTTCGCTGAATTTACCGGCCTGAACTTTATGCTAGGAAAGGGACTCCTACCGTAATAGTTATCTATGCTGCTTTTGTTCGAACTAAAAGTTGTTAGGGAGATCCATCCCATATTTACCCTGTATTGCCAGTATATACAGATATAGCAAATAGCTGTCACTTCAAATAACTGTTTTATACCACCTACAAAAGTGCCTCTGTTGTCATTTGCAGCATATACAGTAATATCACTTTACCCACTTGTTTTTAGCTGGTTATTTTTCTGTTTCTCACTGGCTGTAATATTGACAGCAAATAAAAGCTGAGACTTTCAGTTTTCAAACAACCCCAGAAGCATTTTTTAAGGTGGTATAAAGCTGTATGAGTGACTCTCCACCCATTTTGCATTTTCTACATCTGTATATATCGGCAATACAGGGTGAATACAGGACAGTGAGAACTTTAGAACTTTTCTGTTAAAAGAAACGACAATAGGTTTATAAAGATCTAAAAATGCTCATCTAATCCCTTCCTATACAATAGGAAAAGAAAAAAACGTCAGCTACACTTTAAAATGCATAGTGTGTGTTAAGAGGCGGAAAAAGTGTGTTTGGATCCCTAACTTTACTTTGCATTAGGCTGCATTTTTGCATCTTAACATTTACTTCAAATGTCATTTTTGTACATTTTAATACATCTGAATGTACAATAAAAAGAAACAATATGCTAATGTTTATCTCTAAACAGCAATATTAGAGAAACATGAGTTGATTTATTGCACATAATAATACAATATTGTCTCTTTTGTTGGCTACTTCAGAACTGAAATATTTCATTTTAGTCCATCTTTGTATCTTGATGCTATGGATAATACTCATTTTATTATGAATTGTTACAATTCATTCAAGCTCATCTACTCGGCTGTGCTGAGATTCTGAAATGGTATAAACACTCTATTACTGTATTTCCATTTCCAAAGCATCAGCATAACATGATGTGAGAGACTGAAGAATAGGGGAAAAAATGGAAACTCACATAAAAGAGTGTTAAGTATGTCTTTAGCTTACTCATACAGGAAATCTGACAATTTTCCCATCTGCTGACTTACAGATCATGATAAATGTGGATTTTCTAACTATCCTGTAATTTAATGAGGCACTGCAACCACAATTTGCATATTTCCAAAGCTATTGTTCCTTTCATAGTGAATGCTATTATCTAGGAAGATCTAAGAATATGATAATAATACTTTGATAACTATGGGATGTGTAGTTCTTATCCAATTATATTGAATTGAAAATTATTTGCATAATATAATATAGCACAGAATATACTATTGCTAAAATATTGTCAGTTTCTTTTAGCTTAAGGAAAAAATATTTTAACTATTGTTTTAAAATTAATTGCATGTTGACTAACAATAGTATTATTATTATTATATTATATTATTATTATTATTATGCTACAGCAATATATACAAAAATGACTCTACCACTACTACTGTAACAAATAATGTTAATACCAATAATAATAATAATAATAAAAAATAATATCTAAATTACCAATTATATAAAACAATAGAAGAAAAAATACTGATCCCCATTTCAACCTCCATTGCCTTAGGCAAGGTGCAGTATGTCAAGTTCTTCAATAATATTCCTGTAAATAGAAGGATAGTGGATAACATGCTTATTGGTAATGGTGCTGAGTGCTGGATCCACCACTAATCATTCAATGTATGAATGGAGCTGCAGGTACTCCATGGAAGGTGCCATGCTATTTATCACTGTGGGATTGGTGAAGAGAAGCCAAGTAAGGTACTTGTTTATCAAAACCAGTTCCACAGAACTGAATAGAGTAGTAGTGCACATGATTTTTATTTTTTTTTATATGGGTATTTTTTTATGGTTATTTTTATTTTATGATATATAGGGTAGGTGTGTAGGGACTGAAATGATGAATGGGCCTCACAGATGCATAACATGAAGCCCCTGGCCCCAATGCAAAGTCTGTAAAGTGGCTGCTACTTACTATGTTCCATTTAGAATAGTGGTATATTTTATGTGGTATATTTTATGTGCAATCCATATAGCTACAATCCTGTGGCCCTTCTAGGTTTCTCACCTATGTATTAAACTGAGACCAGTAAATGAACATAATGTGTTTGCATTGAGCAGATTCCTATCTCTTAGGACAGTCAATCTTTATCAGATTTATGTCAGATTAGTGTGAGGCGAGTCTGCTTTATAAAGGAAATCTTGGCTGCTCCTCTCCATAATCATCTTACTGTAAAATTTTATGAGCTATAACAGATGCTGATCAGCAAAGTAAACATATTTGCCTATAAAATGTATTGGCATTAGTGATGAAACTCCTGGGATTGTTTTGGTCCATTTCAGCAGATTCAGATGTCAGATTCACTTTGGTCTGAATAATTTCAATCCAAATAAAAAGTACTCCAAATGTCAAGACATCTTTACTAATATTAAAGTGACATATACAGCTATAGGTAATTGGATGGTAGCTTGTGGTACCTAGCAGTCTGTTTTAAAACACACTGCATTGTAAGAATTTTAATGCTTTTACAAACACAAAAACATTTTTTTGGGGGGACAGATGTCTGCAGGTGTTTATACAGACAGGGTGACATCAGAAGAGGCAAAGGATTTTACCAGTGGGCATGATGACAATAACCTTCACCACTTGTGTATATGGACTGGCTGAAGAATAACAATGGGGAGGAAGATGATGGTCTTGCTTGCCAGTTCGATTTTACCTCATGAGCTGATGATGATGCTTCATTTTGGCAGTACATTGGTTGCCACCACCAACTTCTAACTCCTTGTCACCCTGATTCAGTTCCCAGGTCCTGTCCAATATACTGTCATCATCATTATCATCATTATCACTGCCACTTCTCTCAGACTGATATGTCATGGGCTCCATGTCCCGCCCTCATGATTTACACCTCTAGATTTGCCCTGAGTGCCACTACCACCACCAACAGTCATGTCCTCCTCCACCTCTACCTAATTTTCCTCTGCATTACAGTCCAAATAATGTGCTCGTTTAACTCTTCAATAGGAACTCATCATCTTTAATATCCTTCTGTGCAGTGACACCAGTGGGTGCTGTCTCTTAAGAGAAAAGATATCTCCACACTAGAGGGGTCAGTGTAGACATAGATGAAATATTAAGGCCTTTATAGGTCCGCAAATTAAATGTTATGCTAGTGGAGGAATGCACTGAACGCTGGCTTAAAGTCACATAGGATGAAATGAGTGATAAGCCATCCAGTCCACAATGTCATCAGTTAACTTTGTAACAATATGCCTACTGAAAGCAATGGCCAGATATGACCTGCTACTACTGGCTGGATGGCTATTGCCGACCGTGCAGTTGCTACTACTTGTGCTACCCAGATTCTGGCTGGTAGATGACGTGACTTATGTGTCTCCTCCTACCCACTTCTTTACTGCTCTATCTTTTACCAGACATTTTTAAATGAGGCAACCATAGGCATGCACTGGTACTTATAGAAAAAAATATTTGAAAAAAATTCTTAAAATACCACTTGGAGAAATACTGTGGTATAATGGTGTGTAGACATTTCTGATTTACAATTCTGAACACAATTATGGGCGGCACACTGTAGGCAACAAAATGTGAACTGAGGTGTACTTAATGGTGGTGAATGGAAGAGTAATGACAGGCAGTGTAAAAATGCTGTGAAAATACAGCAAGTAAGGGTGGCGATGGCGCACTGTATGCAACAAAATAAGCGCCGCAATGCATCAGTTATCACATCACTTAGAGAGAGACTAATTGACTGTGTGTAAGAATTGTGGATTTGTTATTGTGGTGATATAGCACACTGACAGAAATGGCTGCTGGCTGTCTGACTGCACTTGCCTAACACAGTGACACTAGTACTGACTCTCTCTCTCTATCAAATTGTAATTTGTGAATTGTGATTAAATCTAATTCATGTCTTCTCTTTACTGAAGCACATTAACACTCACTATCATTATAGCATTTTTTTTTTTTTTCATTTACTGTCTCTTTCTGACTGAGATTTGTTGTGCTATCTGTATCCCCACAAAATGGCAGCATTCATGGCTGGGTTTTTTGTAATGGCTATGACTCAAAACTGATGAGTACATATGTAATGGATACATGCAAGGCATTGTGGGGAAGCCAAGGTTACATGATCCCAATTCTTCTCTGCCTTGTTTTGATCTGTAGCCTAGTGTCCATCATTTTGAGTGATTTGTCAGAAACAAATCCCAAAAGTTTTAGATTCGATGAAATGTTTGCAAATTTTGGACCAAATTCAAATTGTGTCAATTCAAAGTACGCCTCATCCTCACAAACAAAATAGACTGTGTCATTACGGGGTTAATAATCTGTGTGTGTGTAATATTTGAATTTTAACATAGTGTGAAGGAGGATTTACAAAACTATAAATAAAGTTTGCCCTAGCAAAACTTGAAATGTTTGACATTATGCTCATATTTGTTACACCACTGAGAGTCAGATTATGGTTTCTGTCATCATCCACTTCGATAGCCAAAAGGCTCCCTGCAGAGTTCTTCAATGCATTGGCAGGAATTTGGATCTACCGTATGTACAGAAAATCATCTGCCTGTGATAATAGTTTTATTTCACATATATTACAGCTCTGGTTTAAAATAGTTAGAAGAGGCATATCTTTTATAGGTTATTGCAGTAATAGACAGTATCCATGTGCTACTGCTATTATTACATTATACTATCTATATTGATCTAGAATATTTATGAAGGCTAGATAATTTTCCTCTTCTTCAAACTAGCATCAGCTACAATACTAGGTAAAGAAGGGGGAGAAAACAGAGTACAGAGTAGTTCATGGATTGCACTAAGATGACTAGTCATAAAGGTCAAAGATCAGAACCAAAATATAAAGTAAACATTTAGACTGCTCGAACAAGACCAACTAAATAAGTGAAAGGTGCAAAAGTGTTTACACTGTACTAAGTAAGGAATATGCAAATAAGGCCTCATGGATGAAAAAGATGAATTTTGAAAGGTAGAGTCTATAGATTAATGCATGGTTTACAAAGAAACCTAAGGTCATAATTTGGGAATAGTATCCAAGCCAGTATAACAGTTCCAACCATAGACGACTGTTTCAAGGTCATCAAGGCACAGTAGGTTACTTTCTGGCAGTGTGAGACTTATCGATGTGGGTCAGAAGGGGAAATGTAAAATTCCTCTTTTTCACCAATGAGGTCTGTTGGGGGTTAAGTTCCCCCGGGATGGATGTCACCGTAATCCTAATTAAATAAATAACCAGTTTCGAGCGCTCGGGAAACAAGACGTACACAGGTATCGTGTATGAACCGTTTCTACTTTATTGCGTAGTTCAATACAGTTTTAAAGGTAAGCTCAGTTACATAACAGTCATGTGATCAATGTACATATATGGGTTTTCCAGTTCCGTTACCAGACAAAGTTGTTCAGTTTCCCATCACCCCAGATGTTTCCTTTTCACCTAGTCTAAATGTTCTCCTTATCTTTCCTGAGAATGGTACATCTCTGAGAACAGCAGAACTGTTGATATTCTTCCCAGACCCTGAGACTATATTCTATCTGTAAACTATTTAGTCTGCATGGAGAACATTTCACCCTGTGTCTTCTGTATACTGCGTTATAGAATATAATACAAATTATGTTTTAACCCTTACAATTCCCCCATTTTAGGACTTTATTTTTAATCAAGTTCAATGAATACCTTCACACTGTTTGTGTGCCATCTTTGATGGATTCTCCATTCAAGAGTTTAAAAATAACATCCTATCTTACATATTGGTTAACTGTATTCCATTTCCTTCTCAACGCTTCAACTTTCTTGCAATGTGAAGCGTGTATTCAGGTAGATTTTCCCTCCAACTTTACTGAGGTGGCAGTTGTCAGCAATATCTGGAAGGGGCCATCATATCTGGGTTCAAGAGATTTCCTGGAGTGTCTTTTCCAATCACCAGGCTGCAAGCTATGCGTTCCTGAAAAATCAGAAGGGTCTGGAATAGTAGAGAACACTTGTTTATGTGTTTCTTTCTGTTTTTGACACAAATTTTGTACATACCTGGCAATACTGTCATAGTTAAGCTGTAATGTCCGAGGGAAGTACAATCCTGTTTTAGGTGCACTTCCAAACAATATTTCAAATGGTGACAACCCTGTCCTCCTGTTAGGAGTAGTTCTTACTGAATATAAGGCTAGAGACAGGCATTCAGGCCAAGGCTTTCCTGTCTCTGCCATGGCTTTCTGAATCTTCAACTTAAGTGTACCACTCAACCTTTCCACTTTGCCTGAACTCTGAGGATGGTAGGGTGTGTGGAAAGCTTGCTCAATCCCTAGTGCAGACATTATTTCTTTCATTATTTCACCTGTGAAATGTGTACCTCTGTCAGACTCAATCACCTCGGGCACTCCAAACCTACACACAAGCTCAGACATCAGTTTCTTGGCAGTTGCTTGTGCGGTTGCTTTGCTCACAGGGTAGGCCTCAGGCCATCCTGAAAACAAATCCACACAGACCAATACATACTCGTATGTTCCAGACTTAGGCAACTGTATGTAATCTATCTGTATCCTCTGAAATGGGTACAGGGATTTTGGTGTACACTTGGTGGGTGTTTTAACTACCTGTCCTGGATTGTGTAGAGCACATATGTGACATGCTTTTACGTGATTGCTAGCAGCTCTTCCAAAACCTGGGGCAAACCATAATTTACCCACTAATGACTCCATGGCATTTCGAGAGGCATGCACCTTACCGTGGGCCAAGCCAGCCATCTGGGGGTAGACTGCTACGGGCAGACATAATCGATCCCCCATTTTCCACATACCATCACCTTCTGTAGCACCTGCTTTCTTCCATCTTTCAGTTTCCACACTGGTAACCTTTGAGTACAGCCCTTTTGGGTCTGCTAGGTCAATGTCCATTTTGCTCACCTGGTTGGGACCCCTTCTGGCCAGTAGTGCTGCAGCCTTGGCTGCTATGTCAGCTCTCTCATTTCCACGGCTTTCAGGGTCCCTTCCTTTTGTGTGAGCTCTGACTTTCACAATTGCCAGCTGCTTGGGAGCAGTATGGCCTCCATCAGTCGACTTACCACATCTCCATTCTTAATTGGCTTGCCCTGGGCCGTTAGGAAGTTCCTTGCCCTCCATATTGGACCATAATCATGTGCAATGCCAAAAGCATACCTGGAGTCAGTGTATATGTTGGCTGTTCTACCTTTGGCTACCTTACAAGCCTCCATAAGGGCTTTAAGCTCAGCTTCTTGGGCTGACATGTGTGGTGGAAGAGCTTCTTGGACTATGATGTCATGTTCAGCGACTACAGCATACCCTGTAACAAATTTGCCTTCATCTGTTAGATACCTTGAGCCGTCCACAAACATCTCATAATCAGGATTTTGTAATGGCACATCTGTGACATGGTCGAATCCCACTGTCTCCTGTGACATAAGAGCCACGCAATTATGTTCATGCTGGCTGTCAAACAGTTCTTCTTCAGAGAGAGTTCAAAAATAACTCATCTTCCACTCCCCCATTTGAATCAGGAACTCCTACAGGAAGAAGAGTTGCAGGATTCAAAGTTAAACAGCGTTGAAAAGAGATGTTTGAGGAGGACTGCAGAGCAAATTCCATTTTGCACTGCCGTGCCAAAGAAAAGAAACGTCTGTCTTTACCTGTGTGAGGATAGCATGGATGTCATGAGGTGTATACACAACCAATAAATGATCTAGGACAATGTCTGAGCTCTTATCAAGCAACGCTTGTACCGAGAGGACAACCCGCACACAGGAGGGTGTCCCCCTGGCTTACAGCGTCTAACCGTGAGCTGTAATAGGCCACCGGGCGTTTCTTATCCCCGTGTTGTTGTGTGAGAACTGCAGTTGCATGCCCCATCATCTCAGTCACGTAGAGCTGAAAAGGTTTCTGATAGTCAGGTAGGCCTAGGGCCGGAGCACTGACTATCTGCAACTTCAGCTGGTAAAACGCATTCAAGGCCTCAGACGTGAGGTTGAATGGTTTTGAGGAAAGGCAATCATACAGAGGTTGCATGGTCAGAAATGCAGATCTGAGCCATGGCCTACAGTAGGATACCAATCCCAAAAAGGTACATAGCTGAGCATGAGAGGTTGGCACCTGCATGTCTCTTACCACCTTGGTCCTCTCATCTGACAGGTGCTTGGTGCCTTGGCCGAGACAGTGTCCTAGAAATAACACTTTTTGTTTGCAAAATTGCAACTTATCCTTGCTGGCCTTGCAGCCGTTCTGGCAGAGGAAACACAACAGGCTGATGGTCGCTGCTTCACAGGTTGGTTTGTCTGGAGCACAAAGAAGGTCATCAACATATTGTAACAAAATGACATCATCATATGGAAAATACCAAGTACTCATGATAAGTGTGAGACACCTTGTGAATTGGTTAGGACTGTTTTGTGCCCCTTGTGGTAGTACTGTCCAGGTGTACTGTTTTCCCCTAAATGTGAATGCAAACAAATACTGGCAAACGGGGTGCAAAGGTACGGAAAAAAAAAAGAGAAAAAAAAAACATTGCAAAGATCTATAGCGCTGTAATAAGTGGTTCCAGTAGGGACAGCTGATAACAGGGCAAGTGGATTGGGCACTACAGGTGTTTCAAGTAATGTCACTTTGTTTAATTCCCTGAGATCGTGAACCATACGGTACGTGTCTGGTTCTCCCTTTTTGCTCTTCTTTTTAACTGGGGAAAAAGGAGTGTTTGCTACAGAAGTGCATTCCTCTGCTTTCACTAATTCCACTATTGTTACTGCTATGGCATCTTCTTGGGCATGAGTCAGAGGATATTGTTTAATCCTAGGTGGCTGAGCTCCAGGTTTCAGGGTTACCATAACAGGGGATACATCCAATTTACCTAAGTCTGTTTTCCCAGTTGCCCATAATGCTGTTGGCACTTGGGATAACAGTACATTTTCTTCTTCAGTGAGGACAAAAATACAATTTGGTGTACTTAACTCGGCAGATAACAAACACAAAATCTCATGGTTAGTATGCGTGACTTTTACATATACTTCTCCTGATGAATGCAACATGATATTACAACCTAATACTCCCATCACATCTGTACCAAGAATGTTATCTGATGTGTCGGAGACTAAATACTTAGTGAGTATCCTGCTACCCTGAAATGAGGTTTCTACAGGATCAGTTTGATCTAAAGCATCCACCGCTTTAGTGAGAAGTCTTCCATAATAAGCTTCCACTGATTCACCTTTCTCTCTTTTAGCAGATACCTTACTTCAGGTGATAACAGGCAAGACAATAAATTCACATAACATAGTACAAGACATAATTTCATATGCTTGAGTATTTTCTTGAATATTTTACACATATATATATTACACAATATTATACACATATATATTGTCATTGTACCTTACTTTTCCATTTAACCTTAGGCTAACACTTTTATCAAAATATTTTCCCTTTGGGCATAAATAGTCATCATACACAGGCTGCGGACCCCGGAGGCCCAAAGCGAAGTTTCACTTTGTAATAATTGACATGTAACATTATTGGGTAACACAGTATCATGTTCAGCTTGTGATTTTCTGCGTGCCCATCACATCAGATACAACGTCCTTGGAGCTACTTGGCAGTCAATTAATGTTTTGGTTATTCCCTGCAGAACATCTGCAAAGTGCTACAACAGAATACAGGAATACAATTCAAGCAGATAGCAGTTAATACTGACACCAAAATTACATATTACTATTTTTGTACAATTTTCGAATATTTCCCAAACCCCACCTTTTGTCATTACCACAGGTGTTCAAAACCCCTGAGTTGTACTTCAGGTTACCTTAAGGGCAAACTGCCAGACTTTAGAATTTTCTTCACTGGATTCCAACCAAAAGTTGAACCCCTGTGGAACATCACAATATCCTAGTTTCTTCTTTTTAGGGGACATTTCCTGAAAGCGGATTTAATTTTACAAAAAGCATAAAAGTTGAATCCTGGCATTGATATAAACAGAATGAATATTACAAATACAGGTTGACATATATATATATATATATATATATATATATATATATATATATAAAAATCCAATAAACATCATACCGATGGTGGACAGTTTTTCTCTTTGCACTATATCAGATTCTCTGAGTATTTTGTTAAAGTAAGTAATATTTCATACAGAACTGGGAGATAAGATGGGTTATATTAAACAATAATACTGAGACGGGTAATGTCTCCCTTCAAGCCTGTTTCTCGGAGTGAGGTGGGGGTGATTCATTATTTCCTGAACTATCATCCCCTTTGACCTTCCTATTCTATTGCTTCCTTCTATCAGGGCATATATGCCTCTTTGCAACTTTTTATCTTGTATGACCCCTGCATAATCTAATCTCCACTGATCCCAGAATCTACTGTCTACTAACCCAGTCTGGTGTATTCCTGCTCTTTTTAGGATTTTCTTTACCTGTGCGGCTACTTCTTTCCCTTCCCCTATTTCTATTAGTTCACATGGGGTGTACCATATCTTAGAGGGTCCCATCCCCATCTTGGCTGGTAGCTAATCAGCCAGTGAGCTTCTCACTCCTCTAGGGCAACCTTTGAGACAATAGAGGGTCACTTATGACTACTTAGTGAGAACTCCCAGACAGACTCTTCTGTCTTCTATGAACTACTTGTGCAAGTTCAGGAGTAGTGCTCAGGGCAATGCCTAATGGCTTCCACAGGCTCAACTTTCTGCCTGTGTCCCCTTACCAAAACACTCCTAAATCACTGCACGCACTTCTTCGCGCGGATTCTACTAAGTCCTTCGTGCTACTACTCAGGTCCCATTCGACCTTGACCATCCAGGCACGGCTGGAGGCTAGTGTTCCAAAACAAGGACTGTTCAATCACTCAGTGTTTCTCAGTTCCGAACCTTGTCCGCAACTCTAGACTCTAGGGGTTAAGAATAGAGAACTTTTCCCCATTCTTTGCAGCCTTATATATCTTATAACACAGGTAACATACAAACATCAGTAAACAGTAAACAGGTAAGACAAAAAGCAAAGAAAACAATTTCCATATCATTTACAGGTGACATGTCCCTTTTAGGTTCTTCCAAACTATTTAATTGGCATCGAGATGTCATATAAACATGCAGCAGCTTACCTCACTCATCGATACAGAGAATAGACACACAGGAACCTCAGATATACTAATTGGCAAGATAAGGTCTTACCTCACAGTACTGTTTTTATCTATCTGAGGTCCTCTGGTCCCGTTCTCAAGTCGATCGGTGAGTGGGTCGGCACTCTATCGGCTGCACATCAGACGATCTCGGGCCCCACGTTGGGCGCCAATTTCTGTCGGGGGTTAAGTTCCCCCGGGATGGATGTCACCGTAATCCTAATTAAATAAATAACCAGTTTCGAGCGCTCGGGAAACAAGACGTACACAGTTATCGTGTATGAACCGTTTCTACTTTATTGCGTAGTTCAATACAGTTTTAAAGGTAAGCTCAGTTACATAACAGTCATGTGATCAATGTACATATACGGGTTTTCCAGTTCCGTTACCAGACAAAGTTGTTCAGTTTCCCATCACCCCAGATGTTTCCTTTTCACCTAGTCTAAATGTTCTCCTTATCTTTCCTGAGAATGGTACATCTCTGAGAACAGCAGAACTGTTGATATTCTTCCCAGACCCTGAGACTATATTCTATCTGTAAACTATTTAGTCTGCATGGAGAACATTTCACCCTGTGTCTTCTGTATACTGCGTTATAGAATATAATACAAATTATGTTTTAACCCAACCCTTACAGGTCTTATTTGAATATTTATTACCCTGAATTCTTAGCAGAGAATGCATGGTCTAATAAGTCTCTCTACTGACACGGTACTAGCTAATTAAGCTATATGTGTTCACATTACATGGCTGAGTACAATATAGCAAAAAGTTGCATTATATAACCGTTGCTTTATTTATATATAGCACTTGTGGTTGTCTACTTGTGCTATCTTCTGCAACCTTATGACCTTTCACTGTGGATATTTTCTTTCCTTATATAGTCAGCTTTCCATCCTTTTTCAGTTGAGTCACTCCTTTTGTTCACCACACAGTAATAGTGTTCCTCAATATGCTCCAAGTGGTAATAAAGACCACTGTTCTACCCCAAACAAAGTAAGTAATGCTTTCGCTGTGCCCATAAACAGTAATAATGTAAGCTTGACAGTAATAATGCTCTGTTTTCCATAGCACAGTCATAGTTATCAATATTGTTCCCATTACACAGTTAAAATTTCCATCTTCCATTTCCATCTTCCATGCTCACCTATGTACCCATTGCTAGTAAATTATAACCTCTTTCCCCCAAGAAAATAATAGCACTCATAATTAAATTACCCCAATCCTATGCTAAGCAAAGCAGCTGAAGTCTTTTTTTTGGCCTGGTTCTAGATGACATCTTGTGCATGGTCCTGATATCATATAAATAGTCCTATAACCAATAACAGAGCTTATGCCTTGCCTGGGGATCCAGTGCATCAGTGCTATTGCTGAAGTAGAGAACCCTTTTGAAGATGAGCACACCGGGCAGTTATCTAGTTTGCCAGTCCAAACTTTGCCAAGTCCAACTAAGGAACGAAAAGATAGTAATATAATATAAAGAAAGACCATTTTAAAGATAAGCTAGAAAAATCATATCATAGAACAAACATTTAAATATATTAATATACTAATATAAGTTACTGATACAGATATAAATATGTTCACTGCTATAAAATTAATATGTAACTTTTATTTCTATGAACCAAGAGCAAAAAATCTTCTAGTCTTAGTCTAAAATAAGAGCATTTAAGAAACATTCAATACTTTATTCAAATGCATTTGACAGGGAAAGTTACTAAGAGAGTACTAGATTTTACACTTAGTTCAGTATTATTGCAGTAGCTAAAGAGATTGATATTGACCTATAGTAACCCTTTAGTCAGAGGCTTTTATGAAAGGAATACCCCAATGGTACCAGAAGGTGCTCCTATCCAAGTTCAATCGTACTACTGTTTCTCTCTATGCATTACATCCATATTTGGGCTCTTCAGGGAGAACAGTAGCAACCAACAGCATTTAATTTGGCAATGGAGATGTGTCATTCAAGACACCATGTCTTTAAATTTTCACAAATCATTTTAACAAATCACCACCAAATCAGTATATCATATTTCTTCCCTATTAGATATCCTATGATCATCTGTGAGTGGCATTATTGAAAGCATTTAAGAGCCACATCAACTCAACCACAAAATGACATACCACATAACGTCTCTACCTGGTAGTCTGATGGATGAGTCTAGGTTTGATGTAGGAGGGATAATGTCATGGAGTTATTTTTTAGGGGAGGAACCTGATTATCCTGCCTGAAGCCATGATCCCAACCCCATCAAACAGCTTTGGAATGAACTAGAAAGGAGGTTGTGAGCCAGACCCTCTCATCTAACACCTGACCTCACAAATGTTCATCATGTAGAAAGCCTTCCCAGAACAGTGGAAGCTGTTTTAGCTACAAAGGTTGTACCATCTTCATATTAATGCCTATAGATTTGTTTGGAATGTCATACATTACTTCTATTTTTTGGGGAAAGCGAGGTAACCAAAATATTTGCTCAAAATTTTGCTCATTCGGGTATAAATTTTTTTTACGTCGTTCACTCTATGGGATAAATAACACTATTTTTGGATAGTGGGGGCTTATACACACATAGGGATACCTAACATATTTGTTAAAACTTTTTATTTTTTCCCATGTTACAGCTCCTAATTGCAACCAACGTTCCACCCTCACACACTTCACCAGCAAAGGAATCACGATACCAAACACTTTGCATTATCAACAGTTAGACAGCACATCCAGAAAAAGGTCCTAAATGATGTAACTTTGAATAAACACTGTTTGTAAAGATATGCTAACTGGTCTTAACAATTTATGGATCCCCGCCTTGGGTTGCTTCCTAAGAAATTTAGCCCTTCACCTCCTTATCTGCACCATATGTTGTATAGTGGCTGTGCTTGGTATTTCATGTCAGCCCCATTTATTTGAATAATACTGAGCTGTATCATGGTTTTGGGACCAATAGACGAGACATCACCGGCCTGAAGAGTCACAAGAGTCTTCAAATAGCTGATTAGCGAGATCCATGGTGTTCTTTACAATTCTCACATTGAAAGTTAAGCCCTCAATATCATAGTCCCAAAATAACCTTTAAAAACATGGCATAACACATTGTATAACACATGGTCATTGTCAAATTGAATGCTGTATATTGCTATCATCCTCCTTGATAAGCACAAATATTGTTGAAGTGTGTAGTAGGAAAGTGTGGTGGGTATACAATTTAACAGGGACAGGTATCAGTTCTAGTGACTAAGGGGTGCTCTTTTCTGGGTAGAAAAGTCCAAATAAAGGGTTCTATAGGTTAATATTAGTTAGGAAGGTGTGAGCAGACTTTCTGACTGATCTACTGTAGCTGTCCAAACTCACTGTCAGCTCTTCCCTGTAGCAACAGTACTGAAATGAATGCAGAAAATAACACAGTTGGCACCCTAGTCCCTTACGTAAGGGTATACCAAAGGGGAAGTTCCTGCATTTGCGCAGGAACTGTACTAGCTTTGGTGACTATCAGAATGCAGCAGCGAACTTACGACAAAGATTCCAAAATCGGAGTTACCTGGATCGGGTCTTAAGGGGTGCATATCAACATGCTACATCATGTGAGCGAAATAGACTGTTGCAACCTAAGATCAAGCAAGACTCTGATGAATTGCGAATTATTGGTACCTTTGATGAGGTCCATCAGGAGGTTAGACGGATTATTCATCAATACTGGAGTATTTTGAAAACGGACCCTGAAATAGGTCCCTCCTTAAGTTTGTATCTGTCCATTACATACCGCAGGGGAGTTTCGGAACAGAAATTTCATTAATTGCAAGTCCCAAGATATACAGTAGTGTATCTGGCAATGTGCTCCTGCGGAACCCAATACGTTGGGAAAACCATCAGGGAGTTTCTCAGGAGGATTCGTGATCATGTTAATAATATCTTAAGACACGAAGATACACCTATTGCCAGACATATTTGGGACAAACATGAGGGGGAAGCTTCTCATATTAAATTTCAGGGTATTGAATTAGTCTTTCCTTCTCCCTGTGGTGGTAACTTGGATCAGAAGGTCCTGCAACGTGAAGCACCTTAATGAGACTATTTCATATTCCTGCTTTTTATGAATTTTTGATCATGTTTGTATTTCTGGGATTTATTGCATTAAACACCCCCACTGCCAGCACTTTTTGCCAGTAGTATTTTTCCTCCTTCTTTTGCTTCTGTACATCTATCCACTGGAGAAATCAGTAGATGATGATGATATGCTTTATTTTTATGGATATGTTATTTCAATAATGCAATCCCTTATTTTGTGTATTACATTGGTGTATAGTGATGTTTCTATGAGATCCCTTTGATGCCTTTCATGACCACATTGTTATTGTTTTGGTACTAGACTTATATTTACCTGTGAAAAAAATCCTTTGTTCTGTTTTAGCAAGTGCTAGCTGTCAGTTGCTAGTGTTTGTTTACAGTGACCAGCGTGTCTGGGGGCGTGGCCAGTTGTTATACATGCCCTCCGTACTCTGTGATTGGCTGGCTAGTGCACATGTGTTGATGATGCGCACTGTTTGAAGTCCTGCCTTTGCTATGACGCTAATGGTCACATGACACCCCCTGATTGGTTGTTGATTACTTGGTGGGCAGAGCTAGTGCCATATTAGGCTGGCACCTCTGCTACCTCTTGCAGCCATGTATCAGAGCTGAAGGGGAACGGGGCAGGGATACTATAGCTCTCTGAGAGTAGATCTACAGTGCTGGCCAAAAGTATTGGCACCCCTGCAATTCTGTCAGATAATACTCAATTTCTTCCAGAAAATGATTGCAATCACAAATGCTTTGGTAATAATATCTTCATTTATTTTGCTTGCAATGAAAAAACACAAAAGAGAATGAAAAAAAAGTCAAATCATTGATCATTTTACACAAAACTCCAAAAATGGCCCGGACAAAAGTATTGGCACCCTCAGCCTAATACTTGGTAGCACAACCTTTAGACAAAATAACTGTGAACAACCGCTTCCGGTAAAAATCAATGAGTTTCTTACAATGCTCTGCTGGAATTTTAGACCATTCTTCTTTGGCAAATTTCTCCAGGTCCCTGAGATTTGAAGGGTGCCTTCTCCAAACTGCCATTTTGAGATCTCTCCACAGGTGTTCTATGGGATTCAGGTCTGGACTCATTGCTGGCCACTTTAGAAGTCTCCAGTGCTTTCTCTCAAACCATTTTCTAGTGCTTTTTGAAGTGTGTTTTGGGTCATTGTCCTGCTGGAAGACCCATGACCTCTGAGGGAGACCCAGCTTTCTCACACTGGGCCCTACATTATGCTGCAAAATTTGTTGGTAGTCTTCAGACTTCATAATGCCATGCACATGGTCAAGCAGTCCAGTGCCAGAGGCAGCAAAGCAACCCCAAAACATCAGGGAACCTCCGCCATGTTTGACTGTAGGGACCGTGTTCTTTTCTTTGAAGGCCTCTTTTTTTTTTTTTCCTGTAAACTCTATGTTGATGCCTTTTCCCAAAAAGCTCTACTTTTGTCTCATCTGACCAGAGAACATTCTTCCAAAAAGTTTTTGGCTTTCTCAGGTAAGTTTTGGCAAACTCCAGCCTGGCTTTTTTATGTCTCTGGGTCAGAAGTGGGGTCTTCCTGGGTATCCTACCATAGAGTCCCTTTTCATTCAGACGCCGATGGATAGTACGGGTTGACACTGTTGTACCCTCAGACTGCAGGGCAGCTAGAACTTGTTTGGATGTTAGTCGAGGTTCTTTAGCCACCATCCGCACAATCTTTCGTTGAAATCTCTCGTCGATTTTTCTTTTCTGTCCACATCTAGGGAGGTTAGCCACAGTGCCATGGGCTTTAAACTTCTTGATGACACTGCGCACGGTAGACACAGGAACATTCAGGTCTTTGGAGATGGACTTGTAGCCTTGAGATTGCTCATGCTTCCTCACAATTTTGCTTCTCAAGTCCTCAGACAGTTCTTTGGTCTTCTTTCTTTTCTCCATGCTCAATGTGGTACACACAAGGACACAGGACAGAGGTTGAGTCAACTTTAATCCATTTCAACTGGCTGCAAGTGTGATTTAGTTATTGCCACCACCTGTTATGTGCCACAGGGAAGTAACAGGTGCTGTTAATTACACAAATTAGAGAAGCATCACCTGATTTTTCAAAGGGTGCCAATACTTTTGTCCACCCCCTTTTATGTTTGGTGTGGAATAATATCCAATTTGGCTTTTTGACAATTCTTTTTGTGGTTTTCCATTGAAGACAAATTACCAAAGCATTTGTGATTGCAATCATTTTCTGTAAGAAATTGAGTATTATCTGACAGAATTGCAGGGGTGCCAATACTTTTGGCCAGCACTGTATATAGTAAATTTAAGCCTCTGACAGGACAGTGGCTAATACTGTCCTAGAAGCGTGTCAGGTGTACTCTTTTGACCACTAGGGACGTGTTTTCAAATACTATAGACACCTAGTGGGATTCAGACATGTACAGACATCCATCAGAAATGTGACCCAATGGTCTATACTGAATATATGATGGGGGATGGTCTTTAGTAACACATGGGTACAGATACCTGAGTCCCCTCTCTATTAAACTAGTTGAGGTTTAGGCATTCACTAGGAGGTTGATACTGGCTGAGCAGCCTTTTGTCTTTGTACTGGCTCCTATTGCCTCTCTTGGTGTTATTAACCAATTAATGTTACTGAACCTCTCACTCTGAATGCAGTGGTTAATATATGATACTAACAATGGGGAGCAACTTCTAGGCACCTTTGTTGCTGACCCTGTTATCATATCTAAACTATTTTGCTCTTGAGCTTTTGCTTTTTTATGGTTATCTTTTTAGACGATATTAATAGATTATATTTTAGAAGTACTCTTTTTGGGAAGTGACACCTCCTATGGGTTTTTGGTTATTTTGAGTTTAGAGTCTTTAGTTGATTTAATATTTTGGGTTCATCAGAAATTAACACTCTGCCAGTAACTCTCCATGTCCAATACATTGCTTATATCTGTTTTAAACACAAGCTAGGAGATACATAGCTTTCTGTTCTTTTAATGCATATCAGTAAAGGTTATAGATTTTATGTGAGTACAGAGAGTTCTAGTTCCCACATGTGTGTCTTCACAGCCATGGCTAATTATTTGCTTCCAGATCTTGCACCTTGCCATGTATTTGTCATTTGGTAATGTACACATGTAGTTGGTGCCGCCAATACCAACAGCAGTAGAAACCACCACCACCACTTGAGCATGCCTTAGACCTACTCCAGGTAGGTTTTTTTTATCTTGGAGTTGCACATCAAATGTAATTATTGCAGCTGCCTCCACAATCTTCCTCTGATTTTTTTTTTGTCTGCTTTCATCCAACTCATCAAGAGGAAGACTTGGGCTAGAAAAAATATGACTACTATGGAATGAGATTTGTGTCAGTGAAGATTAAGAAGACATGGTTGATACAGGTTGGTGCATAAAGACAGCATGGTAAATTACATGTTATAACAGCAGAGAACAAACAGAACCCTGTCTTAACATTTGTGTTTTACTATCACATCTCATATCCTGCTCTGACTGAGATGAGTAAGAAAAGTAATCAAAAACTTAATCTTTATTCTCAGGAAGTACAACAATCCTGCAGCTACTGGCAGCACCGCCAAGACCAGAAGTAGCCTTGCTGTTGCCACCCACATTTTTATTGTTAGTTCGTGCCCTGGTAGATGGCATGACAGTAGCATAAGTGTTTCCTCCTCCCCACTAGCCTGTCCCCTGCCATGTTTTTTTCCTAATCATTTTACTTCACTGCTTACATAATAGTGATTGGTGACAATTCTGACACTGTGTGAATTTTATTGTTCAGTTTGTTTATATATATATATATATATATATATATATATATATATATACTCGCTTGAAGAAAGAAATGAGAGTAACACTGAAAGGCTAACCTGGCCAGTGAGTATGAGACTATGTGAGTCAGCTTTAATTTTTACAATGATAATGGCAGATATTTTTTATATTTGTTACCAAAAAACACTTAGAGGACCTTTAACCGGAGGTGCCCCTCCACTGATTCTGACACAGAATTTTTTCTCTAGTCCTCACCTTTCCTGAGCAATCAACACTGTAAGTTTTGGTGCCTGATATGCTATTTACACTCTGTGCTGTCAGGAGGGCAGACACAGGCGAAAGGTATGATTCTGACACTGGCTGCCTGACAGGACTTGAACAAGGGACTCCGATGTCCCAGGCTGTAGCTCTTCCAACTGAGCTATTCAGCTTCCTAGACAGCTTCTGTGCTGATCTAAAGCCTAGTTCCCGGTGTCTCTAATTTCAGTTCCTCCTCTCTGGTTTGCTCCACCCTATTCCTTGATTGAACTTCCTATTTAAACCCAGCCTTGGACTTCCTGCTTTGCGAGATTATTGTTCTCTTAGCCTGTAATCTAGCTAGCCTTTCCTGATAAAACTGTGCATCGATCCCTGGCCTCCTCCTGACTATGGTATTGCCTTCTCCTCTAAAACTGACGTTCATCTTGTTCATCGACCCCTGGCTTCCTCCTGACTACGGCATTGCCTTCTCCTCTAATACTGACGTCCATCTTGAGCATTGACCACTGGCTTCCTCTGACTACGTTATCAGCCTAGCAATTACCCCAAGTAAGTTGCAATAAAAGACTCCGAACCAGACCCAGACCGCCTTGCCTGACACCGCCCTTCTGACATTAGCGCTCAAATAGCACATTAGGCACCAAAATTAAGTGCACTTAATTTTCATGGGAATGGTGGAGGCTACACAGAAAATTCCAACTGCGGCTGGTATCATGGGAGCAGCGCCTATTAACATATCCTAAGATGTTGAATTGGTGGATGTGATGAAAGGTCTTCTTTAACAAGAAGACAAGATTTAGAACCAAAAAGGTGACATGGTCAGTGAGTATTAGACTAGAACACACTGCATTAGTCAGTTTAGATTTTTGCTGTGATAATGACAGTTTTTCTTTATTTCTTATCAAAAAAGCACCATTGAAAAAGACCCTTAACCCTGTATTAAAAAAAGATTTTATTCAATGAATAGGTGATCTAGCCAGTGTATGTGTAACACAATGAACACTGCAGATACTTCACAGTACAGAACCTTCCCCTCCTATGATTTGTATACCTATCTGTTTAAATATGGTTAAATCTGACTAAACTATGCTCCAGACTAGTCCTCCTCTCCTATAATTCTGAAGTACTATTGCAATGTTGGTGTTGTTTTCCACTAGCAATGTAGCAGCAATTGCTTTGGATCATGCAGTGATAACACATCTTCCCCTTAATTTGCAGTATCACAAAATGGCTCTTCTTCCTGCCTACAGTATCTTATATTTTTAATATAATCACGTATGATTGGCTGAGAGGCTGTGAGGTGATTCCAGAAGTCCACCTAGGTCACAGAGACTATGTGATCCTCCTCCACCACTTTTCCACCTAATGTTAAATGCGGAGGTAGCCATTTTAGTTTGTCTGACATGATTCACAAAAGTTTAAAAAACAAACTTTTGGAAAATTCAAATCAAAACTGTTTAGTTACAAATCGTTTCACTTATCTCTAGCTTTCACCAGTTGTGAATAGTTGAACAGTTGAAGCAGACTCCTATGTCTACTGAAGCTGAAGATAAATATAATCTCCATTAGCAATATGAATTACCCATCTGTGAACATAATATCATACATGGTCTGTATAATAATGTGACTTCTTTTGTAAAATGCTACTTTATTAATATTTTTACAAGTTCATCAGTGCTGAATGCTGATTACCATTTTTCATGGCCACTCTAAGTGTTCTCAGCAGAATGCAATTATTATGAAGATTGCATTATATTGTTCTATTGTAATCAAATAAACTCAATGGCCACCAGAGCAATAGAGGAGCAAATCTTTAAAATTCCTTTTCACAAGTGATTCTCAAAAATGGGAACCACTCTCATTGCCTGTAAATATGCAATGAACCTGATATTGATTCTATCATCTAACTTCAGAATTAAAGGAGTATTCCAGTACTCAGGATCAGTCATTTATATCAGATAAAGAGAATTCCAAATCCCCCAAAATCAGCTGTTTGATAGGGCTGTGATACTTAAAGTACAGCAACTTCTTCATTGTATACCATTCCATACGCTACAAGACTAAGCTGCAGAAGCGCCATGTGATGCTTGAATGAGACATCACAGGTCCTTTAGAAAAGTCCTAATGCTCACTAAAGGAATTTCAAATAGCTGATTGGAAGGGGCACTGGGGGTCCAACACACATATGTGTACATCAATGGGTCCATGGAAAAATAGCACACATGGCACATACATGATATCTGTGTGCCGTCCATGCCCTACATGTATCCATTAATTTAACAAGGTATCAGAGAGTAAATGAAAGTATACAGTATTGCCGCATTACAGCAAATGTAAAGTACAATATCCTGAACGTTGCATTTTATGTTATGCTTGAATATTTATTCTGATTGGTCTGTCCAGGTTTCCATACCCCTACCCATGTGCCTTACCCTAGTAACAATTAATTAAAAGGGTTCTCCAGAAAAATTAGTCATGTAGGGGTGGCCAGAATGAGTGTAAAATAAGTCATTCTCAATTACTAAAAGTCATGTTCATCTATCTCCAACACTATATTGTACAATGTCCCACCACAGGCCAGTATGTGGGGGAAACAGGGCAGAGACTCAGTCAGCGATGAACTCACACAGATTCACCATTAATAACAGTAGAACAGATCTCCCAGTGGCCACACATTTCTCCGGAGAAGACCACTCTTGAAGATTTGCGAGTTGTGGTCTTAATGGGACATTTTAAGACGCAGAGGGAGAGGAAAGAATGGGAATATAAGTTAATGCAAAAATTTCAAACTCTGCAATTTGGACTTAATATTCATGTCAGTTTCATGTCACACTATGTATGAACTGTGAGGGTCACAAATCTCCACCTGATAGCAAACAAATAACAGATCCCTCTGTCACGCCAGATTGTTTGTTTATTTTTTGACCTGTTGTAAATAACTTCTCTACTTATATTGCATTTAGTTTTTTTTTTAATTCTAAGATCCTTGGAAGGTCCATGTCTTCTGTGTATAAAAAGTCTGTGAATTTTCAGTTTCTTGTATTACACCATGTCTGAAGAAGAGAGCTAGTACTCTTGAAAGCTCAACATCAAATATACCCAGTTAGCCTCTAAAAGGTATCACCTGATTTCTTCACTCTATTGTACAGTCACAGCCCCAATTCTCTCCACTACAGATCCAAGCCAAACCAGAAGTGGAGAAGCTCATGTGACCTCTACACCAGTCACTGGCTACAGCAGACAATATTGAGGTTCTAGTTACTTGTTAGAGTGACGGCACCAGTTCCTCACCAATGATGATTGAGGCCACTGATTGCCCAAAGTTATCATTTGAGCTTCTCCACTTACAATCTGGCCAGTCCCAGCACCATAGAGAATCGCGCTGTACAATGGGTTGCCAGTGATGGGTTGCCAGCTACTCCTGAGTTTAAGACTTTTCCTTTAAGGTTTTAGAAAAGCTGAGGGGTCATACATATATAACTATGTTGCCTATTAAAAAGACAGAATGGTTGTTATTAGAAATGTAACTAATGTAAACAATTGATACTTTTTATTTATGAACAAGCCAAAGACTGAAAGGAATGTTGTATATGTCACTATCCTATAATATTTTATATATCCATTAAAGAGGACCTTTCACGTCCTCATGTATATGCGGTTTTACATACCGCTAGAAAGCTGACAGCGTGCTGAATTCAGCGCACTGTCGGCTTTCCCGTTATATAGCCCAGGGCTGGAGATATCGGGGGTCTAAATTTCACTGTTCACTGTCAGAAGGGCGTTCGTGACAGTCTAGCTGCGCTGTAAGGAAAGCCCCCTCTGACAGTACTCGGCTATGGATGAGGGCAGAGAGAGGGGGCGTTCCTTACCGCCCAGTGATGATGCTGAGCTGTGAGCAACGCCCCCCCCAGTACAGGGCTATGTAGGAATACTGTCAGTGAGGGTGTTCCTCACAGCGCATCTAGACTGTCAGGAACGCCCTTCTGACAGTGAACGGTGAAATTTAGACCTCCGATATCTCCAGCCCCGGGGCATATAACTCTCAAAATGGCCAGAAAAGAGAACTTTCATGTGAAACTCGACAGTCTATTCTTGTTCTTAGAAATGCGGGAAATTGCCAAGAAACTGAAGATTTCCTACAACGGTGTGTACTACAACCTTCAGTGGACAGAACAAACAGGCTCTAACCAGAGTAGAAAGAGAAGTGGGAGGCCCCGCTGCACAACTGAGCAACAAGACAAGTACATTAGAGTCTCTAGTTTGAGAAAGCGATGCCTCACAGGTCCTCAACTGGCAGCTTCATTAAATAGTACCCGCAAAACGCCAGTGTCAATGTCTACAGTGAAGAGGCGACTCAGGGATGCTGGCCTTCAGGAAAGAGTGGCCAAGAAAAAGCCATATGTGAGACTGGCTAATAAAAGGAAAAGATTAATATGGGCAAAAGAACACAGACATTGGACAGAGGAAGATTGGAAAAAAGTGTTATGGACAGAAGACTCAAAGTTTGAGGTGTTTGGATCACACAGAATAACATTTTTGAGACGCAGAACAACTGAAAAGATGCTGGAAGAGTGCCTGACGCCAACTGTCAAGCATGGTGGAGGTAATGTGATGGTCTGGGGTTGCTTTGGTGCTGGTAAAGTGGGAGATTTGTACAAGGTAAAAGGGATTTTGAATAAGGAAGGCTATCACTCCATTTTGCAACACCATGCCATACCCTGTGGACAGCGCTTGATTGGAGCCAATTTCATCCTACAACAGGACAATGACCCAAAGCGCACCTCCAAATTATGCAAGAACTATTTAGGGAAGAAGCAGGCAGCCGGTATTCTATCTGTAATGGAGTGGCCAGCGCAGTCACCAGATCTCAACCCCATTGAGCTGTTGTGGGAGCAGCTTGACCGTATGGTACGGAAAAAGTGCCCATCAAGCCAATCCAACTTGTGGGAGGGGCTTCTGTAAGTATGGGGTGAAATTTCTCCAGATTACCTCAGCAAATTAACAGCTAGAATGCCAAAGGTCTGCAATGTTGTAATTGCTGCAAATGGAGCATTCTTTGACGAAAGCAAAGTTTGAAGGAGAAAATTATTATTTCAAATAAATATTTCTAACCTTGTCAATGTCTTGACTATATTTTCTATTCATTTTGCAACTCATTTGATAAATAAAAGTGTGAGTTTTCATGGAAAACACAAAATTGTCTGGGTGACCCCAAACTTTTGAACAGTAGTGTGTGTGTGTGTGTGTGTGTGTATGTATGTATATATATATATATATATATATATATATATATATATATATATATATAAATTTAGTATCCGTGGAATCATATCGACCCATACAGGTGAAATGTAATTTTGGCTGCACAGTGAATGCCATAAAAGTGAAGCCCATAAGAAAGTTGCACAATGGAGTTTTTCTCCAATTCCACCCCATTCTGAATTTTTTTCCAGCTTCCTAGTACTTTGTACAGAATATTAAATGGTACCATTGTGAAGTACAACTTGTCCAGCAAAAATTAAGTGCTTATATGGCTCTGTGAATGTAAAAATAAAAAAGTTATAGCAAAAAATTGAAGAATGGCTGGCATGAGAAGGGGTTAATGGGATTGTCCAGGTATTAGTCATTAATGGCCTATCCTTAGAATAGGCCATAAATATCTAATTTGACAGGGAGACCACACACTGTACAGGGCTGCCCATATTCTACCCAAACCAGAGTTGGAAGTAGTTGGCTCCATTCCCTGTATAGTGTCTGGGCTTTGGTATTGCAGCTCAGCTACCACTATACAGGGAACTGAGCCAACTGCATCTGGCCCTGTATTGTGCATAATCCTGGTGTAAGAAACTGCCATACAGCTTATCCAATTGAGAACTGCCTGTTGGACCCCACAGATCAGACCTTTATGGCCTATCCTAAGGAATAAGAAATCAGGGATAAGAATGTTAACAGGGCATGTAAAGTTTTGCTTCCATGAAATAAATAATCCCAATTTCTGTACACTAATAATAGGGCTGTTGTATAGGTGTCATGAATGAGTACTAGGTGAAAAAATGAGAGGTGAGAATGGGCCCTTTTTGGACCAATTTGCCTGAGCTTATGACAATACTACAGATACTGCTCTGACAGTGACTTTAACCGCATCAGCATTACTAGTCTATATTTATTTAAATCCATTTGAGTCCTACTTAAATCTACCTTATATACAGTGAACATTGTAGGCAGCATTTTTTAATACAGTGTATTAAATCATTTACTTAGAACACCTTCAAAATTGCAAAATGGTTCCCAAGTTGGTTACCATAATACATAATACAATAATAAACTATGATTACTAGCATGAAAAGAAGTTGCAAGTGTGCTCATATGTTTCCTTATTGTTTAGCAATATAGTTAAATAATCGATACATGATCATTTATACATAGTGAATATTTATCATTGGGTCACACAATTTAATAAAATGAATGAAAGTTTACATAGGCTTTCAAACAAAAAGCAGCATTTCAGAATATTGCTCTTTTACACCAAAAAGTTTTAAACATTACATGTAACACAGAACTAACACAGAGAACAATTACAAGTACACAGATTTCTTTATCATTTTATAAAAAAAAAAAAGAATTATAATCATCTCCATCTTTATACGTTCATCAACACGTTCTATGTCTATTTACAAAGAACAGGAAACAGGACAAAAATATATTTTATGGTAATGAAAAACTAAAGTTTTTACAAAGCAAGTGCTCTCTGGTCTTTTATTAATGTCATTTCATCAACAAAGACAGAGAAATTGTATTGGTACAAGTTTATCAAGGCTTCCCGCCTTGCACAAGCATTACTTTCTGCAAAAGGCAAACAAAGCTCCAGGCGGTCTCAGGAATACTTGTAGAAAATAATATGCTTCTTTGCAAGCTTCTCTGCAACACATTGATGTTCTGCGCCAACATTCCCTCAAATAATGCAGAGCATTCACTTACTGTAAAGTCCATTACACATAGTCCTGGTTGTAAGCCACTCAATGGACAGAAGGATACAGAAATATGTATTGTAAAAAATAATTTAGTGCTGATATTGTATCATGCAAGCTTAGAAAACAATATTGGTAGAACATCTGTGTGTCCATTTAGGTTGGGATTGTCATCAGTGGCGTACATAGAAGAGAAGGGTCCCATGGTTAATAGCAAAATGTCATGAAATGGCTTGGTGTCTTCCACACAACATACACTTTTTCCATGTCCTTTTGGCTCACCCCCTTGTTTGCTCACAGTGCTTTGGAGCTGTGAGTCTTGCACAGTTTCTCACCATCCATAGCAAAGGAAGTGGGACCAACTATGGCTGGGCTTCCTCTCTGGGCCCGATGGCATTCACATGGTCTGCCTCTACTGTATTTACACCTTTGATCAGCATTGATTTACAAGCAAAAAAGAAGGCCTGTACAGTCTTATATAAATAGTATATAAAGGGTTAGTGCACTTTGATGAATGATAGACATGCAACATCATGATCTACATCATATGCTATATATTACTGGTTCAATTAAGGTTTATTATGGTATCTAAGCTACAGTACCAATGAATGCAGACAGTAAAAAAAAAACAAAAAAAAAAACTTCAATCTAAGAGTTAAGATTCCTGCATCAGAACCGAACCAGTACGGGGACTGGCGACAGTGACCGTCACTTTTTTATGACTCCATTCTGAGACATCTGAAATATATTTAATTTACTGAAAACCCCTTTAAAATGTTAATTACATCTGAACACATTCCCTGAGATTTCCCTAATGAAATTTTAGGAAATGTTATCCTTGTATACAAACTTCTTTTAATCCCAGAAGAGAGACAGTAGACTAGTTCTCTAAAGTATGATGTGAAAGGGGCCTAAGATACGCAACACAACATCAAGTTTCCCTGCGATTGATCGCTTTATATTAGGCTTACTGTAAATCATGAGAATCTATTCTAATGATAGGGATCTACAAATAGACGTTTCCAATATGCTCCCATTTACCAATTGCTTATTTTATGAGCTGAAGCTAATGTAATCCATTAATATTGTAGGGTAGCAACACAGAAGGCTATTCAGCAGAATAGACATTTCTTTTTATGATACAGGATCTTGTATTCTGCCTATGACGTTGTGGCCCCAGGCTCTCCTAAGCTATAAGAAAAAAACCATTCAGTTGCACCCAGATTCCCAGCCTGAACTCTATGTAACCTTTAGATCTGTGAGTACATACAGTATATGATCTTGGTAGAATATTGTTCCACATTTGGGACCAACCTACATCTATTTGAGGTATAAATAAAACTCTTTTTAGTTTGAAGAAAGGATGATCATGGAACATGGGTCATGAATCATGAATGTCATTGAATGATCATACTACTAAAGGTCATCCATGTATCATATAACAGAATAAGAAGAATCCAGCTGTACAGACAACTCCTTTTTACACATTGATTTGTACATGAATGTGACTTCAACTATCTATCTAACTAGCTATGGATTAAGTGAAAGATTACATACACTGATACAGCAAACTTTATCTTCCTTTTTTTATGGGTTGGGATGTATTGACAGTCAAAAAATAAAGTTTGCTGTATCATAATGTATTACATGTTAAACTTCAAGTTAAGCTTTGCTACTGTTTTAGGCATTTATGGAAAAAAATAAATAAATGCAATCTGAATGTGTAGAGAAGCTTTTGGGAGACAATATAAACATTAAAAAATATATTTTAAAGAGAATCTATTTTTCGGTTTTGGATCATACTTTTTAAAATGGTATGCTAAAATTGTATTAATGTGAGGGTTATTTACTTATACATCGTGAGATACCTTAATACTGTATGGTTGCTCATGTATACTCATTTGGCATTCTTTGCCTTGAATTTTTTTATGAAATAGAACTGGCCCCATTTGGCAGGACAGCCATGTCATTGTGGCTCTGCTCTTTCCCACCTCCTATTAAATACAGTACATTATTTAGTATCATCCACTACATCTTATATTCTAGTTACAAAAACAGAATACACGGTTAAGGAAACTTGTCACTATAAAAATGCTTTCTACTGCCATCAAATTAAATAGTAGGAGAAGCTGAGCAGACTGATATATAGATTTGTGGGGAAACATTTAGTAACTTTTAACTGGTTGATTTATATCTCTCATTTAATTCCTTAGAATTCCAGTTGGTGGTTCTAACCAGTAACTTAAAGGGAAAAACATTGAGTGTGAATTTGGGTGTGTGCATATGATAAGTATTTTTATTAGTGACCTACATATATATATATATATATATATATATATATATATATATAAATATTTATACTTAAATTAACCCTATGTTCTAGCGGCATTGTGTAGGCCCGACCTCCTTATCCTCAACTAGTTTTAATATTATGTTTTTAATGAATTTTAGCTGGATCAATAAACGTTAAGTTTTAATTTTCATTACATATTTCATGTCTATGCCTGCTTCAGGTCCTTCTTTACCTTTCCCTTTACTTAAACATAAAACTATTTATCAGTCTGCTCAGCTATCTTGCTTAATAACATGCTGTTGGTAGACGATAGAGCATGTTTAATGTGACAGGTTCCCTTTAAACAATGGTAAATGTGACTGGACAAAAGCCTTTACTGAACATGACCTTAAAAATTAAGATATACAATAAGTAAACCAATCGGATAAATTTGCACCTAATAACATTGTCTGAAGATCTTCTCATCGGGACATTAAAGCACATAATTACATTGAATAAGTCTGTGTGAATATATAATAAGGTAACATTGATTAAAACCCAATGGCTGATCTTTTTAAACTAGTAAATGGAAGTGACAGATCATGGTGGGCAATTTAATTACTTGCATTTTTATGATGTAAGCATACCTCCTGTTATTCAAAAACATTGAGATCAAGCAGAGAACGCCTAGTGTGAGAAGTCTGCAGTATACCTACATTACAGAGCCTTTTGAAGTGTTTTCTCGCTGTGAACAAAATAAATCACTTTCTTATGTCCTGATGTACCCTGTGTTATGTATTCAAGACAAGCTGCACATATCCTAAGCTTGTCCCAATGCTCTTCTATACAGCTATTATCTGCCAGTGTTCACAAATGGAAAATTGGTGTGTATTGAACTTATGAGGGGGAATATTAAAATTGATTTGAACTGTAATTTTGCCCAACTACAAAATCCTGTGGGACAATGGTGGCAGGCGATAGCTAGCGACCAAAGACATTGAATTGAGAGAAGCTCAGATGGGTGCATGTTACCAGTTATTAGGTAAAAGTAATCAATGTTGGGTGATTCTCTGAAGGACCTATTAGGGCAATTTAGCAGCCAGTTATGAACAAACTCTCAAACAAGCATTCATTTGGCTTCAGCCAATCAATGAATTCTTTCTCATCACCAAAAATTCACAAAAAAATCATTGTTCATCGGCAGCACATTGCCCTGTCTAATAAGGGTTTTGCTACCAACAGAAAATGAAAAGTATATACTTAGGGAACAATTGTTTTAGACATTGTTATTCCTGCATGTTCTCTCAGGACCAAATCCAACCATTCCAGAAGGAGCAATGATCAGCATATTTTGTAGCCTATTAACTTTTGTTATAAAAAATGGGTTTGTCTAATACCACCTTGAGACTGAGGCCCTACAATGCCAATATGTATGTTTTGGCCGCAGCTGAAATGAGGCAGCAAAAACCGCTGCTTATTACAGTACCTGCAAAGTGGATGGGATTCTGGCTCATCCCATCCACACATTTCTGAAAAAAAATCCGCAGCGGAAATGCTGTGATTTCAAAAACCATTGCATTTTGTAAATTGCATCATGTCAATTATATCTACAGAAACAGTGGCAGTTTCCATATAGGTATAATAGGGACAGAAAGTCCGTAGAGGAAAACTCTTCGGACTTTCTGTGAAAAGCTCTGCGGAAAAGACAGCAGTGGAAATACATCATGGGTTTTTTTTTTCCACAGCGCTTTTGGCTGCGTGGGTCCTTAGCCTAACACTTTCTGAAGTTCCCATTCTTCTTTGTTCTCAGTTCTCTATTCTAAACAATGCTAAGCCATGATTGGCTGAATGCAGATAATTGTTTCACAATCTTTTGACAATGTTGGCAAGCTTCCTGTATTTTACGTTTTTTGTAAAATACCTTCCTGATCTGTCAATTTAGTCTGGCATGTTCATGGTTGGATCATTCTTACAAGCTATTTAACATACCTTTACCATAGCTAATATCGTGTGGGGTGGTGTAAGCAATGTTTTATTTCACATTTACTGCTTTTTAGGTTTCTAGGTACCATCCATGCTTTATCATTTCCTTAATATAACTGAATGTCCAGTTATATGTTTCTACTGATTTACTGAAGGTGATAAGAGTAATAATGTTGCTTAAACTTAAGGGTATGTTCACACAGAGTTTTTTGACAGGTTTTTTATTACATGATGCAGTTTTGACTTGTTTTTTGCTGTGGTTTTTTTGCTCCAGCACACTGTATATACCTGGAATCTTCTCTTTAAAAAAACGGTAGTGGTATTTGTTGCGGTTTTTTCAAAAAACGCATAAAATAACGCATCAAAAAACGCGTTGTGTTTTTTCTGCCTCCTATTAATTTCAATGGGTTTTTCAAGGCGGAATCTGCCTGAAGATAGGTCATGTCATTTTTTTTTTGTCTCTAGCTGAAAAAATCAGCTAGAGGAAAAAACCTGCTACTGACTCCCATTGAAATGAATGGGAGGCATTTTTGAGGCAGATTTTGAGGCAGATTCCACCTCAAAATCAGCCTGCAAAAAACTCTGTGTGAACATACTCTAACAATGAAAACTCATTATTAGGTGAGAATTTGATCATATAAAAAAGCTGTATTATCATAGCTTGATTTTTTTACTAGATTATTAATTTTTTGGCAATATGGTAGGTCCACTGAGGTATGTAAGGAAAGGTATTTATGGGTTGAGGTAAGGCATTGTGATGATTTGAAAGGAACATATGGAGAACAGGAGAGCTTCTTGAATTATGAAATTGATGGAATTTTCTGAGGAGTGTAAGGCAGAAAATAAAATGAAGCTGCATTAGGTGTTATAATGAGGGAATATAACAAAATATAAAATAATCATTTTAAAAAAATTGCGTAGATTTTCTGGAAAACATGGCACAGGTTTGTCTTCAGCACCAGATTCCTATCATGTAGAACACAGAATACAGAAAATAAGCATAATTGTACCAATCACATTTTACTGATATGTTACTAAATAATATTCAACTGTAATGAACAATTTAGCAAAATGTTAAATATTTTTTTCAAGTTATTATAAAAAAAAAAATTGTAACATTTTCTATGGTATATTTAATGTAACCTGTATCTTCTAATTCCCTTAGAAAATTACATTGTATCTAATACTGTTTTGGCTGTTTTTTGGCACATTTACAGTGAAATCTTAAAAAGATCACCTTTTAATGTACACCAGTTTACATATATACTGTGTGTAATATATATATATATATATATATATATATATATATAATATGTTTTATGTATTTTATTCTTTCACCTACTCATTTATTTTTAATACTTTACTTGGGTTTTAAACGTTCAGATAAGATATTTGGAAGGGAAACATTCCTCCTTCTTTTGTCATTTTTCTTCTTGTTATTCTTCTTTTTGGATAGGGCCTTTTCACCTGTAACCAAATTTGCCAGAGTAGATCCAGTTAATAGCCTTGTACTAATCAAAGTTGTACTGGGCTTGTTAGGCCCAACGGCTGTGTCTTATCATGTGATATTCTCCAATGAGTACTTGGAATATCTCTATACATTTTTGTAAAAATAGATGTTATTGGTCATTAAGAGGTTCCGTTTTGTCACTGATATATAAAAATATGTTATGTAGAATATATGAGAACTAGCTTTTCCCCTTTTGTGAAATTTTAATATAGTTAATAATAGTTGTCTAAGTGTATTCTAATTCTTACAAAAAACATCACCATGCCTGGTCATGTTAGTTAAAATAAATTTTAAACAACTCTGATGTTAGACTAGAATTGGAATTCTCAATAGACTACTAAATTCTAGCATCAAATTCCATTTGTTTAGATTATTCAATTTATTTATAAGATTTTAGCTTCCCTGCCCTTCTTCTCTTTTGTGATCTATTCATTCTCATCCCTCTCAAGACATGGACATGACCATTTAGCCAATCACTAGCCCCATTGATCATCCTCCCCAGCCACTGATTGGCCGAGCAGTGATTTCCTGTGTGGCAAGAGGGGAGAAGAAGAAGAGTGCAAGACTCATTGGAGTGGAAATGACCAGGATCAATGAGGCATATGTGACTTTTTCACATTTTAAGAGCATTCAAGGCTTGTATTAAAGAAAATTTACGGACAGAGAACCCTACCAGTGAAACACTATTCTGAAATTAAATATAAACATATAAGATAATCTAAACACATTAGTTTCTACTAACTAAATTACCCCTTTGGCTGAAATTTTAAGATTCTAAAAATGATATCTCAGGAATAAAGATTGCTTTGTATTCTTATCCTTAAGGCATATGTACTGGTACCCAGGAAAGTGCAGAATAATTTAGTTTTCATGCATGACATGAACATAGGTAGCTATGGTTGAGCAAATAAAATTAATTCATAAAATAATTTACCTAAAATAGCACAGGCAGACATACAAAGGAAACATAACACTGAATGGTATATTCCATTTGCTTGGTGTTGGCCTCAGTGGATGCATGCATTAACTTATGCAATACAGGGTTTAAGGTATTAAAATATTTACATCATTTTACATGTGCTCTCCAACTGGACAGTGAATAGCTTTTAATGTTATAAAAAGTATTGTAAGCTTTACCTTTACAGACAAGTTGTAATACCTCAGTGTAATGAGTTCTACTATTGAAATGCAATGATAGATTTACATGTTATGTTCTTACGTTGGCACGGAGTGTATCTGCCAAACTGCATTTCCATAGAAGCTTTCTCTTATCTCTAAAATATATCCTCTATAATGCTTATACAGTGTAATAGTCTAAACCGAGATCTGAACGATCAGATCCACTGCCTCAGTTTTCAGTTTTCAATACCAGCTATGGCACTCAGGACATTGAATAAAATGTGCATTGGTGCTATACACAAACCATATTATTTCTTAAATGAAAAATATTTATGCTTTATAAGGCCTGTGTCCCATATCCATTTCAGTGGCATATTTTCTTTTCTTTTTAAAGATAAAGATACGATACCCAGTAAACCAAATTAAATAAGCAGAAAGCAGTTGGGAAGAAAATTCGGGAATAGGAGTCAATTTTTGCAACACGAATATGTATTCTTCCATGTCTCCAAGCACCAGTTCGGCAATCCTCAAAACAGCAGAAGAAACTGGCACAATCTTTTCCATCAAGACACTCATAGCCATATTCTTCATCTCTCTCTTGCAGATGTGTAGCATTATTCATCTGAATAGTTGCTGATCTTGGACGAATGTCAATAGTTGGAGCCTAGGTTTGCATGATCAAGTAAAAAAATATATATTGTATTAGGCACTGTAATATAGAATAATATAATATGTAAAAATATGCACACATTTCAATGTTACAATATAGGTAATTGACTTTAAAACATAGTTATGTATAGTAACTTTAACTTAGTTTAGGCCATAATTCTGTGGCTCAGGCTTTCATGCACTTTGCATTTGACTCTTTAGTTATCAGTAGCAGATAGTATTGTGCATTAGAGGCAAGAGGAGGTCACAGCATTACTAGACCTTAGCACTAGGGCGAAAAGCATAGCAGTAGCATATCTAGGGAAAAACTTTATCACCAGGATATATCTTTGATAAACTTTATCTCTTTAAATAATAGATGTGTCACAATCCATTAAAAGGTGGCTCACTAGGTGCCAAATATCAGTCCTCCATATTGTAAGTCTGAAGAATGTTTTTCATGATCTTAACACAAAAGAGCAGATTTATTAATGAGAGTCTGTCACAACTCCCTCTGCTAGATCGGTTAGGATCAACTGAATCATACACTAAAGCAACAAGAGGATTGCTGCTTACCTCTTTAGAGAAATGGCCTCATTGTGCCATAGAGCCAATTTGCATATTGACAAAAACATCAATATCTTGGCAAATGAGGCACTGATTTACAAGGGGAAAACAGCATTTGATTCAGGTGAACATAACCTATCTATCTGGGTTATATTGATATGCTGGATTCTGCTCACAGCCTTCTTTTGGAACTGTCTAAAAGCAAAGTCTTACTTGCCCATAGCAACCAATCACAGTTTAATGCTCTTGAAAAATTAAAGCTGCTTTGTGATTAGTTGCTATGGAAAAGTACAACCATCATTGTAATAAATCTGCCCCAAACAGTCTAATGGAAATCCCCCAGAGAACAAAGGTGTTAATCTTCTGTTGGGATGCTAAATCTTAGCCTTCAGCCTACCACAGACAGGGCACAGCAGAGAGCCTTGTTTAGCAGTCACTTGTATTACAGACAGTCTAATGACTATGAGGAGAAGGGCGGATATAGTTGAGCTCCTGGGACATACAGATAAGGTTTACTTACACATATATATATATATTTCTCAGTTTTAAAGCGTACCTCCAGTTATTAAAAAAAAAAAAAATTGCATAAATGAATAGTGCATTTGAATATAAGAAACTATATATATATACAGTGTGTGTATGTATGTATGTGTTGTATATATATATATATATATATATATATATATATTTATGTTAAAGAGGTATGTTTCCTTCTCCACCTATTAAGATGTTCTCCTGCTTCTTACAATCTTCAAATTATCTACATTATATTTCTCTGTATCCAGCCTCACACACAGGGCCCTATGGAGAAGAGAGGAATGTAGTAGGATTCTCCAGATGGCTGGTTAATGCATTTATTACCACATTCTTTGAAATAGTACGCTCTTATCTGCAAACATAGCATGTTAAAAGAGTTCAGAATAGCAGAGTGTAAAGAGTAGAAATTATTTCAGTGTTTCTCTATCCCCTTAACCTCTTCATAGAATAATATCTAGAAAGTAACTGGCTGAAAAATGGAGTAGAAAACATATTTCTTTAATAAGATATATTGCAAAGTTTCACATATTAACCTGTACTATTCATTTATGAAAAGTTGTTTATAACTGGAGGTATGCTTTAACTGCAGCATAAAAAAAAATAGAATCAAAGAATTGGAGAATGTTATTGGTGGAAGGGCTAGGAAATTTACTTATTTTTCTGTGAATTTTCTGGGTTTAGTTTTTCTTAAAGGGAAGGTAGCACCATATATTTATTAAACCCAGATCTAATATATCACATTTTTCTAATTTGGAGCCCTAAGCAACCACCTGACTGGAGCACACTCATTGAGGTCTATTGGAGAGACTTTTAGGCATGTTGTGTGCTTCTGTGCAGGGATGGGGAGTAGATAAGTTGTGACGTCATCTACTTTCAGTGCAATAATGGGTCAGTGCCTTCAAGCTATATAGATAATATCTTCCATTGTAATCCTGTCTGTAATGTAAATGAAGTGATTGCTGCAAAAAAAAAAACAACTCCAGAATTGGCAAATGTCATTCCAAAAAAGATGGATGGATAGATAGATAGATGATATAGTGATATGCAGAATAAAAAAAATATAGGAAATTTAAAAAAATATTTATATTTAAAGAGGACCTTTTATCACTTCCACCAATTTCAGTTCTTATCAATTGTTAATAGGCGCTACTCCACTGATTCCAGCACAGTTAGAATTTTCTCTCTAGCCTCCACCATTCCTGAGCAATCAGTGCAGTTAATTTTGATGCCTGATGTGCTATTTAAGTTCTGTAATGTCAGAAGGGCGGTGTCTGGCAGGGGTGTGTGATTTAGAGCTCCAATCAGAGGCAGCCAGTGTCAGAGCTCAGAATCACACCCTTTGCCTGTTCCTGCCTGACACCGACCTCCTGACAGTACAGACCCTAAATAGCATATCAGGCACCAAAACTAACAGCACTGATCGCTCGGGAATGTTGAGGGCTAGAGAGAAAATTCCAACTGCTCTGGAATCAGTGGAGGAGCCCCTATTAACTGATGTAAAGAGCTGGAATTGTTAAGGTGGTGAAAGGGCCCCTTTAGCATAAAAATTTCTGTTGACTCATTTTGACTCCATTTACAGAAAAGCAGATCCTTAAAAAGGCTATGATACTATTAAAATATGGCCATGAAAAACAAATAAAACAGTCTGTTTTTTGCATCCATGGGACACTTGTTTTCATGAATCCCTCATTGACTTGAGTCTATGATGGATCTGTGAAAAATGGCCAGAAATATGACATATCCTATCATTTGACATTCTGTTGAAATGGAATGTCCAAAAAAGTACATGTAAACAGTAAAATTGCAATGAATGAGCTAAATTAATCAAATCAATCCCCACCTATTGTATCATACAATACGCCAGTCTTCTGCCCCATTTTTGTTTAAAGACAGCAGTATGACATTCCTGTGAATAAGGTCTAACCCATCAAATATTAGCAGAAATTATAGTAATTCATGTGCAGAATTTGGGTAGCATTAATTTTTGAGTACTGTAATTTTTGGGTTGGCATTAAATGTAATTATTTTGAGAATTTTGCTATCGCAACTACAAATAGCGCTGTCAGGAGTTACAGAGACAATCAAATATGGTTGTTCTACTTGGTTTCCACAGCTCTATACGGTAAATAGGAGTTATAGAAACCGCATAGGATGGGTGAGAAACACTGTGTCCATAACTGCCAAAATTATGGAAACTTTGTATCTTGTTGTGCTATGCAGTTACTACAACTTCTATTTACCTCTATGGGAGTTATAGAGACAGCGTGGAACAGCCACTTTTAGCTCTTTCCATAAGTCCTGACCTTGTCCTGAATGAGCCACATTTTCCCATCTCTATTAATTAGTTGTCATTTGAGTGATTATATATGGTTCACGGAGTTAATTACTAGACACATAAGTATATTATCAAAAGTTCACAGTTTTTTTGCGGACTCAAAATCTGCCTCAAAAAACACCTCCCATCCATTTCAATGGGAGTCAGTAGCAGATTTTTTTTCCTCTAGCTGATTTTTTCAGCTAGAGGGAAAAAAAGAGCAACATGACCTATCTTCAGGGGAATCTGCCTTTAAAAACCTATTGAAATCAATGGGAGGTGGAAAAAATGCAATTTTTTTTGACGCAGTTTTTGCAAAAAAAAATACATCAAAAAAATGCAAGTGAAGTCTCCATGTCCATACAGTGTACTGAAGTAAAAACCTCCATCAAAAAAGTGACAAAAACGGGTCAAAAAAGTTTCCTAATTTCTAAAGATTTTTTCAGCTTGCAAAAAAGTCCATGTAAACATACCCTTTAGTAAAGTGATAAGACAACCAGAATTATAAATAGAGTATTGAATAAAAATAAAGCATTTTCAAATATCTGTATAAAAGAATATTCCATACATTTAGAAATACAGAGCAAGATTTCCCAAATATTTCTTTATGGCAGGTAGAAAGTGTTTGTTTTTCACTGGCACAATTGTTTATTTGTTTCAATAAATGGCTTCACCTTTGTATTAGCTACTTTTTACTTTTAACTTACTCCAATAAAAACATTTATGGCTAAGGCCCCATGTAGCGGGCCGCAGCGAAAAAGTGCTGCGGGATAAACCGGCGCGGAAACGCATTGTAGTTTTCCCGCAGCACTTTTCACAGAAAGTCTGCAGAGGTTTCCTCTGCGGTCTTTCTGCTTCAATTATACCTATAGGGAAAACGCTGTTGTTTCCGTAGGTCCCTGGCCCCGGCCTAAGGATTAAATCAGACCTCTATAATACGATTGCCTTCTGTTTTTCCACTTAACAACTTAACACCTGAAATCTTTCAAAAACTTAATTCAGAATTATATAATATTCATATTTTATACCCATATTTATTAGATTTTTTTTTTTTATTCACATTGAATGTTCATCTTGAGAAAAATGTTAAAAACATTGCTGTTTGGGAATAGAAATATTATATAAACAATACAAAGTTATAACTGTTTAACTGTAAATGTAAAATAAATTAAATATGTCTGAAAAAGCAGAGATAAAAAATTAGGTATCTTATATTTCAAGCCATTTCTAACAGTTCCTTATACTATTTTAATTACAATTATTGCAATGCAAATAAAATAAAATATTGTATCAAACCAAGTTGTTAGAAAAAGAGATTACTACTGTAGTTCTAATATATAGTACTGTACACTGGCAAAGTATGGGCGAATGCATTTTCCCTGCATTTTATTGCATATAAAAAAATAAAATATGATGGGAATAATGGTCTACTTGGTTTATGATAAATATTTATATATATTTATGAGTAACTTCAGATTTTTGATTTCAAGAATTCGCCCATACGGATTATGAAGGCTAAAGAGAGAATGAATGTAATGACCAAGGTGCTCTGCAGCTCAAGTGATAACACCTATCATCTGCAATTCTGCTCTAAGGGTAGCATCACAATGCTGATTTTTCAGCAGAGTCATTTCTGTTTCATGAGTTATTTGGGAGCAATTTTTGTTAAAATAACTTTTTGCTCCTGCTAAAAGTAATTTCAGTTTACAAATGACCACTTTGAACACTGAATAAACTGCTTTTACTTAGTAGATGTTTGTGGGATGCCTCTATCCTCTATAAAGGTATAAGGTTTTAGTAGTTGATGATTAAATAGAGAAATCATTAATATGGATACTTATGCATCTATACAATCACATTTAAGGTGACACTGCTGAAAAATCTATGACACTGCCCATAGTGAGAAAAATATCTTTAATAAAACATTTAACCTTTAAAGAGATTGAGATGCTGTTGGAATATACTAGGAGATTTAAGAAATTATAAATATCAAATATAAAACATAGTGTATATAAAATGTTTTTTTTAAATAACATTAGCAAAAAATTAGCAAGCGGGAGATTTCAAGTACTACCACAAGCAGGGCTGCAATCAGATATTTCTTAGATACAGACCCTAAGGGCCCTACCCTGGGCCACAAGGTGCATGATGGGTGATGCATAATTAACCAAGGTCAAAGGGTACCTAATGGTGAATAAAATAGGGAGGAGTAATGTGTCTTAAATAATCCCCTGCCTTTGTAGCAGGGGTCAAATAGTGCAAAAAAGAGGGGAAACATACAATTAACCTGCTTTTGTGTGGGGATCATAATATTTTTGTATTGCTCCCATAAAAATAGCAATATATATCCACACTGCTGTGCTGGACTATGAGCCTTACTACCAGCGTAAGAAGAAAATCCTTTTATACTGGCCCTTATCTGTATTCACACACATCTGAATGTCATGTCACAAAATCATAAAAACTGGAGCAATGGGCAGGCAAAGTAGGGGCTTGTGTTGTTAATTATGCAAAATGAAAAAGATCTCTATCAAAAATTGCCATGTTGTGCCACATGTTTTTTCATTCACCTTAAAGATATCAGAATTTGGTTCGTGATGGATAGTTGATTGGAGCAAGTAGGTTTATTTTTGGGACAGTTAAGCTGGTCCACTTATTGTAGGTTCAAGTGTACTGTCCTGATAGAGGATCTGAATATGGGCTATTTATTAACACCATATAGACTGGGTGGGCCTCAAGAACCCTGGGTTGAATACCCCGCATTGCTATATGGCTGTATGTTATTAGGCCTTTCCCTAAGAAAGTGCTTCTGAAAATATATTAACAGTTTCAATATATGCACACTGTGATTCCCTAAATATATTCCTTTACAGCACTCCAAAGCTTTGTGTAAGCTGCTGCTGATTTTGCAAATGATAGACGTAAGGCTTTATAGGTATGCATCATTCATAATGGCACATTTCTGTGGTGCAACGAGAATGAGATGATAAGTTATTTTTGTGTCATAATAATAGATGATTACTATCAAAATTTTTTTCGAACAAGAGTGACGTTCCAGTAATGCTGCTGAATCAACTTTCAAAAACTATAATCTATATAGTATTTTGTTAACAGAAAAAAATCCTGTCTGTATCTTGTAAAAAGCAAATAGGTTGCTAAGACAATAAAAATTTGGGCTCTCAGTTCAATTCAGCAGACACATGCAGTGAATGTCCATTCCACAAACAATATACCTTGAAGGAAAACATCCAGAGAAGCTTTTGTTGTATAGATAAGAAAAGAAAATCAGACTTTAGGAGAAAAAAAAACATAAACCATAAAAAAGGCAGTTTTCAATAGAAATGGGACGCAAAATTAAGTAAAATACAAATCTAAGTTTTCATTGATTTTCAAGGAGTTATAATAAGTTAAACATTGATAAATTAGGCCTTAGTAGGGAATTCAAACACCGGGATCCAAATGATGCTTTATTCAAGCACAACATATGTATGTATGTTGTATACACTGATGTTCCTCTTATCGAAGTTTAGTCATGTTAAGACCACCAAAAAAAATAAAAAGATAAATAGATAAAAATATATATATGATGTCACATAGTCATTATATCTTAAGGTTGGATTCACACGTGCAATTTTTGACCCAAACATAGCAGTGGACACAAAAGCCATATGCTGCCATATGGATTCCAAAAAATTGGCCACAAAAACTGAAAAAGTAATTCCAGTTTAGGGATTAAGCCATAAAAGCTTAAGTTTGTTATACGGAAGAATAAGTCGATGTATTCAATCACTTAATAATCAGTATATCAAATATAATATATTATAAATGGCTTACAATGTTGTTTGTTCATTCTCTGTTTACGCAAACATCATGGCTTTTTACAGAAGCCATGAGTGATCTGAGTGATGTAACAGCCGAGATCAGCGGTAACTAAGAAGAAGGCTCCCTCTGCTTTTCCACTGACATCCCAGTAGTATGATTGCTGGTTGTCAAGGTAGCTCAGGGCCTCACAAAATCCTCCAGGCCTGTCACAGGCTACATTCACATCTGCGCTGGAGTCTTCTTTGTAGACTCCGTCGCAGAGTCTGCTGAAAATAGTCTGAGGAAAAAGTCCTGCACAGAGGACATTTTCCTCCTCTGGTTTCAGTTTAACCCTTGCAGGACCAAGCGTCATTAATGCCCCAATGCTCAGGCCAAATTTAGCACTATTATATGCTTTACACAGCAATATCTTTTTAATGGCTTTGCATATCTCAGCTATTTTTACCATATGTTTTTTCAGGGCACAAAAGGCTTGAAATAATTAGACTTATTTGTTAAAGAAGTTGATATTTTTTTTTTCGCTAGAAGTAGAAGAATGGTATAAAATGTGAAAAAAAGTACATTTTGCTTCTTTTACCTAAAACAAAATTGTTTTATATATATTATTGCACATAAACATATTAAAATTTGATTTTATAGCCCGGAGCTCACCATCAGAGCTCCGGGAAATGCAGTTTTTACTGCAATCTTTATTATTTTTCATGGGTTGACGGCACCTTCCTCTATCTAGAGGCTACTTGTTTTGTGATGCTCCTGATGAAACCTTCATTTTATGGAAGGGGGAAAGCGTTGAGCAGGACTTGAAGTGAGCATAATGTTCATTTGGACTGACTTCGGTTCCAGCATTTAGGGGTCTATGAACTATTTGCTCAGACCTTCATTGCTATTTTCTCTCCACGCTATTTATTAGTGGAAGAGGTTATATCGATGGGCTACAACCTATTTATTTGATTAAAAGGAGGATGTGGTTGTACAGTTCTCCCCTCCTTCACATTGTTTTAGATATAGGTTTAGATGGCGACGACATGTCTATACTACTGATATCTTTGGGACTACTTTGGTTTGAGGGTGCATATGTCTTAACCAGGATGACAATCTAGGGGCATAGTGGGATATGTGTATCAGTAGTTCAGGATCCATACCTGGATGACCGCCATATGAGAATTGTGGTGTATGGACAGGACCTACTTGACTAAACACTTATGCTCCCATGCACACTTTTATTTCGCAGTTCTAGTACCCTTGACACCTACAACCGTGATTAGTTATTTTTCACATATCAAGACTATTGGTTGGGAAGTAGACACCCGATTTGATTCAGGAATTTACTTTTTAGACCAGAACATATATTTTGTCAGTTTAAAGTGGGCAAATAAATCTCTAGCTATTTCCGTCTGATTGGACCCCAGGGGTTTGTTGCATCTTCCCGTGGTATCCATGGCGGCTTACTAGGTTGGCTCTTAGACCTCTTTAGACTTGTTCTGGCTTCATATGGAGGACACCTCCATCTCACCTTTCTGTATTTTTTGACTTTTATAATGTAGCAGACGTCTGATAGTTTTAGACTTAGCAGATTAAAAGTTAAGTTTTTTTTTTTGTACGTGGAGACCAATTAATACTGTGAATCCACGTTTTCTGGACCCCTAGTCTATGTTTTAAAAAAAAAGTATTAACTCACTTTGTGTCCCCACACAATAAAAATGTTCCAACAGCAAAAGTGCCCCAATAGCAAAATAGATAGCCAATGCCTTTAACTAGTAACATAGTCCCCCTTTAGAGCAAGGCATTGCTCTCTATTACCCACATGCCCCCAAATAGCATAAAAGTGCTCTCTTATAGAAAAATAATACTCTCTTATAGCCAGATAGTTCTCCTAAACAGTACTTCAATGCTCCACAAATTACATAGTACCCTTAAATAGTAGTATATAATTGGTGGCCCTTAATAGAGAGAGTGACCTTTTAAAAGTAAGTGAGGGCCCCACATAGACAGATAATGCCCCTTTTGCACTTAAAAAAAATAATAAATGTATAACTTAACTTGATTTCCTGAAATGTGGAGTAGCTAAATACTCTGACATACGAAATCAGTATTGTGGCACAGGATGTAACAATGCAACGACTCCACTACCCAAGGATGCTGATACCCTTTGTGTAATCCAGGCTAGAGAATGAAAAGATCCACAGGTGACCGCTTGGGGATGTAAGTCCTGCGCAATTGCCTAGTTTGTCCCCTAATGCAGTGAAAAGGTGTCTCTAATAAAGTGGCCATTCTGTGTACCTTCACAATACAATAGGCACATTATAGATTCAAAGGTAATTGTTTTCCAGCTTGGTCTATACACCAACTCTTTAAAGCTGCTGTACTATGTTTATAAATTTTTATTCGTCATATAAAATAATTTAAGACTTTGGATTAATTACATCAATGATATGCACAAAGACAAGACAAAGATGTATTGATTTATAAAGTGAAAAGAGTGTTTGATTCAGGTGACCCTAACCTATCTATCTGAAATGCTGGGTTCTGGTGACAAACTCACTTTAAAGAGGCTTTTGTGTATGCCCTGTGTATACCTGTTTTATTTGTTAGCTCCATCTTTCCCTCTGGTATGGTTCCTGTAATGTCAACTACACTTACTATTATGTCTCTGGCTTTGCAGATACAGTGGTGGCAGGGTGTCAACGCACTTTCTCTGCTCTAAATCCTATCCAATGGCAACAAGTGATAAAGAAGTGACATAGAAGCATGTTAGCGTATTCATTGTAATACAGACTTCCCTGCCTCTTGCATCTCCCCAGCAGTTCTTTCATGTAGGAGAAAGTAGGGTCATGTAGCATTTCACAGGAATGCACTGGAGATTCTGCACACAGTACGCACAGATAGTATAGACAGTTAGGGAAGATTTACATCTCTGCAGATAATCATTGTAGTAATTCATCTACTATATTACTGCACTCCTGGTCCCTTTAGATAAGGCTGAAATGATACTTACAATGCAAGAAAGGGACATACAGAGAAACAAAGGTGGTGGAGCTTGAGAGCTGCCAGGAGATAGGTGATAATTTAATCCTGTATTTCATAGGAATTGAGCCACACCAGAAAGACTGATCTGCTTACAAAGAAAAGCACGCTATGACAGAACTGCATGTAATGAAAGGATTTAATATGTATAGATGCAACTGAACCGTAATGAAACCAATTACATATATATCCAAACAAGTTTATTGGACTGCGTCTTTAAATGATATGTTACAGACTGAAGGAGACAGAAGTTTCCCCTTTGGAAAGCTGTAAATTTGAAATTATATTGCTTGGCTGTCTTTACCTCTCCAAGTAAAGGGAACATGCCCATGAGTGCCAAAAGAGCAGTGTTGTGCTTGGATGAAGGCTTCATTCCCATTGTTCTAACCATAAGTGAGGGTCACAACACTCAGACTCTTAGTAGTCAAAACTTTTTTCTGTCTGTAGATCATATCGCTGTGGGGGTTTTTTGAATGGAGGAGGGTCAAGGAAGGTTATTTTCTATACATAGTAAATTATTAATTTGATGCTTGCAAGCTGAAGTTTAGGTGGACATACTCTTGGGAACAGCATTTTTAAAATATGCTTGTGTATAGATACAAAATGCAAGCACATGCTGCTCTATAGTATAACATCCTGTCTACATTGATCAGACACATGCCAACAATCTTCTTTCCTTTCAAATACAGTCTTTGAGACCAATGCTCAGGGAATGAACTATTATCTATAGTATATAAACAATTTATAGTACTGTCAAGTAAAGAACCCGATTCAATCCAACACATGGCTCAAAGGATAAATTCAATTTGTACTTTAACAAGCCTAGATCTAGAATGGTGGTTGAGGACGGTACTGCAAGTTCAGTCTAATTCAGATCACAGGGGTTTAGCTTGCAGTACCCTTCCTGGGTTCTACTTAATGTACTGTGCCCACTGCAAACAGCTGATTGTCAGGGGTGCCATAAGTCAGATCCCACAAATTTGCTATTGATGATCTATTCTAAGGTATCAATAGTATGTAATGAATTGTATTGAAAGGTCACATTCTGAAATATCTACTGTATATTCTAGATTATAAACGCTACATGTTCTAGATGCATATCATTAGACGATTATCTATTTAAACACACTACTATTCAGTTATATCATTTATACTATAAAATGAATAGTTACTTGTATTAATAAAAATAGCCAATAGACATTTCCTGGCTAATAGTATAACAAGGAATGCATTTTTAGAATACTTACTGGATTCTTTTTCTTTTTCTCTTTGTCCTTACTTGGCTTCCTGTTACTGACAAAATAGTGAAGTGTTCCATATTCCACCAAGGCAGAAAATACAAAGATGAAGCAAACTGAGACAAATAAGTCCATTGCTGTCACATAGGACACCTTAGGCAAAGATTTCCTAGCAATAGTACTGAGAGTGGTCATTGTGAGAACAGTTGTGATACCTAAAAAACAAACAATTTAGTTTTAGTACAATAGAAACCTGGTGCAAGAAATTGTAGGTTTAACAGCATAACAGTTATATACAGTAATACATCCCTACGATCTGTATCTTTATATCACCTTGTCAATGACATACCAGGGTTTTAAAGAATTCTCTGTAGTGCATGAAGAATTCCAAAGTTTTACCCCAACTAGTATGATGCTATAAAATGATGTATATGCACTGTATGTTTTTCTTTTGTATACACTTAACGATAGTTTACTATGTATTAGATTTTAGTTTCATTAACCACTACTGCCGGAGGCATTTTTTGATTTGTTTTTGGACCCCCGCCTTCAAACCACATAACTTCTTTATTTTTCCGTTCACAATCCAATACGAGGGCTTAATGTTTGTGGGATAAATTGTTCTTCATAATGGTACCATTAATTATTCTGTACTGGGAAGCTGAAAAAAAATTCAGAATGGGGTGGAATTGGCGAAAAAGTGCATGTGTGGATTTTTACGCCGTTTACTTTGCAGCCAAAATGACATGTCACCTGTTTTCTATGTTTCAGTAGGATTCCGGGGATATCAAATTGATATAGTTTTATTTACATTTTAACCCCTTAAAAAAAATCCAAAACTTTGCAAAATTTCTTTTTTCTTAACCACTTAAGTACCGGGCCACTTTCTGGTCCAGGACCAGACACATTATCGGGTGTTTGTATGTGCAGTATTGAGTGCGGTAACATTTTTATCATTTGGGTTATTCAACTAATTTCTGCATCTTTTTTTCAGCGACACGTTTTTATGATGTTTTTAATTTTGCATGTTTTTAAAAAAAAAATTTTTTATATCCAGGAAAATATAAACAAAACAGGAGGGAAAATGTGTCTGTTTTTCACTTTTAATAGCACAAAGTGCTACTTGAGCCAAAGCTAGGAGTGGATTGAGCAAAAGGTAGAAGTATAAGAGCTTCCTATGTATTTCCCATTCCTTTTGTAGCCATTCTTGGCTTTGGGTCAAAAAACTGCAACAAAATCTGCAACAAAAAAACCTGCGTTTCTGCAACATGGGGCCTCAGCCTAAAATAGTTTTTCCTCTCCATTATGGTAATTTTGTATGGTGTCATCGGGGTGGGGCTAGAACCTGTAATAAGTGGGTGTTTTTGACATATTATTTTATTTATTTTTTTTTAATTATTTTATTTACTTTTTTGTTTTTGTTTTGTTTTACTTTTCTATTCATTTTATTTTTTACATTGTGTCCCCATAAGATCATAATAGACCTTTAGGGACATCTAATCACTGTTTTTCTATGTGGGGGAGGCTGATTTCCCCTGTAACTGGGGCTGGTACATCTAGCTCCAGTTGCAGGAGGAATATAGCCTACTGCACCTTACTATAGAGCTGATCTGGGTCCTGTAGGACCCAGCAGCTCTTGCAGACGCTGCACCCGGTGGATCACATGACCGCCGGGTCAGAGGGTGGCCGCATCTGGCTGTGTATACAGTATTCAGGAAGGCAGGGTTGGTAATAAACCTTCCCTGTCTTCTCTCTGGGAGCTCTGGCTGAAGTTACAGCCGACTCCCTGTTTCAGTAGCTGCACGATTTCGAGCAGCTGCTGAGTTCTGCTTGGAAGTATCGGTATATCCTTGCAGAACTAGACAACCACTCTCCAAATATAAAAATCCAATGGGCAGTCCGGAAATGGTTAAAGTTGCTATATTCTGACACCCATCACTTTGCATAGGGCGTCTTTTTTTTTTTTTTTGCTGGGCCAGGTGTACATTTTATTTATACCATTTTGGGATTTTGGGGAATGTCTATTGCTTTTATCACTTTTTATTCAAATTTTATCAGAGGCGAAACAGCGAAAAAACGGCGTTTCGGTACTTCGATTTTTTTTTTTCCCTGCTATGGCGTTTATCGTATGGGAAAAATATTTCTATACCTTTGTATATGGGGCATTTTCAAACACAGTTTTATATGTATTTTAGGGAAAGCTGTAGGATTCTTTTTAATTCTTAATTTTTTAAATTTTTTTATGTATACTGTAATTATTAGACCCCTAGAGATCTTGAACCCCAGGGGGTCTGATTGCTAATGCATTGCAATGCATTGCACAATACATAATGCATAGAGCATCCTGTCATACAAATAAATGCAAGACAAACCTGGGAGCTTTCAATAGGCTCCCAGCTGTCATGGCGATCCTGTCCAATATGGCAGCGCGCATGCGCCACTGGGAAAATGGCTCCTCCTCAGCTTTGACTGAGGTGCCCCCCTGGGGCATCCTGATCACTGGCATTAGCGTCGGGTCTCTGCTGTATAATACTATTACGGCGGATGTTGGGAAGGGATTAAAATGTGTATGTAGAAATCAACTAATAATAAAAATATCTTTTTAAAAAAAGTATTTTTTATTTAAAAATAAAAAAATATTGGCACATAAAATGAAAATCTTATGTGCCAATTTTTGAACAGTAATACCTTGTGTGTGTCTCATACAAATTAATACACTATAGCATATATACTATACCGTCTGTGTGTACCAATGCTGCAGAATATTACGGAATGTCCCTTTTGAGTTCCCTGTGTATTAATTTTCTAGTTATACATATGTTGTATGTCTTTAGGGGTATCTTACCCCAGAAGATAACAAAAAGTCATTGGTTAAACATTTTTAAGTTTAAACAATTGCCGAAATTCGGGTTAACTTTGCTACATCTGTATGTAAATTGAAACAAAGGGGTGTCAAAGGAGGAATTGTTGTGAAATGATTTTGTTTTCTCTTTTGTTACAATTTATAACTCCAAAACAATGCCATAAACTGCTATTAACGAAGATCACTACACAGTACCATAAAGAAGTAGATCCTACAATTGGTAACAATTCATCTTACAGTTTTTAAAGGAGTTTTCTTACTACTGGCAACTGCTTTTTTATGGGAGCTGATGCTATGATCTGCTGATGCAGTCAGCAGCTGATTCTGTAGCTGAAGGATTCTTATTTAATGGATAGGAATAATTGGAATTTTTCTAGACCTATTGTTGTGAAGTAAAACCAGGGCATATGCACAATATATTGATTTACAACATAAGCAACAGGCATATAGTTACTTACCTAGAGATGTCCTTGCTGGTACAGCATCTTTGTTAATCCAAAATGACACCCATGACAGAACAACAATAAGGGTGCAGGGTATGTAAGTTTGTATAGTAAAATAACCCATTCTTCTGGCTAGATCAAAGTATACTGTCATCACAACATAATCTCCTAAAACAAAAATAAAAAAGTAAATAATAAAAAGGATGCTTACAATAACTCAAAGATTACATCAGATGTAGCTACAGACATTGTATTTAGTACAATAAGACTAGATTCACATATACGCCAGGATTCCATTCGGGGATTCCGTTCCCAATCTGCTTGAAAAATGCGGAGAAGGACTTTTCTCTCTGCATTTTTAGGGCGGAAAATGGACGGTCTCATTATAGTCTATGGTGTCTGTGGGTTTCCATGGGTAACCGCTTTTTATGTGGATCGGGTCCCAAGCTGACCTGAAGAACGGAAACCCGAACGCAGGTGTGAGCCTAGCGTAAGACAAAATGTTAATTTACACCTAGTGCTAGCCATTGATGTTAAAGGGTCTTACGTTATAATGCCATATTGGCCCAGAGGCTAGCATTTGGGACAAAGTACACATTTCCAGTATACTAGTCATCCCAACCCTTACAGCTGTGCATTGATTTATATGAAGGGGCTATGGAAGAGATTTTCTATGAACAGAAACAATTATAATATGACAATTGAAAAATAGAGATGCAACGAGTAAATAAAGTCTTGATTCAGAATGCCAAAATTTCTCGAATAGAGAGTAAAGGAAAATAAATTAGTATAATCAAATAGTTTCTTTTGATTATGGAAAATATTCATTAACCCAAACAGGCTATATAATTCCTATCTTTTCCATCCTCAGTAGAACAGTGCACTAAGACTTTTTGTCTCTGACATGGTCATGCACATCACTCACAAAAAGTCAACATAAAGATAAAGCAGAATTCCTAAGAGAACTGCCATTGCCTTATTTTTTGACATGTAGGTTTAAGGCTTATGCACACAATAATGAAATACAGAAAAATGTCAAAGCTTAATAGGACAGTATTTACCTACTTCTAGTTCAGAATTTATGTCACTAGGGTTTTTATAATAGAGCTTTACAGTGAAAGGTAATGTGAAATACTTAAACAATCAATAGTAGACAATACAATAAAATGACTTGCATGACATCACAGTAGCACAAAACTTCCCATGTATGTATCACTGACGAGCAATAAAATATGTAACGTCTTTACCTGCTAGGCTATGCCACAAATATGGTCTAAAATGCCTCCCAAACAAATAACAGTGCTGCGTAGGGGACTTTAATATGAGCAGAAACATACCATTGTGGCCACAAACCTATGAATCAGTGTCGGAAAAATTATCTTTTTATAGATATCTAAATCAGCCTGCAAGTGCATCCTGGGCGACTTGTAAGATTTACGCACAGACTGCTCCAAGTGCTTTGTCTCTCCTCTGGAATTTCAGCCTAGCGATGCCCCTGTATCTGTGAATTACTTTTTCAACTTTTGTCTGAATCATAGGTGTCTGTACGCAAATCTCCCAAATCAAGTCTTGCCATCAATGAACTTGAAGTATGTTTCTACTTCTATTAATGACCTAAATTTGGCATTTTGGAATTGACAGTCTCTCTTTTCATTTCATTTCATGTCTAAGCCCTTTTCCTGCCTCAGCCCATTGCCTGCCCCTGACTAAGGCTTCATTCACATGACAGTGTTTATTTCAGTGTTTTACAGTAGTATTTGTAAGCCCATGCCAGGAGCATGTTCAGAACAGATACAAATATTTTCATTATATCCTCTCTCTAAGTGTAGTCGCCACTCCTGGTGTAGTATTCATGCATATTTTCTTTTGTCTTGCAGATACAAATAACAATTCATTATACAGATGCAGATGTTAACTTGCTTTCTTTTGAATATCAACTTATATGATGATATTATAATAGTCATAAGAAACTTATCTGAAAACTAGGTCAAAATGCAAAAGCGGTGTGTGTAAAAAATTATGTACACCCTTTGGAAAATAAGTAGTGACCAAGTGATGCTAATGAAATGCCCTTAATTAATTGATCATCAGAAGTGTAACCATCTCTATAAAAGCAGACATTTTGGCAGTTTCTGGTCTATAGCATTCAAGTGTGTGTCAAGGAGGAAAGACATCAGCAATGATCTTAAAGAAGCAATTGTTGCTGCCAAGTAATCTGAAGAGGGTTAATAGGCCATCATTCTAAAGTGAGAAAGATTACTGACAAGGGGAAAAACATTCAATACATTTGACAATTTTCCTAAGTGTGGATGTAGTATCACATTCACCCCAATGTCAGGCTGTGCAAAGTGGTATCTGAACAAAGTAAAAGACTTTTGGAACACTGTCCTGGGACATATGTTACCAAAGTTGAGATGTTTAGCCATATTGCATAGCAACATGTTTAGTGAAAACCGCATATAGCGAATACAGTACATTCAGCACAACCCTTCATACCAACTGTCAAGCATAATTATAGAGGGGTAAAGATTTTGACTTGTTTTGCAGCCACAGGTCCTGGGTACCTTTATAGTCATTGAGTAGACGATGAACTCTACTGTATCCCAAAGTGTTCTAGAGTCAAATATGAGGCCATCCATCCAACAGCTAATGCTTGGCCATGTAACTTATCACAAATAGTGAGATTAAAAATTTACTTTATTCAAAGTTTAAAAGGACCCTAGGCCAAGTACAACCATGAATAAACCACAATTGAAAATATGCTAACTGTGCTTTAATTTCACTATGTGTGATAAGTTTACAACATTTCTAGTGGGTTGGCACCTTTCAGTGAAACATTTCTAAAACATGGCCATGTAGCAGGACAACAATCCTAAACACAACAGCAAATCTACAATATAATAGCTGAAAAAACAGGAATCAAGGTGTTGCAATAGCCAGTCATAGTCTACCCAATGGATTCCATACACAGATACCCGATGGACACTTTACAGACCTCATTATAGTCATTATTTTCATGCTCATTATTGTCAATGTGTGACAAATTGTACTTTAATTTGGCACTATTTTGGGGTACATATAATGTTTTGGTTAGCTTTTATGGTTTTTGGGTGATCCATGTGAAAACACCCACAATTCTATAATTATTTTTTGCATTTTGTTCCATAGGTGTTCACTCTGGTCAGAGTGAACTTTGTCGAGTGGATCATTACAATTGCGGCGATACCATATTTATATTGATTTTATTATGTTTAACCGCATTTGCTAATAAAATGTAATTTTTGGATGATTAACGATTTCCTGGGGTCACCATTTTCTGAAGCCTATAACTTTTTTACTGTTTAGTTGATATGTAATTTAGTTGATATCAAAGGGCTCTTTATTTGCAGGGAAAGTTGTAGTTTTTATTAGTACCAATTTTTGGTATATATGACTTTTTGATCACTTTTTATTGCTATTTTTGGGTGACTAAAATACATATATTTTTATGACATTCACCGTATGGGATAAATAACACTATTTTTAGATAGTGCGGACTTGTACGCACAAGGTATGCCTAACATGTTTGTTAAAAGGTGGTTTTTTTTGAACTTTTTGTTATTTGTTTGTGTTTTATACTTTCTAAAAACTTTTTAAACTGCAACTTTGCTGAAGTTTGCACCTAATTTATGATGAGGTACATTTTCACTATAGCAAGACCCCATTCACAGAGCTGTCTAAAGGAACATGCCGTTTATGTCTATACTGTAAGCAAATCTAACCTATTCCCAAAGTATGACTCCCCTTTTTTCTTCTAGTGTGCATACATAACATCAGCATTCTGCTAATGATATAATTCCCGGAAAGTGTTTGGAAAAGTGTTGAGTGAGATATTTCAGAAGCATTTAAAAATAGCCCAGTATTGTCGTGTGATGTAGATAATTATTCTCGGAAAAACGTCAAAGAATATCCATCCTGTTTCCTGACGTATACTTGCTGATTTGAGCTCCTGTTTTCTCACAAATTCTAAATTTAAACTTTTTTTTTTTTTTTCATTTTTAAGTAAACTATAAATATGCATATAAGCGCCATTTAAAAATTTTCAAACTGCTAGTTTGCAACTTTTTAACTCCACACAAGTGGCATAGGGCCATAATAAATGTGCCCCATTGACAACTAGGAGTTATCATTCCCTCTGTCAAAGGGTTGTCACTACAAAGTCTATGATTGGACACTGTAACACTTTGGTATCCATAAATTTCACAGAGAGAAACACCACAATTAAAAAAAAAAAATCTTAAAAGATGATATTTTAGGGAATACAATTATCTTCTAAAATAGACATGTCAGGAGTCCTGACAGGTTCCCTTTAAAACACTATAGAATAGAATGTGATCCAGTCTGAGAGTAGAGGCTTTATCAAAATGTTGCACAATTTGTCTATGCCAACTATACAATTTTTTTTTTTCCAAATTACATATTATCACATTAACTTACTCTCCTAAACTTGTCACAATTATTCATAGCTACTCAGGCTAGAAGAATATGGCACTTTGTACACAATGGACACTTTGAATTGATATAGTCCATTCTGACTGAACCTGTTCATCAATTTATTGTGAAAGATAACACAAAAGCTTGATGTATATACATCATTTTGGATTTAGTAGAATTCTGAATTTGAACTTATTTCTTAGTACACCTACTGCGAGGAGGATTTAACACCCCAGTGCACAGAACAATGCAATTTATATTCAGATTTATACTTCAGAGGAACATTGAATTTCAAAGACATTGGTGAATGGATTTCCAAATGATGAGTAATAAGCTGGTATTTTTAAGAAATGCTGTGTTTTCAGCAATATTTAAAGTGGCACAGCCCCTATCTCCTTTATTTCAAAGAAAATATGCAATGTCAAACTTTTTCTGATTTGGTTATTATCTAAGTATTTCAATGTCTCCTTTTCTCGGGAGACATAATGATTACTTTATTTAAAAACATGTGAAATGAATCAACATCACCATATTAATGGGATTAAGCTGTATGCTGAAATAATGAGGCTGTACAGATGAAGATGGAAAGGCCAATTATTATTCACCAGTGGTTAAAGCATTTTGCTGTTTCTGCTTCTATATATTATGGAAATCAGGGATTGTTATTGACAGTTATTAATGAATCTGAAAAAAGGTACATTTAAGATTTAGGAATTTTAATAAACTTACCTGTCCATGCTCCAGTGAAATGTTATTTTTGATTAATCAATGTCAAGGGGACAGTATTTGAGAGTGTCTTTCTATGGCCTATTTGCTACTTGTGGTTTTATCCAGAGCTATAACTTTAGAACCCCATAGCAAAACGTGCAGTGGGTCCCCCTCTATTATGATCACCTTAAGTGCCAAGGTCAATTATTTTGGTCTCTGTTCTACACAGGGAGAACGCACAAAGTGTTTTACAGTACCAAGATAATACACACAGTGGTGTCACAGTACAGGAATAATGCACATAGTGATATCACAATACAGGGATAATACAATGATCTCACAGTACAGGGATAATACATTGATGTTACAGTACAGGGATAGTAAATCTGTAACGTTATATGGATAATGCACAGAATCATATCACATTACAGGGATAATACAATGATCTCATAGTACAGATAATGCACACAGTAATGTCATAGTTCAGAAATATTTGTGATCTCACAGTACGGGGATAATGCCCACTATGACATCACAGCACAGAGATAATGCGCACACAAACAGATCGCTGTGTACACTATGATGTAGGAGCATAAGAAAAAAAATATATAATAATGTCACATGCAGGCGTTATGATGTCCCACAAAAGTAATGGAAGTGCAGTCAGTTTCCCACATCCCCTTGTCATCTATAGTTATAGTTATAGTGTAAATGAGCCAGCTTAGTTGTTGGGCCCCAAAGTAACTCCTATGTGTGCAGTTAAGCCCATTGACCCTGGCCTTTATGACTATGCATGCTTCTGGATACTGAATGGCTATACTATGTAGTATCCATAAGCACAGTCAGACAAGCTAGGGTCAGGTAACAGATTTCAGGAATAACTAACATGTGGTAAATTAGAATGTCAGAAAAGCTGGAGTCAAAGCAATTCTGTCTGACCATTGTCACTTGCACATTCCTTATCCATTTGCCCATCTGTACTAACCTCCATCACCAATTTCAGCTTATACACCTATGCTCATTATATGTATTTCTGCATTAACCCTCAGGGTTGATACCCCTAGTCATGGTTTTTCTAAACTGTCCCCAAGCATTCAGATTACACCAAACCTGAATATCGTCAAGGAATCATCAACAAACTACAGTAGTTTAAGGTTGGGGCTCCACGTAGCGAAAATTCTGTGGCATTTTACAATCCTTGCAAAGTGGTGGAAATGCCAGCGGTTTCCCTATAGGTATAACAGAAGCTAAACTTTCTGTGAAAAGCGCTGCGGGAAAAACAGCAATTCGTTGCCGCTGTGGTTTTTCCTGCAGAGCTTTTTTGCTGCAGCCTCCTACATGGGGCCTTAACCTACAGGGGTTTTATCATTAAATACATATCCCCTATCCAGTGGATAGGACATAAGTGTCCAATTGCTGGAGATCCAAACAATGGAACCCCCAGCACTCAGGAGAATTGGGGCCCAAAAGTGCCCCATACAGGCCTCCTCCATGTGAATGAAACACAAGTGCGTTACACAATCTGCGTTCTATTCAGTTCTATGGGGCTGCTAATACAGAAAGATGTTTGAATGGGCTGTGCTGCTTCATATTCATGTAAGTAGGTAACGTGGTATTCTAATTTTTTCTGAACTTAAACAGTTTTCAGTCCATGACACCATATTTGAAGGGGTTGTCTAGTCACAGGAAGTTGAAAGCAAATTGATGGTAACTTGCTGATCGATTACATAGAAGTCTATGGGAAGGGAAATGATTTGAGAGAAGGAGTAGCCGAGTGAGAAAGACACAGAAATATGCTGCTACAAATAACAATGCCTTTTTTTAGCAGAGCAATAGCAATTTTACAAAAGCCTTTAGCAGTATTGAACAGCATTGACATGCATAAAACTATTGTGACATAACTATTATAAGGTTATCTGTATCAGGACATTTGTATTCTTTCTAGTTTAATTAGGAGGAATTTTACCTTAAATTGAATAGCAATGTAAAATGCCACTTTACCCTAATCTTGGCTATTAGTGCTGGTGGGTGGCTTTCAATACCTCCCTTTGTCGGCATCACAATCTGCTTTAATTGTGATGCATAAATAGTTATATGGCTGAGATCAGAGATGAGAAAGATGCTACTTTATCCTAATAAGATATATGACAATATAGACTGATGTCGGAAAGTACAATTTAAGAATATAATGCAAGCTGTTTTTCCCTTTTTATTATCAAATACACAAAAGCATACAAAGGAAAAAAAATATATATTATCAAAATTACCAACCCAACCAACCCAGCACAGGAGTTTATGGGGTTTTTTTGTTAGTTTTTTTTTTTTAAATAACGGCCCCTTAATTAAAACAATAGTATGTTTTTTACTCCTGGATCCAAACTGTTTATCCAACATTCTATTTTAGATGGAATTTAACAATAAGGCCAAACCTAACACCTTTAGTCACTTGATGCGTCCAACACAGTAACGTCAGAATTAATTTTTAAAGGTTCAATATTACAGTATTAACAATATTATGTTAACCCACAACAAGTCATTTCTAGATGGTTCTTCTTAAAATGAGACATTAGGAAATTCTCACCTTACTTTATATTTTTGCTTACCTGACGTAGTCTTCACCTCTTCTGTTGTATTTCGTAACCCAACAAATGAGAATTGATAAAGTCTCCATGATCGTACATCTCCAACTTCAACTGAGCTTCTTTTCCATTGATAGATGATTTCTTCTTTTGGGTATCCATCTTCAATGCAATTAAAAGAAGGCATTAAAATCGCTGGGTATATATATATATATATATATATATATATATATATATATATATAGAAATCCATATTGAATTCTGCTATTCAGCATTACCATGAGGTTTCTACAGTATATGGCACTGCTATTAATCTCATTATATAAAGGTAGATACTGCTTTTTTTAGGCCTATTAGCTATCACATGGGGCCCTAGGAATTTTAGTATTTTTTCTAAGATGAGTACTATTGAAGTAATGAATTAAACAGAATAAAGGCAGACACTCACACTGGGGAAGATTTATTAACACTGGCATATCATACCCCAGTCTTAAGGCAATATGGCAAAGTGAGACATGGATCGAGGTTTTTAGCACACATTTGGGCAAGAAAGGGCCTGCTGCAAAATTGCCAGCGATTAACCTATCTAAGGCTGGGCAGCGGAAAAAGCTTTCTTTGTTGCAGATTTTGCTGCATTTTTTTAGAAAAAGCCCGGAGTGGATTGAGCAGAGTAGAAAAGTAGAAGTATTTTCTATATATTTTCCATTCCTTTTGTGTCCATTCTTGGCTTTGGCTCAAAAAAAACGCAACAAAATCTGCAACAAAAAAAGCTACTTTTCCACAATGTGTGGCCTCAGAGATTTATTTGTCTGCAGAGTGTAGAACTATTTTAACTCTATCATTTTCAGACTGCAAATTAGGAGCACAGTGTCATCTAGGACAAAGATTACTGTTTCATCTGCCAGATTTTCTCAACTTTCTCCATTAGTGTGTTCAGTATGGACATAAAGATATTTGTTCTACTGCATTTCACTCTGTGGTATTTCAGGAAACAGGAACACAGCGGCAACATATATGGTCATCCTAAAGAGAACTTTGCTTGACAAAGGCAGAGCTAATGTTTTCCCTGTCTCTGAATTGCTGCAGTTTCTGTTTTTGCATCTATTTGCATCTACTGTTTCTGCTGTGGTCTATATATATATATATATATATATATATATATATATATATATATATATATTTATCTTCAATGTAGTAGTTGAGTTTTCACTAAATATCACGCACGTATCACAATTAATATTCACATTACAAATTAACCAGTGTCAATTATTGCTGCGGGTTATACCATTGGCTTCTAACCTTTGACATGCAAAAGCTAGAAGCAGCTGGAGGCCTAGAGCAAATACTTCAGATGAGCCATCAAACAAAAGCCCACCTCTTGGGTGGCGACCTCATTCAGAAAAACAGACTGCAGAAATTCAGAAACATGTATGTTGTGCACATTTCTAGCTTAAAGGTCTGCCTAAAGGAACTATACTATGTAAAATCATAAAAAAATACTATACATTAAATTTAAATAAATAAATACTAGAAATAACTTTCTATGTTTGTAATACTTACAGCTTGAAAATTCCAGAGGACAGGAATGCTCATCCATTGGAAAGTTATGTAGCTGAAGCTGACACTCAGCATCTATGGTAAGCCTACAAGCACATTAATAGAAATATGTTATAATAACCAGTATTAATTATATTTTACCTCACTTCCAAAGGCACCTGAACAGAGAGAATCTTGTATTTGTAGAATTTATGTAGTTTATTTAATTCGTTATAACATAGCATATTCTACTGGCATGTCATTTCAGATACAGAAAACTAGAATGCCTTTTGTCTATTATCCAACAGTCTAGAAATTCCTAATACCTACTATGTATATTCAACACAGAACATCAATGGATACTTTCTATGGTCTGCCGATTGTCCAACACCCAGCCTTTATTTTGGCTGGATTATCTTTATGAACTTAGTATCCATGCCTGATAACTAGCGCCTCTCCATTGCGACTTTGACACCATTCTTCCTACACCCCAGTTCTAGGCAGCATGGTTGTATCCATTGGCAACTGATCAAGACAAAAGACTGTCATCACTAAGATAAAACTCGACAAAATTTGAATTTGCCAAAATGTTTAACCCCTTCCCACTTTGCGCCATACTATTACTACCAATAGTATGGCACTTTCCTGCTGTGGGAATGGGAACTGTGCCTATGGCGTGACTTCCAGATCAAAGCTATACACAACTGAGATCTGGAACTAGCCGCCGGAGTCGGAAAATACTCATCACGGCATCTGGGTGGTTTGGGTCAAGATCTCCACCCCTCCGTTTTCCCACGTTGAGATTGAGGTCCGATGGGTTGCCATGGCAGCCGGGAGGCCGAGCAACTGCCTTCTGGCTGCCTATACCTATTGCACAAAGGGAACTTATATGCAATATACTGCAATACAATGTATTGCAGTACGTAGCACTGGGGATCAGCAGATCCCCTTGTGAGACAGGAAAAAAGTAAAAAAAAGAAAAAAAAAGTTAAAGTTAAAAATAAAAGTATAAATAAAAAGTAAAAAAAAAAAACAACCTTTTAATTGAAAAAACACATAAGATAACAAATAGGCATCAGAATATGGTGACCCCAAAAAATTTTTAAATTTTCCCCCAAAACATTAACAAAAGCTAACCAAAATCAAAGTACAACTCATCATGAAAAAAGTCACCAAGCATTAACGTCCAAACTACACTGCGTCGTTAAAGGGTTAAGTTTTAATTGCCTACAGGTTTAAACAGGGTTATTTTTGTTGGAAATCCCCTTTAGGCTAAGGCCCCACGTTGCGGAAACACAGCTTTTTTTCTTACAGATTTTGTTACAGTTTTTTTAGCCAAAGTCAGGAGAGGCTTGAGCAGGAGGGAGAAATATAAGGGCTTCCTAGATATTTCCCATTCTTTTTGAAGCCATTCTTGACTGTGACTCAAAAAAACACAACTAAATCTGCAACAAAAGAATCTGCGTTTCCGCAACGTTGGGGCCTTAGCCTTAGGCTAAAGCCCCACATTGTAGAAACGCAGCTTTTTTTTTTATGCAGATTTTGTTTCGGTTTTTTGTGCCAAAGCCAGGAGTGGATTGAGCAAAAGGTAGAAGTATAAGATATTACTATATATTTCCCATTCCTTTTGTATTTATTCTTGGCCTTGGCTCAAAAAACCGCAGCAAAATCTGCAACAAAAAAAGCTTCGTTTCTGCAACGTGGGACCTCAGCATGTGGCTAAATCCCCATGTAGTGAGCCACAGTGAAAAGGCACTGTGGAAAAGACTGTGGAGGAAATGCATCGCATTCTTTTCCACAGCGCTTTCCACAGGAAATCCAGAGTTTTCCTCTGTGGAATTTCTGTCCCTATTATACCTATATGGAAAACGCCAGCATTTGCATAGGTATAATTGACATATTGCAATTTACAAAAACACAACGGTGTGGATGGGATTAACTAGGTACTATAAAACGCCAGCATTTCCACTGTGGTGTTTTTGAAATGTAGCGTTTTCGCAATGTGGGGCCCTGGCCTTAGGCTAAGGCCCCACATTGTGGAAAAACAGCTTTTTTTATTACAGATTTTGCTGCGGTTTTTAGAGCCAAAGCCAGGAGTGGAATGGGCAGAAGGTAGAAGTATTAATACTTTTCTGTAACAAAAAAATCTGCATTTTCATTAATAACCCAGAATATTTGTATTATGTGGTTTGGCTAATACTAGATTGTTATAATTGTAGTGTACTTACGATTGATATAAAAGTAGTAAAAATAGCCTGAGAACTAAACCTTTCTTGTATATTTATGCTGTATCTGGCTGCAGATGTTTCTCATCCCTGCCTTCCTTATAACTGTATACCCAGTGCTCAATGATGCATCCTGCTCTTCAAATTATAAGCCCCAGCTACAGGGAAAATTAGCAATAAAAAAAAGTAAAAAAAAAACTAAATAAAGAAAACAAAATAAGAAAGAACTCCGGTCTCCATGATAGACTATGAAGTTTTGCACCATTTGAGTCCATCATGTGACTAATCCGGTGTTTCCAGTATTCATTTGGCTTCTATAATATAGCACAGCAACAGAAACATGTAGCGTAGATGTGAACCTAGCCTTGTGATTATGTAGCATATACCTCTTAGTGGCCGCTCTGGGGACTGATTTATGGTGAAAGGTAATGAAATAATTCCAAAGTAGACTGCTGAAGAGTGGCGTGAGAAATCTGATTCCCGTTGCTAACAAGCTGCACTTGCCTGTTCGGAACTGCATATATGGATAATTGAATGGGAGGTGGTGCATTCCCCATACAGGAGTGGTGTTAGTAGATTCCACGAATGTAATTTTCTTACTAGTTGTGTACAGAACTATACACACTTTCATGAATAGTGGAATGTGCAGCCTATGGGGAGGATTGCAATGGATAGTTAGAGGAGGAGAAGAGAGATGGCTCATAAGGGGAAAATGCATTCTGTAGTCAGGCTGGGGTCAGTGCTGCATGTAAACGGAGAACCGCTGCGAGGAACATCACATGTGGCCAGGGGCGTAACTTGAGGCGGTCCAGATTGTGCAGTAGCACCCGGGGCCAGGAGCCTTAAGGGTCCATAATTAGTGGCATAACTATAGGGGTCGCAACAGTCACAACTGTGACCAGGCCCATAAATAAGGGTTCCACTCACCACATTAAGGCTGATTAAACTTCTTTGATTCATTTCTGATTCTCTTTGATGACTGGCAGTCTATACATCGTAAATGTATTACCCCTGCCCTCTGGTGCACTGAAGTGAAAAAATGGAAGGAGATTTATGACACACAGACCTTCACTGTCAGAAAGTAGAAAATTAACCTTTTCATGCCTAAAGGAGCAGTTGGTTAGCAGTATATAATCGAGGAGGGAGACTGTGGCACAAAAGGGGGCACAATAACAATGTTTGGTGCACTCCGAAGAGATATAAAAGATGTGAAGCTTGTGTGCACAGACATGTTGAGAACAAGTCTTCATAATGGTTTAGACCCTGATAGAGAAGGAAATGTAAATACTGCTAAAATATATGGATATCACCCAGCAGATGATTTGAGGAGAAGTTGTGCAGTGGGGGCCCAAGCTGAATTTTCGCACTAGGGCCTGAGCCTTTAGCTATGCCCCTGAGTGTGGCCTCAAACTCACCCCACATCTGCTGTAGGTGCGCGACTGTTCTGCTTTTAAGTGAAAAGCCATATTTAAAGTCTGTGGCTGGTTTGGGTGGCCATGGACCCCTTGTTCTATGGGACTGAGGTATAGGTACTGAAAGTGCTGCTATAAAGGCTTTATGCATGTGACTCTGCTGTAATGGTGGTTTCGAAGAGGTTAAATGAACTAAAGGACAATCTCTGTCTGGATACTTCACCCTAATCTTGACAAATAGTGAAATTCACTGCTGCAATTTCCAGCAGAATGGCTCAATGAGGATACCAGGACTAGGATGTAATCTATTTATAACACTGCTTAATTGAGTCATTGTCGCTAATTATCATTTTATGTATTTTTAACAGAATATCCCAGGAGGGAGTTTACTTTATGTGACAGAAATTGTTGCTACTTAAATATCGGTAATGCATTAATGTTTGACAAGATACCTTGTATTGTGTTTAGAATTAAATGCTTATATTACATCCACAGCACTATGTATATATGCTGAAATGCCTGTTCTGTCATTCATATTGAGAGATGACTGACATTTAACAGAGCTGACAGCAGAAAGTTAGGAGCTCTACAAATGGTGATTTCGATAAATCTTACACAAAATTGCTTGAGGGAAAAAACAGGTTGCTATTGTTTGAAGATTTTCTCAGCAACCCATGGATGTTCTGGCTTCCCAGGACATGTAAAGCAGTAATCTTCTACCTGTGAATCTTCAGCTGCTGCAGAACTACAACTCCCAGTCCCAGTAACAACAACAGGCTACCTCTGCATATGCTTTGAGGGCAATAGGGAAATGGCCAAGGTCAGATGGACCCCAACTTCTTTGCCTATGTATTCTGTTAATTTGCATAGCTTTGTGCTTTTTGCAGTAATTGCAACATAAGTAGCCAACAAAGAGCAAATTAACCTAAAGATAATGTTTGCCTCATCTTCTGCAAGGCATGGGGAGGTACAAAGCCAAACCATACTTTTGCATGGTACCCTGGGATAAGGCAACATAATGGGAACAAGCATACACTTTGAGGGAAATTTATCATGCTTTGTATTCCCTTGGGCGGTGCAAGGAGTATCAAGATCAGTGTACTAAACATGGGTCTGTATAAATCCCCTTCTTCCTTTTTACTTTGAAATTCCTTTTATATTGTATCCAAAACAAATGTAAAACCGGTAACTTTGATATGTTATGTTGAAGCAAATTACAATCTCAGCTCTGCCACATTTTACAATTCCAGCACTGTGATATTTCTACAAACAGCCAACATAACCATAACCATAAACACAAAACTATGCCGTAGAAAAAAAATAAATACTATAAAAGTGTCTACTCATTTTGTTGGAATTCATGGAAAATGAGCGAACATCAGGACAACCCATGTTCATGTATGTACCTTAATGGCATATGAAGTTACAGATGTGTCTGCCCTTACACTAGAATTTAGTTATGGGCTCCAATCCCTAGCTAAACCCTTCAAAGGCTGCATTCCACATCACAACCACATAAGGATAGATATCTAATGACAGAGTATTGCAAAATGTTGTTTTAAAAAGTTGTCCATCTTGTACAAACAGCTTGGGATATGTTAACCCCCCCCCAAAAAAAAAAATTTAAGGAAGGACACATTTGTAATAGAGTTATGCCACATTCAGAAGCCATGACCCAGAGTGGAGAATGGATTAAAAGCAGAGGCTCTTAATATGGTGGAGTCAGGCTACCCATATATATTAACTCAATTACTCAATGATTCATCTAAATGGTCGTCATGAAAAACCGCTCAAGAAACCACAGCAAAATCTGCAACAAAAAAGCTGCGTTTTCGCATTGTGGGGCCTCAGCCTAAAGGTGTTATTTATAATTTCCTTTAAAGGAAATGTATCACACAAACACATTTTTTTTGCAGGCAGATCCTGAAACATTCTTCAACTCTTTTATTTTCTGTTTGCAATTTTGTAAGTTTTATTTTCTGCATAACTATGGAGGAAACAATCATAATTGCTGCTCTTAGTTGTAAATAGCAGTTAGAAATTGGTACCTGGAGATGAGTTAAAGACTTGACATAGTTGCATTGTTTCATAGTTACATGGTACAGTTATGACACGTGCAGAGGTCATTGTGCAGGGAGGTGAGCTTTGTCGATTGCTATTGCTAATATTTGCTCTTATGTTATCCTCCTCCAGCTTTAGAGGAGTTACAGTACCTTTCATAATGATCTTGCCTTTGATAATTAGATAATAGCTGATAAGTGATCCCTACAGAATAGGAAGTGTCCATCAATTGAAAGGTTCCATGGCCAGAGTGAAAACTGGAGGATTACATGATTTCTTTTTTTTTTTTCTATCTATCATATAACATATATATATATATATATATATATATATATCTTTATTTATTTTTAAATCTTCCCCCATAATATAAAAATACAGTTTATTTAAAACTTCTGTTCCTTACTAAAATAAGTCATTTTTGCTCTTTCGATAATTTGAAATACCTGTATTTAGTTCTAAATGGCAAATATTATAGTGACGTTTAACTTCTGCAAAAGATTGTTTTTCTAGAACTGATGACTAAGTTTTCATGTACTATCTAAAAACAGCGCTATGTAGGTTGTGACATATATAGCTATACAGTTTGAGAGACATACTATTACTCATTTATCCGTCTAATGCTAAATTAAATAACAGCAAATAATAGGATGACAATTGATACACACGTGGACAAAATTGTTGGTACCTATCATTTAATGAAAGAAAAACCCACAATGGTCACAGAAATAACTTTAAAAAGCCTGACTGGAATTTGCCAAACTACATGTTCACAAGCCGCATAGCTTCTGGGAGAATGTCCTATGGACAGATGAGACAAAAATCTAAATTTTTGGCAAGGCACATCAGCTCTATGTTCACAGATGGAAAAATGAAGCATATCTTGAAAAGAACACTGTCCCTACTGTGAAACATGGAGGAGGCTCTGTTATGTTCTGGGGATGCTTTGCTGCATCTGGCACAGGGTATCTTGAATCTGTGCAGGGTACAATGAAATCTCCAGACTATCAAGGGATTCTAGAGAGAAATGTGCTGCCCAGTGTCAGAAAGCTTGGTCTTAATCACAGGTCAACAGGTTAATGACCTAAAACACACAGCTAAAAACACCCAAGAATGGCTAAGAGGAAAACATTGGACTATTGTGAAGTGGCCTTCTATGAGCCCTGACCTAAATCCTATTGAGCATCTTTAGAAGGAGCTGAAACATGCCGTCTGGAAAAGGCACCCTTCAAACCCGAGACAACTGGAGCAGTTTGCTCATGAGGAGTGGCCAAAATACCTGTTGAGAGTTGCAGAAGTCTCATTGTCAGTTACAGGAATCGTTTGATTGCAGTGATTGCCTCAAAAGGTTGTGCAGCAAAATATTAAGTTAAGGGAACCATCATTTCTGTCCAGGCCTGTTTCATGAGTTTTCTTTTTTTTAAAATTCTGTTGAAGCATGGTTGGAAAGCAATGTCTGACTTTCATTTGTTCATTTTCATAGAATTTTTATATATTATTACTTTTGTCAGATTCAAGTTATTTCTGTGACCATTGTGGGTTTTTCTTCCATTAAACGAGGGGTACCAACAATTTTGTCCACGTGTGTAGATAATTCACTGAACTGACAATACACAAGTTAATAGTAACTTCACAGGGAACTTATTACACAGTTATTGACCAATGATCTTTATATCACATTAATAGTAGTGTCCTGCGAACAACTCAGTAATAAAGCAAGTCTTGTACAAATGCTGAATTACAGGAAAGGGGCGCGGGGGCGGTAAAAGGGGCCCCCTTTTTGGCCTTAGCTAGTGGGATTGATGCTGATAATTAGAAATAAGGTGAACTCTAAAAAGTAAACCCCAGAATATATCACCTGAGCAGTGGCAGTGCAACAGCAGGAACTTGAGAAGTTACGAGGTACCATGAGTCCCCATAGATATTCAAAATGTGTATCTATACCACAGACTCCATACTAAACAGTACAAGACGCATGTTTGGGAGTTGCAATATCTCACATTTTCGGTCTGTATGCATTCTATTCTATAACACTGTGCTTTACAGTTTATGTTTTTAATATGCATTGATACTATTTCTGTTTAAATGGGATGAATTTAGATGCAATGTTTGTGGGTACCTACAGTATATATTCTATCACATACACACTATATGACAATTTTTCTTTCAATGTAGTGGTACATTTGTGACATGCTTTTTTATACTGTGATGGATATTGTCAGAGAATTAATTGATATCTTTTAATTGTCTTCTGTTAGTTTTTGAGTTAAAAAAGATGATGTGTTTTATACAAAGCTCTGGATTCTGCTTTTAATAGGAGTATCAGAAATAAAAATGAGAGAAACTTTTTGGAAGGATCAACCTTGAGTATTTAGTCATACTCCCCTCTTTCCCAGGGTTGGGTGTTCTGGGATATGATACTCTGTACGATGCAGACCAGAATCTCAAGTTGTCAGTTATTAAGGTTTTATTTTAAGCCTGACTTTTTATAGTCAGAAATTCGATGACTCCAAATAATACTGTCACTAAAGCATGATGTAACTTGGTTAATAAGATTAAACATTACAAACATGTACAGTATAATACAAAAATATAATAAGGAAAAACAACACATTTGAAGAAAAATTTGGAAATATTGGTGACACACTTGCATTTTCCATCAATCTGTTTACTTATATATATTATTTCTTCCGAAGGAATGTGGTGGGAGATAGAGGAAATATAATATCTGTATAACATACTGGGTGCTGCTCACTTTCCATACTTTTAGTAGAGGTTGTTATGTCCACTCAAGTCTATAGGACACTGCTGCAGTACCAGTAAATGCCATATTAGCAATGCTGGATGCTTTGTGCTCTATAAAAGCTGATCTGCAGGTGTCCCAACAGGTGGATCCCCACCAATCCAAAATTGATAGGCCATCAATTTTTAAAAGAGGGATAACCCTCTTATGTCTCTTATGTCTTATGTATAACTCCCACACAGTTTTTTTTTTCTTGCATGGCATCACTCCTGCCTATGTATTTTACAGCATAGTGTAAATTTGGGTTGATGGAAGAATCACTAGGCAGGCAAAGAACCAAAGGGACCTCAGTTCCTTTGTTAACATGATGAGATAGAACCTAATCATAAATTTAAAGCATAACCTAATGATATTCCATAACATTATATGATGGGAACAAAACGAAATACTATTTTAGCCTCTATTGTTACATGTAACTTTAATATTATATGTTAAGTTGCTTTTCAAAAGAAAATTATGTATTGTTAAAAAGCAACACTTTTCTGTTAAGCTTGAATGTTAACGTATGTTCCCTCCTTACAGGCAAATTCACCTGTTAGATTTAAATACCTGTTAGATTTAACACAATACCTTAGAAAACACAAAGAAAACCAAATCTGATCTAAACAGAAGCCAAGATAATCCTCTGTTATGACATTAGACCCAAACTTCATAGTAAAAACATAATTGCTTTTATAAGCATAAAACAATGTGTCCTTCTATGCTTTATGTTCCATTGTACTATCACCCTAACATAACTATATAAAATGCACAACTATTTATACATCGTTCCTTATGCAGTTTACTATATGATTGGTACACATGGTGTATTACCACAATTATACATATACAGATGCCATCTGCAGCCATGCAGATATCAATTGACTGTATACACATATGTAGTAACAGTTTTGATTTAAAGGGGTTGTTCAGTCATCCTGGCACATTATGGTTCTTTTGCTCAACGGGTCATGTGACCGCTAGGCCAATCAGCAAAGGGCATGTGATGTCACTACCTGTGACATCACGGGTCTCTTTCTGAGGCCACTGTTTGGCCTCATCGGTCACGTGACCCATTGAGCAGAAGAACCATAACACGCCGGGAGGACACTGGAGCATTGGAGACAGGGGAGTATGAATTTTTTTTTTTTTTTTTTTTTACTGCCCCAGCTGATTTAAAAGTTAAAGGGGTTGTCCATTTTTGCCTGGACAACCCCTTTAATAGAGAATTTTACTGATACTTAAAGAGGGTGTCCAGGAATTGGACAAATCACAAAGGTTGGAAAGTGGCTGGAAAGAACTCACCTACATCACTAGGTCTTTTCCTACGGTAGCTGAAGTCACTAAATGGCAGTGCAGGATTTCCATCAGAGATGGCATAGCAGGTGTCCAAACCAACAGCAGTGGACACCAGAGCATCCGCGACAGGTGAGTGATTTTTTTTTTTTGTTACACCTTCCCCAGCCTCCTCCTGATTTTTTTTTTTAAATTTCTGGACAAACCCATTAAGTCCAAAGATAGTGTCTTTTTCACATGATCCATTAAATTGTATAACCCTTTAGTTAAATCAAATGAAATATAGCAAACATATGACATTATATATCGACTTACCTAAGTGTATAAAGTACTCTTCCATCATTCCATATTCTTAGCATCCTATTAGGAGTAGTTATCCAATGAGCATCAGCCTTCTTTGAGTTGCGGAAAAATGTGTCTGGAATCCAAATCTTGCCAACCATATTACTGTTGAGTCGAAGAACTTTTATGGTGCTATTGAACTTCAAGCGTCTGTCATACCAGGTTTGCGCAAAAAATATATCAATGGTATATTCCTGCAAAAGTAAATTCATTTGTAAAAGATAGGTAAATAGATAAATTAATGATAATCGGATATTGTGGAAAAAATGGGTGCTTGGCTGTTTCCATACAGTATTTCTCATTCACTGTAATAAAGTGATATCCTAAAAGGTACTGTCTCTCTGCTGGAGGTTTTTTTTATGTAGACAAAACAGAATTGTAATTGGTAAACTGTAATTGGTAAATCCATTTTAATACAACACTCTAAAAAAACCTATGTACCTTTGAAATAAAGATAAATACTAACATGTATTTGATTGAACATTGTTTCTCCACCCCATGCTCCTGGCTGGTTGTTTTCATTTTGAACTTCCAGTTTTGGATCATACCAGACCTCCTGTACTTGACAGTTCATTGTATAAACCACTTAGCACACCACATATTATAGCTCCATAAGTACCCTCCTACTACCTTGTACTACATATTGTGCAGGGACCATTCTGATAAAGTAGTGGCTGTGTAGTCACATACATCTCCCAGATGACATGATATTTCCCCCAATGTAGGTGTTGTCACAACCAAAGTCATATGCATGGGCGGCCATAAACTGCTGTTTCTCTAACACACATCGTCCTCTATATATACACTATGGGGGACGTTTATCATGAGAGGAATTTTAAAGTCCGTTTTGATGGTGTCTGTGTTGGCATAATTTGTTGCAACTGTATTAAATGTTGCACAATGTTCAATCTATTTTGCACATCTATAAGTTTAATACTTTAATTTCTCTTCCACCCCCTCGATGGTTTGAGATTATGATAATTTTTGCAACTTTAAAAAAAAAAAAATCAAACTTTTATAAAACTGGAGTGCAGGCAGTTAGACAGAATGACCATGCCCACGTTCCCACACACTTTTAAAAAATGGAGTGGTGTGAAAAGTCACAACATTTTTGCAAAAATTAGCTCAAAAAGTAGCTTAGCCTTATTTGGCAATTTGTTTACATCAGAATTCTAGAGTACAGGACTTGATAAATTCCTCTCTATATGAGAGACGGCATTGAGCTTGTCCATGTCCCATTTGTGTTATCAGTCAGATGCACGCGTCGGTCAGAAAGTGACTGAATTGCAAATAAGTTTAACTTTGCTGGTAAAATTTATAAATTAAAAAACACTCTGAAGCATCCTTTTGAAATCCAAGACACTAATGTTTGGGTTTCCATTCTTCGGGTCCGCTTAGAGACACGAAAAACGGAAACGCTATCTGATTAAAAAGCAGTTACCTGTGAAAACTAGCAGACCGAATAGACTATAATGGGGTCTACCCGGTTTCCGCTTCAGCGTTTTTCCCTCTCCACATATTTTAAGTGGAATGGGGGATGGAATCCCCGAATGGTCACCCAACGCTTAGTCTGTTCTAAATTTCTTTAGCACTTACCTTAATAGACAAAATAACTTGGATAGCATGGATCATTACGAGTACAGGGAACCAAATAGGTGTACACTTTCTAGACTGTTGTTTTATCATTTGATAAACGTTATCAAATTAAAGTACACATCCAGTTATAAACAACTTTTCATAAATGAATAGTGCATGGGAATATAAGAAACATAATATCTTATTAAGAAGATATATTTCACCAGTTATTAGGCTGCAATCAGACTGTTGTTCACATAGAGATCCATATCCAGCCTCACACATAGAACTTTATGGTGGGGGAGGGGGGAAGGAGGAGGCTGCTACCAGCTGGTTAATTGATTCTGTGCATTGGTAGCCTCGTAATCTAGGTTCACACCTGTGCTTGGGTTTCCATTCTTCTAGTCCACTTGGGAACATGAAAAGTGGAAACCCAATCTGCTTAAAAAGCGGTTACCTGCGGAAACTCATAGGTTGTAATGGTGTCTGCCAGGTTTCCACCCGGTTTCCGCCTGAAAAATGTGGAGAGAAAAGTCCTGCTTGGATTTTTCAAGTGGATTCAGGGACCGAATCCTCGAATGGAAACCAAACGCTGGTGTGAACCCAGAGCTACATGCATAATAGTGTTAAACGTGTTCCCTAATTCATAGAGTAGTAGAGTATAGCAGCAGCAATTATTTGGTTGTGTTTTACAGCAGCCGCTTCTTCCCCCTCCAGTCTTCAAAGTCTAACAGTAACTCAACCTGAAAAGTAAAGAAGGAAACATACTTCTTTAATAAGATATATTACGTTTATTAACCTGTACTATTCATGTATAAAAAGCTGTTTAGAAATGGAGGTAAGATTTCATTTTAAATTTTTTTTTCATAGATCTTCAGTCCTTTTAAGTGAATTTTACTTTTCGATATTCCATAAATCTCTAATATCACAATAATAATAATCACAACCACCCTCTAGAAGTTGATCTCATAGCATTATCACCATCACATCCACATAAGGGTTAATATTTCTTAAATACTAGATGGCAACATAATATAATTACAATACATTAAAATAATAATTTACAAAAAATAAATACTCACCATATTGATAGCATTTACCGGTCCAATACTATTAACATACATGTCCGTATGTATTACTGTTGGTTTTACTGTTGACAAGAAGAAGGTTAAATTGTTTTAGTGTAACAAATATATAATAGTTGGAGCAGTTTGTATAATTTTAATATACAATAGGGCTTATTCACACCACCTGGAAAAACGACTGTGTGGTGGCTGCTTTTGCAACGGACGTGACATGGTCATTTTGACAACACATTCAATTCAGTGTGTATATTCACATGGCCATGTTTGACGGCCCATTTTTCACAGCCGTAAAAAAAAAAAAAAAAAAACTGACGTGCTTCCTTTGCTGGTCTCAAAAATTGCCATGTGAATAAGGGCTGTCTGTTCATTGCACACACATGCATGACCATTTTTCATGGACATTAGGTCTATGAAAATGGCACAGCCTTGTGCATAAGGCCTTAGATATTGATTATCCATTCGTATATACTGAAAATATGGTCCATACATAAGCAATTGTAGTTCAGTCAAATACAGTATGTCCCAGGGGGTGTAAAAAGAAAAAAGACAAAAAAAGGAGCATTATGCACAGGTGTATAGGAAGCTGGGAAATGGAAGTAGTAGCTGTGAACTACTGTTTTGCCAATAGCTATTGTGTATAACACACATGCCTCTAAAGGCAGTCAGGTAACTTCCTTCTAACTTGCCTCTAAGGGGCTGTTTACATCATGGTTTGATCACCTGTTTAATGGATCAATGTTACTGTTACAAAGAAGTGTATGAAAATGGATACTTATGGTCAAATGTTTACATACAGTTAATGTTGAACAAAAACAAATTTGTCTCTGTCCATATTTTTTTGGGGGGACACATACAGTGCTGGCCAAAAGTATTGGCACCCCTGCAATTCTGTCAGATAATACTCAATTTCTTCCAGAAAATGATTGCAATCACAAATGCTTTGGTAATAATATCTTCATTTAATTTGTCTTCAATGGAAAACCACAAAAAGAATTGTCAAAAAGCCAAATTGGATATAATTCCACACCAAACATAAAAAAGGGGGTGGACAAAAGTATTGGCACCCTTTGAAAAATCATGTGATGCTTCTCTAATTTGTGTAATTAACAGCACCTGTTACTTCCCTGTGGCACATAACAGGTGGTGGCAATAACTAAATCACACTTGCAGCCAGTTGAAATGGATTAAAGTTGACTCAACCTCTGTCCTGTGTCCTTGTGTGTACCACATTGAGCATGGAGAAAAGAAAGAAGACCAAAGAACTGTCTGAGGACTTGAGAAGCAAAATTGTGAGGAAGCATGAGCAATCTCAAGGCTACAAGTCCATCTCCAAAGACCTGAATGTTCCTGTGTCTACCGTGCGCAGTGTCATCAAGAAGTTTAAAGCCCATGGCACTGTGGCTAACCTCCCTAGATGTGGACAGCAAAGAAAAATTGACGAGAGATTTCAACGAAAGATTGTGCGGATGGTGGCTAAAGAACCTCGACTAACATCCAAACAAGTTCTAGCTGCCCTGCAGTCCGAGGGTACAACAGTGTCAACCCGTACTATCCGTCGGCGTCTGAATGAAAAGGATCTCTATGGTAGGATACCCAGGAAGACCCCACTTCTGACCCAGAGACATAAAAAAGCCAGGCTGGAGTTTGCCAAAACTTACCTGAGAAAGCCAAAAACTTTTTGGAAGAATGTTCTCTGGTCAGATGAGACAAAAGTAGAGCTTTTTGGGAAAAGGCATCAACATAGAGTTTACAGGAAAAAAAAAAGAGGCCTTCAAAGAAAAGAACACGGTCCCTACAGTCAAACATGGCGGAAGTTCCCTGATGTTTTAGGGTTTCTTTGCTGCCTCTGCCACTGGACTGCTTGACCATGTGCATGGCATTATGAAGTCTGAAGACTACCAACAAATTTTGCAGCATAATGTAGGGCCCAGTGTGAGAAAGCTGGGTCTCCCTCAGAGGTCATGGGTCTTCCAGCAGGACAATGACCCCAAACACACTTCAAAAAGCACTAGAAAATGGTTTGAGAGAAAGCACTGGAGACTTCTAAAGTGGCCAGCAATGAGTCCAGACCTGAATCCCATAGAACACCTGTGGAGAGATCTCAAAATGGCAGTTTGGAGAAGGCACCCTTCAAATCACAGGGACCTGGAGAAATTTGCCAAAGAAGAATGGTCTAAAATTCCAGCAGAGCATTGTAAGAAACTCATTGATGGTTACCGGAAGCGGTTGTTCGCAGTTATTTTGTCTAAAGGTTGTGCTACCAAGTATTAGGCTGAGGGTGCCAATACTTTTGTCCGGGCCATTTTTGGAGTTTTGTGTAAAATGATCAATGATTTGACTTTTTTTTTCATTCTCTTTTGTGTTTTTTCATTGCAAGCAAAATAAATGAAGATATTATTACCAATGCATTTGTGATTGCAATCATTTTCTGGAAGAAATTGAGTATTATCTGACAGAATTGCAGGGGTGCCAATACTTTTGGCCAGCACTGTATGTGTCATATGTCATACTTTTCTATTTTACAAAAAGGAATCCCAGCAGACAGATCTATTTTCTTTTTTCCTTGACTCTACGTAAACTGATTGTCATATGTTTTAGCATCTCTAAAATTGATCAGTCAAATGAATGATAAAACGTGATGTGAACAGCCCCTCATTATAACTCTTCATACCATAGATTTTATAGATTTTAATATTCTTTTTTCATTATTGCCTCTTGTGGTAGGGAATTCCAATATTTTATTACACTGGTTCACTCTTTTCTTTACAAAGTTTTCAAGATATCATCACTAGAACCAACTTTCTAGTAGCTACTATGGAACATGCCTTGCGTTCCTGTTTTTGTATTATTATTATTATTATGTTGCATTTTTTGGGGGGTTGTTTACAATTCTAGCATATTGTAGACTGTCTTTATTCTATAGTGAGTTCTCTGTAAAGAATCCTTCAGATATAGTTAACTAGTCTTCCAGATAAGACAAGAGAAAGCAATCCATTGACTACAAGTAGTAGAATATATTACTGTATTGTACAGTATTTTATATTAAACATATCACTTGCTGAATATTAGTCTTGCATACTCCATACCTCCAATATCAGGCCTGAGCTTGTTGTCATAACCCTTTAAAAGTCCATTTAGAATTGAAGTAACATCATTATCATGGAATTTTCTTGTCAGCAGCCATGTTTTATTAGATGGTGCATCTTCGTAATCTTCATCTTCTTTTTGCACAGAACTACACATAGAGAATAAATAAACCAAATTAAGAACATTGGATTTTAATATGCAACTACTTAGTAAAGCATTTTAATAACATATGTATGCTATTCATTGAAGATATTATACATTTAGTGGTGTTATAACTCTTCAGGCCTCCACTACTATCATGTCAGCTTCCGTATACTATGTATCAGATATATTTAACATATACATTTTTAATGTCAGAACTAATTTGTTGTTATAGAAGAGTATGTAAAACAGTATTGAGTCCAACTGAACTATTACAGACTTAAAGAGGTTGTCCAGGATCGGAAGATATTTCATACTTATGACCTACCCAGCTGAATACTCTGTAGTGGTGGTGGTGGGGAACAGCAGCCTGCTCCCATTCACTTGAATAGGAGCAGGGCTGCTTCCAGAAGTATATATAATATATGGATTCTGGCGGCCACATCAGCTTATCAGTTCGGGTGTCGAACCCTGACCCATGACCCCTTTAAGTTCAGAAGAATAACTTTAGGCCTTAATATAAAAGCTGCTGTAGGGTCTACTTTGTACCATTTATAACACTGTTCTGTTAAACAGCAGTAAGGCCTCAGGTACATGACAGTCAAAACTGCCATATGATGGCCAATTATAGAACACCTTGATTTCATTGTGGCTAATCGCATGACCCTTTTTGTGATAGTCCAATTTAATGAACTGTCAATAACAAGGACATGAAAAAAGGCCATGAAAAAAATGGATATTGTATCTATTTTTCATTTCTCTTTATTAGAATGTTTGTGTGCCCATTAGCCGAAGACCTTATTCAAATAGCCTTTCTACTATTATTGGACCTAATGTCCATATAAATGAATGTACATGTCCATTTTTGATAGCCATTTTGATAGCCATCTTTTCCATGTCAGTTTTATGTCGGCCAAGAGTAAAGAACGGATGAATGGATGAATTTCATTGGTCTTACTGTTTTGACCCACTGATCGATTCTGAACAGACGTAACTCGGATGTCAATCCATTTTACAGCTGTTAAAAAGAGGATCCATTGATTTCTATTGGATTCATGTATCCATCAAAATGAACAAAGATACGCTATGTCTGAATTTTTAACTGACCATTTTTTCTGCCCATCAGCACTCTCATTGTTTTTGATGGCCCTCAAAAAAACACAAGTCACGCTGCTGTTTTTTTACTGTGAATGAGGCCAAAGACTATTAGGCTCCTGGGGCTTCATGGCTATGACCAAACACAGCCTTTGCATCTCTTATAGTTGCCTCAGCTTTTAAAAAGGACTTCAGCTTTGCCATGACAAATTTACAATTTGGGGATTCCCATGCGGTGTATTTATCAACACATGTGATAGATCAGTGAAAAGTTAAAATGACATACCAAAGGGTTAGTTTCCTAGATCAAGATAGTAAGGTTCCGAGCCAATAAGGAGGGGTTTGTTGCATCAGAGAATTTATGGCCTGTCTTCAGCATTGGTGACTTGAAAGACACAAAGCTGCAATACGCTGAACTGCCACTACTAAGTATATAGCGTGAAGGTCAATGCTTTCATGTATACAATGAAGAAGTCATAGTGCAGCTGATCAGCAGGTGTGCAGAGAGTTGAACCTTCACTGATCTGATAGCCTATCCCATTATGTAGAGCAGATGTCACGTGAGTCAGCTTAGCTATTTAACCCCTCACCAACCTTAATAGTTCAAAGTTTGTATGGTAGAAGAATCATTAAGGGGTATGTAAGAGGTATTTAGTGACTTTTTTTTTAAATAAAATCTTAAAACATTTGTCTGTAACTGTGTAACTGTACAGTGTTAAAAGCATTGCTAGTAATCTAAAATAAATCTTAAAATGTTCATCTCTTACAAATCCGGAGTTCTGTTCTTAATATTGGATACATGTAAGGTGATAGACTTATGAGGTTGGGTAATTCTAACATGACTCTGCATTAAGGCTCATTGCCTTCTGTTACTTAGCAACTCATTAGTTGCTCACCTGCAGTGTTAGCTACCTACTGTCATACTATACAAAATATACAATACTGAATATACATTTTTTCTGCAGGAATTCTAAGTCATTGTGCCCAAAATATAAATCATTGTATACAATGTTATGTGATTAACAGTTTACAATCAAACCCACAGCATCAATAAACAGCTTGTGCAGACTTTCTAGGAAAACAATATATATACACACGGGAGGAGAGCCACTATTTCTACCATAATACACATACAGTACTGTCTTGATTTTTCATATTAAAAATACCCAAGGTTTATGGGATGTATACTCAGAATAACCTCTCTTGTGGGTGATGGGATTCTAGTACCAAGAAAATTACTTCTAAACCACATGTCTGCTGTTGTAGGGGTTATTACTTGTATAGTGAATGTGCAGTACTTTTCTTGTATTAAGGTGCAACTTCTGCAGAGAAAATGGACTTTTAATCTGTATACACCAGGGCCAGGACAATGGTGAGAAGTTGAATCCCCCAGTGGGCTTCTGAGCCCAGTTGGATCCTCATCACTTTCTGCACTCACTGTACTATATAAAGATAGAAAGCATCTCAACCAGGCTATGTGTCCATATAATAAACTGGGTAGATTGATTAGCAAAATACTGAGTTTATTAGTATAAAGATGCAATGGGTAGCTGAGATGGCAGATGCTCTCTCCCTGTGCCTTTCAGTGTCTTGCTGTAGCTTGAAACCTGTTGCTGTTTGAGCACATATCCTTGGTTTGTAAGGTGGTGGAAGCCACCTACTTCCCCAATTCTGCCTTAAGTGGAGAATTTATAGTGCGAGAGTAAAAGTCCCCACTGTGGACAGGCTTATACCATTTATTGCATGTGCTTGTTCTCTGCATTGTAATAATGAAACCCTTTGCTGTGTATATTTTTAGTTTGCTATTGCTGATGACTCCTGTGTCTGCACTTTAATACTATATTATAGTACTGTGCTGCTGTCACTTTAAGTGCTACTGCTAAGTCATTGGGCTGCTTCCTATTGTAGCATGTTCTAGAAGGGAAGACGTGCTGTGATGTCCCCACTGTCGACACATTGTTATGCCTATAACACTATGAAAGAATACTATGCCTAGAACATTATGACATAAGCAAAAGTGAGGCTAAGGCTGGGTTCACACTAGTGCTTGGTTTCCGTTTGGGGATTCCGTCCCCCATTCCGCTGCAAGCAGGACTTTTCTCTCTGCATTTTTTGGGCAGAAACCCGGAGCAACCCATTATAGTCTATGAGGTCTGCGGGTTTTTGTTGGGTAACCCTTTTTTAAGCTGATTGGTTTTCCATTTTTTTGGGTCCCCAAGTGGACCCAAAGAACGGAAACCTGACTGCATGTTTGAACCTAGTGTGAGATATAGGAAAGGGGGGGTTAAATATACAGTATTACAGTGTTACAGACAGTGTATGTGGAAGATATACAGTAATACACTGCCCTAACTGGACAGACACAACAGAGGTATAAAAAACACATATAATATTGGCTTGGTAATTGGGTAGAAGCAGCTACAGTATAATAGATGGATAACACCAAATAGAGTAGTGGTCAGAGAAAGAGGTTGTAACAAGACAAAGCTAGTAAACCCATTGGTTTTTGTATACTGTTTCTACGGTTTTATTGCGTATTTATTAAAAGGTTCCATTTTAACATGGCTACGGTCCAGTGATAGTATTATTGCTTAGTTTTCCAAACAAATTTCCCCTTTATGATTCTTGACTTGCTAGACTAAAAGGTACTATTTAGAAGGAAAAAAAAGAATAATCTGCTAAGACTGTATTATTGTCTAACTGTGTGGGATATAATTAGGCGAGTGCATTTCTTGGCATATATAATTAGTGTGATTTTCGTCAACAATCTATTAAAGCATCAAGGAGCTATATATAAACTTGGCACATTTCATGTGATTTTTTTATTTATATGTCTGATGTCTCACTTTACTTACATGCATACAGTAACAGCAGGAGTAGATCAGTAAAATAAATTTTATAGATGGTCAATAAAAATAACATTATATACCTCAAATTATTTGTTGCTTGTAGTTTGTGTTGCAGTTTTCAGATTATTTTTTTTACATATTTTATGAATATGAAAATAATAGGTATTTATATATTTGTTTTATTTATTCTCTCCATTTTAGGAGTCCTTTTATGGCTCCATATAGTTTGTGAGGGCTTTGAGCTTGAATCTGTTTACCAGTGCTGTACCTGTGTATGCCTATCATTTTGTTTGCAAGCATAAAAAGTTATTTTTGTTTATATTTAATATAAAATCCATGATAAAGGAAAATTATAGCATGTTCTATTGGATTGCTGTGCTACAGATATACTGCATCTAGAAACATTGCTTCTAGGGCTTCTATGCCTATGGCTCAACAGTCCAGAAACATACAGATTTTGTGTGTAGTCATACAGATGTGTCCACCTTTAACATTTTTTTGAATTGTTTTATCATGGTAAATTCAATAAAATCTCTCAACATCCAGGAAAACTATATAGCACCTAGGAACAAATGCCCTAAAATGGTCTAATGGTTTCTAATTTATATACCAGGGTGCTACATTTGAGGAGTCTTGAGTTATGCCTCTACATAGACTGATAAATGGCATAGCCTACTGTCAGATACTTGGAGAATTTCCAGGGTATTTAAAATACTTTTCTGAGGTTTCAGAAGTTACAAATATTATACAACATGGTAGTAGCTGCTCACAAAACAAAGTATGAAATAACACTCCATACTGTTTAACAAGAACTTTATACTTAGCAGTGTCTATTAGAAGTAGACACATGGCAGATCTGGCCTCCATTAGACCCAAACTCTAGTGCTTACTATCCTGTAATCATATATAAATGGAGTCACAACAAAGGCAGCCCCTTCTCTCTTTCTAACTGCTGAGATGAAGCCCGGCCCCTATTAACTATGGCACCAGTACACCAGTATGTTTAGTAATAACTTTCCATGACGTAACAATTCTAGTGGAAGAGTAAAGAAATCAGGCGATACCTTTTACAGGCTAAGTGACTAAAAGGTATCGCCTGATTTCTTCACTCTTCCACTACTTTCTATGACTAACACGGTACATTATACTACTAGTAACAATTCTAGAGCATCTTTCCTTATACCTTTTACATTTCTTTTTTCATTCCATCTCCAAGAAATTTATGAGCAGACACCTGAATTTTACAAGTTAGAAAAGTGTCCTTGTATACTATCAGTCAGGGCTGACAGTACCAGTGTGTCTAATGATATTTGGCAATGGGGAAAATAACGTCCACTTGTCAATGTATTCATACATTTCCATATGGAATAACAGAGGAACAACACCACACAGATTTATAAGAAAAGATACTTAACAATTATTTCAACGTGCAATTGATTTACTTTAATAGACTCTTTAAAGGCCATACCTGGTTATTGCAGTGGAGTGTCAGCTGTGCGATAAATTTATATGTATATCACTTTGCATTAAGAACCGGCCACCAGCACTGTAAATGTACCAATCAGGGTGGGAAGGTGTAAACACCACTCTCTACTTTGGGGTATTGGTACAGCTTCACAATGAAGGATCCCCCTCCATTAACATATAATACCTTGATGTTGTGTATCCTTGTTCAGTTTTTTAAGCAGTTTTTGAGGCCAAAACCAGGTGTGGATCGTGAAAATTAAGAGATAGTATCTGAACATGGAAATACACACTCTTATTGGGTGTTTGAAATCATTTTTATTTTCTTTAATTAGACAGTACAATTTGGGTAAGTACACATGTTCAGGTTTTGTTGATGCAGTTTTTGAAGCCAAAACCAGGAGTTGATCATAAAGGGTGAGATGGTGTGTTTTTTTTTTTTTTTTTTTAGAAAAAAAAAAATTAAAAAATACACTACATTTGGCTCCATAAACTGCATCAACAAAACCTGAACATGTGCGCTTTATCCTTAAATGACAATTGAGCAAATCTTTATGTAAGAAAAGAGTGTAAATTGTTAAGCTAAAGTATTAAGTAACACAGCCTGTACTTTTTAAGCTATGGATAGAGACATCATTGTTTTCTTCTGCATTGTAAAGCTTTACTTCATTAAGCACAGAGATTTACTAGTGCACTGCAGGCGACATTTCATTGCTTTATGGGCAGTTTTTACAGCATGATAGTCCATTCTAATTGATATATCAGTTATCTCAGGAATCATTAATTCAGTATTTACAGCTAGTTTAGTAAAACAGACTGAGCCTCACAAGAAAGATGGAAAACCTAATAATTCTTAGTACTCTTTTCTTTTTAGTTTTAATAGCCTTCCTAGTTCTCTGTTCCACCTTCACTCACCTAAGCTGTCTTGCATGTTTTCAGATAAGAATCTGCTTACTGGGGTCCGAGCACTGGGACCAGAAGCTCCATGTAATAATATCCTTAGAAATATGTCCCATTATTAACTCCAGCAGATAGCAATATTTACCCTTGGATTTATTGGAATACAAAACTATTAAAACATATGTGCACTTACTATAACTTAAAAACATAAAAAGCCGGCTCCTACCTACATATTTGGTGGGAATGTGAAAAAATAGCTCCTTACTTGACACAAATCCAGCAGATCCTTGACCAAGTTTGTGGCATTTCCATTCCCCTGACCCCCGTGGGCATATTTCTGAACCTATGGCCCATGTTTCTCCCTAAGTCCCATAAACCGCTTTGGCTCCAACTACTGTCTGCTGCCAAAACACTTGTACCCCTATACTGGGAAACATAATCTCCCTCTCCGCTTCCACAATACCTCAAGAACGTTTCTCAAATAGCCTGTATTGAGGAGCTCTCCCTCCTGGAGCTTCACACATATCCAAAATTTAGTTCCATGTGGGAACTGTGGTATTCCTTCACTAAAGACTCTGCCTGGGCACAATTGTGGAATCCCCCTGATTAATAACCTCTTCTCTTTAGACCCGTCAGTACTTCCTTTTCCCTATTCCATGTCCTGTTTTTTTTTTTTTCAGTTTTTCTCGTGTTATCTATTTGGACGCTCTCTTTATAGGTTAGCATTTGCTATCTATTTACATGGGGTACTTGAGAACCCCTGTACTCATATCGGATAAGTTTTTGTAATAGTAATACCACTTTAAGATTAACACTAAAACATTCTCTATGAACACAAGTATGGTATTGTTCTAATAGAAAGGACAAGAACAGAGGTAGTAAAATGTTTTCTATATTCTATTGTAGAATTCATGTAATAATAGTGGGTAATGTATGCTATTATTCATTTAGCATATCTGACAAAGGCAATATAATGAAAAACCAGACATAGTATTTATTTTGCACAAAACAATACTGGTTTGTACAAAAATGTCTGAAATGTTTTGAACAGTAAACAATGATATTATTTCATAGTCTATGGAGTTAATACAGTCCATTATTACATTGTAAGAGAAATAAATGGTCTCAGGCCTTTATACCAAATGTTGCAAAATATGTCTCTTCATTTAGATGAAGTTTCTATAACTTCTTTAACCTTTCTATTGTATCTAAACACAGTTTATTTCATTATCAAATATAATGAAATATATCCTCTAAAAACATGAGATCTATTCACAAAACTTTTGCAATGAGGTGTGCTAGCATTATACAGAGTATGTATCATATTGTAAAAGCACAAGAGAACATGCTACTTTACATGATGGCCGTCCATCTCTAGCCATGGAAAGCACTGCTCAGACGGGGATAAATGCAAAAAATGAGCACATTACCATTTAGTTTAACAGGTGTGAAAGCTGCAATTCTATCCTTCTATATATATATATCAATATACAATGGAGCAAACCACATTTTTTCTTAGAATTATTGTGGAAAACATGAGAGAAAATCTGTCTTTGCCTGTGGTAGAATAAGAGAAACATGATATAGTATGGGCCATTTAGAACATGACTGTTGTAGAAAAAATGTAAGTGAAAAACAGATTAAGTGGTCCATTTTCATGGTGTTTTGCATCTGTGGGGCACACAATTTTAAGAGATACATCTACAGTATGAGTGATTCTTGAAAATCGGCCAGAAGTAGGACATGTCTTATTTTCTGACAGATCAATATTCACATGTGAATAGCTCCATAGACTCTTATTGTTTTGAAAATAGCTGACTGATTTTTCGGGAGGAAACCCGATGGACCTCATTATAGTCTATTGGGTCCGGGGATAACCGCTTTTTAAGTGGATTGGGTTTCCGTTTTTCGGGTCCCCAAGCGGACCCAAACATTGGAAACCCCAATGAGGTGTGAACCAAGCGTCAGACAGACCTTTTTACAAAAAAAGCAGTAATGTGCTTTCATAAAATCATGGATACAGAGGATGAAGTTACATCTGGGCTTTGTTACTTGAGAGGGGCTCAGAGGCTCCTCTACCGCATAAGGGAAATGAGAAAAGCATGAGCTGGTAAGGGGGTAGGCCCAGAAACATAATCTTTCACCATGGTCAAAGGGCTTCAAGCTACATCTCTGCCTAAGTTTTTTTTTTTCACACTGTGCCACCCCTGCACTTTTAATTTAGTATCTGGAGGATGTCTGTAAAAGATGCCAAACATTGGTATCTATCTAATATTGGTACATCACCCATAGGGTTCAATGGTATGCATTTCTTTTTACTGGTTGCCTTTTTATTGTGCTTGCCAGCATACTGCCTTTCTTAGCAGACCTAGCTTACTGATTACCTATGTGTGTGCTCCTATCTCTTTAAGAATCAGTGTTTTCTCCTACTAAACTTTTTCCTGCCAATCTCTGTGTGTCTATATGCATTTAAGTCTATTTCTTTACTCAAACTTTGAGTTGAGCAATGTGTTCAGTTCCTGTTCAGTTTGCATGCTTTTGCTGTTGCTGGAGTTTCTGCCTGCCACATTTGCTTTCTGCCACATTTGAACAAAGGTATTACTTTGGATAAGAAGCAATATGCTCACCAGATTGAGGCTGAAGCCCCAAGTCGCAGAAACACAGTTTTTTGTGTTGCAGATTTTGCTGCAGTTTTTTTGAGCCAAAGCCAGGAGTGGATTGAGCAGAAGGGAGAAGTATGAGAACTTCCTATATATTTCCAATTCCTATTATAGCCATTCTTTGCTTTGGCTCAAAAAACTGCAGCAAAATCTGCAACAAAAAAAGATGCAATTCTGCAACGTGGGGCCTCGGCCTTAGGCATGTAAATCCAATATTAACAAGCTGCTGCTACTTCCTTGATCAAGGGCGCTCAGGTTTTGTCTGAAGACTCTCACGGAAGCTGGAATGCAGAAGAAAAATACATCTAGGTCCTAGGTCCTCTAAGGATGGATGAAAAGGACTAATACTGTAAATAACTACTTTTATGTAAAGTCTCAAATGGTACTGTTTGAGGCTACAATAAAAAGAGTTTATTTATTAGACTATTTAAATAGTCCTTTTCATCCTTTCTAAGAGGGGCTGCACCAACTTAGACATATTTTCCTATATTTTTCTTTGGTATTCCAGCATAACTTTTTAGAGACTCATATTTATTCATCCATATTTAGAACATCTAACAATGGCAGTGCTTAGCTATATTAATAGAATTCACTATTTCCTTAGTGACTTAGACCAGTTGCAGACGACCATGGGCGAGATCCGTGTGCTATCCTTGTTCTTCGCGGATTGCACACTGACACATTCATTTCTATGGGCACATGCAAACGACCATATTTTTCACTGATCAGTGTGCGAGCCATGGTTCCGCACTGCATCAGATAGAACAGGTCCTATTCTGTTCAGTTTTTGCGGAACGGACTCAATACATTATTATTTGCTTCTAGATGGCATTATTTATATATAACAGCCAGCAAAATGGTATAGGGAGGCTTGATGGATTCCCCACAAAGTGTCTAGAACTCCACAATACAGAGCCACTGTCTCCATATAGAGCCATATGAATGCTTAAAGTAGAAAACAATTGTAGACTCAGCAATTGTAAAAAATCGAAGCACAAAGGAATTAATTTATAAAGTGCCATTGGCACTATTGACCATATCAACTTTGTAAACTCCTTGTTAAAGTAGACATTTTGCCCATATAGATGTTTTTACAAATAAACTACCACCGCAGATTCTGTGAGTAAATGAGGCCTAGGCTTCTTCTACACAGAGCAATGCAAAATAGAAAATAAATGCTTCTCAATTGATCCTGGTAGTAAATAAATGCATTATCATATACAGATGAAGAGAGGATTTTCAAATAAATTCTCTGGTTTAAAATAATCCCATGCTTATATGCTATAATTCTTGACACAGAATATTCTAAAAGCATTTCCAAAAAATCCCAACCTAGTGTACACAGTCTAATTGTTGATCAGAGCGCCGTGTCTGATTTTCTGCTATCAGATGTTTGTTAGTAATAGGTAGACTCTTTGCATCTCAGATGCATTTTCCTGTTTTCATAAAGAGGTCTGGATTATGCCATATACTGCATAGTAATAGCTTCATAAATTGCTAAAAGGTTTCCACTTTGTTAGCATTGACCTTCGCCGAATAAAGCATCCATTCTAAAGTATGTCATTGGCTTCCTGAACATGTTAACACCATTCTCTTCTAAGCTTTTTATTTTTTTTTTTGGCTCAGTATTTATTCTTCAACATGAAATATCAATAACAATCTTTATTTATCATCGACATATTCCACAGCACTTTACAATTGGGAAAGTAACCATGTCAACCCACAAGAAATCAGACCAGCTGAGACACAAAGAGAAAGGTTCCTACCCATACAATCTCAATAGGATAGGATGTGTGAAACAATAGAAGAGTACCAGTCCCATGGATTGGCAGCAGAAATATAATTAAAGCTGCGCCAAAGCTATCCACCTATCCAGTATCTGAACCTAAACACATACATATAGTGGTGTAAGAAGGGTAACTAGTTGGGGACATAAGTAAGGATATTGTGATCAGGCCGAGTAGTGACCATGAGCTATGATTGTCATTAGAATAAAGTTATGTGACATATGTACATCTCCTTGAAGATTTTGAAAGCATTCTCAAAACTGGGAATGTTAGGAACAAGTATAATAGTCTAGTAGTGAGTCCATCATAAGGATAAGAAGGGGGATGACAGTTTGAGGTCACTGGCTTTTTAAGATGGCATTGATTATATTTTCTTTTGATAAAGAATAAATCCAGTTATGAAACTACTTTCCATAAATGAATAGTACACGTGAATATTTGTAATATATCTTATCTGTATCTTATCTGTTTCCACTTATTAGGCTACTCTCCTTCTCCTTATCTCCTTATCAGCCTGTTTAGCTGTATCTAGCTCATACAGAACTCTATGGAGAGATGAGGGGGTGAAGAGACTGTTAATTGATTTATTGCCTCATTCTTTGCACTTATCTGGTTATCTTTAGTTTAGCAGTATTAAAAGAGCTTCGTGACTCATAGAATAGCAGAATGTAGCAGCAGTAGTTATCTGTGTGTATTCCAGCAGCCTCCTTCTCCCCCTCCCTTCTCCATAGAATAATATGTAAAAAGTAACTCAGCTTGATAAATGGAAAAGGAAACATAGTTCTTACCTAAAATATATATTACAAAGTTTCTTATATTCACCTGTGCAATTCATTTATTAAAAGTTTTTTTTTTATAATTGGATGAATGTTTTAAATCTATAAATATATTTTAATTTTTTTTGGTACTTTTATAACGAATTATAAACTTACATTGTTGGTAGAGCACTATACTCTATACTATACATAATTAAGAAATTAAATGCTCTGGTGCATCTTTGGTGTACAGCCTTTTTTGCGCCAAAGATGCACCACATTACTCTTTCTGCATCTTGTTCACCACTTTTTACGAAGTTTGGCAGAGTAGTGTGGAAATTGAGGCAGGTACATCTCAGCCCACATAAAATTTACGCTATATCACACCAGAAAGCTGGCTTGAGTTGACATCTACCTGACATAGACGCCAATTCCTGACTTGGGTAGATTTTAATTCTGGTGCATGGGAGCATGCCCAATATGTTCCCGAGTAATGCAGGAAATGGAGGTTTGCTTTCACATATTTTACTAAGATGTAAAGAGGACATGTAAACACAAATGCAATGTAAGCAGTGATGTCTTTTCCAATGCTTTACTAAATATAAAGAAAGTAATATAATTAGCAGCCGAGAGTGCCCATTTGCAGAATTCACTCTAATGTAATTTTTTTCATGGCTCTCTATGTCTCTAATGGACAATATCATCATCTCATCATTTTATCTCCCAATTGCCTCATTTGATCTATCTAAATATTTATTATGTATATTGGCTCTCAAATGTTTCTTTATGGCTACTAAATTTATAATGCTTGGGTTATAACTGAGCATAACTGGGCATCCTTTCACTTAGGGAAAAGATTCTAATCGAAATGCTCTTCCAAGACTGTCTCCCAGCTCTGCTGGCATTATCCGCTATACTAACCAGCACCCGGAAGAAAATTTCCTGCTTAACTCGAATCAACTATGTCACTGGTTTATATTATTATACTCATTGAGTCTAAAAGTTATTAAACTTATGTTAATGGAAGAAAAACTTGAACATTTATTATGATTGTAACAGCTAATTTAGCATTAGTATTACGCTTTACACAGATATTTATAACAAAATATAAAATGCTGAAATATATACATGCATTAAATATAAAGATGGTAGTGTTGGTGTCATGGTAGACTGTGTTAGAGAGATGGTATGTTTCTTTGTAGTGTTATAAACTGATATAAAAATATTTGCCTGACAGTTTGTTTTCTAATGGCTTTTATAACATTTTTGAAACTTCTAGTTTCTTAAACCTTTCTGCAACTTTCCATGCTGTTCCTCTCTACCAGGGTTTATAATGCTTTTTGATACCACTGCACAGTGCACCTGCCTCCTGGTAGCCTGATACTGTATAATACAGAGGTGGGAGGTTGGGTATTAGTGACTGGCAGAGTTGTTGTCTATGACAAAAGCAATCACTCTTCCTAGGGCTTAGGGAGTAGAGCTTACTGTCATTGAATAAGTAAATTGATAGATACCTATGTTAGCCAACTAAAGAGGTGCTGTCCTATATAAGGATAAAGGAATAGATCATTTTGCAGAGTTTGTAGGTTTTATCACCCAGCCATTGTCTGTATTTTCATTCAAATTAACCCATCAAATTCCACCTTGGCCAACACCATGATTGCAAAACCTTTCTAATAAACATCATGGTTCTCACTAAAGTGGAAAGAGGCAGACACCTCCCTAAAAAAGAGAGAGATTTAATTATATCAAAAGAAAAATACTAAATATTGTAAGTCTTGAGAATACTCATTGTTTACAGTAGCCAGACTCTATTTATTGACTTTCCAATGTGACAGGTGACCAGCTCCCACTTAAATCTTGCTCCGCACTCACATGACCGAGTTTCACCCGTTTGGGACAGTATGTCACTGGGAAGCAAGGACTCCTAGCATCTTAGATAACTATTATGCTATGATCCCTCTCCCGGCATACTACATTATTACATTATTATTTATTATTATTATTATTATTATTATTATTATTATAGTATTAAGGCAGGTAAATCTGGCCAACACACAGACAGGGGTGAAACTCTGTTGTGTGAATGCGGGGTTACTATATCCATGTGCATATGTATTTTGGCATTACAGTTTGTTGAATGGGAAAAAAAATGTATTTATTTGTATAAATTGTATCTACAGTATTTCTTCTTGCATCCTTCATTTGGCCTTGAATAGTATAGAAAAATTTGCCGTCTATTCAGATTAATGTAATCAGTTGGCACAAATTAAACATGCTTCCTATTGGCAAATATGCCCCAAATTCTAAAAGAAATTTTTTTTTAGGAAGGTTCAGGAACTTAAACAAATATATATTGCACTGTCAAAGAAAGTGCATGGATTGAGGAAACCTATAAAGCTATACAGAGAAAATCATCTTTTTAAAGATATGTATATTTGTGTGCAACTTGGTATGGGCTTCCTTTGCCCAATTTGCCTACAGACAACTGCAAGTGCTTTGAATCCCATCTGGAATCACAGGCCAACAATGCCCTTTAGCTGTAAATGTTTGTTTTTTTTTCCATCCTATGCGTTGCCACATCTGTTTGTAGGCAAATCTCCCAAATCAGATCCTGCTCCCGATTCACTTGCAGTATGCATAGCTATAAAAAAAAGATGAATTCTAAATTGCTTGACAAGTTTGAACTTTATATTTCTATTCCTATTAAAGGCCCCTACACTGCACTATTAATGGTTTCACAGATATTTTGTATATTTTTGGTATTATTTCTTTATTTTATAAAATTCAAAACTTAAAAAATTGGTGCTGGTTGAATAACCCCTTTATTTAGAGCAAGTGCCTATTAATGTGCTTCTGACTTATACCCTTTTGTAATAAAACCATACAATAAATGGTGTTAAGCCCTTTAAAATAATTAAAAAGAATATCGATTTATGCTGTTACATACAACATATAATAAAGCGTCGAGGGCATAATGGAAAATCTTGTTGGCACTGACTATATAAACATCCATCGGCATTCATCGGCTGGCAAGCACTGTCATAATTCTGTCACTCTCAAAGATGTCAAGAATACAATAGCCACAATTATTACTGCTTGTTGATGGCCTCAAACACAAAATATTGTTGCCAATAACTTAATTTTCTATGAAATCTGGGAATATCAGATGCTACAAACCATGTGGCCAACATAAGTTGGCTTTTTTTTTTTTTTTTTTTTCCTTACTAACAACGCAACCAAAACGTATGGATAGCTGAAAAGTTTCAGCAGTATAATTTGTGAAAAGTTTTATTTCACTTTTGCTGTCATGGTCTATTCCCTTATTACCAAAATCACTTCTGCATGTAGAATAAGATAAATAAACATGAAAATTGTGTATTAAGTGCAGAGTGCAAATGTGAAAAATTTAAAGGATCTGAAGACTCTATGAATGCATTGTGGGTAGGAAAGGACAGGTAAACATTTTTTTTTCATATATGACTGAATGATGAATGGACAAAAATATTTATTAAAAATAAGCGTTATTTTGCATGGTTAGGTATGCCATTTAAGCCCTATATGGCAGGATTATTCAGGCACTGTTTGATGAGATGGATTATTTGACCACTATATAGCAGTATTATGTAAATACTGTACAATATTGTCCCAGTTCAATATAACATCTCAACGCACAATAGAAACATACTAATTCAAAGACAGTGTTTTAAAATAATTTTTCCTGCAGACATTATGACTAATGCATATTAAGAAATTATGAATAAAGATGCAGAAGCTGCACATATGAATATGGAATCTTGTTTTGTTTTTATTGTTATTTTTTTAGCAATTCCCGGTTTGCCAGGAAAATTTGGTTTGGTCTAAACTGGGTTTATAGACAAAGCTGACTATTATATTTGGAGGTCTCTTCAGACTCCAAAGTATAACAAGCAGAGGCTGGGGGAAATTATGTAAAAAAATAGAACAAAAACCATCTACTTTCCTGGGCTCTGATGTGGCATCCTTTGGCTTTCCAGTCTTTTTCTCTACATCTGCCATGTCTTAAGGCCCCAGATCACAGCTGGCCCCACATCTGGCACAGAGCCAAGAAAAGGTAATTAAATATGTTTGTTTTTTTTTGTTTTTTTATACACACATTCTTCCTGGAGTCTGTTTGTTGTACTCTGGGGGCTTAAGTAACCACAAAGCACAAAAATTCATAAGGAACCCTGCTTGTTATGAGCCAGATCCCCCATCTCTAATTGTTTTATGTAACTTTCACTAGAATCCATGCAGTATAATTTGATGACATTTCCATTTTTTTTGTAGGAATAAAATTCTCTCCCTTCAAGCTATATTTGAATTTTTTTTTCCCCCCAGAGCTATGTGGCTTTCCTTAATGTTTCTAACACAATTTGATACTGAATATTTCTCTGTGATAGAGTTCTGATTGCTTGTTTCACTCTTTTAACTTTAGGTACTTCCTTTGGAATTTCATCTTGCTTTTGTCTTTTCCATTAATATTTAATTGAAATTCCAGATAATGCTGAAAAAAACTGAGATTATGGCATTTAGAGAGGACCCTGTACTACCTCCACTGACTCCAGGTTTTCCCATGCTTTAACAGGAACCAGTCCACTGATTTCCGCACCATTGGAATTTGTTCTCTAGCCCCCCACCCTTCCCAGCAATTAGTTCAGTTAGTTCCTGTGCCTGATATACTAATTAGACTCACCACTGTCAAGTGAATTGTCTTGGGCTAGAGTAGGCAAGAGGGGGTGATTCAAAGCTCTCTGACCCTGTCCAATCAGAGAGAGACAGAGTCAGAGAGCAGCCACATTCCTGCTTCTGTCTGAGAGTACCCACTTGACAGTAGAGAGTCTAATTAGCATATCAGGCACCAAATCTGCACTGGTTGCTTGGTAACAATGGGAGCTAAAAAAAAAAAATCACATATGGTGAATGTTGTATCCTGTGTTTTAAACATAGAATTACGCTTACTGGTCAGACTGAAAAGTTAAAAATGAAAAAAATCCATTTTTAAAAAATATTAACATAAAAAATACACATCCCCTTTAATGTTTCTTAGAACTTTTAAGGCTGTATTAGGAGACCAAATACTCTAAACCCTGTGTCTTGGGATACCTCATTGATGTTCAGCTATCAGACCATCAAAAATGGAAGAGATGAGAAGTAAACAGGCACTTGTGTGCTGCGATTTCTGTAGCAATGATAAATAAGCAAATGTTTCTAGTTTTATTTTCTCTTTAATACAGAAACATTACTTTATGAAATTGTATGCACTTTTTAACCATGAGATGCTGTACTTTACTAATATTCAGTGTATACAAGGGTGTTGTAATGAACAATTATATAGTTGTCGGACTTGTCAAAAATTTAAGCAGGAATTCTAGCAACTTTAGTTTGGGATTACACATTGTGGTAACATTGAGGAACATTGGATGAGTTTATAATTTTTTTTTTTTTTTTACTATATTTCCAAATTTATAAGTTGGGGAAGTAAAACCCTCCTCATTAATCAAAATCAAAATCCTCCTTATTTTATTTTTAATCTAACCTGGAAAATGAAATGATTCATTATCTGTTAAAATGCTGAGCAGATTTGGGCACTAGTTTGATTGTGGTTTTACAGAAAACACTATGAGGCTAAAACCCCACGTTGCGGAAATGCGGCATTTTTTGTTACAGATTTAGTGTTTTTTTGAGCCAAAGCCAAGAGTGGAATTAACAGAAGGGAAAAGTCTGAGAGCTTCCTTTGTATTTTCCATTACTTTTGTAGCCACTCCTGACTTTGGCTCAAAAGTGGGGCCTTAGCCTAAGAGTGAGCTCTGACATAGTGAAAACCAAACACTGCATACCAGCACTGACATATCAACTCATATCAACTGTCAAGCAATAACTTACCGTGAATGTAAATACATTGATCTCAAGATCAACTGTGTCCACAACATTCTGCAGTCTGTTGTATGTTAGGTAAATGCCATATGTTATCTAGCACAGGGTACACAACCCATTGAACACTGGCCATATGCATCCCCACTTTTGGTTACGGACTTCGTCCTACCTAGCAGATACAGCTTATTGCTCAGAAGACAACAAGCAATGATACCGCACACTCCTTCTGGTGGTGTTTGTGATAGGGTTCTCCAACCCACTGGATAAGGTTCAAGCAAAATAATAGCACACACTTTTTATCTTGCGAATTTCGTATGTTTATTAGACCATAGAAAGTTTCAACACAATGCTTCCATATCATGTTGTCATATACTGTATAACAGTAATACATGGATATATTCTGAGAAAACAAGTTACAGATCAGTAGTGGTCACATTTTCTGGCCTGATCTCTGAGTTGGAGAAGGGAGCGGCATGCATGGCAATCGGAGCATTGGTTGTAGCACAGCCAGACAATGAGCTATGTCTTTCAAAACCCAGTACCAACCTCCTGCAAGACTAAAGCAAGTGCTATCCTTCATAGTAAAGGATAGCCGTCATTTGCAAATGCAATCTCCTGTCACAAATTCATAAAAGGTGCAGCAGGAAGACACAACAGGCCGGCTCTGAGGAAGTGAGTCTGGCCTGTAGCAGGAAGGGAGGCCAAGAAGATCCTGGAGCAGCTGCTGTCTGTTTTCTGTACAAGCAGCAAATTTAGTTGTGTGATTTATCTATTTCAATAAATAAATGTGCCTCTAGGCTATTTTACCCCTCCCAGAGAATGACACTTACTCTTCCCATTCCCCAGACACTCTTGCAGGTGCCCAACGGAGCCCACATAGAGTCCTTTGCATGTGAGTGAACGTTACCATACAAAGCTGCTGCCATCTTGTGTTTCCCCCAGCCCTATTCTCTTTCAAAGGCCCTTTCTCTCCTTGTCCCTCTATCCTCCACTGCTACAGTATTGTACCCCTGTGCCCCCAAGTAACCTCTTATATCTTGACACTGTCACAGAGCCTCTACCACTTTTTATCCTCCCCCGCTGCCTTTCACAAAGGGTCTGCCACCTTCTGCATATCAAGACCTTTTGTTCCTTCCTGCCTCCAACCACCCCATTTCTTAATAAAAAAAAATGACCACCCTACAGATCTGTAATCTGCAAGCTTGGAGGCACAGTGATGCTGACGGGAAAATTTAGCTGTATGTTCTGAATACCACTGCACAAAAACAAAACAAAAAAAAACCCCACTCAAATCAAATGTTTTTTGCTGCGGCTTACCAGGGCAGATTTCAACCTTTGCATTACAATAACTACATCCATGGGTATAACCCAGAGCAATACAGGTTTAAAAGGTACAGCACAAGTTACTTTGCACTGTAGTTTTTAGTCATAGCTTGTGTGTGTTTTATTTAAATCCCATCCACAATACTGCAGTTGTAGATCACCTTGATGGCTAACCCTCTGCAATCTCTCTTGTGTTTTCTCGGTCACAGTGTTCCAAAATTTCATTGCTGCCTCTTGAAAGTGATACAATCTGATGGTACAGCCCACAGACCAAAAAGGTTGTGCACCCCTGATATAGCCGTATATGTGGATACACTATATGAGTTGATTTATAAGTACAGTAGGCATTGATTCCAACACATGTACATATGATGGAAATGTTAAGGTTATGTTAGTATATTAGCAATATTATAAGCAGTTTCTTAAAATTCTGAAACTAATTATAGCTCTGTAAATATCCATTATTTTCCCATAAATAAACTACTGCTAGGACAAGGTATCATTGGCTTGAGATTGAATGTTCGTATTTTCCAGCACTTAGAGTGAAAAGAAGTCTTTTGTAATATATGATTATGCTAATGTAGAGCAGATAGTCACCATTTATGAGAATTGTATTATATAGCATGACAGGTAAGGAGGTTTGTTGTGGCTACATTACCATGGATGTAATTACTATTTTCTTTACTGACGTTTATTCATTAAAACTCTAAATATAACCAACCAACTCAGACATATAATAACCATGGGCAAGGTAACCAATGGTGTAGTAAAAAAAAATACAGGTGGCTACATCAGAGACAATAGCCATGCAACTCTGAATCTTCTAAAATAGTCACACTTTTACTGAGGCCGGTAGCACATGACCGTGTGCTTTTCCGCGGCCGTGAATTAAAGGCATGGGTGACACACTGGGGACACGCGGATGTCCCCCATGTGCCACCCATGCACGAGCAGCGCTTCCGTGGCCCCTTTCATTAAATGAATAGTCGTCTCGCAAATGTAACCGTGTAATTCACGGTCATGTGTTCGGGCCCATAGAAATGAATGGGTCAGTGTGCTTCCGTGAAATACACGGATAGTACACTGATCACGGCCACGGTCGTCTGCAAGGGGCCTAAGGCTAAGGTCCCACGCTGCGGAAAAGATTTTTTTTGTTTCATATTTTGCTGCATTTTTTTTTTCTTTTTTTTTTGAGCCAAAGCAAGGAGTGAATTTAGCTGGAAGGGAGAAGTATAAGTGGTTCTTATATTTTCCCCATTCCTGTTGAAGCCACCCTTGGTTTTGGGTCAAAAAACCACAGCAAAATCTGCAACAAAAAAAGCAGCTTTTCTGCAACATGGGGTCTCACACATTGCGGCACTACCACCCCCTTCTCAGTCCACAGTCAATTGATGGCATAATCATCAAGAGGTAAGTCCGCAAAGCAGGCACAATGAGATGGAAAGTGTGTGCTGAGATCATAAGATGGGGGCACAACCCAATATCCCAAGAAGTAAAAGCAAATGATCAACCAGGCAGTCAAGTAGAGTTATAAAAAAAACTTAGCACAGTACAGTGCTTGTGGATACTCCTGTTGTCTGAATAAATTGAGGGCTGATTGAAAGGAAGGGGCTGTTTATTGAGTTACAGGGGAATTGCACCATGGTCCCCATACCTTATGGAACTTTTGAAGATATCCCCTCCACTTATATACTATTTGGTTAAAAGGGAGAGTGGAATTACAAACTTCCTCCTCACAGATACTGATGGAGGCTGCAGAGCCATCCAATGAAGTGTAATGGCCTTCCTGGCATAAAACAGAAACTCTCGTAGAAAAATCCTGACATGGTACAGCCAAATAAGCAGATTTCTAGGGTAAAGGGAATGGTCATATTCAGCCAAGAGATCTATGACCTCTTTCCAGAAACTCTGTACAACTGGACACATCCTGATCATGTGCCTGACTTTAAACCCTGTTTCCCCGAAAATAAGACAGTGTCTTATATTAATTTTTGCTCCCAAAGATGTGCTGTATCTTATTTTCAGGGGATGTCTTATTTTTTTTTTCAATGAAGAAGAATTCACATTTATTGCTGAACAAAAAAATGAACATTTATTATATACGGTACTGTACAGTAGTTGTCATCACAAACCAGCATAACCAGACAAACTGTGAATCCTATCAAGAATTTCTTACTACTACCGTACCATTATTTCCATGTACAACAATTAACAGTATGGTACATTTACCAATATTTACGGTATGAATAGAAAGTAAAATTTATTCAATGACAGTTATGTCATCATCTTCTAGGACATCATCATAACAATCCAAACCATTAATTTCCCTGCACACAGTATCATGTCCCATAGTGGCTCCTGCACACAGTATCATTCCCCATAGTGGCCCCTGCACACAGTATTATATCCCATAGTGGCCCCTGCACACAGTATTATATGCCATAGTGGCCCCTGCACACAGTATTATATCCCATAGTGGCCCCTGCACACAGTATTATGCCCCATAGTGGCCCCTGCACACAGTATCATTCCCCATAGTTGTCCCTGCACTCACTATTATATGTCCCATTGTGGACCACCCATGAACAACCATGCCCCTGCACACAGTATCATGTCCCATAGTGGTCCCTGCACACAGTATCATTCCCCATAGTGGCCCCTGCACACAGTAGTACGCCCCATAGTGGCCCCTGCACACACTATTATATGCCCCATTGTGGACCACCCATGAACAATTATTATACTCTGGGGTCTTTTCAGACCCCAGAGTATAATGATCGGAGACCCAGGGAGGATAGAAACATAAAAAAACAACGTTGCTTACCTGTTCCTCGCTCCGGTCCTCTCCCTGCTACTTCGGCCTTCTTCAATGTTGGATCAGGCCGGCGTCATGTGATGCAGGTCGGCGTCGCAACACAAAATGACGTCCGCTGACGTCACCAAACAGGCCCGAAGCGTAGGAGAGGTAAGTACATTGTTTTTTATGTTCCCTCACCAACTCTGGGCCTCCGATTATTATACTCCAGGGTCTTTTCAAAGACCCCGGAGTATAATGATAGCAGTGATTGTGGGGTTCGGCCCACAGCCTCACATACTGTATATACCGTATGCTGCGAAACAAAACCTGTCTGTCGGAGGTGTCTTATTTTCGGGGGAAACACGGTATGTATCCCTCTTATGTAAAGAACAGAGTTAAATGGTAACTCTGTTCTATCCTCAGTGAACTGATCAGAGATATCAGTGCAGATATTGGATGTATATGCTTCGTATGTCAGGAAAACAAGATGTGGTAGGGAGTTGGCACTAATGGAGGCCACAGTGTGTCTGGTACTACTGGGGGGCACTGACTGGCTGGTACAAATGGAAATAGTGTGGCAACAAACTAGTAGTTTGAAGTACATTTACTTTTTACAGACTTTTTAGCTATGGTTTACAGAATTTAAGATTTTTTTTTTGTTTCTTTTGTTTTAATCTTTACTACGTGATTAAAATCAGTTTTATAGTCACTTAAAAGAAATGGAGGAATGGATTTGTTGTGTTACTTGCTGTTACAGCGACCATACAATAGCTCCAGATAATTGTCTTCATCCACATTGTGAATGCTTTCCATTCTTTTAGACTGCCAATTAATATTTTAAGAGTATCTGATTCTCGCGTCTTCCTACACTGATGGGTAGAAACTTGCTATGATGTCTGCCATAGACAGCACACAGAAAGTAGAAGGTAGTCTGCTCCATAACTCTCTCTCACACTCAGAAGCTGCAGCAGGATTAGGTATTGCTGTGTGCTTATAGGCTCTGACTATTCAAAATAATGCTATTTACTTGGTGAACATGGTACAGTATGAAAATTAATGTGTTTTGGCTACCTCGTCTTCCCGAAAAAAAATATGATAAAAAAATTGTATATGGCAGAAAATGGTACCAGTAAAAACTACAACATGCCCTGCCAAAAAAGTTATGAACATCAGAATACAGTGTCCACTAACAAATCATGTATTTTTGCAACGTGGAGTTTCATTTAGTAATAGTGATGAAACGTAATAAAACTGATATAAATATGGTATCACCATAATCGACATGACCTGTTGGAAAAAGTCATTTTAAGAGCAGAGTTAACGCTACAAAACACAAAAAATGAAACAATGGTATGTTTTTTTCACAGTCTCACCAAAACTGTTACTAAAGCCTAAATAAAACATATGTACCTCAAAATGTCAACTAAAAGTTGTCAAGCAAAGAATAAGCCCTCATATAGCTATGATGACAAAAAAATAAATAAGTTATGAATTTTGGAAATGTGGAAAAAAAAAAGTTGTCAAGCCTTAAAGGGAACATGTCATCATGAAAATCTAGTCTAATCTGCAGACAGCACGTTATAGGGCATGAGGAGCTGATATATTGATATATGGTTATGTGGGAACAGATACAGTGTAACTTGTCATTTATTCATTTATTTCTCTGTTCTTTCATTGCTTAAAAGAGTCATTGAGTCCAGTGGGCGATCCTAACAGTCATTGTACATACAGAGAAAGCTTTCAACCATTATTAGGACCGCCCTCTGGACCCGCTCACTCCTATTAAAAATTGAGACAGAAAAATAAATGGATAATTGGCAAGTTACAATGAATCTTTAGCCACAAACCTATATATCAATCTGCTCAGCTCCTTCTGCTCTATAACATGCTGTCTGCAGATCACACACGTTCATGGTGACAGGCTCTCTTTAATGTCCAAACTATCCTGTGTCATTAAGGGGTTAAAGAAGACTGAAATGAAAGTCCTATATATAATGCCTAATGCAGGACCTGGCGGGTGGTACAAAAAGCACAGTGTCATGGACGCCTCCCCTTTCCCTTAAGGCCCTGAATTAGGCATTACACAGTGTGTACCTTTTTCCTCGGAGGGTTTCTTTAAGTTAAATTTATTTTTACTGAAACATTCTTGCTTTTCGCAGTAATTTAACCATTGTTCTATGCAATTCCAGCTGTCTTCTATTTGTACCTACCACAACATACTATACCTTGTGATCAGATTTGTGTACCAGAACTGTTCAGATTTAGACTTTTTTTTTCTTCCAAAGACTTTCCGAGCAGCATTTCCTTATTAACTACATTAGTTCATCACATCTCTTATGGGTGTCATGTGATCTTGCTCCTCTGAATAGCGCGGGTGATGACTGCTTTTGATGTAATAATTATGTAATTTTAAGGTTTTATACTGCCATAAATTGTATTTTCCTTTTTGAAAAAACAAGCTAGAAACCCCACTACAACAATACGTAAGCGCCATTGTCTATATTTCATACTACTATAAAAAGTTATTTGAAATTTTTGACAATAAATGGCTTCTAATCTTTAATCTTAACCTAAAGAGGGTCATTCACCATCTCTGCCAAGTCCAGGTCTTTGCATCATTTAATAGACATTGCTAGTTTTGGTACCTCATATGCCTCACAATAGTTCTAGAATGGTCCCAGAAAGATTGCTCATCTTTCACCTGGTGTCACAAAATATGTATAGTCAGTAGAATGGCTGTAGCAACAAATATGGACTAAAAATGTGTATGGCTACATCTGTGTAACAATCCTTCATCAGAGGTTTAGAAACCTACCTATAGTACTTTCTAAACATTCTAGTTACGTTTCAGTAATTGCCATTATTACTATTATCCATTTAAGAATATTCAGCAACAGAGGAAATCTGAAGGGGAAAGTATTTTTTCCTGGACGATTACATTAATCAGTTGAAGAAAGGGACATTTTCTCCTTTCATTACCAGACCCTTTTTCAGGCTTTGTACACTGCAGTTTTTAAAGCTGAGGCCCCACGTTGCGTAAACGCAGCTTTTTTTTTGTTGCAGATTTTGCTGAACTTTTTTCGAGACAAAACCAAGAATGTCTGCAATAGGAATAGGAAATACAGTGCCTTGCGAAAGTTTTTAGCCCCCTTGAACTTTTCAACCTTTTGCCACATTTCAGGCTTCAAACAAGGATATAAAATTTAAATTTTTTGGTGAAGAATCAACAAGTGGGACACAATCGTGAAGTGGAATGAAATTTATTGGTTATTTTAAACTTTTGTAAAAAATAAAAAACTGAAAAGTGGGGCGTGCAATATTATTCGGCCCCTTTACTTTCAGTGCAGCAAACTCACTTCAGAAGTTCAGTGAGAATCTCTGAATGATCCAATGTTGTCCTAAATGACTGATGATGATAAATAGAATCCACCTGTGTGTAATCAAGTCTCCGTATAAATGCACCTGCTCTGTGATAGTCTCAGGGTTCTGTTTAAAGCACAGAGAGCATCATGAAGACCAAGGAACACACCAGGCAGGTCCGTGATACTGTTGTGGAGAAGTTTAAAGCTGGATTTGGATACAAAAAGATTTCCCAAACTTTAAACATCCCAAGGAGCACTGTGCAAGCGATCATATTGAAATGGAAGGAGTATCAGACCACTGCAAATCTACCAAGACCCGGCCGTCCCTCTAAACTTTCATCTCAAACAAGGAGAAGACTGATCAGAGATGCAGCCAAGAGGCCCATGATCACTCTGGATGAACTGCAGAGATCTACAGCTGAGGTGGGAGAGTCTGTCCATAGGACAACAATCAGTCGTACACTGCACAAATCTGGCCTTTATGGAAGAGTGGCAAGAAGAAAGCCATTTCTCAAAGATATCCATAAAAAGTCTCATTTAAAGTTTGCCACAAGCCACCTGGGAGACACACCAAACATGTGGAAGAAGGTGCTCTGGTCAGATGAAACCAAAATCAAACTTTTTGGCCACAATGCAAAACAATATGTTTGGCGTAAAAGCAACACAGCTCATCACCCTGAACACACCATCCTCACTGTCAAACATGGTGGTGGCAGCATCATGGTTTGGGCCTGCTTTTCTTCAGCAGGGACAGGGAAGATGGTTAAAATTGATGGGAAGATGGATGGAGCCAAATACAGGACCATTCTGGAAGAAAACCTGTTGGAGTCTGCAAAAGACCTGAGACTGGGACGGAGATTTATCTTCCAACAAGACAATGATCCCAAACATAAAGCAAAATCTACAATGGAATGGTTCACAAATAAACGTATCCAGGTGTTAGAATGGCCAAGTCAAAGTCCAGACCTGAATCCAATCGAGAATCTGTGAAAAGAGCTGAAAACTGCTGTTCACAAACGCTCTCCATCCAACCTCACTGAGCTCCAGCTGTTTTCCAAGGAAGAATGGGCAAGAATTTCAGTCTCTCGATGTGCAAAACTGATAGAGACATACCCCAAGCGACTTGCAGCTGTAATCGCAGCAAAAGGTGGCGCAACAAAGTATTAACTTAAGAGGGTCGAATAATTTGGCACGCCCCACTTTTCAGTTTTTTATTTTTTACAAAAGTTTAAAATATTCAATAAATTTCGTTCCACTTCACGATTGTGTCCCACTTGTTGATTCTTCACCAAAAAATTTAAATATTATATCCTTATGTTTGAAGCCTGAAATGTGGCAAAAGGTTGTAAAGTTCAAGGGGGCTGAATTCTTTTGCAAGGCACTGTAGGATATATATAGAAAGTACTTATACTTCTACCTTCAGCCCAACCCACTCCTGGCTTTGGCTCAGCAAAATTTGCAATAAAAAAGCTGCTTTTCCACAACTTGGGGACTTAGCCTTAAAGTGAGGATGTGTTTTTTTTGGTTGTTTAAATAATTTTAGCATTTTTGTTTAACATACATAGGGCTTTATTTTTTATTTAATTTTAGCAGTTTTTCTTTCTTTCAATATTCAGGAGAATGTTAAAAGGCTAAAAGTGTTTATTCACATTTTTTTCAATACTTTTTAATAACTGAAAGTGGCAAGATATTTTTCTTTTCATTATTTCTCCTTTCTGTTTTGCTTGTTTCTATATAATATATACAGTGGGGAAAAAAAGTATTTAGTCAGCCACCAATTGTGCAAGTTCTCCCACTTCAAAAGATGAGGCCGGCCTGTAATTGACATCAGTAGACCTCAACTATAAGAGACAAAATGAGAAAACAAATCTAGAAAATCACATTGTCTGATTTTTAAAGAATTTATTTGCAAATTATGGTGGAAAATAAGTATTTGGTCAATAACAAAAGTTCATCTCAATACTTTGTTATAGGCTGGGGCGCCTCATTAACATGTTCCCCGGGGTGGGGGGGGGGGGGGGGGTTCCGCCTCCCCCCGGGCCGCCGTGGGGAGGGCGGGGGGGCCGGGGGGGCCCCGCGGGCCCGGCCCGGCCGCGGCGGCCGGCGCGCCGAAAAGCAGGAGAGGGGGGGGGGGGGGGGAGCCCCCCCCCCCCCCCCCCCCCCCCCCCCCCCCCCCCCGCCGCCCCGCGGCGGCCGCGCCGGGCCCGCCCCCCCCCCGCCACCCCGCACAGGGGGGGGGGGGGGGGGGGGGGGTGCGGCCCCCCACCCCCCCCCGCGCGCGCCCCCCCCTCCTTTCGGCGGGGGGGCCGGGCGGCGGACTGTGGGTTGGGGGGGTAAGGCCCCCCCCCACCCACCCCCCCCCCCCCCCCCCCCCCGCGGCTCGCCCTCCGTCCGGCGCGGGGGGCGGGCGGCCGCCCCGGCCCCCGCCCTTGTGGCGGGGGGGGGGGTACCCGGACCAGCCGGCGCGTTCGGCGGCGCGCCGGGGGGCGCCCCCCCCCCCCCCCCCCCCCCCCCCCGCGGCCTCGGCGGCCCCCCCCCCTTCCCTCCCGCCGGGGGTGTTGGGGCCGGCCCCGGGGTTTTTTGTGGGGAGGGGATCCCCCCCGTACGCAGGCGGGGTTTTTTTTTGGGAGGTTTTTTTTTTTTTTTCTCGGCGCTTTTTTTGTTTTTTCTTTTTTGTTAGCATAACCTCCTTTCACCCAAATTTTACCGCGCCCCCGTTTTTAGATATTTCAAATTGAAAGGGCCGCCCCACCCCCCAAATATTTAGACAAAAATGATTAAGATTAATAGGGGCCCCAAACATTTTCATATGACTGTTATCCTTTGTTAGCAATGACAGAGGTCAAACATTTTCTGTAAGTCTTCACAAGGTTGGCACACACTGTTGCTGGTATGTTGGCCCATTCCTCCATGCAGATCTCCTCTAGGGCAGTGATGTTTTGGGGCTGTTGCTGGGCAACATAGATTTTCAACTCCCTCCAAAGGTTTTCTATGGGGTTGAGATATGGAGACTGGCTAGGCCACTCCAGGACCTTGAAATGCTTCTTACAAAGCCACTCCTTTGTTGCCCTGGTGGTGTGCTTGGGATCATTGTCATGCTGAAAGACCCAGCCATGTTTCATCTTCAATGCCCTTGCTGATGGAAGGAGGTTTGCACTCAAAATCTCACGATACATGGCCCCATTCATTCTTTCATGTACACGGATCAGTCGTCCTGTTCCCTTTGCAGAGAAACAGCCCCTAAGCATGATGTTGCCGCCCCCATGCTTCACAGTAGGTATGGTGTTCTTTGTATACAACTCAGCATTAACTCTCCTCCAAACACGACGAGTTGTTTTTCTACCAAACAGTTCTACTTTGGTTTCATCTGACCATATGACATTCTCCAAATACTCTTCTGGAACATCCAAATGCTCTCTAGAAAACTTCAGACGGGCCCGGATATGTACTGGCTTAAGCAGGGGGACACGTCTGGCACTGCAGGATCTGAGTCCCTGGCGGCGTAGTGTGTTACTGACGGTAGCCTTTGTTACGTTAGTCTCAGCTTTCTGCAGGTCATTCACTAGGTCCCTCCGTGTGGTTCTGGGATTTTTGCTCACCGTTCTTGTGATCATTTTGACCCCACGGGGTGAGATCTTGCGTGGAGCCCCTGATCGAGGAAGATTATCAGTGGTCTTGTATGTCTTCCATTTTCTAATTATTGCACCCACAGTTGATTTCTTCACACCAAGCTGCTTGCCTATTGCAGATTCAGTCTTCCCAGCCTGGTGCAGGTCTACAATTTTGTTTCTGGTGTCCTTCCACAGCTTTTTGGTCTTCACCATAGTGGAGTTTGGAGTTCGACTGTTTGAGGTTGTGGACAAGTGTCTTTTATACTGAGAACAATGTCAAACAGGTGCCATTACTACAGGAAATGAGTGGAAGACAGAGGAGCCTCTTAAAGAAGAAGTTACAGGTTTGTGAGAGCCAGAAATTTTGCTTGTTTGTAGGTGACCAAATACTTATTTTCCACCATAATTTGCAAATAAATTCTTAAAAAATCAGACAATGTGATTTTCTAGATATGTTTTCTCATTTTGTCTCTCATAGTTGAGGTCTACCTATGATATCAATTACAGGCCTCTTTCATCTTCTTAAGTGGAAGAACTTGCACAATTGGTGGCTGACTAAGTTTTCCCCCCCACTGTACCTATCACTACCTATATGGGATAGACATAGATTTGTTGGCTTCAAGTGGCATTCTTGTAATTTTTGCTATACTTATTTATTTTTATTTATTTTAGTTTTACACCTTGTGCCCACCAGAAGGTCTTTAGGGAGCGTTTCACCATTATATGACAGGAGACACACAACCTCCTGAGACTTAGAGCCAAGACTAGAGCAATGTGCGCCATGGTTCCCATATTGATCAATGTGATCAGGAAGGCAATAATAGACAGTAAAAATGTCTCTCTTGCAGCTGCACTATCTCTGCAGACAAAGTGAAGTTGCATATGCTTTGGGCCGAAGAAAAATAATAAAATTACAAAATATCAGCTATTTGATGTGTCACAAAGACTATAAATTTTCTGATAGAATAAACATACAAAATTTTTTGGCTATATAGGGCTATTTAGGTACTGTAAATTCTACCTTTCATCCTATCATATGTATAGTTCTTTCTTCCTATCATATACATCCAGGACAGGTGCTATGGGAGAGGCAAACTAGGCAACTGCCCAGAGTCCCCATCCCTAAATGGCCCCGTGCTCTTCAGCTGTCCATCTGTGGAAGCAAGCAGGTGAGCAGCTGAAAAGCAATGACAGCAGAACCACACCATGAGCCACTATACAAGACACCAGGATCCAACATTCTGATACCCTCATGAAAATCCTGCCCCTCTTCTGCTGTCTCCACTGTCTGGGGAGTCCTGTACAGTGTCCAGAGTCAGGGTGAAGTGTATAGAAAGGTAGTCAATATTCTGATGCTGTATGGCATCAGGACACTGTTGTGATATCAGTCTATGGGTTTTAGTGATAGTTCCAGGTTCCGAGACAGGAAGATAAGCCTTAGAGGATACTGAATAAATGCTCCAGTAGGGCAGCAACAAGTGTCTAGTCGGGGGTCTGGTTATTTTTTGTTTCTCTAGTCTAGGTTCTGCTTGATATAATAATATTAGGCAGCCTTATATACAGGTATATCTCAATATATTAGAATATTTTTGAAACGTTCATTTATTTCAGTAATTCAGTAATACAATTCATAATCAGCGTCTTCATGATTGTGTGTCCTACTGAACCAGACTGAGGGACCATTTAAAGGCTTAGGAAACCTTGGCAGGTGACACACTGAATTTACAATACTGAACTTTTTTACAATATTCTAATTTTCTTAGATTTGGGTTTTCATTACATGTAATCCATAATCAACATTTACAGAAATAACACTTGAAATAGAACACTCTGTGTGTAAAGAATCTAGAAAATATAGGAAGTCACTTTTTTAATTTAATTACTGAAAGAAATAAACGTTTCAAAGATATTCTAATTTATTGAGATGCACCTGTATATAAAAATGACTCATTTTCATGTACACGTATGTAACACAGACTGGCAATTCAATGTAAAGTGGACCTGTCAAGATAATAGAGTTAGCCCCCACATAAAATGTTTCTTAAGTGTAAGTAACATGTAAAATGTATTACTATTATGTTTTCTACAAATAGATGAGCGTTTACCTCTGGTATATCCTTTCTGATGGCTTCCATTATACCCAGAGCTGCCAACATGATCACAATCTTCCACAGTATCAACTTGACCTGAGAAATCTCACTGCTGTGACTAAAGGAGTGCTGGTAAGTTAGAATTATGACATAATAACTCAAATTTACCAGCGCTCCTTTAGTTTGTGGATATGTGATATTGGGGGGGCTCTGGGCATGATAAAAGCCAAGGATACACCAGAGGTGAAAGTCAACTATTTGCTCGATAGATGTACTCTACTTTTTTTTTTCCCCTTTTTTTTTTTTTTCCCCCCCCCCTCACCCCCCCCCCCCCCCCCCCCCCCCCCCCCCCCCCCCCCCCCCCCCCCCCCCCCCCCCTCCCTTTTTTTCCCCCCCCCCCTTTTTTTTCTTTTTTTTTTTTTTTTTCCCCCCCCCCCTGTTTTTCTTTTTTCCCCTTTTTTTTTTGGGCCCCCCTTTAATATCCCCCCCCCCGCCCCCCCCCCCCCCCCCCCCTTCTTCTCTCCTTGCTCTTCCTCTTTTGTTGCTTTGGGTTGCTTTTTACAATCTGGTCTACAGTCATATGAAAAAGTTTGGGCACCCCTATTAATCTTAATCATTTTTAGTTCTAAATATTTGGGTGTTTGCAACAGCCATTTCAATTTGATATATCTAATAACTGATGGACACAGTAATATTTCAGGATTGATGGGTTTATTGTACTAACAGAATGTGCATATGCATTAAACCAAAATTTGACCGGTGCATTTGGGTCCCTTATCATTTTATTGTTTGTACTCCTAACTACTTTTACTGACTTACTGAGCACAAAATTGGTTTTGTAACCTCACTGAGCTTTGAACTTCATAGCCAGGTGTATCCAATCATAGAGGTTTTGGTGGCCAATTGCAGTTGTTCTCCTATTTGATCTCCTCTGAAGGTGGCCTCATGGGCTCCTCAAAACAACTCTCAAATGATCTGAAAACAAAGACTTGTTCAACATAGTTGTTCAGGGGAAGGATACAAAAGTTGTCTCAGAGTTTAACCTGTCAGTTTCCACTGTGAGGACATAGTAGGATGGAAGACCACAGGGACAGTTCTTGTTAAGCCCAGAAGTGGCAGGCCAAGAAATATCAGAAAGGCCCAGCAGAGAATGGTGAGCACAGTCAAGGACAATCCACAGACCACCTCCAAAGAGCTGCAGCATCACTTGCTGCAGATGGTGCACTGTGCATCGGTCACAATACAGCACACTTTGCACAAGGAGAGCTGTATGGGAGGGTGCGCCGTCTGGCCGCCACAAACAGGTCGCCTGGGTGCGCACATTTGGACAAGCCAGCTTCATTTTGGAGGGTCCTGTGGACTGATGACAAAGATTGGTTGTTTGGTCATACAAAAGGCGTTATGCATGGTGTCCAAAAACACAGCATTCCAAGAAACACTTGCTACCCACTGTAAAATTTGGTGGAGGTTCCATCATGCTTTGGGGCTGTGTGGCCATGCCGGCCCGGGAATCTTGTTGTTGGGGTCGCATGGATTCAACTCAGTATCAGCAGATTCTTGAGAATATGTACAAGAATCAGTGCGAATTTGAGTTCGCCGGGGTGGTATTTCAGCAGACAATGATCCAAAACCAGCTCCAAATACTCAGGCATTCATGCAGAGGAACAATTACAATGTTCTGGAATGGCCATCCCAGTCCCCAGACCTGAATATCATTGAACATCTGTGGGATAATTTGAAGCGGGCTGTCCATGCTCGGCGACCATCAAACGTAACTGAACTGGAATTGTTTGTAAAGAGGAATGGTCAAAATACCTTCATCCAGGATCCAGGACTGATTAAAAGCTACAGGAAGCGCTAGAGGCTGTTATTTTTGCAAAAGGAGGTCTCTAATATTAATGTCACTTTTCTGTTGAGGTGCCCATACTTTTGCACCGGTCAAATTTTGGTTTAATGCATATTGCAGCATTTTTTTTAGTACAATACACCTCATTTCAATCCTGAAATATTACTGTGTCCATCAGTTATTAGATATATCAAATTGAAATGGCTGTTGCAAACACCCAAAATATTTAGAACTAAAAATGATTAAGATTAATAGGGGTGCCCAAACTTTTGCATATGACTGTATGTAGATTTCTTGATGCTTGCTGTATAACATTTAAAATTCTGACATCTGGAGTTCAGCATCTGACAACAAGCTGCCACTCGCAACCCATAAGAACACATGCTGAGAAAGTGACAGTTTGTCGTCAGACGCTGAGTGCCAACTGTCAGGAATTTACATGTTGTGCTGCAATTTTCAGGAAAGATGGTTTTAAACCAAGTGCATGAGCTCAATTTCATATAGAGACATACAGAGGTTTTTACAATTCTAACAGAAAAAAAGCGTCATATCCCATCACATTCCATATCATGGAGGTTTTCTCCATTACTAGCTCTCCTTATCTCTGTATATACAGCATGCGAAGGAGCCTCTATGGCAGCATTCTGAGGCTATATGACTCCATACTAGGCCTACATTACCTGTGCCATGCCCAAGAGCCCCAAACGGCAATTCATGCCAATTCTAGTTGAATAATTCGGGCTAAAAAAAACCCCAAAATAAGTGGAAGCATAACTAGTTACCTCATTCAAGTGTATATTTCATAGAAATACCTTCATTGCTAACTACTAGCAAGCTGCATTGGGTCCACAAATGTTGTTTTATTGAGGACTGGACTCTGACTTTGGCAGTTTAGAATAGTGTAGGGACACTCTGGGCAAAACAAATACATTGGAGGTGATTTTTTTTAAAGGGGTTTTCTGGGCTAAAAATGTTGATGACCTATCCAAAGGAAAGGTCATCAAATCAGATCTGTGAGGATCTGATATCTGGAACCCCCATAATTTAGCAGACAGCACCATTCTTTTGGTGGCCAGACTGGGTTACTGCAGCTTAGCTCCCATAAAAGTGAAATGGAGCGTATCTGCAGTAACCAGGCCACTATACAGAAGACAGAGCTGTCTTCTACCTGCTCCGTTGTTGTATTGGATGCTGAGAACAGCTGATTGATGGGGGTACTTGGTGTCAGACCCCCATCAATTTCATATTGATGAATAATTCTAAGGATAGATAAACAATATTTTTTGCTTGTAAACTCCTTTATTGCTAAAACTTAGTCATCTTAGAACAACTGTGTGTTATACCATCCCTTAACATCATAGATTACGCATCACACAAGTTTATGCCTGGAGTGCTCTTTTAACATTGTTGTATCTACACAATTTTAGTGTAGCTTTTGCTTTATGTTTATATTATAGATATGTTCTTTCCATTGGTTTGTTACATCATAGGAGTAGTAGAATGAAAATTATTGTAGTGTGGGATCCATCATATGGCTACAAACATCAGTTTTTGTCCCATTAGACTATAAAGCCCAATCTCCACTACTTAATAGGAATCTGTCACCAAAAATGACCTATTTTCTTAAATCAAGTTTTTGTTAAACTTATTTTTAATGAATTTTTGATTATTCTATTTTTCTATTTTAATAAAATGTACTAAATCCCGCAATTCTTAATCTAGCCACTAAGTCTAATAATAGAAAGACACTTGCCAATTCTTTAGAGTTTTACATTGCAGCAGTCACCTCATTTACATTACAGACAAGACAGACAGTATTACAATAGACTCACAGCTCTACAGACAATACCCATAGTGACCCATCCTTGTATCCCCTACTAACAAAAGACATTGTCACAGCTTATGTATACCCCCGCCCTGCACAATGCATGTCTTGAAAACCCATAGACCTCAATGAATCAGCTCTAGTCTATTGTTTCCTATGGCCATGACTATGCTTTAAATCACTAAATGCTGCTGACAGAGCAGAGGAAAAGCTCAGGCAAGATGGCCGCCCCCATAATCATGTAAGGAAAATAGAATAAAAATATGCATATTGAAAACAAAAACATATTAGATTAGAATAGTTATATATTTCACTCTGGTTTTTAAGAAATACATTTAAAAAATTGCAGTACATTTCTTTTAAAGCATACCTGGCATTTGACTTTCAGGGATAAGCTGTTATGTGTGTGTACATAAGGAGTAACAATATTTACATATAACTCTATTGTATTCTGCAGTTTGTATCAGTTTTCCCCTGTGTATTCTATATAGGAGTTTGTAGTTTTCTCTGACCTGGTGGAATGGAGACTGCTATATACTGCACACAATAAATAAAGAATCTGCTCCATAACTGTCTCCATCTCACTCAACAGCCCCATGATCATACAGGCAGTGTCAGACTGGGATGCCTAGGGCCCACCCAACTGCTATTGGCCGTAACAAAAAATTACACAACTTTCCTGGCCTCGTCAGATTTATCATCATTTACTCCAATTTTCTGGTATAAATGATGCCTGAATTCTACACCAGCAAGGAGTTGGTGGGAAGTTCTGTTTAGGCACGTGGACCCTAGAGGGAGCGCCTAGTGTATGATGAGGTGGGCACTTTATTACAAATTAGGTCGGCACAAACTCCGGCAGGTAGAAAACATTGTTCTTGATAAATTAGCCCTTATATTTTCTATATTACTCAGAGGTTTTGCAGAATGTATTGACTGTAACATCTTGAGGAGTTAAATGGCTGAGATTGTTGTTTCGTTAGCCATTTGAGAAGACACTATCACTGCAGCATAATGATACGGTGGTTGGCAAGAATAAAACTTCAATTCTCAGTAGGCCCTGGGGGTTGTAGTTTTCAGAGGGTTAGGGAAGAGTAAGGGCCTGTTCAGATGGTAGAAATAGAAGAATTGATGAGGCTCCCATATGGTATAATGTACCCTTTCCTTGCCCCAACATGGTATAATGCCCCCTTTTCTAGGCTTCACACAGTATAATGCCCCCTTTCCTAGGCTTCACACAGTATAATTCCCCCTTTCCTGGTCCCCACATGGTATAAAGCCCCCTTTAATGGCCCCCACCTGGTATAATACCCTTTATCTGACCTCTCACAAAGTATATTGCCCCTTTATTGGCCCCCCTACAGTTATTTTCACCTTTACCTCCACACAGAACACTGCCTTTTTATAGGCCCCAATTTAGTACACACACCCTTTACAGGTCTCCAGAGAGTAAGTGCCCCCATACAGTGACTTTAGGCAGCTTGTAATCCAGCAGGCTGTTATTCACTTACTGATCCCACCAACTGCCCACAGCCTCCCCCTTCAGCCTTCAGTCTCCAGAGAACCCTGTGCGCTGCACATCACGTTCCAAATCAGTGATGTCATGTAAGGCGCATGGGAACCCCTAGAGGCTGAATAGAAAGTGTTGGAGGCTGCTCTGGGTAGGAGCAGGGATTGGTAAGATAATAACAGCCCTTACTAGCTAGATTACTCCATCCAGTAACAGCCTATGAAAAAAACAATGGGGGGGGACAGCTGAGCCCCTGGAAGGCACGGGCCCACCTAGGGATTCGCTGGTACCATGGCTCACTCCTGAACCTCTTCTATCCATAGACTTCTAATAGACAAGTGTAATCTGAGTCATATGGCCTTTAGTTCTTTTTGAGATGGATACAGCAGGGATTTTTAATTTGAAAATCATTTTAGCAGTGGCAGGGGAAGCAAGGAAACAATCTGATAAGAGCGGAAGGAAGCAATATCAGGTCAGTGGGGGTTTGATTCCTCACACCCTTACTGATAAGCTGACTAAAAGGTTTGGAACATTTGGAAGAACGCTGAAGTCTCTTCATTATATACTATCACTTGAATTGGTCTGAGCTGCACAGTGGTCAGGTGACTAATGGAAATTATGTCACAGTGACTAAGAATAGACTGTGATCTCCCCTTTAAGAGGATTTGAGAGAAATGTAATATTAAAAAAAAAAAATAATTTGCATGAATGGAAAAATATACTCTGAAGAATCCCTTCAGATAGAATTGTGCCCTGAAAATACATTGATTACAGGTGTCTTTCTGCTGAAACCCTAGTGATCATCATCTGTAGGGAAAACTCTCACCAAATGGTAAAATCTTCTGCAATGCGCCAACAGGTGAAATTAAACCATTGAGGAGACAGCAGTTTTACATTTTTGCATATTTGTTTTTAACTCCAAACCTTCCAATAGCCATATATATATATTTTTTTTTTTATGAGGGCTTATTTTTTGCAGTACAAATGTACTTCAGAATGGTGCAATTTGATGTTCTGTACAAAGTACTGAATAAACAGAAAAAAAAATTCAAATGGGGTGAAATTAGAAGAAAAATCACAATTGTTCCATTTTATTGATTTTATTTTTAGTTAAAAAAAATAAATAAATAAACTTTCTTTTAGCCCTTACGCAGCTTGAACCTGCAATCTTTAGATCACTTGTGCCATAGACTGCAATACTACTGATTATGGGCACTGCTGTCAGGTCCCTGCTGTGTAAAGTAGTAGGGACCCCTCAGCTATATTTAAAGCCTTGGCATGCGCCGTAATAGTATGTGCCTTTTGAAATGAATAGCTACCTATGTAGTGCATGGACTCAGTCCTCCAAAGACAGATATTCTTTTTGAAGCCAGTCCTTGCTCTGATCATTTGATGGTGGTACCAAAGTGGGTACTCTCCTCCATAAATGTAGAATGACAGAATAGATAACACCTTTAAAAACTAGAATCCTCCATGCTGCTTTATTGTAGATGCTGAAACACACACATGCCATGTGATAGGCCTCATCCAATTAAATATGAACACTGCAAATCTAATCTATTTATTCTATCTATCTATTTATCTATTTCAAATTATCTGTCAGCTTGTCTGCCTGCATGCTTGTCAATATACAGACCTACAACAAGTTCAACGAACAGCCAGCGTTCTACTTTGTTCTCTTAATGTAGAAGGCCAAAGCACTTTACACTATTAATATTGTGTGCCTATTCTGATGCTAAGTATACGAACTGCCTGCTGTGTAAATAATGTAAGCGCACTACGTAAAAGGTGTGGGGCACCATGGCTGTTCTTTTGGGGCATCTATCTATCTATCTTTCTATCTATCACCTTGCTTGCCTGTATGCTTATGTATCTACAGATGTACAACAAGTCAAATGAACAGCCAGCAATACTTTTTTTCTCTTAATGTAGCAGGCCACAGCGCTTTACACTATTTATGTTGTGCACCAATTCTAATTGTAAGTGTATAAACTGCCTGATGCAGTAAATAGCGTAAGTGCATTGCATTACTAGTATGGTGCACCATGGCTGTTACTTTGGTAAATATCTATCTATCTATGTATCTATCACCTTAGAATACTTCTCGATACAAAGTGCTCATTTTGTATAAACACATACTGGAGCTTTAATATAAGCTAATTGTTGAATGATTTCTAATGAATAGAATGTAAAGATTTTATTTGGAAAATATCTTGAAAGTGAAAATATAACATTTTATGTTTGTCAAGCCAGAGTAGAGTATGATAAGATCTAAAAAATCTAACTGTAAAAGAAAATCTACTTCATACAAAGTGAAGTGACCATTATCCAGGTAAGCAATGTTTGCATCTCCTAATGTCATTACTTTTGTATTACCCATTGTCTATTATGGGTACTCTGTAACTACAGAAATGCATTGTCAGCGTGTGTACATTGTGCACACATCATAACCACTGGACAACCACTGCAAATGGTGGTCTTATTTCCGTAAAAGAACATTTCAACATGGCAGCAGCTCTTCTGCACAGCGTGATGTGACCAATTGCCCACCAGACTATTTTAAGCCTTAATTAAAGGAATGTGCATGGCAGCATTAATTAACCCATGGAATAAAGAACAGCTTTAACTGAGCTCAGCACATTAATGGTCTGCAAGGGCAATGCAGCTACACAGCACATCCTGCCTGCCTCAGTATTCTACACTCTCCATAGTGTTCGCTTCTTCAGCAGGATTCATAATCACTGCAGTTAGCCAGGAGGAAAAGGTGGGGGGAATATGGCAGATGTAAAAGGAGAAACTGAAAATACACTTAGACCTTTTGTTCTAACAACCAGAATGACCAACATCAGGGTATTGAGCAGGCTCTGTGACAATAAAGAACTGGTATATAAGGCATAGTAAACAAGCCAGCTGTCCATGGTGCTGAACCGTTCCTATGCTTTACATGGAAGCTGCATATGGATGTTGAATCTCTACATCAAGCTGCAGAATTAATATGAGATCTAAGGGCACAGCCATGATGTGATAAGGAAGCAGAAGCAATGCATAAAGCTCCTTCCATGATTGTGCCCTTCTTTGTGTTATATGATGAGGGGTAAATGTTCATTGAAGATGCTGACAGTACATTGACACATGCAGTCAATTAATGGCAGAATGCATCGTCTGTGTCAATTGTCGTGTATTCCAGCACTGAAGGCAGCAAGCATGTTATGTACATGGTATATTACTATACATATACATACATATATATATATATATATATATATATATATATATATATGGCTCGGTGGTCAGTCCTGTCTGCTTGGACATACATATCATACAGACAAATAATAATGAAAGATAAGGCATGCCTCTTACCATTGGATGAACGAATGAAGCAGCAATATCCACACAATCATTTTGTGATGACAAAATGTTAAATGCAATAACGCCTTGTTTCCAACATTTGGCTTCTTTGGTGAACACATCTCTGACATTCCCCCCTCAATCTCCTCTCTTTCTTGCAAATGGAATAGTCCCGTTGTGCCCCCCACCCCCTACCAGGTGCATTGACTGTAATGATACATTCCGCCAGGCTGAGAGAATTAATATTTAAGAAATGGGATCCGCGTCTTGTGGCGGCAGAACCCCCCCTCTGGTCCCCCCTCCAGTACTGACAGCTCATGCACCAGCTCCACAGATCTGGAGGGGAAAAGCTAAAAGCAGAGAGAAGAAAGGAGCAAGCACACAGCAGATCTACGCCTCACACTGAATGCAGATTAACTACGCAGAGCTGACAAACATCCTCTCTTTTCATGGACGGTCCATGGAAAACGAGCACTTAAAGGGCAGCTTGTGATAAATAGATGCTGCCTGTAAAAAAAGTAAGCCCTTTAGAGCAGAGCTGACTGAGACACTTCAGTGTTTTAGTGCAGGACAACCATGGTGTAGCAGAGCCTATTCACTCTAGCATAGATGCTTAGCAACCTAGGGATGCTTATTGTTGTCTTGCTCCTTGCAGCAACCCCTCCCCCTGCCTATGCTCCACGGCAACTGGATGTAGTGAGGAGGGAGAGGAGGCTGAGCTGCAGGAACCTGCTGACCCTAGGATGAAGACAAAAAAGAGGAGAGCAGGAGTCATGCTGACACTCACTTAGTAACTCATACCTAATGACAATGGGCCGTCTGACAAAATCTGTGCCCTGCACAAGAATGTCACTGTAGGAATCTCAGCAGAAGGCATTCATGTCCTTTGTCCTGTGTATTCTACAGAAATCACAGCAATGTCCCAAGTAAAGAAACACTTGCCTTAAAACAAAGAATAACAGAAAGGATGCCAAATAATGAAAATGTAATAGTAATTATAAAAAATCTATAACAAATCATGTGTAGCAAACTCAAGGGAACATCCCTGCCCACAAGTGTGCAAAATATACAAAAGAAACTCTAAAAAGGCAAATAAACTCCTATTAAAATACCACCAACTACAGTAGAATGTATCCAATCCTCAGCCAAAATGCAAACATTCTATACAAAATATTACAACTGAAACAGTCTCAGCTGTTGTCCAGTCCATAGTTATTCCACATTAACAGGTGGAATTTCACTATGAGGATCTTTAACCCCGTTATATCCATTTCCAAAAAGTGTTGGGCCCTTCCAAAGATTATTCCTTGAAAAATGCACTATAGTCCCATATGTGGTTCTACACAATATTTTATCTACTCACACATCAAGGGAGATATAACAAAGAGTAACAACAACATACATATGTTAGAATACAAGGGGCCCACTCATAGTACCATACATTGGGGGACACATGGTCAAACAGACTCCCTCCTTTTTTGTTTGGTTAGTATTTAATGTATGCATTGGCCCAGGGCTGGTTGTGTGTATGTGCCTTCCACCTTCTCTTCTTCTAAGGTTCTTACCTAGTCATGTTGTCACCTCTATCCAGGTGTCTGATGGCTGGGTCTATTACTGGAAGTTTCTGTCAATTATCCTAATGGTATCCAATGTTGTCCATAATGTGACATATCCTGCTCCTGATGAGAAGAGTGGAACAAAAACTGCCATGTGCAGTGCGCCAAGCAAATCCTTTAACTTAAGGTGGACACTGTGGTAGGCATACATTAAAAGGTGTAAGGGTCTTTCAGCTTCCAACCAGCTTCTCACTCATACCATTGTCTCTGCCAATATATTAATTCGGCCCCAAATAATTGTGCTGTGCACACCTCACAGTCCCAATTGTCTGAACACCTTAGTGTATGTACTTTCCATATGTACCTGTGATCCTGTGCTGTTCCTGTTCTACTTATTTTTCCTGTGCTCTCCTTCTTGTCAGGTATCTGCCTGTTGTTTGTACTGTCAAAGTAAGAGAGCAGTGCCCAAAGCTTTGCATGGAGAAGGTGTTGTGTTAAAAGTGATCTGTTCAAGAGATGGGGCATCAGCAAAACAGGTAGACTGCCTGGAATATCTTAGGGACAGTTATGAGGACATGAAAAATGATAGGGGAGAAAACAGGAGGGTAGGAGGACATATGCTAAGGAGGGTGAGAAAAAAGGACATGGGGCTGAAAAGAAGAACACAAGAAAATAATAGAGGATAATAGAAGAGGAAAAGGAGGCTGAGTGAGCAGTATCATGGAAGCTGAAATGGAACATGAGAGAGAGCAGGACATGGAGGCTAAAGAAGAATAAAAGAGTCGGACATGGAGGCTGAGGAGGAGGAGAGAAGATATGGTGGTATATGAACATGTTACGATTACCATAGAAAAACATGGACGATCTGATTACAGGGCAGCTATCTCTGTGGATCTGTACATCAAGATCAGCTGTAGAGGAGATGCATCCTCTTAACCCTGACCCATTGTGGCTTCGTAAGAAACATTTTAAGGTCCTGGAGTGGCCAAGCCAGTCTCCAGATCTCAACCTCATAGAAAACATTTGGAGGGAGTTGAAAGTCCGTGTTGCCCAGCGACAGCCCCAAAACATCATTGCTCTAGAGGAGATCTGCATGGAGGAATGGGCCAACATACCAGCAACAGTGTGTGCCAACCTTGTGAAGACACAGAAAACATTTGACCTCTGTCATTGCCAACAAAGGATATATAACAAAGTATTGAGATGAACTTTTGTTATTGACCAAATACTTATTTTCCACCATAATTTGCAAATTCTTTAAAAATCAGACAATTTGATTTTCTGGATTTGTTTTCTCATTTTGTCTCTCATAGTTGAGGTCTACCTATGATGTCAATTACAGGCCTCTCTCATCTTTTTAAGTGGGAGAACATGCACAATTGGTGGCTGACTAAATACTTTTTTTCCCCACTGTGTGTATTTGCTTGGCAGCTGCTGTGACTCCATTTGTGGAGAAGTTGTTGTTAGCTGCAGTGTGTACCCCTTCCTGAATCTGTGGGGCTTACCTCCTGGTTATTTATACATTTAATATTATTGTATAAAGCTGCCTTTAATAAACCCCATGGCCTTTATTTAACTAGTATAATTCTCTATGGTTCTTTTGTGAGTGTGAGTCTTAGATAGGATTTACAGGTGGGGCTGCAACCCATCCAGTGTTCCAGACATGAATATACCTTAAATTAGACATGATTTCTTAATATTTTAACTGAAACTAAGAGCTGAGAGTATCTACTCCTAACAAATAAGGAATTTATTGGAGGTGCATAAACTCAGGAGATCAGCGGTGCCCTAGGCTGTTATAGGATACTTATTGAAATTATTTTAAACTCATCATGGGGCTTGTAAAATAGAAAAGGGATTGAATTAGAAGTGAATGTAACAGTACATAGGCATAATATATGAAGTGTGTGTAGATGATCAGTGTTCTCCAGTAGCAAATGGGAAGAAGTGTGGCAAATATGTTCCAAATATTTCTATAATAATGTACTGCCCTCCTGCCCCATCTGTCTATATAACCTCCAAAATAAATCTGAAAATCGGCAGTACAAATGAAGATATAAAAGGCACCATAACATGATAATACTACATACTGGGACATTCCATGTCCATATGTCGGTCCTATTATTACTATCCATTAGACACCAAACTAGATGTTTGTTTATGATAGTGGAGAACAGTCCCAAAACCAAATTGCTTACAGGATTGTGATTGGTGCACACTTTAGAAGCACCATTTTAGTCATCTCCTCCACCTGAAGGTTGTGCCTTCTCCATTCAAACTTATGCAAATCACCCTCATAGTCTTACATGCAATGTGTGTTCACCGACATAAAGCTTTGCCTAATATACAGGGAAGTTGCTTTGTACAGTAAATCATGCTTTTAGATCTACATATTAAAATCCTGTGTTAATGTTAATGTTAGGTGTTGCAGAAATGATGAAAGAGTTGCCAATCTGCAAATATTTGCTATACATGCATCATATCCCTTCCATTCAATAAAGAAAATGGCTCCTTAACCACCTGTATCTTAAACTGCATCCCTTTCTAAAGCTGGTCATACAGATTAGATGTGTCTATTGGCTAGACCTGCTTATTTTGATGAGACGGGTCAACTATAATAAGTACTGCGCCTTCCCAACAAAAGCAAACAGAAAGACAGCACCGAGCAGTGCATAGTGTGATACTGTTTTAAGTAAAAAGCAGAGTGAGCATAATAAATTGAACTCTCACCTTTGGTGGTTGTGAGCAAGGTCACAACCACCCTGAAGCACAGTAGAACCGATTGACAGAGGGTTCCTCTCTGGATGTCAGGCAGCGGCAGGATCCAATAACCACTCTAAGGTGTCGAGAGATAAGCAGGAAGGACCGTCTTAGACCCACTTACTGGGTCTCAGAAAAAGGAACCGTGCTTTGCCCAGATGTAGTTTAAAGCAAGATTATTGGTTTGAAACAAAAACTTTATTTTCCAATCACTTTCCAATCACTACGCATTTCGGGGTAAAAACCCCTTTCTCAAGTGAACAGGAAGAATACAGCGCTGTGTTCCTTTTTCTGAGACCCAGTAAGTGGGTCTAAGACGGTCCTTCCTGCTGTATTTCCCAACAAAAGCAGATTAGTGTTGGGCAGAGAAGTTTAGCACTGGCTTACTCCCCTCTCCCAGTTTAATACACATGCACTACCCAGCCAAACGTTTAGCTTTAGATATCCATCTAAAGTGTATGCTTCAATGAAATTTAGTGTTCTTACTAATTCTGTCACGTATGTCTTGGTTCATTTATAGGAACTCCCAATATCTGGAAATAGCTACTACTGCTTGACCTTGTCGAGATGAAATCAAATCTTTTTCTGATCTTCTTTTAGAGGTCAATTGCATTAAACATTTGATAAGGTACTTTTGTATTTTATAAGATACAATTGATATAAGGCCTAGCAAGTTACACTCCTGTATTTTATATTTCTGTTCCTAAGAGAAGTTGTGCCTCTCCTGAGGTACTGACCTGTCCTAAGAGAATGGTGATGGTTGCTCTCCCATCACATCAAGCTGCTCTGATGTAGATTTCTTGACCCAAAAAATTTCTCTTTACCTCACAATTTTATTGGTGAATCTCCATTTCCATTTGCTGGCATTGGCATTTAATAATGTATGTTTGTCACCAAAAACCTTGGCACTTGCTAACCATCCTAAAAATTAGCACAAGTAGGCACCCAGGAGTGGCGGCTGTGAAACTTGTTAATAATCAAGAAACTATCACATTGAGCAGATCACTGATGAAGACATTATGGACATTATATATCCTGCAGGGTGTTTGATGTTTGACCTGTTACAAACAATGTAAGAACTTGTTCATGCTATTTCTTTAGATTTTTAGACACTAGGAACAATTTAGAGATTATTATTTAGAATAATTTCAGCCAAACCTGCTGATTTCAGTAGAAATGGTCAACAAATGAATGTATATTAAGTTTGCTTTTTCAGCAGATATCTTAGGTAAAAAGATATTGCAAGTTTAATTTCAACACACTTAATCCTTTGTTCTCAAGAGAGGTAAGCTGCTGACAATAGCAGTGGCTTATTCTTCTCTCCCCATGCTCATTCAGTCTGAGTGTGTATGGGTATGGGGAGGCTGGGAGGAATAGCGGTTAGCCAGACAGTCATTCAGTAAACAGCTATTGAGAGTGTATGAGTGCCTTAAGGGTGCCCATATGGAATTTTGGAAGGCTGCAAAAGGTTGCATTTCATGAGTAGTAAAGTACAGTACTGATGAGCTCCAATCATTTAATCTGAAGAGATCTAAAGAGTGTTAGCAGTGACTCCATAGCCATCAGTGGTGCCCTCCTACCTATACTGAAAAATACACCATTACGGTAAATATCATCCCATGATGTATCTTATTACTCTTATATTTCAGACTGGTATGTGAGCCAGTGCATATGGTTCTAATGACCATGTTGATCATCAAGGAGTTTCATGCCAGGTAAGATCTGCTAAGGGATACCACAGGCCATCTCCATGATTGTTTCCTGTTATTAATAATTTATGTTAGAGTTGCTTACTGACAAAATGAAGGACATCCTTCATCCAATTACAGAGATTATAGGGGTTATCCAGGATTAGAATGAATGGGACTGAGCTGCAGCATGACCATGTGACCAGTGATGTCACTGCCTGAGAAGAGGAAGTGGAGTTCTGCTAAAAGAAGGCACCCATGCTTTGTTATCCTGGGTAAACATTTTAAAAACATAGTTTTAAACCTATGAAACAGATGTTCTGCAAACTATAAACGGGGTTTTTCAAGACTCATATACTGATGCCTTATCATCGCTGTATGAAAACTCTGTAGTGCTCATGAGCACCGTGTCCTCTTCCCTGTTCTTTGTTTTTTTTTAACTGTAATTTTTATTGAAATTTCTATAAGGAATAAAACAAAAATAAACAAATACAGAGTATTTCTAAATTCCAGAAGTAAAGTAGTAAGCAAACAATAATAGGTTTTGGAAGACAAGTAGACAACAGATTAGGGGAAGAACAAAAAGGGAGGTGGAGGAAGTTGCCCTATCCGAGTCTAGTCCCCAGAGTGAAGGGGTGTGTATGGGATCAGAGTCCCTACAGTACGCAGTTGGTGTCCCATGGGGTCCATATGGACTGGAATACCTCCACAGTGTTATTCAAAATTGCAGTCAGATTTTCCAAGCAGAGAACATCTTTCATTTGGACCAGAACGTCAGCCGCTGGAGAGGGGCTACTGTTCTACCCGTACTTTGCAATAAGTGTCTTAGCAGCTGTACACAGATAAAGGAACAATCTAGAAGACTACTTCCTTAGGTGTCTTGGGGGAGGTTAAGTAAGTAAGTGGGTCTAATGGGACTCCCTTTATAATCAGTGTGTCGCGCATTTTATTCTCTTTTGTCCAGAACTCAAATATCAGGGAACATTCCAAAAAACATATGGTAGAGTGTGCCCCCTGGATTATAGTAATGCCAGCATATAGGGGGTACTGCGAATTCAAGGAGTGTAGGACATCAGGGGGATGGTACCAATGCATCAGAAGCTTAAATTGTGTTTCTTTGAATGTCACACACACAGAGGATTTTGATGCATGGGACCAGATTTTCTGCACTGACCATATGAAATAGACCATCCCACAGCTTCTTTGCATTTAGTCATATATATCTATTTGCAGGAGAAGAGAGGATCTGATATATAGTAGATATTATACCCCTCGTGGAGCTACCTGCCTGACATAGTTTCTCAAATGTGGTCAGAATAGAAACTTACAAGTTACCAAACAGGGTAAAAACAAAGTGGACAACCTGTTGATAGTGAAGCCATTCATCTCAGGAAGACCCAAGGCAAATGTAAGGAACTCAAAGGGCCTAAGCTCCAAAGTAGTAGCGTCTACCATGTCCGCCAATGTAAACAAGCCCACCCTGGACCAAGTATGGACCCTAGCAACAGTCAGCCTCTCCAGGAGAAGCAGGTTATATAGGAAAGCGAGAGGAAGCAACTTAATACAGGTATTCCAAATCTCTCTGGTGAATCGAATGGGCCCCAAAGGGGGGGGGGGCAGGGGCGAGGGTGGTGTGCAAGTCTGTAAAAAAAAATGCAAAGGGTTGCATATAAGCCAACCACAATTTTTCAATTTCCACCCATCTCTTCCCTGTTTTGATTATGTCATTTTTATTTGTAGCATGACATAGCTGCAGCTCAGTCCCATTCAGCTGAATGTGGCTGAGCTACAATACCAAGTACAGCCCCTACACAATATATGGTGATGTGCTTGATAGTCAGTGAGGAGGCGATGGTGGTCACCCAAATGCTGACACATTTGAACCCCCTTTAATCACATACTGATGACCTAACCTATTGCACTCTATGGTACTTTTTAAAAATGGGTTGACCAAGGTTAGAAAGCAACCCCTTCCAAAAGCAGCCACAGGTTCAGCTTTGTTGAAAGGAATGGGTCTGAACTGCAATCACTAAATTAACCATGTGAATATATATCCCTGTATATCCCTGTACAACCTATTTAAGGTCTCTGTGAAGGTCTCTGCTGCTTTTCTTTATGTATTTTTAATGCATCAGAGTTAATCATCAAGATATAATACAATTATATAGGGATATCCATAATGTGATTCCAACCATTGACCTACCTATAACTTACTGAACCTCGTAAATGAAATACAGAATAGCTTTGCATGGCTTTGTGGAGAGTGTGCCTCATTCATGAGGAGGCAGGTTCCTCATCATATATGAGGTGCACCTCTGCCAGTAATGGTGTTATGAAGACTGGCATTGATAATATCAGTCTTCATAAATCTTCTACAGCCAATTACAAGTGAATAGGACTAAGCTGTAATAACTAAGGATAGTCTATCAATTTCAAAATCCCAGAAAACCTCTCAAACCCTCTTCATGAAACCACTATCCTTTGTATAGCTGTAGCAGTCTGATTCCTATGAAACACGGAGAAAGAATCAGATGGCGCAATTTGGCTTATCAATTTTTAGGTTCAGGCTACTCAGCTGGCCCTAGGACTGAGGTGCTCTAGCTAGTCTGGCACTTAATTCTTTGTGTAATATTTGCTCATATGGAATCAGACCAGTAGTAGGCAATGTGGTAATTGTAAACAACGTTCCATATTACCAACTTCTGAACTGCCTGATTTCAATAGAAATGGCATGGCCAGTGTCAGCACCAAGAGCTGATGCCAGAGCCTACTGGATTGGGTTCTCATGGTTGACTGGGCAAATAAACTGTGCACTTGTCAAGTATGGTTAAGGCCCCACGTAACGAGCCACAGTTTTTTCCGCAGCGTTTTTCACAGAGTTTTCTGTGGACTTTCTGTCTCTATTATACCTACATGGTAGTTCCGCTGCTGATTTTATTTATTTTTTTTTTACTGGAATGTGTGGATGAGATTAGCCAGAATCCCATCCACTTTGCAGGTAATGTAAAATACTGAGTTTTTTGCTGTGGTGTTTCTGCTGCGGCCAAACACTGCGTTTTGTCCTTAAATGGATTTTTTGGGCTAAAATATTGATGACCTATCTTAAAAATAATATCAGATCTGTGAGGCATCTAACACACAGCATCCCTACCGAATGGCTGTTCTCAGCAGTTCATACACAAAGAATGGAATTGGAAGCAGTCACTGCAGCTTAGGTTCCATTCAGATGAATAGGAGTTGATCTGCAGTATCTGGTCTGACTACTACATAGAGAACAGAGCTTCCTGCTCTATTCTCTGTAGATAACTGATCTTCTTTCTCTATTCTCTGTAGATAACTGAGCTTCCTGCTCTATTCTCTGTAGATAACTGAGCTTCCTGCTCTATTCTCTGTAGATAACTGAGCTTCCTGCTCTATTCTCTGTAGATAGCTGAGCTTCCTGCTCTATTCTCTGTAGATAACTGATCTTCTTTCTCTATTCTCTGTAGATAACTGAGCTTCCTGCTCTATTCTCTGTAGATAGCTGAGCTTCCTGCTCTATTCTCTGTAGATAACTGAGCTTCTTTCTCTATTCCCTGTAGATAACTGAGCTTCCTGCTCTATTCTCTGTAGATAACTGAGCTTCCTGCTCTATTTTCTGTAGATAACTGAGCTTCTTTCTCTATTCTGTGTAGATAACTGAGCTTTCTGCTCTATTCTCTGTAGATAACTGAGCTTCTTTCTCTATTCTCTGTAGATAACTGAGCTTCCTGCTCTATTCTCTGTAGATAACTGAGCTTCCTGCTCTATTCTCTGTAGATAACTGAGCTTCCTGCTCTATTCTCTGTAGATAACTGAGCTTCCTGCTCTATTCTCTGTAGATAACTGAGCTTCCTGCTCTATTCTCTGTAGATAACTGAGCTTCCTGCTCTATTCTCTGTAGATAACTGAGCTTCCTGATCTATTCCCTGTTTATCAGACTGATGGGAGTGCTAGGTGTCAGACCCTCACTGATCCGGTATTGTAGATTTGTACTTCAATATTCCTCAATATTTTAGCCCTGAAACTCCATTGAGATGTGGGGCTCACTGTGACATTCAAAGCCTACATAGATTTGTAGCCATTCCTAGGTAAAAATCCAAAACGTCTATTACAAAAAAAAAAAGGGAAAAAAGCTAAAGGTAGTTATTATGAAAAATATGCTTACTAAATTCTAGTATCATGAACATAAATTTATTTTTTTATTTTTTCTGGGTGTTTCTTTACAAATGTTTATAATTTCAGTGTGCCAGTCAAAGTTGCAGGAGCTCTGCGAGCTAAATATATCTTATAAATGTTAATATGACTCTTGGGAAGGTGCAGCAGCCATATATTCTGAACAGCATGGTTGCTTCTAAATGTCACAGAAACATTTCATTCATTCATAATTTTGTTTTCTTCTACTGACTGTAGACATTCCACACAAGTTTGATTTCACTGTAACCTTTTTCACTTTTCTTATTCTTGTGAATATTAAGTACTGAAAATAATAATTATAAAGCAGAAAAAAGTCATGGAATTTTACAACTGTTAAAATGAAATCTAAAGCATATTACAAACTTTTGTTTTTGGTGCATTCTTTCCTCAATTTTTTTTTTGACTCAAGGCATTTTTTTTTAAATGCAGCATCTGCCTTTTTCTTTAAGGCTCAGGCCCCACATTGCAGAAATGCAGTGTTGTTGGATACTGTGGAAACACAGCGGGGAAAAAAATTCTACATTTTAGAGTAACAGCAAAGTAAATGGAATTTTCCACACATTGCAGAAAAAAAGAACGCAGAAAAGCCGCAGTTTTTTTTTTTTTTTTGTTTAAATGTGCACTCATTGAGCACTTTGTACACGATTGGGAAGGTAGGGATAGTAATAAACCATCCCTGCCTTCTCTATGTAAGGTCCAGCTGTAGTAACAGCCGACTTCATGGTTCTCACAACATCGTGCAGCTACTTAACAGTAACATTGCAAGGACATATGAATAAAGGGCTAGCACTTGCACCCTTTCATCATTGGAAGTTGCTTGAGCAAGACGATTCTTAGTGTCCATGCAAAGATGTTTTTGCTGAGCTAGTTTATGTGTTGAAAGCTTTCTTACTTTACAGAATTTTTTCCACAGTACTGTATGTCCGACTTCTGCCTGTACTGTATAGCTGAACACTGTGCTTGTACCAAAAATCCCTAATGCCGGATCCTTGGACCTTTTGGTATCCTAAATACATTCCTCTCAACCATTCCAGATTCAGCGGGACAGTTCTGGATTCCTTACAACCTTTCACTATTAATTTGTGTGATGTTTGGGAGAGATTAAGGCCAAGGCCTCATGTAGCAAGCCACAGCCAAAAAAAACACTGCGGAAAAGACCACATTAGAAACGCATTGCGTTTTTTTCTGCAGTTTTTTGAACAGAAAGTCTGCAGAGTTTTTCTCTGTGGACTTTCTGCTTGTATTATACCTATACGGAAAATGCCAGGGTTTCCATAGGTATAACTGACATGCTTCAAAAACGTGAGCATTTTTGAAATCGCAGCATTTAAGCTGCGGATTTTTTTCTGCAATGTGTGGATGGGATTGGCCAGAATCCCATTCGCTTTTTCGCAACGTGGGGCCCCGGCCTAAAATTTTACTATTGTTACCAAACAGTTCTATTTAGAATGATATTTTATAGAGATAGTTAAACATCGAAATAAATATTCTGTTTTCTTAATGTGTTTTAAGAAGAGCAAGGTCTCAGTTGTGTCAGTGCCACAAAAGTAAAAACAGGAATGATAGACAAAATAGTTGATCTTAATTTCTGACTCCTCCATAAAAACTCTTTACCAATCTAATATAGTCCAAAGTTTGGTCACACTACCCATCATTTATTCTACTTTTCTACCACCCCTTGTTAACCCCATTCTGCCACAGCCAATTTTCTATTTTCATTTTTTGATGCCTCCTCAATTCACAGGGTTATTTTTTGCAGGGAAAATTGTACTTCATAATGCTACCATTTACTGTTAAATATGATGTTTTGGAAAGCTGGAAAAAAATTCAGAACAAGAATTCGTGAAAAACTGTGCGCGACTTTTTTACAGGCTTTGTTTTTACAACTTTCACTGTGCGGCCAAAATTATGTGGCACATGTATTCTGAGGGTTGGCACGATTACAGTGATACCATAGTTATATAGTTTTATTTTTTTTTTACGTTTTAACCTCCAAATCCCAAAAAATTCTAAACTTTGCAAAAAAAAACAAAAGTTCGCCATATTCTGCATAGGGCAGTAAAGTGATTGCATTTAATTAAAATATGATTCAAATATGTAGATGTGTGAATATCATTTGGAGCAGAGGGTGACATCATACGGCAAAATCACTAATTACAGTATATTGCATGGCATGTTAAATCTGTAAGCCACATGTTCTGTTGTCACTGAATTTAGAAGTTAGGCTTATTTATTTAAAGAGGATCTTTCATGTCTTCATTAATGTGTGGTATTGTATATCGATAGAAAGCCCACAGCGCGCTGAATTCAGCGCACTGTCGGCTTTCCCAGTATGTGCCCCGATGCTGGAGATATGTCCCCTCTGTCAGAAGGGCGGACCTTATAGTCTAGTGCAGGGGTAGGCAACCTTCTGCACTCCAGCTGTTGTAAAACTACAGCTCCCAGCATGCATACTTGCTCTGCTGTTCTTTGAACTCCCATGAAAGTGAATGGAGCATGTTGGGAGTTGTAGTTTCAAAGTAGCTGGAGTGCCGAAGGTTGCCTACCCCTGGTCTAGTGTCATCGCTGGGCTGTGAGGAACGCCCCCTCTGACAGTACATGGCTATGGAAGTACTGGGGGTTAACGCCTAGGCTCCCCCTAGGTGAATGTAGGTTGCTAAAATTTAAAATGTAGCTTGATGTGATGCAGGAGATTTGAACATCTGTATAAAAAATAGGTGTAATGCTGGTGGTTTTTGAGTAGCAACATCTCTGCTTTCCCAGAGGTCATGACTGCACAAATTGTTTACTGTCCACGCCACACTCTATATTATTCTCTCTGTTTTTCTGTTACATGATCCTGGATTTGTTTGAGTGTGAAATGTTCTGCTTGCCCCGGCACCCAACTTATGTGTGGACTCTGAAACTGTGCCACCTGTCTTGATTCTGGACCATATATCCATTCCCTTTACTTATCTGCGTTATTTATTCAGTCATGATATATATATATATATATATATATATATATATATAACATCCATGCTATATTTATTAACTCCTTTGAAAAATATCCATTTATTTCATTATTTATGATTTGAATATTCATTCATTTATTATGATTTTAATTGAATGATATTTTATTTGTATGGCCTAGTTTCAATATGTGCATTCATATACATGTCTACTTATATCCACTTATATCCTACTATATATTTTAAAAGACAGTTCTATACACTAGACCCAGTTTTAGAAACCTTTGTATTTTATTATTGTGTTCTTAGGATTAAGATCTGATGAAGGGAAGTAAATGTTCCAGAGATGTGCTGTCATATTAAATGATATGCTCTTTGATGTACCCCTTGACATATCTTTTCTCTCTTATGGTTGCTCCTACCTTACAGCTGTGTACTAAACTGCTGACCAATCAGGTCTGGATCCAAGGTACTGAAGGACACTACAGTCCAATATTGACCTCTGTCTTAGAACTCAGTAGTGTTATGACTGCTTTAGTACAACAGTATGAGGTGGGCACAATATTTGCCACTTCTAAGTCTCTATTGACTTTCAACATACGACCCTATTTTGTGCCACGATTAATTTTTTTTTGCTTTAGCATAGGAGAGTAACATCTTCTGGCTATCAAGCTTGCTCTGGGAGAGTAGAGATATCTTCTAGAGGATACTATACATCCAGTAATCATCTATACGGACTATAAGAATCCACCTTAACTGCTGACATTACAACATTTCAATCAAATGTTCACTTTTATTTGCCTGCTTTAACATTCTTCTTCACTTCTGGCCCAGCAACAAGAATGTGAAATCAGATGTCCTCTCCCATTCCTTTGATTCTTGTTTCTATAAGATGACACATTTCATTTCATTGTCTGGTCTTCATTCTACAATCAGTTTAGCCAATCTCTTTGTTAAGTATGTTGTTCATCTGCATGTTTTGCCTCTTCAAATAATGTCTGATCGAGCAGTGCACTTCATGATCAGGTTGTCAAAGCCTTCTGTGGATGTTAAGTTGGACTTCTCTTCTGCATACCATCAGTCAGTCCATTGGCAAGATGAACATGTAAACCAGATCCTGGAGAATTGTCCTTTGGCATTTTGTCTCCTTCTGTCATGACAATTTTGTTTCCCTGCTTCTGTAGGCCAAATATGCCTACAATAACCATTTTAGAAGGTCTACCAGATATTCCTTATTCTACATCATTTATGAACAGCACCCTTGACTTCCATTTCCACTTCGCCTTCATCTGAGGAACCAACTGCAAACTCCACCTTCTGGGACATTCTACAGATTTGACAACAGAAAAAGTATTTTCAGGTTCTTTCACTGAATTGAGTTTACTCCATAAGCTAGTAACCTAGGGGCTTCACTACTACAAAAAACAGATTTCTGCACTGGGATTAAAGGGTGAAAACACAGTGGTTCCACACCCTTTGCATTGCAATAAACTCTTACTATAAGATGTTAAGAAAAATATATCAAGTACATTCACAGAAATAATATAAATAGACATAACTTTGTAATTAATTTCCATAATAAATTTCTATATTTTTCATCTCTAAGCAGCAGTTTCATGAATTTTTCATCTATATCTCTCATATCCAAGTGAAAGATCAACACCCTGTACAGCATTTAGTAAAGACACTTTAACATGGCTGGAGGAATTTAAGACATCAGCTGTCACTGTAAAAGGCACACTTGGGAAACAGATGCTGTCAATCACAATACACCAAACATTCTTTTAGTAGAGAATGAATCCTACATTGTAATATATACCATGCAATAATATTGTTTGCTTGTATATAATAAATAGTAAATGCTTCTATATTTTTCTTTTTCAGACATCACTCTTTATTAGTCCATTAATACTGTATTACCATTATTACCAAGAACTATGTAGTTTACAAAACTGGATCAGCAACATGACAACTTGAAAGGAGTTTTCCCAAAGGTAGTTATTTATTATCTTAGTCAGTCAGTTTTGAGCCCCCAACATGAGGATGAGGATGAGCAGCAGCCATGCATGTGCTCTGTCACTCCATCCAATATTTAAGGGGATGACCAGAAGGGTAGCTTGAAGCTCCTGGGCTCTTTGCTAAATCTGCAATGGAGCCCATACATGCCTTGTGCCATTTAGAATAGTGGTTTATTTTATGTGGTACCACTGCACCCCCTATACCTACACCCTGGGGCTAACAGAAACTGCTGAGCCCTTTACTCAACTATTGCTGTAAGCCGTACACAGATAAAGTGATGCATCAGGGTGTATAAGTGACCATTGCTCCTTTCAAATTCATCCAACTTAGTCATGCTTAGTAGCCCCCCCCCCCAGCAATCCGACACCGAAACCTATCCTGTTGATTGGTTTTGTCCATTATCAGACAATCTCTAATGAGAGGGCAAACTGGGTACTGCTTGGGTCCTTCATCTACCTTGTGGGTTCCGCCACTCCCCCCCCTTTCCCCATTTAATAATATAACTGGACATTGACATTCAAAAACATTTTTTACAAGTTTAAAAAAAAATGATGTTCTTTACTGGGTGTCTTCTGGCCTCCTGTGTAATATCAGAAGCCCTGGTTCACCACTAAGGTCTTTCATTGGACTTTAGCAGTCACATGGAGCTAGTCAACATCATGATGCCTGCGTGAGGCACATTGAAGTCATGAAGCTTTGACAGAAGCCTGTGACATAGGGTCGCTCATGTCCCCCAAGAGACCAGAATGCCGGAAAGCACCTGGAAAGGACAACAGTTGCCATGAGGGAGCCCAGGAGAAGTGAGAGAAGCTGAGTTTGAGTGTTTATTATTTTTCTTCTCTTCCCCGGGGTCTCTGATTATTGTACTCTGGAGTCTGAAAAGACCAGAGTACAATGATGATTCGTGGGTGACGACCCTCCAAAAATTTTTGAAAATAATTAATAATTCAGATTTTACCCACAAAACCACATGGCCAGTAATAAATAACAAGCAGTAATCTATAAATGTTGCACAATGTAAGTCAAATTACCAGTGGTACAATCCAGCACAATGTTGGTACCACAAACCTTCCCAAAACAAGTCACTTACTATCAATGAAATAGAAATTAATAAGAGTGTAATTGAAATAGAATAACAATTATTCTACTCCTCTGCCAGACTAAGCTTCACAGTTCTGTCTACAGCTGGATCTTGTCAACTACAGTTGTGCTAAAAAGTTTATATACCCTGGCAGATTACATACCCCAGAGTTAACTCCAATGCTCGTTATTGCAGCAGGATGTTGGCTGTTTATTGCTGCCACTTTCTCCTGATGACATGAGTAAGCACAGCTTCTGAAGACAACCATTGGATATAGCATATGGGCAAAGGCAGGGGTGAACCTAGCCTCTCTGCTGCCTGAGGCAAACTATAGAAAGGTGCCCCTCCCCCCAAAAAAGTAAGATACCCAAGCTGGCTATATTTGGTTACGCGATCCCCCTCCCCCCAATTAGGACATGCCCCCATTGGCAGATCAAAAAATCCCCTTATTTGACCCCCAAAATAGTATAACAACACCTTTTTTTTTGGATTACCACAAGATACATGACTCCCTTTTTCTGGCCATGCACACAATATATAATCCTCTTTTTTGGCACATCACACGTTATATGACCCCCTTTTTTTATCCCACCATCCGGTATATGACTCCCTTTTTTTTTGCCTCCCACAGTATATGACCCCTCTTTTTATGGTCCCCACAGTATATGACCCCTTTCATATAACCCCATATTATAGCCCCCACACAGTTTGACCCCCTTTTATACCCTCCACACTGTATATGAGCCCTTTTTATTGCCCATACACAGTATATGACCCCCTTTTTTGCACAACGTCCAATCATTTCTAAAGCAGGAATAAGCACTACATTAATATGGTGAGAACTTTTCACAAGAGCAAGAAGAGTTCATTGTCTCCAGGTCTCCTGGATGTGTGGTTAACCAAGTTGTCTAGTGATAATAAGTTTAATTGACATTAACAGATGAGCAATCACATCTCTCTGATTTTTAGGACCCATTCACATCTATGAGTAGAAAAGCTGCTTTATTGTGTTTCTGATAAGTACCTCTGTAGCTTTCCACAGAGGACTACAGAATATGAAACAATGACCCTCTATATTTGCTGTTAAAACAGCATATGGGAGAGCAGGATTGATACATATTGTGGAGGCGTGTGGGAGTGACGTACCATCTCAAGTATGTTTTGGTTAGAGTCTCTTATGTTATCTTTGTAAATATCTTGTGATGAAGTTATAATGCTGAGCTCCATTGTTGTATTGTTATAGTAGAGGATAGATCTCTCTCCCGGTGGTCTATTTCTCAATGGACAACCCCACCTTGTCTGAGGAATCCGACCACCAATGGGATACTTCATTTAATTTACATGCAATAATAATAATAATAATAATAATAATAATAATATAATAATAATAAATAATAATAGTAATCATTTTGTATGTTGGGGAAATGGGGAGTCCCAAACCTTTAGCTCTGTTATGCTGTATCATCAGGATGCTGTTCTATGTTTTTTGCCAGACATATAAATGATTTGAGATAAACCATGGCCTGATTGAAAAAAGAGCTAGGTAATAGTATGGTTATGGACCTAAATAGGTATAGCAACTGCAGTAGCAGAAGCAAGTTAAATGCATCAATTTGACCAAATTACCAATGCTTACTATGTCGCTGAACATCTTTGGAGTCCTTGGACAAGAGTGGGGAGAAATTACATTCATATAATTTCTTAGTATGGCTAGTAAATTCAATACCCAAATATATCATTTTGGTGTCCTACCAACAATGGAACAATGTGAATATTTCTATATAGTAGTGCATTATACTTGATCAAAACAACAATACCTCAGCTGCCGGAAACAATGGCTTTGGAGAACTCTTTGCCTACGTGTACTAAATGGTTGTTTGTTCATTTGGGTGGATACTGTTAGGGTAGATATACAAGCCACAAATTTGCTAGCAAAATTTCTTCAATTAAAATCTATTTCTTATAGCTAAAGCTGGCTGTTTCTTCAACATGGGTACAATATTTCTGCAAATGCGATTCATAGAAAACAACATCTAATATCTAGATGAACTGCCATTTTTAAGGGTTTGGATGCTATACAACTCTTTAGGTCTTCTTCACATACACTTTTTTTAGCGTTTTAAATTGTACAAAATTTCTCAATGCAGCTGCTGTCCAGTGGTTTATCGAATACTAATAGATATACCAACATAATGAAAAAAGAACCAGCATTCACATATTATGCTTTCATCTATTGCCACTAGGCTAAATTAATGAGACTGAACACAGAGGGGCATATTTATCAAATTCTCTATACCAGTTTTGTGATATTGTGATAATATTGTGGTGCATATTTGTCCCTTTCTTGCGACAAACATGTTCCTGGCATACATTTTGATTCTGGCACATCCTCTTTATAAATCCCTCATTTCCTGGGGCCTTTACTAAGACTGGTCTATCTGCCTCAATGTTCTTGGTATACATTTTGATGAAATTGCACAAGCCCGCTAACCAATTCATGATGACTATGTTCTATGGGTATGGCACCGATTGGCATCCACTGCCACTGTAATGTCTCAATCACTGGGAGATAGATCCAGTAGCCTGACAGCATGCCTGGTGCCAAGCTTTGCCCCTATAACTCTGGGCTGCACCACTTTACAGTCACAGAACCGCAGCAACAACCAGTACTGCAATGTGTGAACAGATGGAAAAAAGTTGGTTGCATACTTGTTTGCAATATTTCTGAAACTGTGTAGCAGGATGAGCTTGGTTGTTAGTAGGGTTAAGCTTGGTAGCAGGGGTGCTGTCAGGATACTCGGCCTTGATTGTGGCATTGCAGTGGTTGTAGAAGTGCTTTAGTGTAGGGATTCACTAGAACAAGGTCACCATGAAATATTTAGTGGGCTTGTACAATTTGATCAAAATGTACCTTGTGTTAAGTGTAATTAATTTAGCCTAGAGGCAATAGGTCATAGTATGTGCAGTCTACATTTTCTTCTTTTCTTAATGATGGTACATTTGTATAGTGTGTCCTTTCATTTTTTTTACATTTTTTTATTATGTTTTATCTTGGTTAGTGAACTCTGCCCTATTCAGTCCAGGTGCATTGCAGTAGCATGACACAGCGTATCCCTGCATTCACATGGCTGTGTTTCACCTATGAAAGTCAGTCTGTGTGTTGGCCAGATTTATGGTCCTGAACAGTATGCTGGGAGAGGGACGCCTAGCAATACAGTTATCGATGCCCTGCCTCCCAGCGACATACTGTACCATACTATAATCAATACAGGACAGTATGTTGCTGGGAGGCAGGCACTCCTAGGTAAGAATAATGTTAGGAGTCCCTCTCCCAACATACTGTTCTGGACGGGAAAAGTGGCCAAATCATAAACTGAGTTTGATGGTTGTTACTTGATTAACAGGGTAACAATAGGGCTACACAGGAACATGTGTTGTACAGCTAAAATACACCTTAACAAAATACTGCACAATTTTTATGCAATGTGATGTCACGCACCACAATTTTGTTGTGATATGCATGTGTCTAGAATTGCCTGTTTTGTTTTTTTTAAGGTTTTAAATTAACTTTCTGCATGTACAAAAATTCACATTAATTGAACAATACAAGCAATGATCTGGGCAGTAAGCAAAAGGCAAGGCAACATTTAGAAAGAAAGCCAATGTACCTAGAATAAGGACTTAAAAATGAAATGAGATCATGCTTCCTTGTTACAGGTCTTGCTCCATGAATTGACAGCCCTTGTTGACAGCTCCAGTGAGTTGTAGTTGCATGTTGATGTCTTCTGAGCAAAGTTGCATGCAATTGCAACATGCTACAGAAAATCGAGCATGTTTGTTTTTTGTGCAATTGTCGCACAGTAAGCATATGGCAGACGACACCATAGAAAAACATTGAATTTTTTGTTGTGCAACTTTACTGAGGTTTCTAATCATGCGGTAAAAGTCACCATGTAGTCCTAGCCTAATAGTTGGTTGCCTACTTGTTCTCAGTGTTTCTGAGACTGCATAGCAAACTGAGCTTGTGCAATCTGCTCTCATAGTGTCAGTTATTACCGTGGTGCACTGAATGTAGAGTTGCAAGGTCCAGAGCCATGGGGGCTAAGCTTGACAGCAGGCATGCTGTCAGGGTCCTGCATCTCTCCCCATGCGGTTGTAGTATTGCACTGGTTGCCATGTGGTGCTGTACCCATTAATATAGACCCCCACCCAGGGGCGCACCGCTAATGAGGCGAAGTGAGGCGGCCGCCTCGGGCGGCACTGTCGGGGGGTGGCATTTTTACTATTTAATGTAAACCAGCCCAGGACAGGCCGCTTTAAAAAAAAAAAAAAAAACAGAGCTGAGCGGGGCCTGTCCTGGGCTGGTTTACAAGACATCGCATCTCAGCGCAGGCGGCGATACAATGACATCATCACGCATCAAGGCATCGCAGGTGAGTATAGCTTTTTTTTATATATATATAAATAGGCTGTAACCTGTTGGAGTATCCCCGGCAGGTCAGGGCCTATTTATTTACCTACCCCACGTCTGCTCGTGGCCGCCCCCGCTTCCCCTTCTGCTATGGGCCACAGAAAGAGAAGTGGATGCCTCTGTGAACGGCCGCGGGGATCGGTAAGTTAGGCCGCGGGCCGCAAATACTACTATTATTATACTCCGGGGTCTATTCAGACCCCGGAGTATAATAATCGGAGGCCTAGGGTTGGTGAGGGAACATAAAAACCAGTGTTACTCACCTCTTGCGATCCGATGTAACTCCGAGCAGGCTTGAGGCCTCTGGTAACGTCATCAGGTCGCGTCGCCGGCCTGATCACGTGACGTGTGTGCGCAATTAAACAGGGCCGAAAGCTGCAAGGAGTGCACCGGTGTCCAGGATAGGTAAGTAACTCTGGTTTTTATGTTTATATTCTCCCCTGGGTCTCCAATCATTATACTCTGGGGTCTGAAAAGACCCCATAGTATAATAATAGTTCATGGGTCGGCCACTATGGGGCATAATACCCTGTGCAGGGACCACTGTAGAGCATAATATCATGTGCAGGGGCCACTCTGGAGCATAATACAAGTGCAGGGGCCACTATAGAGCATAATACCGAGTGCAAGGGCCACTATAGAGCATAATACCGGGTGCAGGGGTCACTATGGAGCATAATACAAGTGCAGGGGCCACTGTGGAGCATGATACCAGTGCAAGGGCCACTATGGAGGATAATACCAGTGCAAGGGCCACTATAGAGCATAATACCAGTGCAGGGGCCACTATGGAGCATAATACCGTGTGCTGGGGCCACTGTGGAGCATAATACCGTGTGCAGGGGCCAATATGGAGCATAATACCATGTGCAGGGGCCAATATGGGGCATAAAACTGTGTGCAGGAGTTGCTGTGGAACATAATACCGTGTGCAGTGGCCAATGCGGGGCATAATACCGTGAGCAGGGGCCACTATGGAGCATAATACCGTGTGCAGGGGCCGCTGAGAGGCATAATACAGTGTGCAGGGGCCGCTGCGGGCCATAACACTGTGTAATACTGTGTGCAGGGGCTGCTGTGGAACATTATAGTGTGTGTAAATGGGGCGCTATAAACATGGGCTATGGCACCTGTTTATATTATACGCTGTCTGTTTATAGTGACCATCTAATGTAATTACAGCCTTGTCACATACTGTAGACATGTACAGGACGAGGCTGCAGTTACATTACATGGCCGCTATGAGATGAATTACACTATGTAAACAGAGAAGCGGTCACGGCGCTTACACAGGTACCATTCAAACAGCTGGTCAGTGGGGGTCCTGGGTTTTTGAACCCCACTGATTAGTTTATTAATGACCTGGAAAACCTTTTAATTAGTTAACACCTGGGGTATTATTAATAAGGGGCACTATTTATACAGGGTACACACGGACATTATTAATATAAAGATACACTTGGGGGTATTATTCATTATGGGGGGGTTATATCATATATTATATAATTGGGGGTAGCAGCAGAATGGGGGCTTTGTGTAGGTGAGGACAATGTGGGTTGGATGCCTGGAAAAGTGAGGAGCCAAAGATGTCTGTGTTGCAACCTTTACAGAGACAAGTCACAGCTGGAAGAAGTGGTCATGGCGGTCCAGAGGGAAGAGAAGGGAAATGTGAAGGATTAGTCAGAGACGTCACCTGTAAGTCACAGAATGTTACTGCCCTGTATTCACCTAAATGATAGAGGATAAATACCTGATTGATGGGGGTCTGCCTGCTGAGACCCCCACTGAGCCTGAGAATTGGGTTTTTTCCCCCCATTAGGTGGGAATCCAGCCTGGCTGCAGCCATATAGGTGTGTCACTTGGTGGATGGACGAACCCGCGTGGCTCTCATTCACTTTAATGGGAGTGCCAAAGATAGCCGAAGTCCAGTACTCAGCTATCTGCGGGGCTCCTATTATAGAGAATGGGGGCCACGTGGGCTCGTCCATCCACCAAGCAGAAGATATGTGAAGTTACTTTCATTGTTAATGCCGTGTTGTTGATCTGATACTGAAGTAATACAGGAAGAAGAATTCTTAAAATCTGTTTTATAACTTTGTGTATTGTGTATATTGTGCGAAACTCAGTTTTTTTGTTTGTTTTTTTTTTTCGGGGGGGGGGGGGCGTCTTTCTATAGTCCGCCTCAGGCAGCAAAGAGGCTAGGTTCACCACTGCCCCCACCAGAAGGAGATCAATGTAAAATGCTTAGAGAGCTTGTACAATTTGATCAAAATGTACACCAACAATCTGCTGTTTACTTTCATTAATTTAGTTTAGCGACATATTATGTGGATATGCAGTCCAGGTTCTGTTGTTACACCTATTAGTATTCTATAAGGCACTGGAGAACTGTTGAATTGAGGAATTTTACTGTCCATTCTTATTGTCCATACAGTTTTGTAGTTTACCTTGAGATGAAAGCTGTCATATGACTGTTACTACGGGAAGCTAAGGCAGTTTTTCTTTAAGACAGTTTACATAAATCTGCCCCATTGATTTATTTTAACTTTTGGACATCTCCTTTATAAAAAAGTGATTCAAATGAGCCCAAAATATTTTTTTCTCTTTTGAACATTAAAATTCACATGCAGATTACTGTATTTTTCGGACTATCAAACACACCGGACCACAAGACACACCTAGGTTTTAGAGGAGGAAAATAGGGAAAAAAATTTTGAAACAAAAAATGTGGTAAAATATTTAATATATGGGAGTTGTAGTTTTGCAACAGCTGCAAGGCCACATTGACGGGTGGCCCTGCAACTGTACGGGGATACATAGGGCATATTTTTTTGCAGGGTCTGGTGTACTTTTTAGTTATACCATTTTGGGGAATGTCTATTGCTTTGATCACTTTTTATTCAAATCAGAGGCGAAACAGTGAAAAAAACGGCAGTTCAGCAATTTTGTTTCTTTTTCCCGCTACGACATTCACCCTATGGGAAAACTATATTGTAGATCAGGTATTTTTGTACACAGGGATACCTAAGCTGTATGTGTTACACAGTAATTTCTACTTTTATATGTATTCTAGGGAAAGGGGGTGATTTAGGACTTTTTGTTTATTTTTATTTATATTTTTTAAAACTTTTTTTTAACTATTTTATTAGCCTCCCTAGGGGGCTTGAACCTGCAATCATTTGATTGCAAGTCCCATAGACTGCAATACAAGTGTATTGCAGTCTATGGGATATTCTGTACATTAATATTGAGGATGGTTATAGACCAGCCTCAGTAGTAATATTACTATGACAGGCCTGGGAGCTTTCACTAGGCTCCCGAATGTCACAGGAACAGATTGGCTCCTGTGATCTCGCCGCGCAGGAGCCGACCTGCAACAAACAAGGTAGCCACCATCCTGGGGGCAGTTTGGGGGGCTCTTACAGGTAGTAATGCCTGCGATCAGAGTCCACTGACATTAGCTCAGGGTCTCCGCTGTGACCCGGTAGCTATGGCGACCACTGTGCAGCAGAGCGGCCGCCATTGTCTTTACCCTTTACAGAAGGGTTTGTGCCACCGGGACACCCTGTCCTTGCACCCAGGAAGCCGGCAGGAGTGGGACGATGCATTCGAACTATAAGACGCACCCCCTATTTTCCTCCCAAATTTGGGAGTTTGAAAAATATGGTAGGTGAAAAGGGCCCTATTTACTTACAAATCCCCATTCACTGATCTGCTTCCCCTCCTGTCCTCCAGGGCACCCCGCACCCCCTAGAGGGAAGAAGGGGAAGCAGAGGCGGCTGTGAGAAGCAGCGAGAATCGGTAAGTAAGGCCGCAGGCCTGTGGCAAGAATATTTGTTGGGCAAGCCCCAACAAATATTGCTATTATTATACTCTGGGGTCTCTTCTGACACCTGAGTATAATGATCGGAGGCACAGGGGAGGTTGAGCGAACATAAAAACCAGTGTTACTCACTTCTCCAGTACGACTCCATGCTGTCATTGGCCTCTGTAGTGACGTCATTAAAGAGGGCCGAAAACAGCAGGGAGTCTCGCTGGAAAGGTGAGTAACACTGGTTTTTGTTTTTCACCTCCCCTTGGCCTCTGAGAATTATATGTTTTTTTCTCAGACCCCAGAGTATAATAATAGTTCATAGATGGTGTACTCCAAAAATTTCGGGTTCTGCCAAACCCGAATTTTTTGCAATACTTGAAACGAATACCACAATGGAACATAATACTGTGTGGAGGGGCCGCTATGCGACATTATACTTTGAGGAGGGGCCGCTATGGAATATTATAGTGTGTGTAAATGGGACATTATATTGTGTGGAGGCCAGGAAAGGGGGCGATATGCCGTGGGGGGCCCAAGTCAAAAGTTTGCTATAGGGCCTAATTTGCATATGAGTACAACAGTGATTTTCTCGATAATGAAATAACAAAGGCATATTTGGAAAGTGTGTAAGGAGCACTACAAGGTAATGTCATTACTTTTATTACAATTTTCCTGCTGACAGACTCCCTTTAAGTAGTATTGTTTTTGTTCTGCTTTATATTACATTATTTATATAGACAGCAGATATTTGTCAATGATTTCTGATTTTAATTTGCGATGCTAAGTCTCCTTATGTCAGCTGGGGTCTTATTGGAATCTACCAACAAATTGATTCCAACAAGTCAATTTGCTTCTTGTGGTTATAAACACACAGAAATAACTGCAAAGAAGCATAAATGCTTGATTCGCAAAAGAATGAATAAGACATAAGCATAAACAGCGCACTGTAGGTTATGCAATCTTTACTATAAATAAATTGGTTCCACTCCTATAAATTGAAATAAAACGCCAAACCGTCCTCCTAATCAAGGTGCTCTGAAATCAGCTTCTAATCAAGACTCCATTCCCAAGGGATATGATTATACGGGATACAGGCCATTACCTCCTGCTGAATACTTCAGTCTTGACATTTCCAAGCTCTTTAATAAAATAAATACCATTACTTCACTGAAAGTCAAAAGTGTGCTTGTTGTTGAATGTGATTTTAAGGACCTATACATTAGATTGAAATCTTCTCTATATGGGAAATCTAAGACTCTATTTTCTTGGAACAAATTATGTTTTCTGACGATATAATACCATACAAGTTTTATGATGATACGGTTAGTTTCAGATCTAATTATTTACTATCCACTAGATAATATAGATACCACTATTTTGCTCTCCAGATAGGTGTGTCATAAGATAAATTTCACAATATTTCACAAAAAACTAAGAAAAGTGGACAGTAGAAGATTAGAAATGGGTGATTTAGAGCAATGAGACAAAAGTCAATAGACTGGGCTCTGATGAGTGTAAACGGTCAAGTTTGGTGAAGGAAGTCTGATGATATGGGGTTGTTTCACAGCCAAAGGTGTTGGATGCTTTACCAGGATCAATGGTTGTCTCAGTGCGGAGTGACATGTGAGTATCATACAAGACGAGTTACTTCGTATACTCAAGTACTATGGGTATGAATAGGATGACATAGTGTTCCAGCAGGACAATGACCCGAAGCATACATCAAGATTAGTGAAGAAATGGTTCAAAGACAATGAAATAGAGGTGCTTGATTGTCCCCCTGTCCCCCGCAGTCTCCAGACTTCAATCCAGTACTTGTGGGTAGAGTTGAAGAAAAAGCTGTATTCATACCAAAGTGCACCAGCTTGGGATCAGATTTTGGTTGAGGCATGCTTAAATCTGATCAATAGCATGACCAGAAGGATTCAGGCAGTGTTGAAAGCCAAAGGTAGATTTTCAAAATACTAACAAAATAATACAAATTAAAATTTAGATTTTTAGGAGCAAAACAGTAACAATGCAGCTACATGACAGGAATCTGCATAACTAATCATATGCTAAATAGTTAGAAGTCCGATTTATGTATGAGATAGCCAATATGATTGTCTATAAAATGATGATAGTCTCATGTTTGAAGCTGTAGTGGATGGTTAGATATGGAGCCTGAGAATCAAAAGTTTAAAACATTGTTACCCTTTTGCTTGTCAGTGTATATTGATAAGCTATCCTTAGGATAAATCATCAATATCTGATCTATGGGGGTCCAACACTCGGCCCTTCACAGATTAACTGTTTGAAGAGGCTTCAGTATTCGGGTGAGTGTTGAGGTCTCTTCAATGAAGGCAAAGCACAGTTCCGTACATTGCATAGGGGTTGTGCTGGGTATTACCCCTCAGCTTCATCATTTGAATTGGCAAACAGGCCACATGACGTCAATTGGCCTGTGAAGCTGAAGTGTGGTTTGCTTAAGCTCCAACTTCACTTTAAGCAGCAGATGTGCTCCTTTAACCAAATTAGAGCTAAGTTATGGATGGACAACCATTTTATCCTTACAAGCGTATGGTGATCTAGAAAAAGACAAAACCAATCTGTTAATGGCACAGACCCAGACTGGCCAACAGTTGAACAGGCGAATCCCTCACTGTGCTACATACAGATAGCCAGCATACCGCATCTTAACCAACCTATGCAACCATATAATAATCTGGGTAGAATATTTAAAATTCCCCAATTTGTATTATATTAATGTATTGGGTGACTGTAGTGCAGAAGAAAGCTGGCCATTATCCTTACTCCCTGGGCCCCATTTTTTTCAGTGTTGCTATGGTGGCCCTATTAAATCATCGTTATGAGACCTTGTGCTGAATTGTAATCTCCAGCTCACTTTGCTATAAGGGCCCTACTCTAAGGTAAGAGCCAGTCAGCATACTATTGACAGTACTCACAATACAAGGACTAGGCAACAAGCTAGGCATGTATGGTAGGATGTGCCATAAATACATGATAGTTGAAGGGTCCAAACTCTAGGACTTCCACCAATAGAGAGAACAACTGTTTCCAAAACTTTCTATAGACTTTATCACACACCTCTTCTTTTTAGGGCCAGGTTGTAAGGTATAGTGGAGAGCACTATACCTTAAGTTAAGCTATAAACACAACAATTCCAGTTTTACTAAGACAATAGGAACGCTGATGAGTTGATTATTAGTCACAGGCAATCGAGCATTCTAGTAAAGGTCAGTGTTGCCAGACCACAAGTCAGGACCTGGCGTCTGCTTCCTTTTCAGTTTATGCACCCTCAGGTTTTCCGTTTTTGTTTTCTGGCCACATTTTTTAACTACTATCAGCAGGAACAATTAATAATCTCCACTGTTGCTAGCTAACAGATTGGTCTGGTATGGATGATTTGATGGATAATTTGATTTGTCCTAAGCACATAATACATCTAACAGTGTTTTGTGTGTATAGATTTTTTTTACATTAGAGTATTGTTTCAAAATTACTAACTTTTTTTTTTTTAGAACCTTGTTTGCTATTTCTTTGCTTTTTTTCTTTGTTAGAAAAAAATGATCTCCCAGCCTACACACAAAACATAATAACAATGTACAGCTTGCACTGCAAATAATATACTTTTTCACACTGAGCTCTAAAATATGGTTGACATGAGAGGATTAGTAATAACTACAGATTTGTAAAATGACACTGTTATATTTTAATAATATGTATTTGTGGTGTATAAATTACGTTTCTTTGGAAATGTTATATGTAAATTGCTGGATAATGATATAATTTTCCTCTTTCATGTATTCTTTTTTTTAAATATAATGTCAGTGGACATTCTAAATTGTTATGTAATTTTAGAGCATTATTACCCTTAAAGTATCTCCTTGAAAGTTTTAATATTTTTTGTGATTTTTATTTGTAAGTACTGAAATAATTGGATGGCAAATAAAGTAAATGAGGTGCCCTTCCTCCAGATATGAGTATAGGAGTCACCCCCAGCTTTGGTGTCTTAATGGTTCCTCTGTCACACAATACACCGATTATTATAAATGACATGGGGTTGGCACGGCATCTGTAATCCATTTTGCACCGTGGACCAAAATATTCAAGCTGTGCTTCTGATGTGCTCCACCCACCTCTTATATGTTGCACCCACTTAGATAGATAGACAAAAGTACTTTCAAATGAAGACAGTGAATGAACATGTAATATATAATTATTTTTTACAATGAAAGTTGACATCTTATTGGCAAGCACTTAATACTTGTATCCCTTGAAACAACCCCTGGCCATGCCTACTGTTGAAGCACTACAGTGGCTAGTGGATATCCTAATAATTGTAGTAACTTTCTACTATAAAAGTGACAACCCAATCCTAAAAATTGCTGGCTTTCTTTCTTGTGCCCATGTTCAATTAGAAATGTGATAAGGTTATACCAACATAAGGAGTCACTCACAATATCAGACCTGTAGGAGTCCAACAACTGTCATCTCCAATGATCAGCTGTTCACAGCAGCCACTGATGCAGGAACATATATAGAGGAGGGAGATAAAAGCAATTCTTTGTGTAAAAAAACCTAACCTGACCATACACAATGGAATATAGAGCCATCTGCAATGTCTTGTGTCCCTTTTACACAAGGAATTTATCTGAAGTGATTCTTCTAGAATGGCTCACGCTTAACCTTAAAGTGGTGGTAACTTTACCTCTGGTGTATTATACTATTCACCATCAGAGGTATCAGGCTTATACATGCTGTGTACTGTAGCATTCAATCTCTGGCATAGGTGGGCTCACTTCTAAAGCATTCAGGCATCTTTAGCTACGGTCTGTCAGGACCAGTTAGGTTGCTCCATCTAAACCTTGGGATGGTACACCTTTTAAGACTAGTGCCACTCACTCCTACTACTACTAGATACAGTGGGGAAAAAAGTATTTAGTCAGCCACCAATTGTGCAAGTTCTCCCATTTAAAAAGATAAGAGAGGCCTGTAATTGACATCATAGGTAGATCTCAACTATGAGAGACAAAATGAGAAAACATATCTAGAAAATCACATTGTCTGATTTTTTTTTTAAGAATTTATTTGCAATTTATGGTGGAAAATAAGTATTTGGTCACCTACAAACAAGCAAGATTTCTGGCTCTCACAGACCTGTAACTTCTTCTTTAAGAGGCTCCTCTGTCTTCCCCTCATTACCTGTAGTAATGGCACCTGTTTGACATTGTTGTCAGTATAAAAGACATCTGTCCACAACCTCAAACAGTCACACTCCAAACTCCACTATGGTGAAGACCAAAGAGCTGTGGAAGGACACCAGAAGCAAAATTGTAGACCTGCACCAGGCTGGGAAGACTGAATCTGCAATAGGCAAGCAGCTTGGTGTGAAGAAAACAACTGTGGGAGCAATAATTAGAAAATGGAAGACATACAAGACCACTGATAATCTCCCTCGATCAGGAGCTCCACGCAAGATCTCACCCTGTGGGGTCAAAATGATCACAAGAACGGTGAGCAAAAATCCCAGAACCACACGGGGGGACCTAGTGAATGACCTGCAGAAAGCTGGGACTAACGTAACAAAGGCCACCATCAGTAACACACTACGCCGCCAGGGACTCAGATCCAGCAGTGCCAGACGTGTCCCCCTGCTTAAGCCAGTACATATCCGCGCCCATCTGAAGTTTGCTAGAGAGCATTTGGATGTTCCAGAAGAGTATTGGGAGAATGTCATATGGTCAGAGGAAACCAAAGTAGAACGGTTTGGTAGAAACACAACTCGTCGTGTTTGGAGGAGAGTGAATGCTGAGTTGCATCCAAAGAACACCATACCTACTGTGAAGCATGGAGGTGGCAACATCATGCTTTGGGGCTGTTTCTCTGCAAAGGGACCCGGACGACTGATCCGTGCTCATGAAAGAATGAATGGGGCCATGTATCGTGAGATTTTGAGTGCAAACGTTGCGTGGTCTTTCAGCATGACAATGATCCCAAGCACACCGCCAGGGCAACAAAGGAGTGGCTTTGTAAGAAGCATTTCAAGGTCCTGTAGTGGCCTAGCCAGTCTCCAGATCTCAACCCCATAGAAAAGCTTTGGAGGGAGTTGAAAGTCCGTGTTGCCCAGCGACAGCCCTAAAACATCACTGCTCTAGAGGAGATCTGCATGGAGGAATGGGCCAACATACCAGCAACAGTGTGTGCCAACCTTGTGAAGACTTACAGAAAACGTTTGACCTCTGTCATTGCCAACAAAGGATATATAACAAAGTATTGAGATGAACTTTTGTTATTGACCAAATACTTATTTTCCACCATAATTTGCAAATAAATTATTTAAAAATCAGACAATGTGATTTTCTGGATTTGTGTTCTCATTTTGTCTCTCATAGTTGAGGTCTACCTATGATGTCAATTACAGGCCTATCTCATCTTTTTAAGTGGGAGAACTTGCACAATTGGTGGCTGACTTTTTTCCCCACTGTATCCAACGTTACTTGTGCTGGATGGCAGTAGATCACTTCTGCTCCATCTGTACTGTTTGGGTTGAACTGGTGGAATTGGGATTACCTCCAACTCTGGCTGCTTTATTTATATACAGTATTTACGTATGTATGTGTTTATTTATTTATTTGTAATACAAATTCCTTTTATTTTAGTTGAAAGGTTTTACTAAATAAACCTAATTTCAGCATTGGCTTAAGGCTATTGATGTCAACCTTAAGAAAGAGATGTTGCCTACTTATAATTATTATATTAGCATCTCCAAAAGGGAATATGTTATAGTATGTTTATGACTGATGCAGAGGCATTTAAAATTTTACAATTACTTTTTAGAAAATATAAATATTTTATGTCTCTTTAAAGCAAAAAAATCTATAAAATTGGAGATATATTATCAATTACAAAAAGAAATAAAAAGCCAGTACACAGCATTTCTTAGAATTTGGCCATCCATTAAATGGATATTGAATTTTTGCAGGAACTTATATCCATTCATTGATTTTCTTTGGCAACAGAAGCAGTTAAGATGATATTTGTGAATTCCTGTAACTACTGTGAAAAAAACAATACACTTAAAGGGTATTGCGGAAAATCTTTAACAGAATTTTTAAGTGGTTGTTCAGTATATCCTTGGGTTGATGCACTAACAGTGTGAAACTTTATTTAAAATTTTTGGACAGCTTTGAACCTTTTTTTATTGAAAACCATTTATTTTTTGATAGTTACAAATAAAATAGATTTGCAGTTGTTTTTAATTAAACATTTTCACACACTGATGTGATCACCTTTTGAAGGAGGAGTCCTGGAAGCTATGATATGGCCCTTACAGAACTGTGATCTCAGTATCATCAAGTCAGTCTGACATTACATAAAGAGACAGAAGGATCTGAGCAAGCCTACATCCACAGATCTGTGTTTAGTTCTACAAGATGTTCTACAAGATGTTTTTAGACCAACCTCCCTGCTGCGTTCCTTCAAAAACTGTCTGCAAGTGTATCTTGAAGAATTGATGCTGTTTTAAAGGCAAAGGGCGGTCACACCAAATATTGATGTGATTTAGATTTCTCTTTTGTACATTCACTTAATTTTGTTGATTAACAAAAATTAACAAATTAACAAAAATAACCGTTAACCCTTGAGTTTTTGAAAGCATTCTTATTTTGAAGCATTTTTCCACAGCTGCCACAACTTTTGCACAGTATTGTAAATGTAAATAAAATCAAATATGATTGTAGTTTAGCTTTAGGAAAGGAGAGAGGGACTGCAGTCTGAGTCATCAGAAAACTGATATGATGGAGCCATCCTTTTCCTGCCACTGTCGAAAATATCTCTGACTCTATAGTGCCATTGATTGTATTAAACATATTGATCAGGGCATCTAAGTAGTTAGGGGAGGGGGGCTCCATCTCTAACTCTCTTGGCACCCCCACATCTTAATCAAAAAGTGCAAAAGGGCTGCTCTCGTAGCCTGCATCCCTAACAATGACTTCTAGAATGTCACATACAATACCTATTCAGTCCAGCCATAGACAGGACCTAATGGACATCTATTAAAATGTATAACATTTAAAGACAGTTGAGTCTTTAAAGATGGCTACCTTTCAGGGGTTGAAGATACACAATTAGTGCTGATTCTCTGATATTTTACATAACTGGGACCTAGCAGCATTGTCCATGATCAGAGACAATAATAATAATAATAATTATTAGGAGACAACTGCAACCATGGGCAGGTTAACCTCTCAGACCCCTCTAGACTTCCTCTAAGACCTTGCTCATGCGTAGTTCTGAAATGGAGCTCTTCAAGACAGGGGAATATGTTTAGTCTGGGCAAATTTGACAAAGGGAAGGCTCAGAAAATCTATGGAATACCCAGTCTAAAAAGTCTTTAGAGCCCAAGGATCTGAATTGCAAGCTAGCCAGGCAGCCTAGAAGAAAAACAGTTAGCCTCCTATGGTAATGTCTTCTGCTATAGGAGACAACTGATAATATCTAGAGTCAGAAGTCAAGCTTTTTGCCTAGAAGATCTCAACCTGGCTCAGGTTGAGGACCTCTAGATGGTCTAGATTGTCTGCCTTCTCTGGAATATCTGCACCTGCCCCGAAAGGACAGAAGAAGTGTTTTCCCTTATTCTTTCAAGCTTCTGACTAAAAAACTTGCCTGGCACATTAGGGTAGCCCACAGATATTATACTTAGTGGTTTTAGCAGCCTCCCATGGCCTGAGCCATACGGAACGCTAGTGGCCATGGTAAGAGCCATGGTTTTTGCAGCCAGCTTGACCCAATGAGTGAACATGTCACATAGGAATTCCACAGTTACATCAATGTATTTAAAGCAGAGAGTAGATCAGGCCTAACTACTCCCAACTCAATGTCAGACTGCAGATGGACAAGGTATTTACAGAGTTTACTGACTGCTTCACTCGAAGCAATAGCTACACAGTACTGGTCAGAGGGGGCAGAATAGCTTCTCCAAAGAGAAAATCAGTGTGTCTGACCATAGGATTTTGAAGATTAGATCCATCTTCTGAACATATTGTGCTGCTGGTACGATGTAAGGGAAATGGTGTTTTACTTACTAAAAGTAGTAAAAACAAACAAAAGCTCTCTAAATTTCATATTACCATAATTGTATATATTCTGTTCAGAAAAATATATATATATATTTTTACCTCTGAGTGAAACTCAAAAACAATGATGAAATAGCATTTCTTTTTCCTAGTCTTCTCAAAAAGATTAGTAAAAGAAGAACTAAATTTTGACATTAACAAATTTCAACTTAACATATAAAAAAGTAATTGTACAACTGTATAAGTAGAAAAATAAAATACTGCCATGCGCTGAAGTCTATGGTTTTAAAAAATTATGCTAACATGAGACATATGGTAAATTCTAATTATTAAACACTTTGGGTAGTATGATTATCTGTCTCACAAGCAGAATAATTGAAATTTTGAAAGTGTCTGTAAATGTCACACTTTAATAAATAAACCATAATAATCAAAATTTACCCCTAATATAAAGTATATTGTGTCAAAAACTGAATCTCACAATCACTTCACTTAATAAATGTTTTATAGAGCAACTGCTATATAAAGTGGTGCATTTCTGTATAAAATGATCAGATTTTAAAAATACTGAATTAAATGAATGAAGCTCTTATTTCAGAACCGCTCTGTATGTCAAGTCTGGGACCTTCCCCACTGACCTAGCAGATATACTCTTGTGACAGCTCTTTCTGTCTGTATTGACAGAAGATCAAACTTCCCTCATGGAACAGGATATTTCCCCACTAGAAGTTGTCCAGTCTATTAAAACCCTTTAAACATCCAAAGCACCTTGCTAGATGGCCTCTCAGCTCTATACAACAAAAGTTTCACAACATTCTAGCTCCCCACTTCACCAATTTATATGTCCTGAAGTCTAGATCCCAGTTGATGCAATTAGCTAAAAGAGTCATGATCCCTAAACCCAATAGGGACCTATTTGCAATTGATAACTATAGGATAATCTCCAACCTAAATATAGATGTAAAACATCTCACTAAAATCCTGGTGACTAGGCTAAACACCATCTTGGCTCAGTTGAACGGCAAGCTAGCAATAACATCAGAAGGACAGTTCACCTAGCTTACCTTGCAAACTCATATAAAACAACTTACATATTCCTCTCACTCAATATCACAAAAGCCTTTGGTTCACTATCTTGGAACTTCATGAAAATATTATTGGCCAAGTGAGGCTTCCCCTAGAATTCATTGGGTTGGATCACCTCGCAGCTGCAGGATATACAGGATATACATCTGAGAGCTTCAGTATAGAGAGGGAAACATGCCAGGGCTGTCTCCTTTCTCCAGTCTTATTTATCCTTTCCATGGAGCTTTTGGCAGCCTTTATTAGGGCAAGTCTGAACATCAAGGGGATGTCTCCACCACAAGTAATAAATCTTTACAGACGATATCATACTGACCATTTATTAACATTACTTTTCAAATTTGGGACATTATCGGTCTTAAAAATGCACAGCAACAATTTCACCTTATAATAGTCATCACTGGGTCTTGGTTACATTGGTGTTTGGATCACTTTTCTCTATTCCCAGTTGCAGCCAACAAGGCTATGCATTGCATATAGGGTGGAGATGTCCAAAATTGGTTCAGTTCTGGTCTTGAGTGCACAGACTCATTCTTTTCTTTCATCTATGTTTAACTCTGGAAACACCCATGGAAAACCCTCCTCCATTTCAAGATAGCCCAATTCACCACCTCTCAGTTTAGACTTTTGTTCCTGGCTTTTCTGGAATACTACTGTAAGATATCCTTAGTCCTCTTTTGGTATAATGAAAAACTCACCAGCATCCTGACAGATACCTTTGATAAGTTTTTGAAAATCTGGTCCCCATGTATTGCTTACATCTATCCACAGATAAAATAGATAACCCTCTCCCTAGATTTTGGATTGGGACCCAGTAGTTCAAGTCATGATTTCTTAGGTTCTCAGTAACTTCAACAAAGTCAGAAGAATTTTAGAGTTAAGTTACTGGTTAAAGACACAGTGTTGATCATAACTACAGTACACAGTATATAAAAAAATACTTATTTTATTAATAATAATAATAATAATAATAATAACATCATCCTTTAATAGTCCCACCATGGGGAAATTCAGTGTGTTACAGCAGCAAAGATATGCAATGTGAAGATAAAGAATACAAATACAATATATACAAAACATTCCAAGGTAAAGAGGCATTCCAGTGATAGTAGACAGACATATAGAAAGGTACAGGTAAAAAGTAGCAGAGGTGGGTATCACAACAGAAAGATCTTTCAGTTCTCTGTATGGAGTGATCTCCGCTTAGGTCGGTGTTGGTTGTACAGCCTAACCGCAGCGGGGAGGAAAGACTTCTGATAGCACTCCTTCTCAGACTTAGAGTGAAGTAGTCAGTCACTGACAGTACTGCCCAGTGCTGTCACGGTGTCATGCATGGGATGGGAATTATTCTCCCGCATGGAGCTCACCATGGACAGTATCCTTCTGTCACCCACCACCTGCACTGGGTCCAGTGGGCTCCCCAGGACAGAACTGGCCCTTCTAATCAGCTTGTCGAGTTTATTTCTATCCCTGGTTGATATACTGCTCCCCCAGCAGGCCAATCCAAAGAAGATGGCTGATGCCACTACTGAGTTGAAAAAAGATTTAGTTTGTTTAGCTAATTAACATCTGCTTCTACCTGGGAGACAGACTGTCTATGACCAAAAATTGACTTAAGACCTTTCCAGACTGCACTTCTGTCTTTTCTTCTCTATTTTAATTATATTATTATTATTATTATTATTATTATTATTATTACATAATACCTGTACCAAGACAGCGCTGTTCTTGGTCACATGCTGTGCTGCTCACTCACTGTAGTGGAAAGTGTAGGTATTGCAGCATGGTCTCATTGCAGTACGTACACTCGCTGCTACAGTTTATTAGAAACCAGTAACCCCTTTAATCTCTTTGATTGTATAGTACACATATTGGTTACTTATATATAAGCACATGTAGTAAACAAAAAAATTAGAGGTTTGAGTGACAGTGGAGAAATAAAGGATATGGCTAAAATATAAACACTGAACACCTCTCCAGAAGACATTTTTTTAACAGAATTTTGTGTTGTGTCTCCATAGACTTCCAGTCCAGTTTTCCTTCGTTTTATCTCAATGACAGAGAGTTTAAAATGTGACCTCATAGTCAATAAGCCACTTGATTCATATTTACAGTACATTTCTTACATTTAGGTGTGTGCTATTATCAAGATGGAGATATTTTACAAGGGAATTTTCTTTGTTCACTATCTAAATTTTTCCAGAACTTTGCCATTTTTCTCTTTCACAATACAATCTTATAAGTTTTCACCATGCTGCCATGAACTCCAGAGATTTGGAAACAAGGTTGCATAATACTCTTCTATTAATTTAAAGCAGTCGCTTCTGGACAAATTTGTCACTGACATTGTATTAATAAAAAATGACTTAGCATACTAGTAGCAACTGCTATTCTGATTCCTTTACAAGAAAATTGTTCTAATGCAGTCTGCAGATAAGAGTATTCGACAGTTATTATGTCTAACATTTGGGCAAAATTAATCTAAAGTTTAACTCAAACTTTAGGCAAGAGAAATTCAGTCATAAGGTCATTGCAGAAGGTCAGTCTGTGAGTCTCATAAAAAATTAGAAAGCAGCTGCTCTATAAAAGTATGATACTATCTTTTGTAACAAAGCGTACAGACTTTTTTATACTGAAAACATAAAGAAATATTATATAGTGAATAGTTCTTGAAAGTTTGAGCTTGATTAAACTGGTATAAATATAGTCTTTTTAAGTATATTAAAATTTGAATGCTTTAATTTTGGAAATGTTTTTTATATATTTAGAAATTGATCTAAAAGAAAGCGTAATAGATGTGCTCAGAATGTAGAATGTATCTATGATGGGCTTCAATGTAACCGATAATTTTAGTCAAAACCATCTGCTAAATGCCCTACTAGACGCAAATCATTGTGTGTACTTTGAAGTCTTATGAAAATGAAGCAGTTGGTGCACTAGGTGTAGACCTTCAGCCCCCTGGAGCAATACTCTTGCTGCTCAGACCCCTTTAACCTCACTGCTATGACATCACCCATCCTACCACGAGCACGAGCAGTGCTCCCAGAGTTGAAAGCTCGCCAGGGTGCACCAACTGCCTAATTTGCATAACACTACAAAGTAGTTGAGTATGCATGGGGAAGTGTTAGACTCCCTTTAAAATTGCATATCATGCATTACACATATAATCAGATTTTGATCGTTTTTAATGTCCATTATCTTTGTAGCTAACTTGCCATGCCAGGAAATAATGTTATAAATAAAGTTCTATTATATTAATGCCATCATTGAGAATGTTGTGAGATCTTCCTAATAACTTAAGTGACTGCAAAATGCCCTCACTGGGCACTTTCTTCTGAACTCTGTGCCAAACATAAAATGCAATACGATTCCTGGACTAGTTCATGCAGTTTAACATACATACGTAAATATACACATAAATAAATTTTTTAATACTTCTTTATATTATTATATTATTAAAGTAGACTTACTGAGAGGTAAAGCACTAGATTTTGCTCTATACTGAAATTAGAACTTTTTCCCTGTATAAGTTGCACTTTTGGATCTGACTTGTAAATAATGATGAAGGTGCTGACCAAATACTCACTGTGTGAAAATGGCCTTAAAAAGAGTTAGATAGCCTTGGGAATGTTTCATTATATTTTATTATTTTTATTTATATAATAAAGTATTTTTATGACAGGAAAGTGGTACTTCTGTTTTTTATTTTTAAAGTCCTACTCCAGACATTTTTTTTTTATATTTCCCAGTCCCAGGGCATACTGTAGTATAATGAAGGGTGAGATTATTCACTCAGCTTGTACTTAGTTTATTCAGCATTTGAATGGGTTTTCCAGCTGGTCATGTGATTGGCAGACTAACGTGTCTATTCACAACATCAGCCCAAAGTCGCTATGAAAGCCTGGATTTAACGCTCTCATAGACTTGCATAGAAACCAAGGACTTTTAACTGGTGTGTGAATCGGCTGGTCTGTCTGCTGATAACATGAAAAGTTGGAAAACCATTGATATGCTGAATAATGCTGAAGGGATGTCCTGGGTGATCTCATCCTTCATTATATTACAGCATGCGCTATACTAAAGGACTGGGGAGTGTAAAAATTGACTGGAGTGGGGCTTTAAATAAATGTGTTCTAACACTGTCATGAGAGCAGGTTACCTGACACTTTTTGGTTTACACGTGTAGGGAAATACAGTACTGTAGTCCCCATGAAATTGGAAACTGCTCTCAGCATTCTTAGAACTTTGTACAACAGATTCATGAAACTGTCTAAAAGAAGAATGAACTGTCTTTGTTGTCCATTGCAACCAATCACAGTACAGCTTTCATTTGTTCAAGGGCACAAAAATAAATAAAAACTGTACTGCTTGATTCTTTTGGGAAAACAAAGAATTTTTATTTTAGACAATTTAATATTTTTTCCCTATAAATATTTTGTTATTCCTCCTGGATAAATCTGAATAATTGATAAATGTGTTTTACAATTTTTTGTATCAATAAGTACATTTTGACTAAACAGTGCTGACTGTGTGGAATCACACCTTATTGCATAGTTAATAACATTTTAGATGGTAAAGTTAGGAGTGGACAATTAAATCCTGCTCCGGGACAACACCAGCCCATATGAGAACACTCAAATTTGGGTGGGGGTTGCATAAACGACACTCCTTTTCTCGTCAGGACAAGCTGAATTTGCAGGGATTGAAAAAATCTGGGACAGTTGACAAGTATGCAATTGATAAGGACAATGGTAACACTCTCAGTTGTTAATTTCTTGTTTTCAGGAGGAGTAACAGAAGATTGGTACAATTCAGAGTTCTATGAAAGATGCCCTAAAATTATTTCACAGCAATAAAAGTCCACTCATTGACAAAAATACCTCAACCTATAGAAATGTCAGATCACTGCAAAACAACATGCAGTTGTGTCTCAGGCAGATATATAAATGATTACAGGAGTGGCCTCATTTGATATTGAGGGCGTCAAAGTGTTTTCCCACTAACCTATAAAAAAGCTCACCACTCTCACCCTCAGGGAGACTTTGCAATACTTTGCACATACTCTTTTACCCTGCCTTGTGAAATTACTAAAAATCGATTCCATGATATTAAATAACTTATTAGGAATCTAAGCAGGATAATTCCCAATAACATGAAGTATCATAAGCAACAAAACCATTTTAATTCAGGTAAATCTGGAGGATCTAGAAGGGAAGATGACCCCAAGCCTTTACTTTAATTCAAAGAGTACACAAAAGAGGAACAATATTTAATTGAATATAATCATTACTTTTCTTAGAAAAGGAATTCCCCAAGTAGTGAAGTTTATCCACCACCTGGAGGTCTCCAATTTCCAACACTTTTTTTATTTGGGCCAGTTGGAGAATAATTGACTTTGACCAACTAACCAGAAAAGTTACCAAACTCCTGATAGATGCAGGTGACATGCTTCATATCCTCTTAGATACAAAACTATACATTCCACTTATAAAGATATCTTCTCCTTCTCTCTTCCAAAAGAAAACCCCCCAATCTCAGAAGATACAGTTATTTTAAGTGCCAAAACTCAATTTTTATAACAAAAAAAAAAAGGACAGAGCGGAAAGCAGCTTGATGGGTGCCTATAGGCAGAGTTACACACGTAGACAAAATTGTTGGTACCCCTCGTTTAATGAAAAAAAAAATCACAATGGTCACAGAAATAACTTGAATCTGACAAAAGTAATAATATATAAAAATTCTCTGAAAATGAACAAATGAAAGTCAGACATTGCTTTTCAACCATGCATCAACAGAATTTTTAAAAAAAGAAAACTCATGAAACAGGCCTGGACAGAAATGATGGCACCCCTGAAAATAATGTGACCAAAGAGACATGTTAAATCAAGGTGTGTCCACTAGTTAGCATCACAGGTGTCTACAATCTTGTAATCACTCAGTGGGCCTGTATATAGGGCTACAGATTCTTACTGTGCTGTTTGGTGACATGGTGAGTACCACACTCAACATGGACCAGAGCAAGCAAAGTAAAGAGTTGCCTCAGGAGCTTAGAAAGAAAATTATAGACAAGCATGTTAAAGGTAAAGGTTATAAGACCATCTCCAAGCAGCTTGATGCTCCTGTGACTACAGTTGCACATGTTTATTCAGAAATTTAAGATCTATGGGACTGTAGTCAACCTCCATGGACGTGGCTGCAGGAAGAAAATTGATGACAAATCAAAGAGAAGGATAATACGAATGGTAACAAAAGAGCCCAGAAAAACTTCTAAAGAGATTAAAGGTGAACTTCAAGCTCAAGGAACATCAGTATCAGATCGCACCATCCGTCGTTGTTTGAGCCAAAGTGGACTTCATGGGAGATGACCAAGGAGGACACATTGTTGAAAACAAATCATAAAAAAGCCAGACTGGAATTTGCCAAACTTCATGTTGACAATCCATAAAGCTTCTGGGAGAATGTCCTATGGACAGATGAGACAAAAATCGAAATTTTTGGCAAGGCACATCTACTCTATGTTCACAGACGGAAAAATTAAGCATATCTTGAAAAGAACACTATTCCTACTGAGAAACATGAAGGAGGCTCTGTTATGTTCTGGGGCTGCTTTGCTGCATCTGGCACAAGGTGTCTTGAATCGGTGCAGGGTACAATGAAATCTCAAGACTATCAAAGGATTCTAGAGAGAAATGTGCTGCCCAGTGTCAGAAAGCTTGGTCTCAGTCGCAGGTCATGGGTCTTGCAGCAGGATAATGACCCAAAACACACAGCTAAAAACACCCAAGATTGGCTAAGAGGAAACATTGGACTATTCTGAAGTGGCCTTCTATGAGCCCTGACCTAAATCCTATTGAGCATCTTTGGAAGGAGCACCCTTCAAACCTGAGACAACTGGAGCAGTTTGCTCATGAGGAGTGAGCCAAAATACCTGTTGAGAGGTGCAGAAGTCTCATTGACAGTTACAGGAATCATTTGATTGCAGTGATTGCCTCAAAAGGTTGTGCACCAAAATATTAAGTTAAGGGTACCATCATTTCTGTCCAGGCCTGTTTCATGAGTTTTCTTTTTTTTTAAAAATTCTGTTGAAGCATGGTTGAAAAGCAATGTCTGACTTTCATTTGTTCATTTTCATAGAATTTTTATATATTATTACTTTTGTCAGATTCAAGTTATTTCTGTCACCATTGTGGGTTTTTCTTTCATTAAACGAGGGGTACCAACAATTTTGTCCATGTGTGTATAAAAGGCGAACTAATACCACTCAAACTTATCCATGCACAAAGATTACTATAAAGAAGTTTGCGCCAAGAAAGAAAATACTTGCCAGCACCAAATCTGTCTAAAACTCCCTAAAGGAAGTCCCATTCGACTGACTCAAATGCTCTTATCGCATAAATAGATAACAAAGATCCCTATGAAAAGTCACTAACAATGTACTGAAGATTACTAAAAACCTCACATAAATTGTAGGTTATTGCCTTACCTGGGATAAATCCTAACTGGTCTGGATGAATAATTTTTTCAATAATACCTGAAAGGCGATTAGACAGCACTTTTGCCACCAGTGTTATGTCACTATTCAATAATAAAATTTATTTTTTTATTGGAATAACTATGATATGAGCATAGAGGCTAGGAAGTGGCCCTGTGTGTATTCTTTTTCCAATGTAGAAATAAATTCATTTAAGACCTGATCTTGATATTTTGTATGAAATTTGAAAGGAATTCCATGTGGACAATGGCATCTGTATCTTGAGGCATCTGCTTTATAGCTCTTTCGAATTCCCTGGATAGAGGAGGATCCAACATAATTCTCTTTCAACTCCAGATATAGGCACATTACCTGGTAGTTATAAACTTCCCCATGGAAAGAAGCAAACTCAAGATTTTTTCCTGAATCATTAATTATGATCCCAGCACTACTTCTGATAGCCACAATTGCTGATTGATCCCTTTGATTCTTACTATAGGAAGCTAAAAACTTATCAGACCTACACTCTCTAAGAATGATTCTCCTGATGTACTCATATGTTTTTTGTAAGGTATCCTGCAGTAAGACGCTGTCATACTGAGACTGACTACTGAGAACTGTCTGCGGACTTCAGAACCAAAATTGTGGAAAAACATCAAAAATCTCAAGGTTACAAGTCAATCTCCAGAGATCTTGAAATTCTTTTGTCCACGGTGCGCAACATAATCAAAAAGTTTACAACCCATGTCGCTATAGCTAATCTCCCTGGATGTGGACAGAATAGAAAAATTTATGAAAGGTTACAACGCAGGATAGTCCAGATGGTGGATAAACAGCCCCAATCAAGTTCCAAAGAAGTGTCACCGCCAACTATGCATCAATGAAACGCTCCCCTAATTTGTAATGTGATCTCCTGCTATCTCCCAGCATGGACTAACAATGCTCTGCACTCTCCCAGTCATGACTGTACTTTAATGGTGAGGGCAGGATGGAGCATTGCTAGTTTTTGCTGGAAGATAACAGATGAACCTATTACACTAACAGGGAACAGACCTAAAATGTCAAATCTTCACTGCTATTAAAATGTATTAATCTTAGGAGGTGGGTAGTATACAGCATGTGAATACTCCACAGCAGCAGTATAGCATGGCTTTGCAATTCACTAGCCGTCCAGTACACTAGACTAGAGTGAGTATAAAAATGTGAGGCCCAGGAGAGGTGAGTTAACATAACAAATAGTCTTACTCGCCTCTCCTCGGCTCCATTGCAGTGTCTAGTGCTGTCCCCAGTCCTCTTCCGTCCTCCTGAATGACCTCAGCACCATTGGGGACTGCTGAGGCCTTGTGTCTAAGTGTCATGATTTCTGCAACATGGGGCCTCAACCTTAGAAAACACAACTTAGTAAAAAGATTATGTTAGTCACTGGGTGGGTGGATCTTGCTTTACCCTGTGATGTAGAAATAGCATTAACCTACTGTCCCTCACCTGTCTTAACTTAAATGACCTCACACTACTCCATCCCTAGTCCCCTCATTCAATTACTTTCACACCTACGTACATTCTGAAGTACTGCCCCTTATCCCTCTTCTCTCTCTTCTCTATCTCTGTTACCCTTATCTCTCCTCAGAGTCCCAGCACCAACAGTCATGTAACCAACTTCATTTTGCACCTAGCATACTTAACCAACGCCTTACCATACTATACTAACTCTTATCCTCCCCCTCCGACGCTGCAGCCATGTAACCATCTTCATTTTGCACGTAGTCCACATAGCACCTAACTATATCAATGTTCTCACTGATTCCCCCTTTGTTCCTGGGTCAATTAGAGTCCTTATGGTTCCTTACAGGCATATCACCAGTTTGTCACTCTGTCCATGGGATGCTCCCAGGTCTTATGTCAAGCATATATAGCAGCATCTGTTGTTCAGCAAGGGTCTAAGCATATTTTCATCCTGTTAGCAAGTAGTTAAGGTAAAGATAATATTCAGTGGAAAGTCTGAAGTACTTCAGAATGATTATTGACAATGGGATCTTTATTTTGTAATAATGTATATTATGTGAAAGAAAAGTAACATTAAATTAGAAGAAATATAATAGCTTTTTATTAAGTTTAAAGAAGGAAGCACAAATGTACTCCCCACAATTATGCTTAACAAAGTCAATAAATTGTATATACTTTGCAAAATCAGCCTTCTTAGAATGCATCTGCCTACAGATGCCAAAAAAATAGATGCTCATAAAGTGAATATCTTATGGATTGCTGGCTCTTTATTTCCCTGAATTTACTTTTCCAGCTTATTCAGGTTTAAAAGTACAGTTTATCTATATTAATTTATTATATACTGGATATATTATATACCCTTTGTCAGTAAAATCACTTATAATTATTATGTATATATTTGTTTATAGTGAAATATAATTCTTAGCCATAATCATATGTTTATTACCCATTTTCATTTTTCATTTATCCATGTATTATGATACATTCTCTAGCCCCAGTCATATGAGCATGATGTCCGCCCTCTCATTACTCATTAACATTATTTCTTCTTTTTAGTGCTATATTTCATAACAATCATAGTTCAGATCAGTCCTGCACCCTACACAGAAACATATGACTCAGAGCGGGAGATCGCTACACACATGCACAGTAGCGATCTACGAACGCGAATGAAACATTTAGCATTACCAATTCTTAATTTTTTTGTTTTCTTTCTTTTCTTTTTTTTTTTTTTTCTCAATTTAAACCTTTTTTTTTTTCTCAATTTAAACTTTATCTTTCAATCAAATTCTTTTTTTTTTTTTTTTTCTTTCCCTTCTCAATTAAAACTTTATCTCTCAATCGAATCTTTCCCCACAAGTTTGAACCCCTCCCCCTAGGGGTGGTCCCATTTCACCATACCTTTATAAGCCTTTCTGAAAGTGGTCTCCACATTTGCCTCTCACTCACTTCAGATCTCACAGCCTACCTCCTCAGGCTGGTAAGTACCAAAAAACATTGGTTTAAACCTTTTTATGTATAGTTTTTACTCTTATGTGCAGTTTGATTTTATATTGCATTTATTAGCCTTTTAGCTTTACTTATTTATTATTTATTTTTTTGAGTACATTCATTACCACTATTTATTCATTCATTTATTTATTTATTTATTTATCTATCCATGACAATACTTTCTGGTGGGATACTTTTCTTTTATCCCATAGAATGGTATCATTAATTTCACTGGTTCTAAATTCCAATTACTGACTCTTTACATGTGTATTCTTTTATTGTTTTTATGTTTAGTCTCTTGTACACTTGATAAAGGAGATCTGATTTCCCCGAAACGCGTTGTGTTATTTGAGTATAATAAAGCATCTTTGGTGAAGCGCGGTCCCCACACCTCATTTTTTGGGAGATTCTCCTACCAATCCACTATTTGTCAGTAAAGAGGATAGAACAAGAGTCCGTTGACAATTTTGCTGGACAGAAGTTTATTTTAAAGCTTCTATTCTAAGAGAAGTAGATGAGCATGCAATAACAATGGACTTATGTCCCCTAAGAAATTAAGAATTCAGGTTGAGAAACTTACTGCTCCCCATTGCATATGGAAAATTCAGCTATATATTTGGTCTGTGTACTAGATCCTCCACACCCCTCATTAATATGCACAAACATGGTCTAGTTCTTCTTAGCCTAAAAATCTCTAAACATTCTTTTACACAAGAATAATAATAATAATAATAATAATAATAATAATAATAATAATAATAATAATAATAATAATACATTTTATTTATATAGCGCCAACATATTCCGCAGCACTGTACAACTTGTAGGGTTCAAGTACTGACAAAAAAGATACATTACAAAGAAATAGTCAATTCACACACTGGGAATGAGGGCCCTGCTCGCAAGAGCTTGCAATCTATGAAGTAGAGGGGATGACACAAGAGGTACAAGCAATGCAACAGACGTAGCATTGCTTGTACAATGGTCAGACAATTCTGTAATAGAGGTTACTGTCATTACACACATATAAAGCTGTATGAGCCATCACCAGTCGTGTCCTTTAACATGCAGATGGTGCCTGGACATATAAAGCTAGTCTGATTCGGCATCATATCTTGTGAGGTAATGTTGAAGCATAAACAGAGGAGGGTACGTTTTAGGGATTCTAACTACGGAATGGTTTACATTAGGAGTTGTGATAGGCCTGTCTGAAAAGATGTGTCTTTAGTTTACGCTTGAAGCTGTGGAAATTGGGGGTTAATCTGATAGTCTGGGATAGAGCATTCCAGAGAAGTGGTGCAACTCGGGAGAAGTCTTGTATACAAGCGTGGGAGGTTTTGATAATAGAGGATGTTAGTCTTAGGTCATTGAGTGAACAGAGAGTACGGGTTGGGCGATAGACAGAGATGAGGGAGGAAATGTAGGGAGGTGCAGCATTATGGAGAGCCTTGTGAATGAGGGTGATAAGTTTATATTGTATTCTGTATTGAATAGGCAGCCAATGTAGTGACCGGCGCAGACCAGAGGCATCGCTGTAGCGTCTAGACTGATAGATGAGCCTGGCCGCCGCATTCAGAATAGATTGTAGAGGGGAGAGTTTAGTAAGGGGAAGACCGATTAGTAAGGAGTTACAGTAGTCAAGGTGAGAGTGAATAAGGGCAACAATAAGTTTCTTTAGTGTATTTGTGGTAAGGAAAGGGCGGATTCTGGAGATGTTTTTGAGGTGGAGATGACAAGAGTGTGTGAGTGATTGGATATGGGGGGTGAAGGAAAGGTCTGAGTCAAACAAAACCCCGAGGCAGCGGGCATACTGCCTAGGAGTTATGGTAAGGCCAGAGACTGCAATGGAGATATCAGGGACAGATCTATTAGATGGTGGAAACAGCAGTAGTTCAGTCTTTGAGAGATTCAGTTTCAGATAGAGCGAAGACATGATATTTGAGACAGCAGAGAGACAGTCACTGGTGTTCTGTATTAGTGCAGGGGTGATGTCACGGGATGACGTATATAATTGGGTGTAATCAGCATAAAGATGGTACCAGAAGCCAAATCTAGTGATGGTTTGTCCAATGGGTGCTGTGTAGAGGGAGAAGAGCAGGGGACCTAGGACCGAGCCCTGAGGAACCCCAATGGCAAGGGGAAGAGGGGAAGAAACAGAGCCCGCAATTGATACACAGAATGTGCGGTCAGAGAGATAAGAGGAGAACCAGGAAAGAGTGGTATCTGTGATGCCGACAGAGCGGAGCATAGTGAGAAGGAGTTGATGGTCAACAGTGTCAAATGCTTCTGAGAGATCTAGAAGAATAAGAAGAGAGAAGTCACCTTTGGATTTAGCCATCAGGAGATCATTGGAGACTTTTGTGAGGGCTGTTTCAGTAGAGTGCAGAGTGCAGAAGCCAGATTGTAAGTGGTCAAGAAGAGAGTTATCAGAAAGATAGCGGATTAAACGAAAATAGACCAAGCGTTCCAAGATCTTGGAGATAAAAGGAAGGTTAGAGACAGGTCGATAGTTAGCAGCACAGGACTGGTCAAGGGAGGATTTCTTCAGTGGGGTTATGACAGCATGTTTGAAAGAGGATGAGAAAATTCCAGGAGAGAGAGAGAGGTTAAATATTTTAATAAGGTAAGTCGTGACGGCAGGCGACAGAGATTGGAGAAGGTGTGAGGTTAAAGGGTCACTACTGCAGGTCGTAGGGCGAGAAGAGGAAAGTAGCTGAGATACTTCCTCCTCTGTAACAGATTCAAAAGAAGAGAATGAACAGTCTGAAGTGCGGCTGGTGATGGGGTCAATGCCACCTGGGGATTGGGCAGTTATTTCCTGACGGATCTTATCAATTTTATCATGGAAATAAGAGGCCAGGTCATCTGCGCTAAGGTCTGTGAATGGCATCTGTACCTTTAGGTGTAAGTAAGGAATGAAAAGTTTCAAATAGCCTTTTAGGGTTACAGGAGAGAGAAGAGATGAGAGTGGTGAAATAGACTTGTTTGGTGAGGTGAAGGGTAGAATTATAGGTTTTAAGCATATATTTAAAGTGGAGGAAGTCTGCAGGTGTACGTGATTTTCTCCAAAGACGTTCAGCACACCTAGAGCACCGCTGAAGAAAACGTGTCTGTGGTGTGTGCCAGGGTTGCTGCCTCCTGCATCTAACCTTTCGAGTGGAGGGGGGAGCTGCCTCATCCAATGCACTCTTAAGGCTTTCATTATAGTGCCTGGTGGCCAGATTGGGACAGGAGAGTGAAGAGATGGGGGACAGAGAGGACTGTAGAGTATCTGAGAGGTGCTGGGTGTTAATAGCACGTAAATTCCTATATGTATGATGAGTAGGTGTGTCCTGTGAAGGAGAGAAAGCACTGATGGTGAGAGACAGAAGGTTATGGTCCGAGAGTGGCAGAGAAGAGTTAGTAAATTTAGAAACTGTGAGGAGTCGATGGAAGACAAGATCAATGGTGTTGCCATCTACATGTGTGGCAGAAGAGGAAAGTTGTGAAAGACCAAAAGACGTGGTTATCGAGAGAAACTGTGAGGCAGCTGGGGAGACAGGGGTGTCAGTGGGGATGTTAAAGTCACCCTTGATGAGGGTAAAAATTTCACTGGATAAAAAGAGGGGAAGCCAAGAAGCAAAGTGATCCAGAAATTGGTAGGGTGAACCCGGTGGATGGATCACAGCTACACGTAAGGAGAGTGGGCGGAAAAGTCTGATAGCATGTACTTCAAATGAGGGGAATGTGAGTGAGGGTACCGGAGGGATGGCCTGAAAAGTGCACTGCGGTGACAGAAGTAACCCTACCCCTCCACCCTTCCTGTTGTCAGGCCTAGAGGTGTGTAAGAATTGTAGAGCACCATGAGACAGAGCAGCAGGGGAGGCCGTATCAGACTGCTGGATCCAGGTTTCAGTGAGGGCAAGCATGTTGAGAGATTTGCTGAGGAATAAGTCATTAATATATTCTAGTTTGTTACACACTGAGCGGGAGTTCCAGAGAGAACAGTTAAAAGAGACAGGAGAAAGATAAGGAGAGGGAACACGGCAAATATTGATTAGGTTTGTAGGATTCCTGTGTGTGTAAGAAGAGGAAAAATTTTGGAGAGAAGGAGGGCCAGGGTTTGGCGAGATGTCCTCAGCAGCTAGGATGAGCAAAATGGACAGAGACAGAAGGTGGTTCAGTGATTTATGTGGATGCTTATGTTTGGTTTCACTGCTAAAAGCAGTATAGGGATTAGGGTGGTTGAAGAGAGTGAAAAGTGTGTGAGAGCTGTACATGGGAGAAGGCAGAAGAGAAGGACTGAAATGGATAGTGTGCACTGGTGGTAGAGATGAAGGGGAGTTCTGCAGGAAGACAATTGCTAACACAGTAAGTGACAGTGCAGCTATATCATACCATGTGTTAAAGCTTGTTGTTTTGGTTTTAAGTTTACCTGGTATTCTTCCATGGCTGGCCTGTCTTGTGCCCTGTCTAAGTGCCATGTATAAGTGCACTTTGGGCACTTAAACTGTTGAGAAATTAGAAACTGTTTAGAAATTATACATGCTATATACTGTATGTCTATGACATATATACCGTATTTTTCAGACTATAAGACGTACCGGACCATAAGACGCACCTAGGTTTTAGAGGAGGAAAATAGGGAAAAAAATTTAGAAGCAAAAAATGTGGTAAAATATTTAATTTATGGGAGTTGTAGTTTTGCAACAGCTGCAAGGCCACTTTGATAGGTGGCCCTGCAGCTGTTTGGGGAAGCATAGGGTGTCTTTTTTTTTGCGGGGCTAGGTGTACTTTTTAGTTATGCCATTTTGGGGAATGTCTATTGCTTTGATCATTTTTTTATTCAAATCAGAGGCAAAACAGTGAAATAAACAGCAGTTTGACACTTTTGATACTTTTTCCCACTACGACGTTCACCCAATGGGAAAAATATTTTTATAAGTTTGTAGACCAGGCATTTTCAGACACAGGGATACCTAATGTGTATGTGTTTCACAGTAATATTCTACTTTTATATGTATTCTAGGGAAACGGGGTGATTTAGAACTTTTCGTTTTTTATTTTTTATATATATATATATACAGTGCTGGCCAAAAGTATTGGCACCCCTGCAATTCTGTCAGATAATACTCAATTTCTTCCAGAAAATGATTGCAATCACAAATGCTTTGGTAATAATATCTTCATTTAATTTGTCTTCAATGGAAAACCACAAAAAGAATTGTCAAAAAGCCAAATTGGATATAATTCCACACCAAACATAACAAAGGGGGTGGACAAAAGTATTGGCACCCTTTGAAAAATCATGTGATGCTTCTCTAATTTGTGTAATTAACAGCACCTGTTACTTCCCTGTGGCACATAACAGGTGGTGGCAATAACTAAATCACACTTGCAGCCAGTTGAAATGGATTAAAGTTGACTCAACCTCTGTCCTGTGTCCTTGTGTGTACCACATTGAGCATGGAGAAAAGAAAGAAGACCAAAGAACTGTCGGAGGACTTGAGAAGCAAAATTGTGAGGAAGCATGAGCAATCTCAAGGCTACAAGTCCATCTCCAAGACCTGAATGTTCCTGTGTCTACCGTGCGCAGTGTCATCGAGAAGTTTAAAGCCCATGGCACTGTGGCTAACCTCCCTAGATGTGGACGGAAAAGAAAAATTGACGAGAGATTTCAACGAAAGATTGTGCAGATGGTGGCTAAAGAACCTCGACTAACATCCAAACAAGTTCTAGCTGCCCTGCAGTCCCAGGGTACAACAGTGTTAACCCGTACTATCCATCAGCGTCTGAATGAAAAGGGACTCTATGGTAGGATACCCAGGAAGACCCCACTTCTGACCCAGAGACATAAAAAAGTCAGGCTGGAGTTTGCCAAAACTTACCTGAGAAAGCCAAAATCTTTTTGGAAGAATGTTCTCTGGTCAGATGAGACAAAAGTAGAGCTTTTTGGGAAAAGGCATCAACATAGAGTTTACAGGAAAAAAAAAGAGGCCTTCAAAGAAAAGAACACGGTCCCTACAGTCAAACATGGCGGAGGTTCCCTGATGTTTTGGGGTTGCTTTGCTGCCTCTGGCACTGGACTGCTTGACCGTGTGCATGGCATTATGAAGTCTGAAGACTACCAACAAATTTTGCAGCATAATGTAGGGCCCAGTGTGAGAAAGCTGGGTCTCCCTCAGAGGTCATGGGTCTTCCAGCAGGACAATGACCCAAAACACACTTCAAAAAGCACTAGAAAATGGTTTGAGAGAAAGCGCTGGAGACTTCTAAAGTGGCCAGCAATGAGTCCAGACCTGAATCCCATAGAACACCTGTAGAGAGATCTCAAAATGGCAGTTTGGAGAAGGCACCCTTCAAATCTCAGGGACCTGGAGAAATTTGCCAAAGAAGAATGGTCTAAAATTCCAGCAGAGCATTGTAAGAAACTCATTGATGGTTACCGGAAGCGGTTGTTCGCAGTTATTTTGTCTAAAGGTTGTGCTACCAAGTATTAGGCTGAGGGTGCCAATACTTTTGTCCGGCCCATTTTTGGAGCTTTGTGTAAAATGATCGATGATTTGACTTTTTTTTTCATTCTCTTTTGTGTTTTTTCATTGTAAGCAAAATAAATGAAGATATTATTACCAAAGCATTTGTGATTGCAATAATTTTCTGGAAGAAATTGAGTACTATCTGACAGAATTGCAGGAGTGCCAATACTTTTGGCCAGCACTGTATATATATATATATATATATATATATATATATATATTTATTTATTTTATTTTATTTTTTTATTTAACTATTTTATTAGTCCCCCTAGGGGACTTGAACCTGCAATCATTTGATTGCAAGTCCCATAGACTGTATTGCTGTCTATGGGAGATTCACTACATTACTATTGCGGCTGGTCATAGACCAGCCGCAATAGTAATATTGCTATGACAATTAGGCTCCCGGCTGTCACAGGAACAGGTCGGCTCCTGCACACAGTATTATGCCTCATAGTAGCCCCTTCACATAGTATTATGCCCCATTGTGGACCACCCATGAACAATTATTATACTCTGGGGTCTTTTCAGACCCCAGAGTATAATGATCGGAGACCCAGGGCGTGCTTAGAGGTAGTAATGCCCGAGATCAGAGTGGACTCTGATTATGGGCATTAGCTCTGGGTATCTGCTGTAATGTACAGTGGAGACTCTTTAGCTATGGCGACCGCTCTGCAGCAAAGCGGCCGCCATCATCTTTACAGACCCAGCATCCGCTGTAATAGCACGGCAGATACCGGGATGGGTTCGTGCCGCCGGGAACACCCTCTCCTACAAGCCCAGGGCCCACAGCATCGCCACACTCCTGCTGCTACAGGAAGCCCTGCTGCAGGAAGCCGGAGGCGACAGGAGTAGGGTGATGCATTCGTACTATAAGACGCATCCCCCCCATTTACCTATAAGTGTGTCTTATAGTCCGAAAAATACGGTAGTTTTTTTTTTAATGATGTAAAGATGTAAAAAAAAAAAAATAAAAAAAAATCTACCAGTGAATAAAAACCCAACCAGTACTGGGGAAAAAAAGTCAAAGATCCAAGCAAAATAGTTCCTAATACGGTTTGCCCACTGGTCCCTTTTTTAAAACCCTGTTGTAAGTTTGTTCCAGTTCAAAGTCTATTCCAAGCCATTGTTGTACCACCGACGACTGATTATCCTGACTATGCTCCTCCCTTGATCCTTATGTTCTTTCTTGTTGTTGTTCTTTTGTGACCGGTTTCCAGTCTTGTGGCTGTAACCAGTTCCATCCATATAAGCAAGTTCCTGCTTCTGGCCACAATAATGAACTCTATATTCTCAGTTACAGCTCACGGTTATTCCTGGTGTCTATGTTCCTCATTCTAGCTCCGGGTACTTTTCTGATACTTGTGTTCCTGGTTCCAGCTCTTAATACATTCTTGGTGTTTATGCTCTTGGTCTGTTTGAAGTGTTCATTTTCCTGAAGGGGTACGATCATAATGAAGTACATAAATTGGACTGTACACACCCTAGATACTCACTGCCACAGCCACTTATCTGACAGATTCCTCCCCAATAAAACTATCATACATGATATAGACTTGTCATGGAGAAGTCTGTAGTTACACATCAATAATAAAAGTTGACAAAAATGTTACCTTTTTCACTTCCACAATAATAGCTAATTTACATATATTTTATTTGGTGGGCAAATAAAAAAAAAAAAACAACAAATTGATCAGGGGCACAGCAGCAATAAAAATTATATGTGTCATTTTTCATTTTGTACTTGGTGATAGGTCCTCTTTAACAATTGAACACCAGTTCTTGACCCTGCTGGCTTATTTCTGTAAGTGTTGCTCAAGCCAATCTTGTTGTTACATAAAATCAGGCTTACAAAATGGAAGCTGTCAAGACAAGAAAGCGATATAGTTTCATTTTTTTTTCTTGTTCCTGCATCTGCATACCTATTGTACTGCTTTTCCAGAAGATAAAAAGGCACTCTGCTGAGTGTCAATGAATTTTCAGGTACACAGTTGAACGTGTAAGTATTTATAGCACTTTAGGATGTCAGTAAAACAAAAATGAGCTTTGTAACTGCTACTGCATAAATCTGTAAAAAGCCCAGCTTGAATTCTAGTGTTGTGATCTGTGGAAAACATTAAAAAGCAATAAGAACATGGAATGCTACCTATAATCAAATAATCATGCTTGAGAATGACTGGCATTTCTCTCATGAAGCCTCGGTACAGTCTAACCAATTAAAATTCAGTCTTTTCCAAATCAAGTAAAGTCTTTTTGACCTTCTGTTATAATGCAATCAAGGCAATAAGAGTTCTCAGACTGGGTGCTTTTGTTAAGAAAGCTTAGAAACCATAAAACTAGAGTGTATGCAGCGAATTAATATAGCATAATTATGTATTAAGGTTCGTGTTGCATTTTCAGACCTGTCGACAGACAAATTACATTTGTATTATTCTACTATGGTTTTGTCACAGTTTTACTTATTAATTTTCCACTTTTTTATTTTATTTTTAAGTCTTGTAGGAATGATACTGTATGGTTAACTCTAAATATACAACAAAGAAGCTGACTGGATATAATGAAAAATACTTAACAGGATTAACTGGGACAGCAGTGTTTATGTTTAGGATGAAGATGAAAATGTAGAATTTAATAGCTTAAAGAAATCAAATGACAAAGGTAAAGGAATGTTCAATCCACTAAAACATGTGGAATAGAAAATAATGAGTAATTAGCATTTTCTACTAATTGTTTGACAGTGCAGATACTTTATTTATGTACTTAATTTATACTTTTTTTTTATTCCTGCTATAATACAGAATCAAATAAGTAATATGACAATACACTAAACTAGTGACATTTTTCTTTCTCATCCAGAATCTGCTTCAGAGACTCCTGATGGAGCCTCCAACTAAGCCAAATGTGAACCTAGCCTTATCTAAGTAGTAAGAAATCCACTGGCATTTTCTATAATCAGAAACAACTCTGTATATGGTCATATGGGCATTTGAGAGGCTTTTCTACGTTGAGGGGCTATTTCCAGCAATTGGATAACTCTGCGCAACAAAATTTAGGGAAATGTTCAACTGCAACTGGGAAGGTAATATTAATATAGTGATTTTACTATATACAGTCTATGGTAACAGCAATCTAAAGACTGCACATTCAAACCCCCTGGTGTACAAAAAATATATTTTAAAAAAATGTAAAAAAAACACGTTGGAAGTAAATAGTTTTGTTTTTGTTTTTCTGCTGCTTTGCCTCCTAAAAAATTGAATATAAAATTATAAAAACATAATACATTACCCCAAATAGTATTAATAAAACCAACAACTTGTACCGCAAAAAAAGAACCTTTAGGCTGAGGCCCCACGTTGCGGAAACACATCTTTATTTGTTGCAGATTTTGTTGCAGTCTTTTGAGCCAAAGCCAACAATGGCTACAAAAACAATAGGAACTATATAGGAAGTTCTTATACTTCTACCTTCTGCTCAATCCACTCCTGGCTTTGGGTCAAAAAACCGCAGCAAAATCTGTGTTTCCGCAACGTGGGGCTTTAGCCTCATACTGCTCCTTTGAAATAATAAATAAATAAATAAATAAATAAATACTGTTGTCAGAATACGATGATGCATACAGTTTATTTAAGGTATTATAACATCACAAAAACAAGGTAAATTTAGTATCACCATAATCGAACTGACATGCAGAATAAACATATCATTACTACTGCACAGTAAACAAGGTAAAAACAAATGCCACAAAAAATGGAACACCTACATCTTTTTTTCCAATTCCACCCCATTCTGAATTTTTATAAAATGGTGCCATTAGGAAACAAAATTTATCCTGCAAAATACAGGACAAAAAAGTGGTCATATTAGCTATGTAAAGAGAAAAATAAAAAGTGTATGAATTTTGGAAGATGGTGAATAAAATTCATTTGCACAGCAGTGAAGCCATTTGGGCGCCGAAAGTAGAACTAAAAGAGAGAGTAACCACTCTGATGCCATGGTTGTATGACAAATGTAAATTTGGACATTTTGGGCCAAAAAAAGCATGCATATTGTAAAAACAACTTCAGGAGAAAATGGCTAAAAAATATTCCCTTGATTATCCATTGAACACTCTGGGAGATGAGGGCAAAGGACGGTTGACCAATGTAAAAAAAGAGAGTTAAGTCAGAGATTTCATTGGAATGTGAGAAGAAATTCAGGTAAATTTTGTGATTTTGCTAACTGTCTCTGCTATACTGTCCCTAATATGGCATAACTAATATAAAATGTTCATTTTGTTTTTTCTTTAACCAAAAATATATTCATAAATAGACTGTTTTCTATCACACTATTGCAGCCTATTTATATACAGAAAACCATTCCATGAAAGGAACAGATCATGTTTTTTGCCATATTTTAGGGAAACCATTAACCAAACTTCAAGAGACCCTAAAATGAACTTTTTGGGTCATATCTACATACATATGTTTGGAGCCATATGAAGGTACAATAGAGCACTATAAATGTCTGCTATTAGCCCAACAATTTATTGGTAAAGCTGTAATTCGAATTTCCTAAATTATTACTATCACTATTATTTATGAATATTTCTAAAATTATATATCTTAATCTGTATATAATCTTATATAAAACAAATCTAAAATAATATAAAACAAATCTAAACTAATAATCATTGATTTTATGCAAAACAATCAAGAATCCTTGAAAAGTAAAGTATTGTTTAGTAAATAACAATTTTATTTTAATAAATTAAAACTCATTTTTTAATTTTATTTTACTTTCTTACAAGTCATGGCGTTCTCTCTTACAAGGCATGTGGTAATTTTAAAGGTCTTATGATACAGAAGATATTTTTATGTGTCGTGTGGCCCACATTTATTAAGGAAATTTATTGCTGAAATCTACTCCCGCATTTCCTGTTTATGCTAATGAAAGATAAGCAATGCTAAACAGTATATTTTGATAAACTGAAGCCGTATGTGCAGGGAAAATAGAACCCAATTAGAAGATTAAGGAGAAAATGCATCAAAGTACAGTATGTGATCCATGTATCTAATGGAAATTATGCATTAATTTTCATTAACATCAGCTGGAGATACTGTTTTGTGCTCATGTATTACAGTGATTACTCTGTGTCATGCTCATCTTTGTTATATTTATGCCATTATGGCACTTTAATATATTCCATTAGAAACATTTCATTACCAGATCTTGTCATGGAGCTCTTTTTAAGGCATTATAAACTTAATGTGAAGCCTTATCTTTAATTGCAATTGGCTTCTCCTCCTGGTGACTGGATACCAGATACTTTCATGCTCTTACCTTCTTATCTACAACTGGTAAGGAAAATATATTCAAGGTAACCTGAAACATAATGTATGCCAATCCTACAAGAAAACACCAAGTGATAGAAATCCAAAAAGTATAGGGCAAACCTGTAATAATACTATTAGAAGTATTCAAAAGGAATATTATGCCTCCTTTAGGAGATTGCCTTTGCAGGTCATATTTTTCAGGTGTGAAGAGTCTTATAGTCTTATATATAAAGTAATAATCTTTCTTATGTTGCCTCTTACTAAGTTTTCTGTTGCTGAGTTATAAGCTTTTAAAACCTTAGATCGCCATATGCAAATTGACATTAACTAGTCGGGGGGGCATGGAGCAGCTTCATCATCAATATTATTATTATTATGTTTACTTATATAGCGCCATCATATTCCGCAGCGCTTTACAGACATTGACAGTCACTGTCCCATATAGGGCTCACAATCTATATTCCCTATCAGTATGTCTTTGGAGTGTGGGAGGAAACCGGAGTACCCGGAGGAAACCCACACAAACATGGGGAGAACATACAAACTCCTTGTAGATGTTGTCCTTGGAAGGATTCAAACCCAGGACTCCAGTGTTGCAATGCTGCAGCTTCATCTAGCCATGCAGTCATTGTGCTAAATCCCACCCTATGGAGCATGCTTGGCATGTCCCTGTTGGACATCAGTCTGATACCTTACCTACCTGCCGACCTAACAATCTGTGGTTTAGTGCTTGGCTATAGACAGGGCCAGCGTTAGGGGGGGGGGGGCAAACTGTGCAATTGCCCAGGGTCCCGTCCACAAAGGGGCCCCCGGGATCCGGAGCCTGATTACTCTGGATCCCGAAGTCAGGCCCGGCCATATCAATAGCAGAAAGGGACCCAGCGTTCTGTGCTGCAGGGCCCCTTTTGAGGTGAGTAAAAAATAACAAACATTTTTACTCACCTGTCATAGGCGTCCGACATCATCTTCTGGCCTGGCCGTCACGTGGGGCATGCTAACAGTGTGCCTCACGTCACCACTTAGGCTTGTGATTGGGCTTCAGCGGTGACGTCCAAAATGCGTGACGTCAGCCACAAGCAAGAGGAAGCCAGCGCCGGCGGGTATAGCAGAGCAGCGCGAGGAGGCCCTTTAGCGGTAAGGCAAGGTAAGTATAACTGTTTGTTATTTTCCCTCACCTCCCCCGGGCCATCGATTATTATACTCTGGGGTCTGAAGAGACCCCAGAGTATAATATAATAATAGCACTAAGGGAGTCTATACAGTAGTGCCACTGGGGAGCATTATACTGGGGGGCCCCCTCTGGATAGCATATTATACTGTGTGGGGCCACTGTGGAGCATTATAGTGGGGAGGGGGCCCTCTGGATAACATATTATACTGTGTGGGGCCACTGTGGAGCATTATAGTGGGGAGGGGGCCCTTTGGATAGCATATTATACTGTTCGGGGCCACTGTGGAGCATTACCAGTATAATGTTCCACAGTGGCCACACACAGTGTAATATGCTATCCAGAGGATCCCTTCCCCAGTATAATGCTCCATAGTGGCCCAAAACAGTATAATATGCTCTCCAGAGGGGCCCCCCAGTATAATGCTCCACGGTGGCCCCACACAGTATAATATGCTCTCCAGAGAGCCCACCAGTATAATGCTCCAAAGTAGCTTCACAGACTATAACATGCGCTCCAGAGCCCCCCACATTATAATGCTCCACAGAGGCCCCACAGCATATAACATGCTCATCAGTGGGCCTCCTCCCCAATATAATGCTCCACAGTGGCCCCACACAGTATAATATGCTATCCAGAGGGCCCCCCAGTATATTATACTGTGTGGGGCCACTGTGGAGCATTATATTGGGGGAGGAGGCTCTCTGGAGAGCATGTTATATTCTGTGGGGCCTCTGTGGAGCATTATAATGTGGGGGGCTCTGGAGAGCATGTTATATTCTGTCAGGCCACTTTGGAACATTATACTGGGGGGTGCTCTGGAGAGCATATTATACTGTTTTGGGCCACTGTGGAGCATTATAGTGGGGGAACCTCTCAGGGCAGTATATTATACTGTGTGGAGGCCATTCTGGAGCATGTTATACTGTGTGGGGTCACTGTAGAGAATTATTCTTGGGGGCATCTGCAGAGCATATTATACTGCATGGGGCCTACTGTGGAGCATTATACTGGGGGATACCCTGGGGAGCATAATATATTATGGGGGGCACTGTGGAGCATTATACTAGGGGGGACCTCTGGGGAGCATATTATACTATGGGCCACTGTGGAGCTTTATACTGGGGGAAGGGACAGTATGGGGAGCCTGTTATACTGTGTGGGGCCACTGTGGAGTGTATTATATTGTGTGGGGCTTCTCGGGAGCATATTATACTCTGTGGGGCCATTGTAGAGCATTATACTAGGGGGAATGTGGAGAGCATATTATACTGTGGGGGACCACTGTAGAGCATTATACTGGGGGAACCCACTGGGAAGTATATTATACTGTGTGGAAGCCATTGTGGAGCATGTTATACTGTGTTAGGCCACTCTGGAGCATTATACCAGGGGGGCACTGTGGGGTGCATATTATACTGTATGGAGCATATTATATTGTGTGGGGCTGCTGGGGAGCATATTGTACTGTCTGGGTCCACTAAGGGGTAGTATACTGTGTGGGCAACTGTGAAGTATTATACTGTGTGAAGCCTTATATACCATGGGGGGCTCAGGGGAGCATTTTATACTGTGTGGGGCCACTGTGGAGCATTATATACCATGTGGGGAAACTGTGGAGGGCTCGGTGAAGCATTTTATACCATGGAGCATTATATACCATGTGGAGCATTATACTGTGGCAGCCTCTGGCAGCCCTGTGTGCTATGTCTGCATCACAGCTCCCTCACTATAATCTTGCACATACGTGTAGTGCTCCATGGCCATGCCATTCCCCATACAGTACTGTGCATGAACTGGCCATGGAGTTATTGGGGCCTGCACAGTACTATAGGGGCTGACAATACTGGGAACATACTAAATAATGCCAGATAGTGAGCACATATGTAAGACTTCAGTGAAGGAGCCATAATGTAGGCTATTAGCAGGAAGCTGTTGGGTGGGGCCCTTCAGTCCGACATTGTATAATGGAGAACTATTATATATAAGGGTGGGTTACTATATATAAGTAGGAAACTTAAATATGAAGGGGATATTATAAGAGGAAGCTATTATTTATAAGACAGGCTATTATTTATAAGGGGGGAACTATTATATATATAAGGCATCCATTATAAGGGGGAGCTATTATTTATAAGAGGGGAACTGTTTATAAGTGGGGTATAATTGTTAAGGGGCTATTAGTGATAATGGGAACTATTATTTATAAGGGTAACTATTATTAATGAGGGGGCTATTATTAATAAGGGAGCCGTATTATTTTTACGGGCTGTCTGTTACTGATAAGGGAGAATATTACTGATACAGGGCACTCTTTATCATTTATAAGGGAGCTATTACTGATAAAAGTGTAATATTATTTTTAAGCAGGGACTATTATTTATAAGGAGGCGCTATAATAACTGATGACTGGGTGCAAAAATCTATTAGGCGGTACAAAGGTGCTCATTTGAATTGTGTGTGGTAAAATGGGGCTTGTTATTACTTTTTTGTTGGCAGAAAGGAGGCGTTATTATAGGGGTTGCCACTGGAAGACAATGGTGTTGTTTGCATATCAGCATTTGGGGCCGCACTTTTAATTTTGCTCAAGGCCCCACTTTGTCTAAAACCGGCCCTGGCTATAGAAGGAGATGCATGATATGATAGATATCATATATGATAAATAAGACTGCTGTACCGACACACAGACTATAGGTAATGTGTCATTTTTTCCACACACTGAATACTGTAAAAACAATTGCAGTTTTTTCTCAAATTTCACCCCATTCTAATTTTTTTTCTAGCTTCCTAGTTCATTGTATAGAATATGAAATGGTACCATTATGGAGTATAATTTTTCTCACAAAAAATAAGCCTCATGCAACTCTGACTGAAATAAAAAAAAAATATATATATATTAGCTTTCAGAAGGTAAGGAATAGAAAACAAAAAAAAATGAACAAAATAGCTGTGGTTAATAGCAATACAGAATCACTTGGATACATACTATAGCACACGTTACAGACCTGATAATATCCAAATATGGATACATACCTGTTATACATAGACCTGGATTAAATGGTCAGTAGTGTATCTTTTCAACAAATTTGGCATAAATCAATGGTACAAGTAAATATAACAAACTATATAATAATCTTATCTGAGGAAAAATACAACTTTTTTACAGATAAGTTGGAGCTTTGTGAGAGAAGCAGAGGCACAGAGAAACAGAGGCTGCTAGAGATAGTAAGTATGTTTCTCATAAAGTGTTTTATTAATATCATTACTATTTAATACAGTAGTTCCGGAATGCCCTGAATGACACTACTGCAGCTTCTGAGTAAGTTAGAGAGCAAAATCTTTTTTTTCCACGTGCTATCTGAGGGAGATTTCATAACAGCTAGTCTCTGCTTACCAACTCATAAAAAAGTGAGAATTACAAATAAAATCCTGCGCATGCACACACATATGGCAGCTTATCCTGAAAAATCATCTGCAAACTCAAGTACTCTGTAAGAATGTGACTTTCAAAAACACTATAAGATAGTGAACCATAATATGAATCGTACAAGAGCAGATTAAAATCATACATCATACAGTATGTAATATACACTCATAAATATATATATTTACATCATACATCAGCAGGCTACCTAGTGCCATTTACCTGTCAATGTATGTATTTTACCTATGCGGTATCACCTTGTACCTGTTAATGGACAGATGGATTTTCTATTTTATATTCTATCTATCTATCTATCTATCTATCTATCTATCTATCTATCTATCTATCTATCTATCGTGACAGGACAAGGAGGAAAGTGGTAGAAGGAGTATACATTTCTCCCAGGTTCTTGTCATATTCCTTCTAAAAGCATCTGGGAAACGTGTGTTCCTTGCTGGAGGGTTTCACCTAAACCCTGGTAAAAGCTCTGGCTGCTGGAGTAGGTAGAGTTGGGTGTGCCTCTACTCCATTCAGCCACTTCAGATTTTGGGATGACTGGGGGTTAATTCCTTGTTTCCTGAAGTGTGCGTATATAAGGGCAGACAGCGCACAGGTATTTGGCTCTCTCTGCTCCTGGGAAACCGCTGTGACCTATAACTGCTGTGTAGTGTGTTTAGGGAGCTGTGCAGTAGGTCCAGCTCTTTCTAGTTAGATACCTGTATTGTAGGTAGTGGCCGGGCGGCTAGGATTTTATTTTGTATTGTTATTGTTTTGTTTTCTTTAAAAACAATAATAAAACTGGTTGCGGCCAGTTGCACCATACTTGACTGGACTGGACTTTTATTGCTGTGCCAAAAAGTGCTTGTCTATCTGAAGAGACAACAATACCTGAGCTAATTCCGTTACGCTATCTATATATACTGTGAGAAGGTGACTCGCAGAGTGCTGGAGTCGCGATATATCAGCCCCCGTTTTTTGTCATATGGCTGGTCCAGGGCGGGTTTTGAGTAGGCCCCAGCCCAGGTGTGAGTCCTGGGCTCATTACTGACCCATATAGGCCTACAGAGCCTGCACTTCAGAGCAGATCCTGGAAGTGAGAGGAGCCGCTCTGGGTCTGTCCTCAGTTACTGTCCTGTCTGGTTCGTGTGGCTGGAGCAAGCCACAGGTATAGTGAGGTTTATTACTGTTTAGCTAGAAGCTCAGACGAGCAGGAGTTTGTTTATTTTTGTGCCTGAAGTAAGGCTGTATTTTATTTATTCCTAAAGTGGAGGATTATTTATTTTGCCATTTTTGCAAATAAACCTGTTTGCACCTGAGCTTTGTGTCCCTGTCTCTGACTGTTTGGGTCTGTACCTTTGCAGCTACCAAACTGCCTCTGCCACAATGCTTCCACTGACAGTATTAGATTATTAAATGTGGACTATAGAACCACAGTCAGGAGAACTGTAACATACTGTGCTTAAAATAATTGCCATATCTCGCTAGTAGTAATATATAGACAATAAGAAAGCTATCAACCGATACTCAGATCAATAAATCTCTTTAAAAATACAATGAAGGATATTCAATGAAACTTAATGATAACTTTACTGAAGGAAAAGCAAGGTGACTTATCTTTGCACTAAAAAATTCTAACAAACAATTGGTTTTACTAATGAAAAGAAGTCCGTCACCATCAGCCAGGCGCATATTATTGCTCTTTTTAATACACACAGATTTCATTGGGAGCTGAATTAGAAACATGTTCAGAAGTCTAAAAAGAACATTTTGTCTGCTTGGATTACAATGCCGTTTTGTCATACTTAGCTATTCCAGTGTGTGGAGGTTTCAGTACAGCTGAAGAGGTGAAATATGATTGGAATCTAAAAGTCTTTATTATGGGACAAAAGTCAAATTTAGACTAGTCATTCATTCAAGAGTTTCATTGAGTTGTGACTACTATGTGAATATAGAATTATAATTGAATCTGAATTTTTTGGGATATTTGAAACAAATTCAATTTGTGTTGAAATAATTAGCTTATCTATAGCAAGGATCTATTTTTTGTTTTATATATTTGCTATGATGGTAGTAGTGCCCTGCACAAACTCAGTCTACATAGTTGGAATTTTAGTGGCTAGCAGCCTTGCATCTGGCTTGCTTCCTGGATTCCCTTTTTGCCTGATTCTGCTTCGATGTCCCTGGTTGGATTTGTAACCCTTGGCTTGTTTCCCAGATATTGCTTTCGTCTCCTGTTTATGCTTATGTCCTCTCCTGGTTTTGACTCTGCTGGTACAACTTCTCTTGTCTCCATGCCACTTTGTAAGTTTTAGTGGACTTTGTGTTGGTTTCTGCAGCAGTGCAATTATTATTAGTACATCTATCTGTTTGGTGACAATTTAGATTCCCAGATTCAGCGCAAGTCCAACTCTTCTTGCAGTAAGCTATGGTGAAGGCGTCTGAGGGGTCTGTCTTGGCTCGCAGAGTGTGCTAGTTTTAGATGGGCTGATAGCTGTCTCTACTGCTCACAGTTATCTCCTGCTATTGCTTTTATTGTGGCCTTGCATCTAACCATAACTGTATGGATTTGTGGTACCATACTACAGTATAGAATTTATATATAAATATTTTTGTAATGTCCAATAAAATATTAATGCTTGAGTGGGGATTAAACATTTTTATTGTAAGAGCACCTTAAGATGAATTAATTTTCATATTAATACATATTAAGTATATAAGGTAAATCATGTGTCCACTTGTGAATACAGTATATCTTATAATAAAAATGTAGATAGATACATAGATAAGGATGGAATTACCTTTTGTTTGAGTTGTGGAGATGGCACTTGCCTGTGATGTCACCCAAGATATGATACTTACCTAGCGTGACAGTTGAGTATATTCTGATAGGGCAACAAATATAAGCTTAATGCTTTATTTGAAAGATTGGAAGCATTCCACTACAGGTGGTGCCACCCAATGTACCTGGATGCAGCTATAGCATCTACTTTACAGTGCTATCACCATGCACTAGGCAACACTTCCTCAACTTTCTGGTTGACTCATTTATTTGTGAGACATTTTATGGAACTTCTTTTGAATTAAAAATGTAAATGTGAACACATTTATTAGACTAGTGTCAGTCAATTCGAACTATTTCAGCAGGACTGCCCATTAGATGTTTGGCCAACAATCGTTCAACACAGTTTGGTGAAAGAACCGATTGGGTAACGTGCCTGAAGCTATGTTCTCAAGTGACATATCATCAGAGGTGTTTGGTAGGAGCTTATTTTACTTCCCCCACCCCCCATTAAGAACACATGCAAACTCTGATGGACGAAATGTACATGTTTATGGGGGTGTCAGGTGGAATAGCTCTTGGCTGAGTGAGCAATTGGCTGGCTGCTATTGAAGGTATATGGCCACTTTAAGTCATAGATCAATAGCTTCATGAGCCTTGTTTACAGGATTTTTACTGTATATCTGGTACATGTTGGTATCACCTGTGAATGAGCCAAAGCAGTTCTGAACTATGTTGAGGTGGCACAATGCTACTGGTCTAGCATTGGCTTCTTATATATTTAGATATAAATACAGTATGTGATTATATCTGTACCAAAATCAATATCTAGAAGTTGTAAATGCTTAAAAATATACAATAGCATTAGTCTTTACGTTCTGCAGGAAATGTTAAAGCGGTTGTGCTGTTATAGACACTTATCCCCTATCCACCGGACAGGGGATAAGTACCTAATCACTAGGGGCCTGATCACAAGGTCCACCTGTGATCAAGAGAATGGGGGATCTAGAGTACTACTACGGCCTCCTTGTGAATGGAGCACCAGTGGGATTACATGACCGGTGCTCCATTCACTGTTATGGGGCTGTGGACGCTGCCAGAGATTACAGTCCCAGCAGCCCCAAAGCAGTGAATGGAGCACTGGTCATGCAAGTGCACTGGTGCTCCATTCTCAAGAAGGCTCTAGGAGGATTTTTGATCCCCTGTTTGGTCCCAAGCGATCGGGACCCCAGAGATGAGACACTTATCCCCTGTTCTGTGAATAGGGGATAAATGTTCATAATGGCACAACCACTTTAATGCTTTCCTTACTGTATTCATTTCAGAAGTTTTAGACACATTAGATATACATTTTTGGATTAATGTTATCATTCATAATTTGCACACAAGTCTTGTAGTTGTTTAGTCAGGTCAGCATGAATCATTTAAGTGCAGTGACAAGAGATACAACAAAAACATGAGTTAGAAAGGGACACCGTACAGTAGTGGAAGTACAGTAGCCAAATGCAGTAGAAGGGGAACCAAGCTAATAAAGAACAGGAAACAAAGAAGATCAGAAATCCAGACACGGTCACAGTTTCTGGTATGTGATCCTAACAAGGCACACTAGCCACTTTTGTTGAAGTGGGAGGCACAGACAAGGGTAGTTGTATTTATAGGAATATTTTTATGTCATTATGTATACTATATACCGTATTCAGTACTGATAAGATTACTTTATGTATCAATCTCTTATTTGGTCAATATATTGTGTGATAATAATATTTCAGAACTCCATGGGAGCATCTACTTATAGTTAGCACTGCATAGTATATTATTTAGGCAGTACCGAGTGGAGAAAGCACTACATATATACATACTATATAGAATACCATATTTTTCAGACTATAAGATGCACTTTTTAGCCATGGAAAAAGTTAGCAACAAAGTGGCTGTGCCTTATAGTCTGGAGTCAGTTGGGTCAAGCAGCGCTAGATAGCCCTGGCCACTTGCCTAAAGGGGTATTCCAGTTACCTGATGTATTTTTAAATTCTCAGTCAGCTATCTACTATTATCTGTTGACATTATCATGCCATCTGTGGACCCTACTTTCCATTTATATTAGTTTTAGGTACTTTTTTTCTTTTAAAGCATGCTTCTCAGAGCAGTGTTCTGTTCAGTGCATGATATAATGGATGCTCCCATTCTCTGTTTCAGCATGTCTACTATTCCCATAATGCACAGCACCACAATGATGTATACGTGTGAGCTTAAAAGAGTCTTCTCATTGATTGTCTATGACTAGAGCTTCTTTCATAGTAGCGAAAAAAAAACCCTGCATCCCTGACAAATTGACATGTAATATACATTATCAATATAATGTCTAGGAATTGACAGATTCAGGAGTGAACAGACAAAAACAATGCCAGTTCATGCAAACTCTCTTCAGAAGTTGCTCAGCTTGCATGTACCAGGCAGTGTGCACTACTGACGGTTCTGAGACATAGAGAAGGGAGTTACTCCACATAAACGACCAGACAGTGAAATTCACGTACAGGTTGTAACTGTCCAGGGGAGGTGAGAGTAGGTTCCACTCTCTGTGCTCCATGGCTGCTGGCTGCCTGAACCACTACCTCAATAATGACAGCAGTTGGGAGAAACATTTGTAGTGTCCCAATACACTCCTTACTGCCATGATGGAAGTAGTTGTCATATGGTAGGTTTCTCACCAGTGGCGTAACTAGGAATGGCTGGGCCCCAAGGTGAACATTTGACATGGCCCCCCCCCACCACCAACACCCCCCGGCAACCTCCTCCCCGCTAACTGCCCCCACACAAATCGCATTCCCTGCATTTCTGCACACACTATTATGCCCCATAGTGGCCCCTGCACACAGTATTATGCCCCCATAGTGGCCCCTTCACACAGTATTAGCCCCATTATGTGGCATATGTGGACCACCCATGAACAATTATTATACCCCAGAGTATAATGATCGGAGATCCAGGGGAGGATACAAACATAAAAAACAATGTTACTTACCTTTCCCTGGCTCTGGCGCACTCCCCGCTACTTAATAATAATAATAATAATAATAATAATAATAATAATAATAATAGTCCTTTAATAGCCCACAATGGGGAAATTCAGTGTGTTACAGCAGCAAAGATAAGCAGATTCAAATACAAATACAACATGTACAGGAATGTTCCAAGGTGAGAGGCATTACATTGATAGTAGACAGACAAATAGGACGTAGTAGGGGGGGGGGGGGGGGATTTAACAGACAGAAAGATATTTCAGTTCTCTGTATGTATTGATCTCCGCTTGGGTTGGTGTTGGTTGTACAGCCTAACCGCGGTGGGCAGGAAAGACTTCCGATAGCGCTCCTTCTCACACCTAGGGTGGAGCAGTCGGTCACTGACAGTACTGCTCAGCGCGATCACAGTCTCATGCATGGGATGGGACTTCTTCTTCTGCATGGAGCTCACCACGGACAGTATCCTTTTGTCACCCACCACCTGCACTGGGTCCAGTGGGCTCCCCAGGACAGAGCTGGCCCTTCTAATCAGCTTGTCAAGTTTATTTCTGTCCCTGGTTGATATACTGCTCCCCCAGCAGGCCACTCCAAAGAGATGGCTGATGCCACTACCGAGTTTCAGCCTTCTTCAATGTTGGACCAGATGTCACATGAGCCAGGCCGAAATCGTGATGCATGACACCAACCTGGCCCACGTAGCGTCTGGGACGTCACCAAGGAGACCCGAAGGAGACCCTGCACACAGTCTTATTTTCCATAGTGGCCCCTGCACACGGTATAATATTCTAACTTTTATAATATTCCAATTTGTGCCACTCACTAGCTATTATTATACTGTGGGATATCTTCAGACCCCAGAGTATAATAAGTGGAGGGCGAAGAGAGGTGACAAACATGAAAAAACAATGTACTCACCATTCCACACTCCGCAGCCGCTGTGTTCTCTTCAGGCACTTCTCCCTGTAGTCAGCGACCGCTCATTGAGTTTCAGGGGTCATGTGGCGTCATTATACGTAATGACATCAGACACAACCCCTGAGGCCCTGTCAACTGACTTCAGGCAAAAGCGCCCGAAGAGCACAGAGTGGCTGCGGAGCATGGAATGGTGAGTGACATTGTTTTTTATGTTTGTCACCTCCCAGGTCTGAAGAAACCCCACAGTATAATAATAGCAGTTTCGTTTCGGCCGTGTTTGGTCCGATCAAAACTGCTGGGTGAGGACTCGGGCTGCCGTGCCAGGGAAATAAGCCTCGCGTGCCAGGGTTTGCCGAACCCTGTTCTAGGGAGTCTAGTGTGTGTGAGGTAACAGCACCTCCTGTTAGGCCAACACCAGGCAGGATTTCCAGATTTATTGCTGCCAAACCTAGGAGCTGCATGGCGAATCTCACAGATCATATCAAGTACAGATTCTACTAGGACCCTTCACCAGTCTATACAGAGGGGATAACAAGCATACTGCTACTGCCTCCAAGAAGGAGTGAATCTGACAGAAAGGAGCAACTATAAAGGGGCCTTTCTGCATTCCTGGACCTTAAAATAGGCATCCGGTTAAGTCCAGTGCTCCATGGTTTCCAGGCCACATTAGGCCTCTTAGGTCTGCAGCCGGCTATTGGATACTGCGACCCAGTAAATGTGAGTCACCCTCCGGGAGCCAACCGGTGAAGATCCCTCTTTTGTTGCTATAATCTGGACTGTATCTCCCCAAAACCGTAGACTACAAAATCTGAGGAAAGTTGTGTCAGCCTCACCCCTTACCAGTCAGCTCACATGCACCATGCTCAGAGGCGTAGCTAGCAGGGGGGCAGAGGGGGCGGCTGCCCCGGGCCCACTGAATTTTTCGGGGCCCACCCCGGGGCCGCCATTAATACAGCCTTTATTTCTAACTAGATCGGTGTCTGCAGACACCGATCTAGTTACAATGCGTCCTGGTGCTTAACTGTCTTGTAAACCGCAAGCCAATACAGGCCTGCGGTTTACAAGACGCCGAGACCACAGACCGATGTCTGCTTCTCAGCACGGGCGGCGCGATGACATCATAACATCGCGCCGCCCTCGCTCAGACACAGACGTCCTGCGCGTGGACAGTGAGGAAGCGGCGGCGGCTCCATTCATCAGCATCGCAGGTGAGTATGACTTTTTTTGTGTGGGTATATTAATAGTATGAGGGGGAAATCTAACTATAAAGGGAGGATTCATTAGGGGGCATTATGACGATGGGGGGTCCTTTATATAAGGGTTATTGGGGGATCCTTTATATAAGGGTTATTGGTGGGTCCTTTATATAAGGGTTATTAGAGGCTATTATTAATACAAGGGGGAGGTTATTTATATAAGGAGCCATTAGGGGGCATCATTTATATTAGGAGGCATTATGAACATAAGGGGGTAGTCATTGATATACGGGGTCATTAGAGGTGCAGTATTTATGTCAGGGGGAATCAGGGACATAATATGAGGGAGCAATTAATTTAATGAAAGCGGCACTTGGGCTTTATTAAGACTAAGGCCCCACGTAGTGGGCTGCAGGAAAAACCATGGCGGTAACATTGTGGTTTTTCCCGCAGTGCTTTTCACAGAAGGTCCGCAGAGGTTTCCCCTGTGGACTTTCTGTTTTCAATAGAGCTATATGGAAACCGCCGGTGTTTCCATAGGTATAATTGACATGCTGCGATTTCCAAAACCGCAATGGTTTTGGAAATCGCAGTGCGTCTGCTGCACATATTTTTCCGTAATGTGTGGATGGGATTTGCTAGAATGCCATGGTTTTTTTCTGTGGGTTTTCGCCACAAGGGGCCACATCCCATCCCCACTTTGAAGTAAAATATGCGCAGCGGGAAACGCTGCGATTTCCAAAACAGTCGCAGTTTTGGAAATCGCAGCATGTCAATTATACCTACGGAAACGCCAGCGGTTTCCCTATAGATATAATTGAAGCAGAAAGTCCGCAGAGGAAACCTCTGTGAACTTTCTGTGCAAAGTGCTGCAGGAAAAACCGTGATGCGTCGCCACCGCGGTCCCACAGCTGTTTTTTGCTGTGGGATGCTACATGGGGCCTTAGCCTTAAGGAGTTTGACAGCTTATTTTTATTGATGGTCTATCCTCAGAATAAATCATCAATAAGAGATAAGTGATTCCCCACTGATCAGCTGTATGAAGGGGCTATGGCGCCTGTTTATATCACACGCTGTCTGTTTATAGTGACCGTGTGATGTAATTACAGCCTTGTCACATAGATGTGTATAGGATGAGGCTGTAGTTACATTACATGGCCGCTATGAAAAGAATGACACAGAGAAGGGGTCACGGCGCTTACACAGGTACCACAGTTCATTCAAACAGCTGATCCTGGGGGTCCCGGGTATTGGAACCCCAATAATTTTTTTTTCCCTTTGTTTTTTTTTTCCCTTTTCAATTGGGAAATACCTGGGACATTATTAATAAGGGGCACTATTTAAAGGGGGTGCACAGGGAAGTTATTAATTTAAAGATGCACTTAGGGGTGTTATTCATTATGGGGGGTTATATTATATATTTTATAATTGGGGGTAGCAGCAGAATGGGGGCTTTGTGCAGGTTAGGACAATGTGGGTCAGGTGCCTGGAAAAGTGAGGAGCCAAAGATGTCTGTGTTGCAAACTTTACAGAGACTGGAAGAAGTGGTCATGGCCGTCCAGATAAAAGAGACGGGGAATGTGAATGATTAGTCAGAGACATCACTGGTAAGTCACTAAATGTTACTGCACTGTATTCACCCTGTGTAGAGCCGCTATATACCACTATACGCTCACCGTATACTCATAGTATTGGTATACGAACATGTCCAAGTTGGGGGCCCACTTGGACATGTTGGCCCCCCCCTGTGCTGAACCCCTAGCTACGCCTCTGACCCTGCTGTATTGTACATGAGAGACTGTATTGCTGTGGGATATGGCTGCATTTTATGGAAGTTCTCCTCAGTAAAGAGACTTTTGAGTAACAAAGGATGGTGTCTTTTACTGTTCCACTTTGAAAATTGACTTATGTATTAATGCTAAAAGGAGGGCAGTTCAAAGGTAAGTGTTTCTCCCAGACACTGTTAGGGTTTTTGTTGGGGACACTGAGGAGCATTATACTTTGTGGGGGACCCTCAGGACCATTATACTGTGTGGAGACAAAAATGAGGAATTATACCCTAGGGTGGGACTAATGCCCCCCATATAATATAATGTCCCTTAGTGTCCTTCACACACTAAAATGCTTTTTGCAGTTTCCTCTACACAATATAATGTTCCTTAAAGGGATTCTATCATTGGGGAAATGTGTTTTTAACTGACGCAATGTTGGAATAGCCTTTATAAAGGCTATTCTACACCTACCTTTACTTTTCTACTCTTCGCCTCCGTTTGTCCAAAAAAACATTTTATTATCATATGTAAATTATGCTCACGGAGCACCGGGGGCATTCCCCCTGTGCTCCAAGCACTTGGCGTCATCGCCGCAACCCGCCTCCAGCGCTGCTTTTCACGCCCCCTGCATCTGCTTCTGTTCATCTTGCATCTGCTTCTTGCTCCGTCGGCCATTTTTGTTTAGTTTCTTACACCAGTGTACTTCAGAAAAATAGCCGACGGAGAAAGCAGATGCAAGATGAACAGAAGATGATGCAGGGGGCGTGAAAAAGCAGCGCTGGAGGCGGGTTGCGGCAATGACGCGGAGTGCTCAGAGCACAGTGTGCCCCCCACACTGTAAAATGCTTCTAAGTGCCCCCACACAATATGATACTGTAATATTAATGCCCCATACACAGTATAATGCCCATTAGTTCCCCCAGCGAGTATAATGCTCTATTAATATTAATGCCCGCCACATAGAATAATATGCTACATAATATGCTGTTAATAACTAATAGCTAATAACCCTCTTTATCCTCCCTAGCATACCAGTTAGTGATATTGGCCCCTCTACTATACTTTTTGACCCCCCCAGGGAAGGTTAAATTAATCTAAAATATTTTTTCCTAATTTTATTTTCACAAGCCGGGTGTGCATCTTATCGTCCAAAAAAATATTGGCAATTATTTTGTCAACATTTATTGGAATGCCATACTGTATAGAGCTTATCATTAGACACTGGGATGCTTTTTACACAGACTATGGTTGGTGTATAATTTTGGATCTAATTTTGCTTCCTGGGTGAAAAAGGATTAAGGAAATACTATATATATATATATATATATATATATATATATATATATATAAGGATATACTATATGATAATTATTATTATTGTTATTATTATATACTATATATTAACCTTATTTAGTGGCGTTTTAAAAGATAATTTAGAGTGTTTATTTTACTAGTATGAATATGGTTTTATATTTTATGAAATGATTTATAATATATAAGAATATCTACAAATGCTCACACACAGGCTTTTAGGAGTACTGCTGCTATTATTCATATCACAATGCATCTTTGTATAGTCACTTGCTGAGAACACGTGTTACATGTTGATTAAAATGTGGATTATGTAAGGGTAAGCTAGATTCTCCAAAGCATATGGGCCTTCAGTATACAGTAACAGATGTTCTACTAATCATTACTAATATGTGTACAGTGGATGAATTAGGTTCATATACTGTCTTACTGGCTATGAATGCCTTATTTTAAAATTACTATTATAAAAGTATAATTGTATTTGCCAACATAAAAGGAATTAAAAAGTAAAAGTACTCTGGTTAGGTTTTGATTTATTTTGCTTTTATAGACCTAGTTTGGCTAGCATTACGTTATCAGGTTCTGTGCCCCTAATATAGACATGAAGACATATAGCATCTGCTTAAAGCATTTGAAATTCTTACCCTTCCACCGGTATGGGGTACAGATGAGTGTAACTGAGGTGTAACAGACCATGAAAGGTTTCAATTCCAATACCAATCTTTAACTATGCAGTTTTGGTAGGCCTGTGTTTGCAGTTACTTGTTGTAGACCTCCTCTGTTTTAGGATACATGCACACGGCAATATGCATTTCCAGTGTGCTAGCAATGTTTTTCACAGCAAGCACACTAACCCATTCATCTCTATGGCCGCACACACATATCTGTGTATTATCACGGGCACTTGTATACGGCAGTGAGCCCAGGGCTAAACTCAGAACAGGTCGTATAACTGTCTGTTTTGTGACCCAGGCTCACTGAAAGAAGATAGTAGGGTTGTGGAGGTACGGGCAGCACACAGATGGCACACGTGCCATTCAACGTGGACTGACTACATGCATACAGTTATGTGCATGTAGGCTTTAACGTTCTGCTGTTAGGCTGACCACCTTGCATGTAAAACTAGAAGCTGCAACTGGTCTGGCACTAACTAAAGTGAGACATGTGTAAGTATGAATGGCAGATCTTCAGTAGTTGTTATTCATACGTTGATGATGGGACAGAATAAGGTGTCAGAACTTTGTCTGGCCAGACCATCTGATCTAATAGAGTAAGTCATATGTGCAACTGTAATAGGCAGTCACCTCCCAAATGCTGCCTGCACAGAAGTAATGTGTCCTGTGCAGGCAGCCAGAGCGATTACTCATCCCTGCGCAGGCGGCAAGAACGTTTACTGATCCCTGTGCAGGCGGCAAGAACGTTTACTGATCCCTGCTGCTGCCGCTATTGTAATATATTAATGCTAAAAGGGAGAAGGTGAGAGGTAAGTGTTGACCCTGAATACTGTCAGGGTCTTTGTGGGGAATACTGTGTGGAGGCACAAATAATGCCCCCTAAACAATATAATGCCCCCCAGAGTATAAATCTTTTTAATGCACTCCTCACACAGAATAATGCTCCATTTCTTCTGCCTATACATTATACTGTTCCTTAATACCCCCCACACATGCAGTATAATTACCCACATTAATGCCTCTCACATAGTATAATTCTCCTTATAATGAATGATCGGTGTGTAAGTGGATGTTCATCAGTATTTTCTATCTGCTTAACCTTCACCATAAAACATTGTGGTTTGTCTGTATGCTGCTGGGAACTGGTGTTTAAACTTATCCTTGTATCAGTATTTAAAGCCAGGATTAAGAATAGACGGAAAGGTGAGTATCCAAAGGACAGTGCAATAGATAATCCAGGGAAAAGCAGGTTCAGTTACAGGCTGGCAACATATAATAGTGTAGGTAGAATATGTAAGTTTCCTCATACTGTCAGCTTTATCCAATTCTAACTTTCTGTTTTGTTTATGGAAATTTTGCTTTCAGACTTGACACTCAATTTAAATTTTTGGCCTTTTTTTTTTATCTCAGCCTTCTTTGCAAACTCTAGAAATAATCTTGCTTGAAAATCCAAAACTTTTAAGCTACCCTGTCTGCCACCAACAATCATTTCCAGGACATCATATTTCTTTCAAAATCTTCTTCGCCTCTTGACCATGTATTGAGCCATATTTGAATCAATATATGCAGTAAATGTAGATGTATGCCCACTGAAGTGACAACTGATGAAGGCCAGATTGCTGAACTTTCCCTAAAGGTTCATCTAACATTCCATAGAGTTAATATTAAAATCAAATATTAATAATTCAAATATTAAAATCCCAAATTCAAAAAGATTAATTACAACTGACTGTCATGTCCTGTTTTGTTGAGTGTCATCAAAGGCAATCTTTGTTATATCTTTGATATAAAGCTGGAAGCAGATAACACAATGGAAACCTTACTTCCTCCATCTCCTCAGTAACCTTTGCACATGCCACAGAGCGTGTCTCTGATTTTTTTGTTTTCATGTATTATCTTCATGTGGCTTCTGTAAAGCAAATCTCTGTTCATGCTTTTGCAAAATGACACATTATCTTGATTCTACAGGTCAGTGCAAAAATACTAAATTTATGAAGTTTTTGTTATGTCTTTTTGATCACTTTTTATTTCCTTTTTTTTTTCTTCTATGGCATTCACCATATTGGATAAATATTATTTGATCGATTGATATGATTGATTATTTAAGTGCTGACATCCACCTTAGACCTTTTATTTGTAAAATGGGGTTTGAGCAAGTCTGAAATACTAAGGCTAAGACCCCACGTGGCGTCCTGCAGCAAAAAAGCGCTGCGGGAAAAACTGCGGCGGGAACGCATCACGGTTCTTCCCACAGCACTTTAGACAGAAAGTTTGCAGAGGTTTCTTCTGCGGACTTTCTGTTTCAGTTATACCTATGGGGAAACCGCCGGTGTTTCCGTAGGTACAATTGACATGCTGTGATTTGCAAAACCGCGCCGGTTTTTGGTAATCGACATGTGTCCGCAAGAATGGCTACAAAAGAAATGGGAACTATATAGGAAGCTCTTATACTTCTATCTTCTGCCCAATCCACTCCTGGTTTTGGCTCAAACAAACCGCAGCAAAATCTGCAACAAAAAAAACTGCTTTTCCACAACATGAGGCCTCAGCCTTAGACTATGTTCTGTAAGGTTTTTGCAGATGCTGTCAGACATTTTGAAAATGTTGCTTCCTCATACATTGGTTTTCATAATCAAGATGTCCCTCCTTAAGGCTGGGGTCCCATATGGCAAAAACCGCAGCGTTTTACAGTTACTGCATAGCGAATGGGATTCTAGCGCATCCCATCCACACATTGCAGAAAAATAGGCACAGTGGAAACACTGCCATTTTCAAATCCATTGTGGTTTTGGAAATGGCAGCATGTCAAAAATACCTATGGAAACACTGGTAGAAAGTCCGCAGCGCTTTTTTTTGCTGCAGCCCGCTACGTGGGGCCTTAACCTAAAAGTTAAGAAGTATTATGAATTTGTATTGTATACATAATCACATAACATAATGCACCAGGTTTTACAGAAGAATAAAAATGTTTGATTTTCACTTAACTTGAATTAGTTCTAGTGCTTGTAATGAGTTACTCCATATTTTCAACTTTGCAGGATTTTAATAAAACATTCTCATACTGTCCTAATTACTTTGGCAATAATTGAAGTTAATTATTCTAACCATGCATTTATATTTTGGTACTCCATTCAATAATAAATCTGCAAACTTCTAATGTTTGATATATGCTCTCTGATTATGGAGCAAAATGCATCATTTGAATACAGGAAGCAGGAAGAAGAATACAATTATTCAAAATGAAAAGAAATCAGGCACAGAAATATGTGCACGGAATATTAAAATAACTTTTGACAAGCTTCAGAATTTAAGCTGCTTAACAGAAGAATAATTACAGTATTGTTTCTGTGAATCCTTACAGGTTTAACATTTCCTTAAAGTACTCTCTAGCTAGGATTTGTTAACATCAGGGTGAGGGCTTATGTTTGGCACATACAACAAGTACATTTACTGGCATATTTAGTATATTCAGTTGCATAACTCGTCTATAGGCTTCTATGTAATGTGTGGGATATATGTTTCTTTGGGGGATGCCTGTACACAAATAAGTGTAAGCATTTGCACTTTTCAATACAGTATTAAAAAAAAAAAAAAAAAAGGAAGGTGGAGAATATGTCCCACCAATCATTGGGCTAATTGGGACTAATGGTTCTAGGGACCATGCTTGGTGTAAAACCCAAACATAGTCCATAAATTTAAAGGACTATATTTTCTCATTAGGCCAAGGGAGGTCTAAAAAAATAATTTTAAAAAAACATACCCACCTGTCCCCGATGCGCCAGTGTCCTCCTCGAGTGGTCTGGTCTGGTAGGCTGCCTTCTGATGAATTTCTCGTTGACTCTGACATCCCCATTTCCCTTCTTGAGGCTGCTGATTGGCCTCAGCAGACACGTGTGGAGGGTACTTCTGCTGGAAGACCACAATAAAGCTGCAGCTGCAGAACCGGACCACGCAGGGAACCGCTGGAGCACCAGAGAGAGATGAGTGTGTTTTTTTTTTTTTTTAATTTTTTTCACCTCTCCGGCCTAATTAATAGATAAAATTTTAGCCTAGCAATGATTCATAGAAGTAAATAAAAGAATTTTCTGCATGATCCTAGAACAGTCTTGTAGAAATCTTGCAAAGAACCAAGAGAATCAATCTCCCACTGATCGACTCCTTCTTCAACTAAAGACTCACTGAGGGAATGGGGATTGACCAATGGGCGTGGTTTAATATTGTTGGAGGGAGGGGAGGTGGGGATTAGAAAATGGAGATAAATCTGAGGCAGAGGTCTACTTAAATTCCTCTTCATTTTCCATAGTGTGAATGGCCCCTGATACTTTCTTGAGAAATCATTTGCAGAGCTCCAAATTGATTTCTGTCAGGTGATGGATCTACAGCTTGTGACCCTAGTCACCAGGTAAGTTAGTCACAGGTTTAGTGTTTATAGGTGACGTTCTATGACTGTGGTGGCAAACCTTTTACAGACCAAGTGCCCAAACTGCAACCCAAAACACGCTAACTTATCACAAACTGCCAACATGGCAATTTAAACTTAATACTGTGTGGATCCACAATTGTGGACAGTTATGGACCCGCAAAATACAGTTGTATAAATGGAGCTTAACACAGCTTTCAATAATACAAACAACTTTGTACTAAAAGGTAATAGTTAGCATTTGGTACTTTTGAACAATTAAGTTCACTATTTATATTGCACAGGATCTGTTTTATAATGACCGTGCAATGTTATTACTGCCTGTAATAATATCACATGTCTGCTATAAAACAGATACTGTGTGATATAAATAGTGAAGGGATCCAGACAGTACAATGTGCTCCACAGTGGCCACCAGACACTATTATATGCTCCAGAGTGGCCCCCACCTAATATCATATGCTCCACAGTGGGCCCACGCACAGTATTATATGCTCCACAGTGGCCTCCACACAGTATTAAATGCCCAGTGGCCCCCACACAGTATTATATGCTCCACAGTGCCCCCCACATAATAGTATATGCTCCACAGTAGGCCCCCCACACAGTTAGCGAGTGATCAGGGCGACGGCGTGAATGCCAACAGAGAGGGCTCTGAGTGCCCTCTCTGGCACACGTGCTATAGGTTTGCCAACACGGTTCTATGATATACTAAGAATCCCTCTTTCAATTTTTATAAATCATGTAAAAATAAACCAACGAATCTGTATACTTCTGCCCAAGTTCATATTGCATGAACACAGCTTGGGGCACTGAGTTGTTGGAGTGCCCCAATTTTCACAACGTCTAATAGTCCTCATTCACATGTCTGTTTTTCCTACAAGTGTGCTGTCAGTGTTTTCCACTGATATAACACAGGCCTATTGTTTTTATGGATGTGTTTTGTTTGTTGTCGATCTGTTTTTCACATTTTTTTTTTTCAGTGCTCTGGCATTCATGCTTTTCATGGAGTTATAGACTACAAAGAGGGTGTATAGTCCATAAAACCGATTGAGGCTACAATATGCAGGGACCGTTGAAAAGCCCCCAGCATGCTCTATTTTAGGCTGAGGCCTCACATTGCAGCAACACGGCTTTTTTTTGTTGCAGATTTTGCTGCAGTTTTTTGAGCCAAAGTCAGAAGTGGATTGAGCAGAAGGTAGAAGTAGAAGTACTTCCTATATATTTCCCATTCCTTTTGTAGCCACTCTTGGCTTTGGCTCCAAAAAACCGCAGCAAAATCTGCAACAAAAAAAGCTGTGTTTCCGCAACGTGAGGCCTCAGCCTAAAATAGAGCATGCTGGGGGGGTTTTCAATGGTCCCTGCGTATTGTATATGGACACAGCACAATTTCACTCCTATAGTATCAAAAAGGATTTTATTATAGAAAACATAAACATACTATTACAGTTACTGTGCAAAATCCCCACACGGGGTCATCAGTCACAGGGTATCACAGTAAGATAAAACAACAAAACATTTCAAAGTACAGCATAGAAAATAATCCTGGGGGACTTGAGAGGGGGAGGAAGGGGCAATAACAAACAAGGCTAAATAAAATAACAAAAAGAAAAAAAAAAAAGGAAGAAAATGGGAGAGAAGGAAAACAGGGGAGGACAGAGATTCCAAGGGAGAAATATGGTATATGGGAGAAATTAAGTACATACACATCATTCCTGGCATTAGAGGGGTAAAAAAATTAAGCTTGCAAATACAATTATATCATGGGGATAGAGTAACGGTTTATTAAGGGCTGCATAGGCTAGACAGGGGCACCACATGCTTTCAAATAACTCGCATTTATCTGTTTGGGTGGCCACTATTCTTACGTATTACATAATAAGGGTAGCAGCACACTACCATGTTATCTATGATGCTAGGGGCTCCTAGCATCATAGATAACTATACTGCTAGGAGTCCCGCTCCCAGCATGAAGTTTAAGCCGGTAAATCTGGCTAACACACGGACCGAGTTTCATGGACGAAACACGGTCGTGTGCTGCTACCCTAAGGATACGATTTAGTACTGCAGATTGTGAAACCCTAAGAGTTCGCCATTGGATGCAATATGGATGCAGATTGCCATGGTGATATATTGTATTAAGCGGAAGGTCCTATTATTGACATCAGAGGGCCTATCTCACAGTAGAAGGATCGATGGCAGTAATCATATCTTTACTGTTTTGCTACAGGGTATGTACTAGGGGACATGCCCATGATATGTGCTAAATATCACCTAAGGTGATAGTATTTGAGCAGCCGTTCAAGGACATAGTAAGCCCTATGAAGCAGTTTAAAAGAAGTCTTGGTCAGGGAAACCTGCTGCCTTCCTTGTGATCTATGTTATATCAATGTTTACATTATTCTAATGACAAAGTATATCCTAAATCAGTTTCCCAGATTATAAGAACAATATAGTACCCCTTCCAAAAGGGTTATCTATACAGATCTATTGCGCCATTGCTTGATGGACACCAGTGGGGCCCAACAGATCCTATTGAGTTTAAAAGAGCTGAAGGGCTTCCCGTATTTTTCAGACTATAAGACACACGAAGGTTTTAGAGGAGGAAAATTTTTAAGCAAAAATGTGGTAAAATATTTAATAACATATGGGAGTTGTAGTTTTGCAACAGCTACAAGGCCACATTGACAGGTGACCCTGCAGTGGAATTGGTCTATGTTAATGTTAACCCCTTTCCACTGGTGGCATTTTTCGATTTTTGTTTTTGAGTCCCTATTACTTTTTTATATTTCGGTTTACAGAGCCATATGATGGCTTAATATTTGCAGGACAAATTGTTCTTCATAATGGTATCAGTTATTATTCTGCACAATGTACTGGGAATCTGGAAAAAAATTCAGAATGGGGTGGCATTGGAGAAAAAGTGCATTTGTGTGACTTTCTTATGAGCTTCATTTTTACGGCGTTTACTGTGCAGCCAAAATGACATGTCATCTGTATTCTATGTTTCGGTATGATTCTGGGGATACCAAATTTATATAGTTTTATTTACGTTTTAACCCCTTAACAAAAATTCTAAACTTTGTAAAAAAAAAATTATTTAGGTCATCATTTTCTGACACCTGTAACTTTTTTTTTATATTTCTGTGTACGGGATGCATAGGGTGTCTTTTTTTTTTTTTTTTGCGGGGCCAGGTGTACTTTATAGTTATATTATTTTGGGGAATGTTTATTGCTTTGATCACTTTTTATTCAAATTTTTATCAGAGGTGAAACAGCAAAAAAACTTGTTTGGCATTTTGATTTTTTTTTTTCCCCGTTACGGCGTTCATCATATGGGAAAAATATTTTTATACATTTGTAGACCAGGCGTTTTTCGGACACAGGGCTACCTAATGTGTATGTGTTGCAGTCTATGGGAGATTCACTATATTACTATTGGGGCAGTTCACAGGTAGTAGTGCTGGTAGTAATGCCTCACAGGTAGTACATTACAATGGAGAACCGGTAGCTATGGCAGCTGCTCTACAGTAGAGCGGTCGCCATCATCTTAAAAGACCTGGCATCTGCCGTAATAGTACGGTGTATGTTGGGAACAGGTTGAGACCACCGGGGCACCCTCTCCTAAAAGCCCAGGGCCGGCAGCACTGGCGTTTTCCTGCAGCGATGACACTGCTCCACCGCCACCCCACCTCACATTCGGACTATAAGACGCACAACCCCATTTTCCTCCCGAATTTGGGGTAAAAAAAAGTGCGTCTTATAATCATTAACTTTAAAGGAATCTGTAACAGCACCTCAAATGAAGATTTGAACATAGCATATTTATAGTTATGCTAAAAAGTTTACATACCCCAGCAGATTTTTAGTTTTTTTGGCCTTTTTTCAGAGAATATTAATGATAACACAAAAACATTTTCTCCACTCATGGTTAGTAGTTTGTTGAAGCCATTTATTGTCAAACTTCTGTGTTTTCTCTTTTTAAATCTTAATGACAACCAAAAACATACCCTGGTGATTTTGGCCTGATAACATGCCCAGAAATTGACCCAAAGGGGTTTGAATGGCTACTAAAGGTAACATCATCACCTGTGACCTGTTTGCTTGTAATCAGTGTGTGTGCATAAAAGCTGAGTGAGTTTCTGGGATCCAGACAGACTATTGCATCTTTCCTCCAGCCACTGACATTTCTGGATTGTGTCATGGGGAAAGCAAAAGAATTGTCCATGGAACTACGGGAAAAAGGTAGTTGACTGTATAAGACAGGAAATTGATACAAAAGGATATCCAAGGAATTGATAATGCCAGTCAGCAGTGTTCAAACTGTGATTAACAAATGGAAACTCAGGGGCTCTGTAAAAACCAAACCACGGTCAGGTAGACCAATCAAAATTTCGGCCACAACTGCCCGGAAAATTGTTTGGGATGCAAAGAAAAACCCTCACATAACATCAGCTGAAAAACAGGACTCTCTGAAAACTATCGGTGTGGCTGTTTCAAGATGCACAATAAGGAGGCACTTGAAGAAAAATGGGCTGCATGGTCGAGTTGCCAGAAGAAAGTCATTACTGCGCAAATGCTCCAAAGAATCTCGCCTTCAATATGCCAAACAGCACAGAGACAATCCTCAAAACTTCTGGAACAAGGTAATTTGGCGTGATGAGACAAAAATCAAACTTTTTGACCACAACCATAAAAGTTACATTTGGAGAGGTGTCAACAAGGCCTGTGATGAAAGGAACACCATTCCTACTGTAAAGCACGGAGGTGGATCACTGATGATGTGGGGATGTGTGAGCTTCAAAGGCAAAGGAAACTTAGTCAAAGTTGAAGGAAAGATGAATGCAGCACGTTAAAAGCAAATATTGGAGGCAAATTTGCACTCATCAGCCAGGAAGCTGCGCATGGGACGTACTTGGATGTTCCAACATAACAACGATCCAAAACACAAGGCCAAGTCGACCTGTCATTGGTTACAGCAGAAGAAAGTGAAGGTTCTGGAGTGGCCATCTCAGTCTCCTGACCTCAATATCATTGAGCCACTATGGGGAGATCTCAAGTGCTCTGTACATGCAAGACATCCCAGGAATTTACAGGAACTGGAGACTTTTTGCCAAGAAGAATGGGAAGTTTTTCCATCTGAGAAAATAAAGAGCCTCATCCACAACTATCACAAAAAACTTCAAGCTGTCATTGATGTTAGAGGGGGCAATATACGGTATTAAGAAATGGGGTATGTGAACTTTTGAACAGGGTCATTTTGATGTTTTTGGTTGTCATTATGATTTAAAAAGAGAAAACACAGAAGTTTGACAATAAATGGCTTCAACCAACCACTAACCATGAGTGGAGAAAAAGGTTTTGTGTTATCATTCATATTTTCTGAAAAAAGGCCAAAAAAACAAAAAATCTGCCGGGGTATGTAAACCTTTTAGCACAACTGTATATATGTTTTGGGTGGGCATTTACATTTTCTCCTCGGGCACCATAGAGGCTAGCTGTACATTTGCCTGATATATTTTCTTTTCATTTAATAAAGCAACATGATCTATTTTCTGTTTTCATCCTATTAAACAATAGGACAAATGTGATGGGAACCTTGGCCTGAAGCATAGAACTCTGTGACTCACTACTTAAGAGTAGAATATTGTATGTATTGTATGTTTGAAGGTCCTTTTTACATTACTGAATATTCTAGTTACAATACCAGCTGTTTCTGAGCAGATTTTCAGTTAGCTTGAAAAGCATAGCTCACACTTCTGAAAATAACAGAAATGATACAACAAATAGCAGTTCTTCCTAATTTTGCCATCTTGTATTAATTTTTTAGGAATCCAGTAGACATATCAATGGGTGAGGCTTTTTTCTTGAAGGAAATACAGCAGAAAAGGCCAGAAATATGTAGTGTGTATCTCCTGTATGTATAAAGACACACGTGGACAAAATTGTTGGTACCCGTCGTTTAATGAAAGAAAAACTCACAATGGTCACAGAAATAACTTGAATCTGACAAAAGTAATAATATATAAAAATTCTATGAAAATGAACAAATGAAAGTCAGACATTGCTTTTCAACCATGCTTCAACAGAATTTTTCAAAAAAAGAAAACTCATGAAAAAGGCCTGGACAGAAATGATGGTACCCTTAACTTAATATTTTGTTGCACAACCTTTTGAGGCAATCACTGCAATCAAACAATTCCTGTAACTGTCAATGAGACTTCTGCACCTCTCAACAGGTATTTTGGCCCACTGTTCATGAGCAAACTGCTCCAGTTGTCTCGGGTTTGAAGGGTGCCTTTCCCAGATGGCATGTTCCAGCAACTTCCAAAGATGCTCAATAGGATTTAGGTCAGGGCTCAATAGAAGGCCACTTCAGAATAGTCCAAAGTTTTCCTCTTAGCCATTCTTGGGTGTTTTTAGCTGTGTGTTTTGGATCATTATCCTGTTGCAAGACCCATGACCTGCGACTGAGACCAAGCTTTCTGACACTGGGCAGCACATTTCTCTCTAGAATCCCTTGATAGTCTGGAGATTTCATTGTACCCTGCACAGATTCAAGACACCCTGTGCCAGATGCAGCAAAGCATCCCCAGAACATAACAGAGCCTCCTCCATGTTTCACAGTAGGGACAGTGTTCTTTTCAAGATATGCTTCATTTTTCCATCTGTGAACATAGAGCTGATGTGCCTTGCCAAAAATTTCGATTTTTGTCTCATCTGTCCATAGGACATTCTCCCAGTAGCTTTGTGGCTTGTCAACATGTAGTTTGGCAAATTCCAGTCTGGCTTTTTTATGATTTGTTTTCAACAATGGTGTCCTCCTTGGTCGTCTCCCATGAAGTCCACTTTGGCTCAAACAACGACGGATGGTGTGATCTGACACTGATGTTCCTTGAGCTTGAAGTTCACCTATTATCTCTATAGAAGTTTTTCTGGGCTCTTTTGTTACCATTCGTATTATCCTTCTCTTTGATTTGTCATCAATTTTCTTCCTGTGGCCACGTCCAGGGAGGTTGGCTACAATCCCATGGATCTTAAATTTCTGAATAATATGTGCAACTGTAGTCACAGGAACATCAAGCTGCTTGGAGATAGTCTTATAACCTTTACCTTTAACATGCTTGTCTATAATTTTCTTTCTAAGCTCCTGAGACAACTCTTTTCTTCGCTTCCTCTGGTCCATGTTGAGTGTGGTACTCACTATGTCACCAAACAGCATAGTGAGTATCTGTAGCCCTATATATAGGCCCACTGACTGATCACAAGATTGTAGACACCTGTGATGCTAATTAGTGGACACACCTTGATGTAACATGTCCTTTGGTCACATTACTTTCAGGGGTACCATCATTTCTGTCCAGGCCTGTTTCATGAGTTTTCTTTTTTGAAAAATTCTGTTGAAGCATGGTTGAAAAGCAATGTCTGACTTTCATTTGTTCATTTTCATAGAATTTTTATATATTATTACTTTTGTCAGATTCAAGTTATTTCTGTGACCATTGTGTTTTTTTTTTTCTTTCATTAAATGAGGGGTACCAACAATTTTGTCCATGTGTGTCTATAGATCTACACTATATGGAGAAAAGTATTACAACACACGTTTTAATCATTTTCATTTCATTGAGTCCCATTATCACAGATGTATAAAATCCAACACCAAGCCAACAGTCTGCCTTTACTGCCTTTACATTTGTGAAAGAATGGGGTCACTCTAAAGAGGACACTGAATTCAAGCATAATACTTTAACAAGATGCTACCATTGCAACAAGTCAGTTTGTGAAATTGTTTCCCTTCTAGATATGCCGCAATTGTGAGTGGTAACAGGGCAGGGTCGCTTAGTGCTAAGGTGCATAGTGAATAAAAGCCCTATTGATTTACTAAAAGAAGAGCTCCAAGCCTCCTCTGGTAATATCATAAGCCCAGTGGCGTAACTAGGAATGGCTGGGCCCCAAGGCGAACATTTGACATGGGCCCCCCCCCCCGAACCGCTGCCCCCAATCGCCCCGCCCGGACCGCCCCCTTCAACCCCTTCCAAAAAAAACCCGCATTCCTGCGAACACTATTATGTGCCATAGTGGCCGCTGCACACAGTATCATGCTCCATAGTGCCCCTGCACTTCTCCCCGTCCCCCCGGCCCCTGCACACAGTATCATGCCCCATAGTGGCCCCTGCACACAGTATCATGCCCCATAGTGGCCCCTGCACACAGTATCGTGCCCCATAGTGGCCCCTGCACACAGTATCGTGCCCCATAGTGGCCCCTGCACACAGTATCATGTCCCATAGTGGCCCCTGCACACAGTATCATGCCCCATAGTGGCCCCTGCACACAGTATCGTGCCCCATAGTGGCCCCTGCACCAGTTTGCTGTGGCCCCTGCACCAGTATCATGCCCCATGTGGCCCCTGCACACAGGGGTTCGTGCCCCTAGTGGCCCCTGCACACAGTATCATGCCCCATAGTGGCCCCTGCACACAGTATCGTGCCCCATAGTGGCCCCTGCACACAGTATCATGTGGGCCCGTCTGTGTGGCTGCGCCGTTCTGTGTGGCCCCTGCACACAGTATCATGCCCCATAGTGGCCCCTGCACACAGTATCATGCCCCTGCGCCCATAGTGGCCCCTGCACACAGTATCATGCCCCATAGTGGCCCCTGCACACAGTATCATGTCCCATAGTGGCCCCTGCACACAGTATCATGTCCCATAGTGGCCCCTGCACACAGTATCATGCCCCATAGTGGCCCCTGCACTCAGTATCATGTCCCATAGTGGCCCCTGCACGGCCTCAGTATCATGCCCCATAGTGGCCCCTGCACACAGTATCATGCCCCATAGTGGCCCCTGCACACAGTATCATGCCCCATAGTGGCCCCTGCACACAGTATCATGCCCCATAGTGGCCCTGCACCGTATCATGCCCCATAGTGGCCCCTGCACCCCCCGTATCATGCCCCGTGGCCCCTGCACCTATCTCCCCTGTGGCCCCTGCACACAGTATCATGCCCCATAGTGGCCCCTGCACACAGTATCATGCCCCATAGTGGCCCCTGCACACAGTATCATGCCCCATAGTGGCCCCTGCACACAGTATCATGCCCCATAGTGGCCCCTGCACACAGTATCATGCCCCATAGTGGCCCCTGCACACAGTATCATGCCCCATAGTGGCCCCTGCACACAGTATCATGCCCCATAGTGGCCCCTGCGCACAGTATCATGCCCCATAGTGGCCCCTGCACACAGTATCATGTCCCATAGTGGCCCCTGCACACAGTATCATGCCCCATAGTGGCCCCTGCACACAGTATCATGTCCCACAGTGGCCCCTGCACACAGTATCATGCCCCATAGTGGCCCCTGCACACATGATCATGCCCCATAGTGGCCCCTGCACACAGTATCATGCCCCATAGTGGCCCCTGCACACAGTATCATGCCCCATAGTGGCCCCTGCACACAGTATCATGCCCCATAGTGGCCCCTGCACACAGTATCATGTCCCATAGTGGCCCCTGCACACAGTATCATTCCCCATAGTGGCCCCTGCACACAGTAGTACGCCCCATAGTGGCCCCTGCACACACTATTATATGCCCCATTGTGGACCCATGAACAATTATTATACTCTGGGGTCTTTTCAGACCCCAGAGTATAATGATCGGAGACCCAGGGGAGGATAGAAACATAAAAAAACAACGTTGCTTACCTGTTCCTTGCTCCGGTCCAGTCGCTGCTGCTTCGGCCGCCTTCAATGTTGGACCAGGCCGGCGTCACGTGATGCGGGCAAGGCGTCGCGATGCAAAATGACGTCGGAGACGTCACCAAACAGGCCCGAAGCCTGGAGAAGCGCAGGAGAGGTAAGTACATTGTTTTTTTATGTTCCCTCACCTCCCCTGGGCCTCCGATTATTATACTCCGGGGTCTGAAAAGACCCTAAAGTATAATGATAGCAGAGATTGTGGTATTCGGCCCGCGGCCTCACATACCGATCCCCGCTCCTGCTCACAGCCACCTCCGCAGAATCGGAAGCACAGGTGGCCGTGAGCGGGACCCCGGGGATCAGTAAGTATATAGGGCCCGTTACCTGCTGGGGTTACTCTAGCAGGTAACGGCCTATTAAAAAAAAAAAAAAAAAAAAAGCATTGGGGGCCTGCGGGGCCCCGTAATGTCCCGGGCCCTGTGGCAGCTGCTACTGCTGCTACCCCGGTAGTTACGCCCCTGCATAAGCCCTATGTACATCTGGAGCTTCAAACCTTACATCACCGACTACAATGCCAAGTGCTGGATGAGTGATGTACAAAATGCCACCACTAAACTCTAGAGCAGTTGTGATCATCACCTGCTTCTCTTTCTCTGTCTACTGCTCTTCCTACTCTCCATTATCAGTCATCAATTATAGAATGCGTATGCAGGAAATAACAATATATGCCTAGTGGCACATCATCTCTCACTTAGACAAGTTGTTGGAAGTACCGTCTCTGTTGTACCACTTGCTCTAAGCCTCAATGAAGTACACCTAGCCAACATTATTTTTCAAAGACTGCCATCCTTTCCTTATACTCTCATAAGACAGAACACTCTTTGGAATTGGCTGAGCATTGCTTCTACTTTCCCTCTTTTCATATGACTAAGCAGAAGCTTGTGAAATATATTGGAAAAGTTATTTTATCCACTGCACTAACCTGATGCATATCAGTGAAGGAAAACACACTGCTGAAAGACCAAGTTCAGTTGTGCCCATACTCCGAGAGATACCTTGAGCACTCACCCCATGGACTTCTTGGTCAGCAGATTGGACCCATGGCCCAGTTTACCATTGGTGTAGTGTCCTGTCCACTCTCCAGTGTACCATCAGTGAGGGTCCTTTACAAAACTGTCCCGCGCATTACACAGGCATGCATCTGGATTTTCACACTCCTCTGCTTTTATGCTAATGAATAAATATACCATTGCTGGCAGTGAGGACTGGCTATCAAACCAGTGCTCTGAAAGTGGAAGATATGGTGAGTGCTCAAGTTTCAAGGCTCCTGGGTGGCTATTTCCACCCAAGCCACCCATTATTGTGAAATACTGAGGCAGAGTAGCTGCCAAGCAGAGGCAGACATCAGAAGACCTTAGGTCAGGGTTAAGAGAGTGGGCCTCCTCTACATCAGCAGGTAATCTGTACTGAATGGAAAGATGGCCAAAGGGCCCCTTATTAAGACTGGAATATGATACATTAGTCTTAATAAGTCTGCTCCAATGTGTTTTCAAACAGGCTGTTTGTTACCACTGGATACCATCTGTTTACCAACAGCCATTTATGTTGCTGTCACTATGATATTACGAATGCTGTCTTGGCATTAAAAATCTTGAAAAAGATTGAATACATTCATCTGAGACCTCAGAGAGTCATGCACAACGTTCAGGGCAATCGGGGCACTTTCAATTTGAACTAAATTTACTTGGGCTAAATAGAAACTGACGGGCTATTCAATCAAATCGGACCTGAAATGAATTTTAGCAAATAATAATCTTTATAGCTAACATAATAATTAGATTAAGGTGGAAAACCATATAGGTGGGAATTGTGGTCCATTGGCCCTTTTTCTTCAGTGTATGTCATTATCAGCTTTAGACTAAGGCCCCATATAGCAGGCCACAGAAAAAAAGTGGCGGGAAAAACGGCGACAGCAACGTATCGCGGTTTTTCCCCACAGCACTTTTCACAGAAAGTCCACAGAGGTTTCCTCTGCGGATGTTTTTCTGCAATTATACCTATCAGGAAACCGCCGGGGTTTCCGCAGGTATAATTGACAAGCTGCGATTTCCAAAACCACAATGGTTTTAGAAATTGCAGCGTGTCCGCTGTGCGTATTTTCTTGCAATGTGTGTATGGGATTTGCAAGAACATTAAAAGGCCGCTGGGAGAAAGACTCCCAGCAGTATAGTTATATATATAGTTATAGGGTCCCTGCCTCCCAGTAGCATACTGTCCTGTACTGATGATAGTACTGGACAGAGTCGCTGGGAGGCAGGGACCTTAGGAGCATAGATAACTATACTACTAGTAGTTCCTTTCTTGGCATAAGGTGCAAGCCAGTAAATCCTGCCAACACATCTACCAAGTTTCTCGACTGAAACTCGTTCCTGTAAATGCGCCCCTACTTCTACATTTTACTGCTTAATAATTATAATATTTTTGTCTTTAAACTTATATAGATTTTAGGCTTTTATATACCGTATTTCATTGTTTGTTTAGTTATTGCTCTAAGTACTGATCTATGTGTTTAAAGTTTAGGTGGATATCATCTTTAATGTTAATTTTATTATGCTTACTTATATAGGGCCATCATATTCTGCAGCGCTTTACAGACATTGACAGTCACTGTCCCATATAGGGCTCACAATCTATATTTCCTATCAGTATGTCTTTGGAGTGTGGGAGGAAACCAGAGTATCTGGAGGAAACCCAAGCAAGCAGAGGGAGAACATACAAACTATTTGCAGATGTTGTCCTTGGCAGGATTCAAACCCATGACTCCAGCACTGCAAACCTGCAGTGCTAACCACTGAGCCACCGTGCTAACCACTGAGCCACCGTGCTAACCACTGAGCCACCGTGCTAACCACTGAGCCACCGTGCTAACCACTGAGCCACCGTGCTAACCACTGAGCCACCGTGCTAACCACTGAGCCACCGTGCTAACCACTGAGCCACCGTGCTAACCACTGAGCCACCGTGCTAACCACTGAGCCACCGTGCTGCCCATGTTAATGAAAAAAAGTTCTATAAAAATAGCCACCAATGTGCCAAACTTTAATATAAGCCAACATTTCTACACTTAATAAAATGTTCCTCTTGTTAAAAAGTAAAGGTTTTTTTTAATTACCTTAAATCCCCACAGGAAACTAAATTAAAAGTAAAAAGCTGAATATGTTAGAATAAAAAAAATGTTTATTGAGAACATAATAATGAACTAAAGTAAAAACACATGCATCAGCACTCACTCCCCTTAGGGTGTTCTTTTCTTACTCAATATACACTTAGTAAAATGTTGTAATCGATACTTGCACCAAGCACAAATTATGTTGTAACAAAAGAAACTTGTTCATTTTGTCACTAAGTTTATTTTATGTAAAATACCATGTGAGTTGCTTAGAGAAAACTGGAATATAAATTTTAAGACTTTGTTAGACATTTTTATTGTTTGGGAAAATAGCTGTAGTTGATATTTTATAGTTTGAGACATTTTTAATTTAACTTGTTCTGTACCCAGGTTTTTGGCATTAAGACGTCACCATTTTTCATCTTTCCTTCAGTCTTTTCAGGATGGATAGATAGACAGATAGATAGGACATTCTCCCTTCTAATTATCCCAAAAGTGTTTAATGGAAGTGGGGGCCAGTTAAGTTGTTCCACAGCAAATTCACCCAGCCAAGCCTTAATGGAGTCACTGAAACTAATAGGGCCTAATCCATTCCCTGAAAAACAACATAATAGCATTATTCCTTCTCTACCAAACATTACAGTTGCCACAATGCAATGCAGGTAATGTTCTCCTGGCAAACACAGACTTGTCCATCAGACTGTAAGATAGTGATCACTCCACACAACATGTTTCCACCATCCAGTGATGGTGTACATTTCTCCATCAAAAGCTTATCATTTTGCTTAGTGATGTAAGGCTTGCATGAAGCTCTGGCTGCACAACCTTTTGTGTTAATGTTAATACCAGAGGAGGTTTGGGACTTTTCTGCCATTATTAAGTCAGTAGAGCGTTATTAAATTATATGTACCATATGCCTCAGCATTTGTAACTTTATGTGGTCTGTCTTCCACTTTTCAAGAATATTCCCAGTTGATTGTATAATCTTATTAATTACTTATTGACATGTGGGGATGAAGGAAATGAGCTAATGCTAGATTGCCAGAAGAAAGGATCCAAGGTGTTAACATCCAACAAGTCCTATCTTTATTAGCTACATCTTCTGTCAGAGAAAATACTGGACACCAGTTGAAGATAGTCGGCTGATCCCAACAAAATTGAATAACTTTAATCTCACAGGTGTAGTGGGCAACTGTTGTGTCACTTGCCATTGTCTGGCACTTACATGGTTTTTGATAGTGGACAGATATATGAAGTTTTGTGGGTATGCATCATATGCACTTTGAAACCATACATCTTTCAACAATAGATTACAGGTGGATGATGCCTTGAGATTCTGACATTAATGTAGCCTTTGTATGTACAGTAACTCAAGGTAGATGTTTCTTAATATACAAGAAAAAGGTCCTTTACACATTATATTTTGTACATTTGGTAGGTTGTATTCACTGTAAATCTTTTTTTAAGAATATTTTAAGTAAAAACATACAAACCCCATTTTTATACTAACCGCTACTTTTACTGTGGTTACTTGGGGTATGGAAAGGGGCATTGCTAGAACAGATGATCCGATCTGTAGACACTGAATCTTTTGTCTGGTACGGGATATATACTGGCCACACAATCAACCATTCGCTCCTGCTAGAAACGCTCTCATCCCTTGGCATCTGAGACCTGGTCCTTTCCTGGTCTCCCACTCGCACACCACCTCCCTGCCACACCCTCTTTCTGTAGGTATCCCGCAAGGCTCCGTCCTAGGATCCCTCCTGTTCTCCATCTACACCCTAGGCCTTGGCCAACTCATAGAATCCCATGGTTTCCATTACCATTGCTATGCTGACGACACCCAAATATATCTCTCTAGAGCCGTAGTCTCCTTTCTCTCCTCCCACTTTCTCAAACTCAACATGGAGAAAACAGAGTTCATAATCTTCACCCTTCCACGCACGACCCCCCCTACCTGACCCATCTATCAAAATTAATGGAACCACTCTCACCCCAGTCCCACAGGCCCGCTGCCTTGGGATAACTTTAGACTCTGACCTACAGTACAGACCAAAAGTTTGGACACACCTTCTCATTCCAAGAGTTTTCTGTATTTTCATGACTACAAAAATTGTAGATTCACACTGAAAGCATCAAAACTATGAATTAACACATGTGGAATTATATACTTAACAAAAAAGTGTGAAACAACTGAAAATATGTCTTATATTCTAGGTTCTTCAAAGTAGCCACCTTTTGCTTTGATTACTACTTTGCACACTCTTGGCATTCTCTTGATGAGCTTCAAGAGGTCATCACCTGAAATGGTTTTCACGTCACAGGTGTGCCCTGTCAGGTTTAATAAGTGGGATTTCTTGCCTTATAAATGGGGTTGGGACCATCAGTTGTGTTGTTCAGAAGTCAGGTAGATACACAGCTGATAGTCCTACTGAATGGAGTGTTAGAATTTGTATTATGGCAAAGAAAAAAAAGCAGCTAAGTAAAGAAAAACGAGTGGCCATCATTAATTTAAGAAATGAAGGTCAGTCAGTCTGAAAAATTGGGAAAACTTTGAAAGTGTTCCCAAGTGCAGTGGCCAAAACCATCAAGCGCTACAAAAAAACTGGCTCACATGAGGACCGCCCCAGGAAAGGAAGACCAAGAGTCACCTCTGCTGCGGAGGATAAGTTCATCCGAGTCACCAGCCTCAGAAATTGCAAGGTTAACAGCAGCTCAGATTAGAGACCAGGTCAATGCCACATAGAGTTCTAGCAGCAGACACATCTCTACAACAACTGTTAAGAGGAGACTGTGTGCAGCAGGCCTTCATGGTAAAATAGCTGCTAGGAAACCACTGCTAAGGACAGGCAACAAGCAGAAGAGACTTGTTTGGGCTAAAGAACACAAAGAATGGACATTAGACCTGTGGAAATCTGTGCTTTGGTCTGATGAGTCCAAATTTGAGATCTTTGGTTCCAACCACCGTGTCTTTGTGCGACGCAGAAAAAGGTGAACGAATGGACTCTACATGCCTGGTTCGCACCGTGAAGCATGGAGGAGGAGGTGTAATGGTGTGGGGGTGCTTTGCTGATGACACTGTTGGGGATTTATTCAAAATTGAAGGAATACTGAACCAGCATGGTTACCACAGCATCTTGCAGCGGCATGCTATTCCATCCAGTTTGCATTTAGTTGGACCATCATTTATTTTTCAACAGGACAATGACCTCAAACACACCTCCAGACTGTGTAAGGGCTATTTGACCAAGAAGGAGAGTGATGGGGTGCTACGCCAGATGACCTGGCCTCCACAGTCACCAGGCCTGAACCCAATCGAGATGGATTGGGGTGAGCTGGACCACAGAGTGAAGGCAAAAGGGCCAACAAGTGCTAAGCATCTCTAGGAACTCCTTCAAGACTGTTGGAAGACCATTTCAGGTGATGACCTCTTGAAGCTCATCAAGAGAATGCCAAGAGTGTGCAAAGCAGTAATCAAAGCAAAAGGTGGCTACTTTGAAGAACCTAGAATATAAGACATATTTTCAGTTGTTTCACACTTTTTTGTTAAGTATATAATTCCACATGTGTTAATTCATAGTTTTGATGCCTTCAGTGTGAATCTACAATTTTTATAGTCATGAAAATACAGAAAACTCTTGGAATTAGAAGGTATGTCCAAACTTTTGGTCTGTACTGTATCCAAGCCGCATATTCAAATCCTCAACACCTCCTGCCGCCTCCAACGCAAGAACATCCATCAAATCTGCTCCTTCCTCACCCCTGAAACTACAAAGATGCTAGGCCACGCCCTCATAATCTCCCGCCTAGACTACTGTAACACCCTTCTCCATGGCCTCCCAGCTAACACTCTCACCCCCCTCCAGTCCACCTTAAACTGTTCTGCTCACCTAATACACCTCTTCCTCCGTTCTTCTTCGGCTGCTGCCCTCTGCCAATCCCTTCACTGGCTACCCATTGCCCAGCGAATAGAATTCAAACTACTAACACTGACATACAAAGCCATCCATAACCTGTCCCCTCCATATATCTCCAACCTAATCTCCCACTACCTGCCCGTAAGTAACCTCCGATCCAACAAAAACCTCCTACTCCGCTCTGCTCTTATCCGCTCTTCACACAAACATCTCCAAGACTTCTCCAGTGCATCCCCCATACTCTGGAACTCATTACCAAGACACATAGGACTGTCCCCCACAATCACAAGCGTCAAGAAGGCCCTGAAGACTCACCTATTCAGGAAGGCCTACAACCTCCAATAACACTACTGTTTTCACACCACCATCTGTACAGCCTCTCCCCTCACCTTCTGTCTCTATCCCTCTTCCCTCATAGATTGTAAGCCCTTGCGGGCAGGGTCCTCTATCCCACTGTGCCAGTTGGTCACTGTTAGTATTATCTGTTTTGTACATCTTGTGTACCGTATGTAAACCCTCAAATATAAAGCACCATGGAATTAATGGTGCTATATAGATAAACAATATTAATAATAATCAACTGTCTTCAGGATGCTGAAACAGTTGTTTACTGCGGTGGGGAATCTGTTGTCCCACCATATAACCCTCATATGCTACAAGCCACTTTAGACCTGTACTCAACTGGAGAGTGGACTACAGTAGGCAATGCAATAGCATCATTGCTTCTTCCTTAAATTGGCTGCAGACAGCTCAGGCTGAAGGCTGGAGGAGGCCTGAGACCTGCACTGCATCTAACATGGTGTCATGGACGAGAGTTAGGTGAAAAACTTGATTTGATCTTTGTATTACTTTCTAGGTTGTGTATTAAATTTAGGGGTCAATGGGAGAATTATGATAAATTGGGGGATAATTGGGTATTATTACTAATGATGGAAATCTGGGAGAGTATTAGTACTACTGGGGACACTATGGGAGCACCATTATTAATGGGGCACAATTGGGAACATTATTACTATTGACTTAGGAGGGAGCTATAACTGGCCAAACCACTGACTATGACTAGCTATGTGAAGACAGAAGCAGTAAAACAGTCCTCTAATTCAGGAAAAAGTCAGTGATTGAATTGCTATTAAATTAAGTATGCAAAAAGCTGTGTATGTAATTAATTGTATCATATCACTAATTGTAGAATATAATACATATAATAATATAATCTATATATACAATAATCATTTTATTTTGAAGCAGAAGTTGGTAACTTCTTTATGACTCCATCCTGGACTGTACAACTCCCACTTCGGCAGCACAGTCCTGCGAGGGACTGTACCATTACTTACAAGGCACTCCAGGCGTGCATTACTATTGGGATATTGTCCAGGGCACACTGAGGAAGTATTATTACTATTTGCTGGGCTGAGTAATTTTTGAGAGCATTGTGTGTTACTCGATACTGTACCAGACACTCTTTGTTACTATTATTTCAGCAGTATAGTATTTGTGGATACTGGTGTGCACAGCAGGCACATTATTAAGGGTAGTGCAGGATAACATTATTCAAGCACCAGGGTATAGGGAGTAATGAAAGAGAGAGGAAACTAAGATGACACTATAGGAAACTGCAGAGACAAAACAAGGCTGGAAGAAGCTTTCACAGCAGTCTGTTGCAAATGGAAAAGCTGAGGAAAAGAAACATCTAGAATCAGAGAAGATTTGACTCCTCTAAGTCATTGTATGAAATAGATATGATTTTTCCCCATGTTTTATGTGACTGCATCTGATTAGTTGTGTTTTTCATGCATTGGGAGGACAGAATTTAGTACTGGAGCTCGGTCGGGCTAAATGCAAAAAAGTTCATTTTATTTCTCATTAATGTACACTCAGCACCCCATCTTGACAGAAAAAAAAAACAGAAATGTAGATATTTTTGCTAATTTATTAAAAAAGAAAAACTGAAATATCACATGGTCATAAGTATTCAGACCTTTTGCTCAGTATTGAGTAGAAGCACCCTTTTGAGCTAGTACAGCCATGAGTCTTCTTGGGAATGATGCAACAAGTTTTTCACATCTGGATTTGGGGATCCTCTGCCATTCTTCCTTGCAGATCCTCTCCAGTTCCGTCAGGTTGGATGGTGAACGTTGGTGGAGCCATTTTCAGGTCTCTCCAGAGATGCTCAGTTGGGTTGAGGTCAGGGCTCTGGCTGGGCCAGTCAGGAATGGTCACAGATTGTTCTGAAGCCGCTCCTTTGTTATTTTAGCTGTGTGCTTAGGGTCATTGTCTTGTTGGAAGGTGAACCTTTGGCCCAGTCTGAGGTCCAGAGCGCTCTGGAAGAGGTTTTCTTCCAGGATATCTCTGTACTTGGCCGCATTCATCTTTCCTTCAATTGCAACCAGTCATCCTTTCCCTGCAGCTGAAAACACCCCCATACCATGATGCTGCCACCACCATGTTTCACTGTTGGGATTGTATTGGGCAGGTGATGAGCATTGCCTGGTTTTCTCCACACATACCGCTTAGAATTAACGCCAAAAAGTTCAAGCTTCGTCTCAACAGACCAGAGAATCTTATTTCTCATAGTCTGGGAGTCCTTCATGTGTTTTTTGGCAAACTCTATGCGTGGTTTTCATATGTCTTGCACTGAGGAGAGGCTTCCTTCGGGCCACTCTGCCATAAAGCCCTGACTGGTGGAGGGCTGCAGTGATAGTTGACTTTGTGGAACTTTCTCCCATCTCCCTACTGCATCTCTGGAGCTCAGCCGAAGGGATCTTTGGGTTCTTCTTTACCTCTCTCACCAAGGCTCTTCTCCCACGATTGCTCAGTTTGGCTGGACAGCCAAGTCTAGGAAGAGTTCTGGTTATCCCAAACTTTTTCCATTTAAGGATTATGGAGGCCCCTGTGCTCTTAGGAACCTTGAGCGCTGCAGAAATTCTTTTGTAACCTTGGCCAGATCTGTGCCTTGCCAAAATTCTGTCTCTGAGCTCCTTGGGCAGTTCCTTTGACCTCATGACTCTCTCATTTGCTCTGACATGCACTGTTAGCTGTGAGGTCTTATATAGACAGGTGAGTGCCTTTCCTAATCAAGTCCAATCAGTTTAATTAAACACAGCTGGACTCCAATGAAGGAGTAGAACCATCTCAAGGAGGATCAGAAGGAAATGGACAGCCTGTGAGTTAAATATGAGTGTCACAGCAAAGGGTCTGAATACTTATGACCTTGTGATATTTCAGTTTTTGTTTTTTAATAAATTTGCAAAATTATCTACATTTTTGTTTTTTTTCTGTCAAGATGGGGTGCTGAGTGTACATTAATGAGAAATAAAATGAACTTTTTTGCTTTTAGCAAATGGCTGCAATGAAACAAAGAGTGAAAAATTTAAAGGGGTCTGAATACTTTCCATACCCACTGTATTAGGTCATCCATATGGTAGTGTATATAGGCCATCATTATTCGATCTGTGGGTGTTGGACAGCCAGGACCCCTGTAGATCAGCTGTTCCAGGATAGCGCAACAGTACCTAATACTGCTGTTACACTTTATATGCTCGAATAAGTGCTTCTCATATACCATACTAACATTATCAGGAGTTGCACCACTGGAACAGCAGATATGCAGGAGTCCAGGCTGTCCTACCATCACCACCCCCTCCCCTCAGATCAAATATAGGTGGCCTGAGGATGGGCCATCAATATTACAAAGGTGAATATCCCCTTTAACTAAATGTGTACATCATGGTTGTTGTGATTTTAAAGTACTTGGATTCTAAAACATGATGCCACATATTTGCTGAACGTCTGTTTAAAATAGTCTTTGTTCCCATTGTCATTGTAAGAAACTTTTAATGTTGGGTATTATTCCTAAATTCTAATTAGTTTGTATTGTACATAAAAGCTGGTTGGAGATCAGCATGAATTCTCTATGTATGAACTTCATGAATGAAAATTAATTAAAATCACACTATCCATAATTGTTCTTTCCTCTTTTGTTTTCTATCATTTTAATAATAATTTCTTTGACTCCATCATAGCGTCTCATTATCTCTTTCACCCTCATATATGTGTGTCTCACACTAAAGACTCAAAGACCTGCTAAAGGACAGAAAAGCTATGACAAGCAGTTTCCAATGCAGGACGAAGATGATTTGCGTTTTTAGAAGTTTTTATGTATTTTGCATACACTTTGTTTTTGAAGTACGCACTGTGTAATTTGTCTTTTAACATCTATGCAGAAGCAGCTTTCAGGGTCCCATATTTCAGCATTAGCTGGATAACTGACACAAACGATATAAGATAAGTTAACCGATTGTGTTGGTATAGGAAAAGAAGGGCTAAACTACTGGGCAGAGTCAACTTAAAATAACCCTCACAGTAGTATTAAAGAGGATGTCTAGGCAAAATTTTTTTTATTTTTGAAATCGGTCAGGGGAAGTGAAAAAAAAAAAAAAAATCATACTCAACTGTCCCTGGTGGTTTGGTGTCTTCTTGAAGTGAAACTCCTCGCCTTCTGTGATGTCCCGGGTCCCTTCCACTGAAGCTGATTGGCTTCAGCGGTCACGTGTGGTGGGGACTTCCACTGGAAGATAAAATTGGACCTGAAGGACCAGACCATGCTGGAAGGAACTGGAGCACTGGTGAAAGTTGAGTGTGATATTTTTTTTTTTTTTTTTTTTAAACCGTATCTGACCTATTTTAAAATATTTTTTTGCTTGGACAACCCCTTTTTATTAGAATACTGAATGTTGAAATTGCAGCCCTAGTTTGGTCTTTTGTGAATTGCAAGTGACTTGCAATTGGTATACAGGTACAGAAATATAAGGAAAAAGTGTGTTGAGTTTATGTGCGGTCAGGACAATTAGGCTTCACTCATTACAGGTAAACAAATATATGTCAGAGCAGGCAGTAATTCATAAACACTCAAAGGGCCACATATTAGAGAAGAGCAGATTTTTTTTTTTTTTTTTCCATTTTTTACAGTGATGTATTTGAGCCATAGCCAGGAGTGGATTTAGAAGAAGGTGATTAGAATAAATGCTACCATTATATTTTCCATTCCTTTCGTAATCAGTCCTTGGTTTCTACAAAAAAAAAAAAAATCATTTAATATGCATGTTTTTTTGTTTTTTTGGGGGGAAATCCCGGAAAAAGGTCTGCAAGTGGATTGGGGAAGAGAAAGGCAGGTTTCTTAGTCCTTAGTCCACCTCTGGCTTTAATACCTGGTTAATTTTCTGCACTTGTGTATAACAAGGTGCACATGCTGTGGGGACTGTAAGGTATTGTGCGTTATACTGTGAGTAAAATATATGTTCCTGTGTATCCAATCCTTGGTAGGAAGCCCCCAGTATAAGGCTATAACCTATTAGTGCTCAGCCAAGAAGGTTTTGTTAGGCTAATTTTCTCGTTCCTGTATGTTAAAGAAAACAGACGAGCCCTGTTTTAAACTTGTAATACTGTTGATACTTAATCTGTTGTGAGCCCATTTTGCCTACCTTTACTGACGCTAAACCCAACATATGGTATTTTGGTTGTGGACAACAGATTTACAGAGGTTACTTTGATTTAATGGACTTTGCTGCACTTTGCTAATAATGAATGAACTGCTGAAACAGTTAACTCGGGCTAATGCTATCCTCTAGCAATCTGCTACCAGCCAGATGCAAGAAAAAAAAATCCTTGTAACAGGCTGGTGAATCTCAACAAAGGGTGGATGAGAAAGCCATGTGTGTACAGTCTGAACAATCTTTTGTGCTGGTTGAAGTAAACAAACTGGTCTTAGAGGAACAGCAAATTAACCAGCAACTGCAAGAAAAAGCCCAGATTTTAATGGAGAATATACAAAGGCCAAGAGGTATGCATCACCATGTGTTTTGTACTACAGACTTCTTTGCAGAAGATGGTCCTTACTGACAAATACATAACTTAAGTTCCAGGAACCTGATGCAAAATCATACCTTCTTTGTATGATTTAGAACTGTGGCATATTTTATGGGACCTTTTGGGTCCCTTCAGCTGTCCATGGCTCAGTAGAATTTGCACCCCCTATAGCTAATCCCTTTGCTCACTCATAATGTTGAAGCCTACTGAATGGTATTTAAGCAAGTAGCAGAGCTGAAAAGTTACTTGAGGAATTGGATAATTCCACTTACTGACTGCTTTGGGACTTTGCAAAAGCGACACGGCATTCACAAACCAGTCCCTTTTAAAATCTTCACTAAAAAAAAAAAAAGCATGTCTCTCCTTCCCTTCCCTGGAAGGTCCCTGGATCCCTGGTTTATGCCCACATATACAACTTTTTTTCACCTATTGTAAGGCTGAGGCCCCACGTTGCAGAAATGCGGCAACTTTTATGTTGCAGATTTTGCTGCAGTTTTTTGAGCCAAAGACAGTGAATTGAGCAGATGGGAGAAGTATAAGAACTTCCTATATATTTCCCATTCCTTTTGTAGCCATTCTTGGTTTTGACACACAAAACTGCAGCAAAATCTGGAACAAAAAAAGTTGCATTTATGTGTGGCCTTAGCATAAAAGTTGTAAGAATGTGTCTCTCTGATGACACAAGTGGGCACAACATATAGGGCACTGAAACGTAATATGTCTTTAGAAATTTACATTTTCACTTTGCACATTAATTTTTGGAAAGCACACTTGGGCTCAAATTCATTTATGAAAAGTTATTTTATTATTGGAGATATGCTTTAACAGATTTACCAAGGGAAGTAACTCTGTTATGGTCAAGTGGAACCCTGAAGCTGAGTGTCTTTCATTAGTTGAAAGTTTTCGAATAGCCAGTCTAAATTACACTAAAAAAAAAAAAAAATTAAAAAATAAAAATCTAAAGTTCATTGTCTAAACTAATCTTTCAGATGTGGGGTTACAGGCAGTCCTTTTATAAGAGGTTAGTGGTGAGGAACATCTGGTTGATAAATATTAGCAGGAGGCTCACAACCCCTGAGAAAAATAATAATGTCGAATGGGAGTGCTTGGCCGTTTAGTTGGCCCTTCAATCCACGAGATACTATTTATTGGGCTATCATTTCATGTTGATTACAAATCACTCTCCACAATCTCATGGGGGTTTAAATTAAGCAAAAGTTGAGTAGCTGTCCACCCATTGAAACTGTTGAGGTAAAGTAAATAGAGTGCTTGGCTTTATCTGGCAGTCCCATAAAGTGTTGTGCAGCTGCAGAGTACATTCTTAGCCAGCACTCCTTTTAAATGGACGTGATTTGTGAGAATCCAGGTCAGGGGACATACAACTAAGTTTTCTGGGCCCAATCCTACACATCACTCATTACCAGGTCATATCTTGTTTTTGTGGGAGGAGCTATAGTTTTCATTTATTTGATTTTGGAGTAGTGAAAACTTTTCAATCAGTCTTTAATTCAAATTTTTAGGCATTGAATGTACAAATAACAGCAATTCTGGTATTTTGTTTTTCAGTGTTCACAGTGTGAGATAAATAATGCATTAGCTTCATGGTCCTAGATGTTATACCAATTATTTGTAAATCTTATTTCTATATCATAAAATATAATAAACAAATAATAAATCATTTTCAAATGAGAAGAAAATGTTTTTCTTTTTTCTTGGTCCTGTCATCTAATACTTTTGCTATACTTGTGTTCAGCAGAGAATTGTGTTAGTCCGTGTAAAGTAAAAGTACAAAGACGGCAGACCTGGGGAACTTCATTAGACCACAGTTGGCATAGAAACCCATTGGCATACCACTTAGACACAGAAACATTGATTGGGTGACAGAGCGATTCTGCACTAACTTCTTAGATGCTGTAGAGACTCTTGACCACAGGATATTTGGGGTTAAGTGGCTTAGATTGGATCTACTCTATTTTTTACAACTGGAAAGCACTAGTAATGGCACAGGTACAGGCACGGCCATTATCTGCATTATTACCATGATGTACATTCACAATGTTTTAGACTATTTATGGAAATGAAATAGGGCTGTATTGGGGAGATGTTCATGGATAATTGAATGAGGAGACCCTCAGGCTTAGGCGCTGTAGAGGGGAAATAGTGGTTGGCAGGAAAAAAAGAAAAAAATGTAAAAAATCCCTAAAGTTGCTGCCTGTACATAGGCAAGGAATATGCAGATAAGACATCCTTTGTAGAAAAGAGAAACTTTCTCTAGCTCCACATCTTGAAAGGTAGCTTCCTATAGAGTTAATGTATGGTTATTGATAAAGCATAATCTGGGAATAGAAAGACACCACCATAAGGTGTCTCACCGATGAGAGACAGTACTTCTTGTGACCCGTGTTTAGACCACTCAAACAGGCGACCAGTACCCTGCTTTGCACTGATGATAGGCAATATAGTTGTCTGTGTAGGGGTCCCTTTCCCCTTTTGGTAGAGTTACTCTGGCTTAGCTTCTATTCCCAGTTTACGCTATTAGGTTTTATCAATAACCATACATTTATCTATAGGGAACTACCTTCCAAAAGGTGGCACTAGAGCAAATTCCTCTTTTCCACCAAGTAGGTCTTATTTGAATATTCCTTACCTAGAATTTTTATCAGTGCATTCATGGTCTAATAAGTCCCTGAAGGGTCTCCCTAATGAGACATAGTACCTCTTCTGTTCAGAGGCAGACATGTAACAGCTTCAGGAGGAGCACTCCCTAAACACTCTTTCTCCTACAGTACAGTGGCATGCAAAAGTTTGGACACCCCTGGTCAAAATGACTGTTATTGTGAACAGTTAAGCAACCTGAAGATAAAATGATCTTCAAAAGGCATAACATTAAATATGACCACATTCCCAATGTATTTTTTGGGAAAAAAAAATATTTTCATATTTTACATTTTCAAAATAATCTGATGCAAAACTTTGGGCACCCTGCATGGTTAGTACCTAGTAGCACCCCCCTTTGGCAAGCATCGCAGCTTGTAAACTCTTTTTGTAGCCAGCCAAGATTCTTTCAATTCTTGTTTGAGGTATTTTCATCCATTCTTCCTTGGAAAAGTCTTCCAGTTCTGTGAGATTCCTGGGTCGTTTTGCATGCACTGCTCTTTTGAGGCCTACACACAGATTTTCAATGATGTACAGATCAGGAGTCTGTAAGGGCCATGGTAAAACCTTCAGCTTGTGCCTTTTTAGGTAGTCTATGGTGTATTTTGATCTGTGTTTAGGATCATTATCCATTTGTAAAAGCCATCCTCTTTGGTGTTAAGTTTGCTTTAAGAATTTGCTGAAATTTCATTGAATCCATTCTTCCCTCTACCCGTGAAATGTTCCCTGTGCCATTGGCTGCAACACAAACCCAAAGCATGATTGATCCACCCCCATGCTTAATGGTTGGAGTGATGTTCTTTTCCTGAAATTCTATGCCCTTTTTTCTCCAAACATACCTTTGATCATTATGGCCAAAAAGTTCTATTTTATCCTCATTGGTCCACAGGACTTATTTCCAAAATGCATCAGGCTTGTTTAGATGTTCTTTTGCAAACTTCTGACGGTGAATTTTATAGTGAGGACACACGAGAGGTTTTCTTCTGATGACTCTTCCATGAATAATAACAATACATTTTATTTCTATAGCACCAACATATTCCACAGCACTGTACAATTTGTAAGGTTCAAGTACAGACAAAGAAAAGATACATTACAAAGAAATAGTCAATTCATACACTGGGACTGAGGGCCCTGCTCGCAATAGCTTACAATCTATGTGGTAGAGGGGGTGACACAAGAGGTAGCAGGGGCGGCAACAGACGTAGCATTGCTTGTACAATGGTCAGACAATTTTGTAGCAGAGATTACTGTCATTACACATACATAAAGCTGTATGAGCCATCACCAGACATGTCCTTTAACGTGCAGATGGTGCCTGGATATATAAAGTTAGTCTGATACTGCATAATATCCTGTGAGGTAATGGGGGAGTGTGAACAGAGGGTATGTTTTAGGGAATGTAACTATGGAAGGGTTTACATTAGGAGTTGTGATAGGCCTGTCTGAAAAGATATGTCTTTAGTTTGCGCTCGAAACTGTAGAAATTGGGGGTTAATCTGTTAGTCAGGGATAGAGCATTCCAGAGAGGTGGTGCAACTCGGGAGAAGTCTTGTATACGAGCATGGGAGGTTCTGATAATAGGGGATGTCCAGGGGCACACCGCTAATGAGGCGAGGTGAGGCGGCCGCCTCGGGCGGCACTGTCCTGGAATTTTACTATTTAATGTAAACCAGCCCAGGACAGGCTGCTTTAAAAAAAAAACAAAAAAAAAAAACCAGAACTGAGCGCGGCCTGTCCTGGGCTGGTTTACAAGACGTCGCATCTCAGCGCAGGCGGCGATACAATGACGTCATCACGCCGCCTACGCTGAGACACAGACGTCGCGGACAAGAGGAGGAGGCGGCGGCTGCATCAAGGCATCGCAGGTGAGTATAGGTTTTTTTTATCTATATAAATAGGCCGTGACCTGCTGTAGCATCCCCGGCAGGTCAGGGCCTATTTATTTACCTACCCGCGTCTGCTCGTGGCCGCCCCCCGCTTCCCCTTCTGCTATGGGCCGCAGAAAGGGAAGCGGATGCTGCTGTGAGCGGCCGCGGGCATCGGTAAGTTAGGCCGCGGGCCACAAATACTACTATTATTATACTCCGGGGTCTATTCAGACCCCGGAGTATAATAATCGGAGGCCTAGGGTTGGTGAGGGAACATAAAAAACAGTGTTACTCACCTCCTGCGATCCGATGTAACTCCGAGCAGGCTTGAGGCCTGTGGTGACGTCATCAGGTCGCGTCGCCGGCCTGATCACGTGACGTGTGTGCGCAATTAAACAGGGCCGAAAGCTGCAAGGAGTGCACCGGTGTCCAGGATAGGTAAGTAACTCTGATTTTTATGTTTGTATTCTCCCCTGGGTCTCCAATCATTATACTCTGGGGTCTGAAAAGACCCCAGAGTATAATAATAGTTCATGGGTCGGCCACTATGGGGCATAATACCCTGTGCAGGGACCACTGTAGAGCATAATACCCTGTGCAGGGGCCACTCTGGAGCATAATACAAGTGCAGGGGCCACTCTAGAGCAAAATACCAAGTGCAGGGGCCACTATAGAGCATAATACAAGTGCAGGGGCCACTATGGAGCATAATACCAGTGCAAGGGCCACTATGGAGGATAATACCAGTGCAGGGGCCACTATGGAGCATAATACCCTGTGCAGGGGCCACTCTGGAGCATAATACCAGTGCAGGAGCCACTCTGGAGCATAATACCAGTGCAGGGGCCACTATGGGGCATAATACCCTGTGCAGGGGCCACTCTGGAGCATAATACAGAGTGCAGGGGCCACTATAGAGCATAATACCGAGTGCAGGGGCCACTATAGAGCATAATACCAGTGCAAGGGCCACTATGGAGGATAATACCAGTGCAGGGGCCACTATGGAGCATAATACCCTGTGCAGGGGCCGCTCTGGAGCATAATACCAGTGCAGGGGCCACTATGGAGCATAATACCGTGTGCTGGGGCCACTATAGAGCATAATACAAGTGCAGCGGTCACTATGGAGCATAATACCAGTGCAGGGGCCAATATGGGGCATAAAACTGTGTGCAGGAGTTGCTGCGGAACATAATACCGTGTGCAGTGGCCAATGCGGGGCATAATACCGTGAGCAGGGGCCACTATGGAGCATAATACCGTGTGCAGGGGCCGCTGAGAGGCATAATACAGTGTGCAGGGGCCGCTGCGGGCCATAACACTGTGTAATACTGTGTGCAGGGGCTGCTGTGGAACTTTATAGTGTGTGTAAATGGGGCGCTATAAACATGGGCTATGGCACCTGTTTATATTATACGCTGTCTGTTTATAGTGACCGTGTGATGTAATTGTAGCCTTGTCACATACTGTAGACATGTACAGGACGAGGCTGTAGTTACATGACATGGCCGCTATGAGATGAATGACAGAGAAGCGATCACGCCGCTTACACAGGTACCATTCAAACAGCTGATCAGTGGGGGTCCTGGGTTTTTGAACCCCACTGATTAGTTTATTAATGACCTGGAAAACCTTTTAATTAGTTAACACCTGGGGTATTATTAATAAGGGGCACTATTTATACAGGGTACACACGGACATTATTAATATAAAGATGCACTTAGGAGTATTATTCATTATGGGGGGTTATAGCATATATTTTATAATTGGGGGTAGCAGCAGGATGGAGGCTTTGTGTAGGTGAGGACAATGTGGGTTGGATGCCTGGAAAAGTGAGGAGCCAAAGATGTCTGTGTTGCAACCTTTACAGAGACAAGTCACAGCTGGAAGAAATGGTCATGGCGGTCCAGAGGGAAGAGAAGGGAAATGTGACCGATTAGTCAGAGACGTCCCCTGTAAGTCACAGAATGTTACTGCCCTGTATTCACCTAAATGATAGAGGATAAATACCTGAGTGATGGGGGTCTGTCTGCTGAGACCCCCACTGAGCCTGAGAATTGGGTTTTTTCCCCCCATTAGGTGGGAATCCAGCCTGGCTGCAGCCATATAGGTGTGTCACTTGGTGGATGGACGAACCCGCGTGGCTCTCATTCACTTCAATGGGAGTGCCAAAGATAGCCGAAGTCCAGTACTCAGCTATCTGCGGGGCTCCTGTTATAGAGAATGGGGGCCACATGGGCTCGTCCATCCACCAAGCAGAAGATGTGGGAAGTTACTTTCATTGTTAATGCCATGTAGTTGATCTGATACTGAAGTAATACAGGAAGAAGAATTCTTAAAAACTGTTTTATAACTTTGTGTATTGTGTATATTGTGCGACGATAACAGTGTGTTAAACTAGTAGCATGGAAACTCAGTTTTTTTTTTTTTTTTTTGGGGGGGGGGCGTCTTTCTATAGTCCGCCTCAGGCAGCAAAGAGGCTAGGTTCACCACTGGGGATGTCAGTCTTAGGTCATTGAGTGAATGGAGAGTACCGGTTGGGCGATGGACAGAGATGAGGGCGGAAATGTAAGGAGGTGCAGCATTATGGAGAGCCTTGTGGATGAGGGTGATAAGTTTATATTGTATTCTGTATTGAATAGGCAGCCAGTGTAGTGACCGACATAGACCGGAGGCTTCACTGTAGCATCTAGACTGATAGATGAGCCTGGCCGCCGCACTCAGAATAGATTGTAGAGGGGAGAGTTTAGTAAGGGGAATGAAAGGGGAATGAAAGGTCTGAGTCAAACATAACCCTGAGGCCAGTGGCGTAACTAGGAATGGCTGGGCCCCAAGGCGAACATTTGACATGGCCCCCCCCGAACCGCTGTCCCCAATCGCCCCCCCCGGACCGCTGCCCCCATCCGGCCCCCGCCCCCCCCTCCAGGCCCCCCCCCAAAAAAAACGCATTCCTGCGCACACTATTATGTCTCATAGTGGCCTCTGCACACAGTATCATGCCCCATAGTGGCCCCTGCACACAGTATCATGTCCCTATAGTGGCCCCTGCACAGAGTATTTTGTCCCATAGTGGCCCCTGCACTCAGTATTTTGCCCCATAGTGGCCCCTGCACACAGTATTATGTCCCAATGTGGACCACCCATGAACAATTATTATACTCTGGGGTCTTTTCAGACCCCAGAGTATAATGATCGGAGACCCAGGGGAGGATATAAACATAAAAAAACAACGTTGCTTACCTGTTCCTCGCTCCGGTCCACTCCCTGCTGCTTCAGCCGCCTTCAATGTTGGACCGGGCCGGCGTCACGTGATGCGGGCAAGGCGTCGCGACGCAAAATGAAGTCGGGGACGTTACCAAACAGGCCCGAAGCCTGGAGAAGTGCAGCAGAGGTAAGTACATAGTTTTTTATGTTCCCTCACCTCCCCTGGGCCTCCAATTATTAGTATAATGATAGCAGAGATTGTGGTGTTCGGGCCGCAGCCTCACATACCGATCCCCGCTCCTGCTCACAGCTGCCTCCGCAGAATCGGAAGCGCAGGTGGCCGTGAGCGGGACCCCGGAGAACGGTAAGTATATAGGGCCCGTTACCTGCTGGGTTTACTCCTGCAGGTAACGGCCTATTAAAAAAAAAAAAAAAAAAAAAAGCATCGGGGGCCCGCGGGGCCCCGTAATGTCCCAGGCCCTGTGGCAGCTGCTACCGCTGCTACCCCGGTAGTTACGCCCCTGCCTGAGGCAGCGGGCATACTGCCTTGGAGTTATGGTAAGGCCGGAGACTGCAATGGAGAGATCAAGGACAGATCTATTAGATGGTGGAAACAGCAGTAATTCAGTCTTTGAGAGATTCAGTTTCAGAGCGAAGACATATTTGAGACAGCAGGGAGACAGTCAGTGGTGTTCTGTATTAGAGTAGGGGTGATGTCACGTGATGACGTATATAATTGGGTGTCATCAGCATAAAGATGGTACTGGATGCCAAATCTAGTTATGGTTTGTCCAATGGGTGCTGTGTAGAGAGCAGGGGACCTAGGACCAAGCCCTGAGGAACCCCAATGGCAAGGGGAAGAGGGGAAGAAACAGAGCCTGCAAATGATACACAGGAAGTGCTCTCAGAGAGATAAGAGGAGAACCAGGAGAGAGCAGTGTCCGTGAGGCCGACAGAGCGGAGCATAGTGAGGAGGAGTTGATGGTCAACAGTGTCAAATGCTGCTGAGAGATCTAAAAGAATAAGAAGAGAGTAGTCACCTTTGGATTTAGCTGTCAGGAGATCATTGGAGACTTTTGTGAGGGCCGTTTCAATAGAATGCAGAGGGCGGAAGCCAGACTGTTAGGGGTCAAGAAGAGAGTTAGCAGAAAGATAGCGGATTAAACGAGAATAGACCAAGCGTTCCAAGATTTTGGAGATAAAGGGGAGGTTAGAGACAGGTCATATTTGTGCAGGTATCTCTGAACAATTGAACAATGTACCACAACTCCAGAGTCTGCTAAATCTTCCTGAAGGTCTTTTGCAGTCAAGCAAGGATCTGATTTGCCACTCTGGCAGTCCTATGAGCAGCTGTCTCTGAAAAATTTTTTGGTCTTCCAAACCTTATCTTGACCTCCACTGTTCCTGGTAACTGCCATTTCTTAATTACATTTGGAACTGAGGAAAGGGCAACTTGAAAACGCTTTGCTGCCTTCTTATAGCCTTCTCCTGCTGTGTGGGCCTCCACTATTTTCATTTTCAGAGTGCTAGGCAGCTGCTTAGAAGAACTCATGGCTGCTGTTTTTTGGCACAAGGTTAAAGGAGACTGGGTATTTATAAAGCTGTAAAATTTGCATCACTTGGCCTTTCCTAACAATGATAGTGAACAAGCCATAACCCTAACTGGCTAATGAAGGTCTGAGACCTTCAAGTTATCTGAGCACACAAATCTACAAGGGTTCCCAAATTTTTGCAAGGTACTCCTTTCCCTTTTTCACTCTAAAAATGTACTCAAACATAATAATACACTGATATTTCTTAAAATTATAAACAAGTGTGTTTAATCTTTTCCTTTATGCCTTTTAAAGATCATTTCATCTTCAACTTACTTAACTGTTAACAATAACAGTCATTTTGACCAGGGGTGCTCAAACTTTTGTATGCCACAAGTAATTCAGCACAAAGCACAGACCTGATGATTATCACTTATATGTCACTAAAAGTGCTGTTTTTGACTTTGGTCATTCTTATTTGTCCCATCCCAGATTTTCAGAAAATGGCATACTGTTATAATAGGACTTTTCCCCATCCATTCCTCAAATACAGCTACTGAATTGAAGTAATTCACACAGAAGAGGGGGTGGGCTGACAGCTGAATGACTTGTGCGTTTTCTTGCAGGAAAGGGGGTGGCTGGGCCCCTCTGATTTATTTTTTGTAAGATGAAAGGATCCAGCCACTTCAAGGAGTCCTGTTTGCTTCACTAAGCGTGTTAAACCTTGGAGGCATGGTGACCCACTATGGTGCCTGAATGTATTTTCAGGTAGGGTGCCTCTTTTTTTTTTTTTTAAATATGGTTTGGGTCTCCAGTGGTGGTAATACAAGTACTGCCTTATTAGTGACCCACACCGATCACACACTTTAACTTATACTTTTCTTTTATTATCTTATTTAATGTTGTGTGTGGTGTTTTGTTTTGTTTTTCTTGTTTTTGTTTTTTGTTTTGTCTTGCATTCAGTATCTTCTCCTGTCCTCTCTTCAAATAATGCAGTCCCCTCAGTCTACATGGAGATCCCTTGTACTAACAGTTACTGGAGGTTTATGAAACCAGACCTCTCTCATTGCATACGCACTTCTTGCACATTTGCAGCATTTTCAATGGAGGAGAATGATTGACAAGACTTTTCGTGACTCTCCATCAGTGGCCATTACAAGAGAGAAACTCCACCCGACTCTTAAATATATTTGATAAATTTGGAGCGTCTTGCTACAGCAGGTCTACTAAGAATGGCATATTAAACACAAATCTTAGTAAACTGACCCCTAAGTTTTTGAATTCCCTGTTCTCAGTGCAATGTCAGGCTATCATTGTGATAACCTGACCCATCTAATGCCTCTACGTATAGGAGTGTCCCTGCCATAAATCAGAACATATAAATTAATACATTAATGGCACATTAATTTTCCATTCATTGGGAAATGACAAGACAAGCTTCAGTAAATAACTGGCAGAGCATCCTACTATTATTGGAAACTTCTTATATAGTGTCTCTCTAATGCCACTTAAATATTCTGTGCTGTGTTACAGACATTTGTATTGTCATTGATTATAGTTATTGATTATTAAAGCCCATTTTATATTGTGATACCATAGATTTTATTAGAATGTAAATTTGGTAACATTTACAATAATTGTTTGTTTTTCATGACACATGCTTAGGAGATGATTTCTAGCTTTCCTGCCATTTTATCATTTTACAAATGAGCTGGCTTTAACAAATGTAAAACACAATGTCAAAGAACATACTGTAGTTAGTTTAGAAGGTTTCAGTACAAACCAGATCAATTTCTAGGGCTCTTCCAAAGTTATTAATGAAAGACTGAGTCATGATAAACAAATGGTTACATAATCTGGGAGATAATTGGGCTGCTGTGTTAGTGTCATTTTTATATAAAAGTTGCCAAGGACCTGAGTATTGAGCGGCTTGGAGACCATAAGCATGCATACACAAAATGGTGTAGAATAGTGTCTGACTAGGAGTGACCAAATACCTTTATTTATAATTTTGCAAGGGGTTCTATGTCTCATTAAGGAGACGTTGCGTCTAACGAGGCCACTTTGCAGTATACAGGGACTTATTAGACCATGCATGCCCTGCTAAGAATTCTGGGAAAGGAATATGCAAATAAGGGTTCCTTGCTGGAAAAGAGAAATTTGTGCTAGTGCCACCTTTTGGAAGGATGTTTAGAAACTATTCAGAAAAGTTTGGTGGTTACTGGGTATGCTTACACACTAGGAACAAAGGCAAGAGGTTATTCAGTGGTGGCAACCAAAAGGGTTGTTTTATTGCCCATGCTGAAATTTTATAATTGAAAAAGAAAAAGAAAGTCATCTAGAAACCAGGTAAAATTTCAACAATAACTTCGGTTATGATAGTTTTCACCCTGCTACATCTGTACCAATGATTCACTCATATGATTCATAGGCTCCTGGTACAGAAGGGCATTCGCTGACGTAAGGACAAAAAGGAATTTACTTCTAATTTCTAAAAAGGGATCTGTTCACAGAAAAACAAAGGATTTACGCACTACAAAGAAAACCAGATATTTCTTTTAGGAAATGAATTGCTTGCTTCTAACATTTTGACTCTGTAGAGACAATTAATATGCACACTTGTAATACTGATCATTGTTCACCACAGAGAAGTTAATAAAGTCTAAAATAGGGATAATATGGATCAGTTTTGCTTTTATCTACCAATCATACACATAGATTGTATTTTCCTCTGACATCCATTGAGCCTGTCTATATTTTTTTTTACATTGATGGGGAGAATATATGTCCTGTAATATGTTTCTCTTTAATATTCCTTGATCATAAATTGAACCAAAGGTTCAGCCTTGCAGAACTAACTACGATTAAGATAATTTTCAGTGTTTCAATGCTTATGCCAAAGCAAAGACTTTCTCAAAAGTACATTACAATATTCAGAAGCTAGCGTCACACACACTTCTGTGTAAGAGCTGCTCATATTGTAGAGGTACAAAAATAGTGTCCATGAGAACATTCATGCAGATGATGAAAAATAAAATGGTCTCCTACTGATCAAAAAGTTCACTTTTCACTTTTATACATCTTCCTCTTTTCTAAGGTCTGTGCCCCTTCATCTTTACACACACAAATCTTTTGAATCTGTAACTGGATCAGCTAATCACTGAATGTGGACTGTAATGCATATGCTTGGTTAAGTCCTGTGGCTTCTTCTTTCTAGTAGTCAGTAGTCATAGGTCACAGATGCCTTCTCGAAGACACATTTGAAGATAATTAATGCTTCCTTTTAATTATGCTAATATCCTAGCTTGTGCTTTGTATAAACTCATGTAAATCTGAAAAATATTTTTTTTAAATAATTGGTCTTCAAATGACTTTAATTCTTTTTGATTCTGTATGTTTCCAGCTAATGTTTGGTAGCGGTCAAAGAATATGTCAACCTTTCCAGTGGCATAAGTTTAGTCGTTTATTTAAAGTGAACTTGTTACATTGAAAATGCAGCGTAATATGCCGACAGCTTGTTATAGAGCAGGAAAAATCTGTGCATAATTTGCTGATTTCAACATTTGTATTATTTTTGAGCAAATCATGTGGACAAGTTATGTAGCAATCTTATCCCCTATGTTGTTACAGTATCCCGTGTCAAAATGGGGTGCCTAGGTTCCAACAGTAAGACTTATTCTGGGGGCTCACTATACAGCTACATGAATTACCTGACACTCATTCACACGTTCCTAAAATTTGCTAACTTTTTTTTTTTTTTTTTTTTTTTATTTAATCAGCCCTTGGCTGATTATTTCTGTCATGGGGTCCTATCGATATTCTCCCTGGCTCTTGCCTTGAACAATGGCCCTCTTAGCTCTGTGAACCAGGGATAAATGCTTATACAGCAGCAGAAAGATGCTGCAAGATGAATGGGGCCATGCAGTGTGATTGGGGTCATATAGCCCATGGAGGAAGGGTACTGACTGGCTTGACTCTGCATCTATGTGTCAACTCAGCTACCCTGTGTGTCTATAGTGTATATACAGTCATATGAAAAAGTTTGGGCACCCTTATTAATCTTAATCATTTTTAGTTCTAAATATTTGGGTATTTGCAACAGCCATTTCAATTTGATATATCTAATAACTGATGGACACAGTAATATTTCAGGATTGAAATGAGGTTTATTGTACTAACAGAAAATGTGCAATATGCATTAAACCAAAATTTGACTTGCGCAAAAGTATGGGCACCTCAACAGAAAAGTGACATTAATATTTAGTAGATCCTCCTTTTGCAAAAATAACAGCCTCTAGTCGCTTCCTGTAGCTTTTAATCAGTTCCTGGATCCTGGATGAAGGTATTTTTGACCATTCCTCTTTACAAAACAATTCCAGTTCAGTTAAGTTTGATGGTCGCCGAGCATGGACAGCCCGCTTCAAATTATCCCACAGATGTTCAATGATATTCAGGTCTGGGGACTGGGATGGCCATTCCAGAACATTGTAATTGTTCCTCTGCATGAATGCCTGAGTAGATTTGGAGCTGTGTTTTGGATCATTGTCTTGCTGAAATATCCATCCCCGGCGTAACTTCAAATTCGTCACTGATTCTTGTACATTATTCTCAAGAATCTGCTGATACTGAGTTGAATCCATGCGACCCTCAACTTTAACAAGATTCCCGGTGCCGGCATTGGCCACACAGCCCCAAAGCATGATGGAACCTCCACCAAATTTTACAGTGGGTAGCAAGTGTTTTTCTTGGAATGCTGTGTTTTTTTGACGCCATGCATAACGCCTTTTTGTATGACCAAACAACTCAATCTTTGTTTCATCAGTCCACAGGACCTTCTTCCAAAATGAAGCTGGCTTGTCCAAATGTGCTTTTGCATACCTCAGGCGACTCTGTTTGGGGCGTGCTTTCAGAAACGGCTTCTTTCGCATCACTCTCCCATACAGCTTCTCCTTGTGCAAAGTGTGCTGTATTGTTGACCGATGCACAGTGACACCATCTGCAGCAAGATGATGCTGCAGCTCTTTGGAGGTGGTCTGTGGATTGTCCTTGACTGTTCTCACCATTCTTCTTCTCTGCCTTTCTGATATTTTTCTTGGCCTGCCACTTCTGGGCTTAACAAGAACTGTCCCTGTGGTCTTCCGTTTCCTTACTATGTTCCTCACAGTGGAAACTGACAGGTTAAATCTCTGAGACAACTTTTTGTATCCTTCCCCTGAACAACTATGTTGAACAATCTTTGTTTTCAGATTATTTGAGAGTTGTTTTGAGGAGCCCATGATGCCACTCTTCAGAAGAGATTCAAATAGGAGAACAACTTGCAATTGGCCACCTTAAATACCTTTTCTCATGATTGGATACACCTGGCTATGAAGTTCAAAGCTCAGTGAGGTTACAAAACCAATTGTGTGCTTCAGTAAGTCATTAAAAAGTAGTTAGGAGTATTCAAATCAATAAAATGATAAGGGTACCCAAATTTTTGCACCGGTCAAATTTTGGTTTAATGCATATTGCACATTTTCTGTTAGTACAATAAACCTCATTTCAATCCTGAAATATTACTGTGTCCATCAGTTATTAGATATATCAAATTGAAATGGCTGTTGCAAACACCCAAATATTTAGAACTAAAAATGATTAAGATTAATAGGGGTGCCCAAACTTTTTCATATGACTGTATACAGTATAAAAAACTGGGTAGATTCTTAAATCTACCAAGTATATTATACAGCTGCATAGCCTGCATGAGATGTTGTTTGAGTATCTGTATGAAGTACAGAGAGTACTGTGTCAGGGTCCCACCAAGAGATACACCTGTTTACCTGTGCCAGTCCCAGCCTGACTATACCTAATAGAAGGTTAGCCAGCATGGGCTTAGTCCGTAAGGGCTAATCTGCTGTGAGCACTGCCCATGTGGCCCCAGCCTAATTGTTCATACAGAGATAACTTATATATATTGAGTAGGACCGCCCACTGGACCCCTAAGACCTTAATAAATTGAGATTTAAAACGTAAGTAACCCCTTAGCAACACAGGTTGTACTTAAATCACTCTCTTTCCCTATACTACTATACACTTCACATTTGGATTGTGGAGAAGGAAACAACTAAATGCAAAATCAGAAAATTGATGCGACTTAAGGGGTTATTTCTGAATTTGTTCAGACTATATATATATATATATATATATGTATATATATGTCTATTCAGGTCCTTGTGCGCTCTAACATGCTGTTGCAGATTAGACTTCATTCTCAAAGTTAAGGGTTTGCTTTGTTTTTTGCAGGAATAAAAAGAGATCCAAAGTGGCTATGTAGAATGATGCAATGGGAAGAAATTACAATATCAGATAGAAAAATGTTTAATTACATAAATAATGAGAGGAAATACTGATTGCAAACAGATGACTAATACAGAATGATATAATTTCAGATGGCATTGCTATTGTCTTTAAAGTAAATGCCAAGTTCATAAGCATTAAATGCAAAAGAAGAGATTAGATCAGCCGAGCTGAGTAATGTAGTAATTGTGTAACCGAGTCAGCGAGGATTAGTAACTAATAACACAGGAGGAGTAGAGGACGCACAATTACATTGGGAGAATTAGAGGAGATTCCCCAGACCACATTCTCATTTCCAGTATAGTCCAGCTTTTAGTTGCAGAAATTGTCTCTTTTGCTTATGCCCTGTTGGACATGGGTTTATACAACTATAACTTTTTTTTTTTTTTTTTACTAACGTAAAAATGAAAGTATGGAACAGAGCTGTCAGTTGCAGCTTAAGTGTTAAAGGTAGACCTACTATATGGTTTTGATCATAGACACCAGTGGCTTCCATTGAGTAGAGCAGAACTGGAAGCCATATCAAAGTAAAACTGCCCCATTGAGTCTGGTATTATGGGTAGTACTGTGTGGATGGAATAATAATGAACATTTACAGTATAAAAGGCTAACTCTGTGAGATTAATAAGAGTTTTTAATGGTTTATTTGATGTATCTTAAATATTCAGAATGGCACGTTCAACAGTTGATGACATCTTGTAGCACCCCGCCTTTGGTACCTGTGGGTGGGAATCTCACTTTCCTTCCATATGTAGCGTCCTCAGATAAACTTTGCAACTCCTTGCAATGCTATATATAGCAGAAAGTCCCTTTTTTGTATTATTTGTAAGTGTTGTTGGAAGGAGAGTATGGCTGATTTCCTGGGACACAGAGAATATTTCTTTAAATATTGCTCAGTTTTAATTTTAATATGAGACAAAATAGGACAAAGTGAAAGAAGATGAAGGGAGATTGATGATATCGTTGTGATATCGTTTGTGCCTTAGTGTGTACAGTATAGACAATTCTAGAACCTAATACATTTTTTGACTCTTCAACTCTGTAAGGGTAACAATTGCGTTTTTTATTACATACACAACACACACAACGTAAACATATACAAAAAGTATAGATTCTTCTATGTGGCTACTTTACTTTCACTAAAACATTTTAAGAAAAGAACAGATAACCAAATGTTAAACATGAGTTTTTTTTGTTATACTGTGGGGTTGTGTCGTCATCAATGGTGCTGGAAGATTTGTGCAGAGGCAAGGATGTACTTCCTATGAAGAGTAGTGATGTGCAAACTGGCCTGTAATGAATCAGTTGTTGTTTTTTGTTTTTTTTTATAAAAATTTTTTGTTTGACTAAATCCAAGATGTTTGGGTTTTGCCACCCACAAAACTTTATTATATTAATAATCAGAGGCCCAGGAGAGGTGCGGATAAGGATACAATGATCCTACTCACCTCTCGGCCACAATGTCAAGTCTTCCTTCCAGCATCTTCCTGCCTTCTGGGTGTTGTCAGTGAGCCCAGACACCACTGAGACTTGTGATTAGGCCTCAATGGTGATTGGGGTTTGCCAACAGCATGATGCTTGCATCATTTCATTGAAGCTTCCCACAACAGCAGAATATGTAAGGCTGAATCTGAGGAAGTCCAACTGATAATTTGCTAAATAAAATAAATTAAATTCAGTTTAAATACAGTTTCCTGGCCTTGATAAGATGGAAACTTATTCCATCAGCTCCGCTAACATGATGCACATAAGCATCCGCCTGAATAATTAGCGAGCAGTTCAGTTACAACTGAACCTTTCTCCAGCAGATACCCTGAGGTCTGAATCCATTGACTTCTGGGTCAAAAAATAGGACCTGTGGCAGGAACTGGCCCAATTTGCCATTAGTGTACAGTCTTGTCTGGGTATTGATGACATGTGATATCATCACTCCGAAGCAGATAAAATTGGCAAACCACAAGAGTGAAAAAGATTCCATTTGTGAAAATCAATCAGGCATACAGTCATATGAAAAAGTTTGGGCACCCGTATTAATCTTAATCATTTTTAGTTCTAAATATTTGGGTGTTTGCAACAGCCATTTCAATTTGATATATCTAATAACTGATGGACACAGTAATATTTCAGGATTGAAATGAGGTTTATTGTACTAACAGAAAATGTGCAATATGCATTAAACCAAAATTTGACCGGTGCAAAAGTATGGGCACCTCAACAGAAAAGTGACATTAATATTTAGTAGATCCTCCTTTTGCAAAAATAACAGCCTCTAGTCGCTTCCTGTAGCTTTTAATCAGTTCCTGGATCCTGGATAAAGGTATTTTTGACCATTCCTCTTTACAAAACAATTCCAGTTCAGTTAAGTTTGATGGTCGCCGAGCATGGACAGCCCGCTTCAAATTATCCCACAGATGTTCAATGATATTCAGGTCTGGGGACTGGGATGGCCATTCCAGAACATTGTAATTGTTCCTCTGCATGAATGCCTGAGTAGATTTGGAGCTGTGTTTTGGATCATTGTCTTGCTGAAATATCCATCCCCGGCGTAACTTCAAATTCATCACTGATTCTTGTACATTATTCTCAAGAATCTGCTGATGCTGAGTTGAATCCATGCGACCCTCAACTTTAACAAGATTCCTGGTGCCGGCATTGGCCACACAGCCCCAAAGCATGATGGAACCTCCACCAAATTTTACAGTGGGTAGCAAGTGTTTTTCTTGGAATGCTGTGTTTTTTTGACGCCATGCATAACGCCTTTTTGTATGACCAAACAACTCAATCTTTGTTTCATCAGTCCACAGGACCTTCTTCCAAAATGAAGCTGGCTTGTCCAAATGTGCTTTTGCATACCTCAGGCGACTCTGTTTGTGGCGTGCTTTCAGAAACGGCTTCTTTCGCATCACTCTCCCATACAGCTTCTCCTTGTGCAAAGTGTGCTGTATTGTTGACCGATGCACAGTGACACCATCTGCAGCAAGATGATGCTGCAGCTCTTTGGAGGTGGTCTGTGGATTGTCCTTGACTGTTCTCACCATTCTTCTTCTCTGCCTTTCTGATATTTTTCTTGGCCTGCCACTTCTGGGCTTAACAAGAACTGTCCCTGTGGTCTTCCATTTCCTTACTATGTTCCTCACAGTGGAAACTGACAGGTTAAATCTCTGAGACAACTTTTTGTATCCTTCCCCTGAACAACTATGTTGAACAATCTTTGTTTTCAGATCATTTGAGAGTTGTTTTGAGAAGCCCATGATGCCACTCTTCAGAGAAGATTCAAATAGGAGAACAACTTGCAATTGGCCACCTTAAATACCTTTTCTCATGATTGGATACACCTGGCTATGACGTTCAAAGCTCAGTGAGGTTACAAAACCAATTTTGTGCTTCAGTAAGTCAGTAAAAAGTAGTTAGGAGTATTCAAATCAATAAAATGATAAGGGTACCCAAATTTTTGCACCGGTCAAATTTTGGTTTAATGCATATTGCACATTTTCTGTTAGTACAATAAACCTCATTTCAATCCTGAAATATTACTGTGTCCATCAGTTATTAGATATATCAAATTGAAATGGCTGTTGCAAACACCCAAATATTTAGAACTAAAAATGATTAAGATTAATAGGGGTGCCCAAACTTTTTCATATGACTGTATATACATGAGAATTTTCACATACCTTTCGCTGATGTAAATGAATAGGTTTGCCATTGCTGAAAGTAGGGGGCGGGGGTCTCTGGCTTTTAATTACCTTTCTAATGAGACCACTGCTGCTGCCTGCCTGTCCATAATGTTGTATACTGTACTGCTGCTTCTATTTCTCCTACTACTAGATAACTCCTGCCTTGTCCAATATGTCTCATATTCTACTGCTTTTAACGGCAAAAAAAATAGTCATCGCTACTTAACTTCGCCAAACATTGTGTATAAACACTGAAAAGCATAAAATGGAATAATTTTTTTGATTGCTTTTGTAAATTGAAAAAAACGCCACTATTTCTTTACTTTCCACCATGGTCAGCCACACTGCCACATTTTTTTTTCTTGAAAATTATAGCAGAGCTTGTAAGAGCCATTGCTTCTTCTGATGGCACCATATGTATGAACATCTACCCCTGTAAAGGATCATTTTTGTATATTTTTAAGTTTAAAAAGTGTATTCAATCTGACAGTACTGTGTGTTTTACAGAAGGACCACATTAGCAAAATCCACCTGTGACATTAACTTGTTCTGCAGAAAATTCATTTGAATTGCAGGGAAGTCCCTGCCTGCATTTACATTGCAGCACCTACCCCCTTCCCTGCTGTCTATCATAAAACAAATAGATATGTAGATAGGGGCCAGAAAAAGCGCTAGCGCAAAATAGCCGTCGCTTTGAATGTTGCATAGAGCACCTTTCTCCCTTTTGTCTGCTGCTCCCCTTTTTATGGACTATTGGAATAAAGCAACAATTTTATAAGAGGTTTGGAGTGCCCCCTTTCTTTTCTTCTATGTTGGATCTATAATGTTAATGATGGCTCCATCGGCATCCGCTGCTGACATTTTCACATTAATGCCACCACAGCCTTAGTAAAAAGCTAGAAATGGGTTATGTAGAGTTCCAGGAGTGCTCATTGTGTCATACACAACTTTTCAGGGCAATTTGCGCTTTTTATTGAGAAAAAAATTTATTCAGATTGAAGCGAGTCTTGGGGCCAAATCAACTAAAAGTTCCCTGATCATGGAAGCTAATATTGTACAATTAGCACAAAAAAAGTTGGATTTAGGGGCCAATTCAGATAATCCAAGAAATACAACCGTCCCTTAGACCACATCTTACTATGGCTCAGCTGCCACAAGCTCACTGTATCATCTAATGCTGTAAGATCCAGCCTAGTTGTCTACTGAACCATACTCAGAACATCATTTACGTAAGCAACAGGCAGTCAGGCTGCAGCAAACAGCAGCGCAGATGACAGTGATGCTAAACTGCATTAAGACTGGGTAATGTCTATGACACTGACTGTTACTCTGTACAAAGCTCAACAAGAATGGCTTTGAACTACTTAAAATAACAAGATAAAGATTTTAAAATGTTCTCCATAAACCCTACAACAGCAATAAAGAGTCAAGAAAACATTGTATGGCGCCAATATATTATGCAGCGCTTTCACAGATGTTGAGTCACTGTCCCATATAGGGCTCACAGTCCCTTAAATTCTCTATCAATAGGTCTTTGGAGTGTGGGAGGAAAACAGAATACATAGAGGAAACCCATGCAAGCACTGAGAGGATACGCAAACAAACTTGAACCCAGGTCTCCACTACTGCAAGGCAACAGTGCTAACAACTGAACCATGATGCTGCCGTTGGCACTGTCACAACACAAGAAATGGATCCCAGAAATGTTTAGAGATTGCAAATCCTGGCAAAAAAGTTTTACATTATATTTCTTTTTATTTTGATATATTCAGCAAACAAACAGAAATATTTTCAAAGTGAAATAATTTGAAATTACTAATAACATTTAATTTATATAAGAAAAAAAAAATTTCAGACTTGTGGCACTTTCATAGTCAGACTTGAAATTATTCATGAGATATTTCGACACTTTTCTTCTGTTCCTCTTCCCAGGGGTTTGACAGGCTTCTATGGTAATTTTCCCTGATGTTCCGAAGAAATCATTCCACCAAGGCATCAGCAGGGTTGAGATCTTGTGATTGCTCTGGCCAGCTCATCAAGGACAGTTCTTCATTTTCTTTCTCAGTTTGATTTAGTTTAGCCATTTTTCTAAAAACACTGAACACATTTATATAAAATGTACTGTTTCTTGACGTTCTGACATATGTATTAGCCTTCATTTCAGATAACTGACATTACAATGACAAGCACACAATTGTCAAAACAATAGTTGTTCTAATTTTTTGTTGCTGTTGTTTTTTGGTAATTTTTAAAACCAGAAACTAACTTTATATACCTCCAGATCAGATGTTTGCAGCATTTTTGGTCAACAAAAAAAAAAAAAAAATTAATAAGTTATGAGGAGAATAAGAAGTTCTCCAAATTAAACTCTTTCCTTGCCTGTAGTCTTTTTTTAGGGTTAATAATATTAATAATTTTTTTTATATAGCACCTACATATTCCATAGAACTTTACAAATCAAAGGATGCAAAAGCAAAGAATATCAGACATTACAATGTAGCAAAATGATTTACATAACAAACAATGGGAATGAGGACTTACAATCTATGAGGTAATAGGGATGATCCAAGAGGTCAGAGGGCTTGTTTGGTACAATGGTCTGGTCATCATTTAAACAGGACCTTTCATGTCGTCATCAATGTGCGGTATTATATACTGCTAGAAAGCCAACAGTTTGCTGATATCTCCAACTGTACTCTAACATAGCCTTGTACTGTCAGAGGGGACATTTCTCACAGCTCAGCATCATCGCTGGGCAGTAAGGAACACCCCTTCAAAGTAAAAGGCTATGTTAGAGTACAGTCGGGGGGGTGTTATTCACAGTGATAACGCTAGACTAAAAGGCCTGCCCTTCCAACAGTGGGGAGCTATCTGTGCCTAAATTAATGGCAATGATATACCCAGCATCGGGGCACATACCAGGAAAGCCGACACTGCACTGAATTTAGACGCACTGTCTGCTTTCTAGCTGTATATAATACCACACATTGGTGAGGACATGAAAGGTCTTCATTAATAAATAAGGTAATACAAATGAAGCTATAAGAGCCGGTCACCAGTTGGTATCTGTGTAGATAGGGAGTTTTATTAATATTTTAATCAGAACTGTAAAAAATAGCAAATACTATTGTTCTGATGCGAGTGACAGCTTTATGGCATTTTGGGTGAGTTTTATTTATTTTAAAAAAAAAACTTAAAGTAACTTCTATAAAAGAATTTGCAAACCGCACACTTAATGTCTGAATGTCTTTCTCAATATCTGGGCTGCCACCAAAAATTTCAGGCCTATCTGTGTGGGAGGCAGACACCTTAACAGTTCAGCCTAAGTATATCTCTTTTTTACATGCATCACAACACATTGTAGACTTAATACATCCTGCTAGCAGTGAGTCTCAAAGATAGAGTATACCTGACTCATCTCTGCAACTCTTTATCACATCATCCTCCTCCTCAGCTTCCTGGCAGTGGGACATTACAGAGGGCCTGGGCTGGTGCCAGAATCGAAAATCATTTATGTGTATAAGCTGTCAATGACTGGGCCCCTGATGACATTACCACTGGTCCTGCTTTACTGGCAGCAATATACTATACATGGATTTATTTGATCTCTTGTGACGGGCGTCATACGGGTGACATCCATGTGTCGCCTGTGCACCACCCATGTCGTTCATTCACCGTGCCGTTATCACATGGTCATATGCAACCAGCCTTACTCTATGAAAGTCACAGATGTGACCTTATAATCCTCAGAAAAATTCTACCACGTTTCACCTTAAGTAATTAAAGCCCTTTAAATCCTACAATTCTATTGCAGAAAGCAACCAAATATTGTCTTATAGCCCCTGTTTTAACCCCTTCCCGCCGCAGGCCTTTTTGGATTTTTGTTTTTGACTCCCTGCCTTCCAAACCCCATAACTTTTTTACTTTTCCATTTACAGAGCTATATGAGGGCTTAATGTTTGTGGATCAAATTGTTCTTCCATTTAATATTCTGTACAATGTACAGGGAATGGGGTGCTGAATGGGATACATTCAGAAAAAAAGGCATTTGTGCAACTTTCTCACGGGCTTCATTTTTATGGCGTTTATTCTGCAATCAAATGACATGTCACCTGTAATCTATGTTTCGGTACGATTCCGGAGATACAAAATTTATATAGTTTTAACCTATTTAAATAAAAAATCCAAAAATTTGCAGGAAAGAAAATTCTTAAGGTCGCCATATTCATATATATGCATAGGCCCTTTTTTTTTTAGGCCAGATGTGCTTTTTAGTTATACCATTTTAGGGAATGTCTATTGCTTTAATAATAATAATAGTCCTTTAATAGTCGCACAATGGGGAAATTCAGTGTGTTACAGCAGCAAAGATAAGATAAGCAGATACAAATACAAATACAACATGTACAGGAATGTTCCAAGGTAAGAGGCATTACATTGATAGCAGACAGACAGATAGGAAGTAGCAGAGGAGGGGGTGGGATTTAACAGGCAGAGAGATATTTCAGTTCTCTGTGTGTAATGATCTCCGCTTAGGTCGGTGTTGGTTGTACAGCCTAACCGCGGTGGGGAGGAAAGACTTCTGATAGTGCTCCTTCTCACACCTAGGGTGGAGCAGTCGGTCACTGACAGTACTGCCCAGCGCAATCACAGTCTCATGCATGGGATGGGACTTCTTCTTCTGCATGGAGCTCACCACAGACAGTATCCTTTTGTCACCCACCACCTGCACTGGGTCCAGTGGGCTCCCCAGGAAAGAGCTGGCCCTTCTAATCAGCTTGTCAAGTTTATTTCTGTCCCTGGTTGATATACTGCTCCCCCAGCAGGCCACTCCAAAGAAGATGGCTGATGCCACTACCGAGTTGAAGAAAGTCCTAAGAAGTGCCCCCCGGATTCCAAAGGCTCTCAGCTTCCTAAGCAGGTAGAGCCTGCTGTGGCCCTTCCTGTACAGGGCCTCCATATGATCTGCCCAGTCCAGGTTATTATTAAGGAGCAAACCCAGGTACTTATAGGTGTTCACAATCTCGATGCCCATCCCCAGGATGTCCACTGGTTTAGGAGGGCATCTGCCTTTACGGAAGTCCACCACCATCTCCTTGGTCTTCCCCGCGTTAATCTTCAGGTGGTTCCGGTGGCACCAGTCCACAAAATCCCGGTTCAGTTCTCTGTACTCCCTGCCATCATCGTCTGTGATGAGGCCCACTATTGCAGGGTTGTCAGAATACTTCTGTAGGTAGCAGCTGGATGAGTTGCACCTAAAATCAGCAGTGTACAGTGTGAAGAGGAAAGGGGCGAGAACCGTACCTTGAGGTGCCCCCGTATTACAGATCACGGTACCTGACACACAGTCTTGGGCTCTCACGTATTGAGGTCGATTTGTGAGGTAGTCTAGGATCCAGTTGGAGAGGTGGTGGTCCACTCCAGCAAGGCCCAGCTTGTCCCTCAGTAACCTGGGCTGTATGGTGTTAAAAGCACTGGAGAAATCAAAGAACATTATTCTCACCGTGCTCCCTGGTTTCTCTAGGTGAGACAGAGCCCTGTGCAGCCCTGTGCATGTCTTATTCAAATTTTTAACAGAGGTAAAACAGCAAAAAAAAAAAACAGTGGTTCACAACTTATGTTTTTTTTCTTTTTCCTGCTATGACGTTCATCGTATGGGAAAAAAGTTTGTACACCGGGTGTTTTTGGACACAGAGATACCTAAATGTGAGTGTGTTTCACTGTAATTTTTTATTTTATATGTATTCTAGGGAAAGGTGGGGTGATTTGAATATATAATTATTTTTAATTTTTTTTCTTGTACTGTATTGATTAGACCTCCTAGGGGTCTAATCCCTAATGCAATGCATTGCAAAATACCACCACCTCTATTACAAGCCGCATAGAACAATCTGTAATAGAAGTAATGCTGAGACAAACCTGGGAGCCTTCAATAGGCTCCCAGCTGTAATGGCAATGGATCACTGACCCTGGATCTCATTCTGGGAGCTGGAGATCTTCCCCAAAATGGCAGTGGACATGCACCGCCGGGAAAATAATCGCAGGCATTAGTGCCGGGTCTTTGCTGTACAATACAGCAAAGATGCGGCTACTCAGGTAATAGTATGGTGGGTGTCGGGAAGGAGTTAAAGGGGTTGTCCAGTTTAAGCAAATAATTGGTAATTTTATGATAAAGAAAATATATTGGAAAACTTTATTTTTCATCAATTCTTCCCGGTTTTCACTGCCTGCTGTCATTTAGTGCTTTCTTCCAGCAGATAAAAACAAGTTTGTGGTCATGTGATAGACATACAAGTGTACAGCTTGTTACAAGACATAACTCTAATTACTGTGCAGTTACAGTAACAAGCCATTGCACCAGTCTGTCCATCACATGACCATAGACTGGTTTTTATCCCCTGGAAGTAAGCAGTGACAGCAAGTATAAATCTAGAAAACCGTGATGCATTGATTTAGAAAGTATATTGGGAAATTGTTTAATCTTTCTTGTAGAAACAATACCATTTATTTGCTGAAACTGAACAACCCTTTTAAAGATAGATGTAGAAAGGTTTTGTAGGAGATTGCAGCACTTACCTTTTATTGGTGAGATTTGTTTTGGTAAATATTAAACAAATAACAATTTTCATGCAGTAGTATCTTTAAAAAAACAAAACAAAAAAAAACAAAAAAAAAAAAAACACTGCTTGAGGTGTGAATGAGTAAATGTGGTGCTTTGAAAGTTCTTTGAAAAAGTTCAGATAATTTTCTCAGTTTACCTCCTTGTCTTCCAAATCTTTTAAAAGGAATTACAAGTCCAATAAACAATTAAAGCTCAAACTAGTTTTGTAGCTTTAGTCTACATTCACTCAACAGTGAAGAATTATTATCATCATTATTATTATTATTATTTAAAAATTATATTATTTTTTGGCTGCATTAAATTCAATGTATGTGAAAGGAGCTATTCACAAGATTTTTTTTTTTTGTCAGCTTCTATTTTTGACACTGATCCCTCAAAATACTCACACATATGAGGGTACCAAAAAATTGAAAAATTGTCACCCCGGGGTGAAAAACGGTTGTGAAAACAGTTTTCACAGCTATTTTCTAACATTGTGTGAATCCAGGCTTATATTTAAAGCGCACCTCTGGTTATAAACATCTTTTCTTACAGTACATATAGTACAGGTGACCATAAGAATCTATTTAATATATCTTTTTAAGGATATATGTTTCATTCACCACTGTTTTCTTGCTCCTTATCTTCAGTCTGACTACTTACTTACATTATATTTGTCTCTATTCAGTCTCGCACATAGAGCTCTATGGAAGAGGGAGGAGTGGAGTAGGACTTTGCTGCCAGCTAGTTAATTGATTTATTGCCTCATTCTATGCACTAGTAGTCTTTTATCTACAACCTAGCAGTGTTAAGTGAGTTGAGAATAGCAATGTAAAGAAAGCAAATATTCAAATGTGTTTTCTATCCCCTCTCCTCTTGTTGTCTTGATCGGTAACCAATAGAATTCAGGAAGTTTCTATGATCTAGAACTTGTCAGAAACCCAGCCATGATTTCCTTATTGTGGACCAGTTATCAGGAAGGGACACTACATCTATCAGAAGATAGCCTGGCCTCAATAAGGAAATCATGGCTGGGTTTCAGATTATAGAAAGTTCCTACATTCATGAATATGTCTTGATCATTGCCAATTTATAACAGACCATTGAGCTAATAAGAGAACATTTTTAAAACTTTGCAAAATTTTTAATTATTTATATTTGCAAAAAATGTTTAACTCTTAATTGTCTATAAATTTAAATATGGTTGTGTTTGTGGGAAAACCCCTTTAATTTCAGGATTTCTATGCCCCCGTTGTACCCACATTGATTTTATCTATCCACATTCATGTTTTTTTCTCTCTGAACCTATAATTCTAATTTCTTAACTTTTTTTTCTTGCATCAGTTGTTATATTTTACAGAATGTTTTCTTAAGATCAGCTTTACATTTATTATCTCTACTTTCTCCTACAGTTGAACTCAGCTTCTGTGAATCTACATACTCTTTAAACCTGGCAGGGATAAACAGTGTTCATTATGTTATGTGGGTGGCAACTATCTGTTCTCAGATAAGCGTTTTGTATTTGCAGACATCTTCTAGAATCTGTTTAATAAGTGACTAACAAAATGTGCAATCTACAATATAAACTTTGCTCACTTTTTACTAGTTTTACGTTCTTTATTTCTAATAGTTTGAGTATTCTTTGAAGCATGCAGTGTACCATGTTTAGGGAAAAGGCTATACCCTGGTCTGAGAACCCTGATGTCTATATATTAGCAGTGTGAACATTGTGTATTCTGTGCTGTTCAAAGATTGACTCTACCATTCCAAGCTGTCACAAGGAGGTTGCCAGTAAGTTTCTGACAGATGGAAGACCAATAGCGACACACGGCTTTCAAACTCATTGGTGTTTCAATTACAAGACAATTTTGTGCTAAAATGGGTAGTCCTGTGAGATCATCTGTTTTTACCTGACAATACTGTTAGATCCATCCATTCACAATGTAATTGTAGTTGTAGGTTATGCCCTTTAGTCTGTCCATTTCAATTATTTTTTTCGCCAGTGTTCATGCGAGTAGTCACTTTCCATGTCACAATAAGAGGTAAATGTGAAAGGCAGGCAAATTTGGAAACCAGAGGCAAAAACGCATGACAAAAGTGCTATGATGTTGTTGGCAGTAAAAAAAAAAAAAAATACAGACCAAGAATTACCTGTCTAGCGCAGGGAAAGATTATTACAGCGACCAGTAGTGCCAAATTTTCATGAGGTATGAGTCTAAGGGTGAATTTCAGGATGACAGTAGTGCTTGTCTGCGACTACTCATTTTTGGCAAATAACAGTTATCAGATACCATCATCCGTGTGCCAGTTCTGAATTAATATCTGTTTCTTTTCACATCACATTTTACTACTGTGTTTGGTGTATGGTTGTTTTCACAAATCTTGTTCCAAATAGGTGTACTTTTCATATATAACACAAAAAAATATCCCATGTTATACATAGTTTCTTATAATTGGGTCTATGGAGGAAGATACCACTTATGTATGTTAATACAGAAATATGCACTGGAGACTTCCATTAAAGATGTATGTCAGGTTATACTCAACATACTACTCTGAACAAGGCTGGCCTTGTATATACTATACACCTATACACCTGTATTGCCACTCCTGAGTAAAGGGGGTATTGTCAGAGCCAGGAGCAGGTCTGCAATGTTTTTAATATCTATCTATCTATCTATCTATCTATCTATCTATCTATCTATCTATCTATCTCTCTACCGATATAGCCGTTTTAGTTGTCCTATTTTGGTGTATAATGGATCTTGAATTTTTTAGAAAGCCCCCCCCCCCCAATTCATACCAAAGATCCCTGTGACAGATCGGATTGTATTGGAAAATGGACAGTTGCTTGGTGTTGGGCCCCTTTGCAGCTTCGGACCCTGGGCAACCACACATTTTGCCCTTAAAATAATCCACCCCTGAATGTAACAAGAAAACAGCAATTTAGGCATTGTTTTCTTTTTAATTTTTTTATGGTTCTCACCATAGTTTGATAAATAATGTATTGTGATTACAGTTGCACTAATACTAAATATGTACTTTTTTTTTTTAACCGTTATTAATGCAAAATAGATATTTTTGTGGCCTTTTTATCATTTGTTTATACTTTTAAGATTTTGGTAAAATTTTACTTTAATACAATTTTTAACTTTAATTCTAAATTTTTATTTGACATTTTTACACTAGAAAGCTCGATTGCTACTATACTATAATTCAATACTTCTGTACTATGTATTAATACTCAAAGATGGCATGACAACACTTTATACCCTGTGTTTGCGATGAACAAGCATAGACACTAGAAGAAAACCCTTAGATGTTTCAGTTGCAGTGGCACATGGGGTTAAAGAATCGCTAGTGGTGTTAGCATTGATTCTGGCTGTTGGAACAGAGGGGCAGTTGTATGTTACAGGTGATACACACTGCTGGTGATGCCGATTCATCTCCTAAACCAACACCATCTTCATGCCACAATACTATGGCATTTTGCGCTAAAATCCTCCTACCCTGAAATAATAGTATGCCATGGTATTTATCTAATATAACATTCCCGAATACATGCTTAATAAAAGATTTTGTCTGATATCAATAGCATGGCGATGCATCCATTACATGTTAGAAATGTAGTTGAGTGCTGCATTATTTTTCTAGAAGGCAGCTGAAATAAACACATTGAATATCTAGGTGTTCATGATGAGAAACTGAAATATTCTTCCTCTGCCACTCCATGACTTTTACTGTATGTACCTCATGTATATAGATGGGTTCCCCTTTGTTTTCCTCTTGCACATATCCAGATAGGGCAGGTTTTTTCAATATAATAGTACAAAGTGATATTCAAACAGGAAAAATAGTTGTTATATGTGTGTGTGGCCGTCTAGCTAGTGCTGGCAAATGCAGAATGTCAAGGGTCTTGCTAGAACAATAGTGTATTGAACTGTTTTTATGAGAAATTGTTGTTCTTAACCAAATCAGAGCTAAATTTTGGGTGGACATACTTGTACTTCATGGATTGCTTTACTTAAAGGAAGGTGCCAAGACGTACATTTTTGTCAGTAGGCTCACATTGACATAGACGTTGTGCTCTGCAATACACAATGGAATCCTTGTGATGACTAACAGTTGGACTTTACAGTTGGATAGAAGTGAGCTGGCGTAGCTAATGAACTGAGTGAATCAGCCAGCCCCTTCAAGCACCTACACATGGAGGGGGCTTCAGTCTCCTATCTGTGTTGGAACGAATGTGTAAGTGTAGCTTTCTGGACTGGAGTTGAAAATGGGAAAATGATAAAGCTTTGCCAAATAAAGTACATTAGTAAGTTCAATAAATTTTTTAAATAAGTAAACTACATTTTATCCTTCTGGACGATCCTTTAAATTTATCCTTTTTAAATGATCAATTTTTTTTTTTATTTAGGGGATCGTTTCACTGTAATTATATTATATATTTGTGTTTAACTGATTCTTGAATAGCAATGCATCAGATTTATTTATTTGAGCTTTTGTACAAGAACGATTTGGATTTATAATAAATGTGTCAGGTGCCATCCAAATCCACATTCTTCTGTGGTTATTAGTGGAATAAAATGAATGTACCATTTCTGTGATGATGTTTCCATTCCGGTATGTTAGAATTTATGTCGCTATCCTGCCAGCAATATGACCAGAATGTTGACAACTTCTTCTTAAGCTGAAGAATTTAAAATGAAGACTTATCCATCATACTTGTCTTCTTTTGCTCAAAGTTAAATACAAAGAAAGTCAGATTAATGGTTTATGACTTTGCCATATAAATCATACACAGGTTCTTCCTCAAATTCAATGGTAATGTAATAAAAGAAGAAAAATAAATCTAGCATAATATGTCAGCTTTTTTTCCTTAAAAACATTTTGATTTGAAAAATGTTTTATTTATTTATGTTTTTCTATGTGACTTTTTATATGTAAGTCACCAACAATATTTTTCAGCACTGTATTGAAATGATCATTCAATTTCCTGTCTTTAATGGAGCTCACAATCTAATTTTCCCTATCTGATGCACACTAGAACTGATTTTATAGCGTGGAGGTGATGGAATTACTAGGATTAAATGAACACCAAATATATAAGCTAAATGCAGATGTTTGCCTAGGTCAAGTATGAAACCAGGACATAAGTGCTGCAGTGCTAACCAGTCAACTATTGTACTTGAATAAAATGTATTAAGGTAAGTTAATGTCCATTGCTCTCATAGGATACAAGCAATGTATATTAATGACAATAAAATGACTACTATAATGTAAAATACATGATGGAACCTTTAGTCCATCATGTTTTTTATTTTCTAATGGAAGAAAAAGTCCTACATTACAAAAATAACAGTATAAATAATTCCTCCTAAAACTTAACCTTTAACTCTTTCCAAACATCTACCATAATATTACAGTTGATGTCATGTATTTAAATATGGAGGTTGCTCAGGACTAAAATATAAAAAAATAAGTGAAAATTTTAATCATCCTCTTTCCCCAGAACACACACACAATATTTAAACACATACATATTCGGTATCCTTGTGTCTGAAAATACCCAGTCTGCAAACTTAAAAAAATATTTTTCTCATACTGTAAACACTGTAGAGGGAAAAAAAAAAAATTAAGAGCCAAATTAGATTTTTTGCTGTTTTATCTCATAAATTTTGAGCAAAAAGTGATCAAAGCAATAGACATTCTCCAAAATGTAGATCGATCAATCAATCATTCAATAAAAAGTACCTCTGGCTCCACAAAAAGACACCTTATGCATCCTCTTACATGGAAATATATAACAAGTTACAGGTGTCAGAATATATAAAACATTTTTTTAAGGGGTTAAAATGTAAAAAAATATATATATAATATTGTGGGTGGATAGGCTCAGTGGTAGCAGCAGCGGACCCAAACAGTCAGATACAGACACAAAAAGTCAGGTCCAAACATATTTTTATCCTGTACATTTATTTAGAAAAAACTGGCAGAAAATAAACAAGCCTTAACTTCAGGCAAAAACATTAACAAAAACTCCTGCTCGTCTGAGCTACTATCTAAACAGGTAATCTCCTATCTGTACGTGTGGCTTGCTTCAGCCACACGGTCAATATACATGGCAAAACACAGTGGCAGCAGTTCACACCAGAGTCTCACCAGTTTTCACAAGTTTTGGACAGAACCCGGCTCCTCCTGTTTCCCCCAGGAACTGCCCAAGACTGAGGTCTTGACAACCTTTTATAGACCTTTAATGAGGCCCAGCTTCCACCTGTGATTGAAGGCCCCTCCCTAGTAGGACAAGAAGTGGTTAACAAAAAGGCCGTTTCACAGGTGAGGTTTTATTACAGATATCCGTGTTGCAACCTCACTTACCATACATAAGTGAGGAATGGGGGGGAGACATGGCAACCTTCCAGAACTTTACCTGTCACCTTTATACAATATATAAATAATATATCTATATATTTGGTATCCCTGGAATTGTACTGACCCATAGAATACAGGTAACATGTAATTTCGTCTGCACAGGGAATGCTGTAAAAACAAATTCCATAATAACGTCATACAAACCCAGTTTTTCCCCGATTACACCCCATTTTGATTTTTTTTTTTTCCAGTTTCCCAGTACAGCACACTGAGTATTAAATTGTACCATTATGAAGTACAATTTGTCCTACAATAATTAAGTGTTAATACAGCTCTGTGAGCAGAAAAATAAAGTTATGCTTTTGGAAGGCGGGGAAACAAAAATCAAAATTGGCTGTGGAAGGGGTTAATCTTTTATTGAAACATACACAAATTAACCCTTTCCCACCATCCACTGTAATAGTATGGTAGCTGTCTGGTATTTTAAATATGGCTGCTTTTTTTTTTTTTAACAATGTTTAGTATTTTAAGGGGTTAAAACAAATTAAACTATAAATATATCGACCCATAGAATACAGGTTACTTGTCATTTGTCTCATATGGCTCTGTAAACAGAAAAATAATAATAATTAAAAAAAAAAAGGAAAGAGGTTTGGAAGGCGGGAAGTCAAAAAGAAAAATTGAAAAATGTCGGTGGTGGGAAGGGGTAAAATAACAAAATAGATAATAGTCCATAAAAGGAGTGTGACTTGTAAATCCCTTCAGGGACATAAAACCTCCCAATGCCAAACCTGTGACATAAATTAATAAATGGTTTTGTCTTTTTGGAGTGGAGTTCATGGGGTGTCCACACTGAATGGGGTCCCAAAGTCCATGCATCAATAGATAAGGAGTCCTAGATATCTGTATATATCAGTCTCCACTATCCCTCTCACCCCAAATAAAATACCAGAAGGGTCCCACAACTTGCTCTTGTGACACTTGTCCTTTTATTCTAAACTTCTTTCATGAAAGGTTCCAACACCGTTTCCCTCTGAATGGGTCAGAGTTCCTGAGGGGAATGATTCAGAAGAAACAGCTAAGAAGGGTAGGAGGAGCTCCCAAAGAAGAGTCTGAAAGTAGTCCTCCAAAAACATATTGGAGGGAATTTACGAAGCCCAAAACTTAATTCTGGTATAACAAGTCACAAAACAGATATTTGTAGCTTTTTGATCTCTGCACCCAATGTGTTTGTGCTTAGCCTGTCTAGCTGTCTACACTCTAGATTTATCAACAAATTTTTTTTCAAAAAATTTCAGGACAGATGTCTCGGAGTTATAGATGTGCCTAATTTATCAAACATTGTGTGACATTTTATAAATTTGTTTCAAATTATGCCAACACAGAATATAAGTTTTACAAATTCCCCAAATAATAAATTTTCCCCAATGTTGTCTCTAGTTACAAAAGCTTCCATCATGTTTTTTACATTAAAGTAAATGGGAACAAACACCAGATGGAGGGGGCTCCGTCTACATCTATCACAATATATTGCAGGTAACGCCTATGACTGATGAGAACCGCAGTGTGAATGCCACCTTAATAAGTTGCTTTCCGTTTTTATAACTTTTTTTCTTTTATATGACCATTTTTGTTTGAATAAAAGCCATATCCCATCTATATCGCCAAGCACTATACTTTGGCTATCTTCGATGCTACTATCGAAATGAATGGCTGCCTGACAACTCTATTTAGAATAGGGAGAAATGCCCCCATTCTCCTTATTGGTGGGGGTCTTAGCTGTCAGACCCACACTGATCTTAAAATGTTATCCCCAATCCCAACTTGCTCAGATAAAGCTATTCCTTTTAAAATACAACTTTTAGACTTGAAACTTTAAAATAATATCATTTGACTTGAGTAACAGATTCAATGACCCATTAAACATGATAACCTGCCTATGACATCACTTCTGTTTATCATGACCACTCATTCTAGTTTCCTAAGCTTACTGTTTTGTTGAAGATAATATTTTATATAGAGGCTGCTATTGTCCAGGAAGCTATAGCTAGCTATACATTTCTCCAGCAGTGTCTGAAAGACCATGCATGTAATATATGTAACTCTCAGTATTAACAATGGTTCTCTAAGATAGTTGATAGAAGAGCAGAGGACCCACCTCTATAACCTCATAATGTCCTTATAGGGCATATTGACAGATTGTTGTAACAAGCAAACATTTTAGCATACTTATTGTGGCCTATATTAGTATATTTAGTAACTCCTCTAATGAATCCCTAAACTTTACAAAGCAAAAAACCTTTTTTTGATGGTACAATTCCATGAAGCATGATCTTTCACAGTATAAATGAAGTGCTATGAAATTTATAGGAGAGATCATTCAAAGAGAATTTGGGCAACACAAACCCAAGGCATATGAGTGGACAACAGTTTATTTTGGAATTTATGGCACACAAACTCCATTTTCAAATTGAGTACATTTCCTGTTGACACAATGGAAAATTGGTAAGTTTTTGCTAATGTGAACAAAAATACTTGGTCGATCGATCCTTGGTTAGTGTAGGTGACATCCCTACCAGAACAGAATCTCTATCTTGGTTGGGGTGACTTACCAACCGGATGAGACTTGAGCACAGTTCATCTGCGAATAGTTTTCTATATACTCTAACTGATCCATTGATGCACTTTTTTAGCTCTAAAGATTTTGTAATGTCCCATAATGGCCGCCTTCTGTTTTTGGCCCTCTACAAAGACGTCACCGATGTGGGTTACTCCGGCATCATTATGCTTCAGAACGCCAGCCTGACCCACGTGACGTCACTACAGAGGCCGATAATATCATGCAGTCGCGCCGGAGTGGTGAGTAACACTAGTTTTTAATAGTCCATCCTGCGTCACATGAGGATGTTTGAAGAAAGCTCAGGACCTGAGCTCTCTCGCATAAGAACATAAGGGAGTAAATGTTTGTCAGGGCGGATGCCGACTGTATTTTTTTAGTTCTTTTTTTTTTTTTTTTAGAAAACTCCCAGGCTTGTTATTGCATTACCCCCAAAGTCTTGACTTCGGCACCGCGGTGATTTGGACCTTTGAGGCACCTTTCTTTTCTTTGCGGTGGGGGATAGACTAACTACGAGTCTGGTGGCGGGCTTTTGTTTTGTTTTTTGTAATTGCCCCCCCCCCCCCCGCCGCGCGGGCGCGCCCCCCCCCCCCCGCGGGGGGGGGGGGGGGGGGGGCCCGGGCCCCCCCCCCCCCCCCCCCGGGGGGGGGGCCCGCGTTTGACCCCCCCCCGGCCCTCCCCCCCCCCCCCCCCCCCCCCCCCCGGAGGCAGCGCCTAATAGAAGTGAAGGCATTTTGCTATTCACTGCGATACAGTAGTATTCACAGTTAATAGTATGAGCGATCAGACCCCCTAGGTTTCAAGGTCCCTAGGGGTTCTGATCATAAAAGTAAAAGAAGAAAAAAAAAAGTTTTTAAAAGTATAAAAAAATTTAAAAAAAACACAAAAGTTCAAATCACCCCTCTCTCCCTAGATCAGATATAAAAGTAAATAAATAAAAGTAAACATAAACACATTAGGTATCTCCATGCTACAAAATGCCCGAACTATTAAAATATTAAAATATTTATCCCATACGGTGAAAGGCGTAGCCGCGAAAAAAAATCAAAATAGCCAAATAGTGTTTTTTTTCAACACTTTGCCTCCTATAAAATTTTTTAATTGAATAAAAAGTGATCAATGGTGCCATTACAAAGTACAATTTGTTTCACAAACAATAAGCCATCATGTGAGTCTGTGAACTGAAAAATGAAAAAGTTGTGGATCTTGAAATGTGGGGAGGGAAAAACGGAAATGCAAAAATGAAAAATGGCCGGGTCCTTAAGGGGTTAAACAATTGTGTCTTTTTTCTCTATAAATTTGTTTTGTATTTTTCTATTTATGTAAATTAAATTCTCTGTTTAAGTTATATACAGGTGCATCACAATAAATTTGAATATCTTTCTTTCAGTAATTAAATTAAAAAAGTGACCTCCTATATTTTCTAGATTCTTTACACACAGAGTGTTCTATTTCAAGTGTTTTATTTCTGTAAATGTTGATTATCGATTACAGGTAATGAACACCCAAATCTAAGAAAATTAGAATATTATAAAAAAGTTCAGTATTGTAAATTCAGTGTGTCACCTGCCAAGGTTTCCTAAGCCTTTAAATGGTCCCTCAGTCTGGTTCAGTAGGACACACAATCATGGAAGACGCTGATTATGAATTGTATTACTGAATTACTGAAATGAAAGAACGTTTCAAAAATATTCTAATTTATTGAGATGCACCTGTACATACCAGTTGTTTGTTTTTGTATTTTCCATTCCCATCTTAACATTGATCTTATTATTGGTAATATATGAGTTTTTGATCACTTTTATTCCAGGATGGAGGCAAGATGAACTGAAAAACATTTCTCATATATAGTGCTCACTGTGCTAGTTTAAATAATGTTATTTTATGTTTCTGGTCAGCATAGCTACAGTAATAACAACTATATGTGTATTTTTATGTACTTTTTTTTTCTTTTTTTTAACATACTGAAGCATGCTTAAAAGGGAAAATAGGATTTTTAATGCATTTTAGTTTTTTGTTTTTTTTTCAACACTGGGCTGTTGGGAAAACAGTACAACTGTCAAATATCTTTGATGCTTGAGTTGCTATAGACTGCAGCATCTAAGAGGTTAATGATGTCAATCCCTTCTCTCACCCCACTCACTACCTACCACTGTATCTGTACATAAGTGGTGAAAGGGGGGAACCCTGACTTTGCTATTCAGGAGCAGATGCGCTGCGTCTTTACATCCAAGGGGCAAGGCAATTAGGATGTGAAAAAGCAGTTGTGACAGCAAGTGGTTAAATCAGGCTGCCTAACCTAATAGAGAATCAGTGTATAACAGCATTTTTAATTATACATGACTTTCCATATTTTACTCCATGATGATAAGTAGGTGCCTGAGATTATCCTTTAGTGTAATTTATTATGTACTTTTGTGCTCACATTGGCTTATAGTATAATGTAATATGACTTTGAGGTTCCTTGATTTACATTAGTGATATTCTTAAAACCAATATCGATGTACAGTTAGGCCTGTTTTCTCTATATGTGGCAAATAGCTAATTGTGTTTTTTCCAGTAAGTACTAGGGACTTGTGGTGCCTAATGTTATTGTTCTGGCAGTCAGCACTTTGAGTAGCGTTTTCTGTGAGCTTGTGGTGGTATGACACAGTAGGCAATCTGAATAGGGAAAGCTTCAGTATAAGATATAGGGAGGGACATATCCTAAGACAGTAAGTTTAAAAAAAATAAAAAATACAAAAAAAACCCTCTCCCATTTAAGGCTTAAGTCCCACATTGCGGAAAGGCAGCTTTTTTTGTTGCAGTTTTTTGAGCCAAAACCAGGAGTGGATTGAGCAGAAGGTAGAAGTATAAAAACTTACTATATATTTAACATTCCTTTTGTAGCCATTCTTAACTTTGGCTCAAAAAATTTTCAGCAGAAAAATATTTCAGCAGAAAATGTATTTTAGATTATTTGAAGAAAGTGTGTTAAAAGAAAATTCAATATCAAACCAGTCAAAGTGCATTATAAGTGGCATTATGCTATACACCATCATATCTTTAGATAGACTAATAGATGCACCATTTGACATCATAGGTAGACCTCAACTATGAGAGACAAAATGAGAAAACATATCTAGAAAATCACATTGTCTGATTTTTTAAGAATTTATTTGCAAATTATGGTGGAAAATAAGTATTTGGTCATCTACAAACAAGCAAGATTTCTGTCTCTCACAGACCTGTAACTTCTTCTTTAAGAGGCTCCTCTGTCCTCCACTCATTACCTGTAGTAATGGCACCTGTTTGAAATTATCAGTATAAAAGACACCTGTCCACAACCTCAAACAGTCACACTCCAAACTCCACTATGGTGAAGACCAAAGAGTTGTGGAAAGACACCAGAAACCAAATTGTAGACCTGCACCAGGCTGGGAAGACTGAATCTGCAATAGGCAAGCAGCTTGGTGTGAAGGAATCAACTGTGGGAGCAATAATTAGAAAATGGAAGACATACAAGATCACTGATAATCTCCCTTGATCAGGGGCTCCACGCAAGATCTTACCCCGTGGGGTCAAAATGATCACAAGAACGGTGAGCAAAAATCCCAAAACCACACAGTGGGACCTAGTGAATGACCTGCAGAAAGCTGGGAATAATGTAACAAAGGCTACCATCAGTAACACACTACGCCGCCAGGGACTTAGATCCTGCAGTGCCAGACGTGTCCCCCTGCTTAAGCCAGTACATATCCAGGCCCGTCTGAAGTTTGCTAGAGAGCATTTGGATGTTCCATAAGAGTATTGGGAGAATGTCATATGGTCAGATGAAACCAAAGTAGAACTGTTTGGTAGAAACACCACTCATCATGTGTGGAGGAAAACACCATACCTACTGTTAAGCATGGGGGTGGCAACATCATGTTTTGGGGCTGCTTCTCTGAAAAGGGACCAGGATGACTGATCTGTGTACATGAAAGAATGAATGGGACCATGTATCGTGAGATTTTGAGTGCAAACCTCCTTCCATTAGCAAGAGCATTGAAAATGAAACGTGGCTGGGTCTTTCAGCATGACAATGATCCCAAGCACACCGCCAGGGCAACAAAGGAGTGGCTTCGTAAGAAGCATTTCAAGGTCCTGGAGTGGCCTAGCCAGTCTCCAGATCTCAACCCCATAGAAAACCTTTGGAGGGAGTTGAAAGTCCATTTTGCTCAGCGACAGCCCCAAAACATTACTGCTCTAGAGGAGATCTGCATGGAGGAATGGGCCAACATACCAGCAACAGTGTGTGCCAACCTTGTGAACACTTACAGAAAACGTTTGACCTCTGTCATTGCCAACAAAGGATATATAACAAAGTATTGAGATGAACTTTTGTTATTGACCAAATACTTATTTTCCACCATAATTTGCAAATAAATTATTTAAAAATCAGACAATGTGATTTTTTGGATTTATTTTCTCATTTTGTTTCTCATAGTTGAGGTCTACCTATGATGTCAATTACAGGCCTGCCTCATCTTTTCAAGTCGGAGAACTTGTACAATTGGTGGCTGACTAAATACTTTTTTTCCCCACTGTATGTTAATGAGACTCAAGTTGACATGATTCTGTATTTTACAGGTGAATACTCTAAGACGCCCCATTTTACTTGAGCCTCATTTCAAGATTTCTAAAAATGGCTTTTCAAATTAATGGTGCATCAGTTGGACTATCTGCTCTGCATAATGTTCCCAACAGTGCACTGTGGCTGGTTTAGATATAGAGTTTTTTTGGTGACAGACTCCCTTTAAGTAATGGAGATACACTTGAGTTCCTGATAATAACCACAAAGTTAAAACCAGCTCCCCACATTGAGCAATATAAACATGTAAACGTTACTGATAGGCATTGCCTTACATATTTGGGTATCCGTTTAAAAATATGAAACCTATTTGGTAAGTGAAGCATTTAGTAGACAACATTTGGTATGTTAAATAAAAACACATGTACATTTTCATAATTTAACTTTTTGTACTTTATTATTTTAAGAGAATTACAATCTGACATAAAATAAAGAGCTTTAGCTAAACTCTATAAAGCAATACATGCACCTGCCATAAACAACCTCTATTAGATTTGTTAGGACTTATTGCCACATCACTGCACTGAGGTGCAATAAACATTCAATGTCATCTTTAAAATTACCCAAGAGTAAACAGAAACTGTCCTCTATAAGAGTGGATCATTATTCCCAAGGAAGACTTACTATTGTTACATGATTTAGCAAAGCACTGTATAAAAGCTACATAGAATACCATTCCTTTTGATAAACTGTGCAATTCGGTTTATACAGTATTGTACTATCCACACATACTAACAAACTAAGATATGATGTAATGCTGTCATTGCATAGCAAAAGCAGACTAAGGAAATAATATACACAGCTAGTGTGCAAAATGCAAGCCCAGAAAGGTAGCTATGAGTAGTAACTAGGAAAGAAAAAAAGGTCAAAAAGTGAACATTAGCTAAACGCTCAAAGTAACAATATAAATAGTCACTAAATTTATAGAACTGGAGTTTAATAGTTAATTATTCTATACAAATATCTACACAAGGTACTAAAGGGTGGAACATCCCCCTTAAGAGTCCAACTTAGTGTTACTTAGCTGGTTTACAGTACAGTTTGTGTCCTCTGTTTATATTAATTTTCTTAAGTTTTTCTTTAGATCACGACTGTAACTTTGTACCCTAAATTGTTTGTTCCCTTGTATGTCATAAGCTTCATTTAAAAGATTAATTCCAGTCCTTTTGTGTCAACGAAGAAGGCATTTTAAGTATTATCTGACATGCACATTCTACTCAACCATTAATGGAGCTGGAGGGGCTTACTAGAAGAGCTTATTTAATTCCTGCTCATGGTCTAGTCAGCAATATGGACTTCTTATTGCCCGAGGTAGTTTTGGCCATCCATCATGGACAGCTTCCAGAATAAAGTAACACCATTTATGTAGTTATTTAGCTTATTATAAATAGATGATCACTTACAAGTTATTGAATGTGGTTTAGGCCCCTGATCAAGTCACAATGAATGCATGGAGTGTTTTCTTCCAACCAAATACTATTAGAATCATATAAAGAAAGGTTCTTAAAGTGTATTTACCATTTTTAGTTAAGTATAAGCAATATTGTATTAATATTTAAATTATATAAAATGTAGCGAGACACAAAACATCATTTACAGTAGACAGGACAAGACACACATACAAATTAACATGACAACATGGATTGAGAATACCAAAAGACATATTACTGTTGTGGTGTAGGCTTTAAAAAGAGTTGTTTGTTTTGAAGATACTGTGTGTCATTCAATATAGGGCAGGCATTTTCAGTATATAACTATACATAGTAAAATGTCGCCTTTATCTAAAAGCAACTCCAAAGTAAACCTTAGTTATACTATAATTTCTTGGAGGACATCCATTGTGTAAATTGGTGGTATTTTTATCTTCCATCTTGATACATATACCAATACTCTCACATTGACATTTGTACCTATAAATTATAAGAAAAGATACAAAGATAAGCAAATACTGACTCTTCAGAATTCTGGGTACATTTCCTCTATTCTAATGAGGCCATTTGGGACAGTCTAACTTGGGACGGCTACAGTTACAAGTGCTACAAGTCAGCCAATCCCAAAGACCTTGCCATAGTCATTCAGTGTTCTGATGTGATTGACCCCCTCTGTTAGATGTTAGAACATAAACAAGTGTAATCCTTTATTCCTGTGCAAAAGGCATCTAGCAGTAGTTTATTCTCCTCTACCTAATGAAATTGATATGAATGCTCAGCCGAGTTGTGCATACATGTTTCTGGAGGCTATTGGCTGGTTGAATGTTCTGTTAATAGTCTCCCTTGTGTACCTATCCAGTGTTTAACTTCAAAGGGGCCATCCAATTTCAGCAAACATATGATATTGTTTGCATAGTGAATATTTATGTACTTACTATATATATTTCTGCATCAGTTCCTTGTGATTTTCTAGATGTCTGCTTACTGTCATCCATTGTTTACGTCCAGTGAATAAAAATCAGTTCTTAGTCATCCGATAGACACACATGTGCACAGTTCATTACTATAGATGAGCTAACCAGTTTGTAACTGGTTTTCCCAAAATTTCAGGTTTGGGGTTAGCTAGCCACAAATCATCATTCTACGGTCTTTTCAGACCCATGAGGCCCTCTTCTAGCCTCCTAGGTGATGTCAGTGACCTCAGGGGACTACTGAGGCCTGTAATAAGGCCTTAGCAGGCATGTGGGGCTCATCGACATTATGATACTTGCATCAAAACCTCATGACATAGACACGTCCCACATGACTGCTGCGGCCCAATTACAAACCTCAGGATTTTTATCCACTTGACGTAAACAATGAATGATGGCATAGATCTAGAAAATTGTGAGGAACTGATACCGAATGTATAATGGAAAATTGTAAAACTCTTCATTATGCAACCAATAACATTTATTTGCACAAATTGTCCAGGGAGATTAAATTGAATTACTTGATCGGGTGGATGATGAAGATGGACCTGGGGTTTCTGGCCTTGTCAGAAAGCCCGGGTCATGTGACTGGAAACAGTGCTCTGAATCCAGGTCCTTCCACCACCCAAGGATCGCTGCATGTGATCACGTGACCAGAGGTGGTGATGAGGGCAGAATCCCTGGGCGCATTATCATCCGCCAGATCAGGTAAGTCAATTTAATCCCCTATAAGTTATAAAGCAACTTTATTATGTTGATTGTAGAGAAGGGCTAAGTGTACTATTGTTTTTTGCCAGGTGAATTAAAAAACAAAATGAAAACAGATTCCCTTTTGTTTTCTCAGACAATCCCTATCTTCCAGTAAGTGTTATATTGTTGCACTTCTTCCATTGTATTTAATGTAAAGATAGCACCATTTTTTAAATAACTGGGCAACTGAACAAGCCAAAATATAAATATACATTCAGTCAGCTGGTATCACTACAATAGAATACACAGTAGAACAGTTTTCCCACTAAAGAAAAAAATTGCAGAAATTCTATCTGAAAATGTAATGATTATAAGTGAGCTCAAAAATCTAACTACGGTATGTAGCTGTTATATTATAACTATTATTTAGGGTTCATTTCACCTGTTTGCTTTGAGGTATCTTGCAGGATCAATTGCAATAATTTTTTTTTGGTTCTTCTGCCTTGCCTGTTTTAGTAAATAATTGTACCTCCCATAATAAAACAATTCCGTAGCATGTTTTTTATACTGTTATTCAGTAGATCTACAGTATCACACTGTGTAGAATAGACAGAATTGTTGTTTGATGTAAAATATAACTACAGATGTCTTCAACCATACTTTACCATTAATTTGGTTAAAGACTTCTAATGAAACCCAATCAATACAATATTGTGACATGGTAGCAATACTCTGAGCAGGCTTCAGCTCATGATGCAACCATTGCATGGTCATACGTAGACTCACATAGGACAAATTGCTCATGAAAGAGTATTGTGAATTGATTTTGTTTTTAAAAGGCTGGTCATCTTGTGACAAAAATAGCTATTTAAGTCCACAAAGGGGAAAAGTAAGGAAGGGTACATCTGTATTTACTAAACCGATGACGGGTCCTCTATAAGCAGCTTCTACCTACATGACCATTAATACATTACTGGCCAACTGCAATAGCATTTTAGTATGTATTCAGCAGCTGACTCTCTGGGAGGATTTGATGATGATTTAACTTCAATTTGGTAGAACTTCATGAGGTTTGGGTATGGTTCCAGTCATGTGACTGAACTAACTATTCCAAAGGTACCTTTTTGTTTCCTTATTTCAGTGTTTAAAGAATAACTTATAAAAAACTTAGAAACCCAGTAGAGTTTTTCTCATTCATAAGAATGAGACTAAGACCCCTCATGAGAATAAGACTCCTCCTAGACAATACATTCATTCACATTATTTAAAATATTTTCAGGGTATGGTAAACTTTTATAGAAGAGGTATAACAACTAATATGTTAACTAATATTTGTGAATACATCCATGTTATGCAGATACTAATTATTGTGGCAATGCATTCCCAAAGAGGTATCCATTAAGGCCTTAACATTTTTATGCTGAATTTTCATTAAGGAAAATCTCCATCAGACACTAAATATATTTTTTTTTGGTTTGGGGGGTCAGTCTATAATTTATGTGTAAATAAAATCATTAACAAAGTCCTTATGACAAACATAACATAAATATACAAAACAATAAATAGGTGAACGACATGAAAGTTATAAATAATACACAGATAATAGTACAAATAATACATAAAAATGCTGTAACAATGCACGTCATTAAGTTTGACATGTTGACTATTAAAAGTCTTTTCTAACATATAACATATTGATATAAATGAGAGATCCGACAACCGAGACACCAATATTATCAATACTTGACCAAATGTCAGGTAAATTAAAAAAAAAAAAGTCATAGTAACTAAAAAATGCTAAATGGACCTATCCTTTATCAGTGTCCTATGATATGAAATTTTGATTAAAAATTGTGTATGTAAGGTATGTGGACATTTACATATATAGGACATATAAACATAGATGTGACAAAAGTTACTTGTTAAACAAAAGTTAGGTGCAGTAGCCTCAGGGCACACTTAAATCTCCACCCAACATTTTTACAGTACATAAAAATTGAAGTAATTTTCTTTATGTATTCCTATGAGAGTTTCACTGTAAGTCAGAGTGTTGGATTGTGTGACATAGTAGATAAGGTTGGATAAAGTCACAAGTCCATAAAATCCAACCTATAAACTGAAGACCTGAAGTAGCTTATAAATCAGCAATAAAACAAATTAACCCCACTACTATTCTCATAATGTCCATTACACTCAGACCAGAGGGCTTTTTAAATTCTGTGTAAATCCACATACAGTAAAATCCCTCTAGTGGTTCCTGCATGCAGAAAATATTCTATGATTTATCATTTTACTAACACTGTCTCATTCCATTCTCTATACTGATATGCTGATGTTAATAAATTTAATAAAGATGTGGTACGTTTGGCTGAGTTTTGTTATCTGGCCCTACATTTTCTGTATACAAATATAACTAACTTGCTGTTTATCAAGTAACAGACAAATGACAAGTAGATATAAAATGCATTTATAGCAGATGAGATAAAGTATAAATCATAGAAGAAGCAATGGTGTAACTCCTATAGACACTTTATACACAATATTTTGGAATTAGTGGTTTATGGGGTTTTTAAACAATTATTCTTAACAGTAGTCAACCATATAGCATGTACTGACATTGAATTATCACTTGTGCAGGTAGATCAAGAGGCAGCCAAACTGTCTTCAATATCTTAAAGGGAATGTCCAACCTACCCAAAAGACATCCAGTATTGAAAGCCCTTACATAGTGTTCCTACAAATATATTGCTACTGTAAAAACATTACTTAATAAAATCTATTGTATTCTGTACATTCTTTTATGAGTTCTGCATTTAATGCTACATTTTTACATTACTGAAATTGCAATGAAATAGTTTAAATAACGATGTTAATGTTCTTCTGTCTTAAGATGAAATAGGTTTGCTAGGTGAATCAAGTATGGATCAAAAAAAACACTGATGCAGAAATAGTTGTACAGTAATTCATCTGTAACGTCCACAGACCATTTACAGCTAAACAGAAAATTTCTCTAAAGTTAAGGCAAGCTATACTAATGCGCAATTTCACAATGTTTGTTAACAATTTCATGTGTACTAAAATGGACAAGTACATACAAATTTGGATTTAGTGTATGTAATCTTGTCATTTAGTATTGTCAACCTATATAATAGCATACTATCATACTATACGTGCTCTCAATTCAGATTCATAATCCTGAAGTTATATTGTGCTGTAAACATAATAAAAGATTGATCTCTGAAACACAAATGAAGTTATTGTGAAATTGTTTCCCATTTTGTTAAAAAAAATCTTTTTCCATTATCAGTCTAGATTTGTTACATTTTAGTACATCACCCTTAAATAGGAGGAAACATGGTTTACATTGTCAATACAATCTAAAAAGAATATATTGTAAATGTTGAAATGGCTTTAGTATGAATCAGACACATGGCAATACCAGTTATATACTGTTATACTAAATATTGTATATAAATTTTCAGAACATTTCCAGTATTGCAAAATAAAGCAAAATTAAAGAAATTTCCGTAATGATACTGTATGTGTTCAATCAAAAGATCAAAGCAAATCACATATGTTTATAAATTGGCATGCAAATAAGCTAAACATTAACAATAATATAAATAATACTGCTATGATCATTTAATATAATAAAAATATTACCCTTCGACTGTGGTTTGAGCCAAGAAGACAATCTATTGGAGGTTATTTGTATGTTGAGCTATAACGTACATCTTTCTCACATTTCCTATATAAAGATTGTAACTAAAAAGACCAGTTATTTCCCTAACAATTATTATTAAGCTTTAAAAAATATTCTGGTTTCATGTGACTTTATTTTTAATGGATTCTAAAACATTGTTCCCATTTGGTTTACTGGCTTTGATTTATACCAGAGCAATGACCAAATCTATTTTGACTCCCACTGGGGTATATCCAGTTTCCATTATTTAGAATGACAATGGAATGGATTATAATTGTAATATCAAATAATGAAACCCTTTACAGATCATATTACCCATGTTTACTAATGTATAAATGGACTTAAATTTTAATGTGACTGTGTATAAGCATACCATATACAAACATAGTAAAGTTTAACAGTTCGCTACATCTATTTAAAGCTAACATGCCATTTTAAGAATAAAAGTTACAGGTGTACAATACATCTACAGTAAGTTCTAGATATATTGTTTAAGTAATACAGTAGCAGTAAGGCTGATAATATCTACTTTTAAACCTAGTCAAAACATTACCTTGATTTAAAAACGTATTTTTTTTTTTTTGGGGGGGGGGAGAGCAAGCCATCCAAAATCCAGCAAATCAGCAACTGGTTATTTATAATATTCGCTTCAGTTTTTAAAGTGTCTGCACACTAGAGGTTGGTTCTGTTTTTGTTTGGCAGGTACAATTTTTCATGAATTTTGGGCCTCTTGAATATAATTGGACTTGGAACCTCTATTACACAGACATTGTATATAGTGTACATGCAGTTCAATTGTGCCAGATATACCACTGCATAAAATATATGGCATAGGCAGTATGTTAAGATTTTTTTATGCAGTGTTCATGATTGAGTCCATTATGTTAAACCCCATGCAGAGTTATGTGATAAATTGAATTACAGTTTAAGGATTCATGTATAATTTTCACTTTGTCTTTTCTATATCATGCATACAAACCTATTGGATAACTAATGAAAGAAATAATACAGGTGCATCTCAATATATTAGAATATCTTTGAAACATTCATTCATTTCAGTAATTCAGTAATACAATTCATAATCAGCGTCTTCCATGATTCTGTGTCCTACTGAGCCAGACTGAGGGATCATTTAAAGGCTTAGGAAACCTTGGCAGGTGACACACTGAATTTACAATACTAAACTTTTTTACAATATTCTAATTTTCTTAGATTTGGGTTTTCATTACCTGTAATCTATAATCAACATTTACAGAAATAAAACACTTGAAATAGATCACTCTGTGTGTAAAGAATCTAGAAAATATAGGAGGTCACTTTTTTAATTTAATTACTGAAAGAAAGAAACGTTTCAAAGATATTCTAATTTATTGAGATGCATCTGTATCAGTTTGCACCAGGTTTTTGGTAATGGTTCAATGTTATCCTACTCTCACAGGCTAAGACCCCATGTACACGTTTTTTCTTGGATAGCACAGTGACCCATTCATATCTATGGGCTCATGCACACTGCCGTGATTTCCATGGATCCGTGTCTGTGCTGCAAAACTCAGGACAGGTCCTATTACTGTCTGGTTTAGCGGCCATGCTTGTTGGCTCCAATGAACGGGTCCGTAGAAGCAAGGCTCGTGCCGTTCAATCTGCTAATCTTCAAATTGCTAGTAACACTAGTATGAACCCTCAGGTCATCTTCAAACTACACTTTGGATCCATTTGAGGATCCTTTCTCCATTTTTTTTTTTATGTTTTTTTGACATATTCCATCTATTTTTATGAGATGCAAAATAAGAAATACATTCATGTGTAACAGTTCAGTCAGATTCTGTTTTTTTTTCCCTACAAAAATGGGATGTTTCCTCAATGGAATTTACTTATTTGTGTTTTCTAAATATTTATTGAAAAAATAGACTGCTAATGCATTAAAAAATGTTAGTTCACATGAACTTTGAGATCTATTAAATTTTAAGGAGCCAGAAATATCCATTTATTTTGGAGTGGGGGGTACCATCAAAAACAAATGTTAAGAATGAACTTATACTAAGTCAAATAACATTTTCAGTAGGTTTGCATCCCAAATACATAAACAAGATTTATCAAAACGGTGATCTGGCATTCACTAGGAACCAGGCTAATAATAATGGAGAATCAAAGCAGAGCAGAATTTTTAAATGTTTGATATTCTCTGTTTTTAATTAAAAAAAAACTCTATTAACAGATAATAAAAAAGACATGCACAATCATTAAGACGCAAATCTGTGTGTGCCATATATCCTAGAATTTTCTTCTAGAGCTCAATATCTTTTTCAATATTAAATGACCATTTTCTTTTTTCACATAAAAATAAAACATTTGATATAATATAATACTTGCTCTGTGTCACTCAATCTGTCTACTGAGTAACAAATAGAAAAAAAAATGGCAACTTAACAGGATGTGAGGCATGGAGATTTTTTTCATAGGGTCTCCAAGAATAGAGAATTGAACCCAAGGTTACATTAGTAAGGGCTTTTCAGCATAATTTTTCACATATTAATGCTGATTATTATGTTTACTACTAAATCACTTTGCAAGAAACATGCATCCAAGTAGTAGTCATAAACAACCAATATTTTGGAATAAAGAAAGGTGCATGCAATATGTATCAGGAAGATCTATAATAACCCTCATACTGACATTCATGTAAACAAGCACACACAAAGCCATAAAAAGTTCTTAGAAAGCATATGGACTTTCTACTTGAAAATCTTTTACCTTCAGGCCTTGTCCACACAGAACAGATGGTATTATATTTTTTATTTATTTATTTTTTTTTTACATCATATGAGAAGTAATGTTTAAAGGGATTGTATCTATTGGACTATTCTAAAGCTGACCATCAACATAACATTTTCAATGGTGGAAATGGCTCATTTTAGCCATTTTATCTATTTATTTATTTATTTAGTTATTTTACTTGTAAAGCACCGTCATATTTCGCAGTATTTTATAGACCTTGTCAGTCACTGTCCCATATAGGGCTCACAATCTAAATTCCCTATCAGTCTTTGGAGTGTGGGAGGAAACTGGAGTACCCAGTGGAAACCCATGCAAACACAGGGAGAACATACAAACTCCTTGCAGATGTTGTTCTTAGTCAGATGAGTTGAACCTAGAACTCTAGCCACCGTGCTGCCCATTTTGGTCCTCAATTGGCTCTGTAAATGCAGCCAAATGCAGTGGTCTTTAGTCCTGGTCATTCGGGATACTAGGATACATGGAGAGTTTAATGGTGGGATTGGTCACACAAACAATCCCATCATCAATTGGACAACCACATGATGGAAGCATGAAATCTAATGTGTATGGCCATCCTTAGGAGATTAGTAGAATTAGGGTGTGACTATTATGATTCCTATCTATCCTTATAAGGTAGTTACAAAGGTACTTTTAAAATACAGTGCTATCCCAATTCATCTTTTGTTGGTTCCATTTGGCTTTTACAGAGTCATCTTGGTCAACAATTGACCAAAATGGGATGATTGTGCCAATATGAGAACAGGAGAGGAGATAGCACACTACTTCCTAGTAGACATTGTGGTAAACCCCCTGAGCTTCTATAAATGGCTGTATTGAGCCAAGTTATTCTTTACTCTTCATTGTGAAGACACCTGTCACATGAAAAAATATCGCAAGTGTCGTCCTACAACTCCTTCAATGTAAGTGAATCGAGCTGCATTACAACTTAGGGGATATTGGGAAGGGGAAAATTAGATTTTTTTTTTTTTTTTGTCACTTTGAGATGCAGTAGCAGCACCCTCAGGTCACAATGTAACCCCATTCACTTATATGAATGAAGGAGTCATAGGACATGACAATGATCTTTGATCATGCAACAGGAGTCGTGACCAAAGTTACCATGTAGATCTAGCGTAAATTAAAAATGGAAGCAGCCTTGGGAAAAAATACTTTTACTAACCTACAAGAAGAACAGAGGGCAGATTTATTTGAGTTACGCCCATTTCACAATTGTTCATAATGTTTGTACATTGTCTTCTTTTTTTTTATCAGGGCAGGATAACACCCTACCACATTTTTGTTTATTTCAATGGAGGTCAATGGCATTAGGATGCAATAAACAGACTCTGCACCTCTTCTTTTTTTTTTTTAAAGATAACAAAAAAAAAAAAACTGCATTGTGCAAGTATGAGGAGGACGCATGAATACAGAAACAGACTATACACAGGCTTTGTGAGTAGTCTGTAACTCGAGACACATATGTCTGCATAGCAGCTGTATGCAAAAAACACGTAAAATATTTATTAATAAAGATGTATTACAGCAATGAAAAGTGGCTTGTAAAAAGGCATATAGCCTTTAAGCTAAAGCAGCATTCACGAGCATATGAAATATATGTATGCTTTTCACTAAAAATGTGTATAATACATCTTTAGGTCAGAATAGTAAGCTTTTGTAGCTGCTACTTTTACAATAAAAATGCCTAAACATATACAAACATTAAAGCTCGCCTAAAAATTGTAAATTCTGTGCAATGATTTCTAATCAGAGCTATCATTTAAGAAACATGAATTATAATACATAAAAAAAATCATCATAGTAATGTGAAAATAGTATATTTTTATCCTAGGTTAACAAATATATTGTAATATAATGAAATCTTAGTAAGTACTAATTTTTGTACTAAAAGTTATCTAAGAATGAATATTATGGTATTTTGTATAATATCATAACTGAGCAGTCATTATACGATTTGTTCATTTGATTTGCCATACATGAATGTGGATAAATCTCTTAAATATTGTAGATTAGTTCAATTATCTTGAAAAAAAATTCTAATACAACTCAATAATTTGTGAAAAAGATAAAGGTATCCAAGTCATTCATATATCATACATACAGCCTATGCATCTTCTATGGGGCGCTTGGCGAGAGAGAGCCCAGTCAAGGATGGATGGTATGAACCTGTGCAAGGATTCCATTTTGAACAGAGTAGAATATAACCAAAATATGAAGAATTATCTCAAAGATAATGGAAAATAAATGAGGTTACCTGCCCTAAATGGGTAGGGGTGCAATGCTGTCAACCAGCTAAAGCTAGTTCCCATTTTACCTTTTCCTATGGTCCTCCTTTTGTGTATAACATTGGTAATAATAACAGTTACATTTTTACCTGTTAACTGTATGGCAGCACAAGGAGTCTATACAGAGGCGTCATACTCTCTGTGCACTGCTGTACAGGATTTGGGCATCAATTTGTTACATACATTTATTTTGGAAAAAGAAAAATGACTTCCTCTCCGACTCATATAAAATAGATACTTTGCTCATAGATGTTATCACAAGGTTAGTTATTTTTTATGTCACCATACAAAAGATTGTAGGATGTAAACTAACTACTAGTCAACATATAAGCACATTCATTTTGTAGATATCACAAACTGTAAAACCAAACATCTGCAAATCCTGAAACCTAAACTGCTTTAGATGGGCTTACTTTATCCTTTAAGTGCTTTCAGATGTGGGTAAATGTGTGTGAAACGCAGGTAACATTTAGGTAAAATGTGAAAATATTTCTATTTTTGTCATCAAAGTAAAACGAACTACCATCATAGAGGTAGACCATGCAACGGTTATGGGGCCCATGGTGGAGCAATGAACCTGCACTGCCACTACTTCCAGCTTACAACTACCAACAGAGGAACTGTAAAGCTGACCGTACACAATAAATGTACATCCACCAAACCTGGCAATTTTGGAAGGATTGGCCAAACATTGAACCTATATGGGGACTTGCCAACTTTCATCAGACTTCTGATCTAAGGATAGAATTCCTGATCTTTTGGATTTTAAGGAGATAAAGGACTCTGGCAGTGGCTACTCCCCTCTACCTACTGAGAATACATGCATCCTTGGTTGAGCTGAGCATGTATGTACAGTATGTAAGGGTTAAGGAGCGGATCTGTAGCGGTCGGCCAAATAAGCCTTCAGCCAACTACATAATACATAAAGCCAGCTTACATTTCATATAAATTTTATATCTTGTGATCAAAACTAGTGGTATAAATTTATATGCGTTTAGCGCCACCTAGTGGTGGTTGCAGACAGGCAGAATTTTTTTACATGATGTTTATAAATAAAAAAAGTTACATTTAGCAGGTCTCTTTCTAGGGGTTGGCTTATACTGAGTTTTATTACAGGACCTTATGATTTCTTTGTAAGCCCCAGAGTATGCTTTTTGTGCCACATTTCACAGGTAGCTGTGCAAATGTTATTTTCCCTGTATATTTTCATTTTAATTTCCAATACAAACCAATGTAACAAGCATCTTCGTGTTTTAAGGTTTGTATTTAAGGTAATGGAGACAAATAAAAATCTAAAAAGATAGACCTCTGAAAATTTCCGTGGCAATGCTCAGCAATAATGAACCATTCATGATGAAATAGTTTCCTACTTACTATTCCTATACAATAGCAGTCTAATATTTTAAGGGTGCAGATTTTAAGATTGTATACTATATCTAATAACCTAATATAATAAAAGTGTTCATATCACCAGTTCTAAGATAGATAGATATTGGGTGATTTTGTTTTGCAAAGGGAATGCTTCTGTTTTAACCATTGATATATATATATATATATATTTTTTTATATTTTTTTAGTATGTAATAGTCTTCTGTATGCACGACTTTATGGGTATGGTCTGAGAAGCATTTCAAAGCATGAAAGATTGCCTAATACCTATAGCAAGGATTGAGTATGTTTCGGTATTGCAAATCCACAGTTATCTGCATTCTATAGTCCGTAAGAGAATTATGGTGAACAACACTTACAATACAATTCAGAAGCCATCCTAACCCCTTAACTAGTCTATAGTAAAATTTTCTTTGAACCTAAATTCTATTTGTGGTCATACAGTAATGGTTATCACATGAAGTACCATTATTTACAGCATCTTACTGTCATTGGCCAGCTATTTATTATATTCCTGGGTGGTAGATATTGTGAAACATCTGTAACTGCTATCTGTTTTACCACCATGCTAACTTACAAACTTGAGGTCTAGTTTTGCATTTTCAGTATAAGAAACATGATTATAGCAGATACCTCTTTTACTGTACACCCAACACATTGGAACCGTGGCATCAAGCATAGGCCTCCTCTAGTTTTTGTGTTTAAACTATGTTTCATAAGCAAACCTTCATTTTCCTTAAGACAGAGGCAATATGGCAAATAGGAATTATTCCGTGTTGAATACTGGAAGCAATTCCCAGTGCAAAAGACAGAACATTGATATATGAGTTGATGGGTTATTGAGGTGGCGCTGATGGTTTGATCGCTGGCTCCCGATTGAGATATGTTGCCCAGTAGACCAAGTTAAAGATTCCAAAAAGTAGTGGAAATGCTATTCTTGAGAGTCGGTCAATTTTGCTCACACTGTTGAATGTCTTCTTGGGTTCTGCAGGCTTTGGTTTTGGTTCAATATCTTTTGGTTCTAAAGTTGCACTTTTAGCAATAGTCGCCAGACCAGGGTCTCGGGCAATAGGTGGGTAATTTGCTGTGGCTGACGCATAAGTGTTGTTCTTTTTTATAAGAGGATCCTTTACTTTTTTAGGCTAGATAAACAGAAAATGCATCATCAACATTTGGTTGTTACCATACAGAGGACAATATGAAAAGATCCAAGACATTGTACAATCTGTCTGTATTGTATTACTTTGCTATCTAGAGGAACAACCATCATATTCTTCATTATATAGTCATTCATGCATGAACATGAATGAAACACAAACATAGTGGATGGATATGATATTTTCCCCAATATTTAGTGTGCTTGGCTTAAAGGGATTATAAACCTAAAACAAGTACTGTGTAGAGGTGATTCTACAGTTGCCAAATATGGCTCTTATTCAGCTTTGGAGTCCAATTTTCATGTAAATCACCTTTTTATCCATATGCTAATTAGGGTGGTGCTTTGGGGGCGTGCCTTAGCTTGCTTGGGTTTTGGTCTCAGCAAACCACTTTTCTTCTTATTTACATATGAATATTAAAAAGTATTCACATCTACAGTATTTCTACCGTCTGCAAATTTATGACTTATGTATGTTCACACCTGGTTTTAGATATTTTTCCAAATTTTTCATCTGAAGGGGCTTGCAAAAATCCATAGGCAATAATATATTCTGCACACATGAAGTATTGTACCATATGGAAATTTATATTCTAGATGTTTTAGAAACAACACCTGGCTGGTAGTGTGAATATATTCTCAATAGTTAAACAGTTCAAGTTTTGGCATAATTAAAATATTAATATTCATAACAAAACTATAATTTGTAGAATACTCCTGATGGATAAATTCAGTCATCTGCTTTGTCACTCTGTATGTGTAGTCAAATGACTTTTAGTATTCTATTACGAAATCTGCTATAAAGTCACTTTTATGAATAATAGATTAGATGGGTTTTCCACTACTCCTGACTATAATTATTATAATCCTCTATAGAGATGTCCTGCTTAATTCATAATTTACTTAAAGCAAATGTTTTATATAAACTAAAAGGCTCTGTGCGCATTAATGTACATCTGCTTTCCAATAAAGCCACTGGGTGGCAATGTTCCATTAATGTTGATAGGCAATGTTGTGTTTAACTTCTGAAGAGTGGGTAGACTAACAGTCAAAGCCATAATAGAGAGCCTGGTTGTCGTTCTTCTGCTCCTTATAATCATCAGCATTATTTTTCTTCTTATTAAAATTATTTCTGTATCTAGACGAATTAAAGCGTGTCTACATAATAAAATAAAGTATTCTTCAATTTCAAGTAGTTGTAAGCAAGCTAATATTGCAGTAAGGTACTTTCCTAATGCACTGTTTTCATAGTCTCCATCACATATGCTGTTTAATACTCCTGCAATATTGTTGGAGTTCAAGCTGCAATTGCTGGTACATGAAACAGTGAACACATGGGATTGCATATGTTACCTTACAGGGTTATACAGTATGGTTATAGAGTTCATAGAGATCATACTGTCTATGGTGTGTGACTCATAGTCAAACTATAGGCCATGAAGATGGATGGATGGATAGATAGATAGATAGATAGATAGATAGATAGATAGATGTACATGATAATTCAAGTAAATATCTGATTAAGATAAGATTTATCAGCTTAAAGTTGTGTTCACATGGTACTCTTTCACTGAACTGCATGCAGTTTTTAATTGTAGTGATGAGCAGCTCATGTAACTGTGCATCTCAAATGCATGTTAATGGACCTTAAACTGAAACCCTCTGGGTTACTAGCATGGTGGTAATGTGCTACTCACAACTACAATTAAATCTGCATGCAATTCTTATGTAAAAATGCATTGTGTAAACCCAGCCTCTAAACACTAGCCTCCAAATCAGTAAAGTATATCAAGGAGTTTTCCCGGAATGTACGTGGATGGCCTATTCTTAGGATAAGCTATCAATACGTGGTTGGCCTATTCTTAGGATAAGCTATCAAATACGTGGTTGGCCTATTCTTAGGATAAGCTACCAGTACGTGGTTGGTCCAATCAGAAGGAGGGTTGATGGCACTTCCAGTTATTGCATTTCCAGATACAGTGACCCTGATATGCTATTGCGGTTTAGACTAGACACTGGCGGTAACATGGCGCATCTTTGGGTCAGCGTGGCACATCCATGTTGGACTAGAATCTTCCAACATGCTAGACATGTAGGAGCAGAATCTCATATAAAGGAGGTGTAGTTTCAATGTGTCACATTGCTTCAAAAATGTGCCAAAATAGTATTGAAAAGTTCTGGCACAAAGTAAGCCAACTAAAAGGTGGTATAAATGCAGCCTAGTCAGTCTAAATATACACCAGATTTATCATCCAGCATTAGTCACTGTGATAAATCTGTCTTATTGTCAGACTGCCTGTCTAATAGTAAGTCTGGGCCAGTGTTTCACAGTTAGCTGGAGATACAGTTTGGGCCCATTCAGTTTTTGCTTATCAGTGGTGGTCCCAATGGCTGGATACCCATCAATCACATATATATTAAAGATGGTCCATCAGTGTTTTTATTTTCATGTAAAAATATTTGTAGGATGGCAAGTTTGTGAATATACAACTGAGCTGTTAAAATGAAAACCTCAATACATTATAAACCCACTGTATACAGCTAAATATAATTCTATTAATCTGAAAATATAATTACCTTTTCTGGAACTACACTTTTTCCATCCCACGCATAACCTCGCTTTGTAAAATAGTTTACTGTTGCAAATTCAATCAATGCAGAAAATACAAATGCATAACACACTGCTATAAACCAGTCCATAGCTGTGGCATATGCAACTTTTGGAAGAGAATTTCTGGCGCTGATGCTCAGTGTAGTCATGGTAAGTACTGTTGTCACACCTGCAAATAAAGCAGTCAGAGTTGTCAAGTTGTTATCTTGATTTATTCACAAGCACTTGATCCTTCAAAACCTATTAAAGCAACTCTCCACAAACCAATATATAATATCAAAAGAATAATTAGCATCCTAAGGTAGCAAAATAAATCTCCTTACAGTGTTTGAGCACAGAGGATTTACAATAGTGACAGTCTCGAATGTTTGATCTATTCAACCTGAACAGCTTAAGTTGTATACATAGAATATCTAAATAGCCAACTATAACCTTTCAGGGTATTCTCTCACAATAGACTGGAATGCTGTTGACCTAATACTGTATGTCTGGTCCCTGAGGTCTACAGTATCCTCTGTTTAACACCTTATAATCCAGATGTTGGCGGTGTTGGCAGTTTTTGTTAGCTGAATATCTGGTAGTACAGAGTCAACCAGGTTCTAAGTGGCATATAGTACATTCTCCTGAAAGTACTATAGAGTTTCCATCTAGATATAGAAAAACATATATCATTTCTAATTCCTGGTGTTTTGATTATAAGGATTTTACTAGTCATTCAGTAGACTTTATACATATGTGGTGCCACTGTATTGTTTATTATCCAGATACATGAAGGGCTAGCTGCTGGAAGGGGGTCTTGCTTACTTGGGGAGTTAGCCCTATAAATCCCCTTTGAGTAGGATGATCCTTATTCTTACATAACAGATTAATAGTGCTGGAAGATTTCTTTTTAACTCCTCTGACAATTTTGAATGCAGTTTCATTTCTATTCCGGCGCTGTGTCACCTACGCCAAGAGACTACACATTTAATATTGATGCGTGGTTTTGAGTAGTTATTTAAAGTTAAGTTTTGGTATTGACACCATTCTGTACATCAAAACCATTTGTTCATATCTCAGTTTGTAGTACTGTATTGTGAAATGTTCCAATAACTCCATCAATTTCTTGTGTCTGGTAAATGTTGTCCAGTCTGTACTTATTTTTGCATGTTTTTATGTAATATATTAACTAAATATCCTAATTTGATACTAAATTTGAGACAGAATCCAGCTCAAATTCTGCCTGCACTCTGCCTCCCATTCATTTCAATGGGAGGCAGTCTTGTTTGTTCTTCGGGCAGATTCTGCCTGAGAACTCTTATTGAATTGATTATTTCCTTTCTTGTATTGTCTGAACACTGTCCTATTCCCTCACCTCCTTAATTGATTTTTCACCACACCCATCTCCTTTACCTTCGTTCCCCTCTGCTCCACTAATAGTTAATTTTAGCCTTACCTGTGTGATTGACAGCCTATCATCCTTTCAAGTATGGGGCGGGTTCTTCCTTCCTATTTTTTGTTTGCTCACATTCACATTGGTGCTTGCTATTGCCTTGTGCGTACTGGCTATTTACTCTTGCTGTTTGGTTACCTATATTCTTATTCCTGACCTCTGGCTTTAACTTTGACTATTTTCTTGGATTTTGATTCTGTACTGCGTTTCACGACTGTTACTGACCCCTTGGCTTGCTGACTCTGCTTCTTTGGTGTTTGTCTTGTCCTGTTCTGTGTCTCACTTATTCAGAGAAGGGATTGTCGCCAAGTTGCCCTGCTACCGCCTAGGGTAGCTGAGACAAGTAGGTGGGGACAGGGGCTGGGTTGACTTTAGGGCTCATTGTCTCTGTCTTCCCTTCTTCCTTTTTTAGCATCAGCACTAGGAAATTGCACAACTAGCAATTTCCTTACACAAAACAGGCAAAATACAATGGCATTCATCTCCCAATTCTGCTTCAAATTCTACTTTAAATTCAGCATCAAAATCTGCTTCAAATTCAGCATCAAAATTCTTGTTAGTTTTTGACAAGCAGAAAAAATCTGCTTCAAATCCCTGAAGCAGAAATTTTCTGCTTGACAATTTCAAATTCGTACATGTGAAAACCCCCTAACAGTATTCTGCAGTAGTTTTCTACCTACAGTTTCCCAGTTTACTCTAAATAGTAAAAAGGAATCTATGACTACATCTAAAATTTGGCACAAAAAAACTCATTACCAAACTAGGACCATTGATTGAAACTGGTTCTTTCTGCCAGTAATGCCAAAAATGCTTTTCTTTGGATTCTTCTCTGATGCTCACAGATTCCATGGGACCCTCCATATCAGCAGATCAGATGAGCAGCAGCAAGGACTTTGGATTTACTCCTCCAGTGATTTCTCTGTTCTGTCCTGTATCCTCTGTACCTGTTCAGTCTTGGTTTTTTGAGCGTTTGATATTCAGAACCATAATGCTTTATAATATGAATGACATTGATATATATCCTGACTTAGGTATGTCTTCAAGATCAATAAATGTATCAATGACTTGCCAGTAACTGCAGCATAGTCCCCCCTGTAAGATGGGCTCCCCAAAATGACACAGACATTGCAATTAAATGAACCTGCTTATTAACAAGTGACTTGACCTTTTATGAGTGTTTTTTTTAAATTTTTTGTTAAAGATCTTGACCTCCAAGGCTATGCTAAACGGACTGATGTCAAACAGTAGTATAATGTTGTACTCTGTTAGCCATAGAAAGTGGAAGAGTGAAGAAATCAGGCGATACCTTTTAGAGGCTAACTGAGTATATTTGATGGTGAGCTTTCGAGAGTACTAGCTCCCTTCTTCAGACATGGTGTTATACAAGAAACTCAAATAGTCAAACAGGTCCATCATGGAGTCTTAGTTCTCTAAGAGGTTACAATCTACAGCAAGGTGCAGAGTAGCACCAGTCACTTAGTAGGGAAGAAACTACTTTTTACAGATCCCATCTTTCTTTGGCTGCCAGCGTGCAATGTGCGCATCACACAATACTCTGCCCAATGCTAGAAAAACAGCAAAACAGTGGCAGACACAGTTCTAGTCCAACAGCCTATATAAGGTGCTGTCTTCTTTTAAGGCCAGCTTTACATTCACTTGCAGACCCTAATGCTAACTCCTGAATGACTGTGATAAACGGGAAGATGAATAACACTTCACACTGCTAGCCCTGGGATATTGGACTTTGTGTCCTTCATGCTTACCATCAGCCCTCAGTTCACAGGTTATAACATGTTCCTCTGGCAGTACACATAGTTACTACCCCAGTGCTCCTCACTTCTTCCTTTCTCTTCCTAATATGCCCTTCTTTTGGTTGCGCCATAGACAGCATTGTTGAGCTCCATACCACTGCATGGGACTGCACTGACTGCAAGGTCCCCTTTTTGTGAAATGGCAGCCAGACATCAGCAGCACAAAAGGGGGAGGGGGACATGATGATCAAAAACAAAATAAAAAACAAAATACATATCATGAGCTAGAGGTGGGGCCAAACGATTGGGGGGGGGTTACAGTGAAGGGTGAAGGGAGTAACATAAGAAATACTGTAAAAGAGCAATACGTGTTAACTTCCTTACATGTTTCTGTACAGGTTTTCCTGTTTTTGCTTTTTAGTATATTTTTTTGGCTGTTTACATGTGAGAAGTCACAGAATATTATAAAATTCCATAGTTATTCTGAAGTCAGATTGTTTTTGTCCTTTTGGTTCTGGAGGGCTCAAAAAGAAGCATAATGCGTTGTACATACTGGTTGATCTTTTCGTGTTACTAATGTAGACCTAAAATTCTAGTGGTGTGTTCAGGGGAAGAGTGGCCCAAACCAACTGCATCAAGAGTTCTAGAATTCCATGCAGCCATTCCTCCCTACATGTTATATTGTGAAGAGGTCTTCGTCCCAAACAGCAAGAATTCAGTATTTTTGTAAATGTATTTCTTGTTTTTAAACAGTAACTAACGAATGAAATTGGGGAAAAAAAACATGCCTTTAAGACAGACATTCATCCCACCACCATCCCACTCTCTGAAAAACAATTAAAGAACTTTGTGTTTCTCTACAGCACAGGGGAACTTATCCGCCCCCTCCCTATGCGGCAGTTCGTCTCTGCCCATCACAAGCAGTTACTCTGCTGACTTCTCGGCCCCTGCTATATAAACTGAATCAGTAATCAGACATTGCTGCTGCTTGTCCTGTGGCTTCAGGCACAAAGCTTAGACATTGTTAGATATGGGGGATGTGCGTAAATGTTTCCTCTCTACCGCATCAGCAACCTAGTAAAATGCCCTGCATTGCCAACTCATAGCAACAGCTGGCAGTACTTGGGCTTTGAAGTGGATAAAGCAGGGTAAAAGGGTCACCAGGTCACCAGGACACTGCTATTAAATAGGCTGAGCGGGTGGTTTTTGTTTGCAATGACTGTCACTTTGGGGGAATAGATTATTTCTAAAATAATATAAATAATGATATTAATAATAATAATAATAATCCATGTTATTTAAGATTTTAATGAACAGTAGCTGTGTAAATGCTGCATCAGATCTTAACAAAGTGTACTTTTTTAGGCTGTTTCTGAAGATGTTCTGCACATCACATATCTCACTGTTACCTTGACAACTGTAGATATTAATATATTACATCTACTGCAGTGTTTTCACTACATCGTTCGTTATGAAAATTGCATGAATTTACTGATGACCACAAGTATCACTTAACAAGCAATGTGTTTTGGCATTTAATAAGATTTTTGGAAACCTGTTATTTTATTCCCTAAGGAGACTTCAAATGCACAAATAACTGAATTATAATGAATATCTATTCTGCTGAACAGCAAAACTGCCTGTACGGCTTTTTTGTATCAATGCAAGGAAATACTAATGAATAGGGGCCAACAATAGCGGCTGCATTAAGTAATTAGTGGGTATTGTCATCCTGTATACTATTCTTTATAGCAAATATTTGCCTGGATTTCTTTTTCATTTTACACACAATAAACAAGTCATAAATGTTTAGATCAAGTTCATCTTCATATGGTGAGGAGAATTTTTCAGTTTGTAAACAACCTACTAAAATATTCACCTTTTCGTATTAACAAAGTACAGCTATAAAAGGCGCAGCGTTAACTGTCATGCATGAGGCCTCTCTGCCACATTAGAAAACAACCAATATTGTAAATGGCACATGGTAGGTGGCAGTCCCTATTACAGACACAGATATGGCACAACAGCTTCAAGTTATGCCTATGATACAAGATTAAAATTGTACGGATATTTATGTTTTGTTACATCCTATATGACAACTATTCTAAATTTGCTGGGATTGTCACAAATTTCCAAAAAAAACTGCACAAAAGGGGGTAAAGTGTATGTAAATCCCACCCTAAGTGGGTGTTCCCATTCAGTTTGAGGACTGTTTTGAAGCTGAGATTTTACCATTTGAAATGTTGGCAACTGTGCTATAGATAGATATACAGTACTGTGTAAAGCATATCTATATCATGTTTATGTGGACTTTCAATGACATACAGTATAGACACATTTTACTGTGTTTTTTTGACAGTTAGTTGTTGTTTGCCCTTGACAGAAGTACCTTCTTTCTCAAATATTGCACAGCTGTCACATACTGTACAACTACCACAGAGAAGTATAAACTACAACCGCAATCATGAGCACTCCTAAAGAGTCTTTCCTACAATAGATGTATAGGACATTTTGATAAATTCTACTGTAAATTTTTCATTGGTGTGAACATGACAAATGGGACCCTGTTATAAAATGGTACCTCCAATATATATTTATTTGACAGATTCAGCATCTTCTACAGACTAAGGATAGTGCTTGTGCAAGTTCATCAACATTTTAATTGCTGACTGGGGATGTGCAGGGTATGTGCAGACCCCATAATGTACTACAGTAAGTTGATCACCACAGATTTAAAATCTATTGCAAAATATCAGGTGCCAACCACATTTATAGGGGTTTTCTGGGGATAAAAATATTGATGACCTATCCTACCCACTAATCAGCTGCTCTCATAAAGAGGGAATGGAGCAGAAAGCAGACAGCTCTGTTCTCTGTGTAGTGGCCAGTTCTGGTACTGCAGATAATCTCCCATTCATTTGAATAGGACCTAGGCAGCAATTGTTTATTTATTTATTATGCTTACTTATATATCACCATCATATTCCGCAGCGCTTTACAGACATTGACAGTCACTGTCCCATATGGGGCTCACAATCTATATTCCCTATCAGTATGTCTTTGGCGTGTGGGAGGAAACCAGAGTACCCGGAGGAAACCCACACAAACACGCAATGACTTGGTTCTGTCTCTACACAGAGACCAGTGCTGTCTGCTTCCTGTTCCATTCATTGCTGAGAATACTGTAGCTAATTGTTGGAGGTGGCAAAGCCCTATACATCTGACATTTAGTTAATATCTACACTGTGTGCAGAATTATTAGGCAAATGAGTATTTTGATCACATCATCCTTTTTATACATGTTGTCCTACTCCAAGCTGTATAGGCTTGAAAGCCAACTACCAATTAAGTAAATCTGGTGATGTGCATCTCTGTAATGAGGAGGGGTGTGGTCTAATGACATCAACACCCTATATAAGGTGTGCTTAATTATTAGGCAACTTCCTTTCCTTTGGCAAAATGGGTCAGAAGAGAGATTTGTCGGACTCTGAAAAGTCAAAAATTGTGAGATGTCTTGCAGAGGGATGCAGCAGTCTTGAAATTGCCAAACTTTTGAAGCGTGATCACCGAACAATCAAGCGTTTCATGGCAAATAGCCAACAGAGTCGCAAGAAGCATGTAGAAAAAAAAAGGAGCAAAATAACTGCTAACAAATTGAGGAAAATCAAGCGTGAAGCTGCCAAGATGCCATTAGCCACCAGTTTAGCCATATTTCAGAGCTGCAACGTTACTGGAGTATCAAAAAGCACAAGGTGTGCGATACTCAGGGACATGGCCAAGGTAAGGAAGGCTGAAAAACGACCACCTTTGAACAAGAAACATAAGATAAAACGTCAAGACTGGGGCAAAAAATATCTTAAGACTGATTTTTCAAAGGTTTTATGGACTGATGAAATGAGATTGACTTTTGATGGGCCAGATGGATGGGCTCGAGGCTGGATCAGTAAAGGGCAGAGAGCTCCACTCCGACTCAGACTCCAGCAAGGTGGAGGTGGGGTACTGGTATGGGCTGGTATCAAAGATGAACTTGTGGGACCTTTTCGGGTGGAGGATGGAGTGAAGCTAAACTCCCAGACCTATTGCCAGTTTCTGGAAGACACCTTCTTCAAGCAGTGGTACAGGAAGAAGTCGGTATCGTTCAAGAAAAACATGATTTTCATGCAGGACAATACTCCATCACATGCATCCAAATACTCCACAGCGTGGCTGGCCAGTAAAGGTCTAAAAGAAGAAAAAAATAATGACATGGCCCCCTTGTTCACCTGATCTGAACCCCATAGAGAACCTGTGGTCCCTCATAAAATGTGAGATCTACAGGGAGGGAAACAGTACACCTCTCTGAACAGTGTCTGGGAGGCTGTGGTGGCTGCTGCATGCAATGTTGATCGTAAACAGATCAAGCAACTGACAGAATCTATGGATGGAAGGCTTTTGAGTGTCATCATAAAGAAAGGTGGCTATATTGGTCACTGATTTATTTTTGTTTTTGTTTTTGAATGTCAGAAATGTTTATTTCTAAATTTTCTGTTGTTATATTGGTTTACCTGGTGAAAATAAAGAAGTGAGATGGGTATATATTTGGTTTTTATTAAGTTGCCTAATAATTCTGCACAGTAATAGTTACCGGCACAAACAGATATCCTCCTAAGATAGCCAAATCTAAAAAAAACCCACTCCAACTTCCAAAAATATTAAGCTTTCATATTTGAGTCTTTTGGGTTGATTGAGAACATAGTTGTTGTTCAATAATAAAAATAATCATCTCAAATACAACTTGCCTAATAATTCTGCACACAGTGTATATTCTCTTTAGGATAGGTCATCAATACTTTTATCTCAGAAAACTTATTTAATAAACCATACTAAATTTTCCATAAAGCTATGCCTTTAATTCTTCAAAGATAATACTTACCAAATACAGTTCTTGCAGGAACAGACTCTCTGTTGAGCCAAAATGATACCTGGGACAGTATGACTGTCATAATGCAGGGTAGGTAGGTTTGAATGACGAAGTAGCCAATTTTTCTTTTTAAGTGGAAATGAGTTGTCATAACAACATATTCACCTGAAACAAAATAAATATAATATAATTATATATAATACTATAATACGAGGCTATTTAAGTTTTGGGCCAATGATGGTGAACTTGTCCTACCCAATTAAATGTTTAACAAGCATATCTTTGTGATGGAGAGGCAACAGCAATTTTTTTAAGCTGGCAAAATATTTTTAAGTGAGACCTCCTATGGTACTACTTCAGTAGAGAATTAGAATTTCTTTTACTTCAAAGTACATACAGTATTTTAAATTTAGAAAAAAGAGAATAAGGTGATATCCTCTGATGCTGCCATGTTTAAAGTCATTCATCTCTTCACTATGACCCATAATACTACCAATATTTGTCTATAGAAATAGCATAGTTGTGTGCTTCATGCTTGAAATAGCTATGGTATGGTTGAAAAACCTGAATTCAGGTTTGGATTCTCCAAGTGGGCCCCACGCCTTTAAGGAGCCCAGCTGGCTTCCGCTGCTCTTTTAATAGGCCAGCTGCATAACTCCAGCTGGTAACTGCTGCTCCTGCCCACTGCAGCCTCCTCCGCTTCTTCATAAGTCTTCAGCCTACAGGGAGCCCATCAGTTACTGTGTCCATCAGTTATTAGATATATCAAATTTAAATGGCTGTTGCAAACACCCAAATATTTAGAACTAAAAATGATTAAGATTAATAGGGGTGCCCAAACTTTTTCATATGACTGTACCTTGTGTGTAATATTGTGTGGCGCCAGGAAATGTTGATTTATACCATGTGGGTGCAAGTAAAGGTTGTATTATTCTGTGTGGAGGCAAATAAAGGGGGCTTTATACTGTGTGGGAGCCAGTAAAGGGCTGATCAGTGAGTGAAGCTCTGCTTTAGCTTTCCACCATGGGGAGCTGGAGGTCTGGAAAATGAAGAGGAATCTGAGGAAGAAGTTAGAGATGAGCGAAGTATTAAAAAATTCAATTTGGCAACGTGGCCAAATTTTGCGATACAGTTCTATTCGATCCGAATTAAATTGCAGCGAATCGCGTAACACCTTGGATGCAGCAGTCAAACATGCCATGTGCACTCGCGAAGGGGTTAAAGGGATGTGACACCACAGGGCTGACTGCTGATTGGCTGCACACATGGCATTGTGGGTGATCCCGCGTTCCCAGAGTTCCTTGCCCCAAATCCTAATACATACAGCAGCCATTTTGAACTAAATGCGAATCGTTACCACAAAGCGTGAGGAAATTAAAATTCGATGTGAATCGAATATTTCCTGAAATTCAGATCGAATTCCACTTCTGCAGCTTCAATTCGCTCATCTCTAGAAGAAGTCTGCCTCAGGTCCTCTTTATTTTCCTTCATTTGAAAGCTTATGGGGCCAGGAAAGTGGCGTGCCTTTGTTTTACGACTTGTACAACAGTAGCAGTATGGTGTTCCCCTATAATCATTTTCAATAGTGGGCCCTAGACATCCCAGTCTGACACTGCCTAAACTCAGTAGGTAGGAAGGTTGTATAGTGTAGAATGCCACAAATACAAGTTGGCTTGTGGAATTTCCTAGCTGCAAGATCTGTCACAGTCAACACTGTACGTGTTATTGTAAAATTAAAGAGTGCTGAAGTGTGTGGTAACTAAACATTACCTATTCTCTATTGTATTATTGCCACCAAATCCCAAATGGACTTTAGAATTGACATCAGCATAAAAAACTTTAAATTTGATTCATGAAATGCATTGAAATTCCATGGCAGAGCAGTTGTTTACAAACCAAGCACCGATTCCACCATGACCGAAAACAAGGACCTCAAAGATGTGGTTTGATGAGCTTGGTGGGTAGGAATTTGAGTGGCCTGCAGGAAGACTTGACCCCAACCCTATCACCTTTGGGATGAATTGGAACATTTTGGTCAGCATTAGTGGTTAATGAATGTTCTTTTAGCTAGACACAAAATCTTTCAGAAACACTTCAAAATTTCTGGGAAAGAGAATAATATGTTTTAGCAATAAAAAGGGGTACAACCAAATTAATGGGATATTTCCATCATAGTTAAACATAGCCGAGATAGAAATAAAGTACACCATCACCGGGACATGAGTTATAGAAAAGCACAGCCACATTTGGGAGTGTCTGTTTCCACAAATCCCATAGAGGTAAATAGGAATTTTGGAAGCAGTGTAGCACAGTGAACTATGCCATTTCTGTTACTTCTGACGTTAAGAAAACCACATAGGCCAAACTGCTATTGCTATTTCTGCAACTCCTGTTCACCATTATCTCAGATACAGAAACAGCACAGAGCTGCATTGCTAGGTTAGTCTCATACATCTGCCCTATGGGTCAGGATTTAGGGTCAGTTATTACCACCTCAGCAGTGATTTGCTGAGATAGGAATAATCCTTTAATATCTGTTTTTTAATGAGATGTTTGACAAACTCTCATATAGGTTTGATGGAGACTTTCTGAGATACACTATATTGAGAAAATATGACAATCTGTTTCTTGTTTGCCTACTCAAAGCAACAGAAAAACGCCTTAAAAATTACTAACTCTCATATATTTTACCTTTTTGTCGTCATGTTGTCATTTTTGCCTAAAAAACTGCAATTATACAGAGTATAACACAGAGTATAATGCCACTTTAGTGTCCCCATACAGCTTACAGTGGACTCTAGATTGGTTAGATTTCCTGATGGCTTCCACAGTTGCTTGCAGTAAGACCTACAGTGCTGGCCAAAAGTATTGGCACCCCTGCAATTCTGTCAGATAATACTCAATTTCTTCCAGAAAATGATTGCAATCACAAATGCTTTGGTAATAATATCTTCATTTTATTTGTCTTCAATGGAAAACCACAAAAAGAATTGTCAAAAAGCCAAATTGGATATAATTCCACACCAAACATAAAAAAGGGGGTGGACAAAAGTATTGGCACCCTTTGAAAAATCAGGTGATGCTTCTCTAATTTGTGTAATTAACAGCACCTGTTACTTACCTGTGGCACATAACAAGTGGTGGCAATAACTAAATCACACTTGCAGCCAGTTGAAATGGATTAAAGTTGACTCAACCTCTGTCCTGTGTCCTTGTGTGTACCACATTGAGCATGGAGAAAAGAAAGAAGACCAAAGAACTGTCTGAGGACTTGAGAAGCAAAATTGTGAGGAAGAATGAGCAATCTCAAGGCTACAAGTCCATCTCCAAAGACCTGAATGTTCCTGTGTCTACCGTGCGCAGTGTCATCAAGAAGTTTAAAGCCCATGGCACTGTGGCTAACCTCCCTAGATGTGGACAGAAAAGAAAAATTGACGAGAGATTTCAACGAAAGATTGTGCGGATGGTGCCTAAAGAACCTCGACTAACATCCAAACAAGTTCTAGCTGCCCTGCAGTCCGAGGGTACAACAGTGTCAACCCGTACTATCCGTCAGCGTCTGAATGAAAAGGGACTCTATGGTAGGATACCCAGGAAGACCCCACTTCTGACCCAGAGACTTAAAAAAGCCAGGCTGGAGTTTGCCAAAACTTACCTGAGAAAGCCAAAAACTTTTTGGAAGAATGTTCTCTGGTCAGATGAGACAAAAGTAGAGCTTTTTGGGAAAAGGCATCAACATAGAGTTTACAGGAAAAAAAAAGAGGCCTTCAAAGAAAAGAACACGGTCCCTACAGTCAAACATGGCGGAGGTTCCCTGATGTTTTGGGGTTGCTTTGCTGACTCTGGCACTGGACTGCTTGACCGTGTGCATGGCATTATGAAGTCTGAAGACTACCAACAAATTTTGCAGCATAATGTAGGGCCCAGTGTGAGAAAGCTGGGTCTCCCTCAGAGGTCATGGGTCTTCCAGCAGGACAATGACCCAAAACACACTTCAAAAAGCACTAGAAAATGGTTTGAGAGAAAGCACTGGAGACTTCTAAAGTGGCCAGCAATGAGTCCAGACCTGAATCCCATAGAACACCTGTGGAGAGATCTCAAAATGGCAGTTTGGAGAAGGCACCCTTCAAATCTCAGGGACCTGGAGAAATTTGCCAAAGAAGAATGGTCTAAAATTCCAGCAGAGCATTGTAAGAAACTCATTGATGGTTACCGGAAGCGGTTCTTCGCAGTTATTTTGTCTAAAGGTTGTGCTACCAAGTATTAGGCTGAGGGTGCCAATACTTTTGTCCGGCCCATTTTTGGAGTTTTGTGTAAAATGATCAATGATTTGACTTTTGTTTTCATTCTCTTTTGTGTTTTTTCATTGCAAGCAAAATAAATGAAGATATTATTACCAAAGCATTTGTGATTGCAATCATTTTCTGGAAAAAATTGAGTATTATCTGACAGAATTGCAGGGGTGCCAATACTTTTGGCCAGCACTGTATACTTTCACAGGTGCTTGTTTGCTATGACTAGTAAGTTGCTTTGTTATTCTCCTGAGTTTTTTTTTTTCCTCACAAATTTGGAGAAACCTTGAAGGTATATCATGGGCCCTTAGGTAACACCTTGTTGTACAATATAATAATGAAAAAGTCTAAAAGGGCAATGTCAAATTATATAGATTATGTAGATGTGTATATACATGAGTCAAATCCTTAGCAGAGCAGCACTGTGTACAAAAAGAAAGTAGGATGCATAAGCTTCCACTAGTCCAAGACAATCCAAAATATAAAAATGAAAGGAAGCAGAATGGAAAATGCATGCTTTTTATTCACCCATCATGGGCTTTGAATATGGCTCCAATAAGGAGCTGAAATGTGGCATTTTCATTCTGGAATGCTGCTGCCTTTCATTTATATATGTTTGTGTATATGTAGGTATGTATGCATATAGATAGAAATATAATGTCCTCTTGAAATAAAAAAGGATCATCATATCAATTCCCCAGTGCTATTCGTAGAAGAAGAGAATGAAAACTGCAGATAAATTTAATTCCAATATTTAAACATCAGGATTTGGCATCTAGAATTTTGTACATAAAAGAACTTTTTGTTCTAGAAAAATGAGATTCTGAAAATGTGTTTTTAAACTTAGATGACAGATAAAAGAGCGCTCATTTCTCTCTTAAGAGAATCTGAATTAGTCTAAAAAATCATGTCTAGACATTGCTAGTGGATTATGCACAGAGCATTTCAAATACATTATTTTACTTCCAGCCTAGAAGGATGATAGCATTTATGCTCGGATGGCAAGCTAAAGAGAGAAATGTGACAAAACTCCTAATGTCTCTGAAATGTATTAGAAATGGGTTCTCGCTTATTCCACATTCTAACTACATGGAGTAAGGAACCGCATGGTGACTTAGTATTTAGAAACACTGCTTTGCTGTGCTGGTCCATGGGTTTGATCAAGGCACCACGAATGTCATGATCACATATTAGTAAATAAGAATACAGAGATATATTTCTGTAATTGTTTTTTTCATAAACAAGGTACAGGATTTTTTCACATGACATACCAATATACCATAGAAACAGTTCCAAGTACTTTTCCTAGAACAGTTTCTTTCTTAAGTAAAAAAAAAAAAAATCTAGAATATATGTTATCATGTTTAGGAAAGCTCCTTATATTCCCACCAGTCAGCTCAATAAAGGAGTTGCTAAAGGAAAGTCCTTCAATCCACCAATCAGGTGAATGAAGATGCTACCGAAGCATCATTACCCTTCAGGGATTACTAGAGATAGGCAAACCACATGAGATTCATTCCTTCCAATATTCATGGGTTCGCCTGTCTGTTTCCTTTTCAGGCCGATCTTCAGATTCCAGAGTGTAATAAGTGTAGGCCCAGGGGAGGTTAGTACACGTAACAAACAGTATTACTAACCTCCTTTGCTTTTTAAGAGTCTGGTGGTCTCTCATTGTCCTCTTTGGGCCTTTTCTAACCTCATCAATATCAACATCCTCCGGGGACCACTGAGGCCTGTGACTAGGCCTCAGCGGTCACGTGAGGTGCGCCAATGTAATGATGTATATAATAGTGATTCGTGGGTGGCAAGCCACAAAAATTTTGGTTCTTGGGTACAAACTGGTTTGCTCATCTCTAGTGATTACAACACTACATATAGTGTAGTTGTCTTTGTACTGTGTTCTGTCTACTGAACATCCGCAAGTTTTAGATTTTGAAATACAGGTGAACCTCCAATGACTTCTTCTCTCCTCAAGCTTTTACATGCTTTCACAAATTGGTGCACCTTTGACCATCTTTGCATCTCTAACATCCTTGTTGTATACACAATCTAGATTTTTTCATTAGTACCATTTTACTTTTACAGTTTTTTGTTAATCTTGTCCTAATATTTTCAGATATGTTGCTGCCATCAATTTCTAATTTTATTTTTTTTTTAACAAACAAACTAGAGAAAAATGTCTAACTTTCAACTTCTGATACCGTATGTGTTCTATGTTCTATTGTGAATAAAATATGGCTATAAGAGATTTCATAATCATTGCATTCTTGTTAACATTTTACACAGAATCACAACTTTTTGGAACTGTGGCTGTATATTAATGTGATAACCAGCATGAAATACATCATTTTCGACTTTTTTTTTTGATTGTTTGTTTTTTGAGGGTGCTGTAGATGCTTGCTGACCGCATTACACCCTTTTAATCTGAATTCTCTATACTCTTTTCTATGGTCTATAAAAGATATTTTTTGTGTGCAAATTTGGGTGGTCAGTTCATAGTAGTTTCACAGTCTCTCTGAAGTCTGCGACTATAAATACAGTACAGGTTATGTAAGTCAAAGCTGACTTTATAATATTTTTAACAATTTATATCAGGGTTACATAATTCCTTGTAATCATCTTTGTAAAAATAAAAAAGGGGCAGTATAGAGTGTTTTATACTATCATACAGCATAAGGGACAGAGATACAGTACAGACCAAAAGTTTGGACACACCTTCTCATTCCAAGAGTTTTCTGTATTTTCATGACTATAAAAATTGTAGATTCACACTGAAGGCATCAAAACTATGAATTAACACATGTGGAATTATATACTTAACAAAAAAGTGTGAAACAACTGAAAATATGTCTTATATTCTAGGTTCTTCAAAGTAGCCACCTTTTGCTTTGATTACTGCTTTGCACACTCTTGGCATTCTCTTGATGAGCTTCAAGAGGTAGTCACCTGAAATGGTCTTCCAACAGTCTTGAAGAAGTTCCCAGAGATGCTTAGCACTTGTTGGCCCTTTTGCCTTCACTCTGCGGTCCAGCTCACCCCAAAAGATCTCGATTGGGTTCAGGTCTGGTGACTGTGGAGGCCAGGTCATCTGGTGTAGCACCCCATCACTCTCCTTCTTGGTAAAATAGCCCTTACACAGTCTGGAGGTGTGTTTGGGGTCATTGTCCTGTTGAAAAATAAATGATGGTCCAACTAAACGCAAACCGGATGGAATAGCATGCCGCTGCAAGATGCTGTGGTAACCATGCTGGTTCAGTATTCCTTCAATTTTGAATAAATCTCCAACAGTGTCACCAGCAAAGCACCCCCACACCATCACACCTCCTCCTCCATGCTTCACGGTGGGAACCAGGCATGTAGAGTCCATTCGTTCACCTTTTCTGCATCGCACAAAGACACGGTGGTTGGAACCAAAGATCTCAAATTTGGACTCATCAGACCAAAGCACAGATTTCCACAGGTCTAATGTCCATTCCTTGTGTTCTTTAGCCCAAACAAGTCTCTTCTGCTTGTTGCCTGTCCTTAGCAGTGGTTTCCTAGCAGCTACTTTACCATGAAGGTCTGCTGCACACAGTCTCCTCTTAACAGTTGTAGAGATGTGTCTGCTGCTAGAACTCTGTGTGGCATTGACCTGATCTCTAATCTGAGCTGCTGTTAACCTGCGATTTCTGAGGCTGCTGACTCGGATGAACTTATCCTCCGCAGCAGAGGTGACTCTTGATCTTCCTTTCCTGGGGCGGTCCTCATGTGATCCAGTTTCTTTGTAGCGCTTGATGGTTTTGGCCACTGCACTTGGGGACACTTTCAAAGTTTTCCCAATTTTTCGGACTGACTGACCTTCATTTCTTAAAGTAAAGATGGCCACTCGTTTTTCTTTACTAAGCTGCTTTTTTTCTTGCCATAATACAAATTCTAACACTCCATTCAGTAGGACTATCAGCTGTGTATCCACCTGTCTTCTGAACAACACAACTGATGGTCCTAAAACCATTTATAAGGCAAGAAATCCCACTTATTAAACGTGACAGGGCACACCTGTAAAGTGAAAACCATTTCAGGTGACTACCTCTTGAAGCTCATCAAGAGAATGTCAAGAGTGTGCAAAGCAGTAATCAAAGCAAAAGGTGGCTACTTTGAAGAACCTAGAATATAAGACATATTTTCAGTTGTTTCACACTTTTTTTTGTTAAGTATATAATTCCACATGTGTTAATTCATAGTTTTGGCGCCTTCACTGTGAATCTACAATTTTTATAGTCATGAAAATACAGAAAACTCTTGGAATGAGAAGGTGTGTCCAAACTTTTGGTCTGTACTGTATGTATACCTTGCACTGCAGCTGCTGAGGAACCTTTGTTTTAAATCAATACATGGTTGATACAAGATACTGAGCTTCTTACAAGAGTCACCTGTAAAAGACCGCTCCTGCAGGAAGAGATAAGTAGAGCCTAGGTGGAATGGAGCTACTTGTCTCAATATACTTGTACAGGCCTGACATCATAGTGTAATATTTAGAGAACTATTCTTTAAGGAGCTTTTTCAATTTGCGTGTTTTGTGAAAATACAGACTACAGTTACTTGCATCACATAATGATACACACTTGAAGACCAAACCTATAATGCAAGCAGCGTATCATGGTTTACAGCGCAGTACCCATAGTATCATCTTTAGTTCCATGGAATTAAAAGAATGCCTCATGAGAGAAGATCTTCAAAGGGAAACGCACTGTAGCCTCTCTTTTCATCTCTTGTCATTTTGGTGTAAATATTGTGCAAACTGCATTCCATTAGTACATTTGTGAAACTTCCTTTTACAAAAAGGTTTGCTGGAAGAAATGATGTGTCCATTACTGGTTCAATATTAGGCTTTTACAATAATTTATATTACTTTTTTTTTACTTTTTTCTTCTATCCTTATAATAACTATACTCTAGAGAAGATTTTCTCTTACTCCTTCCAGGCAAATGTCTTAAATTTTCAATAATTCCAAAGGTTGACAATTTAAATTGTTGTATTGATAACAAGTTTTCCTGCTTGAAATTTCCTTTTGTTATTTTTGTAATATATTTTTGTAGAGTAGGCCAAAGATTTCCTGTTACTATTGATGATAAAAACAATGATTATTCCATTTTTAATAATTATTCAAACTCTTAGTCTAGCTGTTATTTTAAATTAAGGCCGGGGCCCCACATATCGTAAAAAAAAAGAAAAGCGGCATTTTACAGTCCCTGCAAAGTGGATCTAGCGAATCCCATCCACACATTGCAGAAAAATACGAGCAGCAAACATACTACGATTTCCAAAGCAGTCTTGGTTTTTGAAATCGCAGCATGTCAATTATACCTATGGAAATTCCGACTGTTTCCCTATAGGTATAATTGAAATAGAAAGTCTGCAGAGGACTGCGGATTTTCTGTGAAAAGCGCTGCAGGAAAAAACGCGATGTGTTGCTGATACGACTTTTCCCACAGCGCTTTTTTGCTGCTGCTCTCTACGTGGGGCCTTAACTTAAAGGAATATTTCAGTCAGAGCAGGTTGTCTTTGATTATGGAGTACCTTGCTGATTGGTGGGGGTCCAACTGCCGTGATCCTCACCGATCACAAGAACTGGAGTGCTTTGAAATGCTCTTATAGTGGCAGGACGAACAGTTTGCACTGTTCTATTTATTTCAATCAGACTGCTGGAGATAGTTGAGTGCTATTTTAAAGGTATCTTTGACGGTCCCATGGGATTTAATGGAAAGCACCCCAATTCTTGTGATTAGTGAGGGTCCCAGCTGTCAGAACCCGATGATCAGCAAGTTAATTCCTATCCTTTGGATATGGGGTAACTTTTTCTGACTGTGTGTGTATATATTAGTATAGGATAAGTATTATCCAAGTACTAGATAAAGAGCAAATGGGACAATAAAATGCAGAATAAGACGTGCACACATCTATGTCCATTTTTCATCCATAAAATAATGGTTCATGGTTCATTCATGAAAATGGACGTTTTTGTTTGTTTGCTGTTCATGTCATTGATTTTTCCTATTTCACATTTGATTTTTCACATTGCTTTAAAAAGTAAGGGGTCCATTTCTGCCAGCCCATTGAAAAAAGTCACATCATTGCACATAGGTTTTTTTTGGAGCACCTGGTAGTAAAGTTCCATTAAAAATGGTCTGTACATAGATGGCATAAATGTGCTGTCTGTGATTTTCTCCCACAGAAAGAAAATGGAAGTCTGAATAGACATATAGAAGTCAATGGATTTTGGTGTGCTGCTCAGGATCTCCATGGATATCACAGACATAAATCATTGACCTGTACAGTGTATATACCTGTGTATGTACCTGTGTATATAAAATAGGATAGAATAGGAAATATATAGGAAGTTCTTCTCAATCAACTACTGACTTTGGCTAAAAAAAACCACAGAAAAATCTGCACCACAAAAAGAATTTTTTGTAACGTGGGACCTCAGCCTTAAAGGGGTTTTCCTGGCAAAAAAAAATAATTTTTAGAAAAGGTCTGTTAGTGCTATCAATCAATTAATAAGTGCATCCAAATACCTTTAGCAGTGTTTTGAGTGATTTCTGGCTTTCTATGGGAGCTCCTGGCATCCTCTGCATTTGTTTATATTAGTAGGTTCCTGCTGTCTTAGCCTACAACTACCACGATGCTTTGCAGTTCACTCAGATCCCCCCTCTCACTTCCTCACAACACCACCCTTTCCCTAGCTAGCCCGTGGACTATCAGCCCTACCTACCCAGCTAACTAACTCAGTCCCCAACCCCCTCCCCACTCCATCAGACTTACCTGTCTTCTCGTCCTGGAGATAACTTTAGTTGGTGCCGCTGTCCCCTTTTCTGCCCACACCTGGGAGCTGGCGCCTGCGCCATAGAACGCCGGCAGAAGCGAAGAGAAGCAGTGGGCCTACCACACATGCGCAATAGAACACTGCTTCTCTTCTGCCAGCATTCTATTGTGCAGGCGCTGGCTCCGGATCCCTTGTGAAGGAAACGACACCAGGATAAGAAGTGGAGTGAGCATTGGTGAGTATGATGGGGACAGAGGAAGGGGGAAGAGAGGAGTACTGGTGTCCTCCCGTCTCTGAAAACAGCAAAATGGAACATCAATTTAAAGGGAGTAAATTAGAAGTTAGGCGGGGTAGGGGGTTTAGCTTAGTGTTAACATTTTAGTTTATGCTGGACAACCCCTTTAACTTGAGCTCTTTACATGAAAATACTGAATGAAATCAATGGAAACTACTTAATCTAAATAACATCCTTTCTAATATTCTGCCCTGACAGATCAGCTTTAACATGTCTCTTTAAAAGGTTGGTTTAACACTTGAATCACTTTAACACCATGACTAGTGTACAAGATCTAGAGCTTTACTTTTGGCAACATTTTAAATACATGGTCATAGACAAAAGAGGAATGCATGAACTCTGTACATCTTTTATTTTTAGGAAGTGTTGTGTGTCAAAGGCCACTTGGGCCACTCTTTTAGCCGCAAGAATGCATTTTTTAATTAATTTTTTTTGTGTATGTCGAAAAGTGTGAAAATTGGCTCAAAACTCCTGGCATCAATAGGGGTTGATTTGTATAGCTTCTATGTATGTATATATCTATATCTATATGGCTAGATTGTGGTAGATGTTTGATAGTCAATTCAGTATATTGTATTTGATACATTCTAACACCCCACATATAATTTACTGTGGAACACAATATAGTTCTGCTGTTATCTTTCTATACTGGTCTATGAGTCTCTGTACAAATGTGTCCACTGAGATAAAACATTGTGAAGCCATACATTTTCAGCTTGATAAAGCCGAAACCTCTAAATATATATACGGTAATTTCTTCTCCCATTTTATGATTTCATGGCCCATTTTTAAATACAAACGGAAATAACAGGTTTTTTTTTATATCTGCAAATGTAGACAAGGTAAACCAGCTATATATTTATAGAATGCGGAAAGGAACAGATAAGTTTTCTCATCTCTGTTCACAATGTCTGCAGCCCTACTATACTTAAAGTAGTCACATCCTTCTCATATAAATCCAAACTACCATCTTTAAAACAGAGAAGGCATTTGTCTTACTATCTCTATGTAATAGTATAATGTTGTACCGTGTTAGCCATAGAAAGTAGTGGAAGAGTGAAAAAAAATCAGGCGATACCTTTTAGAGGCTAACTGAGTATATTTTATGGTAAGCTTTCGAGACTACTAGTTCTCTTCTTCAGACATGGTGTTATACAAGAAACTGAAAACTCACAGACTTTTTATACACAAAAGACATGGACCTTCAAAGAATCTTAGAATCCTTAAAAAAACAAAATGCTATATAAGTAGAGAAGTTATTTACAACAGGTCAAGAAATAAACAATCTGGAAACTTGTGGGGCGTGATGGAGGGATCAGTAATTCTTGCTGTTATCTGTTTGCTATCAGGTGGCGATTTGTGACCCTCACAGTTCATACATAGTATGACATGAAACTGGCATGAATATTAAGTCCAAATTGCAGAGTTTGAAATTTTTGCATTAACTTATATTCCCATTCCTTTCTCTCCCTCTGCGTCTTAAAATGTCCCATTAAAACCACAACCCGCAAATCTTCAATAGAGTGGTCTTCTCCGGAGAAATGTGCGGCCACTGGGAGATCTGTTCTGCTGTTATTAATGGTGAATCTGTGTGAGTTCATGCGCTGACTAAGTCTCTGCCTTGTTTCCCCCACATAGAGGCCTGTGGTGGGACATTGGTTTTAATAGGACATTTTAAGACGCAGAGGGAGAGATGCAAGTTCGTAGTGGGCATCCCGCAGTGGACTCACACGCAGCTGTGGGTGTTTTTTTTTTTTTTTTTGTAACAATTGTTCTGTACTTTGCAGAGGGTTAAAGCTACATCCAAACAACAGTGAGTAATCGCTGTCTGACATTGAATTTAATGCTGTGAATGTCATTGAATGGAGGAATTTCACAAGACATTGTCACAGACCATCAAAATATAGGTCATGTCTTATTCTATACACTCAAATGTATTGGAGATCTGTGAAAACAGGTGCCCCTTGGATGCAAGACTGCTTTGAAAAATACACTTTTCACAGCTGTTTTGCACCTCGGTTGTTTGATTGTAGCCTAACCCTCAGCAATTTTGTCATGGCTAACCCACTATGTAACCCACTGTGTACTCAGAAAGAGGCAACAGTATGTAAATAAAGGAACATATAACAACACTGAAAGACGGTTATAGACTGTTACACAGTATGTGCCATATATGACCTTAAAAGAATATTCCTGTTTCATTTTTGGGATTGGTGGCATAAGTACTGCCGAAGTGGCTGCCATAGGGGCCTACGACCTCAGTGGTCTGAAAAGACCCCAGAGTATAATAATAGTTTGCATGTGGTGTACCCCCAAAATTTTGGGTTCTGCGGAACCAGAAATGTTTGCAATATTTGCAACAAACAACATTAGAGCCACAATGGGACATAATACTGTGTGGAGGTGCCGCTATGGGAGATTATACTGAGTGCAGGGGTCACTATGTGACATTGTACTGTGTGCAGGGGCTGCTATGGGATATTATATTGTCTGGAGGCCACTTTGTGACATTATAGTGTGTGTAAATGGGGCGTTATACTGTGTGGGGGCCAGGAAAAAAGACACTATGCTGTGGGGGGGCTCCCAAGTCAAAAGTTTGCTATGGGGCCCAATCTTTGCTAGTTACAAATAAATTGATGATAAATTTCCAGCACTCAATCTTCTTTTGAATAAAAATTAACTTTTAATAATCCATTAAAACATGGGGGGATATAGTGTATCCCATAAAAAAAACACACACCACTGACGTGTTTAAGAGCATACACAGCTCCTTAATCATAGCATGTTGAATAACAAATAACATCCACATATATAGTACAAAGATACACAAGAATACACCCATAAAACATGTTTCACCTATTAACTCTAATGATTAAACAAATTAACCCTTGAATAAACACACAAGACACAATGAACGCAAAAAACGCAATGAAAAATAAAACAGAAAAAAAAGATTTAAACATTATTGCATATAAATAATATAAATCACTTAGAAAGTAAATTAATCAGCAAAAACTAATTTTGGAATCTAATCTGGATGATTCAAATATCGAGTGAAAAAATATAAATCAATTATATTTGAAAATCCCGCACAAAATGTATGTAAAAATCACATGACATATCATATGAACATGTGATTAAAATATCCAAAACATGAGCAGTAACTACAGACATTTAAATAACTAGCAGGAAAATACTGCAACAAAAACCTCTTGTGAATAAACCAGAAACGACATGCACATTGGAATTAGCACAGTTCATAAATACCGCTGAAATAAATGGGAAAGTCACATGATAAAACACATGAATATACGTATATTAATGACTATTGAGTGGTAATTTTAAAAAATTCCAAAAAATAGCAGAAGGAATGAACCAAGAACAAAATGCATGTTGGAATTTACATCTTTCATAAATACCGCTGAAATAAATGGGAAGGTCACATGATAAAACACGTGAACATATGTATATTCATAACTATTGAGCAGTAATTTTAAAAATTCCAAAATATAATGGAGGGAATGAACCAAGAACGATATACATATTAGAATTAACATCATTTATAAATATCGCTAGAATGGATGATAAAGTCACATGATAAAACACGTGAACATATATATATTCATGACTATTAAGCGGTAATTTTAAAAATTTCAAAAAGATAGCGGAACATTGCAAATAAACCAGGAACGACAAGCATATTAGAATTTGCATCTTTCATAAATACCGCTAAAATAAATGAAAAAAAAATCACATAATAGGACACGTGAGCATACATATATTCATGACTATTAAGTGGTAACTTTAAAGATACTAAAAAATAACGAAGGAAAGAAAAAACTATTCTCTTATTATAAATCCACCGTTTTAATACCGCTATAATAGGTAGAAAAATCATATAATAAAGCAACTGAACAAACATATGTTCATACGTGAACATCAATATATAAAAGACAAATCAGATCTTATATTCAAACCATTTGGAATTCTTGAATTTAACTTTAAAATCCAATGTGCTTGCTTTTTTAGTAATAATTTGCGCCAATCTCCTCCCCGTACTGATTTAGCAACTCAGTCAATTGTAAAAAAAGAAAAAGAAGATGTATTACCAAAGTGACAATTTATAAAATGTTTCGATGCGTTTGTCATATTTCTGATAGTGTTTTACTACAATCCAATAGATGTTCAGAAATTCGAAGTTTTAAAGATCTAATAGTACAGCCAACATATATAAAATTGCACAAAGTGCATAAAATAATATATACAATGTGATGGCTGTTACAATTTAAAAATTGTTTGATGGAATAGATTTGGGAATCATCATTACCTTGAAATTGTTGGGTTTTTGTTGCATATTTGCACACGGAACACCTTGTCTGTCCACACCCATAAAAACCTGTAGTATGAAGGCAAGTAGGTTTTACTTGTTCACTGGTTTGAAATAAACTAGGTGATAAAATATCTCTTAAAGAACGACCACATTTTGCACATTGTATGCCCTGACCCAATATAGAATTAACAATGGGGTCGAGTCTTAAAATAGGTAAATTCTTTTTAATGATAGTAATAATATTATTATATTGGAGACTATAGGGAGTAGAAAAAGAGATTTTTTTTTTTTAGATAAGGTACTAGGTTTATTAGTACTTTTATTACCATTAAGTAATAATTCCCGTGGTTTATTATCTACTATATTTTTTGCTCTTTTTAGGGACCACTCTGGATAGCCTCTCCTTTTTAATCTTTGAAGAGTTATTGAACATTGTGTCTGATAATCAATATCTGAAGAACATGCCCTCTTGGTTCTAATTAATTCACCTACAGGAACCGCTTTAATGGTGTGTTTAGGGTGACTGCTAGAAGCTAAAAGAATGGTATTCCCTGCAGTGGGTTTTCTATAAAGAGAAGTATTAACTTTATTAGTTGTAGCATCACCTGTTAAATAGATGTCAAGAAAACAAATACTAGAAGAGTTCATATCATGCGTGAATTTTAGATTCAGAAAATTATCATTAATGTAATTAATGAAATCTGGTATGGGTGCCACATCGCCAGACCACACAATAAGTATGTCATTGATGTAGCGCCCATACCAGAATAAAGATGATAAATACGGATTTCCAGTACATTTTTCTTCCCACCATGCCATGTATAAATTGGCTAATGATGGTGAAAAGGGAGCCCCCATCGGAGCTCCACCTATCTGTAAATAATAAACATTATCAAACATAAAATAACTGTGCTGCAATAAAAACTTTGTGACTACTATGAGATATTCGCAAAGATCTTCCGTATATGAACTGAATTTATATAAATGGTGTGCAAAAGATACAATTACTAAATCATGAGGGATACTTGAATACAAAGACTCCACATCACAATTGAGCCATATATATTCTGTACTCCAAGAAAAATTATTAAATATATTCAAAACTTCCCTACTATCCTTAATAAAACCTGGTACTCGTATTACTAGAGGTTGTAAAAGTGAATCTAACCATGAACATAAATTTTCGTTAATGGAGCCAATACATGAGATAATCGGACGAAGAAGAGGAGGAAATATATTTTTATGGATTTTGGGCAAAACCGGAGGGGCCGCTATGGGAGATTATACTGTGTGCAGGGGTCACTATGTGACATTGTACTGTGTGCAGGGGCTTCTATGGGATATTATATTGTCTGGAGGCCACTTTGTGACATTATAGTGTGTGTAAATGGGGCGTTATACTGTGTGGGGGCCAGGAAAAGAGGCACTATGCTGTGGGGGGGGGCTCCCAAGTCAAAAGTTTGCTATGGGGCCCAGTCTTTGCTAGTTACGCCCCTGGTTCTGGGGGATGACCTCTAACCTGATCATAAAGTGTTTGGCAAATTCTAAAAACATGCCATCATTTTGCCATACAATAAATCCTTTAGGCTCAGGTCTCTCTCTTTTTGGTTGCAGAATTTGCTGGGGTTCTTTGAGACAAACCCTAGAGTGGCTTCAATAGGAATGTGAAATATACAGTGCTGGCCAAAAGTATTGGCACCCCTGCAATTCTGTCAGATAATACTCGATTTCTTCCAGAAAATGATTGCAATCACAAATGCTTTGATAATAATATCTTCACTTAATTTGTCTTCAATGGAAAACCACAAAAAGAATTGTCAAAAAGCCAAATTGGATATAATTCCACACCAAACATAAAAAAAGGGGGGTGAACAAAAGTATTGGCACCCTTTGAAAAATCAGGTGATGCTTCTCTAATTTGTGTAATTAACAGCACCTGTTACTTACTTGTGGCACATAACAGGTGGTGGCAATAACTAAATCACACTTGCAGCCAGTTGAAATGGATTTAAGTTGACTCAACCTCTGTCCTGTGTCCTTGTGTGTACCACATTGAGCATGGAGAAAAGAAAGAAGACCAAAGAACTGTCTGAGGACTTGAGAAGCAAAATTGTGAGGAAGCATGAGCAATCTCAAGGCTACAAGTCCATCTCCAAAGACCTGAATGTTCCTGTGTCTACCGTGCGCAGTGTCATCAAGAAGTTTAAAGCCCATGGCACTGTGGCTAACCTCCCTAGATGTGGACGGAAAAGAAAAATTGACGAGAGATTTCAACAAAAGATTGTGCGGATGGTAGCTAAAGAACCTCGACTAACATCCAAACAAGTTCTAGCTGCCCTGCAGTCCGAGGGTATAACAGTGTCAACCCGTACTATCCGTCGGTGTCAGAATGAAAAGGGACTCTATGGTAGGATACCCAGGAAGACCCCACTTCTGACCCAGAGACTTAAAAAAGCCAGGCTGGAGTTTGCCAAAACTTACCTGAGAAAGCCAAAAACTTTTTGGAAGAATGTTCTCTGGTCAGATGAGACAAAAGTAGAGCTTTTTGGGAAAAGGCATCAACATAGAATTTACAGGAAAAAAAGAGGCCTTCAAAGAAAAGAACACGGTCCCTACAGTCAAACATGGCGGAGGTTCCCTGATGTTTTGGGGTTGCTTTGCTGCCTCTGGCACTGGACTGCTTGACCGTGTGCATGGCATTATGAAGTCTGGAGACTACCAACAAATTTTGCAGCATAATGTAGGGCCCAGTGTGAGAAAGCTGGGTCTCCCTCAGAGGTCATGGGTCTTCCAGCAGGACAATGACCCAAAACACACTTCAAAAAGCACTAGAAAATGGTTTGAGAGAAAGCACTGGAGACTTCTAAAGTGGCCAGCAATGAGTCCAGACCTGAATCCCATAGAACACCTGTGGAGAGATCTCAAAATGGGCGCCCCAGTTAGTTCTGGGCGCCCCAGTTTAAGAAAGACATCGATTCATTGGAGCAGGTCCAGAGAAGAGCAACCAAAATGGTGGAAGGTCTACAAACCATGTCCTACGAGGAGAGGCTAAAAGAATTGGGACTGCTTAGTTTGCAGAAGAGAAGGCTAAGGGGAGACTTAATAGCGGTATTTAAATATCTGAAAGGTTGTCACAGTGCAGAGGGATCTACCCTATTCTCATTAGCAGAAGGAAGCACGAGAAGTAATGGGATGAAACTAAGGGGAAGGAGATTCAGATTAGACATTAGGAAAAACTTTCTAACAGTAAGGGTAGTGAGAGAGTGGAATAGGCTGCCACGGGAGGTGGTGAGTTCTTCATCAATTGAAATCTTCAAGCGGAAACTGGATAGGTATATAGCTGGGATGTTTTAGGAATTCCTGCTTTTGCAGGGGGTTGGACTCGATGGCCCTTGAGGTCCCTTCCAACTCAAACAAACAAACAAACAAACAAAATGGCAGTTTGGAGAAGGCACCCTTCAAATCTCAGGGACCTGGAGAAATTTGCCAAAGAAGAATGGTCTAAAATTCCAGCAGAGCATTGTAAGAAACTCATTGATGGTTACCGGAAGCGGTTGTTCGCAGTTATTTTGTCTAAAGGTTGTGCTACCAAGTATTAGGCTGAGGGTGCCAATACTTTTGTCCGGCCCATTTTTGGAGTTTTGTTTAAAATGATCAATGATTTGACTTTTTTTTCATTCTCTTTTGTGTTTTTTCATTGCAAGCAAAATAAATGAAGATATTATTACCAAAGCATTTGTGATTGCAATCATTTTCTGGAAGAGTATTATCTGACAGAATTGCAGGGGTGCCAATACTTTTGGCCAGCACTGTATACTAAGCACTTTTACTTTTCCCTTCTGTTAAATTCACTCTTGGTTTTGGCTCAAACAAATGCAGCAAAATCTGCAACATGGAGCCTTAGTCTTAATGTGACTTTAGAAACATGTAAAAAAAAAAAATCAGAGATTAGTAACTCTATGGCACAAAATTGCCTTATTTTTTTTTAATAAAAGAGAAATGGCTAATTCATTGACAAGGTGTACTTGTAGCTACAATAAGCTGTCTCAGTTCATACATGTTTTCCAACTGTGTTCACAATATACATCTGAGAGATTATTAGTCAAATGGTATTATTTCTAAATGTTCCATATCCCAGCAGTTAATCTTTGCAATAATTATGCAGTTAGTCAATGTAATGTACAGAACAAAGCAATGTCAAATGTAGGTGACAAACTGGAATAAATCATTTGCCTGTTATATTTAGTTTTGTAGTTAATAGTCAGCAATGCTATTTTGTACCTATAGAACTAATGAAATCTCTGGATTTGGCCTTTTAAATGATCACATAGTTAAAACTGTGCCAGACTGGATTTGGGGATTTTAATACCAGAGCATGTTCTAGTGAACCTTTGCTTATACTGTACTTTAGAGAATTGCATCAATTACATCAATCCTTAAAATATACATACATTAACCCCTTCTCCTTACCTATTTATAGCCTTTCTCAATTAGCTGAATAGAGAAAAGCAGACACAGGGAAACAAATTCCTGGTTTCTGTTCTCCCATTTGTTCTGTCAATGGAGGAGATGGTCGGTAATGATGGTTGTTAGCACATCATGACAGATGTTCTCCATTAAAAGAATGCAGGATACATTTGGGACTCGTGTATTCTGGTGATGATGCAGGCGCGGTCGATTTTCTACAGTATCTGCTCTTACTATTACCCAACCTGTGTTCCATGTCTCCAGGTTTAGTAACTCTAGTAAATAATGGCTATATATTGTGTACTTTGTAAGCTAACAAGTAAGTACAAAAGCAACCTTTACTGTTGACGAAACTCTTTCACATTCTCATCCAGTGTGCCAATGTCAGGTTAAAGCCAAAGATCCGAAATCTGTCAGGTGTAAACGTGGCTGCCATTGACTTAGTCACATTCTTGTGCATGCCGCTCACAGTGGAAAATGCTGCATGGTCTGTTGAGCAGGCAAGATATGCACTGTGAGCAGAATTGTAAATGGTAGCAAGGAACACATATTTCATAGCATCCAACCGGTGGCTAATGGTCATGCTACATAAAAGCTATGGAATATCAGTGTCAAAGGTGAAAGTGATGCAAAATATAACAGATCATTGTATTTTAATCTAATTGTTTTGTGCTGACACATAGTTCTTTCTAACCTTCATGTTCAAGTCTTAGTGTTTCCTAAGCAATATATGAGGGTAGTGTACAGCAGATACATATATATGTATATACAGTATATAGTAGATATACTGTATCTTAACAAGTAAGTACAGGTTAACACTAGAAGTCCCAGAAATTTCGAGCTCCCCCTTGAAGTCCTGAAAGAGGGTCAAATGACCCTTAGTCCAAACTGACAACTCTGATGGCTCCAATTAGCATTTCCTTTCATTTGTAAATGTGGCCATTGTCTGAGGAATCTGCAGGGGGGAATTGTGTTGATCCACCTCAGGTCTTGTAAGAGAGTGTAAACAAAAGAATGTAAGCTGCTCCTGAGTGTCTGCCCACCCCCCAGCTGCATTGTTGTGCTGGGAATATTTGCTAACACCTTAGCAAATTTGCATGCAGCCTTTTGTGCTGTGGGGGATGTGACTGCTTCTCAAAGTAGTCTGCGACTTGAAATCAAAGTACATCTGTAATGTCCTCCCATATCTTGGCAAGGACCCCAGTTGTCCCAGCGGGGAGAGACTGTCCGAAACTGTAGTGATGAGGCGGCTGGAATCATTCATGGACAAGGGCAGAACTGTAACCACGAACAATTTCTTTACATCATTGTCACTTGCACAATGACTGCTTAGCCGGAAAACCACTATCCTCGGCACAGTCAACAAGAGTCGCCGGGAAATTCCTCAATCCGCTAGACAGATGGACCACACTGAATTCACCACTCAGGTGTTTTCAACCACTGATGCCACACTGACAGTGTATGCACCCAAACGAAAGAAGGCCGTCTACATTCTCAGCAGCATGCACAGCGTGGTTGAGACTAAGGATACCAACAAAAGGAAGCCAAACACGGTCACACAATACAAACACACAAAGTGCGGTGTGGATGTAATGGACCAAATGGTGCGGGAGTACAGCCTGCGTGCAGGAACACGGAGATGGCCATTCGCCGTGTTCTACAACATGATTGACATGGCAGCACTGAATGCTCATGTTCTTTATCAGGCATGCACTGGGGTGCAGGAGAGACGGGTGGACTTCCTGGTTGAGCTTGCAAAAGAGTTAGGTGGCTCTCATGTGACTGAAAAGAAGGCACGCAAGGAGAAACTCCTTCGGCAACAACCTTCCACACCCAGCCCTGGCAAAAGGGCGAAGTGTCAGGTCAACCATCGATGCACGAACAATTGTGCAACTGAGAGATGTGTTTACTGCTACAAATACACGTGTGGCAAATGTACCAGGGACATACCCAGGCAGTGCCAGGTATGTTCCGACAGTGCAGACAGACTGCTGAGTGAGTGCTGAAATGCTAGTCACACAAGAAGGACATGCCACTCACACACACACACGCAGCCCCCCACAGCAGCCTATTGTAAATATGTGTGGAATTGACCGATTTTATTTTTAAAGGCATCGTGATCTGTCCCATATTATTTTTGTATATTTGATCAAGTCAATGGGTGCAAACCCTCTGCGCTGGGATTTTTCCTGGTCCCCCTGGGATTTTTTCGCACGAAAAAAATCGCACAAAAAAAAAAAATCGCAGGAAAATCGCACCTATGAAAAAAAAATCGCAAGAAAAAAAATCGCAGGTGTGCTTGGTGCCATTGAAATACATTGGCAAATCGCAGAAAAAAAATTGCATCGCATTGCGATGCGATTTTCGCACAATTTTTTTTCGCTAGTGTGCTTGAGGCCTTAGACCAGGGGTCGGCAAACTATGGCACGCGTGCCACTCGAGGCTTATTCCCTTGGCACGGCAGCGGACTCCTCACCCAGCAGTTTCGATCGGACCAAACACGGCCGAAACGAAACTGCTATTATTATACTGTGGGGTCTCTTCAGACCCCCGAGTATAATAAGCGGAGCCCCCGGGGAGATGATCAAACATAAAAAACAATGTACTCACTATTCCACGCTCCGCAGCCGCTCTGTACTCTTCGGGTGCTTCTGCCTGCAGGGGCCACTATAGAGCATAATACCGTGTGCAGGGGCCACTATGGGACATATACCGTGTGCAGGGGCCACTATGGGACATATACCGTGCGCAGGAGCCACTAAGGGACATATACCGTGTGCAGGGGCCACTATGGGACATATACCGTGTGCAGGGGCCACTATGGGACATATACCGTGTGCAGGGGCCACTATGGGACATATACCGTGTGCAGGGGCCACTATGGGACATATACCGTGTGCAGGGGCCACTATGGAGCATAATACCGTGTGCAGGGGCCACTATGGAGCATAATACCGTGTGCAGGGGCCACTATAGAGCATAATACCGTGTGCAGGGACCACTATGGGACATATACCGTGTGCAGGGACCACTATGGAGCATAATACTGTGTGCAGGGACCACTATAGAGCATAATACCGTGTGCAGGGACCACTATGGGACATACACCGTGTGCAGGGGCCACTATGGAGCATAATACCGTGTGCAGGGGCCACTATGGGACATAATACCGTGTGCAGGGGCCACTATGGGACATATACCGTGTGCAGGGGCCACTATGGGACATATACTGTGTGCAGGGGCCACTATGGAGCATAATACCGTGTGCAGGGGCCACTATAGAGCATAATACCGTGTGCAGGGACCACTATGGGACATATACCGTGTGCAGTGGCCACTATGAAGCATAATACCGTGTGCAGGGGCCACTATAGAGCATAATACTGTGTGCAGGGACCACTATGGGACATATACCGTGTGCAGGGGCCACTATGGAGCATAATACCGTGTGCAGGGGCCACTATGGAGCATAATACCGTGTGCAGGGGCCACTATGGAGCATAATACCGTGTGCAGGGGCCACTATGGAGCATAATACCGTGTGCAGGGGCCACTATGGAGCATAATACCGTGTGCAGGGACCGCTATGGGACATATACCGTGTGCAAGGGCCACTATGGAGCATAATACCATGTGCAGGGGCCGCTATGGGACATATACCGTGTGCAGGGGCCGCTATGGGACAAATACTGTGTGCAGGGGCAGCTATGGGACAAATACCATGTGTAGGGGCCGCTATGGGACATAATACCGTGTGCAGGGGCCGCTATGGGACAAATACCGTGTGCAGAGGCCGCTATGGGACATAATACTGTGTGCAGGGGCCACTATGGAGCATAATACCGTGTGTAGGGGCCGCTATGGGACAAATACTGTGTGCAGGGGCAGCTATGGGACAAATACTGTGTGTAGGGGCCACTATGGGACATAATACCGTGTGCAGGGGCCGCTATGGGACAAATACCGTGTGCAGAGGCTGCTATGGGACATAATACCGTGTGCAGGGGCCACTATAGAGCATAATACCGTGTGCAGGGGCCGCTATGGGACATACACCGTGTGCAGGGTCTGCTATGGGACATATATGGTGTGTAGGGGCCGTTATGGGACATATTGCTGTGTGCAGGGGCCGCTATGGGACAAATACTGTGTGCAGGGACTGCTATGGGACAAATACTGTGTGCAGAGGCAGCTATGGGACAAATGCCGTGTGCAGAGGCAGCTATGGGACATATACCATGTTGAAGGGGCCGCTATGGGACATAATACCGTGTGCAGGGACCACTATGGGACATTATTCTGTATAACGGTGTATTTTCTATATTAAGGATGTGTTTTTGCACAGAAAACTCCGGCTTTGTTTTTTTTTGTGCAAAAATGCACCAGTTTTACATTGAATGAAAAAGTTCCAAATATAGCTGCATCCAGATACATAGTGTGTATTCACCATAAGGATGCTGCCATACGGGGCTCCTGGACATAATAAATTTACCACTAATTGGGGGCTGCACATGGACTTTCATTTCTTCTAATCAGAAAGTACAGGAGTGTCCCAGGAAATAGCAGTAAACGCATGTGTCCTAAAGCATCTGGTGGCAGCACTTCTGTGTTATGGTTTGTGGTATATGACTTTAGTTTAGGGGTCGTCAGACTTACAATTATTGACCGGCACTCCGAGTACCTCATCTTTGATTTTTTTATTAAAATCGGCACGCCCGAACAAAAAAGGTTGCCTACCCCTGCCTTAGACAAATGCTTCTGGTCATTACTCACAGCTGTACCTTGCTCTAAAATTTCTAATTCTATTTAAAATATATAAAAAATGATTAATTGTTTCAGTGCTTTTTTGCTCAAATAAAACTAAACTAAATACAATATGTATAGTCTTTATATTATCAAATACAATAAACTGAATAGAACTAACTAGAAACTAAATGCTAAACTCAATGGAAAACAACAACCTCCTGTGGTGTGACAGTAATGGCCTTAATTACAGAACAAAAGACGGTGATTATAGGATGTTAGATAAAATCCTTCAGGTCATTCGACCCGTCTCTGGGTTCCAAAGGTAGAAATGTTAAATGACCCCTCTCTGGGACTTCTAGTGTTAAACAGTTCTGTCTTTGTCTAATATACACTCTTCAAGAATTAGTCTACTAAGTGAATGAAATCTGTCCTAGTCAAGGGATGGGATATGTAGATGCTAAGTAGAGGGCAAAAGGCAATTAAAATCTCTACACACCTTCACTGGTGCTCTCCTCAATGTGAGAGATTCTTGTCCCTAGTCAAGGGATGACAGATCCATGGCTTTTTAAAGTGGTTTTCCAGGATTCAGAAGTTTAGGATTGGAGGGGATTGCACACCTGGCACCCACACAAATCAGCTGATAGCATGGGCCATGGCACAGTATAAGGAGCCAGAACTACACAGCTCTGTCCACTGTGCATGGCAATGCCAGGTCACTGCGGCTCAACACCCACTTTGGTTAATGGCTGTGGCTCTAGTTCCTGCTATATGCTGATCAGTGAAGTTGCTGAGTTTAACACCTCCACAGATCTGATATTGATGACCTGTCCTATAGATAGTTCATCAATATCTAAATCTTGAAAATCCCACTTAGAGTTCAGCTGTCAGAGTTGTCAGGCACCATTATGTCTATCCTATGAATAGATTTGTATCCCCTAGAAGTAATTAATGAAGCTTCCTAATGAATGACAGCAAACAGAGATCTTGAAAATGGTTAAATACAGAAACAGAGAGTATATTGAAATTCTATTCATTAAACCATATATAAACTTTTTGTTCAGACTGCAGTACAGTGGTTCTTTAAAACAATTGAAAATATCCAGGTTCGGACTGACCTACAGGTGAACAGGTGATTCTCCTGTTGGGCCCCCTGCTCACCATAGCATGGCATAGTACTTTCATTCTATTTCATACAGAAATATCATATCCTATATCATATGCATCGCAACCAGGCTACGCACCCGTATAATATACTAGGTAGATTATTCAGATTACCCAGTTTTAGTTTCTAAATCCTATTTACTTTATACAACTAGTATATATGTCTGTTTATCACAAAGAATTCTATTTTCAGGCTTGCAGTAAAATTATAGATTAAAGGGGTTGTGCCATTGCAGACACTTATTTCCTATTTTGTGGATAGGGTATAGGTGTAACGTCACTGAATGTCCCCCTGCATCCTCTCTGTGAATGAAGGGAATATGCATTTGTAATGGGACAACCCCTTTAATGTTGCCATCATCTGAACTCACAGGGAAAGTTAAAAATTGCAAGAATTCTGACCTGGAAAACATTGAGATCATGTAATGGTACTAGAAACGAGCAAATTTACAGGAATATCAGACAAACAACAGATATGGGTGGTACAAAGAAGAACAGCATATAACTAAACCCCTTCTAAGGCAACAAATGCTTGAAAGTTTGCTTCCATGATACAGGATCTTCTGCATCAACTCAACTCGGCTAGGGGAAGACCACAGTGAGAAGAAGTCCTGTATTCAATTTAATTTAACACTGCCAAAACCCTTTGGAAAGCCTTCTGATGGGGTATAGTTGATCTAGGATCTCGGATAACACACTCTCCCAGTGGCTGGTGTAGTGATTCTATCATTTAACAATACACTTCACATAATGGAAATCTGCAAGTCTGATGAAGGTACAAGTAGTAAGCACAGCAAGCCCCCTCCAATGAAAGAGGTTGCATAAAACCCCCTATGATATTTAGTATACCATACATGAGCCAACCCTACTTTCGTAAAGAAGGTATTTGAACAAATTCTGTATGAAGATTTTCATGTAAACCAGTGCTCACTACAACCATACTTCTAACTCAGTCCTATTGTGAGCAGAGAAAGCTCACATCTCAATCATTAGTTGACAAGATGGTGACTCCTACCACAAATGAGTCCTCTGAGCACTGAGAAGGGATGAGCTAGCACAGGTCACAGCTGTGCACAAATTTGCTCATTAACTTATGTAGATGCAACTGAAAGTGACCCATCTGGCGAACGGTTCAAGTCAATGAAAAGTTCACTTGTTAGGTTTTTTACTAAATGTATTCGTATAAAGTACTACATGTCTAAGTAAAATGCTGGTGTAGTTACAGGAACTTGCTATCTGCTATACTGATTCTAACACCCTTTTACCATTAATATCATAAATATACACAAGGGTGCATCATGGGTATGTAAAATATATGCTGGAATATTAGCCATACAGTATATAGTGACAAGAACATTTAAGACACTTCTACAGTATTGGTAAAAAGGACTGACAAATGTGCATCTATTCTGTATAGTCAAGGTAGATGCCTTTACCAGCAAACTGTAACAATACATAATTAAAGGTAATTTTTCACTGTGAAAAATTACCCTTAACTACTACAGTCGTGTCCACCTTTGACTTTGCTCAAATTTGGTTAAGGACTCTGTTTCTAATGTAACCAATTCAATATAACATCCCAACATCCAGGCAAAACCCTTACTTACCATCATAAATTTTACTAACTATCTTGTGACACATATCTGGACATGTCCAGCCAAGAGAAAAGGACATGGAGGAATCCTCTGTATAATCAGTGATGTATCTATAGGGTTCACAGGGGGTGACTGGTCCTATAAACCAGAGTGGTCCACAGGCCCATCTCAAAACATTATGTTATATTTAATGTCTAGCAGTCTAAATACTAGAAATCCTTCCTCCATGTTCTCTGCACTGAGATTTATGATATACAGTCTTCACAATGTTCCCCCTATCCTGTCAGGAGATCATTCATCTTTATTGTCAAAAGAAGCAGTGGGTCAGCAAACAGTCAGGTAATGGAAGTTGTGAAGAAAAATGTAGCTGCAGTATTCTCATAGTATACGTCTTTGAAGAAGAAACTCCATTCCCCTCACTTAGAGTATGTCAAGGAGTGAAAATGCACTGGAATCACTTCTCATTGTGTAGAACTGGTGTCTGACCATTATTTGGTGACTGTATTATAGAGGTATAGAATCATAAATGGAGACACACTTTATAAGCCATCCACTAAAGAAGTACACTATATGGACCAAAGTATTAGGATACCTATGGGAGCTTTTATGATATCACATTCTGAACCTATAGGCAAGGTATGATATGATTTAATATGGTAGATATATTGCCATGAGTAAGAGGCTACAGTGTCTTGAAATGCGTGTGTGTAATGTACTTTTACTGGTGTCCACTTTTTAACAGAAATTACTAAATTATAATGTTTTAACAGTCATGGATCCTTGTGTATGATTGGATTTTTTTTTATTGGTATGTTTATATCCTACTGTCTGAGGGGCTACTTTGCCGACGCCTACAAACCAAGACTTAAATGTGGGTGAGCTGTGCTTATTACTGTTTGTGCTGTTTATATGCATTAATATTGATTTGGTCCACCCTTTGCAGTGAAAACTGCTATCTTTCTTATGAAATAGCTTGGAGTGTGTCTGTGAGAATTTTTGCTATTCATCCAGTAGAATATTTGTGGGGTCAGACATGGATAATGGATGAAATGGTCTGGCTTACAATTTATGTTCTAGTTCATCCTAAAGGTGTTTAAGGAAGTTGAGGTCAGGGCTCTGTGCAGATCCGGCAAGTTTTTCCACATCAAATGAACCCAACCATTATGGACCTTTCTTTGTGCACTGGGGTACAGTCATGCTGGAACAAAAAGGGCCTTCTCCAAACTGTCCCCACAAAGTTGGAAGCATACACTTCTCCAAATTGTCTTGGTATGATGAAACATTAAGAGTTCTCTTCACTAGAACTAAAGGTTCTAGGAGAAATCCTGAAAAACAACCCTGTAACATTATCCCTCCTCCACCAAACTTTACAATTGGCACTATATAGTCATGCAGGTAACATTCTCCTGGCGTTCTCTAAGTCCAGACTCCATCAGAAGTCCTGATAGAGAAGCATTGATCGCTCCACAGAACTTTGTTCCATCTCTCCAGAGTCCAGCGGTGGCGTGCTTTACACCACTCCATATCTTGGAAATATTTCACAAACTGACAACTGTTACAATGATGGCATTCTATTACAGAATCACGCTGGAATTTAGTGAGCTCATACATCTGCCTTATTAATATTTAATGCTATTTTAGAAATTTAAGAGAATTCAATAGATTTATTTCATTGTACATCTTTCTTTCGACATGTTTTTCTGGTTTTTCAAATAGCCTGTATAGACATAACTTACTGTACATTAACTATTGAGATCAGTACTTCACTGGGGCAGATTTATAAAAGAAAACCTGCATAAAACTGTCAAGAACCAGTCATTCTTTCAAAAATGTTTGTAAGGGCATCTGCATGGCTAAGTGTTGGATTTTGTATACCTGTGGCAATGGGACTAAATGTAAGCACTGACTTCAATGATTAAGAGGTGCGTCCCAATACTTTTGTCCATATAATGTATACTACCATACATAAAGCAGAATCCCTGTATCTTATGCCATGTTAAAAACGTTAAAATATATGCAATTGTAGCAGAGTTAACCTGAACCTCTGCAATAGCTTGAAATACTGCAGTGTGATATGTAATCACAGAAGACAACAGAAACCAAGGAAAAGTCATTGGATAAACATTCACTTTTGTAGTCTTCTGTGATAAGATACTATGCTGCAGCAGTTTAACCAATTGCAGAAGTTCATAAGTTAAACGTTTTTTTACAAATGTAAACCATTAAATTTTTTTGCAGAGTTTTCATGATTGTCACCACTAAGATGGTTATAAAAAGTCTATTGTCTTGAATGTTTGCCAATGGAATGACCATGGATGTAGGGAAATGGATACGACCATGGATGTAGGGACTTTCTATACTTTGAAACCCTGCCATGATTTCCTTTTTGTCATGAGGTTATCTTCTCATACCTATAGTAACCCTCTGATAACTCTAGGAGGAACAATAAGGAAATCATGGCTTGGTTTGTGACAAGTCACAGACCATAGAGAGTTCCAGAATTCATGGTCATATCCATTGACAACCGATCAAGACAAACCATAGTCACCACTAATATTTGGATTTGTAGACCATTGAAAGTTAAACATTTTGGTAAATAAGTGTAATTAAAATTTTTGCAGAATTTTAAAGTTTCAATTGTCTACAAATCCAAATATGGTTATGTTCATGGGAAAACCCATTTTAATTCAGAAAAAAAAATCCAGAGGGAATCTTAAGAAAGTAATGAGCAAAGTAAATTGACCTACATATTTACATAAAACACTAGGATGGCTATTCACTTTGATCTACAGATTTAAGTTGCAGTGTGCATCTCATAAGTACATGGTGTATAGTAGAGACAACCATCTGTTAGGATGCAGAGAGAGCCTCTGGGTGGACCCAGTGTATGCTAAACTATAATTTCTTACAAGACATGATGGATACTCTCATTTATTATTGGACAGACAAATGACTGAGGCGCGAATTTTAGACAATGTACATGCTTATTTTTGCACAAAATTATCAGATACAATATAATGAGATTTTTTTTTCACCCATCTCTTATTTCAGTAGTTTATTTTTACTGTTAAGTCTGTTCTATTTTGTTTTTTCTTGCTTTCTCGAAAATCATTCTATATTTTTCCTGCTCCGTAGAACCTATGAGCAATTTTCCATGCTTGAGACACAGGGAGGTAAGGTGACATATTCAAGGTCATAAGACAGTGATATAAACTAGGTTTTCTGTTTGTTTTGGTTTACACGGTACATTAAATGGTGTCTCCTTGAAATACACTTTTCTTATTATAATGATGAGTAGCAGTCACATGCTAATTTGACTTCCCAATGAAAATTGCAATGCCAAAAAGAGAACGGCGTGCACATTTCTCAAAACAATGGCAATTTAGAATAAATGACAATTATTTCTAGCAATCTAAACAGCCCCAAAATCTACTTCTCCACTTACTATTTATAATCTGCCCTTTTCATTTTGTTTCAGATGTTGAAAAGGGCATCATTACCAGGATTAACTAAGCCTGAAAATGATAGTATTGGACAATAATTGATCATTAGATTTTCTCTTGTTGCCATAGCAACTCATCTGCTGCCGGAGTGAGATTCTATTGCTTTAGACAAGAGAAGTCAATAGGATGTAAAGCGTACAATATGTGAAGGCAAAGCACGAATATTCACAAACCTGTACTAGATTGAACAATTCCAGACGCCACCGTTTGACCTAGCAGATCGTATTGATTTAACCTGGAGCCATCTTCAGCAACCACGACAGACTGTGCTGGTTCTCGTGTCCAGATGTATACGACTTCAGCTCTTGTGTATGCATCTGTATTTTAAAAAAAAAAATCAGTTCTCAAACTATACATGTAAAAAGAGCTTAATATGTCCGCCTATTAGGACACCCAGTTAGTTTGATTTCTTTAAATACTGTGGATATAGATTTTGACTAATGCAAAAATCTCCATTTATCAAAACAGTATAATGACACAATTTGGTTGCTATAGACCACAGAGCCATTTTTTGGTATGGAAGTTTAGAAAAACTAAGTACTTCTGAAATACTACTTTACCAGTTTTTCTAACTTACCGCAGGACAGGGAGTCATTACTACTTATTATTATTATTATTATTATTATTATTATTGTTGTATTATTATTATTGTTATTACTGTCGTTCCTCTTGACTTTCTACCAGTGGCTTATAAGGGGGACCGTTTGCCAACCTGGAACATAGAGCCTAAGCTCAATACCTTTCTAAGGATTTGTGTGGCTGCCATAAGTGTGAGACGATGATTTATTATTTTATTATTATTATTATTATTATTATTATTATTATTATTATTATTATTATAACTTTTGAAAGCACCATTTATTGCAGGGGTCTGAAAAAAGCTTACCTATACAGTAAAAAAATAGAGAAATAAGCACAATAAATAAAACGGAGTGAGTGACAGACTGGTACAGAGAGAAAGAGCCTTTCCCACAAGAGTATATAGTTTTCTTCTGTCCAGTTCTGACCTATACTAAACTACCAAATATAAATCGTATTGTGTGCCCCAACAGTTAGGACTTTTAGATGCAATGGACGCTGAGACAGAATATGATGCCATTTGATACCATCATTTGGAGCGGAAAAGGGAATCGCTAAGAAAAAGCAAGTTACATATGCCACATGATGTTTTGGTCCGCAACTTAGATCTTTTATGTCTGTCCAAATCTTCAAAATTATAAATATGTGCTACATTGTAGTACTAGAAATGGTTTTTAATGATTATGTACTGTAAGTATGTGAACCAGAGGGCCCAGGCCAAGGCCAGAAAAGGCTCTCAACCACGCCTTTGGGGGGCGTGGCGTGTAACTCCAGAAGTGTGGAGTATCCTGCAGGGAGCAGGAGATGGTGGACTCAGCTGGACAGATAGACGGTCTGTGCCAGGAGGGCTGGGGGTCCACAGGAGACTGTTGCTGGAGCTGAGCAGTAGAGGCTAGTTAGGGGCTCAAGGAGTCAGTTAGTGCCCTAACTGTGGCCTAGGTTTTTGTTGTTTTGTTATGTTGCAGTTAAGCTGAATAAAGCCACTTTTATTTTACACTTGGACCATCTGAAAGCTATCTTTCCGGCGCCCAGTACCACGAACCACCGCTGTCCGGACCAGGAGTCTGCCGCCATTTTTGAGTCTAATTCCCCCAAGTTGTCACATATGGTGGAGAATGCGGGCATAAAGCGATCCACACAAGTCCTGGAAGACAAGTAGTTGGTGACTGCAGTACTGCTAAGTGTGCATTGTGGCCTACAGCTGGAAGAAATCTGCGATTTCAACTGAGAAACCCAGGAAGGGATGAGTGAATTGCAACATAGCAAAGTGTGTGCAAAACTGGTGAAAGTAAAACTCTGGAAGAGGAATCCAGGGAATGGACTTTGTGTATACTGTGGCACAGAAGTCTGTAAAGTGCTTGCTGATGGCAAGAAAGTAAGCAATGTGTGTAGAAGCTGGATATTGCAAACAGTCTATGTGAAAGGCTATGGTGCCATGTTGGTGTTTTCTGTGGAAGACAGAAGAAAATGCTGGTTGTTGTAGTGCCACATAAGTTAACTGTTTGAATACATGTGCCTGCAGAAGATAGCAAAAAGTTGCTGCCGTTTGAACCCAAGGTTGCTGTGGAATATTGTGTAATCTTGTTAGTAAACCATGGGCAAGAAAAAGAGAATTTCAGCTTGTAAAAAAGCTGAGAAGTTATGCACAGGTTTATTAGTGCAACAGTCTGAATGCAGAGAGACACAAAACCCGGAACAGATCATGTGGAGTGCAAGTAAAGATAAAGGGTTGCATGAAGGTGACTCAGTTTTTCTAAAGCACCTCTGTTCTATGATTGAATATGTCCCTGCTGACTGTATGTTTCATACTGGAGTGCATCAAAGCGCCAAAGATGAAAATATTAAGGTGCAGCAGCTTCAAGATGAGAATAAAACCATCAGGTTCATTTATGAGGATTAAATATCTGATTGGAAATGGCAACTTGAGGTATCAGAAAAAGAGAACCTTAAGTTAAAGAAAGAGCTTGAAACTATAAAGAGTTCATATCCTAGTCATTGTGAAAATGTGGTGCTGGGTTTGCCTGGAATGGACTATGTCACTAAGAAGGAGTTTGCTGATATGAAATATGCTCTATCTAATAAAGTTGTACAGAGTGTAGAGCAAAAGCAAGTGCTTGAGAAGCAATTGCAGGATTTAAAGGAGCAGCATGTTCAAGACTCCATTGCCAAAGAGAGTGTCATTGAAAAATTAAGAGATGACCTTGAAACTGTTAAACGTGAGAGAAGTGAATTTTTGCAGTGTCAGTCGGAATATTTGGATGAACAAGTCAGGATGTGCGATCTTCGGCTGCATTAACTGACAAAGAAAATGAAATTGCAGAGCTGAGGAAGCATGTGTCTGATCGAGAGAGTGATTTAGAATCTGTGGTGCAGACATTGCAGTCAGAGCAAAACTTGCATGTACTAAAGCAAGTTCGCCTAAATAATGAAATCCACGAATGGCGAAGCAGAGCTGGAGCTCTGGAACAAAGAGAAAGGGAACTCAAAGCTAGAATATGCAGCCTGGAGAGGGCACTGTCAGGATCTTGTGAAGATAATGAGAAGTTGTCTGTTTTGGTGCAAAATAAAGACAAAGAATTGAATAATGTCACAGGGCTTCTTTCTCAAGCAGACAGCAAGTTTATCAAACTTTCCAAAGATTTTTCTACACTAGAATCTCAACTTCAGGACAATCAGGAACTTTTGCAAGAAGAAACCCGTCAGAAGCTTGATCTCAGTACAAAACTAAAACAAATGGAAGATGAGAAAAGTGGTTTCCTTGAGCAACTAGAGGGAGAGGAGATAGCAAAAAGAGATTTGTCAAAGCAGATTTCAACACTACAGGCTCAGGCGACTGATATGAAGAAAAAAATGGAGAAGGTTGCTGCTTATGACAAACTTGAGAAGACGAAAATTAGACTGCAGCAGGAACTAGAAGATGTAGGTGTAGATCGTGATCATCAACGTCGGATTGTGTCAAATTTGGAAAGGAAGCAGAAAAAGTTTGATCAGCTGCTTGGGGAAGAGAAGACTCTTTCTGCTAGATATGCAGAAGAACGTGACCGTGCTGAAGCAGAGGCTCGTGGAAAAGAGACCAAAGCTCTTGCCTTGGCTCGCTCCCTAGAAGAGGCCCTTGAATTGAAGGCCGAGTTAGAGAGGCTCAACAAGCAACTGCGCACTGAAATGGAGTATTTGGTTAGCTCCAAGGATGAAGTTGAGAAAAACCTGGAATCTGTGCAGATATTGTATGAGAACAAAGCTAATGCTTATGACAAGCTGGAAAAGGCCAAGAGAGAATTGGACCTCCAGATAGAAGACATGAAGATTTAGTTTGAGGGAAACCTGTCTAATTTGTCTGCTGAGATTGTAGATCTAAAAATGCTTGTTGCTAAACTAAAGGTGCAAGTGAACAAGCAGGAGGAAATCAAGAAACAGCTGGAGTTTCAGATGGAACAGTTGAAAGCCGAAGTGGTATCTAAAAGAAAAGAATTGGATCGATTGCAGCAGTCTTTATCCAATACTGAACAGTCGGCATTTGCACTATCTTCAAAGCTGGCAGCACTAGAAGCTGAGAAGGACTCGCTGCGGAGCCTGTTAACCTCTAAAGAATCAGAGCTGTTATCCCTGAAAAATGTGATTCAAGAAATAGTCTTTATTCAACCAAGAGCAAGATAAGAGAGCTACTGAGATACGGGACTTGAATGAAAGACTTGACAAAAAGTCTGGAGATGAGCAGAAGCTTTATCAGAAGGTGTTGGAGGGTCAGTTCAATATAGTTCAGGGAGCAGTGAGGGAAGCAGAAAATATCATCCAGGATGCTGACCTGACAACTGTTAGAAGAACACTGCAGAATATCCTAGCATTAGGAGGCATAGTGGATAAAGAGATGGCATCTACATATGCTGCCATAGAAGATGTCAGGAAGATTGAGGAAGATCTGCAAGTTGCAATAGTAGAAACTGAGATTGAGGCTGCTCAGAGAAATGTGGCATTGGAGACAACTGCCAGCATAGAGGCAGAGAAAGCAGAGCCATTAAGGCAGCCAGAACATGTAACCAAAAAGCATCTGGGTACTGACAGAAAAAACTGTGATGTTGAAAACTTGGTATCCCAGTCCTCCGGTGTTAGCGCAGGGAATGAAAATAACGTGAAGAATGGACTAGAGTGTGGAAGTGGTTTTCCGGCTGCCGTACAGGTGTGGAAGCATTATACAGAAGCCATTCCAATATATGATGTGGCAGTTGATAAAGACATACCAGAAAATGTAGTTCAGCGTGATCTATTTTGTGAGGGTGTACTGTATGGCCCTAGTGCAGAAGAAGATTCTTACGGCTATTTCCTAAAGGGATCAAAGTCATGCAATGGGATGGCTGAAGACTATCGTGAAAAATGTGATGAAAATGATGTGATCCCCTGTGTGGCGAATTGTGGAGGTGATGGAGTAGAGCTTGCCTTTGCGCAGAGGGGCCAGGATCTTGGTGTAGCATCGAAAGTGATGAGAAGACGGAAGGCTCGACGGAGCGGAATTTGGAAGAGAAGACCGCCAGATTGGGACTTCTGGATAGACACTGGACAGGCATACACGGTTGAAGAGGGACTTCGACATAGGATGCCTCGTCCCATTGTAGCTCACCCCATGCGTAGTGAGCTGAGGGGGGAGGGTATGTAAGTATGTGAACCAGAGGGCGCTGTTGAGCGACCCAGGCCAAGGCCAGAAAAGGCTCTCAGCCACGCCTTTGGGGGGCGTGGCGTGTAACTCCAGAAGTGTGGAGTATCCTGCAGGGAGCAGGAGATGGTGGACCCAGCTGGACAGATAGACGGTCTGTGCCAGGAGGGCTGGGGGTCCACAGGAGACTGTTGCTGGAGCTGAGCAGTAGAGGCTAGTTAGGGGCTCAAGGAGTCAGTTAGTGCCCTAACTGTGGCCTAGGTTTTTGTTGTTTTGTTATGTTGCAGTTAAGCTGAATAAAGCCACTTTTATTTTACACTTGGACCGTCTGAAAGCTATCTTTCCGGCGCCCAGTACCACGAACCACCGCTGTCCAGACCAGGAGTCTGCTGCCATTTTTAAGTCTAATTCCCCCAAGTTGTCACAGTACATATTTGTTTCTTGCCTCAGTAATACATATTTTTTTTTCTCCTCTTCTAATGCAAACATATTTATGGTCATTTGGAAAGAAAACTATATTCTAACACCTGTAAATCCATATACAGTATGAATGCATTACACTGTTTTGGTTGTATATTGACTATCTGTTATTTGTTTGGTCCAAATCCAAGACGGACATACTTTGAAGCTTATATCAATGAAGATAATATGAACTTACAGTTCACAGCTGAATTTGGAGGAGACCAGATTGCTTTCTTAGATATCATATTATCAAGTGAGAAAGATCAGGTGACAGTAATGCCCTTTAGGAAGGAAACTGCGGGCAATTCTATTCTTTTAGCATCGTTGTGTCATTCATGACATATTATTGCCTATATTCCATTTGGTGAATGGGTAAGACTTCATACTGTAGAAATTGCTCTAATGATAGAGAGTTCATCTTAAGTTTAGGCTGTACCATGAGCAGATTTTCAAAGAAGCTCGATCTAGGGCCAAAGTTTTGCCATGTAGCAATTTCAGAAATGCTAGGAAATAAGAAATTAATGTATCTTCTTCTCAGGTAATGACATTTGTTACCACCTATAGTATGCAATTTGATGAAATTTAACATATTAGTCAGAAATACAGTCTTCCTTTCTTATGTGCCAGTTTTGGATAAATCCCCAGCCTAATCCTTCTCCCATGGACAATATCTAGAAGAGCATCTACTTTAGGTTCATTACTATTTCCCTCTTTATTTTTGACCAGTATCAATGATACAAAACCCATCTGGCGGAATGTGGTTGCCAATGTGGACATAAAAGATGTCTGGTTAGTTCATGCAACCAAAAAGGTACTAACTTTACCTCTTACTCTACAGGGAACTTTTACTCTATTATAACATACAGTAATTACAGAAAAGGAGCATAACTCTTGTCATGTATTTGTCACACTGCAAAACGGCCTTGAAAAATGTACATTTTTTCATAGCAGTTTGCACATATGGGGTGCCAGTTTTCATGGATCTTTCATTCATTTGAGTAATTTGTCATATCAAAAAAAAAATTTGTCATATCAATAGCCCCTATTTACATATGGTGAATTGAATGCAGCCATGTGACAGTTGTTAAATAACATAAATAAAAAATCTGTCACACGGACAATTATGACGTTTGTGTGAATGTAGGCTAAGAAACATTGCATAGGTAATACATCAGGCCTCTTAAAAGTGAGAATTTGGAGTCATTTATCTGATACTGACAAAGCCAATGTGGTTAATGTATCCATGTTATCACCCTATTTTTGGAAATTCATGGCGGCAGTAAAAAATGTTTTTTGTAAAGTGAATAGAGAGAGTATCTGAACCCTGTAGAGGCAGTGATTATTGTCACAAGTTAATAAACCATGAGATATTTGCATGTTTACCTCCTGATATGAGGGTCTCAACCCACGCTAGGACTTCCTTACTTGCTACGAGTTAGTATTTTAAATAGATACAGTGTAGTTAGACACTAAATTGTATCTTAGGGTGGGTTCACAACTGCGTTTGAGTCCGTCCACTGCCAATCTGAGTGAAAATCTCGGGAAACAGGATAAGCATTGGATACCGATAGGTTAGCAACGCATTGGTTAAAAACCCATTCATTTGAATGGGTTTTTAAAGCAATGCACGGGTGTGCGCTTACACCCTCTGCGCTGCAAATCCTTTTTTTTCCCGGAAACAAAGTCGGACATGCAGGACTTCGTGTCTGATGAAAAAAAAACAGCTTTGCAGTGCAGAGAGTGTAAGTGCACACCCACACATTGCTTTAAAAACCCATTCAAATAAATGGGTTTTTAACCAATGCGTCGCTAACCTGTCGTTATCCGATGCCTATCCTGTTTCCTGAGATGCACTCAGATTGGCAGCGGACGGACTCAAGCGCAGGTGTGAACCCACCCTGATATACAACACATTTGTACATACTACTGATGGCCTGGTGCCTGCATTATATCTGTACAATTCGTGTCCATGCAGAGCCTTTTGTAATTACATTTGGATATTCTAATACAAAATGAAGGTAATGTCAATGTATGTGCATTTAGTGTAATTTATATACCAACATTTGTAACTATGTATACTATAATATATACTTGTGTTGATGTTCAATCTTAATATATAGACTCAAGTGGTAATTGTGTGATCAACATAGGCATTCTTAAACATGTGATCTCTGAGCTATCCCAGACTTTGAGAAAGGTGTGGGTGGAAACACATAGCTGCTAGGGCTGATGTCCTGGTCTAGCTGGTATCTTAATGATGAACAACAAATGAGGATTTTAGGAACCTTTTATCTTTCTGATTATTTTGGCCTCTATCTAATTTTAAAACCAAACGTTCATATTCCTAATATAAAATTTCTACACATAGTACAATGTAAAAAGAAAAAAAAAATACTGAATTTACAATGACTGGTGAAAAAAATATGCAGGGAGAGGAAAACAAGTCAGCCAAAGATTTCTTTAAGAACTTAAGAGTCAATTACATAATAGGCAACATGTTTTCACGTACAGTATAAGTGTGTAGTAGGCAAACTCAACTGGAAATCTCAGCCATTATGTTGACAGGCAGATGTGACGGGTTCAGGAGCTACAGTAACACAAAGATGTCCTCTAGTATGATGATGACCTTCAAATGTATGAAATAAAACAAGCCTTCTGTGCGCCTATTGCTTCTAACAGCAATAACATTTTCACTATGGCTGCTGAGTTTTCAGGTGATAATGATGTCTAGGTGAACTAAAGCTTTGTAACAAATAAAAGGGTTACTGTAAAGACATAAAGACCATGCCCCAGCATTATGTTCTGCACACAAAATACTCCATCGGGGACATTTATTGTTGAGGATAAAATGGCCTTGTACTAAACAAAACTTGACTTGTAAATTAATTTGAAGTTCTGTAGCCGTTTGCAATCTTTATTCCACTATAAAAGTGCTTATAAGATACATAATCTTTCATCAACATTCATGCTAGTAAAAAATATACTAATAATAAGTAACCTTTGTCAAATGGGTTCTACACCTTTTTGAAAACCAATGATAAAATGAATTGTGAAAGTCTATCTTCTTAACACAAGCTGAATCTCAGTGACAACTGCTGCAGGAGGTATATTTCTTGTTGAAATTTGTCACATTTAGGCCTCTTTTTGGGTCTTGTTTAAAAAAAAAAAGCCATGAAAGTTATAAATTTATTTCAAGTATTTTTTTTGTTGCTCTTTTTTTGGTCACACATAATTTTTTATATTTTCTTTCCGTATAAAGAAGTCTAAAAAGAACCTAAAAAACAAAAAGCCATACCCAGAACTTGAAACATTTTCAAATAAAAGTCCCTTATCAGCATAATGCCAAAAAAGTAAGAGAAAAATGGCAATAAAAGAAAGAAATATATGTCCGGTGTTTGTTATTTTACACTGTCTATTAGTTAGTTCAGTTTTCAGAGAAAAAATGCTTCACAATTTAATGAATTTTTTGGCTCACAGTGTCACATCTCCTTTTCTGCAAGGCAGAGAAAATGCCTTTACAAAAACGCAGTGTTTTGGCCATGCGGAAACACAGCAGCAAAAAACACTGTTTTGCATTCCCTGCAAAGTGGATGGGATTTTGGCTAATCCAATCCACACATTGCAGAAAAATAAAACTGCAGTGGAAATGCTGCGATTTCAAAAAACACTAGCGTTTTTGTAAATCGCTGCATGTCAATTATAGCTACGGAAACTCTGGTGTTTTCTGTAGAGGTATAAAAAAGGCAGAAATTCCGCGGATGAAAACTGTGTGGACTTTCTGTGAAAAACGATGCATTTCCACCGCAGTCATGTCTTTTTTTTTTTTGCAGCAGAATTAAATGTATTTTTATATATATAGGCGTAAATTCTACCCTTCTTAACCTTCTCTCTGATATGATATGCCTGATGTGCCAATCTCTCAAACCTAAGTATGGTTCATTAGGTTTATCCATCCCATTACTGTAGGTGGAAGGTCAGATAATCACCTCCTCATGATAAACTTTAATGCTAAAACTAATGATCTAGCTGCTGCCAGGTATTCATAGCTTTCAATATTATCTAAGCAACCCAAAATGCAGAGTAATAAGAATGTCAGAAATTGTCTACTATTTCTCTTTCATTTTAGTTAGTGGGAATCATACTTAAAACAAAATTTTGAAAATAAAGTAAATAAAACACCTTTAATGCTGTTGCTGTATTTATCCATTTATATATATGAAAGTATATCATAAAATTGTATTTTTCTCATTATTATCTGCATGAAATTGGAAAAATGCTTTGAGAGTTTTCCAAAGAGGGGGAGAAATGAGTACAATCTGAGAGATTAATAGAATACTCACAACTTCCAAACTTCAAGGGGCAGGCATGAGCATCCATAGGAAAATCCTCTAAATGCATAGGACATTCAGCTCGAACAGTCAATCTTAAAAAAAAAAAAGAATACAATAAATAATATCTTCTTGTCCATTTCTACTGAAGTATTCCAATTTTCTTATAAAATGTGTAGTATAAATTAATCAAACTGCACAAACCCATAATTTCTAAAATATCATTTTTCACAACATCCAATGTGTTGTATATAATTCATAGGCAATTATTAAAAGTATTGCTCGCAGATTTTTATTTTTTATTGTTTTCTTTACGTTTGGATCGACATGTCCAGATTTTTGTGTATCGAGAGATTCAGAATTTCAAGGCAATACTGCTTGTGATATTGTACCAAAGTCTCTATATGTCTCTGTGTCTTTATGTATACAGTATGTCTCTGTCTCACTACCTATTGTTTTGTCAGTTGCAGCTTTTCAAAGGCTTTATTATGGTGCAATATTGTATTGAAATGGTTTCATATGGTGAATTTAAAGATTTCACTCTGTTGAAAAGTGGGAAAAAAAGACCTAAATTACACCAGTGTTCAAGATTAGTTGCAGGCCTATAAAATAACAACACCTAGGTCTGTTTGTGTCACTCGAAATGAACTGTACTATAAACTTTTTTTCCAACAGTATTTTACCAGCCAGGAATCTCACTGTCCATATTCCTGTTTCTCTAGCTTGCAGCCACTTTTTTCAGTTACCATGACCACCAGTGAAACATTGCCTGGGGCTGCTCAGTCTTTCAGAACTTTAAGACGTAGAGTTGTGCTTCACTGTCCAATACTGGCTTGAGGCCGGGTTTTTAAACTTGGCTTTAGCATAGTCATTTGGCTGAGATTTTTGAAGTTGGGATCCTTGTTTTTGTGTTTACTCCTTGAACATCTGCTGATCTCCTAGTACTGACATTTGACTTGTTCTTCTAGATTTCCCCTTTGTTTCAGATTTGGCTATTTCAGCGACCTCCTGGATTTGACTACAACTTGGACATATTTTTGGCTATATTTTGGCTAATCCACACTCTCCTGGTTTGACCTTGGCTAGTTTATAATTCCTTCGGCCAGCCATAAGATTACTGGTTGGGCTGTTTATCTCTGTAGGTGCACTTTTTTCTGATGTTGTGATTTGGCAACTTGGGATCCAAATCAGCTATAAACCAACTGGCCTTGCAGAGGGCTTTGGTGAAAACATCGGGTGTACCACAGACTTAGAAACAAAAGGTTGTTGTATTATAGGTAGCTGCTTACTTTCTGATAGCAAATCTGTTTCCTGCAGAATATCGAGGAGTTGCTCAAGTAGCAATTCTATTATATAAACGTGGACAAAATTGTTGGTAACCCTCGTTTAATGAAAGAAAAATCCACAATGGTCACAGAAGTAACTTGAATATGACAAAAGTAATACTATATAAAAATTCTATGAAAATGATCAAATGAAAGTCAGACATTGCTTTTCAACCATGCTTCAACAGAATTTTTTTAAAAAGAAAACTCATGAAACAGGCCTGGACAGAAATGATTGTTCCCTTAACTTAATATTTTGTTGCACAACCTTTTGAGGCAATCACTGCAATCAAACTATTCCTGTAACTGTCAATGAGACTTCTGCACCTCTCAACAGGTATTTTGGCTCACTCCTCATGAGCAAACTGCTCCAGTTGTCTCGGGTTTGAAGGGTGCTTTTTCCAGACAGCATGTTTCAGCTCCTTCCAAAGATGCTCAATAGGATTTAGGTCAGGGCTCATAGAAGGCCACTTCAGAATAGTCCAATGTTTTCCTCTTAGCCATTCTTGGGTGTTTTAGCTGTGTGTGTTGGGTCATTATCCTGTTGCAAGACCCATGACATGCGACTGAGACCAAGCTTTCTGACACTGGGCAGCACATTTCTCTCTAGAATCCCTTGATAATCTTGAGATTTCATTGTACCCTGCACAGATTCAAGACACCCTGTGCCAGATGCAGCAAAGCAGCCCCAGAACATAACAGCCTCCTCCATGTTTCACAGTAGGGACAGTGTTCTTTTCAAGATATGCTTAATTTTTCCGTCTGTGAACATAGAGCTGATGTGCCTTGCCAAAAATTTCAATTTTTGTCTCATCTGTCCGTAGGACATTCTCCCAGAAGCTTTGTGGCTTGTCAACATGTAGTTTGGCAAATTCCAGTTTTGTCAGATTCAAGTTATTTCTGTGACCATTGTGGGTTTTTCTTTCATTAAACGAGGGGTACCAACAATTTTGTCCACATGTGTAGACCTGGGAATTGCTTATATAGAAATTCTATAACATCACCTTTTCTATGATAGAATGAATGACAGCATACAGAGATCTAGAAAATGAATGAATTGATTGATGAATTTATACAGAAAATATACTGGAAAGTTTTCTTAATAATGGTCTGCAACTGGAAAACCCATTTAAAGGTGGAGATACTTTTTTATGAATAGGGGCACATTAGGGGTATTATTTTAATCAGTGGGCACAATAGGGGCAGTTTCCAAAATCAGGGGCATACTGTCAGATTTTGTATTCAGTGGGCACAGTGAATGGCAAATTGGTAAAAACTGCAAATCATCTAATGAAAAACAAGCCCCATATTTCTAGGTCGATGTACAAATAAAGTTATGACTCTTGGAATTCAAAGATAAAAAAAAAAATGTTTAGACTTTTAGACCCAAAATAGGCTGGATTTGTCTTATAAATATTAATGCAAATGGATAAGATCTATTTATTCTTTCACAGTATTTTGGTTGGAATCATCATCTGTAAGCCAAAATCAGGGGTGAAGCCACAGAGAGGAAAGATATAATGAAAAGATATGTAGCTCATCTGTGCTTTGGTCTCTCGCTTACTTTTTACATATAGACTCTGAAGCAATACTGACCAAAATACTACCATATGAAAATGGTCTTATCAGTCCATGTACCACACACCTTTAATACAACACCCTGAGAGATGTATGGACCCCTACTGTATCTAGTCTGATCTGAAACACTATGAATGTTCTTTACACAAAGAAATCTTAAAATACACTGATTTTCTTTAAACAGCCATAGAACTAAATGATACTAATCTCTCCACAATAGGAGTTTCCTGTATGTTTACTATTGAGTTCCATATATACATAAAGATAAGATGCTTTAGTTGAAAACATCCAAACCTATTTTGTATCCATTCCGTTTTGTTTTCCATATTTGATGGCAAAGTGTCATTTGTTTTGCATTCATTTTTAAAGAGCCATTAAAAAAAAAAATTGATAGATTTCATTGGTCTGAGTTTTTTTTCTGACCCAACCCACTGGTTCCGCTTAATGGACATAACTCTAATGTCAGTCTGTTTACCTCCCTTAAAATGGATCCATTGATTTAAATTGGGTCTGTGTGTTAATCAAAATGGACAAAGATACAGTGAGAACGGTCTGTCAGAAAAACGGACACGTGAATAGACTCATTCACTTTCATTGTTATTAAAAAGTCCATATGACGGGCATTACAGAAAAGTATGCCATCACATGGCAATTTTTTAGTGTCTTGTCAATAAGGCTTAAGTAGTGTAGCTTTGGTGGGAAGAGACTGAAGATAGGCACCATAGGGATGGTGCAGGATGGCATGGTCAGAATTTTTACTAGGTGACCATTTCTAATTTTGAATGTTATTAGTAATATTATATAGACATACTCACACTGTTTTTCTTTTCTCTAATCTACATTGTAAATAGCTGTACATTATAATTATTCCTCTACAGATTTTGTTTTCAGGTGACATAACCCTTAGGAGATGCAGACATTTTTCATTTTTGTGTTTTCATTTTTTACTCCTTACATTCCAAAAGCCATAACTTTCTCATTTTTCTGTTTATGTCATCATATGAGGGCTTAATTTTAGCATGACAAGTTGTACTTCAAAGTGGTACCATTTATTATTTTGTACAATGTACCGGGAAATGGGAAAAAAATTCAGAATGAGGAGGAATTGAGAAAAAAACGCAGTACCGCCGTTTTCTTATTTCTTTTTTTTTTTTTTTTTTTTTTTACGGCTTCCACTCTGCGGTAAAAATGCTATGTTAGCTTTATTCTGCAGGTCAGTACAATCACAGTGATACCAAATTTATATAGTTTTTTTCATGTTTTAATAACTTTACAAAAATTCTAAATTTTGAAGAAAAAAAAAATTCTTTGAATCACGATATTCTGACCCCTGTAACTTTTTTATATTTCAGCATACAGAGCTGTTTAAGGTGTCTTTTTTTGTGGGACGATATGTAGTTTTTATTGATACCATGTTGGGGGATGTATGATGTTTTGATCAATTTTTGTTCCATTTTGTTAGGGATGTAATTTGGCGAAAAAACGCCAAATTGGCCATTTTGATTTTTTTTTCCTGCTACAGCGTTTACCGTATGGGACAAATGTTTTTATATTTTAATAGTTTGGGCATTTTTGGACTTGGGGATACCTTATGTGTTTATGTTTACTTTTATTTAATTATATTTATATGTGATCGAGGGAAAGGTGGGTGATTAAAACTTTTATGTTTTTTTCATTTTTTTATATTTGTAAAACTTTTTTTCTTTTATCTTTAACTTTTTTTTTTAGCCCCACTAGGAGGCTTGAACATGTGATCTTTAGATCACCTGTGCCATAGACTGCAATACTGACCCGGCAGCTACTGAATTGCAGTCTAAGGCATATTTGTTATGCAACTATTGAAGCATGTTGCACGCAGGCTTCAGTAGTTACAATACAATGTCAGGGCTGGGAACCTTCAGAAGGCTCCAGGCTGCCATGGTAATGTGATGCCTTCCACGACTGCGCCGCAGGGGGGCCGTCCCGTTACCTAGAAGCAAAAAGAAAGTGAAAGTAACCACTCAGATGCCGTGGTCGCACTTGACCATGGCATCTGACTGGTTAAATGCCCGTGATCAGTCATCTCTGATCACAGGAAATGCTGCCAGGCCCCTGCTGTATGAAACAGCTCAGACCCAGCAGCTAGTGCACCCGCTCTGTTTCAGAGCGGCCGCCATGTTTAGTCACGTGCACCAGGACGTAACTATACATCCTGGTGCGCCTAAGGGATAATGGCAGCTTGTTGAACTTTCTCCTGAAAAATCAAGAGCTATAATAGCCAAGTAGTTGACATAGTCCTACTCTTTGGACAAAGAGGGAAATATAGAAACCCTAATTAATTGATGTTACCTAATAGGTTAATTGCTGTTAACTAATAATTTACCATATCATCAACTGCTGTCTCTGTTAAATACCCATTAAAATGCTGTTTAGAAAAATAGAAGTATCATCTATCAGGTTTGGGTCCAAGGAAAATATTTCAAGATGATGTATGTACAGTATGGCATACAGCTGGTAATACAACGGTTAGAATTTTTTATAAGTTTCCTGGTCTCAAGTGGCCTTAATATTTCATCTTGATAGTTATTCTGTGCAGAGCTTTTCTCCTTGCTACAGGAATTATTTCAGTGAACGGCAGTATACAATATGTTTTAAATGGATTGACTTACTGTTTTAGGCTATGGTTCTAAGCCAAAGTTCTGGAACCCAGAGGTTCCTAAGAATCTGGTCCAGCAGCTGTTCACGCTTTGTGTGGGATTTGGCAGAGGCACAGCCTTGGCACACTGTGACATAGCCTGGCAAGTTCTCAGCTAATGCTTATCAAAGTTGTATTGCATGTTATGTTCTATTTGTATATTTCCCAGGATATACTGTGTGTTGTATTGATGAGTAACTGTCGATCAGCTCCTATTCCCTTGAATGACTGCTAAGCTGCAGTAACCTGTTCTGACCACTACACAGAGAGCAGAGCTATCTGCTTCCTGCTCCATTCTTTGTTTATCAGCTGCTGACCAGTAGAGGTGCCAGGTGTCAGTCCCCCTGTGATCTGATATTGATAACCAATCCTTAGGTTAGGTCATCATTTAGACTGGAAAATCCTTTTAAATGGAAGGTGTATCTGTAGATAACTCACCCTTGTGGGTAATGATGATGAGTGTCTGTATGGCAGCCACTAATCCCCTACTCCCCAACACTCCCTGCGCTTTGAGTCCGTTTATGAGAAAAGCGCTTTACAAATGCTTGGCATTGTCAAACAATTCTGACTAGAACATGCCCATAAGTAGAATATTGGTGTTTGCATTCCATTTCTGATTTGCAGGTCATAAAAACTCTACATTTCATATCCTCTGAAATAGGACTGTAAAACGTGTCTAATATGCACTAATTTACAAAAAAAAAAAGTATAATACACCAAGAAGGAGTTGTCACAATTGAAGGAAATTTTAGAAGTGTGAATATATTCCAATATATGTTCGTGATTACAATATTAGAGCGATAGGATAAATTTATTGTCAAAATCTGGGTAAGTTTTGTCTTTCTGTTTAGTATTCATTCCTAGGCTTAGACTTACCCACTTTGTCAAATTTAACTCTAGTCACAAAGCAATGATAATCTGTAATAATAAACTGACAAAATAATATATTTGTAGCTAAATAAAACTAAAAGCAATTACCTCATTGTATAAAGTAGCGTTCCATCTTCTGTTATTCGTAACAGTTTGTTTGGCATAGTCATGTTGTGAGCCACAGATTTCTTCCCATTGTGAAAAAATGTATCTGGAGTCCATATTTTACTAGCCATTAAATTATTTAGACGGAGAACAGTCATAGGTCCCTTGAATTTTAGTCTTTCATCTCTCCAACCTTGTCGAAAAAATACATCAATTGTATATTCCTGTATATGGACAAAGAAAGAATAGAGATTAAAGGTAAAATGCACCGTTGTTCTCAGTACACTGCCTTGCAGTGTTTTATTATTCCGATTTATAATATAGCTCATTTTCTGTGTAACCTACCATTCCATGAATGAGTAAATCATGTATTTGTAATGTAGACAAAGAAGAAAAATGGCAAAGGGGAAAATGTAATATCAATATTAAGATCAATGACCAACAAACACGTGTAGCCGCACCACACAGATCTGATGGTCCATGCACCATGCAACACGGTCAGCATACAGGCTGCCTGCTCCCATGTAAATTTCTGGGTTAAAAAAAACATCAGATATCTGTTTATTGTGCAGTATAATCCAAGTCAATGAGTTGGAATGCTGATATTTACTTATCAGCCCATATACCTGACAATGTAAATTAGGCAATAGAGATGGATGAGTCACTTTACCCAGTTCATCCGTACATAGCATTCTATGGATGAATTGATTTGCCTTATTATTCTCTTAAATTTGTCAAATGCTTATCTGATTTGTCTAATGCATCCTGATGGGCAAGGAATTGCAAGCAGATTCATAAAATAGTGAAACTTGAGCAAGTCAAAAAAATGCCCAAGTCTATTAAGTAATGCAATAAACTAATGTAATAAAATTAGGACTTGTTTTATTCAAAGATCAAATGATAGACTTTCAAGGATACAATTCATGTGAGGTGTCTTAGTGCAGCTAATAAGATCTGTAGAGAGTTGTCCTAAATGCAGCTATCAGATGAGGATTAGGTGTAAATTGTGGTGTCTTAAACTAACACAGACTACAAAGCATTGCAGCTTTATGGGCTCAGGCTAGGTTCACACCTGTGCCCAGATCTCTGTCATTCTGGTCCGCCAGGGACACCCAAACAGCAGAGAGCCAAGCCGCTAAAACAGTGGTTACCAGTGGACACCGGCAGAACTTTTTTTTACAGGACATTTCTCTCCGCTGATTTCTGTGACAGAATCTCCAATGAAGACTCCGGCACAAACTACAAAGCATTACAGCTTTATAAGACTCAGGCTAGATTCCGGCACTGATGTGAACTTGGCCTTAGAGACAATATTGCCTGGATGGATAGATGGATGGATAGATTTCTTTTGTGTGCGTTGGAGAAGGGGCTGAGACTGTTGGAGAAATCTGAAGTAAGCCATAGTGTGATAACTGGAGAAAACAACTGTCTACTACTTTACTACATAGACATCATATAGTACATGCGGCTATTCTAAATAGTAAAATAATTAGATTTCTGACTTAAAAGGAATGTATTATACATTTTTTTATTATAACCAGATATTGAAATATATTTTTTGTAATCTTATTTTTCTGGTAGATTTTTTTTTTCTTTTATGTACGTTGAGGGGGCAGCCATTTTGCCTGAGGTTCTCCTCTGCTCTGTTAACAGCATTTAGTGATATGTTTTACATGATATTCATGGCCATAGGCAGTGATAGACTGGAGCTGACTCATTGAGATCTATAGTAGAGTTTTCTCGATGACAGGAGGGAGAGTAGATAAACTGTGACATCATCTATTGGCAACAGTGAATGCAATGATGGGTGTTATGTATAGAGGTGTTGTAATACTGTCTGTCTTGCCTGTAATATACAGGTGACTGCTTACAAAATTGAAACAAGGCTATTATAAGGCTCAGTGGCTGAAGTGAAAATTGCAGTTTATAGTATGTTTTTTTTTTTTTTAAATATAGTGACATGAAAATAAAAAAAAAATCATCAAAAATTCTTAAAACATATGTTTAATAGAAAAACTTGGTTTAAAAAGAAGGTCATTTTCTGGTGGCGCATTCTCTTTGAAGGTTGTTCTAGTTTTGCACATAACATATATATTTATAATACCATTAGTAATGTGAAGTTCATAGCCAAGACCAAATATAGGTCAACCATGACACATGTGAAAAAAATTCAGGCCTCGTAAAGCGCAGATGCCTGATAGGTAAAATTAGTCTTCACTTGCTCATTACCATATGCAAATATAATTCATCTCCTTATTCCCTTTGTGCACAGAGCTTGAAGTCAAACTCCAGAAACATAGAACGTAATATAAGAAAATGCATGAATCTTACCATATCATGATCAGAAACAGGTCCAAAGCTGGTGACGAAGATGTCTGTGTTCACTTCAGTTACACGCTCTGTTGAAGCAGGAAATGAGGATGTTCAATGTCTACTAACCATCTACATTAGAACTAAAATAGGTATTTTTTTCTTCACCTCCTAACACTGGGAGCAAGGCATTATATATACACTGTATATAGTATATGTATGTCTATACTGTATATATAAAAGTACATTTTGGATGTTATTCTAATCTAATATATTTTAAAATCTCATCAAGCTTTTTAAAATATTCTATAAAATATTTACTGACCCTGGATATTTTTAGCTTATATTATGTAACAACATTAAATCAAATACATGACTTAAGGTTCAAGTGTAACCTGCTCTTTGCAATGCCTATCTGTTGTGACTCCTACCGATACAGAGGAGGACTAAGCAGGAGACACTCTCTCTTCTAATAGTACATAGAATAGAGGTTGTACAAATGGGAATCCCCTTTTATTTAAATTGTCACATAAAATACACCTCCATCACTATGAGCGGTGCACCCAATTGATTACTGTATTTTTCAGACTATAAGACACTCTTAGATTTTATGTAAAATAGGAAAAATAAATTCATACTAATTAAAACTTCCCTAAAGATGTAAAGAAGTTGAGGGGTTAACGTCATTAACTGGTCTGAGGCAAAGCATCATTTGTTGGTGTTCTAGGGTAGAGCAGGGGTTGCCAATATTGTATTGTTTTTTACATTCCTCTGTGGTATAACAGTGATCATGTAATGTCAAATATATTTTGCTGAAATACAGTTTTTTTCTCATAGTGATAGAGGGCCCCCCCTTTTTCTTTTTAAAAAAAAAAAAAAGGTCCCCCCCCCACCCCTGAGTTGTCTGACATTAATGCCCATTGTTTATCCCTTTGATGAGCATGGTATCGATTTAAGGAAGGGTTAATACACACAATTATGTTTTCAATAGATTGTTAAGTGGAGTCCACTCCTGACCCCTCCTTTCACATGCCATATCTGCAGCCACTTTAACTCTTGATGGTTTACATGCTCATCCAACTCAAACCTTCAGTGTGTCAATTTGGGATGAAGGACAATCAGCTAGGAAGGGGTTAAGCTGTATGTACCTGTATGTTCACTCCTCTGTACAGCTGAAACAACAACTTGCCATATGGTTATCAGCACTCAGTATCCAGGTGGCTGCACCAGCAGCAACAGATTTCTGGACAATAAGCAGTCAGACCAGAGGGCATTTATGACTGCCGCCCTGTGCTCGGTGCTGACTGACAGCATGCATGGTAGGAACCAGCTAATCACTCGTAGTATACAATGATCCAAGGGGTGTCTTATGAGTGCTTATGGAAGTAGTCAGTGGGGCTGGCACTGCTGAATCCTACTGACTATGACCTATAAGATGCAGGTACTTTTGTTATTCTATTTGTTATTCCTCTTAGTGCCAGTTAAGATGTCCATTATATGGCTGTATTATATAGTACATATTACGGCCACAAAATCCATCTCAACCAAAGGTTACGGCACAATCTATGGCCATATTATATACCATTTAACATTGCCACATTATGACTGTCTGAATTGTAAATTGATGAATAAATTTACAATTATCATTAAACAGTTACCATTGTCTGTGTTACTCTATATGTTGACATCAATCAGTGATGTCAGTATCAGCCTGTGTAGGGAAATGCACCCATTATACAATAGGAATGATAATGACAATGAATTAACATAATCATGAATTTATAGGAGGAATAACAGGAACGACACAATGCAAGAAAAGTTTCTCCACAATTGTTATTTTATGAGGAATACAAATATTCACTAAAAGATATGTGTGAGAAGACTGGACAGGCTAGTCATTAAAAAAAGGAAAGAATATGGCTGTGATGTAAATCCAAAAAACTTGGCCCTCCATCAAATAAAAAAGTAAAGCGACAAACATTAAACAGAGTAAGGCTAGGTTCACACCTGCGTTCGGTGACAGTTCGGGGATTCCGTTCCCCATTCTGCTTCAAAAATGTGATGCGTAATGTCCTGCAAGCAGGACCTTTCCGCATTTTTTTGGGCTGAAACTCGGCAGACCTCATAGACCAGAATGGTTTAGTGGATTGGGTTTCTGTTTTCCGGGGCCCCAAATGGACCCAAAGAACGGAAACTCCAATGCAGATGTGAACCTAGCGTAAAAAAATTAATCTGTTCTCACCTTACAATAACTATATGGACAAATAAAGACATATTCTCATCCAGCATTAGAAGTTTTCGTCTCTGCTTCTTTATTGTATGTAATGTATGTAGAAATGAGGATTGGTCCTCTATAGCTGTTCACCTCTAGTTTGCAGTGCTAAAGATGAATTGCTGAGAGCCCCACCAACTTCAAAATGAAAAAGCTGTAGTAGTCTAGGTTTTCCCAGAAAAGTCAATTATTACCCATCCATAGGACCTACAGTATCTCTAGAATGGGAATCCATCCCTTCTCAATGAACTGAACATGCTGAGGAGTAGTTTGAATGGGACTACAGTCAAGTGATACATACTGCTTCTTTAATCAAAGGGGATGAAGAAAACAGCAGAGCGCAGTATGCTATATAAAGTATTGTACCTATACAACCAAACATGCCAGCCACTAAAAAAAATGGATATGCAGAAGACATTTTTCAGTTGTATTTAAAAGCATAGCAGAGTGTATAGTTCTTAATTTATGAGCGTAACCTTAAAACTATCATATCAAATATATTTTTTCTTGTTACAGTGATATGGGTTTATGAATAGAGTAGTTATACAGTAACCCAGGAGACCATCAAACTAATAGAGCATCTGTTATGCTAATTGTACAGTCATCAATATGCTAATCAATGTACTGGGCAGAGCTGAGCGTCTCTAGCACTGTCATCCCCTGGTGTACATCACATCTCTAAGTTGAGATCGCTGTGAAGTGCTGGGACCAAGATACAGAGCATTGTTCATTGAGTCATGCAGTACATGCTAGCATCTGTATAACATGGTTTCTGGTTCAAACTGATTTTATTTAAAGAGAACCTTTCACCTCCTCCACCAAGTTCAGTCCTTGACATCCTTTAATAGGCACTGCTCCACTAATTCCAGCACAGTTGGATATTTTTCTGTGACCTCCTACTGTTTCTGTGCAGTAAGTGCACTTAGGTTTGCTGCCTGATATGCCAATTAGGTTCTCTACTGTTGAGTGGGTAGTCTTATGCTAGAGCAGACAAAGAGATGTGATTCTGAGCTCTGTTACAGTCTACCTCTGATTGTATCCTGCCTCATTCTGCCTGAGACAACCCACTTGACAGTGGAGAGCCTAATTCACTTTTCTGACACCAAGACTAACTACAGTGATAGCTCGCGAACATTGAAAAAAATTCTAACTGCCGAAATCAGTAAAATAGTGGTAAAGGATGCAAAGAGCTGGAAGTGGTGAACGGTATGCTTTAACTAAACAGATAATGGAACAGTGTACAAAAACTTTCTAACCGAGACTAAAACATTGACCCAGCCAAAGGATAGGCCACATTTCTTAATTGGCACATGGTTAACCCAAGTGTCATGGTCCCATTGTTTCTTAGTGGCACAAATACTGATTCACGAATGCAGCTATGACTGTTAATGCAGTTCCATCCAATTTTACTTGGTTAAAATGATTGACAGGGGTTTTGGAGGTTGGATCTCACCAATAAAACATTTGATATCCACTAATGATAGATCATCCACATTTCAGTCCCATAGAAACCCTATAAGCTTTATACATTTTCTAGCATGTGACCAAAGCTATAACCAGTTCTATTTCCCACTTCTGGCTTTGGCATCAAAAACAACATGTGTGATTCTAGCCTAAAGCTGCTCTCAGACAGACGTATTAGCAATCTGTATTTCATCTGTTGTTTGCTGACTATATTACAGAATATAAATCTATAGTGCTATCTATGCACCATATTTTTTATGACAAGTTTTTAAATCCCTATTACATTTGTATTTCATTAGTATTGTCTCAATATTTAATCTGTATTTATCTCTATTCATTAATAATAATTTGCATTTGGGAACGATAGATTCATGTTTTCCTAATAGAAGATAATTCCCAATGAAGTCCTTCCTGATGTTTTGGGGGACCTCTAACCAGGTGCTGAAAAATTTTAGGAAACATTGGTATAATCCATCCCTTAAAATGAGCATATTGTATTTCATGTGCATTAGTTAATGTGTTAGTATTACAACCATGGTCTATGAATGACTGGACAAGTACTGTCAAAAAGGCCCTAAAAATTAACAAAACTATCTGTTTAAATATTTATCTCCATATTACAATATATTTGACTATACTATAATGAGTAATACTGTAACTGAAATATGGAAGATCATAAATGCATCTATTACATTAGCTTGTAAAATATGAAAGGATACAAAATAATGACCGCATTCCTCAAACATGGAATTTGAAATATTTTATTAAACTGGCATTTATGTATTTTGATGAGCTGCAAATGTATGTTAGATCAAAAAGAAGGACTCGAGGCAGCTGTCAGGTTTATGTTTGCAGCTATGTAAGTTACTATGTTATATGTCATCTGTTGACAGTCGTATCTAGTAATACAACTCATTTTAAAAACAAATCCTCTATGTTGGTAGAAGTTTTCACTTTGCAGATTATGTATGCATTCTTCTAGCCAACACTATGAGTGGAGACAAAAAAGAAAATCTAATTGAAACCCTCAGTGCTCATGCTCACAGCAACTCCATGTACACAGAGGGATATGACAGTACATAGAGTACAATATACAGTAGGTAACCACATACCTGTCTTGCATGCCATGATGCAATATTGTATGTGGTATATCAACAAGCAATGGATACCTCTGTAATACAGTGACATAATACGTGTTTCTGCTTAAAATTCCATTTATGATGTATTATATCCATGCTTCAAGGGTTATGCCTTAGATCCTTGGTTGTGACATTTTTGTGGAAAATAAATAAGGAAATTAAAAATGCCACCAAAAGCTCTTGTAAAAAAAAAAAAAAAAAAAAATTCCACCAAAAATGCTTAGGCTAAAGCCCTGTGTTGTGAAAATGCAGTGTTTTTGGCTGCTGTGGAAATGCATCAGAAAAAACGCTGCATTTTACAGTACCAGCAAAGTGATTGCGATTTTGGTTAATCTCATCCACATATTGCGGGAAAAAAGATCTGCGGAAAAGCTGCTTTTTCTGAAACGTGTGTGTTTTTGAAAAATACAGCATGTTAATTTTAGCTGCTAAATCACAAGCGGTTTCCCTATAGATTTAATAGGGGATACAATGTGTTTTTGTTGCGCTTTTTCCACAACATTTTTAGCTTCTTGTTTCGCTACTTGGGACTTTAGCCTGAAGCATTTTAAAACTTGGAAAAATAAGTGCGTGTTGAAGATCTAAAAGGAATGTATAAATTCTGAATGAATTTGTGATAAAAGTCATATACAGTTGTCTTTCATGTAGCAGTCTGTGATATCAAGAGTGATACGAGAGTATGTTGGCAAATAATTTTCAAGCAATAGCAGATTATTATTATATAGGCTGGGGATAGACAGTGATTTTGACTGCGACGCCTGTCATGTCTGTTAAGATCGCTATGTCAACCTGCGACTTCACAACTAATGCAAGTAAATGGTCTTCATTTTTTTTCCACGGGGCTCCCTTGACCACAACTCTCAGTCACAAAGAAAATCAAACACTGGATTTTTTTGGGGGGACTTAGTGCTGCTGGGGATATGAGATACTGTAGGTTATAGGTTGTTCTTATGGGTAAATCTCTTTAAGGAAAGGGCCCCATGTATTGGAGCGCAGCAAAAAAAAACTGCGGAAAAAACGCCTCAGAAACACATTGCGTTTTTTTCTAAAGCATTTTTCATTGCATTTTCGTAGAGTTTCCCTCTGACATTTTCTGTATAGGTATAATAGGAGCAGAAAGTCCGCAGTGTTTCCACAGGTATAATTGATGTGCTGTGATTTTCAAAAACATGGGCATTTTTGAAAATGCAGCTTTTCCGCTGTGGATTTTTTTTGCAATGTGTGGATGGAATTAGCCATAATCCCATTCACTTTGCAGGTACTGTAAAATGCAGGTTAGGCCCCACGTTGGGGAAAAGCAGCTTCTTTTGTTGCAGATTTTGCTGAGGTTTTGTTGACCAAAGCCAGGAGTGGATTAAGCAGAAGGAATAAATATAAGTACTTTCTATATATTCCTCATTTCCTCATTCCTTTTGTAGCCATTCGTGGCTTTGGCTTAAAAAAAAACACAGCAAAATCTGCAACAAAAAAAAACTGCATTTCTGCAAAGGGGGCCTCCAGGGTTCTCCAGAGAGTCTTTTTTTTTTTTACTTACTTTTTAGATGCTGTGCCTAGAGGTTCCAGGCTGGTTCCGATTCTGGGTTGCTCCACCTCCTCCCTCCTTTCCTGTTTTTATCTCTAGTTACCTGTGCTATGGGGGCTAGATTTACTATAGTACTATAGTCTTCCAGCCACCATATTAGAGGTAACTGCCTGTAAAAACAGGAGAGGAGGGAGAAGTGATCGAGGGCTGGGTGATGGTTCCAATCATGCAACCTGAATCAGAACCAGCCCAGAAATCCTAGGTACAGCAACTAAAACCGCCCTAAGGAATTCAGTAAAAAAGACTCTATGGACCATCTTTAAGGCTAAGGCCCTATGTAGCGGGTCACATGGAAAAAGCTCTGCGGGAAAAACCATGGCGGAAATACATCATGGTTTTTCCTGCAGCACTTTTCACAGAAAGACTGTAGAGGTTTTCTTTGCAGACTTCCTGCTTCCATTATACCTATAGGGAAACCACCAGCGTTTCCGTAGGCATAATTGACACCACAATGGTTTTGGAAATCGCAGCATTTCTGCTCCGCTTATTTTTCTGCAATGTGTGGATAGGATTTGCTAAAAACCCATCCACTTTGCATGGACTGTAAAACTGCAGTTTTTGCCACGGCATTTTGGCCGCGTCCAAACTTCCGCATTTATGCCATGTGGGGCCCAAGCAATGTGGCAGGATACATTATCCTATAGAGAGGTCACTGCCATTAGGGGATGCTGTTGTCATGATGGGTGTGCTTGCTCAATTCCTTACACTTGCCTGTAACATGGTCATAACATCTATGTTATTTATTTAGTTATTTAATGTTATTCAGTGATTTTTATAGGTGTTCTTTCTGTGGTATATGCCAGAATATTTGCCACTATATATGAATAATACCATACTAAATGAAGCCTTATGCACAACTGTGGTATGGCTATGTACACCTGATATCTGAAACATACAAATGGTTGGCAACTTCTTCATAACTTTACATTATGTCTGACTTTGGAATATCTGCATTGAAATGTGTGCACAAAAAGACAGCAGCCCCAAGTATCAGTGAAAAACTGAACTTTTTTATTCCACATGCAAAGCTTCGGACAAGAGACCATTTTCAAGCCAAGCCACATTGTATTGAAATGTGAATATTTTAATGAATTCATTACCCCAAGAACGGAAAGCCGAACGCTAGTGTGAACCTAGCGTAAGTGGTATCTTCTAATAACTAGTGCATTGGCATGCATGCTGTACACAAGGTTTTTGGAAATGCTTCAATAACATACCTGATACTCAATGTCAATATGGCTTAGACTCATTACAATTACTAGTAATATAGCTGTATATTCATAAATTGAATATAAATGAAGTATAAGGACACACATTTAGCCATCTGTGAGCAGAATACAAGAAACAATGTGGTTACAGCCAAACACATAGTTGATAATAATTACCAACCTCCCAGTCCTGGTCTTAAGCGGTTATCATAGCCATCTAGCAGACGATCTAGGATCCTCGTGAACACTGTGGTATTGTCTCTAATCTCATCCTGTGTGCTTTGTCCACAACTGAAATTACAGGACATTGAAAAAAATATATTATTAAGCATTGAGCCGAATACAATCCTGCCATCAGTAATTCTAAAATCTACTTATCCTTACTTATGCTTATTCAGAGCCACAAAATCTCTTCTATTCAGCCAGATTGTCATTCCAAAGCAATTACTGCTAAAGATGGACCCCTAACTCACTCAGCTTTTTCCTATGTTTAATCAATGTATCACTCAATCCTTAATACTGTGAATCACATTGCAAGGCAATGACTGCTAGTCCAAATAAGGCGTATTTATACTGCATGGTAGGATCATATCTTCATGCCTTCTGGACAGTTCTGTATGATATATTCAGGACATGACAGGGTTGTAGAAAACTCTTTAGTGCACCATTTAAGAAGCCCTGTTTCGTGCACCATCCAGCTTCATTTTGTCACTATTTAAAGGGTGTCTGTCAGAACAAAATTAATATATACATATCACGGTATCTGATAGGGCTGTCGGCACAGTTTACAATGATGTGTCTCTTATTCAACTTCTTATTTGCCTAATGTATTTTTCACAAAAAAAGGGCATCCTCACTTGTAATATATTGTTAAACGTTATATTATGCATTGATATGTAACCTAGGGTAAAGGGTAGCAGAAACGGTTATTTGGCAATATTCTGTAACCTTATATTGTCTGTAGTGCTTATATAATTTGCTGCATGATACAATCTAGGTAGATGCAAAACTATATATATAAAGGCTTTGCTATACAAACCTAATCATATAATTGCTAAATAATAATGTGATACAATACCTTTATAATAACAGTGCTTATGCAATGCCCAAATAACAGTACTCTGTTCATAGGTTTCCATGCCAAGAATCTGACACTTGCAGTTGCTGTGAATCATCTTGAATAGAGTGGTGAAGGAACCTCAAGGGTAGAGACTCCAAGGTATTTGTCTCTTCTAATCTGCCCCTCACTGTAATTCACCTTGTCTGTAGGTTTTATTTTATGTTTGTTCTATGAATTGTTGTAAAAACTTAAACATCCTATATGAAAACCTCAGTTTGTATGGATCTCAATGGCAGCAATCTGGAAACTTCCGGCCCATAATAAGCTGCATTAAAATTGCAGGGTATGTTCAAATCCGATTTCTAGTATATAGAAGTTTGCTATAATTTATGAATGAAAACAAAATTAGAGCATATGACAAAATTTGCCCACAATAAGCCGCATTCAGACATTAATTGCATCACGGGGGATTTTTTGTCTCGGCGTCTTTAATGACAGAACTGGAATAATTAGATAAAGTCAGAGTTCACTGAGCAATGGGGGGGGACCACCCCCCGTCAGAAGAATCAGAACAATAAATGTTACGTGGCAGAAAAGTAAAAACCTGGTCACTCAGTATCATAGAGTATGATTAACATGAGATTTAGATGCCTTTATTAGGTTTATTCCACAATATGGTACTCTTTATCTTCTAGAAGCAATACAAGGGACTATGATCCCATTTAGGATTAGATTGTGAGTTACCCAAGCCATATCAGGTAAGATCCACGAATACCTGACCCTCTAGTGTAGAGAGCTTGTTAAAAACCGCCAGTATACTCTGAAAGTAACCATTTACCATCACACTTTCCATAATGAAGTTACTGTTCCTTTATAGTAGGATAGAGTTGTAATTTGCTAGGATAGCTGATGGTATACATCGACAAACAGACTTTAATGTGGGCAGAAGGGAAACTTGTTGAGGATTATCATCTACCCTATGACCTTCACCACTTTGCAAGGGAAACCTTAGTAAACATAACAATTTTTGCAATGCTAATGTAATATATAGTAGTTGAGTAGAAAAGGCAAAATAACATTTTATGGTTGTTCTAGTTTTGATTGCGGAATAGCTGAGGTTGTTTAGCCATGAAGGTGGGGTATAACTGAGAGAGCAGACAAGGGAGCCTCCTTATTCAGTCAGTTGTCTTACAGGAGGAGGTGGAGTGGAAATGGCTAAGGTCCTGGGACAAAGTGGGGAGATTGTAAAGGTTGAAGAAGGGCCTTTGGAGAAACCAGTAGGTGAGTTGAAGCAAAACTATCTGATTTGGGTTGTTTGTAGCTGCGGTGGTTTGCAGAAGAATACAGTGTAGCCTTAAACTGGTGATTCAGTTGTATGAACCAAAGTTAATACAAAAAGAAAGAAAAATATAAACGAAAGAATGAAACTTTTTGCTCTTCTTTATATCTAATCTAGGCTGTGACTCTAAAAGCTACATCAAACGTTGCCAATTAAAAGACAATTGAGGGTATATATTAAGATTGGTGTTTCCCATGAAGGATGAGGAGGCAGGATCTGTCAGGCTTTTCAAGAGAATTGACAGGCATCTACTGCTAAGATGCCTGGCATGTCTTTGGTACAAAATGTTGCATTAGCAATACGCTAGGCTTTATCTTAAAGACTAGTACACCTATATGGGAATTACTGTGCAAATTGAAGCCTTAGTGCAAGTTTTTGCACTTGAAGGCTCTTTGACCATGCATCCTCCTCTGGTAGCAGTCAGTGAGAGCTTTCTCTTTTTGTCATGTCTATGTAGTATAGCCAGTGTTCCTTTAACTTTGAACTTGCAAACTATGCTTCCAATTGTATCTCTAGGAATATTGAATGCCTTTCTTATCTTCAAGTAACCTCTCCTTTTTATGCAAGCCAATGATCTCTTCTCTTAACTTTATGGATAACTTAGATTTAGCCATATTTCTAACAAACCTCTAGGCAGTCCAGGTATCTGATGTATTTTCTCACAAGCACCCCTGAAACAACTAATGAATCCATTTATTAGATGCATCAGGTGTGCTTGAGTCGGAGTAGTTGCATCAGGTGTGACTGAGACAACACCTGGTCTGCAAATGTGTACTCTTATGAGGGATTCCATTTAGGAGGCTGAATAATTCTGAGATTATAGTTACCAAAAAGTGACAAATCGCTTGTTATATAAATTGTGTTAAGCTATGTAAATTACTCTTGTTCTTGTTTTTGTTGAAAGTTTGTTAATCTTGCTAACAGACCTAACTTGCCATGAAGGTTGAATAAATTTTCTTGCAACTATATAAATTCCTTTAAATAACAACACCTTGTATCCCCTAATTTGAATATGACAGCCTGGTAATAAATGAAACCAGATACAAAAATATGAATAAAAGAACATAAAGCACGATAAACGGAAATATGCTAGACGTAAAACAATAAAAATAAATGAAAAAATATAGCACATTTTTTATGGTAAAACTAATGAATTTGCACCATATTAGATTATTCTGCAATCATTAATTAATATACACCAAAACCTCTTTGAGACAACCACCCAAAACTGCTCTTAAAAACAATTCTTTGCTAAGGCACATTGCAGAAACACAGCTTTTTTGTTGTTGCCGATTTTGCTGCAGTCTTTTGAGTCAAAGCTATTAGTGGGTTTAATGGAAGGGAAAGGTAGAAAAGCTTCCTTTATATTTCCCCCTTCTTTTAAAGACTTTGGATTTTAAAAAAACACAGCTAAATCTGCACCAAAAAAGTAGGTTTTACGCAACATGGGACCTTAGCCTTCTAGGGGAATGGTCTGCTTCAAATACATGGTCTTTATACATTATAACTCAGAAGCACTGAAAATCTGTCACAGGAAATCTGGTCTAGATAAAGGGCAATCTTCAAAAAGAATTGGTTTTACTGCATAATGTTAATTTGCCAATCATCAAGACCCGCTACATAAATAAAGGCCCTAACAGATGGGCCAATATTCAGGACTATTTTCCGCAATAAGCGCTCCTTCATTATTATGTGTGTAATAGTGCTGCCGATCAGCTATCCCCTCAATGTGTTTTTTGTTGATCGGTACTTAAGTAGCCAAAATCTGGTTGTGCAATCCAGCCTTAACCAATAATAAATAGATTGAATTTGAATACATGCAGAATATAAAAATAAGCTAGTATCATAAGCACAGTAAAACAAACCGATATGATTTTTACAATATTACACAGCACTGCAACCATCTTAGAACCTTAAAATGATAGTTTGGTGATGAAACCAGCTACGGTACAAGACAAACTCTAACCCTGAATTCTAAAACAAATTACTATAATTTGCACCATATTAGACCACCTCTATATACAGTAAGTTCTAGTGATCTTTTTGTAATCAGCAAGATCAACCAAAAATACAGTAAAAAACCTAGAGTATGAAAAGCCAAAACAATAAATACGAAACTCTCTATACATAATATATACAGTATACATACATAGTATTCTGGTATGGATAGTACAACTATTCAATAATCTTATTCACTTATATAAATGAAATCAATAAGACCAGCTGTAAAAAGAAGAACAAAGAACATTAAATGGGGTTTCCAATATTTAAATATTGATGACCTATTCTTAGGATAGGTTATCAATATCTGTTTGGGGTGGGGTTGAAGGAGGACTCTTTCTTTTGTGTTAATATGTAATCTTGCTGTTGAGAAAATTAGCTTTTAATTCATATGCAAATGAGCTGTTCCGTGCACACAGGGTGTGGCTTTACCTACCAAAGCACCCATTTTTGCCTGTGGTCATCGCCCACTACCACCCCCTAATATAACATAAACATTTAAAGGTCCCAATACATTGTGACCATAGGCAAAATCGGGTGTTTTTGATGATGGGGAACTCCGGGTGATAGGGTTCACAGAACAAATCATTTACATGTGGAAAAAATAGACTTGAGAGCAAAGGCAATAGGTAAATGGTTTCACAACAAGTGTACTATGTGCTGTATATCGGAATTTATGTAAACAAAAATAATTATTCACAGCATATGGGCTTAACATAGGTTATAGTATTTTTGATAAATCACTGTTTGAGACCATAGGTATAAATTCATTACATGGTCAAAAACAAAATCAACTGCATGAATAATAAATGTAACATAGCATGTTCACTGAATATACATGACACTCCATGTTCACATAAATATGCAATTAGGTCACTTGTAATTTGCATGATCACAAAATGATTGATTACACAGTTTTCACCTTGAAAAAAAATTAAAAAAATTCTGTACTTATAAAAATCATGTAAGTAATATAGATTGCATATTGTTAATGTAGTTTCTGTCAAACTATAAATGCTAACTTGGAGAATGTGTGCTATAATCTTATGAAGCTACAGAATTAATTGTATTTTCATGGCATTTTTAGTGAAAAAAATGTTGTAGTCAGATATTAATTTAAAGTTTCTAGCAAAGTTTTAAGTTTTGGGGGTTTATGGTGGTTATTTTTTTTTCTCAAAATGTAGCATTCTCTCGGTATGGAGCTATTCTGCCATATTCCTATAGACTTCTCTGAGGGACTTGTAGACATTGCGTTTTTTCTTCCCTTACTAAACCTATAGGGAAAATGCCAGTGTTTATGCAGATATAACTGACATGCTGCGATGCGGACTTTTTGGAAAAAGCAGCTTTTCTGCATTGGATTTTTTTTTCTGCAATGTGTGGATGGGATTAGCCAGTATTTCATTCACATTGCAGGTACTGTAACATTCATTGTTTTGTTTTTTTGTGGCATTTCCACAGCCTCAAAAATGCTGTGGAGCTTTAGCCTAAAGGAATTCACCGATCAAAAACCTCTCCACTATGAGGAGATTAAAGTGGAGAATAGATGTATAATGCAACATGCAGAAATTTTGCATACAATTCCATATGAATCAGTGAGACTAGTCCATAGTACAGAACCTCTGTACAAAATTAAAAGGCACAAGAAAGTTAAGTATTGGCTAATAACAGACTATAAGCATAGTTCGGGGGATTTGTATTCCATGGCCAGGGGTAGATAGGCCATTAACTCTACAGAAATCCTGGTGTCCCAACTGCATGCAGTCATAGCAGCCAGTAGGCTTGGCCCTCAGTTCCCCACCTTCAACAAGCAGTGAGGTCAGACATGAGGAAGAGGCCGCAGAGATCAGCAATTTATCCCTGTCCTTTCTATCTGAAGCAATGATAATTTAGTAAATTTATGAGCATTTATGTGCTCTTTTGTGTCCAGTACTTTGCAGTCCTCTTCCTCTTTTTGGACTATTGAACTCTGTTCCCCTATCCATCTATCTATCTATCTATCTACAATATAACATCAGGTATTTTATTCACCCATGACATGCATAGCAGCACTCAATCTCCTGAAATAAAAAATCCGCCAGCATCTTGAAAAAGATGGAAACTTCTTTAATGGAGGAATATACCACTTATCGGCCCTCACAGGGGTTTTTGTCAAATGCAAACATAGGACATTCTCCAACGCACTATTTAAAACTCCAATATTCAATCGCTTAACACTGATATAAATAATTAAGTAAAACAACTCCTATCAGGTGTTATACACACAAAACATCAGTTAGCATATGAAACATCCATCCAAGTTGTTTAATAATACCTAAGTGGAATGCATTCATGGTGTATTTAGAGCTTCACATTGTGGTATCTCAAAAGATCCACTGTGCATACTCAGCATAGTGTCTGAACAGTTACAAAGTAAGGGAGCTCCTGCACAACTCCAGCCCTAGTCACAGCATAGTGAAACAACTGCTGTCCACTGCCCAAACTCAGGTTGTGACCAGATAACAGGAAACTTAGCCCCTTCAACCACTGTTGCACATACTAACAGGAGAAACCATGCGTCACATATTCATTATAAAAAAATAAAGTGTTAGTTGTAGTGTGAAAGGGAAACGAAAATGATGAATTACATCTCTCCCACTTCACACCACTATAAAAGACCAATCTATTTAAGCAGAATGAGTACTATGTTAATATAATGCTATACAAGAAAGATTTGTAACCAACCTATATGTATTTGAGACTCTTGATATATACTGAGAAAGGAAGGAATAGCGCTATCAGACTGCAACTGGAAAGTAAATTATTATATTCTGGGTTCTCCCCAGACCCCAGAGCACAACAGCTGGAGGCCCAGGGGGAGGTCACAAAAACAAAAAAAACATCCATACTCCCTTCCACCAACTCCTTCCTGCGTCCTCCACCCGTGGCACCTATCCACAACACCATGTGGGAGGTGGTGGAAGGTGTGTGTTTTTTTGTTGTTGTTGTTTGTCACCTCCCCTGCGCCTCCAGCTGTTATAATCTGGAATTTCCACATACCCTAGAGTATAATAAGTGGAGGCCTATGGGAGGCGAGGGAAAGCAACAAACACTTAAACTTGACTTGCCTCACCTATCCTGGATGTCTGATGGTCCTCTGGTGTCCTCTTCATGCCTCTTCCCACCTCCACCTGATGATCTTTTGCTCTATTGAAGCTATTTTTTCCTATATATACAATAAGCCTTTTTACAGTATTTTATGGTGTACTTAGGAAATATGGGAATCATAGACAGGAGAGTTACTTTGCAAGTCTCCCTGAGTTTGTTGTCCTAGATGAGATCCTATTTTGCATGCTTACCATCAGGTAGGGATTTTCCTGCATGTATATCTATACAAGCTATATATTAATAATACAGTAAAACTCACAACCAGGTTTATTAGCAGTAGTTTGCCTGAATGCTGAGTTTCTAAACATAGCAGAAACCTAGAGAAGTCATTGATGACCTACTGCAAAAGTATTAGATTCCAATACAGCTACTATTATTAACAGGGGTTGAACCAACTGCATTTAAGGCCCATTGTCCCCAATATTAAAAATTGTGGGTCTTTGCCTCACTTTAGAAAATGTGTAAAATTGCGATCATTACTTCCCAACCCCATTTGAACACCGTGCACCCTGCGCCATTCAGTCATGCTTGTTCTTTGTAAAACTAGTTCTTTCCTTATCACTGACAGGGTGATCATGGGACATTCAGATTTCACTACATCAGGGGGCATAAAGGGGCAGATTTATCAAAATGCACTAAAATCAAAATTGTCTTATTTGTGCATAGCAGAATACAAAACGAAAGCTGCACAGTGATTGATTGTTATGGGCAAATAAGACCGTTTTGATTTTAGACCATTGTAATAAATCTGCCCCCCATATGTTTCAGGGCCTCTTCAATTAACTTCTTAAACAGCCAATATCAGTGTCAGACAGAAGTTCCTTGGGTCCAACAGAAAAAATATTCTTAGGACCCACCCTCCAGTAATCCCTAGAAAATAGACTACAGTACCCTTAGAATTAGCAGAGACATATCTTGAAGTTTCTGGGCCCCAATACAAAGTATATAATGGGGTCTCCACCAATCATATTGTATCTATAATACTGGTGTCGTTTTATAGTACTGATTAGCCTGAGAAGCCTTAGGCCCCCCAGGCTCCTCTGGAACCTTGCGACAACCCTTTAAAGATTATCTTACTCTAACACATGTTCTATTTATTTGGTTATGATAGTTTAACATTTTTAGTGACTCTATCCCCATTAAGCTTTTTAAACTATAAATGTTTTCACACAGCTAAAAATAAATTAATGGAATTTTAATAAAGCACATTTAATTATTTTCCTATACTAATTATAGATTTTTGTAGAGTTTGTTAAATTAACCATGTTGTAGATTTAGAATGAGTTCACTTACTTTTTTACTGCAGTAGAACATAATGAATTTAAGCCACAAGAGTAAAAATACATATAAAACATTATTAAAATTGACTGTTCTTCCTAAATATTACACAATTAAAAGAGCTTTTATTTGTGCTATGATAATTCTTATAATTAAAAACCTATCATTAAAGTTCCTATTGTAACATAAAATATTCTGCAAGTCACTTTGAAAAAATATATGGGAGGTAGGACTTGTAGTCCTGTATGGGATATCTGTAGTCCCATGATGTCTAAGAGAGCCCAAGGACCTCTATAACATATTAGGGTGGGTTCACACTTGCGCTGGAGTCTGTCCATTGCCAATCCGAGTGAAAATCTCAGGAAACTGGATAGGCACCGGATAGCGACAGGTTAGCGACGCATTGCTTAAAAACCCATTCATTTGAATGGGTTTTTAAAGCAATGCTCGGGTGTCCGATTGCACCCTCTGCGCTTCGAAACTGTTTTTTTTTTCGTCCGACACAAAGTCCTGCATGTCCGACTTTGTTTCCGACGAAAAAACTGGATTTGCAGCGCAGAGGGTGCAATCGGACACCCGCGCATTGCTTTAAAAACCCATTCAAATGAATGGGTTTTTAAGCAATGCGTCGCTAACCTGTCGCTATCCGGTGCCTATCCAGTTTCCCAAGACTTTCACTCTGATTGGCAGCAGATGGACTCAAGCGCAAGTGTGAACCCCACCCTCAAAAAGAAAATCAGTATTATACACGTGTGTGTGTGTGTGTGTATGTGTATATATATATATATATATATATATATATATATATATACTGTAGATGGGGACTTTATTATAGAATTTGCATTGGCACCCAGAAGCTTCAAGTTGTATCTCTGAAGATCTGTACCTAGGCAAAATGTATGGATGCCTCTTTCCAGTGTTTCGTACATAGGAGACATAATATAAGCTAAACCTGAATGAAATGTGTAAATTTTGCTGAAAAATTATAAAAAGTAGCTTAGTTGTTACTGTAGTCCATAAAAATATCAGGTGGGTGCAGGACGAGAGAGATCTATGCTCACTTGAATGTGAGGGTAACGTTATATGGAACTCATAGCAACAACTTTGTGTGTTAGCCTCAAGCCAGACAGGTCAACCCCTTTTGGATCTGTATTCTGCAGACAGGGATTTGCAGATGCATTTGTGGATTTAGAGACTGAAAACACACTATTTAACAAAAAGACTACCCCAACAAGGGAGCCACAGACTGGGAAGTACTATCTTAAAGCTCAGCTCCAACCCCAGTTGATGCCCCTAAGCAACATACCTCCAGCATCTAGGAGAAGTTGTTTATCACCTGTTCATCAGAAAACTGTGATTTCTGTAATTTACAACCCTTTATCTTGATTAACAATCCTGCGCCTACCATCAATTCCAACCACCATCACTACTTGGATCTGCCCTGGGAGAACACTACCATCACCATCTTGCACCCTGCAGTCCCTGTCTGCGCTACACCAGCCTTTGAAGAGCACCAAAAGATCTGTTTTACATCCTTGCCACAGTGACCACAGAGATTACTACTCCCAAAAACTTGATCTTTCTCTACTGGGCTGCTGTATATGCCAGACATGGGTTTCAAAAGAAATGTGAACAGAGCCTAACTCTATAAATTCCAGACTGTACAGCTTTGAGGGAGCTTGTCCAGAAAGAGTTAATAAGTTGTTTCAAAGGTTCTGGAACCTCATTTAGGTCAACTAAGTGATGTAAATGTTTAAACAGGGAAACTGCATCGGATTCTTGAAAAAATTTTTGCACAAAAACCCACCATTGAATTTAACCTGGCCTGATATGACCGAACAATTTTGTAAATGTTTTCATCCTCTAATTTTTTAATATATTGATCAGCTTCCGGTATGACCACATGGCGATTTTTTTTGGTTGCACGACTTTAACATGGCAGCAATGTCACAAATGTGATTTTGCTGCAACATTCATGCATCTGATTGCTTGCTTGTTTTATATAAAAAAATACTTTAAAGATTGCAATTAATTGTGTACCTGCACAAATACACATGAATTTAAATAAAACAGTTTGCGAAATTTCTGCAAAGATTATAAAGGTAGCAATTGTAGTTGTGTACGACTCGCTATCACATATGACACAATTGATGTCTCCGAGAGTAATGTCACATGTGAAATGCAACATAAAGTTGAGCAAGGTTGGATTTTTATGTGACTATCGTATCGCAGTTGCAGCATGTCCCATGTAATGTCATTTTTGTGGGTATTTTTGATTGGTGGAGGGAATACAATAATAAAAAAAAAATCAATTTTTGTCACTATTTTTGCATTTTTTTCTGTTTACTGTGCAGTTAAATTAACTATTTATTTTTTATTCTAGGTGTTGGCATGAATTTAATAACATGCCAGTTCTTATTTGAATAAATAAAATACTTTGTGCTGCCATATTCACAGAACTAAACCGTTTTTTAGTTATTATTTTACCATCAACATAGTGTAAGGACTTATCTTTTTCAAGGTGAGTTATAGCTTTATTGGTATGATTTTGCGGGGTACATATTTATTGATTACATTTTCTGAATTTTTCTATTATATATAATTTATTGATTTATTTTATTTATGAAAAAAACAAAACAAAACAGCCAAACACAGATGTGAACACAGCCATGAGCAGTGCAATATAAATATCATGGCATTGTTTATTTTAGTTGTTAGGATTGTGGTTGTACCATTTTTTTTTTTTTTTTTATGTAAAATATTTTTTAATGATAAAGGGCTTTATGTATTGGGGGGGTTGAACAGGTAGATGATTTTGTGAAATATTAATAAGCTAATTTTAGTTTCTATTTTTCCCTACTAAGATATGCAAAATAGTAGTATCATGTTAAAGAAGCATTTATTTAAAAATATTGGAAAAGATCTGGACCTATGGTCAAGATGAAAATATTTTATATTCAATATTTTTTTTAATATGCATAATGCCTGATGTTTTGATTAAAACATGTTAAGCAGTCTTCTAGTATCAATTGACTTATTTTACTTTTAATTAAATGTGAAAATATAACTATTAAAGGGCAAAAATTATTTTTGATGGAAATTCAAAATTGAAAATAAATAAAAGAGAGAATTGGTTTCTACAGTTTAAATATCTTTATTTCACAGCTATTTGGCTCGTTAACGTTTTTTTAAAATGTACTTTAATATCTTCTTAATGTTCTTTTCTTAATTAAGGTCAAAATAAGGATAATGAAGTTTTGTGCCATATTGCTCTGAGCTGCTACAGTATTACAGAAAAGAAATGGCCATCTTTATTAGTTTTTGTGGAAAATGCACTTCAGTGTGTTATTAAATGGAAACAGAAAGCAAAGTATAATGAAGCAACAATTCAGCATTTATTTTTTTGTCATTATGTACCTATTCCCCAAATGTACTGTATGTACTACATTATTTAGTAATTTATTATTTTGTCTGAAAATTCATGGGATGCTTCTCTTTAGTTGGGTCACATTATCTCATTCTGACCTGCTGAGAGGTAGATCCCGCTCTACGCTCCAAAAATTGCAATCTCGCTTCTTGCATGTATGAACTGTTCCACACAGGCTCTCCACAAAGGAGACAGAAACTCCTATCACAATTACAGTTCATGATTATACAGGCTACTAGCACACAGTTATAAAGAAGAGGATGGTAGTTCAGCCTCATTGATATGATATATAGAGATTAAGTTTTGTTGGTTATCTAGTACTCTGAAATCCCCATGAACACTAGAACAAGATGGGTGCTGTACTCTATTGGACATAGGCTACATATATAAGCTCCACAAATCCTTAATTGTTTAAATCCATATGCCAGATTTACATATACGTTAACCACCATGGGCAAAGCCAGTTTTTGCTTTCAGGACTCGGAAATTTCTTCCCTTTTTTTCATTGATGCCATTTGAAAGCCATGACTTTTATTTTCCTTCTGTTAATGTAGCTATTTTTCTATTACATTGTTTTGAGGTGCCTATAACTTATTGATTAAATTATATTAACTCTTTCTGAAAATTGCAATACCAAGAAGGAAATGTCTTGGAGTTATGAAAATCATAAGATCGATAGACATGTTAATGATGTGTAAATAATAAGAAAATGGCAAATATTTAAAACATCTAGATTTTTTTCAGTATCAAGTATGAGCGTCATGCACAGAAATGAACTAGTGATGAGAAATTTAGTTCATTTTGGCGTAAAGTTCCTTATGATCTAGTTTTAAAAGATGAGTTCAAAGGATTAATTCACTTTCTTCATTATTTCTCTGGTTCTTGGATACTGCTGAGACGCGACTGAGGACACAGATCTAGTCTATTATAAAAAATCACTACTAGTTCTTTGGATAAGTTATACTTCTGTTTGAATGATTTAGGTGTATTTAATATGTCTGATCATTATTAATGTTTAACCATATGCTGCTCATGCTACGATGACCTTATTATTCTGTTGAAAAATGTCTCCTGGGACACTTTGGAGAAATGGCAGTACCACTGGTTCCACAACCAAATCAATGTAACACTGAGCTGTTAGAGTACCTGAAATGAAGACTAGAGGTGTCCAGCTACCGTACATTGTACCAACCCACAGCATAATCCAAGGAGTTGGACTAGTGTTCTCTTGTGAAGGTCTCTTCATGGTGTTCTCCAGACTAATCTCCAACTGCAGCAACCCAATGGAGGGAACCAGAGGATAGGAGTAGTAGTAGTCACTGTGGTGACACCTGTAGGCCAAGAACACTCAACTGACTCCTCTGGGCCCACCTCTCAGGTAGGGCAGTGTTGAAGAGGCCTGCAAAGTACCTGATGGTTGTGCTCTTCCTGTTGGAGAGGGGTCCTCTCCTTTCCATGTGATGGTGTTTGGAAGGGCCCTGATAATAAGTGCAGGAAAGACTCAGGAGACAACAGTGTAGGTACACTAATGATGTAGCTTTAATGCAGTAACAACAAACCAATGCAGTTTCTTTGATGGGAGTAGTAGTTCAGAGTACCACTGTGGGTAGCTGGTACTGGACTTGGTATGAAGAATGCCCAGAAAAAAATGGTATTTAGTGCCTTTTCTCTCCACTTCAGTAAGTCTATATGTTGCCTCTCCCACATTGTCTATCAGGGCTGGTATGATGCAGTCCCAATGATTCCTGTCTACTTGTTGCAGGGTCATAGCTCTGAGGTTCTGGGAAACTTCAACATCTCTTCCAAAATGGCACTTCTCTTCATTGAGGGGGGCTTGGACAATACTGTCTCAATGATGTCGCAATGGTATCTGGGTACTGGCTCGGCTCTGAAAAGAGTCCAACACTTCTTCTCAGGGGCTGCACACTCTCTCAGCAAGGTGTCTTCTCTGCCTCTAGGACTAAGCTAGACTGACCCAAACATCCTTTGAAACTTCCAGTCTCCTCCCCTAAACCCCAGCCAGAGTTTGGCTGGAAGGAACTTAGTTCTCTAAAATGAAAGGAGTGCTAGCCCCACAGTGGAACTAAGAAGGGCAATTAACACATCGGAAGCTGCAAAACTATCATTGCGTCAGAGACAGAAGTGGGACTTATTGCTGAAGAGGCTAGACCTCAATTCCAGCCACCATAGTAGTGGTGTAAGGTCAATGGAACACCTGAAGCTGAATGTCTAGTTTGTAGCCCAATGTATTACAAATACTTCAAATTTGATCATTTGAGGTGGTGACCAAAAAACAAACATTTTTAGCTTTTTATGGGGCTTCTCTCAAAAGGATAAATAATGTATTAATTTTTATGGCATGTCATTACAGAAGTGTTGGAAACCTGATTAAACACCACCAATCTGAGATACTTTGGATTGCGGGTGTTGCAGCATACAGTGACTCCCTGCTTCCACACACTTGGCTCCTGAGCTTTATAAAATGTCCATGACGTAATAGTCTACCATGGTTTAACAAGTGTTAACCACAAACTTTTCAGACTGCAGAACTAATAATCTATTGCATTGAGTTTTCTAAAGGGCTATTTACATATTTGTATAAAGATATTATATTCCCCAACAATCTTTAATTCTCTGGGCTAAATACATTTAGTTTTGAATAGCAACATGCTAATGTCCTGGATTATGTCTTTCTTCAACCTTATCAATTAAGTCCAACCTATAAATCTACCATGTTGATCTAGACGTGGATGCCAATTGCCCCATATTAGGGGAAAAAAATTCCTTCCTAACTCCAAATATTGCAATCAGAATGCATCCCATCCCAAAAATACTATTTTCCATAACTTTTTTAAGAAAGGCATTGTCTCTTCTTCAACTTGTACAAGTTATCAACAATAATCACAACATCCTGTGGAAGTGAGTTTCATAGTCTCACCACACTTATTGCAACAAAGCCTCATCTATGACTGTGGCAAAACCTTTTTTCTTCTAGACATAGAGGATGTTCCTTTGGATCCAGGTCTATGTGTAAAGGAACCATTAAAAAGTCCATTTAGACATTGTAATTAGGTCACCCCCTTAGATTTTTTACCACGTTTAACACCCCCAAGTTTGACAACCAGTCTTTGTACTCTAATCCACCTATCCCCATAATTACTTTGATCGCCCACTTCTGCACCTGTTCTAGTTCATCTATGGCCAAAATTATGCACTATTATCAGACTAGTGATCTATATAGTTTTGATATCTTATCTTCATAGATAAGATCTTCCATACCACTTATTAATTCAGTTGCCCTTCTCTGAACTTTCTCCAGCTCTCTGAAATTTTTTTATGAACTGGTTCCCAAAACTTGCTTGCATACTCAAGAGTCACTGCATCATTTATAAACTGGTTAACAGTAATGGCAAAAGTATAGACCCATTGTTAAAATATACAATTCTATAAAGAACCACTGTATTGCATATACAAAGTACATGTGTTTTTCATTGCATCAAAGAGAGATGCATATCAACCCAGTCACACAAATAGGTTAGGGTTAAAGAAATCAGTGTTTTCTTTTTGTGAATCAGTGCCTCCTTTGCTCCTCATTGCTCCAAAAAGCTCCTCTGCATATTAACCACTTCCGGACCGTCCATTGGGTATATACGTCCAGAAGGTGGTTGTCTAGTTCTGCAAGGACGTACCGGAAATGGGGAGCTGGCTGTAGCTTCAGCCGGACCTCCCCTAGAGAAAGCAGGAAAGGTTTATTACCTTCCCTGTCTTCCTGATTGCTATGTATACAGCGCTCAATGAGCGCTGTATACACCACTATGGGCGCTGACATGTTTCGGTTCCCCTCTGACCTGGCTGTCATGTTATCTGCCGGGATCAGCATGTGTTAGAGCTGCTGGGTCCTTCAAGACCCAGATAAGTTCTATAGTAACGTGCAGGAGGCTGTATTCCTCCTGTAATTTGGGCTAAATGTACCAGCCCCAGTTACAGGGGAAATCAGCCTCCCCAACAAAAAAAAAAGGTGATCAGATGTCCCCACAGGTCTATTATGACCTTATGGGGACACAATGTAAAAGTATAAAAATGAATAGTAAAGTAAAAAAAAATAAATAAATAAAATAATACGCCAATAACATGCCCTTATTAAAGGTTATAGCCCCACCCCCAACGACACCATACAAAATAAAAATTACCATAGTGAGAGGAAAAACTATTTCATAAAGTTTTTTAGTAGCACTTTGTGTTATTAAATAAAAAAAGAATAAAGTGAAAAACACACACGTTTTTCCCTCCTCTTTTGTTTATATTTTCCCATATATAAAAAAAAAAATGAAAACACATGCAAAAATAAAAACAGCATAAAAATAAAGCCCTATGTGTCACCCAAAAAAGACGCAGAAATTAGTTAAATAACCCAAATGATAAAAATATTACAGCCCTCAAAACCGCACATACAAAAAACCCAAAAATGTGTCTGGTCCTGAACCAGAAATTGGCCCGGTACTGAAGTGGTTACAAAAAAGGCAATATCTCAGCAACAGAGGCATCAATTCACTACTGTTTGATTCAGGTGACCATAACCTATCTATCTGTGGGGCTGGGTTGATATGCTGGGTCTAGTGACTAACTCGCTTTAACTTGAACTAAAGTGCTAAACTTATGGTCCTAGATTTTTTTGTTTTTTTACACACAATAGGATCCTTGATGCTGCATAGTTTTTTTTATGATTTTGAGATATATAGATAAATATACGACTAATAATAACTAAATCATAGTTTTCTTTCATTTCTTTGGTGGTTTCTTCAACTGCAAGGACATACAGTCATATGAAAAAGTTTGGGCACCCCTATTAATCTTAATCATTTTTAGTTCTAAATATTTGGGTGTTTGCAACAGCCATTTCAATTTGATATATCTAATAACTGATGGACACAGTAATATTTCAGGATTGAAATGAGGTTTATTGTACTAACAGAAAATGTGTAATATGCATTAAACTAAAATTTGACCGGTGCAAATATTTGGGTACCCTTATCATTTTATTGATTTGAATACTCCTAACTACTTTTTACTGACTTACTGAAGCACAAAATTGGTTTTGTAACCTCACTGAGCTTTGAACTTCATAGCCAGGTGTATCCAATCATGAGAAAAGGTATTTAAGGTGGCCAATTGCAAGCTGTTCTCCTATTTGAATCTCCTCTGAAGAGTGGCATCATGGGCTCCACAAAACAACTCTCAAATGATCAGAAAACAAAGATTGTTCAACATAGTTGTTCAGGGGAAGGATACAAAAAGTTGTCTCAGAGATTTAACCTGTCAGTTTCCACTGTGAGGAACATAGTAAGGAAATGGAAGACCACAGGGACAGTTCTTGTTAAGCCCAGAAGTGGCAGGCCAAGAAAAATATCAGAAAGGCAGAGAAGAAGAATGGTGAGAACAGTCAAGGACAATCCACAGACCACCTCCAAAGAGCTGCAGCATCATCTTGCTGCAGATGGTGTCACTGTGCATCGGTCAACAATACAGCACACTTTGCACAAGGAGAAGCTGTATGGGAGAGTGATGCGAAAGAAGCCGTTTCTGAAAGCACGCCACAAACAGAGTCGCCTGAGGTATGCAAAAGCACATTTGGACAAGCCAGCTTCATTTTGGAAGAAGGTCCTGTGGACTGATGAAACAAAGATTGAGTTGTTTGGTCATACAAAAAGGCGTTATGCATGGCGTCAAAAAAACACAGCATTCCAAGAAAAACACTTGCTACCCACTGTAAAATTTGGTGGAGGTTCCATCATGCTTTGGGGCTGTGTGGCCAATGCCGGCACCGGGAATCTTGTTAAAGTTGAGGGTCGCATGGATTCAACTCAGTATCAGCAGATTTTTGAGAATAATGTACAAGAATCAGTGACGAATTTGAAGTTACGCCGGGGATGGATATTTCAGCAAGACAATGATCCAAAACACAGCTCCAAATCTACTCAGGCATTCATGCAGAGGAACAATTACAATGTTCTGGAATGGCCATCCCAGTCCCCAGACCTGAATATCATTGAACATCTGTGGGATAATTTGAAGCGGGCTGTCCATGCTCGGCGACCATCAAACTTAACTGAACTGGAATTGTTTTGTAAAGAGGAATGGTCAAAAATACCTTCATCCAGGATCCAGGAACTGATTAAAAGCTACAGGAAGCGACTAGAGGCTGTTATTTTTGCAAAAGGAGGATCTACTAAATATTAATGTCACTTTTCTGTTGAGGTGCCCATACTTTTGCACCGGTCAAATTTTGGTTTAATGCATATTGCACATTTTCTGTTAGTACAATAAACCTCATTTCAATCCTGAAATATTACTGTGTCCATCAGTTATTAGATATATCAAATTGAAATGGCTGTTGCAAACACCCAAATATTTAGAACTAAAAATGATTAAGATTAATAGGGGTGCCCAAACTTTTTCATATGACTGTATGGACAGCTCTAGCTGTTGAAATACTTCTGTGTATTTCCCACCAACAGTTTTTCATTAAAGATCTCTGTGTTTACATATTGAAGTTGGCATTGCAATCTAGAGCACAGCACCTTGGCTTCCATTCCAACTAGCTACAGATTTAGTAATCATATAGTGCCCCGGTTCTCTCATGTATGGCTTGCTGATTATGAATCTGCCTGTCTTCTTTTAGATAGTAATTAGTTCTCAAAACTCCACATGGATTTGGTGACCTGCTTCTCTTCATTTTGCTCTCAAGACAAGTTTCATACCCAGTGAAGTGTAAGCTACACTATTATTTCTGAAGGAGGTCTGTAAAATGCCAACTTGTATTGTATCAAATGCAATGCAAGGACAGTATTTTGTATAAAGGAGCAGCTGCAATAACACAATTTACATTGCGTCCTACAAATAATGTATCCCTATGAGCCCGTAGATATAAATGATAAAAATTGCTTTTGTCATTAATACATTTTATAATCTACTTTATTTACAAATGTTGGTTCCTATCTGTGAAATCCTGTAGTTTTTTTCTATTTTTCTTGCTTCTCTATTGAGAGCTGCCCCCACTATATGAACCTGTTATGGGAAATGGAAAAAAGAGGGTGGAGAGAGTCACTTCCATTGTTTATAGCCAAGCAATTGGATACAACCACATAATTTATGATCCTGTAGATATGGACAACTATCATGGTAGCCTTAAAAAGATATTCTTGTAGCAGGGCTACCATCCAACAACAGATGACTACCTAATTGCCAAAGCCACCAGAACACGAAGATGTGGGTTATTACAGTACAAAACAAAACAGGAAAACAATTGAGTGCCCCTGGTGGTCTCCTACAAGTATCAGCTTGAAATACTGAGGGGAGTTGCATAGAACCTTCTTTCAATGTAGGAAGTACATTAAAACTATTAATATAATGTTGTAATATAGATTGATTTACAATAACACTTGGTTTAAGATCAAGACAGTAAGGATGAGGTTTTTTTTTTTTTTTTTTTGTTTATCTGCTAGAGTTACCGAAAGTAACTCTAGTAGAGTTATGTCACTTATATAAGATCTTGTTCAGACAGGCACACCGTGACTTTGTTTAACCATCCATATTCTGTATGCAACTATGAAACTACGTTTGCTAGAAACTGTAGTAAAATGGCACTAGAGAAATCAACTCCTCCTTGGTTTCCTTAGACCTTTTCATCAATATCTTGGTTACAACATTAACTACTCTATCTAGTAGTAATAGCTTTAAGATTCAGGCCATCATTAACCCATTCCTGCCACAGGCATTTTTTGATTTTCATGCTTAGTGTTTATGGGACAAATTGTACTTCATAATAATACTATTTAATATTCCATACAATTTACTGGGAAGCTGGAAAGCAATTGTGAATGGGGTGAAATTGGAGAAAAACTGCGTTTGTGTGACTTTCTTAGTGGCTTTGTTTTAATGGCGTTCACCGTGCAGCCAAAATGACATCTGTATTCGGTATTATAGGGAAGCGGGGGTGATTACGATTTTTAATTCTTATAATATAGATGCGGGAATTAGCGCCAGGTCTCAATACAGATATGGGGCCATGGGGGCCACTCAGCTCCTTAGATGTTGCCATATTTAAATACCCGATGTTAGCCATACTATTATGGAGGATGTCGGGAGTGGGTTAAAGGGAGTCTACCACCTCCCCTAAGAAAATTCACCTACCATTACTGTGTTACAGAGCACATTACAGTGATAAACATCATACCTGTATTATGAATGGATCTTTTGTAGATTTTGAGAAAATGAGGCAGCTTGTATACTGGGGAGCTGGCCCCTGGAGCACTGGTGTTGCTACTCCCTCCCTACTATCATCTCCTACCTGCGCCTCCTTGTGCAGTGACAGCTGAGCCTCCCACTGCTATGACGTCTACCATTCAACTCAAGCAGCCAACTGCCTCATTTGCATAAGAGTTCAAGGTGGTATACTCCCTTTAATTAGTAAAATTATTAATTTAATTATATTTTTTTACATTGTAATCTAATACATAAATAAAATGATAAGAATTCTAATATTTTGCCTACTAATTTTACTAATGAGCTGATATGCAGCCCCTCTTTCCCAGGAGCTTATAGATCTTAGAGCTTATAGAAGGCAGATGTTTAGTGCAAGGAAAACAACCTGCCCAGGTCATTCTGTGTGGCTGCTACCAGAAATTCAATAATGCAGTCTGTTGCTGTACATTCTCATTGGGATAATTTACAGCAATTTAGATGCCTGGTGCCCATTGACCTCCAGGAGTGTAACTTCTTTATCTGATTATCTGTCTCTATCCTGAAAGTAACCATGTTTGTATCTGGTAAATGTTTAAGTAAATGTAGAGAAAAGAATTAAAAAATGCATTTCCCAGCCCCATTTTTTTTTTAAGAGCAAACGTTCCATATTATGATCAGACTTTTTAGATTGCTGATATGAGTGCTTGCTCTCGATATGACTAAAATGCTGGTAAGATTCCTAATTTCAAGACCTTATGTTCTAGTGAGATTGGGAAACAGAATGCATCAGTGATGTTGTTACATAAAATACCTAAAATAGCTCAAATGAGTGACGTGAGAAGGATATGATAATTATTTCTTTTATTTCTAATTCTGAATCCTATAAATAGAAAATATTTGCAGATTCCAATATATTTATAGGTGGAGGAATATAACAAGACATGACACAACTTGATGCACCTCATTAAAAATGGGGCAGATTTATTAAGACTGGCATTTCATACACCAGTCTTAATAAAGGTTTAGGGCATGGCTGATTTATGAAGAGGCTCCAGCATTTTCATAAATCAGTTGCTTTCCTGGATGCCAGAATGGAGATCTACGTCAGTACCAACTAGTAGAGATTTCCATTATAACTCACGTTGGAAAACTGGCTTGAGTTATAATGAATATCTTGGACCAAAGTGACCTCGCCCCACCTTGCTCCCTGCCCTGCTCCTTCCCTGTTTGTTGTGGCCCATGTTAGGCACAAGAAAGGGACTTGTGCCAAGTTTGCACCACAATATTCAGCTGATTGTCATTGTTAGTATTATACTTGTATGTTTTGTGTACCGTATGTAAACTCTCAAATGTAAAGCACCATGGAATTAATGGTGCTATATAAGTAAATAATAATAATAATAATAATAATAATTATATCTCTGCCTTTTGGGAGGATAGTGTGATTATCTTTCTCTTAACATACAGTGCTGGCCAAAAGTATTGGCACCCCTGCAATTCTGTCAGATAATACTCAATTTCTTCCAGAAAATGATTGCAATCACAAATGCTTTGGTAATAATATCTTCATTTATTTTGCTTGCAATGAAAAAACACAAAAGAGAATGAAAAAAAAGTCAAATCATCGATCATTTTACACAAAACTCCAAAAATGGGCCAGACAAAAGTATTGGCACCCTCAGCCTAATACTTGGTAGCACAACCTTTAGACAAAATAACTGCGAACAACCGCTTCCGGTAACCATCAATGAGTTTCTTACAATGCTCTGCTGGAATTTTAGACCATTCTTCTTTGGCAAATTTCTCCAGGTCCCTGAGATTTGAATTGTGCCTTCTCCAAACTGCCATTTTGAGATCTCTCCACAGGTGTTCTATGGGATTCAGGTCTGGACTCATTGCTGGCCACTTTAGAAGTCTCCAGTGCTTTCTCTCAAACCATTTTCTAGTGCTTTTTGAAGTGTGTTTTGGGTCATTGTCCTGCTGGAAGACCCATGACCTCTGAGGGAGACCCAGCTTTCTCACACTGGGCCCTACATTATGCTGCAAAATTTGTTGGTAGTCTTCAGACTTCATAATGCCATGCACACGGTCAAGCAGTCCAGTGCCAGAGGCAGCAAAGCAACCCCAAAACATCAGGGAACCTCCGCCATGTTTGACTGTAGGGACCGTGTTCTTTTCTTTGAAGGCCTCTTTTTTTTTTCCTGTAAACTCTATGTTGATGACTTTTCCCAAAAAGCTCTACTTTTGTCTCATCTGACCAGAGAACATTCTTCCAAAAAAATTTTGGCTTTCTCAGGTAAGTTTTGGCAAACTCCAGCCTGGCTTTTTTATGTCTCTGGGTCAGTTGTGGGGTCTTCCTGGGTATCCTACCATAGAGTCCCTTTTCATTCAGACGCCGACGGATAGTACAGGTTGACACTTTTGTACCCTCGGACTGCAGGGCAGCTAGAACTTGTTTGGATGTTAGTTGAGGTTCTTTAGCCACCATCCGCACAATCTTTCGTTGAAATCTCTCGTCAATTTTTCTTTTCCATCCACATCTAGGGAGGTTAGCCACAGTGCCATGGGCTTTAAACTTCTTGATGACACTGTGCACGGTAGACACAGGAACATTCAGGTCTTTGGAGATGGACTTGTAGCCTTGAGATTGCTCATGCTTCCTCACAATTTTGCTTCTCAAGTCCTCAGACAGTTCTTTGGTCTTCTTTCTTTTCTCCATGCTCAATGTGGTACACACAAGGACACAGGACAGAGGTTGAGTCAACTTTAATCCATTTCAACTGGCTGCAAGTGTGATTTAGTTATTGCCACCACCTGTTATGTGCCACAGGTAAATAACAGGTGCTGTTAATTACACAAATTAGAGAAGCACCACATGATTTTTCAAAGGGTGCCAATACTTTTGTCCACCCTCTTTTTTATGTTTGGTGTGGAATTATATCCAATTTGGCTTTTTGACAATTCTTTTTGTGGTTTTCCATTGAAGACAAATTAAATGAAGATATTATTACCAAAGCATTTGTGATTGCAAACATTTTCTGGAAGAAATTGAGTATTATCTGACAGAATTGCAGGGGTGCCAATACTTTTGGCCAGCACTGTATATATAAGCTACATATGTATCATGGTTTAACTTAACAAATATAAACAGAGTGATAACTCAACTTCCTCAATACATTTAATTGGCTTCTGTTGTCTTGTGTGACAAGGCATTACAGTGTAGTGTATTATCAGGGGTGGATTAAGGGTACCATGGGCTCGGGACTGTTCAGAAAGCTTGAGCCCCCCCAGTACACCAAAGATTCCTGCGACAGAATTATGTCCCATAGCAGCCCTTCACACAGCATAATATCCCATGGTGGTCCATCAATGCCATAATGGCATATACATAGGGTTGACCGAACAGATTCTTGTTTAGAGTTTTACAAAAATTTCAGGTTCGGCTAAACATGAAATTGTTGGGTTCACCACCCATGAACTACTATTATACTCTGGGGTCTCTTCACCCCTCAAAGTATAATAAGCAGAACATAACAAACCATGTTACTCACCACCCCTCGGCTTTGGCATGTCCCTTTCATGCCTCTTCTGGCCTCCTGAGTGAGGCCTGTGATTGGATGTAGATACATCCTTTCCAGTATTACTAGCAGGGATCCATACTGATTCTCCTACAACCCATGAAGGATTTCGTCTCCCTTGTGTTGACAACACTTAGGCTAAGGAAGATGTGATCTCCCTTTCCCATGTATGCTTTGCATGTGTGCTCTTCTCTCTCTCCCTACACAGTTAACCTGTGTAATTCCCATCATTTCTTCTACCATGTGTTCTCTTCTCTACACTCTGATACAGTATAACCTCTACAGTTTCTACATCCTCCTCCATATTCTCATCTGCTTTGGTTACATGTTATTCCTCCACATATATTCGGTTGGCTATTCATTTAATAGTGGCAAGAATTCCTAAATGTGGAAACGTTGTTGATATATAGTTTGTTAAGTAGGTCAACCTCTTTAGGATTTACAGTATGTATGTAATATTATACTGTTGTGCTTAATTTTTCTTTCACGTAGTTTTTGTTCTTATCTACTTGTAGTTCCATTCCCAGTTTTTTGGGGAAAAAAAGTCAAACAAAACTGTGCCTGAGAGCAAAGTGTGAACACAGTCTAATGCCTTGAGTAAAGTGTTGTGGAATATGTTTGCACTAGATAAACAAAATATTATTATTAATGCCTTCGGGTACCAAAGGTTTCCAATCTTAAGAGGTTAAGGCATATAGCTAGTTTGGCTTTCAGTAGTGCTGCATGCTGTATGAAAATTGTCAGGATTGATCTCAGGCAGGAAAAGTGATGGCATACCCTAGTATTCAAATATACAGATAGTTATGTAGTGGGCTGCCCTGTTTGCACTATTTATGATAGTTACTGTGCTGGCATTATTTATGGGGTAGTTTGCTAACATTACAAACTTTCAGAACTAGAGATCTGAGTTAAAATCTGATCAAGGACAACATCTGCATGGAGTTTGTATGTTCTCCCTGTGTGTGTGGGTTTCCTCCAGTTTCATCCCACTGATAGGGAAATTAGATTGTAAACCCTACTTGAGCAATGACAATATTTGTAAAGTGCTGTAGAATATGTTGGTGCTATATAATAAACTGAAAAATAAATAAATAAATAAAACTCTCTGGTCCCTTACCTTAAACTTTTTATTGAATCGGAAGGGGGGCAAAAGAATCTAGTATAAACTCTCATTTCTGATTTCTCAAGAGACTACTGTAAGCTGTAGTAGACTCCTTGTTAGACAGATGCGGTCTCCCTGTGTAATGGTAGATTTATCACCTACAGCACTTCTGGGAGTTCAGGACTCCCGGCATCTAGATTACACATCATCAGCACAAACTGCTGCTTGTTCCCTCTGATTCTATGTGAGGATGAAATGTAGCACACACACTGGGCTTCAGCTTCTAAAAGGACTATTCTGATATCTAAAAGGGATGATCACTCAAAACATCCCCTCTCTCTTCATTGGTGGCTTGTTAGGATAAAAATACATGCCAACAATGATCCATAAAGTGGGTGCCTAGCAATAAATATGGTTCTATATACAAGCCACAATCAGAATGTTATGTAAACAGAGCTATATGAGATTTGTCCCCAGGAGTTGGCTTCGGTTTGGACAGTTTCCTGTGGCCAAACGTATATAGAATTGATGGATTTTACATCATGGGGTTTCATGATATAGAAATAGTGTACAATTTATGCCTGTGTATGAAGGGGAAATAAAAACACAAGGCAAAGTTGAACATTCTAAATAGAGATGAGCAAATTTCTCAAAAATTCGATTCGGCAGTTCGATTCGAAGTTCCAAAAAAATCCACTTCGATCCGAATTACTTTGCGGTGAATAAACAGCTATTTCCGGCCTTCAGAGAGTCGAGGTGGGCGGCAAAATGGCGGAAGCCCTTGGATGCCACGGTCATGTTTCTCTCTCTTCAGCACGGACAACTTTTATTCATGTGGAATGATCTGCTAACAAGCAAAGACACACCTACCCAATCACATCACTAGAGAATATCTTGTGACCGTCTGATGTCACAAAGGTCCTTACTAAATATTCGTTACCGCGAAGCATCAGGAAATCCGGAATCGTGGAGAATCGAAGATTTCCTGAAATTCGGATCGAATTCCACTTCTGCCGAATCGATTCGCTCATCTCTAATTCTAAACATAGCATATGCTTCTTTACTATGTCAAATGTGAAATTATAGGTGCATTGTGATGCTTTGCTTTTTATCATCTCTGAACAAAATCGATTTATGAAATCATCATGTGAACTGAATATGATTTTACATCTCCTTTCCCTAAACTTAAACATCTTCTTATTGTGTAACTTTTTCATGTATGTCTGGGCATCACAGATATAACAGTGATAAAGTCCTTTTGAGATTTTACTTGTTGATTCTTTGATATTACAGTAATGTTTGGTCAATTTGGCACATTCAGGATTTACTTGGTGCTAGATTATCAGATTTATTGGATTACAGGATTTTTGCTAGTCTCCTGGATGTTCTGTGTCGTTTACATTTTGTGTGGCCAATGCTATTTTATGCTCTTTCCAGTCACATAGAGCACTTCACTATTTGGATTTCCTCCCAGGACCATCAAAATCCTAGACCAATAGGCAATTCTGAAACAGAATCAACACTGAAAATGTTTTTCCTAGCTGCTGCACAATGAGGATTTTCAAGTCCGAGTGCCAAAATATTTCTGTATTTTTAAACTAATATATTATATTAACTTTATATTACTTTATATGTAACCGTTTGAGTCAGTCTAGACTGTATTAATGCTACAATGTCCTTATGGATATAAACACTATTTTAATATTTTATTGTATATTATATTATATTAAAGTATAGACTAATAACAAGAATGTTAATAAGATTGCTTTTATAATTTCCATGTATGGTGAAATTGTATTGACTAACATTCTTCAATATGGAAACAAAGCAATACAAAGCATTGTTACAAAACTAGAGCATGGATGTGTTGTGAATGAGGAAAGGGAAATACAAAGTTTAACTTGAATCTGATAACACATTGCAGCATGACAAAAGCCATTGAAAAGTCAATTTAAAGTGCTGCAACTGTTGACTTAAAGGGGTTGTCCGGGATAAACTATGAATTAACCCTTAAACTAAACCCCCCCCCCCTCCTACCTAACTTGTAATTTACTAATACTAAAAAAATATGTATAATTACCCATATCCCTGGGGTGGTCATGTGACTGCCTCAGGGACACTTTCTGATAATCCGGTGATGTTCTGTTTCACCACTATGGTGACGTCACCAGTACTCCTTCATCAATACTTACGTGTCTTCCTGTGTCCAGCAACAGCTCCTCCTCTCTTGAAGTGCTTGCGCAGTCAGGAAGTGACTGCAAGACATACACAGTAGAGATGGCACTCCGTCTATACTGTGCAGGCCTCACAGCTACTTCCAGTCTGTGCACAGCGTCTCCAGCCTGCACACAGTGAAGGAGAAAGGAGGAGCCGTCTCCCATATAGGAAGCTAGGTAAGTATGATGCAATGAGGCGGGGGGTGGGCTTAGTTAGTTACTTGAGAACGGCTAGCAGTGGACGGGATAGCTTAGCATAGCTTAGCTAGGGAGGCAGCGAGGGGGGTGTAACGGAGTGACAGGGAGGTAGTGTGGAAGGTACACAGGAAAATACACAGCAGGAAGCAAACACCATGTAAACAAATGCAGAAGATGCCAGGAGCTCCCAGAGACACCCAGAAATCACTCAAAAAACTGCTAAAAGTATGAGTGTACTTTTAACCCATTAATAGCTCTAACAGACCTAGATTTTTTTTGCCAGGAAAACCCCTTAAACTCTGCAAATGACAAGCTACACTTTGTGACATCTGTGATCTACTGACAGATACCTCTGTCGGGGCATTTTGCTGATAACAAAGGACTGAACATGAAAAATTCAACACCTAATCCTACTTTCCACTATCATTATCTTTTGCGGTAGAATAAGGACAATCCCAAACAAAACCGATAGATGGCAGGACCTAACAAAATGTATGGGTTCAGCTTATGTTTAACTAATCTGTATTGGCATCTTTAGGCCAGGGCCCCATATAAGGTAAACACTGTAATTTGGTTTTACAGTACCTGCAAAGTGGATGGGATTCTGGCTAATGCCATTCACACATTGCACAAAAATATCCGCAGCAGAAATGCTGTGATTTCAAAAACCGTTGTGTATTTGTAAATCACAGCATGTTAATTATACCTATGGAAATGCTGGCTTCTTCCATATAAGTATAATACGTATAGAAATTCCACAGAGGAAAACTCTGCAGACTTTCTGTGAAAAGCACTGCAGAAAAAAATGTGATGCGTTTCCATTGCAGTCTTTTCCGCAGCACAGTTTGGCTGCGTCTCGCTGCGTGGAGCCTTAACCATTGTATTATAATAGAATCAATGATTGCTTCACTGCAAGTCTAAGGAACCTTTGGCCTTCACCCCTAATGCTTCACAGGGGAATACGTTTTATGCTTTATTAAGATCCTAGTTCACAACCTCTTAGAACAGTGTCAGGGCATGCAGTAAGAACAAAAGAACTCAGCTAGCAGTAAAGTATGTAGAGAATGCAATGTTGAAATGACTGTAATGACTGGTCGCATACTAAAAATAGAAGTAGGGAGGCAAGGTCATATAAGATAAACCAGAGTTGGATTCAGAAGTGAGGACCAGAATAAAGTCAAAAGAGAAAACCAGGAATTAAAACCAAAAGGCAGTGCTTAAGCAAATAACAGGATTGAAAGCAAACGAGGAATATGATCAATAAATGGAGTGAATCTTTTAGCAGATGAACCTGGAATACGATAGTGTGGCAGGACACTGAAGCTCAGGGAACGAATACCAGCATAATAAAACACTGGCTATGATGATGTCATCAGGTCACCTATAACCAGACAACAGTACTTAGAGGCAGAACTTGTGCTTGGGCATAGTGAACTGAATGGCACGAGGCATGCCAATATCATCTAGAATGACCACTATCCATATTACTTTTTTTTATGGAAAAGAAAAGAAAAATAAAGAGCAACAAAATGGATGGATATCATCATGTAACGGACTTGTCACTAAGGACCCAGTACTTTGTATGGGATGGACATAGAGCTGCAGGGAATGAGGAACAGTAGCAGCTGTAATACAATGATGTGGCAGGAAGTGTGTCTCTGACTACTTCAGACTTTCATTAGGGTCAGTCACTTTAGGCACTGCAAAAATGAAAAATGGCCCATAATAATTTTCCAAATTTCAATTCAAAGACAATGTCGGATTAGTTGGATAGGAATACATATAGGCATACATAGACAAATTTGGAGTATTTAATTATATGAGCATAAATAGGAGCATAACACACTGTGGCCTTATTACATTTTGCTTGGGGATAAACTAGGGCACAGACACAGGCTGATTTTCACTTTAAAAGCCCCATATGAGGGTATAAACATTGCACAGGGATTCCTGAGTTCAACTTCCCTGGGTAGTTTCTAATAGCAGCCAGTAACAGCTTGCAGATGGTATTAATATAGAAGGGAATGAATCAATAAACAGAAATAGAGTTTTACAAATCTGAAGTCAGGGCTGGCATACTTCATACATTATAATTCATGGATCTACTGTAAGTCAGGACAAGCAACACTCCAAATGTAGAGTTAATAATACAGTAGTCAGGGTCAAATCACCAAAACTGTGACACCTTCTTAAATGAAAAGAAACCATGATGCTGGGTAATAAATCTGGTAGATAATATGGGTTTCCACATAAAGTTTTTTTTGTTGTTTCTGAATCCAAAACCATATATGGATATATTTCCTACCCCTTTGTGATTTAACTAACTAACTAACTGACTGACTGACTAACTAAATATTATAAATATTCCCCATAGTTTATAGAGCATCAACCAGCATTACATTATATTAACACTATCATCATCATATATTTAGTTATATTCCACGTATGAATTCACTCCTAGCAAAAGTAATACAACGGGACAAATTAATGAAGGATTATGTGACAGTTATTTCGGCATAAAAAGTTGCAAAGTTTGATGCATGTCATATTTCGAAAAAAAAAAATATGACTCACTACAAAAGTGGACACGTCTTAGCAGAAGGGGCCACCCTCAGTCCAACATATTTACTATAGTTTATTCCAAAAATATTCTAGTGTAAATCTATGCCATCCCATAGCTGGAGTAGATTTGCCTTACTAGACGGCTAATAGATATGCCAAATTTATTTAAAGTCAAGTCTGTCTTTATAGATTTGACACCTCTTACTCCAGTGTAGGTCTAGTTGAGACTCGTGTATGAACAGTCAATCTTAATATATTCCCCACCACCCCTACCACTTATGTTTTACCTAGGGCAGAGCATGAGAGGGGGTACCATTTCAAGAATGGAGCCATAAGTTTTCACAAAGCGAATGGAGAAGGGCCATGGACATTGCTTTCATTTGTTTAGAAGTTACGGAGATATTTAGGCAGTCAGCTTTGGCTAGTGAAGAGAAAGATGCAAGCTTTACTTTTAGGAACTAACAGGGTTATCTACCTATGAGATTACCTTGACAGCCGAAAGCCTATTGAATGCTCCCAGGCTTGTCATTGCTATAGTTCTATGGCAGCGTGTAATAGAAGTGAATGGATTTTACTATACACTGCAATACATTAGTATACAGTGTAAAGTATGAGCGATCAGACCCCCTTAATGTTCAATGTCCCTAGGGAGTCTGAATATAAAAGTAAAAGAAAAAAAAAGTTTTTAAAAGATCACATCTAAAAATAAATCACCAATAATAAACATAAACACTTTAGTTATCCGCACCCTGAAAAATGCCCAAACTATTACAGTAAAATATAATCTTAACACAAATGGTATCAATAAAAACCTACATCTTGTCCCGCATAAAAAGACGCCAGCTCCATACTTGTAAATATGAAAAAGTTACAGATGTCAGAACATGGCAACATGAACATTTTTTTTTCTATTTTGCAAAGTTTTTCATTTTTTGAAAGGTATCAAAACATTACAAATACTATATAAATGTGGTATCATGTCGTTTTTACCACATAGTGAATGCCGTAAAAATTAAACCTATATGAAACTAGCGCAAATGCGTTTTTTTTCCAGTTCAACATCATTCTTTAATTTTTTTTCCAGTACTTTATAAAAGATATCGAATGGTGCCATTACAAAGAACAATTTGTCCCGCAAACAGTAAGATATCATGTGACTCAGAAATCAAAAAGTTGCTGTTCTTGGAAGGTGAGGAGGATAAAGCAGATATAAAAACTGTCTCAAACTTTAAGGGATTAAAGTCCGTGGCAGCACATCTGTCCTTGGTGTAATCTCATATATGTGATCATTTGGAAAAAGCTAAAAACATTAAAAAATAATAATGCAATTTGTAAACATATGGAACTAAAAACGCAAGAAAAATTGTTAGTTTGCCTTGACAGGATAAAAACAAATTGGTTTAGGTCTTAAAAAAAAAAAAAAATGATGTAGAAATTGACAAGGTGACGATTACGGTATCTAGTTACATTTCATTTAGAAACCCCCAGCAGTCTGGATAGCATATCCTCAAATAAAACTTATAAAGCACAAATATTCTCTGATTATTTCTCACTCTGAGACCAAATGTCCTCTTGGAACTAACAAAAGATGACTTAATGTGTCTTAAGAATGACAATACACCTCCTGGCCTTACATTTTTGTATTTGTGTTATTGCGACTGTTGTCCTAGAACATATTGAGTTAGACTTAGGCCACTGCCATCACTGAAGAAGAGAAATCTTTTGTAATATCATTATGTTTATTATACAATGAAATGGGCAAATGGTCATGTTTTACTTAATGTAAATTTATCTGCCTATTTATCTACCTATTGATTTTGCTTGCTTGGTTTCAAGCTTGACCCTTTGAAGCCTGAGGCTAGTCCATGTAATATATATACAGTGGGGAAAAAAAGTATTTAGTCAGCCAGCAATTGTGCAAGTTCTCCCACTTAAAAAAGATGATGAGAGGCCTGTAATTGTCATCACAGGTAGACCTCAACTATGAGAGACAAAATGAGAAAACATATCTAGAAAATCACATTGTCTGATTTTTTTAAGAATTTATTTGCAAATTATGGTGGAAAATAAGTATTTGGTCACCTACAAACAAGCAAGATTTCTGGCTCTCACAGACCTGTAACTTCTTCTTTAAGAGGCTCCTCTGTCCTCCACTCATTACCTGTAGTAATGGCACCTATTTGACATTGTTATCAGTATGAAAGACACCTGTCCACAACCTCAAACAGTCACACTCCAAACTCCACTATGGTGAAGACCAAAGAGCTGTAGAAGGACACCAGAAACAAAATTGTAGACCTGCATCAGGCTGGGAAGACTGAATCTGCAATAGGCAAGCAGTTTGGTATGAAGAAATCAACTGTGGGAGCAATAATTAGAAAATGGAAGACATACAAGACCACTGATAATCTCCCTCTATCAGGGGCTCCACGCAAGATCTCACCCCGAGGGGTCAAAATGATCGCAAGAATGGTGAGCAAAAATCCCAGAACCACACAGGGGGACCTAGTGAATGACCTGCAGAAAGCTGGAAATAACGTAACAAAGACAACAGTCAGTAACACACTACGCCACCAGGGACTCAGATCCTGCAGTGCCAGACGTGTCCCCCTGCTTAAGCCAGTACATATCCAGGCCCATCTGAAGTTTGCTAGAGAGCATTTGGATGTTCCAGAAGAGTATTGGGAGAATGTCATATGGTCAGATAAAACCAAAGTAGAACTGTTTAGTAGAAATACAACTCATCGTGTTTGGAGGAGAGTGAATGCTGAGTTGCATCCAAAGAATACCATACCTACTGTGAAGCATGGGGGTGGCAACATCTTGCTTTGGGGATGTTTCTCTGCAAAAGGACCAGGGGGACTGATCCGTATACATGAAAGAATGAATGGGGCCATGTATCGTGAGATTTTGAGTGCAAACCTCTTTCCATCAGCAAAGGCATTGAAGATGAAATGTGACTGGGTTTTTCAGCATGACATTGATCCCAAGCACACTGCCTGGGCAACGAAGGAGTGGCTTCGTAAGAAGCATTTCAAGGTCCTGTAGTGGCCTAGCCAGTCTCCAGATCTCAACCCCATAGAAAATCTTTGGAGGGAGTTGAAAGTCCGTGTTGCCCAGCGACAGCCCCAAAACATCACTGCTGTAGAGGAGATCTGCATGGAGGAATGGGCCAACATACCAGCAACAGTGTGTGCCAACCTTGTGAAGACTTACAGAAAACGTTTGACCTCTGTCATTGCCAACAAAGGATATATAACAAAGTACTGAGATGAACTTTTGTTATTGACCAAATACTTATTTTCCACCATAATTTGCAAATAAATTCTTTAAAAAATCAAACAATGTGATTTTCTGGATTTGTTTTCTCATTTTGTCTCTCATAGTTGAGGTCTACCTATGATGACAATTACAGGCCGGCCTCATCTTTTTAAGTGGGAGAACTTGCACAATTGGTAGTTGACTAAATCCTTTTTTTCCCCACTGTACAGTCATGGCCAAAAGTTTTGAGAATGATACAAATATTAATTTTTACAAAGTCTACTGCTTCAGTTTTTCTAATGGCAATTTGCATATACTCCAGAATGTTATAAAGAGTGATCAGCTTAACAGCAATTACTTGCAAAGTCAATATTTGCCTAGAAAATGAACTTTATCCCCCAAAACACATTTCAACATCATTGCAGCCCTGCCTTAAAAGGACCACCTAACATCGTTTCAGTGATTGCTCCATTAACACAGGTGTGGGTGTTGATGAGGACAGGGCTGGAGATCAATCTGTCATGATTAAGTAAGAATGACACCACTGGACACTTTAAAAGGAGGCTGGTGCTTGCCATCATTGTTTCTCTTCTGTTAACCATGGTTATCTCTAAAGAAACACGTGCAGTCATCATTGCACTGCACAAAAATGGCCTAACTGGGAAGAGTATTGCAGCTAGAAAGATTGCACCTCAGTCAACAATCTATCGCATCATCAAGAACTTCAAGGAGAGAGGTTCCATTGGTGCCAAAAAGGCTCCAGGGCGCCCAAGAAAGACCAGCAAGCGGCAGGACCGTCTCTTAAAAGTGTTTCAGCTGCGGGATCGGGCTACCAGCAGTGCAGAGCTTGCTGAGGAATGGCAGCAGGCAGGTGTGAGTGCATCTGCACGCACTGTGAGGCGGAGACTCTTGGAGCAAGGCCTGGTCTCAAGGAGGGCAGCAAAGAAGCCACTTCTCTCCAGAAAAAACATCAGGGACAGACTGATATTCTGCAAAAGGTACAGGGAGTGGACTGCTGAGGACTGGGGTAAAGTCATTTTCTCTGATGAATCCCCTTTTCGATTGTTTGGAACATCTGGAAAACAGCTTATTCGGAGAAGAAGAGGTGAGCGCTACCACCAGTCTTGTCTCATGCCAACTGTAAAGCATCCTGAAACCATTCATGTGTGGGGTTGCTTCTCAGCCAAGGGAATCGGCTCTCTCACAGTCTTGCCTAAAAACACAGCCATGAATAAAGAATGGTACCAGAATGTCCTCCAAGAGCAACTTCTCCCAACCGTCCAAGAGCAGTTTGGAGCTCAACAATGCCTTTTCCAGCATGATGGAGCACCTTGCCATAAAGCAAAGGTGATAACTAAATGGCTCAGGGAACAAAACATAGAGATTTTGGGTCCATGGCCTGGAAACTCCCCAGATCTTAATCCCATTGAGAACTTGTGGTCAATCATCAAGAGACGGGTGGACAAACAAAAACCAACAAATTCAGACAAAATTAAAGCATTGATTCTGCAAGAATGGACTGCTATCAGTCAGGATTTGGTCCAGAAGTTGATTGAGAGCATGCCAGGGAGAATTGCAGAGGTCCTGAATAAGAAGGGTCAACACTGCAAATATTGACTTGCTGCATTAACTCATTCTAACTGTCAATATAAGCTTCTGTTACTCATAATATGAATGCAATTCTATTTCTGTATGTGATAAAAACATCTGACAAACACACATAAAAACCAGAGGGCAGCAGATCATGTGAAAATAGAATATTTGTGTCATTCTCAAAACTTTTGGCCATGACTGTATATATCGGTGTGTGTGTGTATATGCGAAACTGATATCTCTTTTTCATAGGAATAAACACATTAGGGGAGATTTACTAAACAAAATGTGATAGAATTCTAGAGTAATTTATGCCAAAAAAAACTGTATGTCATGTCTTGTGCCACATTTTAAGGGTTTTAGACAACATTCTGACTAGGAAAAGAGGTGTTACTAAACATGACGTGAACATGGCCTAAGTGGTGTAAACTAAGCCAACTAAGAGGAGTTGTTAAAGTTAGCCTGTCAGCATTAAATTCTTTAAAAAGCTAATGAAAGTATCTTATTCTATAGTTTCCAATTTTTCCATGCCTTTGTTTAGCTTTGAAACCCCATTTTCATGAAAATCACATTTTCTTTCCCATGCAAATAAGGGGGAAAGTGTTTTGTCCAGGAGTCTAGAGCTGACACCAAAGCCCAGGTAAGCTAAAATATGTCTCCAAATCACTTCTTCCTCATTTGCATATGAATAATACAGAGATTAAATGAAAATTTGGCTCCAACAAAGTCATATTTGGGAATTGTAGAATCATCTCTACAAGGTACTGTGATTAGGTTTATATCAAATTTACTGCTGACAGACTCCCTTTAAATTAGGCTAGACAGTCTAATTATATGACAGATTTATCAACCAGCATCAGACACTATGAAATTCACCATAAATACGGTGAATTTTAAGATTATATAGACTAAGGCCTCATGCACACAACAGTTGACAAAAAAACGGCTGTTAAAAACGGATGAAAATGTCAGTTTTTAATATCTGTGTTCCATCTGTATGTCAGATACATTTTTTTTTATCCGTTTTCTGCCCATGTGTCATCTTTTAACATTAGTTCTGCATCAGTTTGTCATCTGTTTTTAACTGTCAATTTAAAAAAAATGGATGAACTTCATTGGTATTATTTTTTTTATTCAACTCACTCCATTTTTTATGTCAGTGAAGTGTATACATTAGCCAAAAATATTATTAAAAAATGTTATTAACAGATATTAATCATGTCATACATGTGTATGTACCCAATATCTCTCATTAAATGTCCATTTTTCAATAGCGTGAAAAACTGTGCTGGTTGTTGACCGTGATTGAATGGCCCGGCTGCTGCACAGGCAGCACACAGATGTTATCTGTGTGCTGCCCAAGCAACGGCCGTGCTTTTGTGGACCCATTCAATTGAATGAATAGGGGCTGCAGAATCACGGCCGCAAAAACAAGACAGGAATAGGACCTGTCTTGAGTTTTGCAGCCCAGACTGTTGGCCCGCGCATGGAACCGTATAATATATGGTCGTGTGCGTGGGCCGACAGAAATAAATAGGTCAGTGTGCTATCCGGGGAAAAAACTAATAGCACAGTGAAGTAGCACATGGTCATCTGCAAGGGGCCTAAGAATAGTCTATTAAATCTGACTCACTATTCTTGTTTCTGCAAATTTGAAAAAAATGTAAAACGTTTCTTACTGAATAAAGCTGCATGTAACACTGCTGTTATTCAGTTATTCTAGTAAGGCTACATTCAAACTACTGGTTAAGTAATGTTCCATTTGTATCTGACAACCAAGACAGTAACCTAGCCTAGCCCAATTGGTAGATAGTCATCTCTATTTTACAGCATACAAGAGTGTTCATTTACAGCAGGTAATGCATAGTCTAACTATAGAAGGAACCTAGTGGACTGGATTTATACTAATGAAGGCTAAAAGCATCCTGAGATCATTCCATTACCTACAACTAATGCTAAAACTTTTTACCCTTTTCTCCCTTCGAGAGCAAGGCGTAGTTATGAGTGATGCTTTCTGTTACATCTTTTAGCAATAAAATAATGAGAAATTTCATTTTGAATCAAAAACCACAAGACCCCATGCACACAACAGAGTGTGCATCTGATGTGGGGTCAAGTTTGCAGCGAAATGCACTTGCATATTTCTCTAGATCACCAGGGTGGTCATGTGACCACCCCAGGCACTTTTTCAGATTTTCCTGTGACGTTCCGTTTCCCCGTTTCTGAAAACGGAACGCCACAAATACGAACCCTCCCCCACCTCTTCATACTTACCTGTCTTCCTGTCTGGATCTTCTGGGCATGAATATCACTTCTTTCTGGGGGGATCGGCTTCTCCTCTACTCGAAGTCTGCCCACCACCCACGCCTGCGCAATAGAGCTCTTTTGTGCAGGCATCGGTAGATGTCAAGACGAGAAGGAGCTGGCCCCACAGAAGGAAGTGATCTCCCATGCCCAGGAGATCTGGACAGGAAGACAGGTAAGTATGATAGGTTGGGGGGTACATTAAGTTAGTCAGTTGGGAAGGGCTAGTAGTGGGCAGACTAGCTAGGGAAACAGGGAGGGGGTGTGAGAGAGGGAGGAGGAGGGAGTGAGAGTGGGAGCTAGTGTGAGTCAGCTCTTAGTGAAGTGCAATGCATCATGGTAGTTGTAGGAAAAAAGAATAGGAAGCTACCTGTAAACAAATTCAGAGGATGCCAGGAGCTCCCAGAGAAACACAGAAATTAATAGCACTAACTGACCTTAAAAAAAAGTGTTTTTGCCAGGAAAACCAATTGAGGATAAGGCCCCACGTGGCGTCCCGCAGCAAAAAGTACTGCGGGAAAAACCATGGCGGGAACGCATCCGTAGGTATAATTGACATGCTGCATGTACACAGTGCGGTTTTTACCGCAAAGTGGGCATGTGATTCGCTAGAATCCCATCCATTTGCTCTGACTTTAAAACGCCACGTGGGGCCACGGTCTTAAGAAGGATTGTATTTATTACAAAGCTACAAGCCTGAGTAAGAGGTAATAGCAGCCTGTGGGAGCCTTACACTTTAGTATAAGCAGTGGTTGGCAGTAACCCTTCCAAATGGCAGCTAGGAGTTGAGTCATTTTACGTACACATGATGACTTAAGTTTTTTCTTTATTCATTTTTGTTCTGAAGCTTTGCTGCTGGTACTACCACACGAGGCAATAGTCTGATGTTTCTCACTCCCTTACATGTCTTAAATTGAGGTTTTTAATTGGCAATAATTAGATTAGTGCCTTTTCCTCTTTCCATAGATTTCTATTTTACTTTATCTCTCCCCATTTTTCCAGTACGGATTTTTGCAGGAGATAATTGCCTTTATGCTTAAATGCTCTTTTAACAGAGGTGCAGAGGAGGTCACCACAGCTGCTGGGCTCCATAGCATTGACAATGTCTGATACCATGGTGGTGATCAGTCTTACCAGCACATTTGACTAAGAAGGATATGAAGTATCCATACACTGAACTGTGGGTTGCTATTGTACTGTAAAGATTGCTTTCATGTTAGCTGAAGGGAAGGATGTTAGAAATTGATGATGGTGATTGATAATGAAGTTGTTATCAAACCTTCTGTAAAGTCTCTTGTAGTCAACAACTTAATAGTATTATGTAACCCCTTCCTGCATTTTAATGTAATAGAATAGTTCCCCCACCTTGACCTACTCAAACTGTCCATAAAATTGTCAATCTGTTGAAGAAAACACAAGTGGTTACAGGGCTATAATACCCACAATGCCATATTTTACATTAAATTTATTTTATTTAGGAAAAACTATGTGTAATAAATTAATCCATAAATATCTGGTATTACCGTGTACATGTAATATAAAGTTTATACCCGTTTTAATTTTTTGCTTTTCTCCTACAAAAAAATGGTAAAGTATACATAATCTCAAAATTTTGAGATTGAAAAAAAAAATGCTTGGCCCTTAAGACTAAACTTGGGAAAGGTAGAAATCTATTCACCATATTAAATTGTAAATGCTCGTTTTGGCTAAAAGAAAGTAGCGATCCAAAAAAAGTCCAACCAATGCAATCTACCATTATTCATATTTGATTTCCAGATTTTCACCCAAGTGTTCACTGTCTGGAAATTCTGGTCAGTCTGTTCCATCATACAATAATTTTGCCTAATTTCCAAGACAACATAACTCTAATCTCTGGAGATCTCTCTAGGAGAAAAGACAATATAAAGGAACACCTAGAAGTACAGTACTGAGTGGAGATTCCAAAACCTTGACTCTATAATATAGCAATTTAATGTTAATTTAGCAAATACACATCCTTAATAAGTATCTAAAACTGACCCATATGCAACTAACATTACTTTACAGAAAGACTTTAGTACAGTATTGTAACAAGGTAACATGAGAGAGCAAGTGAAGCAGCTCATTGAGGGTAAAATATGTATAATACTTCTGATTATGTACATAAGAAGTAAAACACACCAATCAGACGGAGTCTATAATCAGCCAATCAGACATTTTCTATAATCAGACAGTCGGATATTTTATTTAATCAGCCAATCAAATATTTTCTAGTGAAGAATAGTCTGAATACCATCATAAATTCCAATGAACCAAATCCATTTTTAAAATTTTTGTCAAGAACAACGCAAAACTTTAAACTATATTCACGTTTTTTATATATATTTCTTCCACACTTGCCTACTCTTGTCCCATTAACTTTTCATCTCACTTTCAAAAATATTCATGTAAATTTAGTCTCAATGAAACCAATTACATTTTTGTAAACCTCAAATAGAAAGTCCTACAGAAGATAATCGGGACCAATTCTTAGATCAAGTCATCCATATTAACATCTGGTTATTCTGTTACAACAGCAATCCTGATTCTCTAAGATTATGCATTTTATCAAATGCTGAACTTTAAATTCCTACCGCTATGTATACATCAATATGTACGGTATATACTATGTTCAAGTGGGAATGTGCCAAAGTACAACTGTGATGATATGTAAGTACAATTGTAAATGTGCATTCCCAGAGCAGGTCATTAAATGTGGCCTCGCTGTTTTCAGGTGTAATCCTTTCCTCCTATATGTGAAGTCTGACTTAATTCATGTATGTATTTTATTTTGTGTTTGTATATACCACCATATAACTTTACTATCATCACTCATATCATATCCGTAACATAACATATCATATCTTCCAAATATGCATGTTCATGTATGGCGTGAAATCTGAAATGCTTATATGGTGTATATAAGCACTTCACCATAAACTCAATATAAATATAACTCTCTACTATTGATCCTCAGTAAATGTTTATTGCCATCATATTACACTGTATTACATTGCAGTGTTTTACTATATGCCACAAGATGCTTGTTAAGAGCTTATTACATAATTCAGTTTTTACTATTGCAGTTTTGTGGATTACATTTATTGTCTAGAAGTAGCACTTTATAAACACTTATTGTCTGGCTACAAACTGATGTGACACATTTCTCAAGGAGACCAGAAGGGCATCAAGATTAAGGTGAATGTCAGCTACAAGAACACCTTAGTGGCTGTGATCTGAATGAATAGGCGATGCAACCAGCATGGGCAGGGAAACCTCTCGAAGATAGAAAATGATGGATGAGAAACAACACGAGCTGAAATTTTGTGATAAGCAATAATTATAACCTTAATAGGGTTCTTGGCTTCAGAATATAAGCTGTATTCCCTGATCAAACGGCAATGAATTTATCTTGAGACAAACACAGTTAATATTCTTGTTTCATGAATTGTTAAAGTAATGAAAGGATCCGACTCCTTCACTTTGTATACATTGTTACTATATATGAGAATGACAACAATTAATACATAATTCTTAATGAGGACAACACATGACAAGTATCCATTTACCCAACATATGGATTGGAGCTCAGGAACTCTGTACATGCTTTTATAAGGAAATCTCAGCATTGAAATAGTCCAATCATTATCTTTCATTATATTACAGGAACGCACATTAATATTGTCACTTTGTGTATTTCAATTTCATGTCTATTTTCTATGCTATTCACTGTTTAATAAAAACCAGTATAAACTGTATACCTCACCCTTACCATATACTAAAACACTGTGCACTGACTCCATCTACAGGTCATTATCATAGTGGCACGTGTTTTACTTTATATAAGGCTCAAGCATCAGTGTTTCATTAGCTATTTAAAAAAACCCATGTTTCTAAGAACATTAACCTTGCTAGATAGATAGATAGATAGATAGACAGACAGACAGACAGACAGACAGACAACAGATAGATAGATAGATAGATAGATAGATAGATAGATAGATAGGCAAATATCGCAAATAGGCAGATAGATAAAAATAACTTTTTTCATTCAAACTGAAGTCACTAATATTCTATCAAGCAAACCAGCAAGAATATCAATCATAGTTATATAATATATGTTAGAAAACACAACAGACTAACAACCAAAAAAGAACTAGGTGCAATTAACAATAGGGGATAAAGGGCAATGGGAGGGGGTAAAGGGTATTAAAAACTACCAAACCAAATCCTACTATGTCTAGTGTAGCCTATCCCTAGATTTATAAACTTGCATTCTTATCTCTGACCCTGTCTTAGTTTCTTGAGACAAACATGTGTTAAATAAAATATGCTGAAGGCCTGTAGCAGTGATAGTGTTCGCTAGTACTTTCCTCAAGCAATGAACAAATTAAATCCAAACTCATCACCCAGCTTTCTTATCCTGACACCTCCATTGCAATTCACTATATCCAGGCCTCTTTGCTACCACTAATACTTAGCCTTATAAAGAGAAATAAGAAGGAGAAGAAAAAGCTCAAGCAACATTTTTCGGAAAACTTTCATTACTATGTATATAGAACACCAAGAGGGATATAGCTGTATTGAGTGCAATGACCTGTTCAGGACTGGCTTTGATAATGCTGCATTCATGTCATAGACAAATGACAATTAGAAACCTAAAATATAATACTGTTCCTATTATAAACAGCATATGCAGTGTGAAATATATATGGTAAACTCTCCAAGAAAGCAAAGTGATATGTGTAAGGGAGGATAAAATGGTGTAGTGTAGAACAGTAATATGTTATGGCATAGGACTGATTTGGTCTGCTGAAGGATTTATGTATTAAGCTCTAGGAACATGCACAGTGTAAAATGCAGTAACAAAGTGGCTTCTTCTGCGGCCATGTCTTATAACAGGCAGCAAGGCATGACAGCGAAGGCTACTTACCTTATTCCAGTCATTATATGTAAAATAATTGTCCAGGCCCAAAGACAATCAATGAAGATGTTTTCTCTTCTCATAATGAATGACTGGATCTGTGGATGAACACATTACAGTCAATGGAAGAACAGAAAGTTTCATCTCCACTTTGAACATTTTAGAACAGTATACATAAGAGACATAATGAACAGGTACTCATTAAGACTACCAGTATATATATATAATATATATATATATATAAATGTTAGACACCACAAACAAATGTAGAAACAGTACTTACAAATACTGCTCACAATGTATTCTCAAAAAAATGTGTCAGTGCACCCCCAACCAGAAATGTTGATGAAGTGAGTCAGCTATGGATGTTCTTCAAAGACATGAGGCTACAACTTCACCTCAATGCGGTTTTAGAAATACATTCATACTTGCCAGTTGAAGGTATACGGACAGCAGCTCTCATGTCAAACTCACTTGATCTCTAAAGCTGCACTTTAATCTCATTATTTTAATATCCCATCTGTTACATGTAAGTTTCATGCTTTGACACATGACCTTATTAATATGTGACACAATGTATCTAGAATAACACAAACAGGTGCATTCTGCTCCAATAATAGCCCCATAGCCTTCAGGAGAGCGTCTCCTGACAGATTGGGGAGGGAGGAGAAGAAGGGGGGTTGAGGGTCTTCTCACACTAAACTCCCCTATATTCACAACACAAACTCGAGCAGGTTAAAGTTTTCATATAGTGGCTGGATAGCTATTTCAGACAATGCAATTCACAGTTATCTAGGTGAAAGTTGTATTTGATAGACAGCCATTCACAGGTTCAGTCTGTAATAACCAAGTCATATTCACACCCCTGTGAACCTTCATTTTAAGGATGATAGCTCGAACTGTGCCTTACAGAAAAAAAAAAAAGGAAACCTAATAATCCCCCCCCCCCCAACACTTCAGTGCTTGAAATCAATGGAAACACAGTTAGATGCATTGCTCCTATGTAAACACTGTGTTAAAACAGACGTGAATGGCAAAGTGCTTATGAATAAAAGAAGCCTCCATTGTGACTGTGACAGCACATGCTGGAGGAGCTGGATGTAAACGTGCATGAGGTTTAATCATGTAAGATGTAGATTAAATGTATACATTAAACCACACTGCATACACTTCTTCAATGTAGCATGCATTGGAAGACACAGACCTACAATGCAACTATCCCTCTCTTCTTAGAACATTGGATTTCTTAGACATAAATACCACAGCATCAACCGTAAGAAACCCTTACCTTAAATCTCCTTCTAAGATGTTCTATTAGAATAAAATACACTCATTGTCTTATGTGACATGGACTTGTAGATTAGAAAATCCACATCAAGTTCCTAGCCAAATGCATTTGTATTGTTCTCCTCCCTCTATATCCCACAGACTTGTTTAGTCAAGCTCTGATAGAAAATAACATACAAGTCATCTCCAAAACTGTTCATCGATCGCTGCAGAAGAGAGGAAAATGGTTACAGTGTAGCATTTTGCAAAGAAAAAAAAATCTCCTTCTCATCCCTATAGGATCCTAAGTGATGACATTTAGGAAATAGAAGAGTCCTTACCTATGACACCTCTGATCTGAAGTGGGGGGAAAAGAAAGGAGGTCGCTCGGAAAATCCAGTCTTGTGAAAGTGACTTGAGATCCAGGGAAAAGCAGAGAGAGAGAGAGCGTGCTAGAGGCTGATGCTGGGAGTTGTGCACGGCCCTGCCTCTCACTCATCCAGCAGCAGCAGCAGAAGCAGCAGCATCAGCAGCGCATCGCTGCTCCCTCCTCGAGATGCAACCCCCCCAAATTCCTTCCCAGTTTGGAGATCACAGCTACAACAATGCTTCTTTTTTTTTTTCTTTATTCTTTTATTTCCAAGACAGTCCCGGGGTAAACCGGATGTGAAATAAGCTGTGACTTCATGCCAGAGAGATTTTATTTTAGAAAGGAAGGTGGTACCAATCTCTCATCTATAGACCAATCCGCCCATTTTTTATATGCAACACAATTTAACTTGCACTGCTCTCGCCCTTAATCCCTTCCCCTGGATGCTGGATCAAATCCTTTGGCAATCTGCAGCATTTTATTGTGATGCAATTTGCAAGGCAAAGCTTGTTTGGGGAGGGGTGGTGGTGAGGGGTCGGATCATTTGATCTAACATTTGATTACTGTGCTTGCTTAGTGGATACATGGTGACAGAGGAGGTTAAACACTTCGAAAAGATTCGAAGACCAACACTGCAAAAGTATTCAGTCAAGGCATATTTATATTCATGCACCACTGTGCTATATGCCTACTGATAGCCTGTTACTACCATCCTCAAGTTATCTTGGGCTTTAGTTTTCATTTAAGACAATTTTCTTTATTCTCAGCTCTATATTACATATTTGATACAGCAGTTAAAAATAATGACAAAAAAGTTATATAAAACTTTAAGATCATGTACATTCACTGTCAAACAAAAATATAAACCAGTGTAATGAACATGTATTCCAAGCTAAAACTAAGGGAAGTGCCTAAATAGTGCTGGCTCAAAATTGCTCAAGTAGCAGTTACTCTAAATATATCATACTGAAAGTTTGTAGCAAAGACCACATTAGATGTAAATAGTCTTTAGGAAAGTTTTCGGGACAAAAGTCAAAATTAACAAGACACACTCCATATATATAATCTATATATATAATCTATTTAAAAATAGATTAACAGTAAGTAGAATATTTGGTTATTTTACAAAATTACTTTGCAACATTTTTAGCTGTGCAGTGATGGTTTAATGCTCTGCTTGTCAAAAATTCTTCCTCCTTGCCTGGACTGCTAGCCAGTTTGTGAATATCAATACTGTTCTATGGCCCTGATGAAGTCCTGAGAATAAAAAATGTTGGTTAGAAGATATACCGCTAACTTATAGGGAAATCCGTTTTATGTTAATGTTTTAGTAAAGAAGATCCTAATTCATAAGCATAGTTTCTTCTTATTCATTTAGAGGCATTGTGGCTAATACCATTAAGGAAAGGATCTGAAATGAGGAGTGTGCCAACAGTAGCTTTGCATTTCTAGCTTCTTGTGACAAGAGGACATATGCCAGAGGGAGATTTCCCTCGGCATGTACAGTACTAGCAGAAGAAAAAAGCAAGGGGTTAACATAAAGTTGTAACAGTGTAGTAGAGCATCATTGAGGCTAGGTTGCGCCTTGTATCTGTCCGCTGCCAATCCGTATAAGAAAATAACAGATTGGTCAAAAAATGGATTCAAACACTTACACAGTGTATACCATAGTCTGTCTTTTTTGACGAATATGTCAATGTCAACTGTCCGTTTTTGTGTCCATTTTTGACAATTCCATTTTATTTTTCCCCTTCTTCATTCTGAGCATGCACAGAGAAGAATGAAGAGGAAACAACAGATTGCAAAATGGACACAAACTTCCGTTGGTAATCTGTTTTGTGTCTACCTACCATAGACCTCAATGTTAAAAAACAGATTTGTTGCTGTCCATCATGTTTTCTTATTTTCTGGACAGGAAAAAAGTCCTGCAAGTTTGACTTTAGAGTTATAAAGATTTATGAATATGAAATCTTTTCATTAGATTGCATTAATCAACCTTATTGAACTTCAAATTTTATCCCATTACTCCCCTATAACTATTCTTGCTGGCAATTTTATTTAGGCTGCTGTATGGTAGAATAACATAACCTCAAAAAAGTTAAGACGCTGTGTAAAATGTAAAGAAAACAAAAATACAATGATTTGAAACTCTTATATAACCATATTTTATTCACAATAAAACACAGAAAACTTATGAAGAGTATAAACTGTATAAAAAGAGCATGTTAGAGAGGCAGAGTCTCACAGAAGTAAAGACGATCAGAGGTTCACCAATCTGTAAAAAACTGCATCTTAAAATTGTGGAACAATTTCAGAAAAATGTTATTTAACATAAAATTGGAAAGAAATTCAATATCCCATCATTTATAGTACAAAATATCATGAAAGGATTCAGAGAATCTGGACAAATCTGTCAGGGATGTTACACCTGTTGTTGCTGCTTTAAAGTTGCCAGGTCTACATAAAGAAGGGTTGGTGGTTGCTGCTTTAAGATTGCCATGACAACATAGGGAAGCTACCTGAGCAAGCCTTTTTAAACCACTCCCTATCACTCAGCTGTGCCGGCTAATCAGTTCTCTAACTAACTCCTGCTAAGCGCCTGACTGATTTGACTTCTCCTATACCTGACCTGTGGCTGTGTTCTTAGATTCCTCTTTTATCTTGCGATTTTGTTCTGGCATTCCTCATCAGTTCTGACTATTGGCTTTGTTTCCCGGATTTGTTCTTCGTCTCGTGATTTGGATCTGTGTTACCCTCCTCAGTTGCTGACCCGGATTGACAACCATTCTGTTTTCTCTGTCCCTGAGAGTAGTGTGCAGATTTGGTGTAGGCTCCTGGTGCAGTATATTTATTTGTAATACACTTTCTGTTCTGGTGACAATTCCAGTCTCCAGATTTAGCGGAAGGCCATCTCTTCTTGCGAGGAGCTCTGGTGAAGGCATCTGAGGCCGGTCTTAACTCGCAGTAGTGTTTTGTCTTTAAGTAGCATATTCTACTGCTCGCAATTGTCAGCCCTTTTCTGCTGCTGCTCTCCTATAGACTCGTACATTTATTACCTTGCATCTGAATCCTAACAAAATCCATGTACACAACGAAAAAGGCTGATGTAAATCTAAGATGCTTCTGATCAATGGCTCCTCGGGCAACAATGCAATAAAGACAGGCATGAATTGGTAATGAAAATCACTGCATGGGCTCAGGAATAACCCCAAAAATCATTGTCTGTGAACACAGTTTGCTGTGCAATACACAAATGAAAGTTGAAGCTGTTCCATGCAAAGAGGAGTTCATATATCTTCACAATCCAGAAACCCAGCTGCCTTCTTTGGGCCAAAGCTCAAAGCTTCTTAGAGATAATCCAATCCTTTCAACCTCTCTCTCATGGAAGGCCTGGCATATTTCAGAAAGATAATGCCAAAAGCATACTACATCCATCACAACATTATGGCTACACTGAAGAAGAGTCCTGGTGTTGTGCTGGTCTGCCTGTAGTAAACATTTGGTGCTTTATGGAACTAAATCTGGCAAAGACTCAAGACTGTTGAGCAGCTAGAATCCTATAACAGGCAATAATTGGACATACTTGGCCTATGTCACAAATGTGTTGAATAGGCATCATTGTGCTAATGAATTGAGCTATACAATAAATGTATGATGATAGTACAATACAGTTTCTGTAATGTACACCTAAAATTTGGCTGTCACTGTCATTCTGATGTCCCCAGTTCAGAAATATAACCTGGCATCAAGGCGTCTAACATAGATCTGCAATTAGGAAAGGCCTACCATCTTACCTGTCAGTGTTGACTGAGGTTTCACATGGCAGTCTTAATCTAAAGTGTGCCAGGGTAAAGTGTATTTAAATGATTTGAGGGGCACACGTATCTTAATAAATCTGAAACATCACTGGTTGTCCATTCACCAGAAATGCAAATCTATGTCACCTACAGTACTAGCTGATGTATATTTTGCCATAATGTATTTTTATTTCCACTGAAAATGATAATAAATGTGGCAGGCTTCGGGAGGTCAAACCCCTTCTACAAGCCCACACACATCTCTATACAAATGGGTCATGTGCCAAAATTTGCAATTTTAGTAAATTTCTCTAAATAAGTTATAATAACTTTTATATACCCCTAAATTGTGTCATTTTGCAATTTCCCCACCAAAATAAACCAATACATCATACAGTTACTGCATGTCAATACTATTGTTTTTACACAAAATGTACTTTTATTGTACAAGTAGTAAATACTGCATGTTATTGGTGTAAAAATACTATGGCGTGAAGTTGTATGTGCTAAGGACACCATGGGGAAGAATTATTAAAATGGATTAAAACCAAAACTGTCTTAGTTGCCCATAACAACCAATCACAGCGCAGCTTTCATTTTGCATTCAGCCCCTGAAAAATTAAAGCTGCATTGTGAATGTTTGCTATGGACAACTAAGACAGTTTTTTTTTTTTTTTTTTTAGCCTGTTTTATTAAAATTGCCCCATGACTCTTTGCCACACCAGTGCCACCAGTGTCAGACTGGCCCATCAGAGTACAAGAGTAGGAACCTCTGGTGAGCCCAGGCTCTATCACAATAATGGTCCAGCAGAAGACCAATATGAACAGTACTATGGTCTAATTCTTAGTTGGGATCAAAACAAATTTGACCTGAGTTTTTCAAAAGTTTTGGGTCGACACAAACCTGAAACTTTGGGAGTTTATCACTCATGAACCGTAAGTGAAATTATTATAGTCTGGGGTCTCTTCAGACTACAGAGTATAATAGGTGGAGGACCAGTGGAGGTGTAACAAAATAACAAACAGTTAAATTCACCTTCCCTCACCTCTTTTGAGCATCCTTGTAGCCCAATCACAAGCCTCAGCAGTGACCCCAGGGTGCATGACATCACCAGACCAGAATAGGACCCTGTGGAAGCGTTGCAAGCCACAATGATGCCCAGAAGAGGTGAGGGAAGGTGAATATTATCTTTTTACAGCTACACCTATTATAACCTGGGCTCTGAAGAGACCCGAGAGTATAATAATTTCACTTCAGGTTCATGAAGAACTTCTTAAACACAAAACAAATCTTTGGACCAAACTGACCATACCTGAAACTAAATATTCAGAAGTTCTCCCATCTCTATTGAGTACCTCCCAGATGACTCTTAGTGATCAATTTGCACAGCACAGCATATGATGTTTTATAGTCTCATTTTGTACAACGTAATGAAAAGTACAATTTTACAGGGACATGTTTAGAAAGTTATTACAAAGCACCATAACATCATGCCTACGGTTCCCTCTCCAAAATCTAGTAACACATTCCTATTCAGCACACAAATCAAAGTTTCAGCTGGACCATGTTTCAAGTTAGTTGAAGGCATTATGGGAAAGGAGCTGGGAGCTCATGCGCCCTCTGTTGGATGTAACAGATCCTCAGTTTGCTTTTGACTCACCGAGTCTTGAGACAGCAAAAGGGATTTTAGCCAAGCCAGTATCACTTATCTGCATACAGCGCCGTTTCAGGATTTTTGTCCCTCATCAGTGCAGAGCAAAGTGAACTGGCTGGCTTTGTGGGAGGCAATGAGTGGGTTATGGACAGAGGCATCTCTCCTTGAGGAGAGCACCAGTTAAGGTGTGTAGAGTTGAATTAGAGAAACTCGTGAGATGTCTGTGGTCCTGAAGAGGTGGATTCCACTAAACAATGTAAAGTGTGTTATTTCTATAGTGTACAGTGGGTAAAAAAGTATTTAGTCAGCCACCAATTGTGCAAGTTTTCCCATTTAAAAAGATGAGAGAGGCCTGTAATTGTCATCATAGGTAGACCTCAACTATGAGAGACAAAATGAGAAAACAAATCCAGAAAATCACATTGTCTGATTTTTAAAGAATGGGTTTGCAAATCCTGGTGGAATAATAAGTATTTGGACCTGGAAACTGGGCAAGATTTCATGGTGGCAGAGCCCTGTAACTTCTTCTTTAGGAGGGGCCACTGTCCCCACCACCTGTAGTGCTCTACCTGCTTGACATTGTATCAGTATAAAGAACCTGTCTACAGCCTCAAACGTCCCTCCAACTCCCTTGGTGAGACAGCTGTGGAATTCGGGGGGCACTTCTTAGAAACAAATTGTAGCTTGCACCAGACTGGGTAGTGATCTGCATCAGCCAATCTGCTTTGGTGTGGCAATCTGCTGGGGGAGCAGTAATAGAAAATCGACCAGGTACAAGACCACTGATAAACTCCCTCGACGGGGCTCCACGCAAGCTCATCCTAGGTCAAAAGGGCACAAGCTCTGTCCTGGGGATGCCCCAGAAAGCTGGGACTCTAACAAAGGCTACCATCAGTAACACACTACGCCGCCAGGGACTCAGATCCTGAAGTGTCAGACGTGTCCCCCTGCTTAAGCCAGTACATATCCAGGCCCATCTGAAGTTTGCTAGAGAGCATTTGGATGTTCCAGAAGAGTATTGGGAGAATATCATATGGTCAGATGAAACCAAAGTAGAACTGTTTGGTAGAAACACAACTCGTCGTGTTTGGAGGAGAGTGAATGCCGAGTTGCATCCAAAGAACACCATACCTACTGTGAAACATGGGGTGGCAACATCATGCTTTGGGGCTGTTTCTCTGCAAAGGGACCAAGACAACTGATCCACGTACATGAAAGAATGAATGGGGCCATGTATCATGAGATTCTGAGTGCAAACCTCCTTCCATCAGCAAGGGCATTGAAGATGAAACGTGGCTGGGTCTTTCAGCATGACAATGATTCCAAGCACACCGCCAGGGCAACGAAGGAGTGGCTTCGTAAGAAGCATTTCAAGGTCCTGGAGTGGCCTAGCCAGTCTCCAGATCTCAACCCCATAGAAAACCTTTGGAGGGAGTTGAAAGTCCGTGTTGCCCAGCGACAGCCCCAAAACATCACTGCTCTAGAGGAGATCTGCATGGAGGAATGGGCCAACATACCAGCAACAGTGTGTGCCAACCTTGTGAAGACTTACAGAAAACGTTTGATCTTAATAATAATAATAATAATAATAATAGTCCTTTAATAGTCCCACAATGGGGAAATTCAGTGTGTTACAGCAGCAAAGATAAGCAGATACAAATACAAATACAACATGTACAGGAATGTTCCAAGGTGAGAGGCATTACATTAATAGCAGACAGACAGATAGGACGTAGCAGAGGAGGGGGGGGGGGATTTAACAGGCAGAGAGATATTTCAGTTCTCTGTGTGTAATGATCTCCGCTTAGGTCGGTGTTGGTTGTACAGCCTAACCGCGGTGGGGAGGAAAGACTTCCGATAGCGCTCCTTCTCACACCTAGGGTGGAGCAGTCGGTCACTGACAGTACTGCTCAGCGCGATCACAGTCTCATGCATGGGATGGGACTTCTTCTTCTGCATGGAGCTCACCACGGACAGTATCCTTCTGTCACCCACCACCTGCACTGGGTCCAGTGGGCTCCCCAGGACAGAGCTGGCCCTTCTAATCAGCTTGTCAAGTTTATTTCTGTCCCTGGTTGATATACTGCTCCCCCAGCAGGCCACTCCAAAGAAGATGGCTGATGCCACTACCGAGTTGAAGAAAGTTCTAAGAAGTGCCCCCCGGATTCCAAAGGCTCTCAGTTTCCTAAGCAGGTAGAGCCTGCTGTGGCCCTTCCTGTACAGGGCCTCCATATGATCTGCCCAGTCCAGCTTATTATTAAGGAGCAAACCCATCTTCTGTGATTTTCTGGATTTGTTTTCTCATTTTGTCTCTCATAGTTGAGGTCTACCTATGATGTCAATTACAGGCCGGCCTCATCTTTTTAAGTGGGAGAACTTGCACAATTGGTGGCTGACTAAATACTTTTTCTCCCCACTGTATGTGAAACTGAATGCAGATAGACAGATGTAGCAATGTTAAGCAACAAATGTCAATTTACCCTAGCAAACTTTAACTTAACACTGATAACTAGCTGTGCAATATCTTATCACATACAGTAATATAACAAAAGCCTTTGAAATAATACATGTTTTGACACAGTGTATTTAATGTGTTGAGTGTCGTTAGTTTTCTACATCTGTGTATATATAATATATATGGACTATGCCTATACTTTAAATTGAAAAAAATATCCACATATTCCAAATGAGGGTTTGTATGATTGATAGTCTAGTGTAGGATCAAGTCCTGGATTTAACCATCTGTGGTAATGAATTTCACTATACTAACACAGTTTGGAAAAGAATGTAGAATTTAGAGCAATGGTATTTCAAGTGATTACACATCAACTTCTGTTGTGTCAACGCAGAACTCTGGAGGTTAATAGCTTTCAGAATTGGTTCACCTTTTTCTTGCCACAACCAAAACTACAAACAGATTGGTCATGACTTCCCTTGGGATGTTATCCCCTGAAAGGTCTTAAACATACAATCAATAGCAACACAAATGCACCACTTTATGTGTTATGTTTGGCTGTAATGTGTCTTGATGCATTGATTTGAAATTCATCAGTCCATGACAATCGGGGCGCCATTTAATATGTTCAAGTGTATTTGCTCATAAAGTTTTTTAATACATGCCCCACCGTTGAACTGGATTTAGGGAGGAATGATACCTCAATTGTTTATGCCTTGACTAAGTGTGAATTTACAGACATGCAGGCATTCTGGATTAGCAAAAACAAAGGAGAGGATTTATCAAGACTGGTGTACTGTACTTGTTTCTTGATGTCTACTGTGCAAGCATAGGGACCACTTCATCATGAATTAGGGTCATCTTCCATGTTTCTCAGTGAAAATGTACAATGTGTGAATAGATTTTAACATTTCCAAGAGCATAGCTATGGATGATGAACTTGTTTATAAGCTTCTGATGAAATCTTTCAGTTCATATAAGCAGGGTGACCTCTGAGTCTATGTTAAAGAGGACCTGTCACTTTTCCTGATGTGTCTATTTTAGTAGATACTTGTTTTTCCCTTATACTGTAATAACAAATCTGGAGCATCTTGTCTCATTACTCCTTGTAGTGTTATTTACATATTTTAGAATGTATGCACACAACTGAATTTCAGATCCATAAATATCTTAGCTATACGGAGCTGTAATATGATACTTATAGATATGTATATGACTTATAGACCCTTCTATAAGTCATAAAAGTACCAGATAGTGGTATATCATAATGTTAGTTGATGGTATAGCACCCTTTAAAGCTCCACATTTATTCTGGTAAATGAAGTCATTATCAAGTGGTAATAAAATACAGTATAAAGAGCTCACATTTCCTTCACAGCAAATTGCTGTATTAGGTAAGTATTCTCTTTAAGCAAGATGCACTTGTCAAGAATATAAACAGAAGAACAGCTTCTAAAAATAAAACTGCAGCAGTTATTAATCTGAAAACATTATAATTTCTGCAGTGGTTAAAGTTCCTCTGAAATATCAGTTTAATGATGTTATTTTAGGATAGAAATGATAGGTTTGGTGCAATGAGATATATTAAACATAGTTGATACGTATAGATGAAATAGCAGCAAATGGATGAGCCAAACCTATTACTGTTTTATGGATTTTGGAAGTATAACCAGTCTATTAGCCTCTGTGTTCTTATATGGGCAGAAAAATTATTTTCTAATCATGGATTTCATAGTCATCAACTGTTGGTGAAGTCAATATTCACAGTTCAACTTGTTCATTGTGTCAACTAGTTGTGTATTTTTCACCCCGTACTGTATATAAGTTGCTGTTGATTCTGTTCCTGAAGTTCATTCCCTATTCGCAGTTGTTAGATTTGCTTATCCATTCTAATTATTCTACCCTGTGAACGAACCCCTCAACTAAATACATTTACAGTCCTCTTTCGAGTTACACTATTTATTCAATATTTACTTGAATATACTGTGAAATTACTTTATGGGAAACTAAAATGGTCACTACCATTTCAGACAACTTAGTCTCATTTAGAAGAGCATGTGAATTCTGGACCAAAATGCACTTTGATTAAAAATGTTGCTGCCACTATATGTCTCCCTTCTAGCCAATTTGCCGTTCACTTCCTGTTATTAGGGAAGGTCCATTCATAGATAGCATTGAATATCCAGATGGGTTCAGAATGAGTGCAGAAGGGAAAGGCTAGGCTTTCTTCACATTGTGAATGGAAAGGGGACAATCCCAGCTTCTACACTCCACAGAAGTTTCTCACAGGTCACAGTGAGTACATTTATTTATGACTTTTATGATTAGATGTTTGTGTTATTACTGATGGAATATTAGTCATAGACAGGAAGCAGCTTTCCTTATTGTGCTAAGATTTCTCTTAACCTCGATCTAATGTCCCTGTATCTCTTATATTATGTTCAATTGTGCTGTTCCTAGCTATTTGTTTTCTGTTTTGCTGATATTCCTGTCAGAATTACATGTTAAGAAAACAGTTACTACCAGTAGTAGTAGTAATGGATAGGGGAGGGGAGTACACTGTTCCTTATTGTACACACCACCTGCCTTAGACTGATAGGACTCTGTGGGTACAGCCAGAAAACAGATTCCCTGTAAGGGAATTGCCAGATGAGCAATTCCTCAGTGCTGCTGCAGAACCCTGGGAGGAGAGGCACAACAAGACAGTGAGCCCAAAAGCTGAGCCCTCCCCACTGGCCCTGCCTCTTGCCTGACTGTCCTAGGTGACAGTCGACAACTTGGAGCCAGTCCCTACTCTAAATAAGTGACACAGAACAAGACAGGACAAACAACAACAAAAGGGAGGTCAGCTAGAAAAGGGGTCAGTAACAGTCAAGCAATGCAGTACCAAAACGAAATCCAAGAGAGTAGTCACAGGGTGAGCCAAAGGTCAGAAGTCAGAAATACAACACTAGCAGAAAAAGGAGATAGCAGGGACAAAGTCACAAGACAGAATCTCAATAGCCAGCTGCCATGTGAGGGCTGATGACCTGTTATAGCAAGTCCAGGACCTGCCCCAGACTGGATTGGTAGACAGGTTGTCAATCACAAGGCAAGGCTAAGATTAACTATTTGAGGAGCAGAAGAAAGAAGGTGCAGGAGATGGGTGTGCCTGAAATTCAATTACATAGTCTAGGACAATGTTCAGACTGAGCAACAAGAACCTTAAGCAAGGAATCAAACTGAACATGCCTCCTTCGCCTCAGTGTGCGAGCAGAGGGTGGCGCAGAGATGTTACATTCCCCAGGAAGGCCCTGTATTTCAACTTCTGATGAATACTGAGGTACCCTTTAAAGGTAAACCAAAAATAAGAAAGGAAAAATAAGACTAAAGAAGTATGAGCAGAAAAGTAATAAAATTAATAATGAAACTAATAAACAACTGCTAAAATATATATGTATATAAATAGATATATTAAAAGATTTATATAAAGTACATTCTTTTATATGAAAGGAAATTGCTGTTAGACTCTTAGTTATTACTTATTACTGAGAACTGGAACTTCTTCAATGTCCTACATAGGGATTGGTGAACCTCGCAAGATTTGCCTCGCTAATATTCGCAAGGGTAACCAACAATTTTAGTTTTGGACTAAACTTGAAGTGTTATTATTATACTCTGGGGTCCGAAGATAAGTGGTGGCCCATGAGAAGTGCAGAAAAATAATAAACATTCATACTCTCCTTTCCTCACCTCTCCTGAATTGCCTTGCAGAATTTGGTGTTCTTTTTGGGGCATCCTCTGGCCTCCTGGGTGACAATAGCAGCCCCGATTCACTGATGACTACTGTGATTGGGCCTCAGCTGTCACATGGGGTGCATTAATATCATGGCACTTGTTTATTTGCACTCAATGTGATGCACTGACTGAGAGTTCCATGTTAACAATCACAAAATGTGAATGCTGATTGGATGGATCTGCCTTTGCCATTGTACAATATACTGTATCGCTCACTTATACAATGGTCTTGTATTTTTACCTATGGCCAAAAATATTACCACCTGAGAACATTGTAAACCGAGGGCGCAGTGTCTGGAAATCCTAAATGCTCAAGTGTTAAAGGAAACTGGTATTTACCGTGCCATCTATCCACAAAGATACACATACACACAATCCTATAGTTAACATTCTGCTAGCTGTAGCTTTTTATGATATATGAATGTAAACAGATCAGCATCCAGCAATGTCAGCAAGCTGGTCTATAACTGTACATAGTGAGCAGTAAGAATAAGCGCATATTTTTCATCGTCAAGACTAAAGTTATTAGCGAACTCTATTTATGGCAGATTCATTTATTCATTTCATTTAAACACGGACAGGTTGATTTTTTACAATAAATTGCATCATTAGCCAGAATTAGTAAGTAACATGACTGATAAATGGGCTATAATGCTATACGAATTACTAAAGGGGACTTGTCTGCTGCATCATTGAACATTTTTATGCTTTTGTAAAACTAGATTAAAATTAGAAAAGGATAAGAATAATAAATACATTTCTTTATATTAAGGTTTCATACACAGACTCAGTTTTATAAAAAGCCCAAAGAGGCCATCCATAGAAAAATCCGTAGAGTCTTAGTATATCTCCATATGCCTTTATTTTAATATGTAAAATAAAACATCTGGTATGCTCCTGTACGCATATTACAGAGCTTTTGTCCTTGCACGCACAGTGGTACGCAGGGTGCCTACAGGGCTGCAGAACATTCTGTGGGTCACAGCACAGTGTACAGTCACTTGCACACAATACAATACAACTTTTAAACATGTAAATTGAAACATAGTACAACAAAAGTTGGATCCCAAACAGCTCACAAAGGAGCTGCAACACAATTTTCCCAATCCTTTCTTTCTCATTACAATGTTAGTAATCATAGAAAATCCTTAGAGACAGAATTCCTGAGGATGGCTTGGGTGGCTATGAGTTTTTAAAAGTTTAGTAGACGATATATACAGATATATACAGAGTACACTGTGAAATTGTCTGTATTATTTGTGTACATTATTGTGTAAAATTATTTATTCCAAATGAATACATAACTTTATTTAGCATCAAACTAATAAATTGTTTGAATAAATAAATTACAAACACCTTTTTAGTAGTATTAAAAAAGAAAAAAAAAAAGTAGTATTAAAAAAGAAAAAAAAAATACATATAGATTGAAGTGTAAATCTGGGATGCAATAACTGCATACAGGAATTGTAAGTTACTTTACACACATAGTCTTTGTTTATAATAATGGTGGGGTACCATGAGAAAACCCCCTCTCCTTTTATACTTTACCATGAATATTTCCAAACATTGCAAGATTAATTTTGGGAATATTCTCAAGGTTTGCAGGGAAATTTTGATCATTATACTCTGGGGATCATTGTTTATTATACTTTCCAGTCTCTTCAAGTTCTAGAGTATGATAACTTGAGGCCAGCAAAGATGTATAAAAATAATTTTTAAAAAGTAACTTGCCTTTCCTGGACTCCAATGTTGCATCTTCTGATATTCTAGTCTTCTTCCTGGGCCAGCCATCAACTATATGTCAGAGAGGTAAGGTTGTCTCACCAGAGAGTGGTAAGAATGTAATGCAACAAAACTTTTTAACTAAAGATGTGCAGAGAAAAATGCTTCTTTCACTACTTATTACACTCCTCTCCTGTCTCCTCAATTCCTTGCTTGAATCAGATCTATGAAGATGGATTGGCAGCTCAAAGACAATTCAAGTTACATAATAGTCTATGAAGACGGGAGGGGGAAGATGAGACACTGACATAGGCTGCATGTAACAATATATTTTTATAAATGTATAGCTGTATTACATATACACTAAATGAAACTACCGATGGACCGATTGCTGGGTGCCGACTGCCGGGATCCCCCAATGATCAGGAGGATGGGGAACCAAAACTCCCCCTAAAGCCTCCTCGTGAATGAAGCATCAGTGTGCTTGCGTGACCGGTTCTCAATTCACTTCAGTGGGTCTGTGGGCGCTGCCAGAGATTACACTTCCAAGAGCCCCATAGTAGTGAATGAAGTGAGGGTCACGCAATGGTACTGGTGCTCCATTCACAAGGTGGCTTTAGGGGGACTTTTGGAGATCATACTCTTGTCGGCACAAGCCCTTTAACTACACTGTAGCACAGCGTGTCACCGCTTTTTTCAGTAGATTTCAATTGTTTTTGTCTTCTGTGACAGGATATCATGGCACATCATGATATAAGTGTAATGTTAAACTTTGCTACATCTGCATCTACAATATGTGGATTTATAATTCCTGATCATACTTAGGTATGCTCTGCAAAATCCAGGCCTCCTTGCAGGGTTTGATGGTAAATACTGCGACTAGAGATGGGTAAACCTCTCAAGATTCAAGGTCCAAAGATTTGTTTTGGGTCGAATAAGCTCGATATGAACCAGAGCATAAACTGGCTTAAAATATAGTGTGTGGCACTGTCAGGGTTCCTAGGACCCTATCTATGCAATTTCTAGCTTTCTAAGGCAAACACAGGCAAAGTTATGCCAACTTATAAGTGATTTGTATGTCTATGGAAACAAACTCCTAGTTTAATCATACACTGTGCTGCCACTTGCTTTTTATAAACACTTGGCAATTATATTGCAAAAAGCAATGGTTTTATATAACAATTACTCCATTTTGATGACTTGTAAGTGTACAGGTTTGTTATTTTGGAGAAAGAGTTTATGCCTGTGTGCCTAGTTGAAAATTGATGAAAAAGTGTCTTTCCAAAACACAAAGCTGCCAAAAATGATCCCTTCATGGAAACAGATTTGAAAAAAAAAATGGTGTTCACAATGAAAGATGCAATGGCATGGGATTTTTTGATGTGAAAGTCCTTTTTAAATCTAACTTTTTTGATTCCAATTCTGTAGCACCAATATTGTGTTATAGTAGAATATGATAGACCAGGTTGCAGGACATGTCTGGCTGGATGGTGACAGTGGTATCTGTGGGAACAGGCAGTATAGTACGGATTAATATGATGGACCAGGCCACATGACATGTCTGGCTGAGTGGTGGCAGTTGTAGCTGTGGCAAAATAAGTGGCTGTATGGCATGGAATAATTTGATGGACCAGTCTGCAGGACATGTCTGGCTGAGTCGGATCCTCATGGATCCATGTCTCATTATTTTTGACGCAATTAATAATAAATATTATGACTGATAAATGTAATTTTTTTCACACTAGCGGTGGACAGTTTGGTCCTACAAGGTGTTACAATGCCACCGGCAGCACTGAATAATCAATTGGCCATTACAGTTGAGGCTTGACAAGATAAAACTCCCATGGCAAATTGGGCCAGTTCCTTCCACTGTTCTAACCTATTGGCCCAGAATTCCATGTGATCACAGTTATCTGCTGGAATATAGGCACATTCCTGTTGGGGGCCTGACTGACACTGCAAGATGAAAAATTTCTGGTTCATCATGTTTCAGATACTGTACTGGCTGCTGCTTTTCCTCCTGCTACTTGTAGCTGTTGCCCTGACAGAGAAGATGGAGAGCTGTCTGAGTGAGGTGGACTGGGAGGGAGCAGAGGCCATTGGGCACACGTGCGACTGGCACTTGCAGTGGACTAACTAAAAGCTGTGGCAAGCTGGGTATATAGCCTATCCTGATAATATGACAATTTTTATTCCCTTTGGGTGGCAGGGAAGAATTCTCCCATTTTGACTTTATAGCAATCTAAGAGCACGACGATCCAGTACTCATCCCTCTGCTTGATGATAGTGATATGCTTGGCACTATCTAAGCAGCTGATCACACAGCCTCCCATGCCTGCATCTGTATGCATGGACCCTGGGGCCTGCTATGGTTGGCCTTCAAGGCCAGCGTGGTCATCGTCATCATTTTCATCTTGAAACAAATAAGGGTCAGCCTCCTCTACTTGCTGTGCCTATGACATATCAAAGGACCCTTTCTGCTTACAAAGGAGAGTCCTCTTCCCTCTTCTCCTCTTCTTCTTTCAATCGAGGAGTCCCAGGTACTCCACGATAATTATCCTGACCCAAATCTTTATCTTCCTCCAGTTCCCCTTGCATTAACCTAGGGTGATGGTGACAAAGAGCTGGAAGCTGTTCTTCCTCTTCCATCCCTTGTTACATAAGTTTAAATGTTTCCTGTAAAATATATAATAAAGGGATTACATTGCTGATGATGTAGTAGTCCTTACTGACAAATTTACTCCTTGCTGACACCCTTCCCTCATGAGTCTCCAATGACGTATCTGAAAATAAGACATTGTCCCTGTGGTCTTCTGCCTGCACTAATCATTCATCACCTTGCTCACACAGATATTACAGCATGTTTAAGGTGGAATTCCACCGAGTTGGATTGTTGCAGACAAGGTGGTGCAAAATAACATTTTGTCACAAGTCCTGCAGGGTGTTTTTAGCCATGAGCCATGGCCATGAGCAGCACCTCCTTCAGGCCACTAGATATGTTAATAAAGCAGTGCATCAACCAAACAAGGCCCAGTTGTATTTGCTGCGGGATAATGTGGAGAAGCTCCTCTGCTGTGTGGCTTCTCTGATCCAGGCTCATTAAATGTAAAACCACATAACAACGCTTCTCCTTATGCCTATTAAATAATTGAGGAAGAGTGGAAGCAACGCCTTGCGCTGGTGAAAATGGGGGTAGGAAATGGTCCAGAGTGGCCTTGCATGGCGTTGGAACTGGGTCTACACAAATGGGGTAGAACTAGAACCTGGACTTGTTGCATTTCTGGACATTCAAAACATTGACCCAGCAGGTCGTGAAAGCCATGTATTGTCCTTGTCCATAATTGCTGCTCCACATGCTGAAGGTGCTGCAAACCTTTCCCCACAATAACATATCCAAGGAAAGGCCTGCATTCTCTGATAAATGGTGATACAAAGCAGGTAGCTTTCCTAGAGAAATAACAGTAGCTAAGTATCCTCAATCGAGGTCGAGCACATGCCATCAGTTGGCGAAACACAGTGGAATCCACTAAGTGGTACAGCAGTGACTGCACTGACAGTAGAGGAGGAGGAGGAGAAACAGTTGGTGATGATGATGATAACAACGACCATATGTTAGATGTGGATCTAGACTGCCTACAAGGAAGATTACATGGAGAAGGTGTTTTGCTATCTTCCCCTACCAATGCCACTGCTAAGTCTATTTTGCTAAATAAGATGGCGATGCCTTTTCATGTGAGTACGTAGAAATCTAGTTCTTAAATTTGTTCTTGCACAGCCATGACTATAATTCTGCTTACAGATCTTGCACAGTGCCAGTGTACAAAAAAATTCCCACACAAGAGATGGGATTCTTGCACACTGTAATAATTTGCACCTCCAGATTCCCCTCTAGTATGAATGACTACCAGTACCGCACCCCATAGCAATGCTACCTCCACCACCAACAGTCATGTCTTTCTCTTCCACCTCTGCCTCCTCTACTAGCAAAAAATGCTGACTGTTCTCATCCAAATCATCAAAAAGAGGAAAAAGTCTGCTGTTACTAGAAGATATAACTTAGCATCTGTGTCAGTGAAGAAGATGTAGACATGGTTGACATTCCAGAAAGTTCCTGCAGTAAATTATGCATTGCAACATTAGGGGAGGAGTAACACTCAGAAGCCTGACTCAAGATCACATCACGCTCAGATGCAATATCCTCCTCTAACTGAGATGAGTGAGTTAAGTAACAAAAAACTACTTCTTCATTTTCAGGAATTACGACAATCCTGCAGCTACTGCCACATTCTTATTGTTAATACTTGCATGAGTGTTTCTTCCTCCCTGTCTTTTAGCCTGTACTCTGTCCTGTTTATTTCCAGTCATTTCACTGCACACTGCTTAATTATGATAGTGATTGGTAACAATTCTGACAATATGTGTGTTTTTTTTGTTTTTTTTTTTTACAAAAAACTATTCCAAGAAAAATATCAAAGGACTAAAAGGGTAATCTGGTCTGTGAGTATTACATTAGAACACTCTGTGTTCAGTCACCTGTTACAATGACACTTTGTATTGATTAACCATAAAAACCCTTAACAAACACAGATTTTTCAGAGCAGCAGTGGTTGTCTCATTGTTTTGTCATCGCAGCGGCTGTCTGTTTATTGCGTAACAAAAGAAAACCCTTAAGAAATGAATATTTTTCAGATTAGCAAAGGCTGCATTTGCTGTTAAAATAGCAGTTATATTGTGTGACTGAAAAAACTTTGTATGTATAAATAAAATAAAAATAAACTCTTGCCCAAAATATTTTTCACTAGAAAAGATTTTGGCAGTAAAAACAATGTAAGACTCACCAGACACAGTCACAAATCAAACTGCTCTATTGCAAAAAAAAAAAAAAAAAAAAAAAACTTAACAAAATTTGATTATTGGTAATGAAAGGGTCCATTTTCCAGTGTCTGGATTTCTGCACAGTGCTGAAATCCTCCCTCCCCCACTGCCATGATTTATCTTTCTGCATGGAATTGGTCAAATCTCACTAATTTTCGTTCTACTTCTCCTCTTCCTACTAAAATTTTGAAGTTCTATTGAAATTGTTTCTGCTTTTGAAAAAATGTCTGCCCCATAGCTTTTTTTTTTATCACAGATTTGCTCCTCTTCTCCTTGCAAAGAGCATTATATTTTTACTATGACATTAGCATTGTAAGGTCTCATCTACCACTCATTATTGGTTGAGAGGCTATCAGACTATGCCAGAACATCAAACACACGTGTTTCCTCTGCATTTTCAGTGCACAATGCATGTTGCAGCACCCATTTAAGTTTGCCTGAGAAATCTTAAAGTGTTGGACTATATCAGGGGTAGCCAACCTTTTTTGTTCGGCGTGTCAATTTTAATTAAAAAATCAAAGATGAGGTACTCGGAGTGCCGGTCAATAATTGTAAGTCTGACGACCCCTAAACTAAAGTCATATACCACAAACCATAACACAGAAGTGCTGCCACAAGATGCTTTAGGACGCATGCGTTTTCTGCTATTTCCTGGGATGCTCCTCTACTTTCCAATTAGAAGCAATGAAAGTCCATGTACAGCCCCCAATTAGTGGTAAATTTAAGTGTCCAGGAGGACCGTATGGCAGCACCTTATGGTGAATACACACTATGTATCTGGATGCAGATATAGTCTGAGGCCACTGGAACTTTTACTTCAATGTAAAACTGTGTCCACATGGTGCATTTTTGCACAAAAAAAAATGCCTGTGTTTTTTGTGCAAAAACACATCCTTAATGCAGAAAATACACAGATACACACAATAATGTCCCATAGCGGCCCCTGCACATGGTACTATGTCCCATAACGGCCCCTGCACAAGGTATTATATCCCATAACAGCCTCTGCACACCGTATTATGTCACATAGTGGCCTCTGCACACGGTATTATGTCATATAGTGGCCCCAGCACATGGTATTAGGTCCCATAGTGGTCCCTGCACACGGTATTAGGTCCCATAGTTGTCCCTGCACACGGTATTATGTCCCATAGTGGCCTCTGCACACGGTATTATGTCCCATAGCGGCCCCTGCACACAGTATTATGTCCCATAGCGGTCCCTGCACACGGTATTAGATCCCATATCGGTCCCTGCACACGGTATTAGGACCCATAGCGGCCCCTGCACACAGTATTATGTCCTATAGTGGTCCCTGCATACGGTATTAGGTCCCATAGCGGCCCCTGCACACGGCATTAGGTCCCATAGCGATCCCTGCACACGGTATTAGGTCCCATAGCGGTCCCTGCACACGGTATTAGGTCCCATAGCGGTCCCTGCACACGGAGTTAGGTACCATAACTCTCTTCAGATCCCCAAGTATAATAAGTACAAGAGAGGAGACAAACATAAAAAAACAATGTTACTCACCTTTTTCCACGCTCCACAGCCGCTCTGTTCTCTTCGGCGCTTCTGCCTGTAGTCAGTGACCACTGATTGGGTCTCTGGGGTCACGTTGCATCATTATGCGTAATGACGTCAGACGCAGACATGACCTCTGAGGCCCTGTCAGCTGTCAGAAGTGCATGCAGATCGCACAGCCGCCGCGTAGCGCAGGGAACAAGGTGAGTATCATTGTTTTTTATGTTTCATCACCTCTCCTGAGCCTCCGCTTATTATACTCGGGGATCTGAAGAGACCCCACAGTATAATAATAGCAGTTTCGTTTCGGCCATGTTTGGTCCGTTCGAAGCTGCTGGGTGAGGACTTGGGCTGCCGTGCCAGGGAGATAAGCCTCGCGTGCCGGGGGTTGCCGACCCCTGGACTATATGATAATGAGTGCATACGCATATTTAGAGCAGTTTTGCAACTTATCCATTATAGTTGCTTGCTTTAATAATTTATTCGCGGGGTAAAAAGCTTCTTTTGTTTTTCTGCTAGATATCTGTTTGTATTACACATACACAGAGGGATTTGGCATCTTCTCTGTAAAGTATTATAGAAATTAAATGGTGAATAAGACAAAAATCTGAATCATCAAAGTAGTATTTCTTAAAATGTGCATAATTCTGCATAATAGAACATTTTCTCATCTGTCTTTCGTTAGTTAGATGATGGTAGAAGAATTGCTAGTTATTTCATATCAGCTGTCACGTAAGGTCTATTTTGTATAACAAATTTATCTAGTAAGATTCCTAGTGTAAATGTTACAATAGTTTACAATTACATTAAATTAAATGCAATTGTTGTAGCCATATTGTAGCAATGTTTAAAGTATATCTAGATAATTCATGCCAGCACTGCAGCTAATGAAAGTGAATATGGTTTTGTTGCAACCCTGAAGTTGCCATAACAGACACAAAACGGGTTGTAATTCTGGCAACTACAACAACATGATCACAGTAACTTGCAGGTCACAGTGTGACCATAATCATTATCAGTAGCTCCAATTCAGGCAGCATGACACTAAGATCCTTAATTGTCAATGTGTGTCATGGTCAAAGTCATCATATATCCTTCTTGTGTAAGCAAGTCATCATATGACTTAAATATATACCAATAATGTCCACAAATAGTCATCATTCACCTCAAATAGAAAGCCATCTTGTCACATCTACTGCATGCATTCAGTTTAACTGCTGCTAAAAGGTGTTTGGCTAGGTCTTCTTTTCATGGTTGAAAGTTATCATGTGGGAGCCAGAGTAAGATGTGTTCCAGCATATAAGGTATCTTTGTGGAAGAGATCTTTTTAGTTGTATAAATTACCTTATTCCAAAAGGGTGCAATCAACAGGCACTGCCACCATATGTGTAGGAAGCCACCTATCCCTCTGTGCCAGCAGGTGTCCACTTTAAAGGAGTTTACCTGAATTTGAATGCAGCGAGAGAAGCCTACCTACTCTCCACATGTTGTCCCTGACCCCAGACAAACCTGGCCTTCACCCTCCACTTAAGGTCAGAGTTCAACAAGGAAATAGACCAATAGCTGCTGCACAGTTTTGGATCTTTACCATCATTAGGAAGGATAGTAATGAAGGCCTCAAAACCTTGTGGGGGAGTCGGTGTCCTTGTAAGAGGGAGTTACACAGAGAAGTAAAATTGGGTAATAACACACTGGAATGTCTTATAGTATTTGACTGGGAGCCCATACGGCCCGGGCTTTTTCCTGTTGGAATGATGGATAGCACTTTGGATAATTCCTTATCGGTGAAGGAGCGTAACAGGCAGAGCCCATCTTCAATGCTGAGTTTCAGTAGGTAAATAAAGTCTTAAAAAAGGGTTAATCAGGGTCTGTCTGTTAGTAGGGGGGTCAGGGGAGTGGTGTCAGATGACTTATCAAGATTGTAGAGTTTAAAAGTTACACTTGGAGGCTTGGAACAGTCTGGACGAGCGGACGTTTAACAAGCTCTTAACTTTGTCCCTGGTCAAGGTGAGTTCATGAAGATTACTCTGTGCCTGTGACTGTTTGTGAGCACCTTCGAGCACCGAGATGCAGGATAAAAGGTCATCCAGGGTTTTCTACCTAGCTTTCTTAACATGGGTGCTCAGCGAGATCAATTTTCTCCGAACGAGTGTTTTGTGTGTCTCCCAGAGGAAAGGGTCAGTGATATCATCAGTTTTAGCTTTCGCTGTACCAAAATATAATTAAGCCTGTGATAAGAGTTGTTTATGGATGAGAAGTATGTATAGTCATGTGTAGAGGGATGTGTCAACCGCCATTTATCAATCAAATAGAGACTGGCCAGGGTATTATTGAGTTTCACTAAAGATCTGAAGGGTGTGTGTCCAGATTCAGTAGAGTCCAGAAAAGGGTTCAATGGCAAATTCCAAAATTTCTCAGGGTGTTTAGGGTCTGGACCATCCATGAGACTTGGGAATGGTTTGGGGAGTATAGGTTAGTAAAGGTATAGACCGTGTTCTCAATAAGGCCTTTAGGAAAGATATATCACCCCTCAGGGTCACTAAGTTGCACTTTAAGTGTGAAGGGAATATGTCTAGAGATAGCTATGCTCACCCCTCTGGCTGATTTGGTGTATGTGCTATGAAACCATGAGTTATAGTCCTGTGTTGGGAGGTGGAGAATCTTCCCTGTTTTGAAATTTGTCTCTTGAAACAATACTACAGGGACTTTCTGTTTGCAAAGATATGTTAGAATTTGAGAACGTTTATGGGGCACATTCACATCTCTCACATGTATGTCATAATTTTAAAGCGGTGTTCCAGACTTAAAGATTAATGACCTATCAGGGGGTCATCAATCAATGACTGGCAGGGCTTTGAGTCCTAGTATCCCTTCATATCAGCTGACTACATTTTTTGAGTGAACACTGCAGTATCTTCACTGAAAATCAAGTACAGTGCTGTATGTAGCATAGCAAAAGAATGTGATGTCACATGTTCTGTGAAGTAGTAGTGGTGCTGAAGAAATGCTGCTTTTGCTTTGACCTTCTGATCAGCAGGGGTCCTGGGTGTGGACCTGTGCTGATCTTTGATCTATTGCCTAAGCTGAGGATAGGTTATCAATCATAAAAGCCCTGACAATTCATTTAATTTTTTATGATGTGCTGCAAAAGATGATATAAATTAGTTAGAAATTTTTTTTCAGTTACAAATTTTTATAGTCCCATGTACAAAACTGTGTAAGGCGCACTTTTTAGAACAAGTTGTAGTTTTTATTTATACATTTGTGATGATTGTCTGATATTTTTTTTTTTCAGGGGGAAACATTTTTTAAAAAAACCTGTGGGTTGACCATTTTGATTTTTTTTTCCCCTGCTATTAAGTTCCCTGTATGGGATAAACAATTTTTTTATTAGATTATACATCTTTTCTACATACTTTCTGTATTAATTTCTTACAGTTTTTAAGATCTCTGCCTGCAGTCATTCCATGGGAACCTTGTTTACTTATGATGGATAAAAATCTTTGATTTTCAATTTTTTATTTGTTAGTAGGAAAGGTTTGTGATAATTTTTTTTTCTATAAGTTGTCTCAAAAATAAAAATAAGAACTCAAGTTGCCTAATGACTCATTTCTTTACATTCTTCAAAGATAGACCCTTATTTGCTGAAAGCATAATATATGTTTCATGGGAATTGGAAATTATCATTTGCACAACAGAGTTATACTGCAACTTTAACATTTTACAACCATAAAAAAGTAGCTACATTACTGTATAGGTCATGCACATTGAGTGTTCCAATGCAAGATTTATGTCGCAAGTGCTGTATAATATTGTACCGTAAGTCATTGTATGGTACCGTTAAATAATGTAAATATCTGGAGACCCATATATTAACTTAAATATTAATACCATCAAGTAGAGACATGGAAATTGATTTTATGCATAAAGGCTATATGCACAATATGGTAGGAAATTTTTAATGCAATGCTTCTTCAATTTTTTTTTTAATATTGCATTACAATAATAAAAATGGCTGCAGTTATGGAAATTATTTCCACGTTATTTAAACCATTGTTTATGGCCTATTACTAGCTAATACACCATTGTAAAGACCTAGCCTAAAAGAAGAGTTATCAATCATATGCTCAACTAAAGGACAAAAATGTATTTAAAATTCCAGTCGATGAGTCCCAGGCTCATGTCTTAGTTTATATAATGAAATCTTTTTATCTATAGAGACATAATTTGCAGCCATGGAATAAAAGGAGTAATTTAGACATTAATTGTAAATTTGGGGTGACACTAAGAAATTTAATGAAAATTTGCATCCATTTATTTCCAATAAAAGTCTGCTTAATAAGTTTACAATGGACAGTAAAACATTCAAGCATAGATGTTATTACATTAATAGGTTTACTGTAATGTCTTTCATTTAAACCTCATTTAATTTTCCCAGTCACTTTTAAGATCTGATTTAAAAGGAAAACATTAAAATTGTTTTGTGGATGTCAGGTTATGCATAGTAGACAATCCCTAACCAAACCAATAGTTACTTATAACGTCTATCTCCAATTATAAACCAGCTTTTCATAAATCAACAACAAAGTTGAATATAAGAACATTATAGTATATCTTAATTAATAAATATATTTTCTGTTCCTTTTGTCAAACTGAATTACTTTTTACATTTTGCTCTATGGCTAGTGGAGGGGGAGGAGAAGGCTGCTGCAAACACTCTGCTACTTTGTGAGCTCTTTTAACACTGCCATGTTTAACGATAACAGGCTACCAGTGGACAGAATAAGGCAATAAATCAAGAACTGCCTCCTCCTCACCACTACATAGAGTTCTGTGTGTAAGCTGGGTACGGATACAGATTCTATGTATACAATGTATACAATCAGACTGATAATGAGGACGAGAGAAACCTATTAAGAGGAGAAGGAAACAGATTTCCTTAGTAAGATATGTAACAAATTTTGTTATATTCACCTGTTAATTTATGAGAAGTTATTTCATAATTGAAGGTACTTGTACACTTTAACACTCAATTTCATTTATTTTTCAGCTTCATACAAACCAGAGTGAAAGTTAATGAACATAAAGTTTTTAAACTTTATAAATGGTATAATCTAACTATTAGTCTATGAGTTTTGTATACTAGAATGGTGCCCAACATAAGCTATTGATATTTTTAATGTCCATGAGGACACAAAAAAATCCTTGAACATTAAACATTCTACACTAAGTTAGATTTTACAAGGGACACCTTACTCAAAGTACCTGGTTATATGAACCACCAATAGAAACTAAAATTGAAGAATACACTGCCTCACACTATGAGTTAACTGATTTTGTTCTAGACCATTTTGTTCTGGACCAAGACCTGCTATAACTTGAACACATAAGGTTTATGACTTTGAAGGTAGGTCCAGACAAAACAACATCAAAATAAAAATCTTTCTGAAATTGGTTCAAGGCTCAGAACTGGGATTGTACTTTCTGAAGCTCCTCCAGACAGTTTACCAAATGCTGATAAAATAAATCTAACTGGATAAAATCTGAAGTGCCAAAAACTAAAACTCTTACAGCAAGTTCTGCTGTGAGACACTATGAGGCTAATTCCTTTTTTCAAAGTGAAACAGGCCTTCCTGCAGCATCTAAGACAGAATAAACATCTACCATTACCCCATATCTTGGTATACCATGATCTATTTGGGTTTTTAAGATCAGACAGCTCTACTTTTTACCTTCAAGACTCCAAAGCAAGTAAAAGAACTGTTCTGCAAATGGTAATTGCTACAAGAAGATAATGCTACTAGGCCTAGGGCCAAACAGAAGATTGACCAAGAATGGTCCACAGCCTGAAAGCACTTGGGCTTTGCAAGAGAGTCTGATGGACAGTTAAAGGCACTTTATTAAGATATCAGAGTTGGTTTAGTTGTATGTGCATAGGGTTACGCAGATTGTTTCCCTTGATGATGTAACAATGTGCACCCATTGTTGTGCACCCATTGTTGTGCATCTCTCCTAGCTGCCCATCCTCACCTTTTAGCTTGTTTATGACCTTGCTCTCAAGCAGACCTTTGGTCCGTTTTTGATGGTTCTTTGCCTGTACCTCTGGCACTTAGCACCGGAGTGTGCCTGGCTGCTCGTTGTCAGTCACCTATACCGGTGCCACTTCGAGAGGTATCAGTCTGGTAGTGATGCGGCATGCTCCCGTTTAAACTCCTACACCCTTCTTTATTGCATTTTCGGTTGGTAAAACATTGATTAGCTTAGAATAGGATGGGGTGGCTTTCTATTTATTGTGCTGACCATGAGAGTTAGTCAATCTTGTTGTTCACTAGTTGAGACATTCCTTTTATGAATTGTTTATATCTTCTTATTATTGGAGGAAATGTGTATTGGATGAATATAATATAGATATACATTTTTATGAATTGTTTACATTTGATATTCATGTATTATTGAGATATATATATTTTTTGCATAGTAGGGTTTATCTTGGTACTTATTGGAGTCTGGTTACAGGCGAGATACACCCATTATTACTCATTAATGGTTTCCACCAGGGGCATCTTCTTTTACCAGTGATTTTTGCTCTGGTGCTGGAACCCATTGCAGAGGTAGTATAAATCCAATTCTGGTATTTGAAGTATTTGGGTGAGAACATAGACTTAAAAAGTTTGCTGCAATATCATACAATCTAACTGCCTCAACCAATGATACTCTTAGTTGATATATCTCCTAGTTTCATAAGTTGCCTGTCTTCTAAATTTCCCTATGTGTGGAAAGAGGGCCCACAGCTTGTTATCATTCTCTGTCCCCGCCACCCTGCTTTATGGGAAGAATATAACTACCCTTCCGCAGGACATTAATCCAGAGATGGAAAGAGATTTCCAGCTCAAGCTCTGCTGGATAGCAAGAATTCAGATGGGTAAGATGATTTTTCTTCCTAAAATTTTGTACAGTACATACTACAGTGCATTGTATCCCAGTTAAGAACTGTAGTGCTCTACTGTATAAACTGCAAGAAATAGCCTAGGATTGTGCATTCTGCTATGTGTTTATCATTGAAGTAAGGGTGTTTAGGTGTGTCCAATGCTGCATTATATTACAAGACATTCTTAATAAACTGATAGAACTGTAGAGAAGATAATTCAAACAGAAGTACTCCAATAAGACACTTATGGAAGTCTACTATATTAAACCCCTGGAACTCTTCATATCACTGTCCAGGTTACAAGTGACCATTGCAATTTGGCCCGAGCCGATATCCAAACACTTGTCTATCCCACTATGATATTTGTCCATCAGAAATATAGAACACTATAGTCCAAAGCTCATTTTATTATTATTTGAAAACAATGGGCTTTCATAATTGCAATCCATATTTACAAGCAAAAAACTACAATCTTTTCATTATTTCCTAAGAAAAGATACTAAGAGACAATTCTTTTTTCAGTACTTATAGTTCAGACATTTGTTGTCAACTTTCTCATTCCCCTCACCTCACTGCCCTTTACAACTATACAAGGTTTTATTCTTGTTAGAAAGGGGGTTGGAAGAGGTATTTGACTCACATAAAGTACTTATAGTCCCCACCTTACTTTGCTCACTTGCCATCTATGGTTAAATGAGAACAAGTTGGTGACAGGCTCTCAGATTTCATGATGGCTCATCCTGTATTAACCATAGTGAACAATACAAGAAACTGTAATCGAGATGGTACCTTTACTCTGATAGATAGATTAGTTTATTATAGTGAGTTGGAAAGACAACTCAGAAATGACAACAGCGATTCATGTCTTTTGGGGCTAGCCTAAATTGGTACAGCTTTGGGCACAGGTGTTTCATGTTTAGCCGAGGTTACCGGGGTCTGTGTATTCCCTAGCCTTGTCCTAGATCTTTTGAACACAGGTCTAACTGACTTTCTATTCACTTATCATTGGAGTGTATTAGAGTAAAAACCTACATGCTCTATAAGATTAAGAAGAAGCAATATTTACTGCAGGACACAGACCGGCTTGAATGGTATGAGGTGAGGAATGCGCAGGTGCACAATACCAATAATACAACCTCTCAAATGCCTATAATTATCATGTAACTGGCACCTTATATTAGACTTATTTGTGCATAATCGGAATGCAAGAGATCTACCCTCCGCATAGGTTGTAGGTATGTCAGTGGTTGCATTATCACTATTATGAATCTGTTAAAGCCCCACTTTATATTATTTAGACCTGTCTACACCCTATAGTAAACCATTGCTTTATCTGATATCAGGTATTATATTATATTATTATTTATACTAATGTCCATATCAGTGAAAACAAATCTATCTATTCTATCCCACAGTTACATAACTTTCATTTCATACTACTGTATGTTATACTACCAAATACACAATGTTTTGGAGAAATTGACTTATTATGAGTTTGCTTTTATCTTGTTCTAAATATAATCCTGATATCTGTTTCCAACTAAAATTCCATTAATTTATTGCATTGAAAACATTGGCATGAAACCAATTTACAATTTGTTTTAATGTCAATGATCACAGCACTTCAGATAATCCATCTTGGCAATTGCTATAATCTTTACAAACTTGGTTGACAGTTCAGTTATTTGAAGGTACAAATGTAATTTTACTGCACTATGAACTATTGACAAATTCTTTGGATCTGGATAAAGCAAATGGAAATTAAAAGATTTACTTCTGTGGCAGAAAGTAGCTATGGGAAATTATGTAAACAGTATTACCCATCTGTTACACAGATGTGACATGTGTTATTTACGTGTACTGGGGTATGCAGCATAGTAGAAAACATGCCAAGGATTCAAATTGAATTTTGCTTGTTTTGCCTCCAGAAACAAATTTACATATGTATATTATGCTTTAAGCTATTTAATTGAATTGTATTATTATAGAGCCGTAGCGATGTCTTTAAACACTCTCGCTACTGTTTCCTGAAAATCAATGGAAGGTATGCCAAGGTTTTATATGGTTATAGGTTTTTTATGTTCCAGTTTTTATGTGCCTAATTAGAGCTATATAATATCCAAAGGGCTCATACTACAACCCACAGGTGAAGTTTGGGGCATGAATAAATATGTAAGAAACATCTAGTTTAGAGGAATATTTGTTTTCATAAAATAATAATTTTGCTTTTAACACCAAAGCTACCTCAGGTTTAAAGACTCAGGAACTACTCAAATAGACCTCAGGGCATAGATTAGATTTTATCTAATAATTAATGTTATGTAATTATAAACATAATTAAAGTATTAAATAACAGCAAAGACATGTATGCGCATTCAAATATTTCTTTTTTTATGGTTGTTAGAATTTTTCTACTTGAGTAAACATCACTTTATGAGTTAGGGCTCAAGCAAACAAATGTATTACTGCTCCAACCTCCAACTTATTCAGTGGTGTCAATTTCTATGGAGCCCTGCTTTTCCTCTGTATGGAGGACTGGCATGTGGAGGAATTTCTCTATAGTATGAAACCAGAGAGATATTTTGTTCCAATATTTATACAGCATGCAAATGGAAGACTTATAAACAATATATAATATTATACAGTGCTGGCCAAAAGTATTGGCACCCCTGCAATTCTGTCAGATAATACTCAATTTCTTCCAGAAAATGATTGCAATCACAAATGCTTTGGTAATAATATCTTCATTTAATTTGTCATCAATGGAAAACCACAAAAAGAATTGTCAAAAAGCCAAAATGGATATAATTCCACACCAAACATAAAAAAGGGGGTGGACAAAAGTATTGGCACCCTTTGAAAAATCAGGTGATGCTTCTCTAATTTGTGTAATTAACAGCACCTGTTACTTACCTGTGGCACATAACAGGTGGTGGCAATAACTAAATCACACTTGCAGCCAGTTGAAATGGATTAAAGTTGACTCAACCTCTGTCCTGTGTCCTTGTGTGTACCACATTGAGCATGGAGAAAAGAAAGAAGACCAAAGAACTGTCTGAGGACTTGAGAAGCAAAATTGTGAGGAAGCATGAGCAATCTCAAGGCTACAAGTCCATCTCCAAAGACCTGAATGTTCCTGTGTCTACCGTGCGCAGTGTCATCAAGAAGTTTAAAGCCCATGGCACTGTGGCTAACCTCCCTAGATGTGGACGGAAAAGAAAAATTGACGAGAGATTTCAACGAAAGATTGTGCGGATGGTGGCTAAAGAACCCAACTAACACCCAAACAAGTTCTACTGTAGCTGCCCTGCAGTCCGAGGGTACAACAGTGTCAACCCGTACTATCCGTCGGTATCTGAATGAAAAGGGACTCTATGGTAGGATACCCATGAAGACCCCACTTCTGACCCAGAGACATAAAAAAGCCAGGCTGGAGTTTGCCAAAACTTAGCTGAGAAAGCCACAAACTTTTTGGAAGAATGTTCTCTGGTTAGATGAGACAAAAGTAGAGCTTTTTGGGAAAAGGCATCAACATAGAGTTTACAGGAAAAAAAAAAAGAGGCCTTCAAAGAAAAGAACACGGTCCCTACAGTCAAACATGGCGGAGGTTCCCTGATGTTTTGGGGTTGCTTTGCTGCCTCTGGCACTGGACTGCTTGACCGTGTGCATGGCATTATGAAGTCTGAAGACTACCAACAAATTTTGCAGCATAATGTAGGGCCCAGTGTGAGAAAGCTGGGTCTCCCTCAGAGGTCATGGGTTTTCCAGCAGGACAATGACCCAAAAAACACTTCAAAAAGCACTAGAAAATGGTTTGAGAGAAAGCACTGGAGACTTCTAAAGTGGCCAGCAATGAGTCCAGACCTGAATCCCATAGAACACCTGTGGAGAGATCTCAAAATGGCAGTTTGGAGAAGGCACCCTTCAAATCTCAGGGACCTGGAGACATTTGCCAAAGAAGAATGGTCTAAAATTCCAGCAGAGCATTGTAAGAAACTCATTGATGGTTACCGGAAGCAGTTGTTCGCAGTTATTTTGTCTAAAGGTTGTGCTACCAAGTATTAGGCTGAGGGTGCCAATACTTTTGTCCAGCCCATTTTTGGAGTTTTGTGTAAAATGATCAATGATTTGACTTTTTTTTCATTCTCTTTTGTGTTTTTTCATTGCAAGCAAAATAAATGAAGATATTATTACCAAAGCATTTGTGATTGCAATCATTTTCTGGAAGAAATTGAGTATTATCTGACAGAATTGCAGGGGTGCCAATACTTTTGGCCAGCACTGTACATGTGTGTCAGTATTTCTTTATTTAGTCATTCCTTCCTATCTGAAAATTCATGGGATCCTTGTCTACATTTGGGTCATGTGATTTCATTGTGAACCCCAGAGAATAACATGTTTCTGTTCTCTCAAGATGGTCACCATACTTGGGTAAGAGGGGCTTGGCTTGAAAACCGAGCATAGCCTTTACAAGTTAAGATAGAGTCTAAATAACAAACAATGACAAACATTTGTAAAGAGCTTTTCCCACCAAGGGATTCAGAGCACAGAGAGCATTGTTGAGTAAGGGAGTTAGTGGCTGCCATATAGGCGCTTATGCCCAACACCCACAAGTTTAAGTTGTTTTACAGAAAGCCAATTTACGTAATGGTATATTGTTGGCATGTGAAAAGAAATCCATTCAAACATGAGGAGAACATACATACTCCAAATAGCTTGGCATTTCCAGTGAGTGCTAATTTGTTGCAATGTTGACAATAAAATCAATGCTATATACTGTGGCTTCAGGAAAAAGCTCCTGTGTTTTAATATCTGTAGAATGTATTGGGTTAAGGTGCTCTTACCCTGGTGATTCTAGCCAGGGCAAGCACAGTTATGAGAAATAGAGAATAGATTCCCAGAGCTTGACTACAGAACTCTGAGACTGAATTAATCATTTGGTGCAATGCAAAATGATAATGTATCTTATATGGTTTAACATAGTATTTTAGGCAAGCATAGTACATTACTTTAGTTTATTTAGTATAATACAATGCCGTGTAAGAATCCCTGTAATACTTAGATAGTAAAAAAAAAAAATAATGAAAATGTGTTACACGCTTATATTCATTCATACAATGTTCAGCCATTCCGAATATAGAGGTCTGTGTTTGCTCTATTTTGCAAATGATTTTAAAAATGAATTGCTTGAGAAATGTGTGGATGACTGAGAAGATAATCCTTCCCTATGCTTAGCTTATTCAGTCTTAGCCTGGTCACTGATAAATTATCTCAACAACTTTGATGGTTCAAACTGCACTTCCTTTAATACTTTCACGCTACAGAAACTACTTGTTTAACACAATGTAGATGCTGCTGTAATCACAGTTCCTCATTAGGTAGTCAGTTCCCTCTACAGACATACTGACAGCTTGTAAGTCCCTGTTTGGGTCATTTATGTTAACTGTATTTTGTTACAGCTCTCTGTGACAAGCAAGTGAAAAATCAATTCATTAAATGTATTCAGAAGACAATTAACTATTAAAAGGGTTTTGGCTTAGGACAAAAAAGGCTTGCTTTTCAGAGATAATTACATATGAACATGCATACCCCATGCCATACTGTCTTGGTTAAAAGTGTCACATGCAACAAATGATAAACACAATAAATTGTATTGTATGTGATAAAATTAAGCTCTGGTCATCCTTCTCTGGCAGTAGTGTCAGGGCTATGTGGGCACCCTGTAGTGGCTTGGGGTTGAAACAACCACGTTACAAATAAACCAGTAGAAACTAATCCAAAAAATCCTTATTGTACAGTAGCTCAGGTAAACCATAGAAATTGTGTGGGAAGTGTTTGTTGAACCCTTAAGGATAGTTTCTGACTGTAATTCTCTAAACTTTAGTTTGGCTTGACTTTGCAGGTCTAAAGGTATTTAGAGTAACCATAAAAGTTCCTTAAATGACCCAATACTTTATTACTGATTTATTCTTGAGACTGGCTTTAACAACAAACCATTTTCATTCAATAAAGTTTTACCAAAGTAAGATCAGTTAAACATAAAACTTTAAATTAATTTTCATGACCTTTGCTAACATTTTGACATTATATTTCTTATCTTTTTTCTCATGCATTCTACAATATATTTTTACAAATTGCTGAAATAAAACCTATAAACCTGGGATGAAATACTATGGCATACAAGCAAGGATTTACACTTTGATTACCGAAATAAGCAGCTGTTAAAACAACAGAATCAGGATATAGCAACATAACTTCAGGGTGTGTATTTAATGCTGTAAATAGCAGTGCAAAGGTAGGTCAAATCCAATGCAAAAAGAGATAAAATATATATTATGTACATAGTTTATAATAAATTAAAGTTTCGGATGTAATGTTTTATTCAAAGCCACATTCAAAGAATAATACATAGAGGAAAAGAACATTCTTAAATTATAATTTCAAAATATTTTAATATTTAATATTATAGGACAAAGTATGGCTGAGGCTATTCTATTTGTCCTGTTGTGGATATTTTTGAGCACTTACTTGTTTAATACATAAAATAAATGTTACTAAATCAACAGGAATAATATACTACCTTAAAGGGATTCTATCATTGGGAAACCCTATTTTCACTAACCGCACATCGGAATAGCCTTTAGTAAGACTATTCGTCTCCAACCTTTATTTTTCCGATCCGCGCCGCCGTTTTGGAGAATTTTTTTCTTTCTTCTTTATGCAAATTAGTCTTCAGAAAGCACAGCGGGAGTCCCCTGTGCTCACGTCATACGCTCTAATGAAGATCCAGCGCCGCCTCTCTCTTCTTGTGCTGATGCCTCTCCGCAGCACCAGCACCCGCTGAGTGTGTGTTCGGGATCCAAATCCCGTGTATGCTCAGGCAACTCTGCCACTTTGCGTTGGACAGAGCTGGCATTTTGATGCGTGTCCAGTCAGCTCTGTCCAACGCGAAGTGGCAGAACCGACTGAGCATGCGTGGAATTTGAATCTTGAACAAACACAATCAGCAGGTGCTGACGCCGTGGAGAAGCGTCAGCACAACAGAGAGGCGGAACTGGATCTTCAGAAGAGCGTGTGACGTGAGCACAGGGGACGCCCCTGTGCTTTCTGAAGACTAATTTGCATAAAGAAGAAAGAAGAAAATTCTCCAAAACTGCGGCGCAGAGCAGAAAAATAAAGGTAGGAGACAAACAGTCTTTCTAAAGGCTATTCCAAGGCATTATGGGAAAGGAGCTGGATATGTAGATGCTTAGTAGAGGGAGAAAGGCAATCCAAAATTCTACACACCTTCACTGGTGCTCTCCTCAAGAAGAGATGTTCCTGTCCTAAAGGCTATTCCGACATGCTGTTATTGAAAATAGGGTTTCCCAATGATAGAATTCCTTTAAAGTGAATGTTCACCATTAAACACTTTTTCTTGAAACTTGGGGTTTTCTTAGAAAACTTCATTAACAATAAAAGGCTAATATTTTTTTTTTTCTGAAAATTTATTTTCAGTGGTTGGAGCTTAGTTCTTCATTCAGAGGTACAAATCCACTTATCCCCATGGATAAATAAAATTACACAATGACTTGGCGCTCTGCGGCTAACGCTAGAGGGAGATAAGGCGCTTACTGCATACTGTGTTGTTATTTAATTGAATGTATTAACAGTATGCGTTAAGTTAGTAAATTCAGTGTAAGTTGCAGGTTGAAACCACGTTTAAACTGTTTGACATAAAACCATACGTGTATGCTGGTAGTGCTATGCAGTTAGCTTAAAGCACTAGCATGTATGGGAATTTTGCTCCTGTACCCACACTAGTCACAATGAGTGTCAGATATTTATTGCAATATATATAAGATATATATATAATAACTGCTGTAACGGGCAGCTATCCAGCTAGACTCCCTCTAACATCTAAGCTCACTGCAGGGTATCACCTGTGTTTACAATCTGTGCTTTATACTGACAGGCGAGAGACACTGCAGTACAGAAATACTGCAGTGTGTTATAACTGCAATAAAACAATGACATACTCAAGTTCCACAGCAGGACAAAATAGGCAAAAAAAACTGAATAAAATGTTCAGAAATATTACAAAGTATCCAAAGAGAAAATCCAAATCCTTTTAAAATTACCAAAGGAAACTACAGCCTTTCTTTCTTTAAATTTGATATTATCTTAACCATAAAAATCTGTGTGCATGGGCTTCCTCTGGGTAATCTGTTTTTTCCCATACTCCAAAGACATACTGCTAGGAAATTTATATTGTGAGCCCTATATGGGACAGTGACTGATAATGTCTTTAAAGCACTACAGAATATGTTGACGCTATACAAGTAAGAGAGAAATAAATAAATAATACAATTGCATTATGAAAATATCAAATCAAACCCCCCACCCCCCAAAATAAAGAAAATTGTGAAATTACTGGGGTTTTTTGTATTACACATAAAATTAAGATAATAAAAGTTTTACAATATATTATATTATGTGTAGCTAAAAATAGTGTTATTATAGAATACAAAAAACCCCAAAAACTTATATGGCACTTAAAATAAAATGGCTCTTAGGACACAGTGATAAAAAAAATAAATTCTAATTTCTAAATGCTGTTAAGAGCAACGCAGGCAAATTGACTACACACCATAATTTTGACACTCTGAATTCTCCAAGGACTGTATCCCATCACTTTCAAGCACTTTAGGTGCCAAAGTAGGTTTTATGGATCAGGACATAAATAAAAATGGTCCTCAGAAGGCTTAAAATTCTGTAAATACATTTGAACAACAACACATGACACATTACAATGTATCCTTATTTAACATAAAGTTGGCCAAAACAGAAGTCATATTTAAAAATCTTAGTACATCCTTACTGCTTCCATGGGAAATTGAAAGGATAAGTAACAGCCAGGTGCTGATAATTAAATGCACTTGATGACTGCAGATGTTTTGTCAGTTTGCTGGTCTGGAACATTCAGGAATGTGATACCACAATGCCAAGGAGGAAAACTATTCGAAAACCTATTGTTGCTGCCCATCAATCTTGGAAGTGTTATAAGGCCATTTGCAAACAATTTGTATTCTGTCATTCTACAGTGAAAAAGATTACTAACAAAAGGAAAACATTCAAGACAGTTGGATACTGTAGATTTGCAGAATTCTCAGTCTTTTAAACACAGAAATAGTTTGCAAACAGGCTGTGAGCAAAATGCAGAAAAGGATGCCCCCCTACACTCACTGAGACAAGTAAGACAGAATGGAATGTATCTAGGGATTGGTCTTCCTTAGTAACAAAGAAGTGAACTGTAAATTAGGAAGAGGGGAGACACCTAGTGGCAGGAAAATTACAAAGGTTTTTCAGGTAGAAAGCTGCCATATTTTTAATTAAAGTGAATTACATTTTGGTCCATATTCACATACTCTATGAAATGAGACTAAGCTGTCTGAAAAGTTAGTGACCATTTAAGTTTGCAGAGTTGCATCTGAACAAATCACAAGAGTTCTGAAATGAAATCCATTACACAGACAAGACCAAAGTGGAGATGTTTGTGGATCTAAGGCTGAAGCCCCACATTGCAAAAAAAAACAACCAAAAAGTGCTACCTTTTACAGTACCTGTAAAGTGAATGGGATTCTGGCTAATTCCATCCACATATTTGCAGAAAAAAAATCCGCAGCGGAAAAGCTGCATTTTCAAAAACGCCCATATAGGTAAGGGCAGAAAATCCAAAGAGGAAAATTTTGTAGAAAAAAATGCAATGCATTTCCTTCCACTGTTTTATTTGCTGCATTTCTCTACGTGGGGCCTCAAAGCTATTGATTTATAGGGTTCTATGGGGAAAACAGGGGACAAGGTGGTGATTGAAGCTAAAAATTCAGTTAAAATTTTCAAATGACGATGCCCCTTTAGCAAAGCCACTCCCCTTTATGGTGACATGAATGAACAATGCACTAGACTAGCCCTGTTGTCATAATACATGTCTGGCACTTGGCCAAAGATTGAGGAGTAATGACACTGTATGAATGCAAGTGTGACAGAGATCAATATGGCAGTTGACTGTGTGGCATGCTGTCAGCACCAGGAAGATTTAAATAAAATTAAAATTAAAATTTGACAAAAATTTGCCACTTGGATATTAACTGAAGTCAGAAGATAATGGAATGCTATCAGGACCAGAAGAAGAATTTAAATTTCATTTACATTTTAAGTTACATTAATTAGAAAAAATATTTATCCCTTGGGTAGTGAAAGAAGTAATTTAGGTTTAGTTTGGCACACTATAATCATGGAGAGTTAGATTTAAATTTCAATTAATATTTAATTGAAAAATATTTGTCACTTGGGCAGTGAAAGTTGGCTGTCAGTGTGGCACACTATCAGCGGGATTTTAATTTAAGTAAAATTTTAAAAAAAAAGTCAATTGAACACAGACTGAAGTGGGCGGCTTACAAGTGGGCGGCGTACAAATGTGAGCCTGATGCAGAATATTATAATATATTATGCCAATTTTGTTGCCAACAAAACACTGAACTGAAGTGTACTTAACGGTGTAAAAATGCATTGCTGACTTGCAGGAAACACAGTAACAGCAATTATGTGTGGCACACTATATGCAGCATAAGATGAATAGAAGTGTACAGTAACTAATGGCAGAGCTACAATGCAGTGCTGGCTTGCCACAAAAATTAGGGTATCAGAAAATATAGGTGATGCTGACACACTGTATGCAACAAAGTGAGTGCTGCCATGTGTCAATTGCCACTTCACTTGGAGAGAGACTGATTAAGTGTATGTAAAAATTACTAATTTGTTTTGATACCGTACACTGACAACCCCTGCAGGGGGCTTTGGTACTACTACTGATCGTTGTTCTGGTGGGGAAACTAGGGGAAAATCAGGAAGTGTAAATTATGAGAGTGTGCAGGAATCTCATGGCCATGATGTGTCAGAAAAAAACAGGTAAGACAATGACATTGCCAATGATTTATTCTTTAGCAGGCAGGACCTGGCAACCGAGTGAGGGTGACATCGAGTGAAGAGGTTGGTGACAGTGGTGATAATAATGATTCCAGCCAATACGTAAGCTCAAAATGAAAAAGCTTGCTTGAGGCTGAACTAGGGGAAGCTCGTGGGGTGGTGGCACTGGTGGTGGTAATGGCAGACATGTTTCCCCTGGTACTTGTGTTGGCGGCAGCAACTACACATGGTCGTCTCCCATGTGGAAATATTTTTCTACATTGGCAAATGTAGAAAAATATTAACATGAAAGCAGGAACAAATGTAGGAATACTCGCATAAAAAAGCATCACCATTTTATTTGGAAAAATAGACCTGGCAGTGGCACTGGCAAGGAAAGTGAGTAAGAACGTCCTACTCCTTATCCCCACAATTTTTGTTCTAATATAACCAAAAAATATTAACATTTAGAGCATATTAGATTTTTGTAAACTAAAATTGAGCAAGAATACATAGTCTAAACAAACAATAATATATATAATTTCACTATACCTAGCAAATACATTTTCGGACTTTGCAGAGAAATTTTAACACATACAAAGAGGATGTTATTGTTGAAATGCTGACCTTTAGCTTGCGCTTTGAGTGAGCCTTTTGCTGTTCCTCTCTCTGTTTAGATTCCCCATATACTAGGTGCTACAGTTAAATGCTTCTTTTGTTGATCTTTCTTTCCAGTGCTGACATTTCAAAATGCAATAGTATTATGGTTGATTGAAATGTGCCTCTGCTTCTTCTGCTCTTATTTTATTTATTTCCTAAGACTCTATACTATGGTCCTATGCAAACCAAAGTTACAACAACAAACGCTAAATTCAGAGGCATATCCTGAAGCTCCTGAGCCCCAATGTAAGGTCTGTAACGGGGTCTATAGTAGTATATCTTACATGGCAGGGGGGCCATCAGGGTCCCCTCAGGTCTGGGACTTGGTAGCAATCGCTATAGCTGCACCCCTTATTATTATGCCCCTGGCTAAATGTGTAGAAGCATGAAAAGACCAAAAACCAAATAAATAATTCAGTTTTGATTAAGGTGAAACAGAGGTCACAGTAACATCTCTTATAAAGATCCTTTAAAGGACGTGATTTAGGCGGTGGTTTATTTTAAAAGTGTCCATATCAATATACTTGTACAAGATCACACATGCACTGTTGGCTCCATTAACTCTTCTTTGTTGGCAGATGATGGTCTAGTGAAGTCAGTAAAACAATGTTTAACTCTTCCCTAGGTCTGGACTCTGTTGCTATATAGCTTCTCCTGCTCTCTTCTAATGATGAGGTCATCAAGATTTAGTATTTAAACCCAGCTAATTCTCCTTTTCATTGCCTGATTGTCAGGAATCAGTTCCATGTATGTTTCTGAAGCCTGCCTCAAGTTGCCTTGCTCCCAGTCTGTCCCAAGTTGTTCATGGTTCAAATCCTGTCTGACATCTGGCCATTCCTGACTACACTCCTACCTTAAACTTTAGATTATACATCTGATTCCTAAAATTCTGCTCTGGTGGCAACTCTTAGCTCCATTCTAGATCACGTTCCTGTCTTATGACCATGTTCATGTGTAGTTACCATATTCTTGTGCTGTGAACACATTCTTGTATGCCTGCACTCCACTGATCTTGTTCCTGGTTCCAACTTGCTTCTGTTTTATATCTCTGTACTGTTGTCTGCGGACTGGTGACTATACTAGAGATTCCCCATAGCAAAGTCCTTAGTCACAGTCCATATAAGGGCCATATTTCTGGGACTGACCACAGCCATGTGCATGGAACTCACTGCATCATATGAAAGACTCAACGGCTTCCAAACGGCTCAATTGCTACTGTACTAGACTGACAGCTTTGTATATAAGATTATATGGCACAACTAAGAAGACACCTCCTTAGTCAAATGGTGGGAAGAAAAAGAAAAAAAAATGGAACCACATCATATACAGTAACTTTGCATTAATTATGACACATACTTTGAGTGACATTGTGGCAGTGGGTGGTATGGCAACACATGACACTTGGGGAGTAAGAGATAAGCTGCAGGCTATATTGTTCAACTGGGTTAGAGCTGTGAACTGGACTATGTGTTATGAGATCAGTTCCCAGGATACAATATGTAACCACAGTGATAATATTCAGGATATTGTCAAAAGCAAAATGCTTCTGAAATATTGTGCTCTCCAGCTCCACCTTGGTGTCAGTCCTCCTTAGCATCATGTATATACTGTATGTTGTAATAAACCTTCCCATAGTCTCTTTGTCACTTCAGGCCACAGTTTATCACAGTGAAATTGTGACACCTAATAACAACAGTGTCATGAAACAAAGATTTTTTTTGTGTAATGTCACACTTCCACTGTTGCATGCTATTCTGTAGCTGCAAGTGTTGCTGACATAGTGGAAAGGAAGACAGTAGCTCCAAGTCAATACGGATCAGCTGTGACATATCGGTCCACTTCCGTATGGGCACAGACAATATTTATCATGCTTTTGTCCTGTAACATCTCATATCATTTGAAAAATATGGTATCTGGTACTGCACCGCATTTAGCAAATTCTATATATTTCTCTGTCTATTTTCCTTAACTATTTCTAATGGGGAAAAATTCACAACAAAATGCATTTCTCGCTATGCAACACAGTTATCTTCTTGTTCAGGGAATTAGCATTAGAACCGAGCCATCCTCACTACCATTAAGCTACGTGAAGGACTTTCAGGACATCACTGGAGATAACAGACATATACCATGTGACTGCTAACAAGTCAGGGAGTATATATATATATATATATATATATATATATATATATATATAACAATTACAAGACAGCCTGCAGTGCATCACTTCCCTGCATTTCAATGTTTATGCCTGCTAAATTAATGTCACAGCCATTACCCTTTATATAAGCAAGGTTTGTTTTGGCTTCATTTTCTGAGATTTTTTTTTCTGAATCAAGGACATAAGTTACTGCACACCAACATCATTTTTGAGATACGTTTTCATTATTACAGTTAATTTTACTGGAATACTATTTGATTTAACAACAAGATACTGAACACTATAATTTAGTGATTTTTATTTATAACTTTTCATTTATTTGTCATGGCAAAGTACTATTACGTTATGAGGGGAATTTATCTGCACTTGAGAATAGTTAGATAATAAGACTTGACAACTTCTTGGGCTTATCTGGCTTGGGCTTATCTGTCTGATTTGGGCAGTTCCAGCTGAAGTGCCTTCATGTTAATTTGTTGTTCACTGGATATTCCGAGTCATAATAGAGGCACTGTACTTTGCTTCTACAGATCATCTAAAATTAATATGCCATTTTCCTTATGGAAGAGAGGAGAGGCCTTAAATTTTTTGCGATGCTGGTGGTGGTTGCCCTAACTGTATGACCTGGGTGCCAACCGCAATAGCATGTCAAATATGTAATAAAAATGTATATGAAAGCCACTATTTTGTCCTTATAATTCCTTATAATTGATGTTTCATTGATTGACACAAAATGGTTTAAGGTATGGAAGTGCCTGATTTATATATGTACCAAATTTGGTTCTATTGTTTGGTCATGCATAAAGAACAGACAACAGAAATTAATTTATATATCTATATAAAGATGTAGCAGAGTTAACCCGAACTTCTGCAATTGGTTAAAATGCTACAGCATGATATACAGTGGGGAAAAAAGTATTTAGTCAGCCACCAATTGTGCAAGTTCTCCCACTTAAAAAGATGCAAGAGGCCTGTAATTGTCATCATAGGTAGACCTCAACTATGAGAGACAAAATGAGAAAACAAATCCAGAAAATCACATTGTCTGATTTTTTTAAGAATTTATTTGCAAATTATGGTGGAAAATAAGTATTTGGTCACCTACAAACAAGCAAGATTTCTGGCTCTTACAGAACTGTAACTTCTTCTTTAAGAGGCTCCTCTGTCCTCCACTCATTACCTGTAGTAATGGCTCCTGTTTGACATTGTTATCAGTATAAAAGACACCTGTCCACAACCTCAAATAGTCACACTCCAGACTCCACTATGGTGAAGACCAAAGAGCTGTGGATGGACACCAGAAACAAAATTGTAGATCTGCATCAGGCTGGACTGAATCTGCAATAGGCAAGCAGCATGGTGTGAAGAAATCAACTGTGGGAGTAATAATTAGAAAATGGAAGACATACAAGACCACTGATAATCTCCCTCGATCAGGGGCTCCATGCAAGATCTCACCCCGTGGGGTCAAAATGATCACAAGAACAGTGAGCAAAAATCCCAGAACCACACGGGGGGACCTAGTGAATGACATGCAGAAAGCTGGGACTAATGTAACAAAGGCTACCGTCAGTAACACGCTACGCCACCAGGGACTCAGATCCTGCAGTGTCAGATGTGTCCCCCTGCTTAAGCCAGTACATATCCGGGCCTGTCTGAAGTTTGCTAGAGAGCATTTGGATGTTCCAGAAGAGTATTGGGAGAATGTCATATGGTCAGATGAAACCAAAGTACAACTATTTGGTAGAAACACAACTCGTCGTGTTTGGAGGAGAGTGAATGCTGAGTTGCATCCAAAGAACACCATACCTATTGTGAAGCGTGGGGGTGGCAACATCATGCTTTGGGGCTGTTTCTCTGCAAAGGGACCAGGACGACTGATCTGTGTACATGAAAGAATGAATGGGGCCATGTATCGTGAGATTTTGAGTGCAAACCTCCTTCCACCAGCAAGGGCATTGAAGATGAAACGTGGCTGGGTCTTTCAGCATGACAATGATCCCAATCACACCGCCAGGGCAACGAAGGAGTGGCTTCTTAAGAAGCATTTTAAGGTCCTGGAGTGGCCTAGCCATTCTCCAGATCTCAACCCCATAGAAAACCTTTGGAGGGAGTTGAAAGTCCATGTTGCCCAGCGACAGCCCCAAAACATCACTTGTCTAGAGGAGATCTGCATGGAGGAATGGGTCAACATACCAGCAACAGTGTGTGCCAACCTTGTGAAGACTTACAGAAAGTATTTGACCTCTGTCATTGCCAACAAAGGATATATAACAAAGTATTGAGATGAACTTTTGTTATTGACCAAATACTTATTTTCCACCATAATTTGCAAATAAATTCTTTAAAAATCAGACTGTGATTTTCTGGATATGTTTTCTCATTTTGTCTCTCATAGTTGAGGTCTACCTATGATGTCAACTACAGGCCTCTCTCATCTTTTTAAGTGGGAGAACTTGCACAATTGGTGGCTGACTAAATACTTTTTTTTCCCCACTGTATTATCACAGAAGACAAAATAAACCAATGAAAACTCAATGAAAATTTTTTACTTAATGACTTTTCTTTTTTTTTTTTTGTCTTCTGTGACAAGATATCATGTTGCAGCAGTTCAACCAATTGCAAAACTTCAGGTTAACTCGTGCTACATGTGTGTGTGTGTGTGTATATATATACTGTATATATATTCTGAAGAATCTGGTGACAGGCAGAGTGTTAGAGTGGCCACACAGCCCCAAAGCATGACGGAACCTCCACCAAATTTTACAGTGGGTAGCGGTGTTTTTCTGGAAGCTGTATTTCTTGGATCGCCAGGGTTGAATTTTTTTTTTTACCAAACAACCCAATCTTTGTTTCACCACCCCACAGGACCTTCTTCCAAAATGAAGCTGGCTTGTACAAATGTGCTTTTGCATACCTCAGGCGACTCTGTTTGTGGCGTGCTTTCAGAAACGGCTTCTTTCGCATCACTCTCCGCATCCTCCCCTTCTTCTTAAAAGTGCTGTTTTTTTTTTATCGATACAGCAACCACACCACCAACAGCAAGAGGACGCCCCACCTCTTGGGGGGTGGTCTTTGTATTCTCTTTGTCTTTTCCCACCATTCTTCTTCTCCGCCTTTCTGATATTTTTCTTGGCCTGCCACTTCTGGGGCTTAACAAGAACTGTCCCTGTGGTCTTCCATTTCCTTACTATGTTCCTCACAGTGGAAACTGACAGGTTAAATCTCTGAGACAACTTTTTGTATCCTTCCCCTGAACAACTATGTTGAACAATCTTTGTTTTCAGATCATTTGAGAGTTGTTTTGAGGAGCCCATGATGCCACTCTTCAGAGGAGATTCAAATAGGAGAACAACTTGCAATTGGCCACCTTAAATACCTTTTCTCATGATTGGATACACCTGGCTATGAAGTTCAAAGCTCAGTGAGGTTACAAAACCAATTTTGTGCTTCAGTAAGTCAGTAAAAAGTAGTTAGGAGTATTCAAATCAATAAAATGATAAGGGTACCCAAATTTTTGCACTGGTCAAATTTTGGTTTAATGCATATTGCACATTTTCTGTTAGTACAATAAACCTCATTTCAATCCTGAAATATTACTGTGTCCATCAGTTATTAGATATATCAAATTGAAAAGGCTATTGCAAACACCCAAATATTTAGAACTAAAAATGATTAAGATTAATAGGGGTGCCCAAACTTTTTCATATGACTGTATACTGTATATATATTGTGAGAAGGTGACAGGCAGAGTGTTAGAGTCCAGGTATATCTCCCCCAGATTTCTAACTTATGTCTGGTCCAGGGCAGGTCTTGAATAGGCCTCAGCCCAGGTATGGGTCCTGGGCTCATTACTGGGCCATAAAAGGCTGCAGAGCCTACACTTCAGGGCAGATTCTGGGAGTGAGAGGAAGCGCCTGGGTCTGTCCAGGAATACTGAGAGTCTGGTGAGACCTAGCTGTGTTATTTGCTTGTTCGTGTGGCTGGTAGTAAGCCACACATATAGCTAGCCTTATTCTATTTAGTTAGTGCTCGGACAAGCAGGTTTTTGTTTGACATTTTTTTTGTACCTGAAGTGAAGGTTTATTTATTTTACTGGGTCTGCACCATTGTTGCTACCGAGCTACCTACCCCACTAGATATATACATATATCTAGTGGGGGTATATATATATATATCCTTCCTCTAGTGTTAGCTTTCTGTTACTCTTTCTTATGTTAACGGGTCGGTTTTGACCCGTGTCTTAAATCACCCCTAGGATACCCTAAAAACAGTTATTTATGATCCAATTTGTTTCTTACCTCTTAGTTACCTTGTTAGGGTTTCTCATCCATGGCAGGATTGATTTTAATATTTTTGTTGTGGCCCCCTGGGCCTTTCATTTGGGAGCGTACCCTTCATTTTCAATATAAAAATATTGTCAAATGAGCCTCAAGAGAATAATATAAACTTAAAAAAAGTTTGTTATATTACCTGACAATTACTGAAGGGTTTTAGAACACATTTCTTAAATGTAAAAAAAATATACATATATATATTTTATATTATTAACTCTAGTAACATCTATGGTGTTACGGGTCAATTTTGACCCATATCTAACTACTTTATGAAAAAGGCAAAAAACAGATTTTTTTTTTTATAGAACTTTAATACAAATAAAAGATGAAAATTATATTAACATTAATAGCAATAATAATAAAAAGTAGCTTTTCTAGGTCAAACAAACAAACAACAATCAATCAAGCAAATCAAATCAACAGAAATCAAGTACTAGTTTTTAGATGCATTAGTATTTAGATGCATGTGTGGCAAAAAGTGATACTTTTTGTGTGTTCTTTGCAGAGGTATTTTTTGCAGGCGAAGCACGATGTGTTTGTCTTTCTGTCCTTATTGCTAGGGCAGACCTGACACCTCTTTCTTTTAGAATCAGGTGGTCTCACTGGGGTTGTGGCTGTTGTGGTTGATGTTGAGGCAGGGCTGGTTGAGGAGGATGCTGGTGATGATGCTCTTTGTGTTGCTGTGGGTGTGGGCGAAGCACTTGTTGAGCTCTGGAGTTGTCAGACCAAGGCTGCAGCGGCTGGGTCTCGGGGCACCTGTTCCCTTTGGTCAATGTGCGCCTTGACAAGGGATCTTCCTAGTTCCTCAAGAAACATCCTCCGCTTGTTTTTTTTTCTTTGAATTCCATCCTTGGTGAATGTGGGTCCACAACACAAATGCATTGTATGCTGACACATCAAGGATGTTGGAAAATACAACCATTGGCCATCTCCTAGTCATTCGCTGGCAAGTGTAGGTGGCAGTCAGCTTGTCCAGGTTGTCCACTCCTCCTTTGTTTTTGTTATAGTCCAGGATGATTCTGGGCTTTTTGTCACTTCCTGATGACACAGCTGCATCTTTGTGAAGTGTGGACATCAGTACCACATTTCGTCGTTTTTTGGGGCAGTATGAAACAGCAGTGGTGGTGTCTGTAAAAACAAACTTTGAGGAAAGTGGAGCCCCGTCCTTCATCTGCAACAATTCAGCGGGCAGCTCAGGTTTGTTTTTTTTCACTGTGCCCACCATGGTGATTTTCCTCCTGAGAAGTTCTTGTCCAAGGTCATAGCTGGTAAAAAAATTGTCACAAGTAATGTTGTGACCCTGCAGTCCAGTAGTCATATCGAGGACTACACGTTTTCCTTGGTTTTTTTCAGGGATGCCGCTTGCAGACTTGCCTGTGTAAATCTGTAGATTCCATGCATAGCTAGTTTTTGCATCACAGGCTGCCCAGATTTTTATGCCGTATTTGCCTGGCTTACTTGGCATGTATTGCCGGAAGGGGCATTTTCCGCGGAAACTGTCACCTCTGGCCCTGGGTTGAACATCAGTGGAAGGAGCTGCACCCATTTCTCCCAAACATCCCTGATGGGAGCAAGTTTGTCAGATTTTGTTCTGGTGTCTCTGTTGTCAAATCTGAGGACTCTTGATATCATTTGAAACTTTTGAAGTGACATTGTTGCCCGGAAAATATTCCTGCCTGTCGATGCGTCCCAGAGACTATCAGTGGCCTCATTGCAGGATTTGTACACTCCAGCAAGGAGAAGAACACCAATGTAGGCATCCGGGTCATCATCATGAAGGTTATTCCACATGTTGCCGTGGACTTTTTTTTCCTTCAAGGTTTGTCATAGCAATAATGACTTTTTTTATTGACAATGGCATAAACAGATCAAAACATGTCTTGATGTCACTTACTCTTGTCACAGCAAACCTTGTGATCCCAGGGGTCATTTTTATGACATTTGCAGCATCTGCCCTGCCATGTACATCTGGAGGTACTGAGCTCCAAATTATCTTGCCACTTTTGGATTTGAATCTTTCAGCGGGAGCAGCTTCAGCACCGGTGACCTCCTCATCAGACTGATCAGAACTGTCTGTGTCTTCCGGTTGATACTCCACATCATCTTCCTCCTCAGAAACCTGTTCATCTGTATCAGTTTGCTGCTGTGTGTCCTCTGATTCATTATCATCCAAGATATAATCCAGAATTTGGCTTGCATCTAATCTTCTCCTCATTGTTGCATGGTGTAAACTGAAGATGTATACTCTGCAAAGTACCAACTGTAAGCTGATTTGGCCATACATGCCTGGACATGTCCCTAACTCAAGTTGTTGGAGGTAGAGCTGGCTTTGGGATGTTGGTTTATATTGTGTTTATGAGTTCAGTTTTGGGACTTATTATTGTTTTTTTACTCTTATATTAGACCTGGGTCGGAAATTGACCCCAACAACACAAATGTTATAATTTTAATAAGAGCATTTTACAATTTAGTAAAATAGTTTTATTTTATTGTATTTTGTTTAAAAATAAGTTCCTGAAAAAGTCAAAAAGTCTTGATGCAATAAACAAATATATGTAGAATTTGTATGCATTTAAAACCTAAAACGGGTCGGTCACGACCCTAACACTAGAGGAAGGATATATATATATATATATATATATATATATATATATATATATATGTGATTTTAGCATATGGCAGTATTGTTCAGTGTGATCTGGATGTACAGTAGAGAATCTGCAGAATCAGAGTCATACGGTGTCAGCCTCATACTTTAGCCACAGATTCATTGTGAAATGCATACATAGCCTTTCTGCAAATGTGCTGTAAATAAGTTTGGTACTGTTACCAGATATATGTAGCTAACACGGGAAACTACAATATGTCTCATTAAGAAGGCATCATCTTACTGTGTCCTGGGACTTATTAGACCATGCTAAGAATTCTGAGAAAATAATATGTAAATAAGTCCTCCTTGGTAGAAAGGGAGAACTTGCCAGTACCCTGCTCTGCACTGATGAGAGGCAATAACTTTAAAACAGCTGTCCATCGATGGCTCCTTCTTCCTTTTGTAGGAGGCATTCTGGCTTGGCTATATACCTAGATTATACTACTAAGTTTCAGAAAAACCAGGCATTGGTCTATAGGGAGTTACCTTCCAAAAGTTAACACTTATGTAAGGTCTCCCTTTCTATCAAGTAGGTGCATATATTATTAGCATATTATCATCCCATATCTATATCTCGATCTTGCTTTTGTTACCATATCTATGCATTGTATGGATGTGTATCTGTTACAGTTTCTTCTTCATGGTAAAAAGACTCCCTTGTTCACAAGGGTGATAAGTTGCTGCCAAAGGTATCCTGAAGAAGCTGATTTCCTTCTTCTCAACAAAAATCTATGAAGGGTTGACAAAGATAGATGTTGGCTTAAGTAGCATTTTATTGACAGCTATAACTTGACTCTCCAATATTGGCCGAGTGTATTACATGTACCCATGTCAAACAACATTTCATAAATTTCCAAAAAATACAGCAATAGAGATTACAGCAAAACTGACTTTCAAAATTCCCCTTATGATATATCTGCTCTCTGTGTGTAACATGCATAGCTACACACGTGCCCATGCAGATATGGATAGACACTGCCACCTTTAAAACATCAGCTACTGTCTATTAGGTTGGAGTGTTAGAAACACATACTGTAAGGAGAGTGCTATATCATGAGCCATTAAAGAACAAGGAGCTCATATATCATTCTTGCATGGAATCCCTGGTGACATAACCTTAAACTGCACTGACCTTAGCCATAACATGTAAACCACCTGCCTAATAGTCTGACACAACCCTCTCGGCAGAGAGTTGCGATTTGTGTTCTGAATCCTTTTCTTCATAGCAGCATTAAAGAGGCACACAGAGGGTTCCCCTCAACTTCAGTATGTTCCTAGTATGTTAAATCAGGGGGCTGGGCTAGGCTGAGCTGGGCATCACCCCCTTCCCCCCACCCCATTTATGTGTGTAAATATAGATTTTGAGGAGAATTATTACCGGGCTGAGTTGAGAGAAAGTACAGTTTTGTAGAACACAATTGAAATGTTTTAGACATGTTTAGAACATATCTGACCCCCTGCTTCAGCTTAGACTTCTTCAAGAGAACATACCTCCATTGTTGGAAGTATTTTGCAGTCTAGTGAAGATTTATGCAATTTATTGCTTTTAATAAAGAGCCTTGCATTTTGTTGCAAGTTACTCCTGTCTTCTTCCTAATCATTTGTGTACTACGCCAAAAAGAGCATCAAAACCATTGGCTAGGAGTACACGCATTGAGTTTGCCCCAGGGGAATAAGTGCAACCACCACCACCAGCTTTGTCATCACCACATAGCCCTAAGGAGTGTGGGATGTTCGTAAAAACAGGCCCAACCCCCATGTACAATGTGGCAGAGGACTTCTACTTCCATCCTTGCTACCACTCCCATTCTATCCATGCTCCTCCCTGGGTTGCTGCACACATAAGACAATTGGAGAAATTTATCAAGACGGGTGCATCATGAGTGGCATCAGATGCTTCTGAATTCTCAAGAGTCTCTGGCCTGAATATAAAGCTACACCAGTCAGGGACTGCCATAGATGTCAGGTATTGATGAGCATGTCAGGTTAACCAAGGCATTTCTGACATATCTTGATCGCTTGTCCTGCTATGACCACTTTTCACAAAAGTAGAAATCGATTCGGAAAATAGACAAAGTGGAACATTTTTACGGCATTTTATTTATTTATTTATTTATTTATTTTTTAAATGCCTGTGTGCCAAAAATGTGTCACTTTTGCCACATAAAACAGGTGTAGTAATTTTAATAAATTCACCCCCCATTTTGTGGGGAGTCTTATGGAGGTCACATGACACAACTGAGGACCAGAATCAAGTGGATGACTCACATTTACATTCACTGTTAAGATTATTACCTTCACTGTTACTTACCTAATGTTTCTCTCTAATAGCCCAAAGAATATATATTTTTATGGGAGTGCTGCTTTTACATTTTCTGAAGTATTTCTTTCATGGGATTGGACCAGAAAGACTAGCCTTTTCTCCCCGCATGTATTAATGAGATTTGGGTGACCATAACCCAGTCACCAGTCCTTCTTAGGATTGCTTTTGCTACGTATTAACCACTGCAAAGAAAAACCTCATAAAACCTGAAATTTTTTTTTATGTTCTTACCCAGTCACAATTTGTTCTAGCCATCACAATTTGTATGTTGACATATAGAATAGAATATAGAATACATATAGAATATAGTGAGTGCCACCTTGAAGGTGATGGTCTATTCAGTCAGTGCAGAAACACTGACTTGTATCATCTTACCAGGTCTTAAATCTCATATGACTAAGTAATATACAGTCATATGAAAAAGTTTGGGCACCCCTATTAATCTTAATCATTTTTAGTTCTAAATATTTGGGTGTTTGCAACAGCCATTTCAATTTGATATATCTAATAACTGATGGACACAGTAATATTTCAGGATTGAAATGAGGTTTATTGTACTAACAGAAAATGTGCAATATGCATTAAACCAAAATTTGACCGGTGCAAAAATTTGGGTACCCTTATCATTTTATTGATTTGAATACTCCTAACTACTTTTTACTGACTTACTGAAGCACAAAATTGGTTTTGTAACCTCACTGAGCTTTGAACTTCATAGCCAGGTGTATCCAATCATGAGAAAAGGTATGTAAGGTGGCCAATTGCAAGTTGTTCTCCTATTTGAATCTCCTCTGAAGAGTGGCATCATGGGCTCCTCAAAACAACTCTCAAATGATCTGAAAACAAAGATTGTTCAACATAGTTGTTCAGGGGAAGGATACAAAAAGTTGTCTCAGAGATTTAACCTGTCAGTTTCCACTGTGAAGAACATAGTAAGGAAATGGAAGACCACAGGGACAGTTCTTGTTAAGCCCAGAAGTGGCAGGACAAGAAAAATATCAGAAAGGCAGAGAAGAAGAATGGTGAGAACAGTCAAGGACAATCCACAGACCACCTCCAAAGAGCTGCAGCATCATCTTGCTGCAGATGGTGTCACTGTGCATCGGTCAACAATACAGCACACTTTGCACAAGGAGAAGCTGTATGGGAGAGTGATGCGAAAGAAGCCGTTTCTGAAAGCACGCCACAAACAGAGTCGCCTGAGGTATGCAAAAGCACATTCCAAGAAAAACACTTGCTACCCACTGTAAAATTTGGTGGAGGTTCCATCATGCTTTGGGGCTGTGTGGCCAATGCCGGCACCGGGAATCTTGTTAAAGTTGAGGGTCGCATGGATTCAACTCAGTATCAGCAGATTCTTGAGAATAATGTACAAGAATCAGTGACGAATTTGAAGTTACGCCGGGGATGGATATTTCAGCAAAACAATGATCCAAAACACAGCTCCAAATCTACTCAGGCATTCATGCGAGGAACAATTACAATGTTCTGGAATGGCCATCCCAGTCCCCAGACCTGAATATCATTGAACATCTGTGGGATAATTTGAAGCGGGCTGTCCATGCTCGGCGACCATCAAACTTAACTGAACTGGAATTGTTTTGTAAAGAGGAATGGTCAAAAATACCTTCATCCAGGATCCAGGAACTGATTAAAAGCTACAGGAAGCGACTAGAGGCTGTTATTTTTGCAAAAGGAGGATCTACTAAATATTAATGTCACTTTTCTGTTGAGGTGCCCATACTTTTGCACCGGTCAAATTTTGGTTTAATGCATATTGCACATTTTCTGTTAGTACAATAAACCTCACTTCAATCCTGAAATATTACTGTGTCCATCAGTTATTAGATATATCAAATTGAAATGGCTGTTGCAAACACCCAAATATTTAGAACTAAAAATGATTAAGATTAATAGGGTTGCCCAAACTTTTTCATATGACTATACATAAGCTTTCTTAGTACCACTTGTTTTGAAATGTTTTATGCAATGAAATATTCAGTTTGTTCTCCAGATCTGTTTTCCTGACCTTGGAATTGGACAGCTAGGTTTTCTTTTGCTGCTTGTGACCACCATCTACAGTGGAAAGGTCATTGGAAGGTTGCAAACGTTACATCTCAGTATCTACAAACTTTGTCTAATCTTTTTTTTTTTTTTTGCAATATTTTTTTCTGGTTAATAAAGTATGTTCTCCAAAGCACAGCAATCCCTTCATTTCTTCCCAGCAATCATTGCCTGAAAATAATATATTCAAAGAAACAGATGATAGATCATTTTAATAGTCTGCAGTGTTTTGGTTTACAATTAAGGGACGAAACCTTCATCTTTGAATTAGCACAAAACAAATGTGCATATCCAGGATTACTGAGCTAAACAAGGAATACAAATAATCCCCTTTGAGGCTAAGACTAAGCAAGAAAACAGTTATTGCTTCCTCTGCTGGAAGATATGTATACAGTAGAATCATTCTGGATATTATCATTTTATGAAAGTAAACAGCAATGTTTCACAAGTGAGAAAGGTCATTTCGTTTTTCTAAAGCAGACATGAAAATCATCAGAAATCAATTCACTGGCACTTTTGTACTCGCGATAACAATGCATAAATAACTCTTTTTATTTCATATTATCTGGCCTGAGTTACAATAATGTCAGTGAATAGCTTATTTATTGTCTATAGTTACTTGGGAATTGGGCTGCACAATACAGATATACTGTAAGGGCATGACTTCTTCCCCATTCAAACTCTGTGTTTAAGGGATTATGGACACATATGGAAATACATATGATAGAAAATCAAGAATGTCAGCTGAATGTCCAAATTATGCTAGTTACAGAATATATTAGGTTCAAGTGTTTCATTTGGACCTATTGTCACAGGTGTATAAAATCCAGCACCTAACCATACAGTCTGCCTTTACGAACATCTGTGAAAGAATGGGGTCATTGAATTCCAGTCTTTTACGTTAATAGTATGCCACCATTGCAAGTTTGTGAAATTTCTTCTCTCCTAGATATTCCTGAATTAATTGAAAGTAGTAGCATTGAAAAGTGGAAGAATTTAGAAACCCAGATTTTTAGTGGGAAATTATGAAAAGTTATAGAGCAAGGTTGCCAAGTGATAAGGGGTATAGTGCATACAAGTTACCAATGCTCTGCTGACTCAATGACTAAAGAGTTCCAAGCCTCTTCTGTCATTAAAATCAGCACAAAACTATGCATCAGTAGTGTCATGGCATGGGTGTCCATGGCCAAGCAGCTGCATGCAAGCCTTGCATCACCCAGTACAATGACTAGTGATGGGCGAAACTTGTGAGATTTGGTCCAAAGCAGAAGTGCTATTATTCTACTCTGAGTTCTCTTCAGACTCCAATGTATAATAAGCAGAAGACAAAAGGAAGTGCCAACAAAATAGAAAACACTGATGTTTTCGTAACTTCTCCTGGACTTCTGTTCTTCTTGCCTGATGTCCAGTCTTTGCCCACAGTCTCTTTTGACATTCCACATGCTCTGGAGACACTGCTGAAGCCTGTAATGGGCTTCAGTGGTGATGTCATGACACTTGTGTCAAAGTGACGTGATGTTGGCATACCCCAAGTGACCATATACTGCACATGTATAGTTATGTAGCACTGATCTATTAACAGTTAGAAGGATGAAAAAGACAAATTGAGCATGCTCATCCTGGATTAAGGTGGACTACAGATTTATCGAGTGGCAACCGTGCTTAGTGATAAATATATTGGGATTTTTTTTTTTACTGGTATATACAACTTGGCTTATTACTTTCACATGAAATATTACTTTTACATGAAATATGATGGTTGTTGTGGAAATACCCATTTAACCTTGGTGTGATTTCTGTAAAGTGGTCCTTTTGGTTTTAGAAATGTTTAACTTTTTATGGTCTCTTCTGGGTCTTCGAAAAGTGAACTCATTCAATTGTCAATACCATATGAAGAGCTGATTTATGACTTCACAGTGGGGGCAGGCAACATAATACTGAAGAGCATGAGCTGATCAGCTGTCTTGTAGTAGTTTACTTCTACAGGTACTGTACTACCATTTAGAACTATTTGCCTTATTTTTATTAGTTTTCAAATCATCTTCATATTTTTCAGTTGGGCTGGCATTTTGGAGGCATTGCAACCATTTGCTGGTGTTTAATACAATTCTGATTGCTTAATATTTTCATGTTACAGTACAATGGTCAGATTAATACTATAACTTGAAGGAGCAATGTACAATGTAGCAGAAAGTTTCTAATCTTTTACTTTAAATTATATGTCAACTTTAATACAAGAATTCTTCATAATTGTTTGCTTCTTGAATGTAGGGATAGCTATAGAGGCCATTGATTTTTGCAGAAAAAGGTAAGTGAAGCTAAGTACTGTATGTGTTCCCTGGACATTGCTGTAGTTTATTGTCTTTGATATTGTTGTCACCTTGCAGGCACAGTACTGCAGATTAAATAATTCTATAAAAGTTTATAGCTATTCTGTTCCAGTGCAACAACAAAGCTGGTAAGCCGATGCCGCTAAGTAAGATGTGTATACTGTGACAATTTTCTCCATTTACAGACCTCGCAGCATGCTTGTCTATATTGCTGGATATATATTGCTCAATTTATTTAAGTAAATGATCTTTTTCTGTGGAAGCAGAAATAAAACATTTTGTTATTGCTATTTTATTGATATTTTCTTTTGAATTGAAATATTGAGTCCTATTGAATTACATTACCATTTGGTATAGAAGTTTCAGTATTATAAATGTAGCACTGGTGATTTTGTAATTTCATTTAGTGCAGAGAAATGACTTATCAGTATAAGTGTGCCTATCAATTTTGCTTTTTTTGGTGACAATTTAGTCAAAGAGTAACTGCTTCCATTTTTTTTAAATGAATAGTTCAGATGAATATAAGAAATTTTATAATATACGTCATCAGAGAAAGATGCTCCTGTCTTCTGTTATAAGCCCTATCCTGCCCACTAAACTGCTCAATTCACAGCTTAGACCATCTTCACTGAGTAGGGGTAGAGGTTACACACAAATCAGGTTACATAGAAATCAATAAAAGGCGGCATTGAAGGAGGAGCCCAGTGAGTTAGAAAGAGGCACAGGTATGTACTGCTAAGATAACAGTAAGTGTTTATAAGATTATCAGAAGTTGTAGACTGAGACTATATGTTGCTGTGTCACAAGGCTGTGTCACAAATTGCAGATTTTGCCATCCACTTCATTTTCCGCCGCTGTTTTCCAGCCGTGGTCTGGCCATGAAGGGATGCCGATGCAGGGCATCGGGGCGTTCCGCTGCAGCTTTTGGCTGCTGATGAGGCTGAACCTAATCAGAAGGGAATCTTGAGTCGGTAAAACTGAGCAGGACGCTTATTTTTTCAGCATCCTGTTGCAATCTCTGTCTCCTATTGTTTTCAATCTGGGTGGAATCTGCCACAAATTCTGGAGTGGAATCCATGGCCGAATCCATGGCCAAATCCACGGCAAATTCCTTCGTGTTGAACTACTCTTAAAATTATATCTGAATTATTAATTTAAAAAAACAAGCAAACAAAAAAAATAATTAATAAATAAATAAAATCGGTTTTTAAAAAGGGTCTACTACCACCAAAATTAATTCTATATCACTTATATGCTATTGTAGGGTCGGTTTGTTGCATTCAGAATATAACTTTCTTTTGTCAAAGTACAATCATGCTACTGAGAAATTTTATTCCATATGCACCATACCGCGCGCTTGGAAAGGGGCTTCATCTGCAGTGGGCAGTGATTTGCAGTGACCACAACAGAAGATGATGGTCCAGAAAAAAATAACACATTAGAAATAACACAATGTTTAAAAGAAAAACTATCTTTGTTGTCCATAGCAACAAACCTTGGTGCAGTTTAAATTTTTTGAGAATCTGAAATGAAAGGTGTGCTATGACTTGTTGCTATGGGCAACAGGTAGTTTTTATTTTAGAAGAAATGCCACACACAAGGCACTATAGCAAAGTACATTCAAAATGTGGTGGTATAAGTCTTATAGGGTTTACCACTTCATGCCATGTGACCAAAGCTGATGCAATACCCAAAACCCAGAGGAACTAATAGTATCTAGTCAAATACAAAAGAAGGAAGAAGAAAAGTTTGGTTGTGTGGGACACTCTGCTTGGACGGAACCACTGGCACAACAGTGAAGTTGAAACACAACTTTATGCAGGCGTATCATCTAGGGATGGGTGGGTTTATTCGTTTAGAACTGCATTTGACCAGAAGTTTCCAAAAATTCTGGGTTCTGTCAAACACAAAACTTTTGGGGATTGTCAACCATGAAACACTACTATACTCTGCAGTGTCCTCAGACCTCAAAATATAATAGGTGGAGGCCCAGGAGAGGTGTGGGAAAATAACACCTTACCTTGCCTCAGTTCTCCTGGGTGTCCGGCAGTCCTTCAGACTTCTTCCGGCCTCCAACTGATGCACATGCCGCAAGGTCACCACAGAGGCCCAATCACAGCTCTCAGCGGTGACCCCGATGTGAACATCAGAAGGATGTCAGAAGAGGCCTGAAGAGTACTCTGGGAACTGCTGGATGCACTTCCAGCACTTTCAGTTCTATCCGAACAAGTTTGGTACCTAATGAAACTGAGGGTCGAACCTCACGAATATTTACAAAATTAATTTTGTTAAATCTAATTCAAACAATACAAGAATATACAGTAAAACATGATATACTATTTAGAATTAAAAATGCATAAAATACAAAGATTCATACAACTATAATTGCAAATATAATTTATTTAAATAAATAATAATAAAAATAATAATATATATATATATATATATATATATATATATATATATATATGAGTTATAAAGAGCCATAATAAACCGCAGTAACCCATACTGGTCCATATTAACCCAATATATGCATCTATGAATAAAATGACTGTTCCAATATTTCCGAAGAATAAATATTAAACTTCAATGGTCTGAAAATATATAAATGATAGATGGTATAATAAACCCCTAGGGGTGCATAGTGACAGAGACAACTGAAATAAAAGCACTGTTAACCTGTTTACCAATAAGAACATTGAGGCTGTGTAAAGCATGGTAACCTCAACGTCTAAGAAAAGGACCACTGAATTCTTATATACCATCACACAGAAAGGGGATGGCACTATTCCTCGCGCGCAGTATGCCCAAGCTACACCAAGTTACCAAGTTACTTGCAAGCAGTAGGCCTGCTCATGTGTAGAAGTATTCATGTGGGATTACGAAGACTGGAGAACAGTAGACTAGGAATAATAATAATAATAATAATAATAATACTGTATAATGATCATCATCAGGGGGCAGTAGTACCAAAACAATGTATCAAATACAATCCGCCTGTGTTAGTGTGATAGCTCTCTGGTGCGCACTAGTAAGTACTTTCTTGGGGGAAACTTTCTGATGGAAATTGTATGTTGGACTGTTGTTTAAAGACTTGCATATGAGAATAGCTCCACTGAATCCTTTTATATACTGGTTGTATGACACTAGATTTGCCCCCAGCCAATATTTTTATGGGGCACTTAAAATTAGGTAAATTGTTAATCATCCATTTTACAAATCTAATATTATCTTCTGTAGACAATATATAGATGATCTGTTTATCATCTGGAAAGATTCTGAAACGACAGTATACCATTTTGATGTAAAGTTAAGGACCCAAAATCACACGATTGGAGCAGCTACCTATGTGACTCATATGCGTTGTTGCCTTGCGGCAACCAAGATCGAGAGCTACGTGGAGTTTACATGTTCTCCCTGTTACTGTGTGGGTTTCCTCCAACCCTCTAAAGACATATAATATGGAAAAAAAGTTTTTAGTAAGCCACCAATTGTGCAAGTTCTCCCACTTAAAAAGATGAGGCCGGCCTGTAATTGACACATAGGTAGACCTCAACTATGAGAGACAAAATGAGAAAACATATCTAGAAAATCACATTGTCTGATTTTTTAAGAATTTATTTGCAAATTAGGTTGCAATGGCTTCAAGTAACAATATTTTCAACAAACAATAATATTGAGTATCCTGAGCTATCACACAGCAGACCACACTCAACATGCAGCTCCTCAGATAGTGCTGCTTGGTGAGTAAGTAAGTAAACACAAAGATATAGCAGCACACTACAGGCTCTACAGATATAGAAACATTAAACAGGGTGTCCAGAAATATGGATCTTATGGCCTATCCTTAAACATCTGATCAGCTGTATGGGGCTGCTTTTAGTGCCCATACTATACAGGACTCCCTGCAGCTCAGCTCCCATGTGTGTCAAAAGCTGCCCTGTGTGGCTGATTGGTGTGGTGGCCCCCACTGGTTTGGTTTATAGGCCAAAAAAATCCTGGATAATCCCTTTAAATTTATAAATAATTTTACCAAACATTACAGTTAATACCAAGTTGTTATATTGCACATTGTAGCTGAATTGTAATGACAAGGCAAGTGCATTCAGATAGGTCCCAACATTCATATTGTATAGTATATTACTTTTAATATCATAATGTATCTTGGGCTTCAAACTACAAAATGAAAAGCTGCTCTTGTTGGACATCAGATGATGGTATATCTATTTTGTTTTTACTCTACACCAGGGTCAGCAACCTTTTTTTTTTTTTTTTTTTTTTTTTTTTTAAGACAAAGATGAAGTACTTGGTGTGCCATGCAATAATTGTAAGGATGTTGACCCTTACATGAAAGTCATATAACACACACCATAACAGCAACCAATTAACTGGTTGATTAAACTTCCATTTCAGCGTGATCCTTGTCCATGACTTTGTTTGCAAAGATAATCCTTATCTGTTGGACATGATTTTTGGCTGAACACAAGACTCAGAGTGTTCCGCAGTATGACAGATTTGTGGGGGCAGAGGATGCCCCTCGCACAACCTGATCTTTTTTTTTTAATAAACCCATACAAATCTGTCAAACCTTGAAATCAGCAAACATTACTTTAATGTATTTGGACAACATCAGAGAGAGCCCTGTGCCAGGTGATTATGCCTGAGGTACCGACCCTGGTACAGGTGCTGGAGGTTGCCAATCCTTGCTCTACACTGTTTCTTCAGAAAAGGCCTTTCTTAAATTTTTTGTTGACTTTTGTGTGGGGACTTTGGAGTCAATGAACAGTTTTCCATAGGGTTATAGCCTCAAATTGACCCAGAATAAATTACCGTTGTAAGAGTTGATGGTGGTTGGTTAACTGTATTAATATTAATTATGAATATATTTTTAAAAATAAAAAAACACATGTTATGTCTCTGCATGTTCGGGTCTCTGCGCCACCCTCTGCTCGCACACTGCAGTGTAAGAGGTGTCCTCAGTTTGATTCTTTGCTTAGGATTCTGGATTCTTAGTCTGAACGCAGTCCTAGTTCCCTTGCTGTGTAATGGATTTCCAGCCACACCCGCGTTCTGAGCATTGTTTTTCTCTGGACCGCATAGAGTTAATCTTTACCTTGCCTGTGTGATTGACAGCCTGTGTACCTATCAGGTCTGGGGCTGGGCCCAGGCTTTCTATATACAGGATGTCACTTTCACAGCAAGTTGCCAGTTATTGTACTGACTTTGCCTGCTTTCTTTGTACCTTTGATATTTACCTTGCTATTATCTCTGACCTTTGGCTTGCCTTGTGACTACTCTCTTGGATTTCGATTTGATACCACTTTTGCTTCTCTGGTTGTGACCCCTAGCTTGTTTACCATTCTTCTGTTGTTTGTCTTGTTCTGTGTGTCACTTTACTCAGTATAGGGCTCGTCTTTGAGTTGTCCTTTTACCATTTAGGGTAAACTGAGGCAATAGGAAGGGACAGTGGCTGGGGTGAGATTAGGGCTCACTTGTCTCTGTCCTTCCTCCCAGACCCCTGCAGTAGTGGTAGGGTATTTCTACGTCTGGCAAGACCCTAACACACTTATTTAACACATATCTAAAATTTCACCTTGTTTTCATCTGTTTTTGGGACTATTGGAATAAGAATCTTTGTAATATATTGATTACAGAAAAATGTCCCTATCTTAAAATATTTGCCTCCCTCTGCCCCTTCATTGCTCTCATCCATACGCACACCACAGAAAATTCATACACCATTCAAGTATGGTGGATGCCGCTGAAGGGATATGAGAGAGAACAAGTCTGGTCTGCAGTGTCTACAGGCAAGTTTTAAGAGCTGGTAATAAATCAACTTATATTCCAGTTTTGTGTGGAAATAAAACTCCCAAGACAGTCTGGGCTAGTTCTCTCATCTCCCTCCAGCAGTGTTTTCATCCCCCTCCCCTTATCTACTTGAATGGTGTATACGGATCTCCTGTGGTGTATACGGATGAGAGTAGTGCAGGGACAGATAATGGCAGTGAAGAGGCAGAGGAAGATAAATAAGTGCTATCAATTTATACAAATAAGTTGAAATTTTAGGGATCTTTTAAGTTTTTGATTAATCTTGAAAATATTGGTTAAAAGCAAAATGTCATCAACATTATTACATATTTTAGATTAGTTCTTTTTTGCTATAATTTGCTCAGACTTATAATAAGGAAAGAGAAGATGTCTATGCTATGGGCCAGGGGTCACCAACCTTTTTGTATTGTGTGTCAATTTTTTCCTAAAAAGTCAAAGATGAAGTAGTGTGCATTGTAATAATTATAAGGATGTTGATCTGTACATGAAAGAAACACACACCATAACAGTAACCAATAAACTGGTTGCTTAAGCTTCCATATCAATGTTATTTGTGTCCTTGACTTTTTTTACGCAAGGGTGATTCTTCTCCAGTGGATACGACTTTTGGCTCAACAGTAGAGTGATCTGCAGTAAGCCATCTTTTAAGGAGGCAGAAAATGTCCCTCACATAGCCCGGTCTGTTTTCTTGTATAAACCCATACAAATCTGTCTAGCCTTGTTGAAATGAACTAACACCCACTTTAGCATGTTCAGCTGATATATCATACTTTTGGACTTGCTTTAAGATACAAAAATGAATTGAAGATTTAGTTGCTGCCTTTTGACTAGACTAGCTCACATCCTGGACACTAGAACGCCATGTCTCAAGCTTTCTCTCTTTATTGACTTCTCCCCTCTGACTGTGTTTACATGGTCCGTGAGAATGAGGGACTACCTGGAGCAGCAGCGTTTTAAATATTAGCCTTGTGCCAGGTAAATATGCCCGAAGTGCTGACCTTGGCACCCCTGCTATAAACCATATCTAGGGCTCTAAATAAAAGTTAACATTAACTGCAATGTCTATATATATCTGTGCCAATCTGTAGCTCATCCATACTGCCCTTGTTTTTAGTGGCAGACTGTATTGTAGTGTAGTATAGTATATCTTAAATTTCACAAATGAATAGACTAAATATCTTACAAATAATACTTTGTTGCAGTTAGTATCCAGAAATAAACAATATCTTACTAGACAAAAAGTTTCTCAGTCTTTTTAGGGTTCATGTAAATTACAAACAGACTGAACTGTTACTTGCAGCTTGTAGATGTCTGTAAGATCTCCAATGTTAACATAATGCCTCCCACCAGCTTTCCTCCACAAGATGTTTTGCAGATGATTTCAGTGCATTGCATGAGCCATATGGCAATTTATATGAATGCTCCCACCTTTTGGTGATACCATATGTCCCCTCTGTGATTGTACCACACTCGCACGGTAGTAAAGGAAATTGAGACAAGCTGAAGCATGATAACACAGGGAGACTGTATTAACATCTAATGTGCATTCCCTTTGGTTAAAAAAAGGCTCATTTATTTCACAGGCTATAAAAATGAGGTAAACATAAAGAAGGTCTGGGACGCAGTAACGCAAAAGACAAAATCTAGGAAAATAAACCCTTCATAGTGTGGCTGTGAATTCTGAAAAAATAATAGAATAGAAAGAAATATGTAATTGTGAGTATTGTATGATATGCAATCAGATATATTGCACTGGGAAGGAATTTCAGTCACACTTTTTGCATTGTGAAATCTATCTATCTATCTATGATAATGATTATTATTATTTATATAATGCCATTAATTCCATGGTGTTGTACATTGGTGAATGAGTTTATATGCATAGTACAAACACAACAAGAAGCAAAATAAACACAAAACTAAATAGATGACTAACTAGATACAAGTAGCAAAGAGGATCCTGCCTGTAAGGGCTTACACATAGTTGGAAACAATAGGTGAGGGTAAGCGTTACCGTATTTTTTTGGACTATAAGACGGGGGGGGAGGTGTTTTATAGTCCGAATGCATCACGCCACTCCTGCCACCGCCGGCTTCCTGCGGGGTATCCTGTAGCGATGTGAGGAGTGGGGCAATGCTGTGGGCCCTGGGCTTGTAGGAGAGGGTGTTCCCAGCGGCGCGAACCCATCCCTGAATCCGCCGTGCTATTACGGCGGATGCCAGGTCTGTAAAGATGATGGCGGCCGCACTGCTGCAGCGCACTGCCGGTGGGTACCTTCTTCGTTGCAGGCCGGCTCCTGCGCGGTGAGATCACAGGAGCCGACCTGTTTCTGTGAAGGCTCCCAAGCTTTGTCATAGTAATATTACTATTGAGGCTGTTCTATGAAATAGTAATGTAGTGAATCTCCCATAGACTGCAGGTTCAAGCCCCCAGGGGGGCTAATAAAATAGTTAAAAAAAAAAGTTTAAAATATATATATATATATATATATATATATATATATATTTTTTTTATTTTTTTTTAAACTTTTTTTTTTTTTTAACTAAATAAAACTGAGACCTTGCAGCTGTTGCACAACTCCCATATATTAAATATTTTACCACATTTTTTGCTTAAAAATTTTTGTCCCTATTTTCCTCCTCTAAAACCTAGGTGCGCCTTATGGTCCGGTGCATCTTATAGTCCGAAAAATACGGTACTCATATGGCAGTAGAAACACAGCACTTTTTGTTGCAGATTTTGCTGAATTTTTTGAGCCAAAGTCAGGCGTGGCTTGGAAAGGAATGTGAAACATAAAGGAAGATCTTAGACATTTCCCTTCTGTTAAATCCACTCCTGATTTTGGCTCAAAAAACCCAGCAAAATCTGCAACAAAAAAACGCTGCATTTCCGCAACGTGGGGCCGTATCCTTAGGATGTTGAATTAGAGGTTGAGAAACAGGTTCTTTTGATCTCACTCCTGGATGACTCTCCATATACAGTAAACCAGGCCTTTTGGATTACTTACTGGATGATCCAATGTATTAGTTTGTAAAGCAGGGTAATATATTCCACATGTGTTTACATGTTTGGGAACATAGTTATCAATACCACAGGATTTCATGGCCAATCTGGAGTTGTTTATGACCATTTTTCTAGGAAATAAAGTGACGTATGTAAGTATGTCACACTTTTGGTAACAGTACGCTACACCCCTTTTGCTGAATCAAGCAAAAAAGTTGGAAAAGTTTAAACCACAGGTGTTGGTAAGACTCTCCTTACCTTATTCTAAGACTTCTTATCTTACCATCTATGGACAGTTTTACCAGTACTGGAAATAAAATTAGGGGCAAATATACCATACTTAAGTACTATAAATAATTATTTATTTGTGGTGATCCATGTGATTAAGAGTACAGAATACATACTGTATATTTGTGTATTTGTATACACTGTAAGTTTGGGTGATTTAAATGGGACTGACAGTATGGAGCCTAAATGGTGTATTGGGTCCTGAAACAAACAGCACCTATAGTTCAGGAAAGGTGCTGGGATCAGTGGAGATGCTCTTATTGAAGGATGAAGAGTTGTAGAGATGGTGAAAGGTCATATTTAATATATGTTTATTGTTAAATGGATCATATAGTTTTACTGACACTTTTACTTATTTGATATTGTTATTTGCAATTATTTGTACAGCATTATTATTTGTCTGATATTGTGTGGCCCAATATTTATTTTACTGTGCAGTGCTATAGTTTAGACACTGATATCCATGGTAGAAACTGTGCATTGCCCTATTTATTTGCATAGTTTAGATTTTCATTGGGATAACCATTACTAAAAAAGCTTAGATGTTACCTGTTGTTCAGAAGAGAGATCAACATGAAATGACTATTGGGTCTTGATCAAAATGTATAACCAATAACCATAGTAACTGGATTTTTCTGATCAATGTCGGTAGATCAATGTGCAGATCTATGTGTGGATCATTTTTTTTTTCTAAAATGTTGGAGTGTAAAAGATAATAGGCAACTTACCTTTCTATTCTCACTAGCTGTGAATTTTAGGAACCCCATTTGGCACTGTTATTTTGGCATAGTATTTCATTCCTTATTGTTAAATAGGCAATAAGTACATTTGTGCAGAATGTGAAAGAAAACATAAGAGATCAGACAAAATACATCTGTTATTTTTGTATGTTTAAAATCAAACCATGTAGTTCACAGAATGTTATCTCATCCTCCTGTTGCATACATGTTACTTGTCTGTAGTGCAGTGAGTGTACTGCCGGTCTACTGTGCAAGGGTTTTGGGGCTGGGAGCCCACTTTGGCTCAGAGGCCCACCTTGGGATTCAGCTACTCCCCTCTAGGCCAGTCCAAGCCTAGCTGCTTAAATTGATCCTGTTTTTTATGCAACTTGGTATATTATCCCAAGAATGCTGGCTGTATGAGGCAGCTACACATTACTGCTCCATTGAAATAGTGCATTTGGGGGACTTGATCACGTGATTGTTGGAGACCCAGCAGTTAGACTCTCAGAAAGCAGACATTTATCCGATGTCATTTATAGGAAAACTCTTTTTAACTTTCACCCAATTAATTTAAGTTCCTGGAAGATTCCAATGAAGTCTTCATAACCCACATTTTTATTTACAACCACAGTGCATATTTTGAGGAGTCTTTTTTTTCTTATTATATCTTATTTCGCACCCTACCATTTCACTAGTACTTTCGAGTTATGCATTGTAAGGTTACAGTAAAGCTAACATGTTTTTATCCTCGGTGTGAAAACTTTTCAAGAACAAACACATAAGTGAAAATTATTATTTGACACTTGATGTAGATGCAATGAATGTTAATGTTCTGTTAAATTCTCATGCTTATAATATGTAAAAGAGCTATAATAACATATATGAAACTCAGAATGAGACCATAAATGGAGATTTTCATTTATCTGTATGTTTTCTTATAAATAATAAGCATAGTGAAATCCACCAAACAAAAGTAAAAAAAAAATGTCATTCTCTGAGTCCCTTAGGGTGTAGGGCCTTTAATGTTTATGTTACACAACTACAATAAAAGTGCATTGATATTTGTCATACACTTGCCATTTTCAGGTAACTGATCAAGCTTTCATACTCTTCTAAAATAGCTGGAAAGGGAAAAAACACGAATTCCCAACCAAGCTCTGCCCACTTTTTTTATTAAAAAAGATTTGGAGGCCAATGCAAAAACGCCACTTGTGACTAATATTGCGCATACTCTTTTGCAATACCTAGAACTGGAGCTAAGACTAATCTCATCAGTTTTTTCCTCTTAGATGTCAAATTAAATAGAAATTTCAGCATCTAGATAGGTAGATAGAGGAACGGGGTTCCCTCTGTTATTCCATCAGCACCTCTGCAATTCAATTGCATATGTCAATGGATTCAATTGCACCGAGGGGCCACATAGAGATGAGCACTTTGGTTTGGACTAGACATGTTCAGTGTGAACTTGGCAAATATTCCCAAAATGAATCTCGCAGTGTTTGCAAACCATTACCCCAGGTCCATCAGAAACAGAATCTAATATATTGCCTGTCAGCTTTACACTGACAAGTATAATACACTACAATACTTGTACTATAATGCAAGCATTACAGTGTGTTATGTAAACAATCTCCTACTGGGGCACAAAAATTGTAAAAAAATAAATAAATAGCATATCAGAATCCAAAGGAAAAAACACAAAGAGGGGGATTGATCAAGACCAGCATATTCTACTGCGATGCTGTGCCTCATCATGAATTGGGTGCCTCCAGCCAGCATCCTTGCACCAAGGTGCAAATATATGCCAGCCTGTTGCTGGCATAGATTTTGCCAAAATTTATGCTATGTGGCATAAACGATCCTTTGTCAGGATTTAGGGGCGTTTTTCTAGAGTAGAGAGCAAAACCATTGCAGGAAGATTTTCATAAAAATAAAATGAACATTGTCATGAAAATGGCAATGAAGATAAATATCTTTGGAAAGTATAGAAGCAGCCCTACAATGTATGTACTGTCACTAGTTTGCTACCTATTTTCTTGCTGACAGACTCCCTTTAAAAAATACATACTGTATCAGGCACTGGACTATCAGAATTTCTAGTTTATCAGATTTGGAATTAATTTAAAGCTATAAATATATTAAATATCTAAATCGCTTAATTTTTTTTTCTTCTCTACTTGTGATCTCTGTAAAATGGGCTATCATTTATTACACATCAGTCTGATTCTTTAATCTGCTTCCCAACACGATACATTTTGCTTTCTCGTTAAATCTGGAATTGTACCAGACATTTTGTTCAGTGTATTTTTGGGGATAAGCACGTGACAAACTGAATGGTCCTTAATTTTAGAGGATTATCATCCAGCTAATATCAGTCTCTTCTCGTGTAAAAGGAGTGTAATTACAGAGACACTTTGGTTGCCAAGCAACTAAAATCCATGCAAAGCAGTGCATATCCAATTTGCATGTAAACGTGACTGTTAAGCTTCTGCAAACTGCAGAACAATTCACTTATCATGTTATATGACAACTATCTCTATGATCAAAAGTTGGCTATCAATAGGCAAATAAATTAGAAACTAGTTATAAACACAGTTTTTATGAATAGATTTTTTTTGTAATTCATACCTTTTATTTATTATTAATATTTTTACTAAATTATCATGCTGCTTTGGAGTAGGGATGAGTCAAGAGAAGGCAGTCTCAAGAGGAGGTTGTTCGATAACAATTGCTGAAAATTTCAATCTCCTTGCTGCTTGGTTACAGATGAGGCCTTCAAGCGATAAATCACCTTTGACAAATACCATACACTATTAGGATGTTATCACCAGTCTATATTAGGCACCTGCCACAGTGCTGAAACTTCCGCTGAATGGTCTGTTTGGCTCCATAGAGAAACAATTCTGTTAAAATTTCATAACAGTGCATCACCTTCAGGATAGCACTGGCTATAACACATCCTCACATACCAGAAAGGATTGCAACCTGTGTCTTATAAGGTATTATAGATATTTTCAAAACATGAATAATACTAAAATAAAAAGCTCAAATAATTCCTTTACATGGAGCTAAAAATTACAGTTCTAAAGTACCCATAAAATACTGCCATAGAATACTCAAACAATATTACCATTAACCATTACCACCCAAAAAATACCATAATGCCATAAAGAAGGCAAATAATACTTTTTTACAGATTTTTATACTTTCTTCCCAGGTTTTCATTTTCTGTTTTAAGCTACTTGGTCTGGTCCAAAATCTTTGGGGTTTACTACCCACAGATTAATATTATACCCTTCAAACCCCAGAGTAATAAAAGTGAAGACTCAAAAAAGGTGCAGTCGACATAACAATTAATTATTCTCACCTCTCCTGGGCTCTGTTGTAGCTTTCAGTGTCGGTCCCGGTGTTCTTTGCGTCTCTTCCAGCCTCTTGAACACCATCAGTAGGCCCATGGGACTGCTGATTCCTGTGCTTGCGCTTCAGCTGTCACGTTGAACATGACAACATCATGATACTTGTGTCAAAAGAGACCCCAAAGTATAATTTCAGAAAATCAGCAGGTCAATCTGTCAGTCACATGCCCTAACAGGGGATCCATTCTGTGGCCATATAAGGAGATGAGGATTCTGCATGAGTTTTTCTGTTAAAATTCTAGTTTAGACTAAGCCAAATAACAGGTGGTATAAACTTAAACTAGACAGAATAAAATATGTGTCATTTATCAAGCAGCATTAAACACTTTGACAAATTAGCACAGTTTTATACTGACTAGTTTGCACTCTTTAAAACTTAGACAGTATTAGTGAATCTGTTCCAATGTGTCACAAAAAAAGAATCCCAGATCAACCTGGATAAGTAAAAGCCTTCTGAAGTTACTACGCATAGTGATTCATATCAGATTTGTAAAAATTAGGCTGTGTCATAAAGGCCACAACTGGCTCTTCCCACTTCATTTACCCTTCGCTAATAATGAAATATACAGAACATACTGTACATGGTGCCGTAGTGATTGGATTGTGAATACTGAAGTGTTTGCTTTGTAGCTACTGTAAATTTCTTTTTTTGTTGTGGCACTTGTGATAACTGTGACTACTACAATATTTTATAGGATGAAGCTCTTCCCGAAGGGAACCGATTAAAAACCATAAAGTTAGCCATTTGTCTCTTGAAAGAAGTATTATTATCACTGAAGCAAGGATACATTGAGCTCAGCAACAAGATATTGTACAATTTAAAATGTGGAGACCACATGTCATCCACAATCTCAAACAACATGGATAAAAAAACAAGTTCAAGGTGTCCTCTACAGATGTTTCATCACGTACCAATACTACAGTGCTGGCCAAAAGTATTGGCACCCCTGCAATTCTGTCAGATAATACTCAATTTCTTCCAGAAAATGATTGCAATCACAAATGCTTTGGTAATAATATCTTCATTTATTTTGCTTGCAATGAAAAAACACAAAAGAGAATGAAAAAAAAAGTCAAATCATTGATCATTTTACACAAAACTCCAAAAATGGGCCGGACAAAAGTATTGGCACCCTCGGCCTAATACTTGGTAGCACAACCTTTAGACAAAATAACTGCGAACAACCGCTTCCGGTAACCATCAATGAGTTTCTTACAATGCTCTGCTGGAATTTTAGACCATTCTTCTTTGGCAAATGTCTCCAGGTCCCTGAGATATGAAGGGTGCCTTCTCCAAACTGCCATTTTGAGATCTCTCCACAGGTGTTCTATGGGATTCAGGTCTGGACTCATTGCTGGCCACTTTAGAAGTCTCCAGTGCTTTCTCTCAAACCATTTTCTAGTGCTTTTTGAAGTGTGTTTTGGGTCATTGTCCTGCTGGAAGACCCATGACCTCTGAGGGAGACCCAGCTTTCTCACACTGGGCCCTACATTATGCAGCAAAATTTGTTGGTAGTCTTCAGACTTCATAATGCCATGCACACGGTCAAGCAGTCCAGTGCCAGAGGCAGCAAAGCAACCCCAAAACATCAGGGAACCTCCGCCATGTTTGACTGTAGGGACCGTGTTCTTTTCTTTGAAGGCCTCTTTTTTTTTTCCTGTAAACTCTATGTTGATGCCTTTTCCCAAAAAGCTCTACTTTTATCTCATCTGACCAGAGAACATTCTTCCAAAAAGTTTTTGGCTTTCTCAGGTAAGTTTTGGCAAACTCCAGCCTGGCTTTTTTATGTCTCTGGGTCAGAAGTGGGGTCTTCCTGGGTATCCTACCATAGAGTCCCTTTTCATTCAGACGCCGACGGATAGTACGGGTTGACACTGTTGTACCCTCGGACTGCAGGGCAGTTAGAACTTGTTTGGATGTTAGTCGAGGTTCTTTAGCCACCATCCGCACAATCTTTCGTTGAAATCTCTCGTCAATTTTTCTTTTCCGTCCACATCTAGGGAGGTTAGCCACAGTGCCATGGGCTTTAAACTTCTTGATGACACTGCGCACGGTAGACACAGGAACATTCAGGTCTTTGGAGATGGACTTGTAGCCTTGAGATTGCTCATGCTTCCTCACCTCCTCACAATTTTGCTTCTCAAGTCCTCAGACAGTTCTTTGGTCTTCTTTCTTTTCTCCATGCTCAATGTGGTACACACAAGGACACAGGACAGAAGTTGAGTTAACTTTAATCCATTTCAACTGGCTGCAAGTGTGATTTAGTTATTGCCACCACCTGTTATATGCCACAGGTAAGTAACAGGTGCTGTTAATTACACAAATTAGAGAAGCATCACCTGATTTTTCAAAGGGTACCAATACTTTTGTCCACCCCCTTTTTTATGTTTGGTGTGGAATTATATCCAATTTGGCTTTTTGACAATTCTTTTTGTGGTTTTCCATTGACGACAAATTAAATGAAGATATTATTACCAAAGCATTTGTGACTGCAATCATTTTCTGGAAGAAACGGAGTATTATCTGACAGAATTGCAGGGGTTCCAATACTTTTGGCCAGCACTGTATATACTACAACAAAGACGCAAAAGAGACATGTCATGTTATATAATACCATTAGTTCTAGTTAATTACAATGAAAGCCGTGTGCTTCAAGATGTGACAGATGCTTTTTTTTTACCTTCTTTCATGTTCTATTTTTATGCAGACAAAATCTTATTTTTTTGTCAAAATGTACATTCATATATATATATATATATATATATATATATATATATATACTAGCAATTATGTTTTATATATATATATATATATATATATATATATATATATATATCTAGCAATTTTCAGTCTTACACTTATCATTGGGAGGTTCCCATTTCTGTTTATAATTGTAACTGTTGCATTTTCACAGACAATGGTGAGGTAACTCAAGGAAATAAACAAAACATGGAGGTCAATTGTACTCCCTTTATTCCATTGTGAAACTGTCAGGCCCAACTGTGATACAAGCATAAAGAAAGGGAGCCCAGTTTCAGCCATCTCATTATACTGCAGCTCTACTCTGATAGCATACCCTATGGTCGCTTCAAAAAGTAAGCAACAAAGTTAAAAATAGAGGGTTTATTTTTGGAAAGAAAGATGTCACAGATACCTAGGACTAGGATTGGATGTTTCCCGTAATAAGATGCATTTTATCAGGTAAAATAGAAACTTACTATAAGACTAATTGTGCAGGTCCGTGTGTGGGCCACTGGCTGGTCAAACGCTGCCAGTTATTTGTGGTTATGGTATTGAGAAGTTGTTTAGAGACCTGGCGTAGAGTGGGTTCTGGTCCCAGTGTAGGGTCAGCTGGTGGTTCTGTACAGCAGTGCAGAGGAGATGATCCTCCCCGTTTCCTGATTCTCTCTTGAACCCCTTACGGCAACTCCCGCAGCTGATGGAGGTTTAGTCATGGCCTCACATTTTACAGAGTTTAGTCTGATACAAGGAAATCTGTGAGCTAGAAGGATATGAAAGTCATGGGAGTAAAACAAGTAGTGGAGCAGAAACATTTCTCTGCTACAGTCCCTTTGTCCCAGTGTCAAGCCGAGCCACTAGGGAAACAATCTGGGTTATCAGTCAGTGGATGTCCTGATCAGGGTCAGGTCCTCTGTCAGCACTGTCAGGACCTGCTGACCTGATGGTGGTATATCAGCAGTCCAGTTCAGGGTAAGAATTTTAGATGTCTAAAAAAAAATTTTTTTCCCAAGAAAATGGTGCATTTATTTGACTATATAAGGCTGGATTCACATCTGTCCTGGAGTCTCCCGCAGATTCCGCTTAAAATCGGCAGAAACTGGGCAGAAGCCCAGCAACCCTATAGATTATAACCGCTTTTTAAGCAGACAGTGTCTCCGTCTTTTGGATCACCATGTGGACCCTAACGAAGGAGACCCAAATACTAGTGTGATGCTAGCGTAAGAGTATGATAATGCTTAGCATAATGTTTCCTACAATGCATTGTGACAGGTTTGATATCATGTCTCCTGTTGGAAGATTCCATTTAAGGTTGGGGTCTCAATGTGGAATTCAGAAGAGGACCTCCAAATAACCATATGCCATTTATAATATGTTAAATCTTTTTATGTGGAAAAGGGGATTTGGATACAACAGTAATGGCTATACCCATGTTCTTTAGAATAAGCACCCTCAATGAAAGAAGTTATAGCCATTCTAAAAAAAAAAATATTATTTCATAGCTATGAAAATTTGGTTTATACATGGCACATCTACATAAAATATAAATGATATGTTGTCAGCAAGTGAAAGCTTTGATTGACATATAACACAATGCAAGTTCTCAAATGCATCCTAGGGTCTGTAATATGTACAATTAATCAGAAATGCAGTGACAAAGCAACATTTAGATAACATTTTCTCAGCATATTTGACTTTAGCTAAGAAATACAGGGTTTGAAAATATTCTTCTGTCAAATCATATTTATATTTAGTCTGAACAAAACAATCATGTAGGTGTATTCTACTTACAAGGCTCAAGTCACTGACATTCCACACAATCATTTAGGTACAGTATACAGTTGGTTGGAAATTTAACTATAGTACAGTGCTGTGAAAAAGTATTTGCCCCCTTACAGATTTCTTTTGGTTTTTCACATTTGTCACACTTAAATATTTCAGATTATCAAACAACCTGGCCCTATATGAAAAAATAATTTCACCACCCTCCCCCACCATGAATTCATTATGATTAAGCACATTTTTTTGGAAAATTCTGATTATTCCCAGACCTGTAGAATCAATCACTTAAATGGAACTTGTCTGACAACATGAAGTAGGCTAAAAGATCTCAAAAAGCAACACATTAGGCATAAGTCATTGATATCTATCTACCATAATTACTTCAAATGAGCATCCAGATGGTGACAAAATAACCCAGAACAACAATGTAAGCATTGCAAGCCTCATTTGCCTCAGATAAGGTCAGTATTGATAATTCAACAATATGAAAGTGACTGGGAAAAAATGGTATCCATGGGAGAGTTTCAAGGTGAAGACCACTGTTAACCAAAAGTACACAAAGACCCGTCTCACATTTGCCAAAAAACATCTTGATTAACCCCAAGACTTTTGGGAAATTATTCTGTGAACTGGGACAAAAGTGGAACTTTTTGGAAGTTGTGCTTCTGGACCTTGACAACTTGCTGTAATTGATGGAACAAAGCATTCTGCCCTCTATCAGAAAATCCTGAACGAGAATGTCCGGCCATCATTAAGCTCACTCGTACTTGGGTTCTGTAGCAAGACAATGAAGCAAAGCACACCAGCAAGTCCAATTGCAGCATCCCAGAGTGCTACTGCTTTAATTGTTTGTCTTTTGTGCCTCTGGGTTGTGTTGGTATGTCCCATCCTCTGTGTTCTACATTAATTGTCACTTGTATATATTGTTTGCAGTTTATCCCTTTTTGTTTTCCCTTTAGTTCTCCCCAGTGTTCAAACCTTAAGCCATGATACAGTCCTGGCCTATCACAGGCTGCTGGGCGGGGTTGTAGGAGACTTTTGTCTCCCAAAAGACTGTTGAAAGTTCAGTTGAAACCAGTGCCAGTCTAGTGTGAGTTCAGTTACAGTTGAGTTTCTGCAGTGTGCAGAGGTGCTTGCCAGCACTGAGACCGGACTTCAGCGGCCATCCATACAGCCTCTAGGAGGAGAGAATAGCCCAAGGCTAGAGACAGTCCTGAGAAAAGGGAGTTTGGCTGTCAGGCGTTTAGACTCTGTGCCAAGAGGAGCAGTGGAGTGTGCTGACAGGAAGGAGTTGACTCAGGACCTTAGCAAAAGGTAACCACATCCCTGTAAGGACTACCCTGCACTGCAGTCCCCAGTATCCATAGTTGGGAGTGGCACATGAGAGGAGTTGTAGTTGGAGAGAAGTCTGCCTGTATCATCCTGGGCACCCTCCTAAAACCAAGGCTGTGGAGTTGGACACTGAGAGACTACTACCCCCTTTCTGGAAGCTGCTTGTTGTACTTCTACAGTTGCTGAGTAAAGTGTTATACTGTTTCACTGCACAACTGGCTGCCTGAGTCGTTCCTGCCTTACCATCAGGGCCCTTCCGAACATCATCACACCGGCTCAGAGTGGAGAGGTCCCCTCTCCAACTGGAAGTGCCCTGAGGGAAACTACTACCACCACCATCAGGCAGTGCTGCAGGACCCCCCTCAGCAGTTTCCGGCCCAGGAGCAAAGCGGGGGAGCGTGGTTGAGTGTGCTCGGCCTAGCTAGTGTCATCCACCACTACTACTCCCATCCTCCAGTTCCCTCCATCTGGGTTGCAGCACACTGGATGGATGAAAAAAAACAAACAAAATGAAGGTTTTGAAGTGGCCTAGTCAAAGTCTGGACTTCAATCTGATGAGGTGCTGTGGCATGAGCCGTTCATGCTCAAAAACCCATCTGCAAAGATGAATGGGCAAAAATTCCTCCATAGAGATGTGAAAATCTCATTAGCAGTTATCTCAAACCCTTGATTGCAGTTATTGCTACCAAGGGGGGCACAGCCAGTTATTGGGTTTAGGGGGCAATTACTTTTTCACATAGAGCCAGGTTGGTTTGGATAGCTTTTTTCCCTTAATAAATGAAATCATCATTGAAAAACTGATATTGAAATTTATTTCATAATCTGAATAATGTAAGTATGACAGAAAACAAAAACAAAAGAAATCTGTATATCACAACTCAAGTTTTATATCTTATCTGTCAAAAATGATTCATTGTTGTCCTCCATCTATTTATGTTGAGGGCCTATTGCAGTGGTGAACCTAGCCTCTTTGCTGTCTGAGGCGCAGAGGCGTAGCTAGGGGTTCAGCACAGGGGGCCCTAACATGTCCAATCAGGCGTATTGAAATCAGAAAGTCCACAGGGGAAACCTCTGCGGACCTTCTGTGAAAAGTGCTGCGAGAAAAACCACAATGTTACCGCTGCGGTTTTTCCTGCAGCACTTTTTGTTTTGCAGCCCACTATGTGGGGCCTTAGTCTTATTCAAACCCAAGTGCAACTTTAAATTAATTGCCCCTGATTCCCCCTGACATAATTACTACACCTCTAATGGCTCCTTATATTAATGACCACCCCCTTATGTTCATAATGCCTCCTAATACAAATGATGCCCCCTAATGGCCCCTTATATAAATAACCTCCCCCTTGTATTAATACCTCCTAATAACCCTTATATAAATGACCCCCCATCGTCATAATGCCCCCTAATGAATCCTTCCTTATAGTTATATTTCACCCTCCTATCCACCCCTTATACTATGAATATACCCACAACTAAGCTAAAAAAACAAGAACAAAAGTCATACTCACCTGCGATGCTGATGAATGGAGCCGCCGGCGCTTCCTCCCTGTCCACACACAGGACGTCTGTGTCTGAGTGCAGGCGGCGCGTTGTTGTGACGTCATCGCGCTGCCCGTGCTGAGAAGCAGACGTCGTCTGTGGTCTCGGTGTCTTGTAAACCACAAGCCTGTATTGGCTTGCGGTTTACAATACCGTTAAGTTTCAGGTTACATTTTAACTAGATCAGTGTCTGCAGATACCGATCTAGTTAGAAATAAAGGATGTATTAATGGCGGACCCGGGGTGGGCCCCCAAAAATTCAGTGGGCCCGGGACAGCCGCCCCCTCTGCCCCCCCCCCCCCGTTAGCTACGCCTCTGCTGACCCCAAAAAAAAAAAAAAAAAAAAAAATTGAGTTTACATGCTACTAGCTTCACACGCTGCTATTGTTGCACAATATACACAAAGTTATAAAACAGTTTATAAAAGAATTCTTCTTCCTTTATTACTTCAGTGTCAGAGATCAACATCACGACATTAACAATGAGGGGGGTGGAGCGCGGGGGGGAAAACCCAATTCTCAAGTTCAGTGGGGGTCTCAGCAGACAGACCCCCATCAATCAGGTTTTTATCCTCTATCATTTAGGTGAATACAGTGCAGTAACATTTTGTGACTTACAGGTGACGTTTCTGACTAATCGGTCACATTTCTCTTCTCTTCCCTTTGGACCGCCATGACCACTTCTTCCAGGTGCGATTTGTCTCTGTAAAGTTTGCAACACAGACATCTTTGGCTCCTCATTTTTCCAGGCATCCAACCCACATTGTCCTCACCTGCACACCCATCCTGCTGCTACCCCAATTATAAAATATATGATATAACCCCCCACAATGAATAATACCCCCAAGTGCATCTTTATATTAATAACTTTCCTGTGTACCCCCTTTAAATAGTGCCCCTTATTATTAATGCCCCAGGCATTTCCTTATTAAAAAGTAAAAAAAAAAAAAAAAAGAGTGGGGTTCCAATACCTGGGACCACCAGGATCAGCTGTTTGAATGAACCGTGGTATCTGTGTAAGCGCCGTGACCCCTTCTCTGTTTATGTAGTATCATACATCTCATAGCGGCCATGTAATGTAATTACAGCCTCGTCCTATACACGTCTATGTGATAAGGCTGTAATTACATCACACGGACACTATAAACAAACTGCACCATAGCCCCTTCATACAGCTGATCAGCGGGGATTCACTGATCTCTTATTGATGATTTATTCTGATGATAGATCATCAATAAAAATGAGGTGAAAAACTCCTTAAGGCCCTGGCCTCACGTGGTGTGGCCACGTTTTAAACGTCGCAGAAAAAATGCAGCCTTTTACAGTTCCTGCAAAGTTCTAGCAAATTCCATCCACATATTGCGGAAAAATACACACAGTGGATATGCTGCAATTTCCAAAACCGTTGCAGTTTTGGAAATTGCAGCATGTCAATTATACCTACGGAAACACCGGCGGTTTCCCAATAGGTATAATGGCTGCGGGAAAAACTGAGATTCATTTTCGCTGCGGTCTTTCCTGCAGTGCTTTTTTGCTGCTGTCCGCTACGTGGGGCCTTAGCTTAATAAAGCCCAAGTGCCACATTAATTCAATGAATTTCCCCCTTATATTATGCCCCTGATTCCCCCTGACATAAATACTGCGCCCCTAATGACCACTTATATAAATGACCTCCCCCCTTGTAATTCCTCCTAATAGTCCTTTTGTAAATGAACCCCCTGTCATCATAAAGCCCCCTAATGAATCCTCCCTTATATTTCCCCCCTCCTAACAATTATACTATTAAAACACCCACAACTGCGCTAAAAAAAAAAAAAAGTTATATTCACCTACCTGCAATCCTTTGGTGAATGGAGCCGATGCTGCCTCCTCTTCTCCTCTGCTCTATGATACGTAGGGTCCACGCACAGGCGGCGTGATGCTATGATGTCATCGCACCGGCCTGGTCTCGGTGTCTTGTAAACCACAGGCCTGAAGTGGCTTACGGTTTACAAGAGGATGTCTGCGGACACCGATCTAGTTAAAAGTAAATCATTAATGCCGGCTCCGGGGTGGGCCCCTACAGAGTCAATAGACCCGGGGAAACCGCCCTCTGCCCCCCCGCTAGCTATACCTCTAGGGGGTGGCCATGAGCAGGAGCGGGGATAGGTAAGTAAATAGGCCGTTACCTGCTGGGGGTTACTCCAGCAAGTATCGGACGGCCTATTTAAAAGAAAAAAAAAATTATCCTCAACTACCTGCAATCCCTTGATAGAGCCTCCGCCTCTGCTTCACTGGCGCATAAGACGTCTGCATCTCAGCGTAGGAGGCGTGATGACGTCATAGCAGCGCCGCCTGCCGTCTCCTAAGCCAGCCCCGGACAGGTACCTCTCAGCTTTGTTTTCAGAGCGGCCTGTCTTGGGCTGGTTTAGGATAAAGAATAGTTAAAAAAAAAAAAAAAAAAAAAAAACTATGTTAAAAATGACGCACCTCCGATAGTGCCGCCTGAGGCGGCTGCCTCACCTCACCTCACCTCACCTCACCTCATTAGAGGTGCGCCCCTGGACTATTGCTCATATAAATTATAGGCTATACTCATACAGATGTAGGGCTGAGTTTGTCATTACAATTTTGGCCAATATTTGTAATTTGCTTCCTACCAATAAAAAAAAAAGTACCAAAGCACGACTCCCATGATGAGCTGCAAAATCCTCATGTTTATGTCTGCTGTTAGTTTTTCACAGAAAGTCTGCAGAGTTTTCCTCTGCAGACTTTCTGCTCCTATTATACCTACACGGAAAACGCTAGCATTTCCGTAAGTATAATTGGCATGCTGGGATTTACAAAAACGCAAGCGTTTTTGAGGTCGCAGCATTTCTGCTGCAGATTTTTTTCTGCAATGTGTGGATGGGAATAGCCAGAATCCTATCCACTTTGCAGGTAATGTAAAACGCAGCATCTTCTACCTCATAATAAATTCTGGAGATAGTCCAGCTTTTTATGCTAGTAGATTAGGCTCTAGGTACACAGATAGTGTGCTCAAAATTTTTCTTGAAATTATGTACATTGTCACTAAACTAGTTGGTGCCGCACGTGCCGCGTTTTGTTTTTGGTGACTTTTTTCTACACTCAATTATTTATTATTTTTAAAATAGCCTCCTAAGTATTGTTTTCAGGGTCATAGAATCCTTTCCATGACAGAAGATACTCTAGCTCTTTCAGCTGGCAGCCAGGCTAGGCACGCTGATAGTGTACCCCAAATTTTTATTGTTTATCAGGACATGCAGGACTTTGTTTCCAGCGAAAAAAACTGGATTTGCGGAACAGAGGGTCTAAGCGCACACCCGCACATTGCTTTAAAAACCCATTCAAATGAATGGGTTTTTAAGCAATGCATCGCTAACCTTTCGCTATCCAGTCCCTATACAGTTTCCCGAGATTTTCAGTCAGATTTGCGGCGGACGGACTCCGACGCAAGTGTGAACCCACCCTAAGGTGATATCAGCAACCACTTCCATTTTATCTGGTTGTATCCATACTTATGGCCCACCCTGTATATGTATAATTTAGGAAAATATATTTAACTGCCATGTGTGTCTATAAACAACACAGGCAAGCACATCCCCCCCCCCCCAATAAAGGGCAATTCTAAGAGCATTTTAATATTAAAATGCATAAAAGTGAGTGCAGTGCAGTGTATGGTTTATATCCACTGCTTATCATCCGTTTTTCCATGGACATACATGTCACTTTCACTCTGACATAACTTTGGCTGTGTTTGCATTAGAGAGCTAAAATTCGATAGATAGGTTCTTAGGAGCCCTAAGAGTGTTATATACTATGTTTTAAGCCAATTTAAGGTGTGGTTTGTGCGACATTTGGGATCCGAGCCACCCGAACCCGAAACAAAACTAGATTCACCCATATCTACTGCCTAAGGATAGGACATTGTCTTCATAGTTATGTTTCTCAGAGGGGTCTAGTCTTTTCATTCTACATTACAGATAATTAATATACTATAGCTTTCTATATTGTTCTATATCTACCAAATGTAACTGCAGCTGTTAAGCAAGAACACATTTGTGATCATTTTTGTTATTGATGATAGTTAATAATTCAGCGTTCTCCATGTTTTTAAAATCTTTAAAACTTGTTAAATAAGAGTATAATTTATGCAGAGAAGTGTAAATTGCACAACAATAAAGAATGATTTAATTTAGAGAAATGATGTTCTAGTTTATTACAGTCATTTGGTATACGTTACACAATAGAAGATTGCATGTGGGAACTGCTGTGTTTCAATACATATTTTCTAGGACTATTATAACAACACACATATCTGTAAAGTCAATAATGAAAAGCAGCATGGAAATGATATCGCTATGAGAACTGCAGGAATTAAAAAATTGTGATAAAAGAAATAGAAAATTGGCACCAAAAGGAGTATTTGCCTATTTTCAAAGATCAATGATTTACTGGGTATTGTATGTGATTCATAATATTGATACATATTGGTAAATATATATATATATATATATATATATATATATTTTGATTAGACAACTGGCACCCTCTTTGATCACAAGAACTGGGGTGCTTTGTGTCAGGTCAGGCAGTATGCGCATCTATACATCTATTTCAATGAGACTGCTGGAAATAGCTGAGTATTGTGTTATGGCTTCAACAGCCCCCTTGAAATGAATAAAGATCTGCGCAGCTGCCTAACGCCCCACTCCATTCAAACTGGGGTGCAAGGCATCCAAATTTTCATGATCAGAGGGGTTCCAGTGGTCAGGCCCTTAGCAATTGCCAAGTTACCCCTTATCTTTGGATTGTGCTTTACCAAATTACTAATAATTTAAAGAATGCAGGTCAAAAGCTCATTTTATTACAATGCATAGTCATGGATCAAAAAGGTACTTTTTGGGTCCTTGCTTTGTCTAATATTTTCAAAAGTTCTAATAATTTAAAGGGATTTTCCTTAAGATAGGTATCTATATACGATTGGTGAGGGGCGACATCTGGCACCCCTGCTGATGAACTTTTTAAGAAAGCATCAGCTCAGAATAGATCATCAATAACATCATCATGGAAATAATATAGTAATCATTCTTCATTGATTCCCATAGGATAACTTCATTATCCAATGGCTCGGATTTCATACACATTAAAGACAATAACAGTAGTGGCGATCAAAAAAAAAAAAAAAAAAAAAAGACAGGACGCTTCATAGGGTACTTTGGGGAAGGGACCTAGGGCATTAGCTGGGGGTGGGTGATCAGTAGGGTTCAATTTACAAGGGCCCTAATGATAGTTTGAGTTTTTCAGGTGGTACTGTCGTAGGACGATGAGCTCCAACTCAATTGCTTTATTTGCTACAGTGCTATTTGCTACAGCAAGACTGCAGAGGGAATGAAGGACTTTTTGTGTCATTCCTTTCTGCATCGGACTTGGCAGAATCTGTTGCTGAATGAGCTTTTCTGATTAGTGAAGATTTTATTCAGCGGATGTACCGTGTTACAAGTGATGGCTTGTAGTGTCTTTATGGTTCTCTTTTCCAGACTGGGGTCCCAGCTGTTGAGATGGCGGTCTGTGACAGAGCGAGCCCTTTTGATTATTTTGTCCAACCTTTCAGTGTCTTTCTTTCTAGCATTTCCTACCCATGCCACAGCCCCATAGAATAATGCTGCAGGCATCGTGGATAGGTAGAATAGCTCAAGAAGGTATTAAGCATAATTTATATATCTAACAATTGTTTTTAAGTTAGTAGTGTTTATGTGTTTAATTTCCTATGTATGTATAGCTCTCAATAAGAGAAAATAGCAGTCTTGTGTTTATGATACCAAGCTGATGGCTAACTGAAATAAAAGGTATTACAAATACCTCAATTGTAGATTTCAATGGGCTCCTGGTATGTAAACTATAGAGGAAGTTACGCTGTCTCAGTACTGCTGATCTGCAAGGGTCCTGGGTGTCAGACCCCCACAGATCTAATATTAATGGCCTATCCTAAGCCCTGACCTAAATCCTATTGAGCATATTTGGAAGGAGCTGAAACATGCCGTCTGGAAAAGGCACCCTTCAAACCCGAGACAATTGGAGCAGTTTGCTCATGAGGAGTGGCCAAAATACCTGTTGAGAGGTGCAGAAGTCTCATTGACAGTTACAAAAATCATTTGATTGCAGTGATTGCCTCAAAAGGTTGTGCAATAAAATATTAAGTTAAGGGAACCATCATTTCTGTCCAGGCCTGTTTCATGAGTTTTCTTTTTTTTTTTAATTCTGTTGAAGCATGGTTGAAAAGCAATGTCTGACTTTCATTTGTTCATTTTCATAGAATTTTTATACATTATTACTTTTGTCATATTCAAGTTATTTCTGTGACCATTGTGGGTTTTTCTTTTATTAAACGAGGGCTACCAACAATTTTGTCCATGTGTGTATGTTATATTGCATTGAAAACCATCTTTTTTGATTATAAATCTGTTTTATATGGAGCCTGTACCAAACATGCCCTTTTCCTTTATGATGTTAGCAAAGTTCTTTCAAGAGAATAATACCTTAATGTAACTATATGTTTAAAAGTCTGAAGAACAGGTCTCTATTCATAGGGATTGGGCCAAATTGATCAAAATTGTGTACAAGAAAAACTGACCATGTTTCCAACAGCAAACCCTCCTAACTGAAAAGACGCAGGAAAAAAACTGTTGTTTTTCCCAGAAAGTCTCCTATTATACCTATATGGTAAATGCCAGCATTTCTGTAGGTATAACTGACATGCTACAATTTTAAAAATGCAAGCGTTTTTGGAAACTCAGCTTTTCCGCTGCAGATTTTTTATTTTTTTTTAACAATATGTGGATGGGATTAGCTAGAATCCCATCCACTACGCAGGTAATGTAAAATGCAGCATTTCCGCAACTTGGGGCCCAGGCCTTAAGCTGTTATTATCTGTTCTGGACTAACTAAACATTAGCTATACTCTTGAACCACTTAATGACATTTTTTTCAGTTGTATTTTGTATCTTGCATTTATAATTGTATAATTAATACATGTTTACATTATATGTAACTGGAGTTAAGCCCCATCCCTGAATTCCCCCTAACCCACCCTGACCATTTCCTCCAGCATCAGAGAACCCATTCTGGATAGATTTAATATAGAGAAAAGCAGTGGTGCTCTTTTTTAATTTTTTTTTTAATAATCATATTCCTAGAGGCAAATTGAGTACCTTCAACTTACAAAGAGAATGTGTGCATCAGGTATGTATAAGGGCATGTACCCTGAAAATTTTTAAGTTCTTACTTTACAAGAGAACTCCTTTAACCCTTTAAAGACACAGGGTAGTTTTAATGATCAGCAACTTTTTTCATCATCAATTTTTGACATCATAGGTAGACCTCAACTATGAGAGACAAAATGAGAAAACAAATCCAGAAAATCACATTGTCTGATTTTTAAAGAATTTATTGGCAAATTATAGTGGAAAATAAGTATTTGGTCAATAACAAAAGTTCATCTCAATACTTTGTTATATATCCTTTGTTGGCAATGACAGAGGTCAAACGTTTTCTGTAAGTCTTCACAAGGTTGGCACACACTGTTGCTGGTATGTTGACCCATTCCTCCATGCAGATCTCCTCTAGAGCAGTGATGTTTTGGGGCTGTTGCTGGGCAACACAGACTTTCAACTCCCTCCAAAGGTTTTCTATGGGCTTGAGATCTGGAGACTGGCTGGGCCACTCCAGGTCCTTGAAATGCTTCTTAGGAAGCCACTCCTTCGTTGTCCTTTGCGGTGTGCTTGGGATCATTGTCATGCTGAAAGACCCAGCCATGTTTCATCTTCAGTGCCATTGCTGATGGAAGGAGGTTTGCACTCAAAATCTCACGATACATGGCCCCATTCATTATTTCCTGTACACGGATCAGTCGTCCTGGTCCCTTTGCAGAGAAACAGCCCCAAAGCATGATGTTGCCACCCCCATGCTTCACAGTAGGTATGGTGTTCTTTGGATGCAACTCAGCATTCACGCTCCTCCAAACACCACGAGTTGTGTTTCTACCAAACAGTTCTACTTTGGTTTCATCTGACCATATGACATTCTCCCAATACTTTTCTGGAACATCCAAATGCTCTCTAGCAGAATTCAGACGGGCGCAGATATGTACTGGCTTAAGCAGGGGGACACGTCTGGCACTGAAGGATCTGAGTCCCTGGCGGCGTAGTGTGTTACTGATGGTAGCCTTTGTTATGTTAGTCCCAGCTTTCTGCAGGTTATTCACTAGGTCCCCCAATGTGGTTCTGGGATCTTTGATCACCGTTCATGTGATCATTTTGACCCCACGGGGTGAGATCTTGCGTGGAGCCCCTGATCGAGGGAGATTATCAGTGGTCTTGTATGTCTTCCATTTTCTAATTATTGCTCCCACAGTTGATTTCTTCACACCAAGCTGCTTGCCTATTGCAGATTCAGTCTTCCCAGCCTGGTGCAGGTCTACAATTTTGTTTCTGGTGTCCTTCTACAGCTCTTTGGTCTTCACCATAGTGGAGTTTGGAGTGTGACTGTTTGAGGTTGTGGACAGGTGTCTTTTATAATGATAACAATGTCAAACAGGAGCCATTACTACAGGTAATGAGTGGACAGGGGAGTATCTTAAAGAAGAAGTTACAGGTCTGTGAGAGCCAGAAATCTTGCTTGTTTGCAGGTGACCAAATACTTATTTTCCACCATAATTTGCAAATAAATTCTTAAAAAATCAAGTGCAAGTGGGAGAACTTGCACAACTGGTGACTGACTAAATACTTTTTTTTTCCCCACTGTAGCTATGTGAGGACTTATTCTTTGCATAACGAGGTATACTCTCATTTGTCACCATTTTGAGATAATATAATGATTTGTTTATCTTTTATTAATATTTTTCGGGGGTCTGAAAAAACCTTCAATTCTATCATTATTTTTTGCATTTTGTTCCTACAGCGTTAAAATTAACGTGTTACAATTACGACAATACCATATTATTATGTTTTACCGTGTTTAATAATAAAATCTAAAGTTAATGATTTTCCTGGGGTCACTGTATTCTGACGCTTAGAACTTTTTTTTTTTTTTTACTATTTAGTTGGCGGACTTATACACACATGGGGATACCTAACATATTTTTTTACTTTATATTGTTTACATTATGTTTTTTTTTAACTTTGTATTTATTTTTTTCTATTTTATTTCTAAGTTTTTAAACTTTTTATACTTTTTTTTGTACTTTTTTCTTGTCCTGCAAGGGGAGTTGAACCTGGGATTTGATGATCCCCTGTACAATGTATAGCAAGACATTGTATTGCAGTACATCGCACATAGGCTCCCTTGTTCGGCCTCCTGGCTGCTATGGCAACCCTTCGGACCATACGATCTTATCGGGGGATCCGTGAGGTGGCGATCTTGCCCACAAATCACCCAGATGCCGTGATCACTATTGATCATGGCATTAGAGGAGTTAATCTGTCGCAGTATTTTCCAACTCCAGCGGCTATTCCCGTTTCTCAGCTGTCTATTACAGCCAAGACCCGGAAGTCATGAGTCCGTGGCATGAAAGCACCATACTATTGTGCACTTGATGTAATAGTATGGCGCAGAGTGGTAAAGGGTTAAACTGAACTATTCTTTTGCATTCCTGTTTGTCATCTTCCAAAACTGTTCATCAGTAAAACTGCTCATGTTGCCCATAGGAACCAGTACAGGTTAAAAAAATTAAAGCTTAGCCCTGATTGGTTGCTATGACCATTTTACTCTTTGACAGTTTTGATAAATGAGGCACACTGTATTGACCTTGATATATAATACATTCTTAAAAAAAGGTTGTAAAAACATATTTATAATCTACAGAGAATTGGGCGATGTGACCATTTCCATGGAGGTGTTGCAGTCCGAAGGTTTAATTGCTGCTTTAAGTGAAGTTTACAGATTATACCACAAGCTAGACTATTAAATCATCTCGGTTATCGGGGGCTCTCTTAGTGACATGTCAAGGAGTACTCTCTATGTCCATGATTAATTTAGCTCCTGATGAAGTAGAGTGATTTGTCTTCGTACTTCTAGAAGCGCTTTATGAACCCCTTCAGCTTGCTCATTGTTAGTCTGAACAAGAATTTTTGAGTGCATTTAAAGCCATAAAAATTCTTCTGGATTTTATACTTGCAGCTGTTAATATCTTCATAGTGTGTAATCATTGTTATACTGTTCATTCAGATTTTATATCACCAACATTACAATTAAATAAATTATTCTTCATATTATTATCATTATGCAACTTTTTTTGTTTTTGCATGTGCTGGCCTTTGTTTTATGTTTGCTTTTTAAAGGGATTATGTCATGAACAATATTTATCCTTTATTCAAAGAATAACATGGGGAATATTCTGGTTTGACTGTTTTTACTCCCATTGACAATGTAGCCAAGGTGGATGCCGATATGCCCTTGCTCTATTCATTTTCATGGGAATGCCAGAGATAGTCAATTGCTGTACTTTGGTTATTTCTGGTGCTCCCATTGATATGAATTGAGCAGGGGTGCGTCTGTGTCCAACGTGGCTACATGGTAACACAGACGTCACAGACAGACAGACGTCATTCACATGCACACATTCAAATCAGACCGAACCTATATCATTCAATTAAGAAAGACTAGGACACTTTATGGTATTTAGTAATCAATATTAATAAATATATGAATAGTAAATAACAAGAAATAAGGAAATAAAATAAACAACATGAAAACCACTACAATGATCTAAACCACAACATAAAAAGACAATATATAAGGCAAAGGACCCACATTGTGGAACACAGCTAAAAAATTGATGTGGAAAAAAAACACTGCGGAAATGCATCACTTTTTTTTTCCGGCTAAGGCCCCACGTACCAGGCTGCAATGAAAAAGCGCTGTTGGAAAAACTGTGGCAGAAGCGCATTGCGGTTTTTCCCATGGGGCTTTTCACAGAAAGTCCACAGAGGTTTCTTTCTGCTTCAGTTATACCTATAGGGAAACTGCCAGCATTTCCTTAGGTTTAATTGACATCCTGTGATTTCCAAAACCGCAACGGTTTTGGAAATCACAGCATTTCCGCTGCGCCTATTTTTCTGCAATGTATGGATGAGCACCGTGTTTTTTGCCACTGTGTTTCTGCGTCTTTCATTGCATTTTTTCTGAGTTTTTCTCTGAGGATTTTCATCCCAAATTAAACCTATAGGGAAAACGCAAGCGTAGGTATAATTGACATGCTGCGTTTTTCAAAAACAAGTCTGTTTTTGAAAACGCAGCCTTTCCAGTGTTTTTTTTTTCCTGCAATGTGTGGATGAGATTAGCCAGAATCTCATTTGCTTTGCTGGTACTGTAAAATACTGCGTTTTTTTATGCTGCGTTTCCGCAGCAGGAGACTTGCTGCGTTTCTGCAACATGGGGCTTTAACCTAATAGGGAGAGAAGATGGGGCGAAGCTGGTTACCTTAGACAGGTGCAAGCCCGCCTGAAACACTGACTTATATAAGTTGAATTCCCCCCATGCAGAGAGCTGTAACCAATAAGCTGCTTCACTTTGCATTGAGACATGTAAAAATTTTCAAATTACCTGCATGTGCCATGGTAGTTAAATGAAAATAATGGTGGGAGGGCACTGCTAATCTATAACTAATACTTAAAAAACTTAAAGAGGACCATACCAATAAATAAATGAAGAGCATAAAAAGCAAATAAGTTAAAACATACAATATACTGTAATGGGGTCAACTGGATGTCTGTCGGGTGTCCACCACTTCTATACTGAAACTGGTGGAGAGAAAAGTATTCCTTGCAGGACTTTTCCCTCTGGCGCAGATGCGAACCTAGCCTTAGGCTCTATTATAGTCCTCATTTCCAAATCAGAATTTTCAGGTAAAAAAAAAAATGCATCTGTCACTATTTGTTTGTCACACATTGACAGAACCCAATTGACTTCATTTATAAGACAAAGAGGGATGTCATATGGCATATGTTGCATAATAACATAGTTTTCATTAAAAGCAGAAAATACAATTTAGAAGTGGACATAGCATAACACGATAAATAAATAAGACAATGTTCACACTTTTATTGCTTCACATGCTGTACTATTATTCAGTAAAATATCCAAAACACCAAGACCACAGATAGAATATGTCTGCTTCTCAGCACAGGGGGGCACGATGGTGCAGAGGTTGTATGCATGGGCACGTGGAGGTGGCAGTTCCATTCATCAAAGGATCGCAGGCATGTGATTATAACTTTTAGTTTTTATTTTTTTTAGTAAATTTGTGGGTATGTTAATAGTATAAGGGGGTCATTAGGAGGGGGCATTATAACTATAAGGGAGGATTCATTAGGGGGCCTTAGGACAATTGGAGGGTCATTTATATAAGGGCTATTAGGGGGGCATTATGAATACAGGGGGGGAGGTTATTTATAAAAGGGGCTATTAGGGGCATAATTTATATAAGGGGTCATTAAGGGGCATTATGAACACAAGGGTGTGGTCATTTATTTAAGGGGTCACAAAGAGGCATTATGAATAGAAGGGGGGCATCATTTATATAAGGGGTCATTAGGGGCACAGTATTTATGTCAGGGGGAATCCGGGGCATAATATAAGGAGTCAATTAATTTACTTAAGGTGGTACTTGGGATTTATTAAATGAGTTTTCCAGCTAATTTTTATTTTTAATCTATCTTCAGATCTTCAGAATAGATCATTTATAAGAGATGAGTGAATTCCCCCCCCCGATCAACAGTTTGAAGGGGCCATGGCACCAGTTTATATCTCACGCTGTCTGTTTATAGTGACCGTGTGATGTAATTACAGTCTTGTCACATAGATGTGTATAGGACGAGGCTGTAGTTACATTACATGGCCGCTATGAGATGAATGACACTATATAAACAGAGAAGGGGTCACGGCGCTTACACAAGTAACACGGTTCATTCAAACAGCTGATCTTGGGGGTCCCGGGTGTTGAAGCGCCACTCATTTTTTTATTGATGACCTGGAAAACCTTTTAATTAGGAAACTCATGGGGCAATATTAATAAGGGGCACTATTTATAAGGGTACACAGGGGTACTATTTAAAGGAGTGCATGGGGTAGTTATTACTGTATTCGTTTAGATTGTCTATAGAGTCCTGTGTAGAGCCGCTATGTACCACTATACGGTCACGGTATAGTGATAATATCGGTATACCTAAGTTGGGGGCCCACTTGCACGTGTTTGCCCCCCCCCCCGTGCTTGAACCCATAGCTACGCCTCTGATCAGTATCCATTGAAAAATGGATCTTCGATATCTGTCATGGTATTTGTCTCAGTCATTGTAAACAGTGTGGTGCCATTATCATTTTGCGCTGCTGAGAAAATTTGTCAACCATTGTTTATATCTATGTAATAACAGGTAAGGATATTACACAAAGATATGGCATAATAGAAAGATTTGCTGTTGATCTATGTTTTTGTCCTGTTCCTGGTTTTGACTTATAAATACGAACGCAAAACACTGACCAAACATTAATGTGTGATTAAGGCCTTAGGGCATTTGTAGACTAGCAGTAATCTCCTCCTTAAGGAACAAGTTGATGAGCTACAGTCAGTGGCGTAACTAAAGTCTTGTCGACCCCGGTGCAAACTTTTGTCAGGGGCCCCCTACCTCCTCCCTAGAGCATTCTTGATAGTGACGGTTACAGGTGCTGCAGCAATATCTCAAATACTTGAAAGGGATACAGCTGTAGTACCCACAACTGTAGTTATCAGTTACCACAGTGACCCCCACACAGTATGATATGCTCCGCAGTGGCTCCCACACAGTATTATATGCTCCACAGAGGCCCCACACAGTATTATATGCTCCACAATGTTCCCCTCACAATATTATATGCTCCACAGTGGCCCCCACACAGTATTATTTGATCCACAGTTGCCCCCACACATTATGATATGCTCCGCAGTGGCCCCCACACAGTATTATATGCTCCACAGTGGCCCCCACACAGTATTATATGTTTCCAAGAGCCACCTCCTCAGAACACAGAGTATAATAAGTAGAGACCCAGGCGAAGTGATTAAAAATAACACATATACTTACCTTACTTTATCTCTCTTGGGCATCCTCACTCCCTCCTGCTGTCTGCAGCATCTTCCTTGGTCCTCTTCTGCCTGACAACTGAGGTCATGTGCCCCAGACATCACTGCTGGGGCCTGTGAATAGGCCTCAGTGGTCACGTGGGGTGTGATGACGTCATTACGCCAGCGCGCCCCATGTGACCGCTGGGGCCCAATCACAGGCTCCAGCAGTGACGTCATGGGTGCGTGACCTCAGTCATGGGCAGGAAGAGCCTTGGAAAGGATGCTGAGCCCAGGAGAAGTGAGTATAAGTATTTTTTTTTTATTTTCAGTCACCTCCCCTGGGCTTGCATCAATATGTCTAGCGGTTGGGGAACCAGGCTTTCCCCAACCGCTATCATAGTGGCCAGGGCCCTAACCATTTCCATCTGGCCATGGGCCCCGTACCCATGCAGTCACGGTCGCATCCCTGCAACCGCGATCGTTACGCCACTGGCTACAGTACAGTGAAAAATCTCTGCATCGGCAGCTTTGGTGACTTTGACACAACATAGATCCAATCTTGTTTTTAAAAGTGAAGTAACAATTTGCAATCAGCTTTACTATTACCTTTATCTAAACTTTCAAGAGCTTACTGCATATGGATTTATTATTAAGTTTCAGGTATTGCCTGTCGTGATCAAGCATTTTTAGTAGTGTATCAATATATTTCAAAAGCCATAACTTTTTATTTTATTATTGACATAGTTGTAGCCTTTGTTTTCAGCACTTTGGGATACATATAATTTATTGCTTAAGTTTTTTCTATTTTCTTGGGGGAAAAGGCCTAAAATACAGCATAAAATCACACAAAAATAGTGGCAGAACTTCTCTTTATAGTCTTTTAAATTTATTCTTTAGTTGGGTATTGGGTATTGCCAAATAGGAATAGTTTTCTAACATTTAATTTTTTTGATCAATAAAACAATTTTTTTTTACTAGAAAAAAAATTTTGTGCTGCTATAGTCAAAGAAGCATACATTATTATTTTGTATCTAATCAGCCAAATGATAGCTTGAATTATTTGCTGTAGACTATTTTTTTATCTTAATTTTATTTTTTTTTTTGTCTTGTCCCACTGTGAAACATAAAACTGAGATCAGCTGATCACTTACTTAAGGCATTGTTTGTTGTCAGGCAAACTGTAGGTAGATGTTATTATTGCACTGATAGGCATACATAGAGAGTCTCTTCCATTATCCAGTTCCTGAGAAGTTGCTGTTATTATTGCATTTAAGGGATTAAATGGTTGGAATTAGAGGTTTCTCTGTTCCCAGCCATTACATTGCTATGCCTGTGAAATCATCCTGATGTAAGTGTAATACATGAATATTTAAGATCAGATGATGCATAATGTAGATTTACCTGTGTGCAAGGGGGGAGTAAAATTGTATTAAGGCCCTACCCCTAGTGGTGATTATAGGCAGCAAAAACATTGTCATTTGAATACTTGGCTATATAAATGGAAGTAAAAGATCATAAAAAATGAGTTGCACTCTCCATGAAGACATCAAAATTTTAGAAAAAAAAATGAATATTAAAAGTCTTAAATTCCAGAAATGTCAATAGTTGTTGGGTAACTAATAAAATATTTGCTTTGCTTAGTAACTGAGCAAAATGAAGAGACATTTACTTGTAGTAATTCTTAACATTCTACAATAACATTGTGTTTTAGTCTTGTACCTTTAGACAAATTGCTTAGTTACTGTATCTAGTGTTTTCGTGTTTTCTGTGGGTTGTAGCACATTAGCTATGCGCTAAATGGGATCACAATAAATGGCATTAACAGCAAGGTAGAAGTAAATGAAAATCTCAGAAGGAGAATGGATACAATTTATTGCTTAGTTTTATTATCTCACAACTATTGCAAGCTCTATTGTGTAAACCATTATTAGGTGAAGATTTAGACTCTTCTAACCCTTAAATTAGAATGGGCATAGAAATGCTGGACCTTCCGCTGCTCATTCTCTATTTCTTTCCAGAGTTGGTTAATTCATCATATACATTTTCTTTTATTGCACATGAATTATTGTTTGTGCTGAACATAATACACCAGAGCGAAAACATTCTTCGTATTATGCAAAACTAACTTAATAACACTATTTGCCTAAGGAAAACTATATCTTAAAATTGAACCTATCTACATTAACTGCCATATGAAAGTCACTACATTTTCTGCTGACAATAAAATGATCTTCAAGTCATTTTTCCGTTTAATCCCAATAGGGGAGATTTATTATGCCTTGTAAGCCAGTTTTCTGACATACAAGGCATGAAAAGTTGCAAATTTTTGTGCAAGTCAGGTTTTTGTGCAAAATTGTAATTGTTTTCTTTCATAAGCCACTTTCCTGACAGGGAGCACAAATTGCATTTTGTGGTCAAAACCACGGGCCCAACAGATTTCTACCCATTTATATGAATTATGCCTAATATCTATGGCAGCTATGAGTTGGAATAAATATCAGTGCAGGTAAAGGGTTCACCTGATCTCTGAGGAAGTGTGCGAATCGTCATAAGTGAGGCGCACCATCACCAGTGCAGGAGATTTGAAGAGTAGCTGGATGACTTCAGTCAGGTAAATTGATCCAACAGACAGTGCTGGAGTGGAGTGCCAAGGACACCCAGTAACATTTTTACCCCGGCAAACTTTACATGAAAGTATTACTTATCTTCCATTCACAAATTCCTAACACAGCAACACATTTTTTTTTTTCAGCAATACCCTGTTTCCTAGTCCTTATCTTGAACTGCTTCTCACCTGGGGGCCAGAATACACTACAAGATGAATGGTGATTGGGACCCCCTAGAAGAGACATTGAGAAGCATAATGGTCAGCCTTCCTCTGTTCTGAGATCTCATTTCAGCCACTCGATGTGTCTATATAATAATAAAATAGACAGATTGTTAAAAAATCTACATGCAGTACAGTGAGTGTACTGTGTACTGTACAATACTAGGGGTCCACTCTGGCTAAAGGGCAAATGCTGGCATAGAGCAATTCACATGTTGCCCCGTGCATCAGTCCAGCTCATAGAAATGGTATGAAGATAGTTGTCCTTTTGACCAACTTGTAAAAGGGTTGAAACCTAATAGAGATTTTTGGAGTCTTCCCCTTCTCAGCACCATCTAAATTGTACTGTTGTCGAAAGTTACTGTTGAGCCTGTTCTTTTATTTTATCCATGCTATGCTTCTGCAACTGTTATACTGTGTAATTATATATTGCCAAATGTCACGGTAAAACACCCAGTGTGAATATGTGGGGAGTCTTTTGCAGATAGCCAGAGGGTTGAGCAGTCATTGTGTAGTGTGTAAACTCTCATTTATCTCAATGTGATGCAATATGATGTATATACACTGCATGCACTTATAAAGATGTAGGCTGAAAGGTTGGTCAAGGTCACATGGAGCATGCATGAACCTACTAGGTATATATGTTGGTGCAAAACCAACCATGTGACAGTAATAATAATAATAATAATAGTCCTTTAATAGTCCCACAATGGGGAAATTCAGTGTGTTACAGCAGCAAAGATAAGATAAGCAGATACAAATACAAATACAACATGTACAGGAATGTTTCAAGGTGAGAGGCATTACATTAATAGCAGACAGACAGATAGGACGTAGCAGAGGGGGGGGGGGGGATTTAACAGGCAGAGAGATATTTCAGTTCTCTGTATGTAATGATCTCCGCTTAGGTTGGTGTTGGTTGTACAGCCTAACCGCGGTGGGGAGGAAAGACTTCCGATAGCGCTCCTTCTCACACCTAGGGTGGAGCAGTCGGTCACTGACAGTACTGCCCAGTGCAATCACAGTCTTATGCATGGGATGGGACTTCTTCTTCTGCATGGAGCTCACCACGGACAGTATCCTTCTGTCACCCAACACCTGCACTGGGTCCCGTGGGCTCCCCAGGACAGAGATGGCCCTTCTAATCAGCTTGTTAAGTTTATTTCTGTCCCTGGTTGATATGCTGCTCCCCCAGCAGGCCACTCCAAAGAAGATGGCTGATGCCACTACCGAGTTGAAGAAAGTCCTAAGAAGTGCCCCCCGGATTCCAAAGGCTCTCAGCTTCCTAAGCAGGTAGAGCCTGCTGTGGCCCTTCCTGTACAGGGCCTCCATATGATCTGCCCAGTCCAGCTTATTATTAAGGATCAAACCCAGGTACTTATAGGTGTTCACAATCTCGATGCCCGTCCCCAGGATGTCCACTGGTTTTGGAGGGCATCTGCCTTTATGGAAGTCCACCACCATCTCCTTGGTCTTCCCCGCATTAATCTTCAGGTGGTTCTGGTGGCACCAGTCCACAAAAAATCGGTTCAGTTCTCTGTACTCCCTGTCATCTTCGTCTGTGATGAGGCCTACTATTGCAAAGTCATCAGAATACTTCTGTAGGTAGCAGCTAAATGAGTTGCACCTAAAATCAGCAGTGTACAGTGTGAAGAGGAAAGGGGCGAGAACCGTACCCTGAGGTGCCCCCGTATTAAAGATCACGGTACCTGACACACAGTCTTGGGCTCTCACGTATTGAGGTCGATTTGTGAGGTAGTCTAGGATCCAGTTGGAGAGGTGGTGGTCCACTCCTCCAAGGCCCAGCTTGTCTCTCAGTAACCTGGGCTGTATGGTGTTAAAAGCACTGGAGAAATCAAAGAACATTATTCTCACCGTGTTCCCTAGTTTTTCCAGGTGAGACAGAGCCCTGTGCAGAAGGTGGATGATGGCATCATCTACCCCAATGGCCGGTCGATAAGCAAACTGGAGAGGGTCCATAGCGGGGCTCACTAGAGGGCGAAGATGTGTGAGAACCAATCTCTCTAAGATCTTCATCAAGTGGGATGTCAGTGCTACAGGTCTGTAGTCGTTGAGGTCCATAGGGTGAGGTTTCTTTGGAACTGGTACCACACAAGAAGATTTCCATAATTCAGGGACTATTTCCTGCCTCAGGCTCATATTATACATATATGTAATTATACCACACAGCTGGTCCCCACAAGTCTTACTTAGCCTTGCACTGATGTCATCTGGCCCTGCGGCTTTCCTTGCCTTGATCTTTTTCATCTCCTTCCTCACCTGGGCCCGTGTGAAGGTCAGACTGTGGTCAGATAAAGACAGATTTCTGGATTTACTGGTCTGTTGGGAAGTATCCACATGGGGTGAATGGGGTGAAGTCATTGTGGTGAGGGGAGCTGAAGGACATGCTGGGGTGGGAGGAGCTGGTGTGTGATGAAATCTGTTGAAGAATAGGTTTAGTTCATTAAGCCAATTAACATCTGCCTCAATCTGGCAGACAGACTGTTTATGACCCGAAATTGACTCAAGCCCCTCCCAGACCCCCCTTATGTCTTTTCTTTCCATTTGCTTTTCCATTTTTTCCTTATAACTGGCTTTTCCTTGCCTGATTTGATGCCTCAGCTCCTTTTGTACTTCCCTCAACCCCTCCTTATCTCTTGTCCTGAATGCCATCTTTTTCTCCTTAAGTAGTTTTTTTATATCAGAGTTAAACCATGGTTTGTTGTTGGAGAAGCACCTAACCACTTTTGTGGGTACTGTGTTGTCCACACAAAAATTAATGTAGTCCGTTATGCAGTGTGTGAGTCCTTCTATATCTTCTCCATACGAATCCTGCAAAACTTCCCATGCGGTTGTGTCGAAACAATCCCTCAGAGCCTCATCACTCTCCTCAGACCATATCCTCACTGTACGGGTGACAGCTGGTTCTCTACGTACAAGTGGCTTGTACACAGGTCGGAGATGTACTAGGTTGTGATCCGATCTTCCCAGGGGCGGTAGGGCTGATGAGTTATATGCCTCCCTCACGTTGGCAAAGAACAAGTCCAGTGTTTTGTTGTCTCTTGTGTGGCAGGTTACATACTGTGTGAAACTGGGAAGTGTGGATGATGGAGAGGCGTGGTTGAAATCGCCAGACACAAGAAGGAGAGCCTGGGGGTGCTGTGACTGTAAATGGCTCAGCATGGCTTGTAGGACCTCGCAGGCAGCATCAGCTTTCGCAGAGGGGGGACATATGCAGCTATCACGATGACATGTGATAGTTCCCTTGGTAGATAGAAAGGTCTCATGCTCACAGCTAATAGTTCAATTTCCTTACAGCAAGTTTGCTCCTTAATCACAATGTGCCTAGGATTGCACCATCTATTATTCACAAACATTGCCACCCCCCTCCTTTCCTCTTACCGCTCTCCCTTGTCCTGTCTGCCTGAAGGAGTTTAAAACCATCCAAGGAGACCAGAGGGTCAGGAGTAACTTCAGTGAGCCAAGTCTCTGTAAGTAGCATCATGCTGCACACCCGAAACTCCTGCTGATGCCTGGTGAGCGCTGTTAGTTCATCCATCTTCTTTGCAAGAGATCTCACATTGCCCATAATGATGGAGGGAACAGTTGGTCGGTAACACCTCTTTTTAATCCTCTGAAGAGTTCCTGCTCTGCAGCCCCTCCCCCGCTTTTTCTTTCTCCAGAGTTCTTGGGGGATGGGTGGGCAAATGGTATGCAGCCCTGTTGTGTCTCTAAGCTGCAGGAGTTTCTCTCATGTGTAGACAAAAGAAATTTCTGCAGACACAAGAGTTCCCATTTCAGCAGAACAAAAAGACAGATAAAAACAAAAAAAAGTATCACAAAGGTCCAATTCCAAGTCTTTGTTTCTTCATAGTGTAAAGTCCATTAAGTAGAGAGATAAAAAAAACAGACAAAGAAAGAAAAATAAGAGAGAGAGTCTCAGAGCTGCTTAACAGGCAGCCACTCCAGCGGCGCCATCTTGAAAAAAAAAAAAAAAAAAGTAGTTGTGAGGAAGGGTAGCATGCCAATATGCACAGCATCCCAGTAAAGATAAATGTAGAAATTATCAAATCACTCGTGCAGTGAGAAGTGACAATGGAGGGTTAACCCTTGAAAACCAAGGAATTGGCAAAAGCTATACCCTCATACACTGGCACTGCCTAGTGTGGCTCTAAATACTATGAAGACAGGGAGGCACCATGTGGATTACAATTGTATGTGGGCATCCGCCCATTACAAGTGGTCCTGCAGGCAACAGCCTGTTGGATAAAAGTACTGCAACAGAGACTGTGTTCTGTGTATTGTATATAGGTTGTGTGCCTCTGCAAAGATGTGTATCCAAGAACTGTGTCCTCAGTCCTCACATAAGGCTTTTACTAACCATCAAGCTAGTTGCCTCTTCTTTGTAACGATCACACTTTCTGCCTCATCATGAGTAAAAGCTTGTCTTCAGGTTATCTTCTAATGTTTTCTTGATTGCTTATGTCATGTTCAACACTGGAATGGCCAAAGATCATGAGTAAGGACTGAACCATTATAACTTGTTGGTGCAATAATAAAGTGGAAGAAGAGTTTAAAGTAAAACCCTACAATGCGGAACTAAGAAAGACGCTGCAGAAAAAATGCAGCAGAAACGCATCACGTTTCTTTCCACGGCATTTTTCATTGAGTTTTTCTCAAAATTGACATGCTTCATTTTTCAAAAACGCTTTTCCACAGCATTTTTTTTTCCGCAGTGTATGGATAGGGTTAGCCAGAATCTCATTCACTTTGCTGTGAAACACAGAATTTTTTTTTGCTGTGTTTCCGCAACATGGGACCTTAGCTTTAGTCTAAAGACCCACGTTGTGGAAATACAGCTTTTTTGTTGCCGATTTTGCTACGGTTTTTTGAACCAAACCTAAGAGTGGCTCCCACTATTACACCTTATAAGGAAAAGCCAGCATTTGCATAGGTATAATTGACATGCTGCGTTTTTGAAATCGCAGCATTTCTGCTGCAGATTTTTTTCTGCAATGTGAGGATGGGATTAGCCAGTATCCCATCCACTTTGCAGGTAATGTAAAACACTGAGTTTTCGCAACAGGGCCCTAACCTAAGGCTGGTTTTCTACATACTGTTTTCAGGGAAGGGGAAAAAGCACATTTTATCAGCATTATTCCTGGATTTTTGGGGGAAGAAAACGCTGTAACCAGATGTTTATGTACGTTTTTTTTGTGCAATTTTTTCTCACATTTGTTGTGTATTTTTGGATCCGTGGTTTTTTAATGGAAAAAAATGTCATGAAAAAAGCACATGACCAAAAGATTCCACCAGATGCATGAATTTTCATGACAGTTTTTACAAGCCACAAAAATGTCACAAGAAGTGTTTCTGTGAAAGAAACCTTAAGGAGTTCCTGAAAAGCCCAAAGTTATAGGCCCAATCTTATAGGCGCTGCCATTTTGACCATTTTGCTGTTTTGTTTATCCAAATCCATTCAACCATTCTAAAGATATAAGCTGTACATAAGAGCTCTGGGGGAGGGGAGCATATCATAACTTCCAGGAATCCTCACCCAAAGAATGGTCACTCCAAATATTGATTTGTTATAGATTACTTTGCAACATTTATTTTCCACCTACCTAAAACCTGTAGTACTAGTACTGTATGTCATTTTGGTATGGCTTTACAGACATGAAGATAGGTCCTCTTTAAAGAGGACCTTTCATCTCCTCATGTATATGCGGTTTTACATACCGCTAGAAAGCCGACAGCGCGCTGAATTCAGCGCACTGTCGGCTTTTTCGTTATGTGTCCCAGGGCTGGAGATATTGGCGGTCTTAGTTTCACTGTTCGCCGTCAGAAGGGCGTTCCTGACAGTCTAGTTGGACTGTCAGGAACTCCCTCCCTGACTGTACACATCCATAGCCCTGTACTGTCAGAGGGGGCGTTCCTTACATCCCAGTGATAATGCTGAGCTGTGAGTAACACCCCCCAGTACAGCTCTATGGACGAGTACTGTCAGGGAGGGCTTTCCTCACAGGCCAGCTAGACTGTCAGGAATGCCCTTCTGATGGTGAACGGTGAAACTAAGACAGCCGATATCTCCAGCCCCGGGGCACATAACGGGAAAGCCAATAGTGCGCTGAATTCAGCGCGCTATCTGCTTTCTAGCGGTATGTAAAACCGCATATACATGAGATGGTGAAATGCCCTCTTTAAACATCACTTGGCAGACCTGAAAACCAACAGTCGTTGCTACAGAGTAGAAGGAAGAACAAAAAAAAAAACAATTGCAGGTATGTTATAAGAATGCAGTTGATTTTTTACAGCTGCAAAGATTCTATGTACCAGACATGGGTTATTGATAAATAGCCTGTCTACTTACATGCTGCGGCCACTGGGAATTTGTATTCCAAGAGGCTATGCTAGTCTATCATCAATTGATGATAAATAAAGAAAACCCAAGCTTAGATTCCGCACTCTGCAACATATTTTTAAATGCTATGATCTTCTTCAGTGTGCTTTATAGGAAATACTGTAGGTTTGGCATTAGATTTGCACCTTATTTCAAATATCCATCCTGCTCACAGGATCCTGCTCCATCTTTTCCTAATACACAAGCATAACATAACACATAAGCTTTTTACATATAAACATAGCTACAGGGGTTATGAACATGATATATACATACAGTATTTTCACATTTTTTTTTCAGCATACATCATCTGCATACATCATATGTTTTCTAGATCTCTGCTTACCGTCATTCTATTGACTTCCAGTGGATAAAATCAGTCCATGGTCATGTGATATACAGTCCATGGTCATGTGATATACAGTACATGATCTTTTGATGGACACACAGGTGCACAGCTCGTTATAGTCACAGATTAGTAATCAGACATCTGCCTGGTAACAAGCTGTGCACCTGTGTGCTCATCACATGACCATGGACCGTAAATCACATGACCATGGACTGATTGTAAACACTGGAAGGAGGTAGAGTGAATGACCACAAGCAGAGATCTCGAAAACTGAGGAACTGATACAGAAAATTTATTGGAAAATTGTACAAATTTTCTTATACAAGCAATATGATTTATTGGTGAAACTGGACCAAATTTTTGTAGAATGTGGACTCCAAGGGTCTTAAAATCAGAACAAGTGGTGATTTTTTTTTTTCCACCTATGATGAATTGGTAGAGGATCTGTCTCTGTACATTTTAACCCCTTCCTGAAATCCGCTGTATCCTCTCATCAACTGGGAAAGACAAAGAGGTCTAGGTCTGTCTCAATGGTTCTCAGCTGCTATATTGGTGGGGTAGTTGGTTTTCCAGAAATGGATAGTGTCAGTGTGCATTAATGACAATGAGGCATTACTTAGGTCAAGGCTGGTATCAAAATCACAGTTGTGTGCAACATCTTTCTAAGTGCAGAATTAGACAAGAGTGTAATGGATCATGTCTCTTATCATCCTCTTTTGACTCTCATCTGATCTTTTGTTCCATCTTCAATCCACATGTATGTTTCCCCTTCTGACCTTAGTTAAGGCACCACAGCTCCCAGGATATGACTACTTTATTGACATTTCTCTGTTATTGGCATGTTTCTCCATCTGACCTAAGAAACAGCTTTCAGTATAATTCTATCATTGCTTGTATACTGACGCTTCTCTGTTACTGGTATGTTTTTTTTTTTATCCTGCTATTTGTTTGTACTACTGTTGAACTTTGAGGGCATCGTCTCTATCCTCTTGCTGTTCTACATTGTCTCACCAGATCCTTCCCAGTCTTTGATTTTGTCTCTGTTAGTCCACATATATCTCCTCCCTTGTTCTCACTGTGGCATCCCAGAGCTGGCTATGGCTGGGCTGAGGGTGATCTCTGTGCATTGTATTATTTCCTGTTGCTTCATAGCCTGTGTGACATAGCAGGGGGTCCTGAGTCTCACACAACACAGCGCCACCTAGTGAGCCTCACACATGCATTACACCTCCCATAGGATTGAATAGTAACCAAATGTCCAATGGGAGGACATCGCCTGGGAAAAGGGGAGGAGTCAGCTGATCACTGGGTCCCCATGGTAACACCCCTGCAGGAAGGTCCTGCGTGTGAGGAGTTAGAAGTGTGGAGTGTTAGGAGGAGGAGGTGAGGAGATAAGTGTGATGTCCTGTGAAGAAAGCAGTGAGTTTAGTGCAGGAATCTCAAGTCCTAGACAGGCCCAGGAAGGTTGTAGAGCTGACATACGCCAGCTATTCAGAAGATCCTGTCCCCTGTCTGCCTAGCCATCGCCCTGAAGGAAGTCAAGCATCATTATCTTGTCAGCATGAGACTGTGGAGAGAACATTCTGGAACACGTGCTCCATAGCAAGTATCACAGGATCCAGGGGCCAAGGCCAGACCTGTGGAATATCCTGCCACCCTGACTATTGCACCCCGAAACTCTGAGCTATCAGGACCACATAACGTGAGTGGGGAATATTATGTGCTAGTATGGTGGTGGGCATCCTCCTATGAGCCAAATAGGAGCCCAGACGCACCTTAGGGCTGTAACACTGAAGTATAAGGGGCTAGGAACACCTTTCATCAAGTCTACCCTGCACCCCAGGACTTTGCTGTGTCACCAGGCGTACCCCGTTATTTTGTATTGAAGAAACTGTTTAAGCATTTGTGCCTCCACACCCATGGAAGTAAACGTTCAACTTTACAAACGTTTCTGTGTCTGACTCTGCACCGACAACATCAGGGCGCCCCAAACACCACCAGTCGGCACAGTATAGGGGAAACGCCCCGGGGGAACAATCACCACCAACATTTGTGCAGCCCCCTCATCACCGGTACCAGTGGTGGTAACGTGGGACAGCACCAGCGCTGCGCCCTCGTGCCCAGAGACCGTGACAAGTCTGCGCTGTTTGCACCCCGCAATCCCAACTGCAGTGTTACCTTCCATCTGGTCACCGCAAGAAAAACTGGCGTCACGAACAGGATACGGGTGTGTGCCATTTTGAGAAAGTCGCCACGAAAAGTGCGCCAAATTGTCTCCAGAGCATCGGTCTTTATTGTGGACTTTGCTAAGATCAAGTTTATTCCCTGAGAGTGCTTGCCACAAAGAGGGGGAGCCCTATACCCCTGAAGTAAGCCCTAAAGACTGTCCTCTCAGTGTGTTACAGCCCTGGAAGAGTTAAAACTCCCAGGACTTGTTTGCTGCGCCACATCGCTGTGTAAGAACGCCCACAAAGGGTTAACTGTACCTTGCGAAAGTGCGGGAGATTTTTAGCACTGCCCATGAGGCCAGGAGACCCATCTGCCGCCATCTTAGGAGAGCCCAGAATGCTGAGCGCAATGCTCCAGTGCACCCATACAAGAAAGTGAAAGGCGAACGTGCCGGCGCCATTTCTGACTCTCCGGTGCCGCATCACCGTCCCTGCTGTGCACCGCTGATCTCTGATCCACGCTGCAGTTGCTGTCAGTGAGTACTGTGCCTCCCTGTCCTTGTCTTCAGTCCTCCCACGGCCCCAGCGAGTGTTTTCCGTGTACAGTGTCCGTGGGGAGTGCCACCATTAAAGAGGGGGAGCACACCGTTAGCCTGCATCACAGTGACTCTGTTAATAGCTACAGCATTCTTAAAGGGACAGCATTCCAAGTTGTAGTCTCCATTCCCTGCCAGCAAGCAGTTGAGTTTCTTAAAGAGACGGCGACCTAATTTCAGTCATACCTGCAAACAACATGACTGAGCAAAGTGACATGGTGCCATCTGTTTCTAGTGATCCAGCAGTGCCCATGGCGAGCAGCCTACCATTCTCCATGCCATTTTACCCTGGCGCACCATGGCTGCCGCGCTACAAAGGGGAGGCGCACACCCTCAGGGACTTTCGTGAGAAGATGCTGTCTCTCTTCCAGTTCTATCCTCTGAATACAGAACAGCAGATACAGATCCTGCTGGGCCAGCTTGAGGGTGCTGCAGCTAGGGAGGTCAAATCCTGGCCTGCCTCTGACAAAAGAACCCCTGGGCAAATTCTGGACAAACTCCAGGTGAACTTTGACGTGCGATCTGTCTCCGAGGTAAAGATGCGCTTCTTTTCCAGACAACAACTACCTGGTGAGACCCTGCGGGACTATGCTTTATCCCTCCAAGAGGCGTTCAGAGCTGTGGTGCAAGTGGATCCACGTGAAAATGTGGACTCTGATAAAATCTTGCTTGACCGCTTCATAGAAGGGGCGGGTACCACATTGCTCCAGAGTCAGTTGCGAATGCTTGCTGCACAACATCCCAGCATCACGTTTGCTGACTTCAAGGCCCTTGCCATCCAGGTCTTGGGACAGGAGCAGCCCCAGCCGAGCCCAGTCATCTGTGCTCCCTCACCTGGACCCTCAACAAGCATTGCTCCAGTTGTCCTGCCACTACCTCTGGGTACCTCACCTGCTGCCCAAACTGCGCAGACTACACCAGCAGACTCCAGAGATGACCTTCTGGCCCGAGTGGATCATCTGACCCGTGCCATGGAACAGATCACCGTCCGTCTAGATCGTCTGACCCAGCCGTCTTCATCGTCCAGTGATCCTTTGCGAAGTCTCAACATCTCACCTGAGTCGCCACCCAGACGTCCGTCTTCAGTGAAACCTCCGCAGAGTGATAGGCCATACTGTACCTATTGCCATAGATATGGACACACCAGGCCTCAGTGTTTTCAGTTAAACGGGCCACCCCCGAGGCAGCGGGCCGCCCCTCGGGAGGAAAGAAGAAGGGCCCAGGTGAATCTTCAGTGCCATTGTCACGCTTCGTCTCAGCCTGCCCACACATCACAATCCGGGTGAACAGCGTCCCTCTGACAGCGTTGGTGGACACTGGATCTCAGGTAACAACCCTGCGCAAGCAGGTGTTCCTTGAACATTGGGACTTAGGTGTGTTGAATAGAACACCTGACACATGGATAAATCTGTGTGCCAGCAATGGACAGCCCATACCACAGCAGGGTTATTGGGAACCCACTATCCAGATTGGGGACTTGAAACTGCGTAGACAGGGTGTAATTGTCACTGATGTAGAGGATGATAGGTTTGCAGTTGTAATATTAGGCATGAATGTTTTACGCCATTGCTTTGCAGAAGTGTTGGATGCCTTGCATGCATCTCTCCTTACAGCTTCTCCCAGTGACCAGCAGACCATTCAGCGGGCCATTCGTGTACTCAATGCCCAGCACAAGTTCGCCAACAAACAAGGTGAAATTGGTCGAGTCCGGATCCAAGATACCCGTCCAGTAACCCTACAGCCTGGAACAGAAACTATGGTGTGGTGCCGTGCCCGTCCGGGCATAGAAAATCAGGACTACGAGGCCTTGCTACAACCCATACAGGTAGATGGCCAACCACTTGTCATGGCTGCCCGCAGCCTTGTCACAGTTTCCAATGGACGTGTTCCTGTCCGCTTAGTCAACTTGGGCGATGCTCCCGTGAACCTCCACAAGTTCCACTCTGTGGCCCTGCTACACCGGTTAGCACCAGAAGACATTCTCTCTGGTGATTCTACCGCCACACAGCGTTCCACCCAAGCTGCTGAGAACATTCAGAATGGAGCCACGAAGTCCTGGTGGGATGAATTGAACGTGGGAGACGCCAATACCCCTATAGAGCACATCAATGGGGTTCGCAATGTGGCCAAGCGTTACCAACAGGCATTCAGCAAACACCCATTGGACTTTGGTAAGACCACGACCATACAACATCGCATTCTGACTGGCGACCACCATCCAATCAAGGAGCGTCACCATCCAATACCACCAGCGATGTACCAACCGGTGAAAAAGTTGATCCAAGAGATGCGAGATGCTGATGTCATCCGGGAGAGTAACAGCCCCTGGGCAGCCCCGCTAGTCCTTGTCAAGAAGAAAGACGGAACCCTACGATTTTGTGTGGACTATCGTAAACTCAACAACGTCACGCACAAAGACGCATACCCATTGCCGCGGATTGAGGAATCTCTAACGGCTTTGGGATCAGCTACCCGTTTCTCGACCCTGGACTTAACCAGTGGATACTGGCAAGTCCCTATGGCGCCTGAAGATCGTGAAAAGACTGCGTTTACGAACCCGATGGGACTCTTTGAATTCAATAGTATGCCATTTGGGCTATGTAATGCCCCAGCCACATTCCAACGGCTTATGGAGAGGTGCCTCGGCCATGAGAATTTCCAGAGTGTGCTACTGTACCTGGACGATGTTATTGTATTCTCCCGGACATACCAAGAACACCTTCGTCACCTGTCCGAGGTATTCAAGGTACTTATACAGCACGGCCTAAAGGTGAAGCCCTCCAAGTGCTACCTGTTGAAACCCCAAGTTCACTACCTTGGGCATGTCGTGAGCGCACAAGGCGTCCAACCTGATCCTGAAAAGATCACTGCAGTCCAGAACTGGCGAAGACCAACTACCGTCAAAGAAGTACGAAGCTTCCTTGGATTCACAGGTTACTACCGGCGTTTCATATCACACTTCGCCCAAGTAGCCGAGCCTCTGAACAAGTTGTTGCGCGGTTGTCCCAGAGAAAACTACAACCGAAAGCTTCCGGTAGACTGGACAGCGCGTCAAGAGGAAGCCTTTCAAGCGCTTAAAGCACTTCTGACGCAACCACCAATTCTAGCCTATCCCGACTACAGTCAGCCATTCCGCTTGTACACAGATGCAAGTCACCAAGGTTTGGGTGCAGTGTTGTCCCAGGTTCAGGACAACAAAGAGCGAGTCATCGCCTACGCCAGCAGGAGTCTGAGAGGCGCGGAGAAGAACGACCAGAACTATAGTTCTTTCAAACTTGAACTTCTGCCGCTTGTCTGGGCCGTGACAGAGAAGTTTAAAGACTACCTGGCTGCCACACCCTTTACCGTGTACACAGATAACAATCCGTTGGCGCATCTGGACACTGCTCGACTGGGAGCCCTTGAACAACGGTGGGCCTCAAGACTCGCGAATTACAAGTTCTCTGTCAAGTATCGCAGTGGCAAGTCCAACGCTAACGCTGATGCACTCTCAAGGTTGCCTGTGGGAGAAGAACCACCCCGAGAAGACATCTGGGAAGAGGTGGAGATGCCACCATTCTACAACAAGTTTGCCCAACAGGTTGCTATTGGTGTCCCTGTAGAAGGAGAATCTCTGGCGAAAACAGCTGCCGAATCCCTCCAGGAGCCATCTCTGTGGAAAACGTTCCAAGAAGAGAGCAGAGTTTTAGGAGAATTGTCAGATTTCCTGCTTACAGGAAGAATACCAACCCGTGTAAAGAGAGGTCTTCATGACGTGGAATTAAAACGCCTTTGGCGACAGAGAAAGCGCCTGTTTGTCCAACGAGGCCTTCTACATAGAAACACTCTTGATCCTGTCACAGGTGAAAGGCTTCATCAGATCCTCGTACCAAGAAGAGACGCACAGATGATACTTGAGGCGTATCATGACAGATCCGGTCACTTCAGGGTACAAAAGACCGAAGCTACCATCCGTCATCGCTTCTATTGGGTTGGGATGAGGAGTGACATTGAGAGTTGGTGCCGAGAGTGTCCCGCCTGTAGTATCACCAAGGAAGGTCGAAGAGATCAGAAGGCCCCTCTACATCCAATTAAGACTCAAAAGCCGTGTGAAATTGTTGCTCTGGACCATGTGAAGTTGGGTCCCACACGTTCCGGCTACAGCTACGCTCTGACAATGGTGGATCATTACTCCAAGTTCCTTGTCATCGTGCCTGTCAGAGATCTTACAGCAAGAACTACGGCTGAGACCTTCTACGCAGAGTTTGTCCGCCATTACGGTTGTCCTGAGCATATCCTCACCGACCGTGGATTGGCGTTTGAATCCCAATTGTTCCGTGAGCTGTGTTAGTTCCAAGACTGCAAGAAGTTGCGAACCACAGCGTATCACCCTCAAGGGAATGGTATGTGCGAGAAGGCAAATCAAGTGATCATTGGCATGCTAAGAACAGCCGCAGTTACACCTGGTGTTGAGTGGCCTGAGCGTATCAAGGACTTGGCCTATATTTACAACAACACACCCCAAACATCTACGGGATACGCACCATTTTATCTAATGTTTGGAAGACAAGGTCAACTTCCTTCAGACTTAACCCTTGGTGTGAAGCTCCCTGACACCATCAATCCACTACCCATAACAGACTGGGTTGTTGAACACCGCCGACGTATGGAGGAAGCTAAAGAGATAGTTGAAACGCGCATGGATGAGGTTCGTAGGAGACAACAGGAGGATTACAACCATCACGCCCATGCAGCGCCCCTGAAAGTTGGCGACCGTGTATGGTTAAGGAATAACCATCGGAATGGGAAATTGGATCCATTCTGGGAGAAAGAACCATACAGTGTCATCTCCATACCATATCCTGAATCCGACGTGTATGAGATCTCTAAACCTGGGAGACAGCCCCAAGTAGTACACCGAAACCGTCTGAAGCTGTGCCTTAAAGAAGGACTACCCACAGAGGTGCCCCCAGCTGAGACAACGAGTACAGAGATCTTGTCACCTTCTGAAGCGAAAGAGAGACCCCCAACGTTAACTGAGCTTATGTGGGCGCCTAAACTACTACCATTTAGCTGTTATCCACCAATTGCTCTAGTGCAAGAGAATCCTTCGACAGATGATTTAATTGATTTCAGTGACTCTGTTCCTGATTCAAATCTCGTTCCACTTAGGCGTTCTGAGCGTACCACAAAAGGCATACCTCCAACACGCTATAGTGATGCCATTGCTGTCCTTGGGTAAAAGAGGTTAACTGTCTCTGCTTCTATATATATGTTATTCCTGCTCTGATTACATTAATGTTTTTCCTGTGTGTATATACAGTATATATATAATATCTTGCCATGTAATATAGTATTTACATTTATATGCAACAATCCAAGCCATAGTGCCTGGCTCACCGAGCCAAGGAAGTTCTGTTACCCCATTGCGGTATGGACATTGGTGCTAGAGTGCCTACTCTTCCTTACAGAAAGGACTGTTTATTGTTTCTCAGAGAGACTCTCATGATAATGGACACTCACAAAATTTGTGCCAGAGAGCCTCTGGACCCATTTGCACTACTGTTGTTTCTATATGGACTGTCTGATGGTACCGCCAAAAGGTTCCATAAGTCTGAGTTTAATTATCTCTCCGTTACCCTTCAGACTTACCTCAAGTTTCTAGGTATTATATTTTTCTAAACTGTTAGTGACATTTGCACTTTATTCGTATTTATTAACGTTATGTTACATTTCTCACCTTCACCCCAGCCCGTCGCCGAGGTCGGCTCAGTGAAAGAGGGGGAGTATGTGGCATCCCAGAGCTGGCTATGGCTGGGCTGAGGGTGATCTCTGTGCATTGTATTATTTCCTGTTGCTTCATAGCCTGTGTGACATAGCAGGGGGTCCTGAGTCTCACACAACACAGCGCCACCTAGTGAGCCTCACACATGCATTACACCTCCCATAGGATTGAATAGTAACCAAATGTCCAATGGGAGGACATCGCCTGGGAAAATGGGAGGAGTCAGCTGATCACTGGGTCCCCATGGTAACACCCCTGCAGGAAGGTCCTGTGTGTGAGGAGTTAGAAGTGTGGAGTGTTAGGAGGAGGAGGTGAGGAGATAAGTGTGATGTCCTGTGAAGAAAGCAGTGAGTTTAGTGCAGGAATCTCAAGTCCTAGACAGGCCCAGGAAGGTTGGAGAGCTGACATACTCCAGCTATTCAGAAGATCCTGTCCCCTGTCTGCCTAGCCATCGCCCTGAAGGAAGTCAAGCATCATTATCTTGTCAGCATGAGACTGTGGAGAGAACATTCTGGAACACGTGCTCCATAGCAAGTATCACAGGATCCAGGGGCCAAGGCCAGACCTGTGGAATATCCTGCCACCCTGACTATTGCACCCCGAAACTCTGAGCTATCAGGACCACATAACGTGAGTGGGGAATATTATGTACTAGTATCATGGTGGGCAGCCTCCTATGGGCCAAATAGGAGCCCAGACGCACCTGAGGGCTGTAACACTGAAGTATAAGGGGCTAGGAACACCTTTCATCAAGTCTACCCTGCACCCCAGGACTTTGCTGTGTCACCAGGTGTACCCCGTTGTTTTGTATTGAAGAAACTGTTTAAGCATTTGTGCCTCCACACCCATGTAAGTAAAAGTTCAACTTTACAACCGTTTCTGTGTCTGACTCTGCACCGACAACATCAGGGCGCCCCAAACACCACCAGTCGGCACAGTATAGGGGAAGCACCCCGAGGGAACAATCACCACCAACATTTGTGCAGCCCCCTCATCACCGGTACCAGTGGTGGTAATGTGGGACAGCACCAGCGCTGCGCCCTCGTGCCCAGAGACCGTGACAAGTCTGCGCTGTTTGCACCCCGCAATCCCAACTGCAGTGTTACCTTCCATCTGGTCACCGCATCACCTGTAACACAGATTATGTATTCCCCCGTTTCTAGTAGTATATATTTAAGTGTAGTGGTCAGTTCAGTCCTTGGTCAGTTCTGTGCAATATCTGTAACGTCTCTGCCTGTTTGGGTCTCTGTGCCACCCTCCACTTGCACGCTGCGGCGAAGGAGGCGTGTTCAGTTTGATTCCTTGCATAGGGTTCTTGTTGCTCAGTCTGAACACTGTCCTAGTACCTCTTGTCTGTAATTGGATTTCTACCACACCCGTCTCCTGCATCTTTGTTTCTCTCTGGTCCTCTAATAGTTAATCTCTGCCTTGCCTGTGTGATTGACAGCCTATCGTCCTATCAAGTCTGGGGCAGGTTCTTCCTATTTATTCTTTGCTCACATTCACATTGCCACTTGCTATTGTTTCTTACTTACTGGCCTTTACTCCTTACTGTTTTGTTACCTGTATTCCTATTCCTGACCTCTGGCTTTGACTTGACTATTCTGTTGGATTTTGATTCTGTACTGCATTGCTTGTCTGTTACTGACCCCTTGGCTAGCCGACTTCCCCTTTTGTTGTTCATCCATTCTGTGTTCTCTGTTGGCACTTATATTAAGTAGGGACTGTTAACTGGGGAGGTTCAGCTTTAGGGCTCACTGTTTTGTTGTGGCCCCCCCCCCCCCCCTGGTTCTGCAGCAGCACTGGGGAATTTTTCAACTGGCGTTCCCCTTACAATATCTTTCTAAATGCAACTTTTATAAATAGAAATTGGCAAATCAATTTGTCACAAAACCGAAAAAAAAAGTCGATTTGTCTTGGACAAACTAAAATCGGCGCCGCCGCATGTTTCAGCAGGAAATACAGAAGAGACACGTGTTTGACCTGAATATTACAAATCATTACTCTTTTAACAAAACTGAGCAAATGCCGATTCATCTAGGATGGACTAAAACAGTTTCCGCCACATGTTTGAGCAGGAAATACAGAACATGTGTGATGTTTGTCCTGACATCAGCTGACAGTCAATAGACAGTGGAAGGTGGACACCTTACAGTGATTATGTCATATATACTATATAAGGTTCTATAAACTGGAACCAGGGGCGTAACTATTGGGGTAGCAGTGGTAGCGGCTGCCACAGGGCCCGGAACATTACGGGGCCCGGAGCCCTGTGGCAGTCGCTACCGCGAACCCCACAAACACTGCTATCGTTATACTCTGGGGTCTTTTGAGACCCCGGAGTATGACGATCGGGGGCCCAGGGGAGGTGAGCGAACATAAAAAACACTGTAACTCACCGCTCCGCAGGCTTCGGGCCTGTTTGGTGACGTCCCAGACGTCAGCCGACGTCATTATGCGTTGCGACGCCGGCCTGGATCGCGCGAGATCCGGTCCAACATTGAAGATGGCCGAAGTAGCGCACGGGAGTGCACCGGAGCAAGGAAGAGGTAAGTTGCAGTGTTTTCTATGTTTCTATCCTCCCCTGGGTCTCCGATCATTATACTCTGGGGTCTGAAAAGACCCCAGAGTATAATAATCGTTCATGGGTGGTCCACAATGGGGCATAATACTGTGTGCAGGGGCCACTATGGGGCAAACTACTGTGTGCAGGGGCCACTATGGGGCAAACTACAGTGTGTCGGGGCCACTATGGGGCAAACTACTGTGTGCTGGGGCCACTATGGGGCAAACTACTGTGTGCAGGGGCCACTATGGGGCATAATATTGTGTGCAGGGGCCACTATGCTGCATAATACCGTGTCCAGGGGCCACTATGGGGCATAATACTGTGTGCAAGGGCCACTATGGGGCATAATACCATGTGCAGAGGCCACTATGGGACATAATACCGTGTGCAGGGGCCACTATGGGGCATAATAGTGTGCGCAGGAATGCGGTTTGGGGGGGGGACCCCATGTCAAATGTTCGCCTTGGGGCCCAGCCATTCCTAGTTACGCCACTGGCTGGAACACTAGTCACTGCACTAATGGTGGAGATAATGTAGGTTCTGTGTTTCGTTTCACTGCATCATACAGTGCTCCCAGTTGTGAAAAGCTTACAATTGCAATTAATAGTTAGGAATAGGAAGAGAACTAGGTACAGTCATACCTAGAGTACACAAATTCCAAAGATAACTGTGACACCATGGAATTCTGGGCCAATAGGCTAGAGTAGTGGAAGGATCTGGCCCAGTTTGCAATGGGAGTTTTATCTTTTCTGGCCTCAAACATTATAGCCACTGGTTGTCCAGCCAGTGGCATTGTAACACTTAAAAGGAGGGAAATGTCCACTGCATGAATCCAGTACTGAACTGCTGGTTCTGCCTGCTACTCCTAAGCAGCTACCACAACTTCCACCACTCATCCAGAATTGTCCAGCAGCCCGGTCCATCATATTATGCCCTGCTGTACACCCACACATGTCGCCACATCTACCACCACTGCTACCCTCAGCCACACATATCCTGCGGCCTGTTCCATTATATTATGCCCTGCCACACATGTTGGCATAGCTATCACAGCTGCCATCACTAAACCACACTTGTCCTTCGGCTTGGTCCATCATATTCCACTATACCAGACTGTTGATGCCACATCAAAAAAACCAAAAGAGCGGTTAAGGGTATAGATGGATACCCCAAAATAGAGGCATACAAGTGCTGGTCCAGGTACAAAGATTTTTATTCCAAGTGGTGACACACAGCGCGTTTCCGGACTTGCCCTTTATCAAGTGTTTATTATAACATACATAATGGACATGACACATATATATATATATATATATATATATATATATATATATACAGGGGCGTAACTATCAGGGTAGCTGCGGTAGCGGCTGCCACAGGGCCCGGGACATTAGGGGCCCCGGAGCCCTGTAGCAGATGCTACCGCGAACCCCACAAACCAGTGATGATCGCAGTCGCAGGGGGTTACGGCAGGTTACGGAGCCCGCGGCCAGCTGGAGATGGCCGGGCCCCGGACCATTATGATAGAGGTCGGGGAAAGCCTGGTTCCCTGACCGCTATACATACTGTTATTGGAAAGGGGCACTGGCATATTTCAGAACCCTTTCCAATAGATGGCAACCCTGGGGAGCTGACTGAAAATAATAAACACATATTCTAACCTCTCCTGGGCGCAGCGTTCTCTCCGGCACTCCTCCGTCATGACTGAGGGCTATGATTAGGCCCCAGCGGTCACATGGGGCGCGGCCGCGTAATGATGTCAGTGCACCCCCATGTGACCGCTGAGGCCCAATCACAGGCCTCGGCAGCGACGTCGGAAGAGAGCCTGAAGACGCTGAAAACGGCAGGATGGAGCGAGGATGCCAAGGAAAGGTAAGGCAAGGTGAGTATGAATGTTTGTTATTTTTAATCACTTCCCCTGGGCCTCCGATTATTATACTCTGGGGTCTAAGGAGACCCCAGAGTATAATAATAGCACCGAAGTGGAGGGGGGCTGTTGGGAGCTATAATACTGTGTGTGGGCCACTGTAGAGCATATAATACTGTGTGGGGGCCCCTGTAGAGCATATAACACTGGGTGGGGGCCACTGTAGAGCATATAACACTGGGTGGGGGACACTGTAGAGCATATAATACTAGGTGGGGCCACTGTAGAGCATATAATACTGGGTGGGGTCCACTGTGGGGGGCATATAATACTGTGTGTGGGCCACTGTAGGGAGGCTATAATACTGGGTGTGGCCCACTATGGGGGGCATATAATACTGGGTGGGTACCACTGTGGGAAGCATATAATACTGGTTGGGGACCACTGTGTAGAGCATATTATACTGTGTGGGGCCACTGTGGGTAGCATATTATACTGTGTTTGGGGCGAGAAATGTAGAGCATATAATGCTGTATGGGGGTCACTGTGGAGCATATAATGCTGTGTGGGGGCCACTGTTGAGCATATAATACTATCTGGGGCCCCTGCTGAGCATATTTTACTGTTTGGGGACCCGTAACCGGTTCGGGGGGGGGCCCCATGTCAAATGTTCGCCTTGGGGCCCAGCCATTCCTTGTTACGCCACTGTATATATATATTAAAAAAATTTAAAAAACACGAAAAAAAAACGGGCGGTAGCCCCCCCCCAAAGGTTATATGTTAAGATCAAAGGGACCTACAGTAGGTATATAAAAGAACAAATAGATACAGATCATGAAGGAATAAGGGATGTGTTTTCCATTATAAAGTATAAAGAAAACTATAAGTGTAGTTAAAATTAGCATGTATGGTGTTTGAGGAATGTAGATCACGTATAGGGAAGGTGTATGTTGACAGTCAGCTATGGTGGGTGTGGAAGGGGCGGAGTAATGGCTGAATAAGGAGGGGAGGGAGGTTTCATCAGGGAGAAGCAATATATCACAAAGGAGGGGAGTATTAGAGGAGGTGGCACTGTAAATAATAGCACTATAGTGAAAAAGATGGGGGAAAGGGAGGGGTTATAAATGAAGAAGGAGGGGAGGGAGCTATATGGGCTGGAAGGGAGGGAATATACCATGCACATGCGCAGTGTATTATACTCAGTTTCCGAATCTGGGAAAGCTGGATTTTTGCGGGGTAAAAATGAAATTATGAATGTAAAAGAAGGGGGAGGGTATGAGGATATGAGGGCATAAAATGGAAGAATTATACTAAAAAAGCATAAAAGAATGTACATGTAGAACCTATAATGATACTGGAAATGGAGGGGAGATACCTGTTGGGGCATTTAGGGTTGTATGAGGATAAAATCAGTGGTGAGAAAATACTAATATTTGGTTAAAAATTAACCTAAATGAGATGGAAATTTTCTGAGGGGAATATGGGGATGGAAAGTATCTGTGGGGTAATAAATAAAGGGATAAATATGAGTATATGTATAATAATCACAAACATGCTGGCAGTAGACAATGTACAATGAATGAAGATGGTATAAAAGTTGTGAGAGGGGAGTAAAAAGTACATAATGGTAATATATAAGAAATACATATATAAAAAAAAAAAAAATATATATATATATATATATATAGTACAGACCAAAAGTTTGGACACACCTTCTCATTCCAAGAGTTTTCTGTATTTTCATGACTATAAAAATTGTAGATTCACACTGAAGGCATCAAAACTATGACTTAACACATGTGGAATTATATACTTAACAAAAAAGTGTGAAACAACTGAAAATATGTCTTATATTCTAGGTTCTGCAAAGTAGCCATCTTTTGCTTTGATTACTGCTTTGCACACTCTTGGCATTCTCTTGATGAGCTTCAAGAGGTAGTTACCTGAAATGGTCTTCCAACAGTCTTGAAGGAGTTCCCAGAGATGCTTAGCACTTGTTGGCCCCTTTGCCTTCACTCTGCGGTCCAGCTCACTCCAAACCATCTCGATTGGGTTCAGGTCTGGTGACTGTGGAGGCCAGGTCATCTGGCGTAGCACCCCATCACTATCCTTCTTGGTCAAATAACCCATAGCTCTTACACAGTCTGGAGGTGTGTTTGGGGTCTTTGTCCTGTTGAAAAATAAATGATGGTCCAACTAAACGCAAACAGGATGGAATAGCATGCCGCTTGTAACATATTTTTGTAGCAGGACATCAATGTATTGAGATAAGTTGCAGGTCAAGAATTGTTTTTTATATACCTAGGTCCCTTTTGACTTTTGACCTTAACATATGACCTTTGGGGGCAGGGCTACCGCCCATTTTTTTTCATGTTTTTTTTAATTCTTTTTATATATATATATATATATATATATATATATATGTGTGTGTGTGTGTGTGTGCATGTCCATTATGTATGTTATAATAAACACTTGATAAAGAGCAAGTCCCGAAATGCGTTGTTTGTCACCACTTGGAATAAAAATCTCTGCACCTGGACCAGTGCTTGTATGCCTCTATTTTGGGGTATCCATCTATACCCTACACTGCTCTATTGGATCTTCCTGACATGATACCACGTTGCTGAGGCTTGGAGCTGCTGCCTGAGGTCCACCAACACATTGGAATTATTCTGTCATTTCATTTAAGTAGTTGTGAACTTATCACAACTCACCAAGGTGAGCATATACTCAACCTACTGTTTTACATTTACCATTTACCACAGTATTACGCTATTAGCACTTGGCACTGTTTGCTCTTTTACTTTCTTTCTCGGTACACATTAAAAAACCAAAATCATTTTGAATTCACATCTGCTCCCATAAAGGGATAGTTTTTGTTGGCTTTTTTGAAAAGCCAATTCTTCATCATTTTGACTCGCAGCTACAAATTTGTGTCCCAAATAACAACAAGCACAGAGTCATCAAAACAGACTAATTTTGCTACTGAACCATTGCTTTTTGCGCGTGTGTTTAAAAAAAAACACATCGAAGCACCTTTTCCACCAAAAAAGGGTAAGTGGCAGCGCTGTGTATGGTTAATCTCAGAGTTTGTATCCACTGCTTACCATCCGTTTTTTCCATAGAATGGAATACATGTCACTTTCACTTCCCATAACTTTGGGTGTGTTTGTCTTAGAGAGCCAGAAATTGGATAGAGAGGTTTCTAGGAGCCCTGAAAGTGTTATATACTATGTTTTAAGCCAATGAAGGTGTCATATTTCTTCGACCCAAATCAAAACTGGGACCAGAGCCAATCGAATCTTGAAAGGTTCGCCAATCTCTACTTAAAGCTAAGGCCCCATGTTGCGGAATCACCGCTATTTTTCTTGCAGATTTTGCTGTGGTTTTTTGACCCAAAGCCAGGAGTCGATTGAGCAGAAGGGAGAAGTTTAAGAACTTCCTATACATTTCTTATTCCTTTTGTGGCCATTCTAGGCTTTGGCTCAAAAAACCACAGCAAAATCTGCAACAAATAAAAGCTGTGTTTCTGTAACATGGGGTTTTAGCCTAAAAGTGCACTGACCAGAATGGAACTGAAATTAACTGCTATACATTCCATACGTAAGTCACGTTATAATTACTATAGTACATAATGTCAGAAACTAGAATCTTGTTCTTGTTAACAACTGTTGTTATTCCCCTACTTCTAGTTGGTAACAAACTCTTCGTTTCTCCATCTGTTTTTCCTTACCATCTGACCTTCTCTGTGGAGCTACTTGTAACCCTTTTCTCTGCAGGTTTTCCACACAACCAGCTCACACCCTCTCCTAATCACACCTGTTATCACTCTCCATGCTTCTTCTTATTGCCTGCGACATATCTCCTAATCCTGAGTCACCTCAGCAAAACCCCACTGTCAGATCTTATTCCTCCAGTGCTAGCTCACGAAACCCCTTTCAGACCAACATTGAGAGACAAATGTTATTGTTAGTATAATAAGATAAACAATTTTCTGTATCAATTTCTCACGGTTATCTAGATCTCTGCTTGCTGTCATTCATTCTGATTTCTCCCAGTGAAAAAAAAATCAGTCCATGGTCATGTGATGGACACACAGGTGCACGGCTTGTTACAGTCACAGCACAGGCATCAGATCTCTGCCTGGTAATGAACTGTGCAGAATCTACAGTGTTATCTATACTTTGTGTGGCATATATGTGGGCCCTCTACAGTAAGTTTACTATTTATACTGCATACTTTATATTCTGTAGTAGTTAATTCTGTTTGCAGGAATATCTAATGCAATCAGAAATATTATTTTAATTTGTCCTTTGGTATCATCTGTACTTGTTCAAATACTTTTTTGTATTAGTAAACAGCAGCAATGTTTATGAAGCTGAAAAGAGCCTCTTATGTTTCTTAACCATAAGTATTCAAGGATGCAATCTACTTGAATAACAAAGTGAGGTCATTTCTAAGTGTCTAGGAGCCAGTGCAATTTTCTGTTCCTTTTTTAAAATTATGAAGTCTCAATATATTGTACATTCAAGTCTAAAAATTATTAGCGGTGAATTATTGCAGCCTACTCAGTAGGACAGAAGTCTAAATGAACAGCTATAATAAAAATCTTCTTGAGTTTACTAGAGGAATTTATTTTGCAGACATGAGAAATGTAAGGCTTATAAACAATATATTTAAGAAAAACATTCTGCTTTCTTTGTGAAAAAGAGATTTAGAAGGTCAAGTTTACAAATAAGAACAAAATTATCTTAAATAGCCAATAATGAACATCCCAAAAATAAGTGAAGATGATAAACTCTTTACTTGAATAATGCTTATTTATGTTTATATGCTTAACCCTTTAAGGACGTAGGTACATTAATGCTCGGCAACGTTTTTCAAATTTTCCTTCTCTGCCTTCCAAAATTCATAACTTTTTTATTTTTCTGCCAACCTAGCTAAGTGGGGGCTTATTCGTTGCGAGTTGTTCTTTCATTTGGCATCATTTTGGGGTACATACAATACATTAATTAGCTTTTATTAATGTTTATGTGGGGTTCATGTGAAACCCCCCCCCCCCCCCACAATTCTATTATTTCTTGCATTTTGTTCCTACGGCACTCATTCTGCATTAAAAATGACATGGCAACATTGTCTGGTGAGTCATTTCGATTACGGCAATGCCATATTTATATTGGTTTTATTATGTTTTACTAAGTTTACTAATAAAACTTCATTTTTCAAAAATGAACAATTTTCCTGGAGTATTCTGATGCCTATAACTTTACTTCTTAGTTGATTGAGGTATGTAAGGTTATTTATTTTCAGGGAAAGCTATAGTCTTTATTGGTACCAATGTTTGGTATGTATGACTTGATCACTTTTTATTGCTATTTTTGCAGGAAAGTGTGGTGACCAAAATACACTTTGAACATTGCAGTATATGTTATTTTTATGATATTCATCATACGGGATAAATATCACTATTTTTGGATAGTAAAGACTTCTACGCACATAGGGATACTTAACATATTTGTTTACTTTATTTTGTTTACATTATGTGTTTTAAAAGGTGCTTTTTAAAACTTTTTATTTTTTGTTTTTCATTTTTCCTGTCCCTCAAGGCGACTTGAACCTGGGATCTGTGGATCCTCAATGCTATAATTTTTATATATTTTTCAGTACTATGTAGAGCTTTATTTGTCATTTTTATTTTTTTTTATTTTTTTTTTTAATATTTGAAGAAATTTAAAAAAAAAAGGGGGCTGGAGGAAAGTGTGTTTTTTCACTTTTTAAAAAATAGTTTTTCCTCTCCAGGAAGAAGTTGTGATGTGGGAATGGTAATAACTTTTTTTTTTTTTTTTTTATTTTTTGTTTTATTTATTTTTTTACACTTTGTTCCCCCGATAAGGTCATAGCAATCCTTGTGAGGAGGGTGAATTTTGCTGATTTATCCCAGTTACAGGAGAAATAAATTCTCCTGGTATATACTGCAAAGCTGATAATCTGCGTCCTTTCGAACCCAACAGCTCAAGTAGGTGCCCTTCACCCAGCAGATTACATGACCGCCAGACTGGGGGGAAGTCTCATCTTGGTGCTTTTCATGTATACCCAATAAGTGATGTTCTGTAATAAACCATTCCACTGACTCTTTGGAATCTAGCTATCACTGACTGCTAACTCTTGCCTAAGCTTACTCTGTTGTAGGATGTACAGATACTTGCAGAGTTAATTGCCATCCACCCAGACCTATAAAGTCATTGTGCGGTTGAGAAGCGCTTAAAGAGAATCTATCAAAAAATCTGCGGCCGTCTGCAAGCTGTTGTAAGGCTTGTAAACACCATTCATTGTAACTAAATAAGAAAAATAAGTTATAACATTGCTGGGCTGAGCAGCTCAATAAAGAGTGAGCATAATTATAGCCAAGACTGTGCGTACAACTGTCACCAGGGGTGTAGCTTGAAGCTTCTGGGGGCCAGTGCAGTGCAAAATCTGTTATGGGGCCACCAATTCCCATGGACCATTTGTAATACTGGTGTTTTCTTATGTTGTAGAGAGACTTTTGAAGGCTTAGTCTCCAGGACCCAGGAGTGATTGCTACATCTGCACTGCCTATAGATGCACCCTTGCTTGTCAGTGCTGCAGGACCACCTAGATAACTAGTGGTGACCTGTGATGTGGCGTTAAAACCTTTGTTACTCCTACATACTGCCATGGCCATTTTAACCTGGACAAAACTAGAATTATATTATAATTATAAGTCCTACAGCCCCATGCCAAAGATTTATAGCGATATTTTGTTTTGTTTTGTTTTTTTCTGATAAAATAAGAACATGTACATTTTTTTTTTTTACATAATTATTTGAAGAGATGGGAGAACCTCTCAAGATTCATTTCATTTTGGGCTTGGGTGGCTTGGGTCCCAGACTTGTTTTGGATCGAATAAGTTCAGTACAAATCACACCTTACATAGTCTTAAAACATAGTGTATAATACTGTCAGGGCTCCAGTTTCTAGCTCTCTATGGCAAACACAGCTGAAGTTATGTCAAAGCGAAAGTGACATGTATGTCTATGGAATAACGGATGGTAAGCAGTGGACACAAACTCCGAGTTTAACTATACACTGCGCTGACACTCGCTTTTACGGATTTTATCTTTTAAAAAGCTCCAGAAATTATACTTTTATTAGGGAAAGGTGCTTGCCCGTGGTTTTTTTTTAGACACACATGGTGGTTATATTGCAAAAAGCAATGGTTTTGTAGAAAAATTAACACATTTTGATGTTAGTGCCATAGGCTTGTTATTTATTTAGGGGACAAATTTGTGGCTGTGAGCCTAGCTGAAAAGTGAAAATGAATTGGCTTTTCAAAAAAAAAAAAAAGAAGATCCTTTCATGGAAGAAGATGTGAAATTAAAATGGCATCAACAGTGTGGTATAGTGGAATATGATGGTAATAAGTGGTGTCAGCTGTGGCAACATAAGTGGCAGTGAGGAATGGAATGATATGATGGACTAGGCTGCAGGACATGTCTGGCTTAGTAGTGGCAGTGGTGGTAGCTGTCAGCTGTAGTACAAAAAATGGAATATTATGATAAAGGAAGACATTGGCACCACTATTTGGAGATATCAGCCAGTGGTGTGTGAAAATCCTAATGTATCAATGCCTGATTCATTTTGACAAAAATGTTTTCGTCGTTAGTGGTGGAAAGTTTAATTCTCTTAGGTGTTACAATGCCATCGTTAGCACTGAACACCCTCTCAGCCATTACGTTTGAGGCCAGACAAGATAAAACTCCCATGGCAAAGTGGGCCAGCTCCTTCCACTGCCCTAACCTATTGACCCAGAATTCCATGGGGTCAGAGTTATCTGCTGAAATACAGGTGCACTCTAGGTACGACTGTACCTGCTGGTGGAGTCAGTTGGAGTCAATTGTCTGTTGTGGCTCCAGTTGTTTATATGAGCTGAAATATTTCTGGTTTATCATGGTCCAGATACTGTACTGGTCCTGGCTGCTGATGCTGCTGATTTACTCCTGAAGTTTGGCAGTGGCAGAGGAGGTGAAACATTGGCTGAGTGAAGTGGACGGGGAGCAGGCAGAGGCCACCTGACTTGCAGTTGCAGTGGTCTCCCTAAATTCTGCAATAAGGTGGGTATTCATCGTATCTTGATAATATTGCAATTTTTCTTCCCCTTGGAAAGCAGGGGAGAATTCTCCAGTATTGGTTTTTATAGAGACAGTCTAAGAGCATTGCCATCCAGTACTCATCTCTCTGCTTGATAATAATAATACACTTGTTGCTGTGTAAGCAGCTCAGCATACAGCCTGCCATTCTTGCCAGCATGTGTACAGACCAAGGGGCTTGCCATTGTTGGTGTTCTTGTCCAGTGTGGTTGTCGTCATCATCATCATCTTGGAAGAAATAAGGGTCAGCCTGCTCCCCTGACTGTGTTGACATATCAAGGGCCCCCTACATCTCCATGGGAGAGTTTTCCTCCTCACCTCCTCCCTTTTCTTCCAGACTAGTCCTAGTTCCTCCACCATAATGACCCAGACTCAGGTCCTCATCCTTCTCCATTATTCCTAGGGCAATGACGTTGACTAAGCGGTGGAAACTGTTCCTCCCCTTCCATCACTAATTGTATGAGTGAGTTTCCTGTAAGATATATAATAGAGGGATTACATTGTACATTGCTGATGCTGCAGTTGTTCCTGCTGAAAAATTTGGTGGCATCTTCAAAGGGTTTGAGAAGCCAACACACCTCCTTCATGAGCCTGCAATGACATATCTCAAAATAACACATTATTCCTGTGGTCTGCTGCATGTAGTAATTATTCACTGCCTTCTGCTTCTCACACAGACACTCCAGCATGTTTAGGGTGGAATTCCACTGGGTTGGAATGTCGCAGATAAGGCAGTGCAAACGAAGACTTTTTTTTTTCTTTTTGTGTAAATTGAGCAGGGTGTTTTTTGCCACATCAGAGTGACTGAAATGTGTGAGAGGCAGGCAAATACACCACCCTTGCCCATGTTTGACAATCTGTATATTCTGAATGAGTACCCTGGAGCTTCTGATGAGCTGTACAGTTGTATATTGTTGCACAATGTATGCTGATTACATGATATTGTATGGACTAAGACCGTACAGTATTGCCTTTCGACCACAAGAAGCCACTGTTTCCCCCCTGCTGTTCCTCCACAGACTTTGTTAGGGACTTGTTTGTAGGAGTAAGTGCTTCACAGGAAGCTCTGTTGCAGCTATTTTCTGGTAGTTAGTTTCATAGCATCTGTGAAAGGCAGCTCTGGAGAACTTTCTGCTGGGACCGAGAGCAGCACTGGTTGGACAGAGACAACCTCCTCTATGCTCCTCACTTTATATGGGAGAAGATCGCGCAGGAGAGCGCCACTGGGGAGTGATGAAAGCTGGACCTCGTGAGGAGCTCTATCTGAACATATGACAGTCCAGAGGCGGTGCCACTCGCAGTGGAGGAGTCCCATCAGCAACAAGTATAGCTATTCCAGCCGGACAGGTCTATGATCTGGGTTGGTAAGCCTGAGCTCAGGTGTGCCCTGCAGTAGTGGTGTAGAACATGCATGTAACAGTTAGCATTGGCACCAAAGCATAGGATGTTAGTACCTTCTATTGACACTCAGTTTGGCATGTTGCTATCCGTTAAAGACAGTATCTAACGTTAATTATCATTTGCGTTATTAAGGACTCCGATTCTTCACCGTTTCTTGTTGGAACCTATCTTCAGAGGATTCTGCGCATGTCCATCAAATTGCCTGGTACCACTTGTTCAGGACTGGTTTCTGTTATTCACTAGGGGGTCTGGGTTTAGACTTTCATATAAGTTTGTTAGCCCCCGTGCTGCATCACTGGTAAGCCGGCTTTTTACACAAAGTCTTCCTGCTTGATCAGAGGTATTAATAGGTATTTAGGGCAGCCGTTCTATACAGGCATGTTGGTAGGCAAACTATAGTTAGGTAGTTTAGACATAAAGAGCCTACCAAGTTATACAGCACATGGGTCTCGACTATCCAGTCGAGTGTGTGTGAAATTCTGTGTGGTTCTTTTACCAAGGTCTTAGCGCATTTTAGATGAACTGGTATTGGGTCATTCTTCTCGTCTGTGACTGTATTCTGGGGAGCCCACTCCTGTCATGGCTTGCAAATGCACATAGACTTTTCTGGCCATGAGGAGCACCTCTTTTAAGCCATTATACAGGTTAATAAAGTGGAAAACCACCAGATTAAGGACATGAGCTACACAGGTACAATGTGTTATTTGTCCTTACTGCAGTGCAGCAACAATATTGGTGTAATTGTCATTAGAAATATTATGAAGTTGGAGCTGGCGAGCAGCCATCCAGTGGGATATTTTATGCGGGATGCAGTAGCTCATCTTGTGTGTGGCTCCTTGGATCCAAGCTCATTAATTGTAAAACCGCATCTCAGCTCTTCACCATACACCCATGAAACAAGGGGGGAGAATAGGAGCGGAAGCAACACCTTGCCCTGTTGAAGATGGTTACGAGAAACAGTCCAGTGAGGAGGATTCAGATGAGGGGGGATGGATCCTGCATGGACTTTGAACTGGGTCTTCACAAAAGGGGGCGATTATATATTATTTGGATAGGCTTTTGTCCTCTTATACTAATATCTATCTATCGATCTATCTTGCATTTTTTACTTGTATTTCTGTATATTCTATTATACATTTCCCTATATTACATGTATATTAAGACTTGTTCTTTACATATTCCCTCCTGAGATGTGTATTTTTATCATACTTTTCATTCCCTATCCTGTCATGTATTTTTAGAGTATATTTAATTAAAGTTTTTTTTATATTGTGGCATTTTTCTGAGTTGTTTTTTGTTACTTTTTTTTTTTTTCAGCATTTTTTCCCTCTCTGCATTCACGCTTTCATAATCTTTTAAAATTCTCTTTCAATGTAGTTTTACAAGACCTTGTATTCTGTGAAATTCTATAGTTGTCAGTGCCCCGTGCCACTGCCACTCTGTTGGGATAATAAAAAGAAAATTAAACAAACAACCCCACCATTGCTTTTTCCAAAACCAACGCAATGTTGATGCAGCATTCTGCTCACCATAAATAATTTTTGGAGGCTTTTTATTTGCAAAGCCAATTCCTCATGTTTTTTCAAGTGGCTCCCAAATAACAACAAGCCTGTATCACTTAAAAGTAATCAAAATGGGCTAATTTTTCCACAAAACCATAGTTTTTTGCAAAATAGATGCCATATGGGCAAGCACCTCTCCCCAATAAATGGTAATTTTTGAGAGCTTTAAATGTTAAAATGCATAATAGCGAGTGGCAGTGCAGTGTTTGGTTAAACTCAGAGTTTGTATCCACTGCTTACTATCCATTTTTCCATAGACATACATGTCATTTTCACTTTGACATAACTTTAGAGAGCTAAAATTGGATAAATAAGTCCTACACTACATTTTAAAGTGTGGTTTGTACCAAACCTGTTCGACCCGAAACTTATCTTGGACCCAAGCCACCCGAAAAGAAAGATGAGTCAGGAGAGGAGAGAGAGATGCCAAAATTACATGTTATCTTGTTTCCAACTATAAGGAAATTCAGTCACTAAGGGAATTTTAAGTTGGAAGGCAATCCCTGAAAACAAGACTTCCCGCGACATCCTGAGTAGTACACGTTCTTGTAGAATTCTGAAAGGGTCTACTGTATGAGAGCTAAAGACTTAGAAGGACTAAATATTGAAAATGACATTTAAGCCAATTTTATGAACATGGCCATCTGTAGTTTTGCAATCAATGTCCAGGTGGGATCTGAGATGAGATTTGCCAGGGTTACAGTAACAGAGTCAACTCTGTGGAAGAGCAAACACAATAACAATATAAAAGTCATTGTACCCTATAAAACATTAACAATGTATGGTTATCCTTTAACTATATGAAACATTCAAATAGTTGGGCCCCAGGGATCCAGAGTAGAAAAACTGATGAATCCAATATAGCTGCAGAGGGTCTATCTTGTAGGAGATTATCAGAGGTGGCTACATGGCATCAAGATGGAGGGCCATGTGTGAAGCAATATGGGGTAGCAAAGGGGGATTTTAGAAGTGTTGAGAAAGCAGGTGAATAAGACTCCCTCAGTACTCTAGGGGATCCACTGGGTAAGCAAAGTCAAGCAAAGAGCCGAGCAGTGATCAGTTATAACCAACAAGGAGTATGGAAGGACCAGAATCAAGTGGTCATTACAGATGTCTGCCAAGCTCACCCTCTCAATTCCAAATTTTATTTTTATTTAATTTTTTATGGACAATTTATTGAATTTCGTACAAAGAAACCATTAATTCATAACTATCTCCCAATATGAGGACCAAATATATAAGGATGTCCATTTTATATATTTTTCTTGTATATTCTAATTTGCCTAAAAGTTGTTATATTCATGTAATTTGTATTTACCTTTAATGGACTCCTCAGCACTGCAGTAGACCAGGAGGAGAGGTGGAGGTCTCCTGACCTCACCATACACATGAATACTTAGCTTGCTAGAGCATGCACATGTTCTGAATAGGGAGAGGGGAGAAGCCATAGCCAGATACCTCTTGTGGTGGCATATCTCCTCTGAGAACAAAAGATTCAGGCATGTTGAAATCCAGAATTTTGATCTATCTTTCCTTCCTTAGTCAGGGTGCCAGCATAAACATTAGATGTCTGGCCAGTTCCACCCAATGCAGTAGGTTTGACAGACAATAATCTGTGTATGGACAGCTCAAAAACACTAGTAGTGATCTGCTATTTTATTACATAAAGGCATATGTATATATTATTAATTTTCATGGACGTTGGTCTGCTCCAGTAGCAAATCTTGAAGTGGAAGTTCTAAAGAGCCTTCATTCATACTATGTAGCTTTTTTCTTGAAGAAATATTTGTTCACTGCATGCATTACCACTGTTAAATGGTTTTCCCACTGCCTGGATTTTTGGAGCTTCTATTTGGAGTTTGTATTATTCTTCTGTAAGGTTTACAAAGCAGTTTTGATGTGTTCACCAAATCTGCCAATGTCTGAAAGGATTTGTTATAGTCTGTATTCCTAAAACTGTAGAATTCTTAAGTTAAATTCTGTAGTGGCTAATGGGCATATAATCTAAGGTGGTAGAGGGAAAAGGAGAAATAGAAGAGGAATGGTATCTGCATTCCAGTTAGGTCAGAAATCACACTATAAAATTCTAAAAACCATAACACAGGGACCAGATGAACCAGTTTATTTCATATACAATAGATAACAATGTAATTTCCACATTATAATAGGTTGCATACAGTGCTCTTTTTTCTGAACTTTGCTTGATCTTTTTTATGTCAGTGATACATACATGCCGTCTCAATATGCAGTCATTTTGTGATAGCCGGGCTTTAAAGATGACACTTAAATTATAATTGCTTGCTATTGAATGGCTTAGTTTCCTTTCAGACAACGTGCAGAGAAAGGTAAAAAAGTTATGTTTCCAGTTAGGATAAAAGAATTACTGATCCTGTCATGCTCATGTAGCATTAAGCCCTAAATACTATTATATCACCACATTTCATTACATTTCTTCTGGCTTAAAAGCCCTGATAAAATAGCTATGCTGTATATTCAATCCGCTATTGTTGGCAAAACTTAGCACAACCATGTTCACTCTGTAGATCAATGTATTTTAAGTGAGCAGAAGTTTAGTTTGACCTACAGTATCCGGAGTACAAAGTAAGAGTAGATAAAATCTGATGTTACAAGCACAGCCAAAAGTACTGAAGCCCCAATGCAAATCTTGTAGAAGAGTAGCCCATGTGGTCCTTTCCTACTTCCATCTAATAACTAGAAAGATTCCATTTAAAATTTTGGTAGGAGTTGAGGTCTATCTAAAATTCCCCTCACAGTCTCTGTCATGCACACCAGTTCCAAAGATTGAAGAGAACAAATGCTACCTTCTGACTGCAATACTGAATGCTAGCCCTGACTTACAGCCAATGTTTTAAGATGACCTGAACACCTCAGCTTACTCTTTTCTTAAACTGACTCTTGTACCAAAGAGAGAGGAAACAACTATCAGTCTCCTCCTAACCAGAATGTTCTAGATGAGAAACGTGCCTTATTGTCTTCTCCATCCTCCATTCTTATATTACCGCATTTTCACAACATGGGGCCCTGGCCTAATACAACAATATATATATAGTTTTCTGTATTTTCATGACTATAAAAATTGTAGATTCACCACTGAAGGCATCAAAACTATGAATTAACACATGTGGAATTATATACTTAACAAAAATGTGTGAAACAACTGAAAATATGTCTTATATTCTAGGTTCTTCAAAGTAGCCACCTTTTGCTTTGATTACTGCTTTGCACACTCTTGGCATTCTCTTGATGAGCTTCAAGAGGTAGTCACCTGAAATGGTTTTCACTTCAAAGGTGTGCCCTGTCAGGTTTAATAAGTGGGATTTCTTGCCTTATAAATGGGGTTGGGACCATCAGTTGTGTTGTTCAGAAGTCAGGTGGATACACAGCTGATAGTCCTTCTGAATGGAGTGTTAGAATTTGTATTATGGCAAGAAAAAAGCAAGCTAAGTAAAGAAAAACAACTGACCATCATTACTTTAAGAAATGAAGGTCAGTAAGTCCTAAAAATTGGGAAAGCTTTGAAAGTGTCCCCAAGTGCAGTGGCCAAAACCATCAAGCGCTACAAAGAAACTGGCTCACATGAGGACCGCCCCAGGAAAGGAAGACCAAGAGTCACCTCTGCTGCGGAGGATAAGTTCATCCGAGTCACCAGCCTCAGAAATCGCAGGTTAACAGCAGCTCAGATTAGAGACCAGGTCAATGCCACACAGAGTTCTAGCAGCAGACACATCTCTACAACAACTGTTAAGAGGAGACTGTGTGCAGCAGGCCTTCATGGTAAAATAGCTGCTAGGAAACCACTGCTAAGGACAGGCAACAAGCAGAAGAGACTTGTTTGGGCTAAAGAACACAAGGAATGGACATTAGACCTGTGGAAATCTGTGCTTTGGTCTGATGAGTCCAAATTTGAGATCTTTGGTTCCAACCACCGTGTCTTTGTGCGACGCAGAAAAGGTGAACGAATGGACTCTACATGCCTGGTTCCCACCGTGAAGCGTGGAGGAGGAGGTGTGATGGTGTGGGGGTGCTTTGCTGGTGACACTGTTGTGGATTTATTCAAAATTGAAGGAATACTGAACCAGCATGGTTACCACAGCATCTTGCAGCGGCATGCTATTCCATCCGATTTGCGTTTAGTTGGACCATCATTTATTTTTCAACAGGACAATGACCCCAAACACACCTCCAGACTGTGTAAGGGCTATTTGACCAAGAAGGAGAGTGATGGGGTGCTACGCCAGATGACCTGGCCTCCACAGTGACCAGACCTGAACCCAATCGAGATGGTTTGGGGTGAGCTGGACCGCAGAGTGAAGGCAAAAGGGCCAACAAGTGCTAATAAGCATCTCTGGGAACTCCTTCAAGACTGTTGGAAGACCATTTCAGGTGACTACCTCTTGAAGCTCATCAAGAGAATGCCAAGAGTGTGCAAAGCAGTAATCAAAGCAAAAGGTGGCTACTTTGAAGAACCTAGAATATAAGACATATTTTCAGTTGTTTCACACTTTTTTGTTAAGTATATAATTCCACATGTGTTAATTCATAGTTTTGATGCCTTCAGTATGAATCTACAATTTTTATAGTCATGAAAATACAGAAAACTCTTGGAATGAGAAGGTGTGTCCAAACTTTTGGTCTGTACTGTATATATTATACAGTGGGGAAAAAAAGTATTTAATCAGCCACCAATTGTGCAAGTTCTCCCACTTAAAAAGATGATAGAGGACTGTAATTGACATCATAGGTAGACCTCAACTATGAGAGAGAAAATAAGAAAACAAATCCAGAAAATCACATTGTCTGATTTTTAAAGAATTTATTTGCAAATTATGGTGGAAAATAAGTATTTGGTCAATAACAAAAGTTCATCTCAATACTTTGTTACATATCCTTTGTTGGCAATGGCAGAGGTCAAACGTTTTCTGTAAGTCTTCACAAGGTTGGCACACACTGGTCCTGGTATGTTGGCCCATTCCTCCATGCAGATCTCCTCCACAGCAGTAATGTTTTGGGGCTGTCGCTGGGCAACACGGACTTTCAACTCCCTCCAAAGGTTTTCTATGTGGTTGAGATCTGGAGACTGGCTAGGCCACTCCAGGACCTTGAAATGCTTCTTATGAAGCCACTCCTTCGTTGCCCTGGCAGTGTACTTGGGATCATTATCATGCTGAAAGACCCAGCCACTTTTCATCTTCAATGCCCTTGCTCATGGAAGGAGGTTTGCACTCAAAATCTCACGATACCTGGCCCCATTCATTCTTTCATGTACACGGATCAGTCGTCCTGGTCCCTTTGCAGAGAAACAGCCCCAAAGCATGATGTTGCCACCCCCATGCTTCACAGTAGGTATGGTGTTCTTTGGATGCAACTCACCATTCACTCTCCTCCAAACATGACGAGTTGTGTTTCTACCAAATAGTTGTACTTTGGTTTCATCTGACCATATGACATTCTCCCAATACTCTTCTGGAACATCCAAATGCTCTCTAGCAAACTTCAGACGGGCCCGGATATGTACTGCCTTAAGCAGGGGGACACGTCTGGCACTACAGGATCTGAGTCCCTGGCGGCGTAGTGTGTTACTGACGGTAGCCTTTGTTACGTTAGTCCCAGCTTTCTTCAGGTCATTCACTAGGTCCCCCCTGTGTGGTTCTGGGATTTTTGCTCACCGTTCTTGTGATCATTTTGACCCCACGGGGTGAGATCTTGCGTGGAGCTCCTGATCGAGGGAGATTATCAGTGGTCTTGTGTGTCTTCCATTTTCTAATTATTGCTCCCACAGTTGATTTCTTCACACCAAGCTGCTTGCCTATTGCAGATTCAGTCTTCCCAGCCTGGTGCAGTTCTACAATTTTGTTTCTGGTGTCCTTCCACAGCTCTTTGGTCTTCACCATAGTGGAGTTTGGAGTGTGACTGTTTGAGGTTGTGGACAGGTGTCTTTTATACTGATAACAATGTCAAACAGGAGCCATTACTACAGGTAATGAGTGGAGGACAGAGGAGCCTCTTAAAGAACAAGTTACAGGTCTGTGAGAGCCAGAAATCTTGCTTGTTTGTAGGTGACCAAATACTTATTTCCACTTTAATTTGCAAATAAATTCTTAAAAAATCAGACAATGTGATTTTCTAGATATGTTTTCTCATTTTGTCTCTCATAGTTCAGGTCTACCTATGATGACAATTACAGGCCTCTCTCATCTTTTTAAGTGGGAGAACTTGCATAATTGCTGGTTGACTAAATACGTTTTTTCCCCACCGTATATATGAAAAATAGGCGGCACTCCGTAGATAATTGTGAAAATTGTGGGTTTACATACAAAAATGCAATGTTTCATTTCAAGACTCTTGTGCATTTTTCAAACAGTGAATGATGTGCAAATAGAAGTTTATATAGTATACAAACCAAGTAAGTTATTAGTCAGAAATCATATAATAAAGTGAAAAATTGTCTTTTACAGCAATCATAGTGCAATATGAGGATCCACTGTTTGTTAAACAGTGCAATGAAACTGTAGTCTGGACATCAGATTAAACATACTTAAGACAGCAGCGGGCTTTAAAAGAATATAGGTTACACAAAGGATCAGCCCATTATTTCCATCAAGTTACTGCATAAGTTGCATTAGTATCATGGTGTGAATAAGGACCTAACATCCACTAACATCCAAGTTCCACCTGGGCATTAAACAGTCTATTAACTCCTCTCACATATTCAGGAGAGTTATATATCTTTAATCTTAATAAATTTGATGTATAAAACATAATGTTGTCTCAATGTGAATAGAGGCAACATATTTAGAGACTAATTGGCCATTATGAGGTCCATTAAGTAACACCACCGTATATAATATGCACAATGAATAAAGAAAAGAGCAAAACTGTCAATGACTACCAACTACGCCTGTTGATGAAGTCACTGTCAGAAAAAAGGGCACTAGCAGCGTTGATCTGGAATCCAGACCAATGTGCCCTTTACGTGCAAAAACCTAATTTTTTATAAAAATTACATCAGTGCACTAGTGGAAGACCCATATGCCCCTATAATGGGGACAACGTAAACATCAGAACTCTAAAGTCCAAACTAACATTAAAGTGTATAACCCACTATGAAGTTTACCATAGGTATATATAAATATAGTGTATGATATGATATGCTATGATAATCTATATCTCACAGTGTATCCATTTCTATTTTTTTGTCACAATTATTACATATATACCATAAATGGTGTCACATGAGAAGCATGAAGCATCAAAACATAAAACATTTATTAATAAAAATATAAAAATAAATTTAAAACATTTGGGTTCCTTTTGGTAATTGATATATCTTGGTGATTTATTCAGTCGTGTATATTGATTATAGATTATATTAACCCATAAAACAATAATATATAATCATTCCCTGTATATCGTTGAGGATGTACGAACGAATGAAGGACGCCAGCAGAGTAAGCCATCTCCTACACAAGGCATCTACATCACCCCAGTGGTCGTATAAAATTATAATCTGTAAAATATGTCTATATACATTTCAACATCATTTTTCACAGTAGTTATAAAAACTTAACTGGAGAACCATTAGGAGGAACAAAGTCACTCTTAGAAAAAAGTCCCAACTGTTTAAGGTTGAGTTCAGTATTCAGTTTATTAAAGGATCAATAATCCAACATTTGAGTGTTAAATTCCTGAAGAATTGAATCAGATCCATTTCTAACTTAAACCAGTCTATATAACTACATGGACAAAACAAGATATTGCACTATGATTGGCTTGTATGTTACATAAACTTGAATGTGCACATCATTCACTGCTTGAAAAAGTGTCTTGAGCTGAAATGTTTCATTTTTGTATGGGGCAGTAAACCCACATTTTCCCAATTATAAACACCTATTTTTTGCTTTTTTGTATATTGGGACTTGCTTGTACCTTGGGGCTGGCACCTTACTCTTGCTGGTGCTGTCTTTGTTTGGACAATAAAGCAGAGATCTTTGAAAAATGTGTCATTTTTAATTCTGAAATTGATAAAGAATATTTATTTAAACAGGATACAACTTTTACTTTTTTTTATAATTATCATCACCCCTATGGTCATCCTAGTAAGGAAAGCAGATCTGTAATGCAATTAACTGTGGAAAAAATCTATAGTAATTGTAAAAAAGAGATATATATATTAAATTCAGTATCAATAACAGAATCATTTATCCACTTCATATCCCCAAAGCTCTTTTCAGATACACTGTATTTCCAGCTATGGATATAAAGTCTTGCTTTGGCAATGAGTGAGTTATTACTCTATTTGCACTCGTTTATGAGTCTCATAAGAAAAAAGGCAAACACCTTGAACAGACAGAAGACACAAAACAAGTGGCCTCTAGTGACAAGAACATATTACCTTTGTGCAAAAAACTATGACCTTTTACCAGCTGAGGCAGTTTGGCTATATAAAATTATTATGGACATCAGAATCAATCACAGAGTAATAAAGCTGCCTACAGGGAACTACAATAATAAAAACATCACTATTCATGCATTACTGATGTCTTTTTGAAAGCACAGAACCAACACAGGTCGAACATAGATGTTAACACTAATAGCTTTTATAACTTTTTTGGGTAATTGTAAAGGGATCATATGGCAATGGTTTCAAGCCAGGAAAACATAATACTGTACCTAAAACAAGCAAGTACATGAATTGTCTAGGATTACAAAAAAGATTTTATATTTAGACATCACCTCTCTAGTCCATGGGTCAAGTCTGAAATTGCAATTTAGCTGTTTTCTCTTGAATGGAGATCATATGTAATACCAGACAAGTTCATGGACAGAAGTAGAGCTGTTAATATAAAAAGTAGCATGGGACTGGGGTAAGGGCACAGTTTCTCAGTGGTGTATGGAGACTTACTCAGACAATGATCCATGGATAAAATATTCAGATTAGCTCATTCTAGCAAAACTAGACTTACCTAAGGCTGTTCATCCACCATTCCAGTAACCCTACTCTATACTGATGAGGAGCCAACATTCCGAAACAGTGCTGTCTACAGATAGATAGCTCTAGTTTTGAGGGGTTGAGCTAATTTGAATCTGTAAATGTTTCTGAATGTAGACAAAGCCTTTACCATAAGAGGTACAGAAGAAAATAATGTTTAACTCTAATCTATGGTGTGTTTGTGGCTGTTCAGATGGGAGAGAAAGCAAGTAATAGTAAGGCTAGGTTCACAACTGCGCCCGGTCTCTGATCGGGGATTCCGTCCCTGAATCCGCACGAAAAATGCAGAGAGAAAAGTTCCGGCGAACACCATTATAGTCTATGGAGTCTGCGGGTTTCTCCAGGTAACCGCTTTTTAAGCGGATTGGGTTGCCGTTTTTCGGGTCCCCAAGCGGACACGAAGAACGGAAACCCAAACACAAGTGTGAACCTGGCGATAAAAAGTAACTATTTCCTTTTGTTTTTATATATGAGTACTCAGATATTAGTGTGAAAAATAGTAGTGCAAATAGGATAATGCTAATAATAATAATAATAATAATAATAGGTTGATAATTTTTCTAGCTTACACACCATTTTTAAGGTTAAACCACACTAGGGTATCTGCCAGATTTGTGACCAAAATGCCAAGCTTTAGTTAGCTTTCTTAGCAAAGTATAAATTTTATGGTATGCATAACATGGTTGTTGTACAGTATGCGCAAATTGCTAATAAAATGAACAATTTGGCCAAAATGGTGGTGGTACATGAAACAGGGGTTCAATGAGATCTAAACAGAGAACTCATATTCTGTGAACTATCCTTTACAACCTGCAGATCAGATTCCTAGACATTAATGGGCCTCAAAAGTACAACAGAGAACATTTGGAGTCACTTTAAAACTAATCACTTGTCACTAGGGTCTATTTCTAATGGATTTTGCCACAATTGAATTATTTGATCTTATTGATTTGACCTTTATATACAATAATAACAAAGACCGCAATGCAGTTACATGAGGATTTGCACATATTCTGTATATAAGGAGGTTGTGTGATATATATTGTCCAACACAGGTTAACAGACTAGCTAACTTATGTTTTGGTTGTCTTTTTTTGGATGTCTATTTAAACCACTGGTGGTCAACATGATACATTAAGAGACCTAAGGCAACTCTTGAGCCCAGTGATGGAAGTGAGTTCACTCTGATCACGAGCCTTGCAAACCAGAACCCTCCCCCAAAGTAAAAAAAAAAAAAAAAAAGGCCCCCGGGATCAGTCCCCACCAGCCCCATATCTTTATCATTGCAGGACGGCTCCTGCGCTGCGAGATCGCAAGAGCCGCCCTGTTTCCTTGACAGCCAGGATCCTCCTGAAGACTCCCAGGATTATCATTGCATTATAGCTATTGAGGCTGGTCAGACTTTCCTCAAAATGGTATTACTAAAAAGTACATCTGGCCCCGCAAAAAAAACACCTTATACATCCCTAAACACAGAAATATAAAAAGTTACGGGTGTTGGAATATGGCGATTCCAATAAAAAGTTTTGGATTTTTTAAGGGGTTAAAACATAAAACAACTATATAAATTTGGTATCCAAGCAATCATACTGACCCCATTTTGGCTATAAAAACAAAGCCCATAAGAAATTCTCACAAATGCAGTTTTTTCCATTTCTACTGCATTCTGAATTTTATTCCAGCTTCCCAGTACATTTTATGGAATATTATATGGTACCATTACAAAGTACAATTTGTCCCACAAACTTTAAACCCTTATATAGCTCTGCGAGTTATGGTGTTTCATCAAAAATGAAAATCGAAGAAATGACTGCGGTGGGAAGAGGTTAAGATGGAATATGCCATTACATGCTGCTGTGACATCTGTAAAATGGGAGTGGCACTTCCTCTGCTTGTTCTAGAAGGTGGGAGGAGTTAGATTTTTAACATAGCAATATCATAGTGATGGCAGTTACAGCTGAGTTATTGCTAGTGAGAGCATAGTGGCAGTTAGATTAGTTATCCACAAGAGTATGTCCTGGGAGAACTGCAACCATCATCTATACTAGTGCATCCCTCTCCTCATTGTGCTGCCCTGGAGCCTGGGGTGGTATTGAGGGTAAGGACACAGTCATCTTGACCAATGAGAGGAAAAGGCCAGTTACCATCTTGGGGCCCAATTACTGCCAACGACAAGCTCCATCCATCAGCCATTTACCTCCAGGCGCTGGGTTAACACATACACTATATATTGTTGTTTAATTATCAAATTATATACCAGTTATATGTTGGTATTATATATGTATTTAGCAATAGTTTACCTAGTGTAAATAAAGTAAAGTAAAAGACAAAATACCAGCATAAAACTTGAAACACGTCTGAACCGTAAGTCTGTCATATCCATGTAGTTTACAAGTCTATTTATATAATATTCCCTTGTTAATTCCTGCCCCTATTTGTTAAAAGTTGACCCTAGTTTGCACTGCAGATATACACAAAAATAGAGATTTTCCTCTGGGAAGCCATCCATCAGCTGAACAGAAAAGAGCAACCTCAGCAAAACATACATGGATACACATATATGTTGCACTATTAAGTCTTTGTACAGCGTCTCTAATAATTTACAAGAGCCTGTAAATAGACAGAGACAAAGTGCAAAAGGTAGTGACTAGGGAAACACATTGATCCTTGCTATTAATCAAACATACTCGTATGATTAATGTGTCCATGTTTTTTTTAAATATACTTTGAAGTCAAATATATTAGATATATTGGAAATCTATTTCTGAATTGCAGTTTTAGGGAATAAGTGTCTCAGGCATGTTATCTTAATGTCTGAATTGTAACAAGTTTGTGTTTAATAAAGTATATAATAGTTGTTTTAAAAAATCTGCACATTCATTAATTCATATTTTTAATCAGCTATTATAAAAATGGTAATTTTTTTGTGCTTTTTGGCATAATAGCTCAGCAAATAGGCATCCCTTTAAAGGGAGTCTGTGTCCTTCAAACCCCTAATTGTGCCATCAGGGACCAGGGACTTTAGTAGGAGAAGATGTGTACCTTTGAGGCCACAAAACAATAAAGCAATACAGACATAATCATCTTTTTATGGATATGCAAATTAGCCAATAAGTGCATCGTGGAAGTGCACTTGCAAATGCTTCAGCTCTCCTCTGGAATCAGTGCCCAATTTCTCCTCTTCAACGCTGGTTGACATTTTCTGCCTCTGTCTGCATCACAGTTCTCTGTAGACAAGTCTGGTAAATCACGTCCTGCCCAAGATGAACTTGCAGAGCGATTTGCATATCCATAACAATGATTATATCTGCATTGCTTATTCAGTCTGTGGTCACAAAGGTATATTTCTACTCCTATTAAAGTCCCCTCCACACCACTATTATTGACTTGGGAGGCATTTTATTTTAATGAGGACAACTTATTTAACAGATCAAATCAGAGCTTAGACTACCTGAATTTAGTCGAACAGCTAACACCTTTCTAGTACTTTTCTTAGCATTAGCTTTGTTGCTTTCTCTTTTCATAATACATATTTTAAGTAGTTTTCTCATGAACATAACCATATTGAAATGTAAAGACTATTAAAACTTAAACAATTAATAGTTTAATAGAAGTAATTAAATCCAGTCATAGTTACCTTATTGTGGCCGAGTTATCTTCTTATGTTATGTTCTTCGTATGTTTAAGGCACATACCATTAGCCAATAGGAAATAATACAAAGAATCATCTTTCCAAAAACCTTCTATTCATTGGGATAGCACCGAATGAGGGGTGCACAACTATTAATACACTGCATTCTGTCTTTATATGTCTTTTTACTCAAATATTTATACCCAGTTGGTTAACAAACCTATAAGAATAATATGCTGACCTTAAATAGGGTAATACAGTGGGGAAAAAAAAGTATTTAGTCAGCCACCAATTGTGCAAGTTCTCCCACTTAAAAAGATGAGAGCGGCCTGTAATTGTCATCATAGGTAGACCTCAACTATGAGAGACAAAATGAGAAAACATATCCAGAAAATCACATTGTCTGATTTTTAAAGAATTTATTTGCAAATTATGGTGGAAAATAAGTATTTGGTCAATAACAAAAGTTCATCTCAATACTTTGTTATATATCCTTTGTTGGCAATGACAGACTTCAAATGTTTTCTGTAAGTCTTCACAAGGTTGGCACACACTGTTGCTGGTATGTTGGCCCATTCCTCCATGCAGATCTCCTCTAGAGCAGTGATGTTTTGGGGCTGTCGCTGGGCAACACGGACTTTCAACTCCCTCCAAAGGTTTTCTATGGGGTTGAGATCTGGAGACTGGCTAGGCCACTCCAGGACCTTGAAATGCTTCTTACAAAGCTACTCCTTCACTGCCCTGGTGGTGTGCTTGGGATCATTGTCATGCTGAAAGACCCAGCCACGTTTCATCTTCAATGCCCTTGCTGATGGAAGGAGGTTTGCACTCAAAAAATCTCACGATACATGGCCCCATTCATTCTTTCATGTACACGGATCAGTCGTCCTGGTCCCTTTGCAGAAAAACAGCCCCAATGCATGATTTTGCCACCCCCATGCTTCACAGTAGGTATGGTGTTCTTTGGATGCAACTCAGCATTCACTCTCCTCCAAATACGACGAGTTGTGTTTCTACCAAACAGTTCTACTTTGGTTTCATCTGACCATATGACATTCTCCCAATACTCTTCTGGAACATCCAAATGCTCTCTAGCAAACTTCAGACGGGCCCAGATATGTACTGGCTTAAGCAGGGGAACACATCTGGCACTGCAGGATCTGAGTCCCTGGCGGCGTAGTTTGTTACTGACGGTAGCCCTTGTTACATTATTCCCAGCTTTCTGCAGGTCAGTCACTAGGTCCCCCCGTGTGGTTCTGGGATTTTTGCTCACCGTTCTTGTGATCATTTTGACCCCACGGGGTGAGATCTTGCATGGAGCCCCTGATCAAGAGAGATTATCAGTGGTCTTGTATGTCTTCCATTTTCTAATTATTTCTCCCACAATTGATTTCTTCACACCAAGCTGCTTGCCTATTGCAGATTCAGTCTTCCCAGCCTGGTGCAAGTCTACAATTTTGTTTCTGGAGTCCTTCCACAGCTCTTTGGTCTATGATGTCAATTACAGGCCTCTCTCATCTTTTTAAGTGGGAGAACTTGCACAATTGGTGGCTGACTAAATACTTTTTTTCCCCACTGTATACTCTAATGACAAATGTGCTTTCAGTAGTATAAAAGGGATATAAGAGAATAACCAGATTGCGCTCTTATAGATACATCATGGCAATAAAAAATAATAATTTTTCAAAGTATAAATCTAACTGTCATATAGAATTATTTATTTAAACACTTCATAACAGGGCCATTTTCCCTAGTTCCAGACCAGACAAATGTTGTGTTTCTCTGCACATGCAGGCATTCATATAATTTTGAGCACTTTATCAGTGATGCATAGGGTTTTACTTTCTGTCATTTTTATCTCTGCATGTTTTTTTTTAATATTGGGAAAATGAAATGGAAAAGGAAGGGAAACATAAAGTGCTAATGAAAAAATTATTAAAATAGCTTTTCCTCTGTTACAGTAATTTTTGTGTAGTGTTATTTATTAACTTATTTATATACACTATGTCCCCACTAATTTCATAATAGACCATAGGGAGACACATTTTTATTTTATTTTTTTTTTTATTTCTCTTGTAATTGGTGCCGATATATTAGCATACAGCTTCCTTGAACTGATTGCAGAGCTGATCTAGGTCCTCTAAAACCTAGCAGCTCCTGCAGTTCCCATCCCCTGGCAGTTCACATGACCATTGGGAATTTGCATCATGGCATAACTGTACACATAGTGTGCACTGTGTATACAATGGTAATACATTGTGTAATCAGCTGTAATAAACCATCCCTGCATTCTCTCTAGGATATTCAGCTTCCTGCAAAATCTTGTGCAGATGCTTAACTGTGCAAGGATTACATATATATATATATATATATATATATATATATATATATATATATATATAGAGGAAGGGTATATTTCATTTTTTGTTTGTGTAGTGACCCCATAAGAATTGGCCAGTTTTGCACTTGACATCCAGTATGGCAGTCCAGTATAGGTATAGTCTATTTATGGCTGTGTTGCTATGGAAACCTGGTAAATGAAATGTGAACTTACATTGGCTAATACACGTCATATGACTGAATATTTAAGGACCTGCGAACTGCTATTGCCTCATACAGGACATAAATAGCTTGGTTGCTATGGAAACTTGGTGTAAAGCTGTGTGTATGTCAAGACTGAACCTGCGATTTTCCATTGGTCCATAAGTGTCATGTGATCATGTGCATCTCAGTTTGGATATCAGTGAAAAACCTGCGATCGGTTGTTATGGAAAACCTGGAGTAAAGCTGTGTGTATGTGACCTTGTGTAACAGTGTCATCCACAGCGCCCTGCCCCTTTAAAGCTGACCTACAGCAGTGAAGAAAAATGGCTGGGCTGTTATTGAAACCTGGAGTGCAGCTGTGTGCATGTGGCTGACAATGCTTTGTCAGATTGGAGACGGGCTTGGGTCTGCTGGGGAGTTTCAGCAGCTCGCTGTTGTCTGTAACATACCTTATCAGATTGGAGACAGGCTTGGATCTGCTGAGAGTTTTCATTAGCTGGAGCAGCAGCCATGCGTTTTGCTGCAGGGGACATGAATAGTTTAAAAAAACGTTTCAATTTATAAGAATGCTGCAGTCCAGTATGGCAGTCCAGCAGTGGCGTAAATATCGGTTTAGCAGTGGTAGCAGCTGCCACAGGGCCCGGGACATTAGGGGACCCGGCGGGCCTCTGATGTTTTTTTTTTTTTTTTTAACACCAGCAGGTAACAGCCCTATTTACTTACCGATCCCCACTCCTGCTCACGGCCGCCTGCACTTCACCTTCTGCAGAGGCGGCTGTGAGCAGGAGCGGGGATTGGTAAGTAAGGCCTGTGGGACGTGAACCCCACAAACACTGCTATCATTATGCTCTGGGGTCTTTTCAGCAGGCTTCGGGCCTCCTTGGTGGCGTCCCAGATGTCGGTGGGCCAGTCTGACGTCATTATGTCTTGCGATACATGCCTGGCTCACGTGACATCTGGTCCAACATTGAAGAAGTAGCGGGAAGTGCGCATAATACTATATGAAGGAGCCACTATGATACTGTGTGCAGGGGCCACTATGGGGCAGAATACTGTGTGCAAGGGCCACTATGGGGCCTAATAGTGTATGCAGGGGCCACTATGGGGCATAATAGTGTGTGCAGGAATGCAGTTTGTGTGTGGGGGGTTTGCCGGGGGGGGGGGGTCCCATGTCAAATGTTCGCCTTGGGGCCCTACCATTGCTAGTTACACCACTGAGTCCAGTATAGGTATAGTCTATTTATGGCTGTGTTGTTATGGAAACCTGGTAAATTAAATGTGAACGTATATTGGCTGATACACGTGGTATGACTGAATATTTAAGGTCCTGTGAACTGCTATTCACTAATACAGGTCATACATAGCTTGGTTGCTATGGAAACCTGTGTGCCAGAGGAGAGTAAGCGCATGCGAGCTGTTATTGGCTGATAAGGGACATGTGACCGTGTGTATGGCAGTTGGAATATGAGTGAAAGACTTGCAGGCTTGTATAGACTAATGCTGGTCATTTTTTGGGAATACTGTACCTCAGGAACGGTAGGTCCAAGAGAGCTGAGACCCAGTCTATAATATTCCCGGACACCTGATGTACATGTGTGCCAAATTTGGTGAGGATCGGTCCAGTCGTTTGGTCGCGCATAAAGAACAGACAGACAGACAGACAGACAGACAGGAACTCATTTTTATATATATAAGAGATATATATATATATATATATATATATATATATATATATATATATACCATCTGGAACTATATAGTCAATTGCATCTGGTTAAATTAAAAATTCATAAGCAAATAAGCAATAGTACCCCCTCAAAAAACCACCCCCCTAAAAAAACTATATATTCCAGAAAGCAGAAGGATAAGGTAGGACATATTGGGTTGTAGTTACAATTCAACAGTCTTTTCAAGTGCAGGAATAGTTGCATACATTTTTCGAAAATGTTTTTTTTTTTTTTCTTTAAAGTTGGGATCTAATTTGAGTACTCAAGGAGGAGGAAGCTGATGTCTCGTCTAGGGTGGCATGTGACCGCAGAGCCCAATCAGTGGCCTCAGCAGCCACCAGAAAGGAACCGGTGACTTATGTAAGGCTAATACTAACGCACCTTACTATTACCCTTATACCCAATGCATAAAGGGTGTTGGGAAGAGCTGTATTATGTACTATCAGATCTGGACTATCTAAACTGATGGCCCATTCCTGGGGTTTCTATCTATTCACTGGTATTTTTAGGCTGGAAAGGGCCAATAACCATGGAGCTTCCAACCCTAATAATACTAGCCCATGGCTTCTGGTTTTCACCTTGGCTAGTTATAAAAAAAAAAAGGTCTCAACATTATTTTTCCTAAATTTTACACCAAAATTTTAAAAAAGGAAAAAAATGGCATGAAAAATTACCTTCATGATATCTTCATATCCCTTAAGTTTGTACTGTCTATTAAACAGCATTAATAAATTTGTTTCATTGTGAGAGAGTAGAACTAGAAGCATATTTTGACTTCATTCTATTTTATTCATTTACATGTAATATATTTTATTATTATTTTAGCAGTGAAACTAATTGAAAAAATTAGAATCAGCAGAGGTTGATTTTTTTTTTTCATCAATCTGAATGTTAGTAGTGTTTCTTTTAAGTATTTTCCGTTATAAAATGTCAACCAGAGTTGTACAGTTTCTGAGTAGTACAGTCTCAATACAAAACCCTTAGAATCTTATGAATTTAGAGGAAAATCCTAGAAAGTAAAAAAAAAAAAAAAGTGTCATACTCCATCAAATGCCATATTAAAGTGTCTGATGCGATTCCTAGTACAGACTGTAGAGTTTACAAAGACACCGAGGAAGATTTAGTAATCAAATCGTGCAAGAATTCTGAATCAATTTGCCCCAATTCACCAGTATCCATGTTTAAATCTCATTTATTCTGTTTTTGAAAACTCAGCTTCTTCTGCCAAGTGTGGATGGGATTAGCCAGAATCTCATTCACTTGGCAGGTACTGTAAAACACTGTGTTTTTTGTCTAGCTCCACAAAGAGAAGTGGCTAGTGTGTCAAATTTTGATTTTAGGATGTCAAAAACTGAACTTAACTGAATTAGAATTTTGGTCTCCACAGTTATACTTTACAGCCTTAACCACTCAGCCGCAAAGAGTCTCGATGGTTCTAGTCTCACCTAGCCCTATGTGTGCTGCGCCTAGTCCTTAGTTATTGGTCAGCACTTATTATGTAGCCTATCACTGCTGCCCTGTCTTAGCCCACAGCTTTCTATTTTATGTGCCTCATTTCTCTGGCTTGTCAGTGCTTTCCTTACTTCTCTCACTCTTTTGTACCACGCCATGCATATGCCTGACCATAGCTGATGTTTCTCCTGTGTACCGAACCCTGTATATTAATAATCAGGCCTTAGTTGATCCCTTTCTTCTGTATACCAAATCCTGCATATATCTGATTATTAAACTCTGTAAATCTGTTCATGGCTGATACGCCTTTATCTGCAAAGCTAGTTGTCAAATGACAATGATTCTGGGGACCATCAGCTCGTGGGAGATCAGGATAAAAGACGCTTAGACTCTGCACTCCATGTTAGCCTGTGTTATGCATTATTAGAACCCTTATGAAGTGCAACTCATTCTGTATTATAACCTATTATAATTGTGAACTGTGCCACTGCCTTTCTATTGGATTCTATATTTGAGAACCAACTTTGTTACAAAAGATTATATTCTCAAAGGAGTATTTAGTTAGATTAATGTCTTAACAAATATCTTAGTGTATCTGTTCTACATGAAAGTACATGTGTAACTCTCTTAGGCACAACAAATCTAGTACGGTAAACTTGTCTGTGATTTTTTTTTTTTACAGAAATGAATTCATGACATGAAAGTTTACTAAATATTTTATTATGATTATTACAATTCTTATAGCAAACAGTGATAATAGAATAGTAATATTTTACAGTATTAAATGCAAACAAAAAGCATAACATTTTTAAACATTTTAAGGCAAACTCAAAACTCTAAACCATACCAATGTCTTCATTATTGCTTCTGTAGATGTAGATTAGAACTAATAGTAAAAATCTACAATCTGCATTTACAAACTAAAGTCTAAGGGAAACAAAAGTAAAGCATAAAGAACTACTGGTAGACCTCAGAGAGAAGACCAATGTAAGACCACAACACTTTGCCGGTTTGAACACAGAAGTGGCAAAACTGTCTACTGCTTAATGTTATCCTGCTCCTATTTCCCTTTGTAGTGAAATGATAATATGCTAAGTATTGCTATTAACTGGTGAGGTTCTCAAATGTTCAAAGACATCCGCACTGGGCAAAGCAGGACAGACGAGAGATGTAACATGATCACAAGTCTGTGGATCAGTTGCAGTAAATAAACTGTTTCTTAAACATTTTAGGGGAGCACTAAGGCACCACAAGCTACATTGCTGTTTAGGTACTATAGAAGACCTAAACACTTTTATATTTTTGAAACCGATGGTTGAGATATTAAGCACATTCAGGCAGCTATAATAATAAGAGTTCCTTTGATAGACTCTATTTTTAGCAGAACTGCATAGGCACTTACCCTGTCATAGGTCTGACCTACAACATGCATATTAAAGGAGTTTTCCAGGCCTAAAATATTGATGACCAGATGTTACTAGATCATGACCATATATGATGACCAGATGTTACCACGCTTAACTAATCATGTCCCCTACCCTAAATAGAGTGGCTACATATAGAAACCCATAGGATAGTTAACATATCATAGCATAGTGTTATCTTGTAGGAGATTATGTTGCTTTTAGAATAGGTAATTGACTTGCAACACCTATATATTTTGACAGGCAGTCAAAGGGTCAGTTAAGTTAGGAGGCATGTGTACCCTTAGGTATCAATATCAGATTGGTGGGGATGGGGGTAAGATACCAGAGATCTACTTTTTGGAGAGAATGCAGTTTTCAGACTACCACTATGTCCTTTTCACTACTTCAAATACACAGTGGCAAACATTGTACAGTAGCTGTGCTTGATATTACAGCTCAGCCCCAATCACCTAAATGTGACTGAGCTACAAACAGGCCATGTGATATTATATTGCCTCTGAAGTAGAAGCAGCACTTACAGGAGCACAGCTGTCCCTTTTAGGTAGCTGATCTGTGGGGATTTTGATTGTAAAACCCCCACCAATCTAATATTGGTGATCTAACCTAAGAATAGGTAATCATTATTTCAGTAACAGAAAATCCCTTCAAAGTGTAATAAGTTGATCCAAATATTGCTTTAATCCATTGTTATTGATAGAGCATTGCCATTACTGTTGTCTTATTTTCTCCCGTATTCCCTTTTTTTAACACATCCTCCAGTACTTCAACACATGTATACACATTTACTTTTGGTGCAAATGATCAAAATTTATGGGAGATACAGTGGGGGAAAAAAGTATTTAGTCAGCCACTAATTATGCAAGTTCTTCCACTTAAAATGATGAGAGAGGCCTGTAATTGACATCATAGGTAGACCTCAACTATGAGAGACAAAATGAGAAAACATATCTAGAAAATCACATTGTCTGATTTTGTTTTAAGAATGTATTTGCAAATTATGGTGGAAAATAAGTATTTGGTCACATACAAACAAGCAAGATTTCTGGCTCTCACAGACCTGTAACTTCTTCTTTAAGAGGCTCCTCTGTCCTCCACTCATTACCTGTAGTAATGGCCCTGTTTGACATTATCAGTATAAAAGACACCTGTCCACAACCTCAAACAGTCACACTCCAAACTCCACTATGGTGAAGACCAAAGAGCTGTGGAAGGACGCCAGAAGCAAAATTGTAGACCTGCACCTGGCTGGGAAGACTAAATCTGTAATAGGCAAGCAGCTTGGTGTGAAGAAATCAACTGTGGGAGCAATAATTAGTAAATGGAAGACATACAAGACCACTGATAATCTCCCTCGATCAGGGGCTTCACGCAAGATTTCACCCTGTGGGGTCAAAATGATCACAAGAACGGTGAGCAAAAATCCCAGAACCACACGGGGGACCTAGTGAATGACCTGCAGAAAGCTGGGACTAACGTAACAAAGGCTACCGTCAGTAACACACTACGCCACCAGGGACTCAGATCCTGCAGTGCCAGACGTGTTCCCCTGCTTAAGCCAGTACATATCCGGGCCCGTCTGAAGTTTGCTAGAGAGCATTTGGATGTTCCAGAAGAGTATTGGGAGAATGTCATATGGTCAGATGAAACCAAAGTAGAACTGTTTGGTAGAAACGCAACTCATCGTGTTTGGAGGAGAGTGAATGCTGATTTGCATCCAAAGAACACCATACCTACTGTGAAGCATGGGGGTGGCAACATCCTGCTTTGGGGCTGTTTCTCTGCAAAGGGACCAGGACGACTGATCCGTGTACATGAAAGAATGAATGGAGCCATGTATTTTGAGATTTTGAGTGCAAACCTCCTTCCATCAGCAAGGGCATTGAAGATGAAACGTGGCTGGGTCTTTCAGCATGACAATGATTCCAAGCACACCGCCAGGGCAACGAAGGAATGGCTTTGTAAGAAGCATTTCAAGGTCCTGGAGTGGTCTAGCCAGTCTCCAGATCTCAACCCCATAGAAAACCTTTGGAGGGAGTTGAAAGTCCATGTTGCCCAACGACAACCCCAAAATATCAGTGCTCTAGAGGAGATCTGCAAGAAGGAATGGGCCAACATACCAGCAACAGTGTGCGCCAACCTTGTGAAGACTTACAGAAAACGTTTGACCTCTGTCTTTGCCAACAAAGGATATATAACAAAGTATTAAGATGAACTTTTGTTATTGACCAAATACTTATTTTCCACCATAATTTGCAAATAAATTCTTTAAAAATCAGACAATGTGATTTTCTGATTACCTATGATGTCAATTACAGGCCTCACTCACCTTTTTAAGTGGGAGAATTTGCACAATTGGTGGCTGACTAAATACTTTTTTCCCCACTGTATGATGTACTAAATTATCCATTCATTTTTTCATTGCTTTTTTTGTATTCTGGCCACATGGATCTTTTTGCTTTTGTTTGTTTTTCATTTTTATTTATTTGTATTAGCTTCATAAACTGATTTTCACGTGAAGTAGTTGAGTTGTAGTACCAGGCACAGCCAAACTGGTATCTACAGTATATTGCTCTGCCTGGATGAAAAAGAATTGGCAACTCAGTCTTCTAGATGGGAGTGTTCCAGGGATCAAAACTCCACTGATCTTATAATGTTGCTCTTTAATGACATATCAACAATAATTTCTAAAGCCCCCTACCTTTTAAACAGATGACAAATTGCATTAGTCTACAAAATCAAAATAGTGTAGACAGACAGAGAAAATTTTTTCTTCATCTAAAAAACTCACCCTATTCAGTTTTGAGTGATGTATTTTTACATTAGTTATAACTGGATAGGGATGAATTAACTTGTTAATCCTGTATTTAGTTTTAGTGTTTTTGTCATGTTTTTATGTAGTGTAACATACATGTAATATAAAATTGACCTGTAACAAAATTTGACATTATTAATTCATATGTTATTAAAATATTTTAGATAGAAATATAACTTCCACCTTGAAATATAAAATTAAAAAATACATTTATACAATTATTAATCCAACCTACCAATTGGTCAAATGAGAGAAGATCAAATGATAAAATCATTTAGCAAAAAAGGTATAATTACAGAAAGTGTTTATCTTTTACAAAAATATCAAATTTTTGTTCAGTATTTAAAAATCACTATACTTTTAACAGTACTTAAATCATTCTTTGAATTTGCCAATTTAAGTTGTCCATTGACCTGTTTTTTTAGTCTTACAGTTCTCTTAAAATGATGAGGTCAGAGAGTATTAAAAAAAGGAAGCATAATAATACATCACATAAAAGAATACATTAATATACTTTCAGATCTGTCATTTCTGTCACGACCATTTAAAGATACAGTTCAAGTTATAGTGTGACTTCACATTAGATCTTTTTTACAGAAAATTTTGTTTGATACCATTGTTTTCCACAGCAGAGTTGACCTTGTCATTTGCCATAACTCAGCACTTTTTGTTATCTATGGCTCAGATATGGATTAATGTGCTCTGTGCATATTAATTAGAAAAAAGTCTACTTAGTATCCACCAGACATTGCATAAAGGCGATCTAGCTTTTCTTTTTCTTTTCTAACATGGCATCTTTTATTTCATGTCATTGTTATGAATATGTTCCATTTGGGACTTTGTTCCTTTTTCCCTATAAATCCAATAAATAACTAGTAAGAGCTTTAGAGGCTGCATACAGATCATATTGTTCTCTTATATTTAAAGGGGTTTTCCGGGCAAAAAATGTTTTTTTTTTTAAAAAAAGGTCTGTTAGTGCTATTAATGGGTTAATAAATGAACCCATATACTTTTAGCAGTGTTTTGAGTGTTTTTTGGGTGTCTCTGGGAGCTCCTGGTATCTTCTGCATTTGTTTACATGGTTCAGCTTCCACGCTCACTACCTCTCACCTCACTTCCACCCTTCCTCTCTCCCTCCCTCCCATACACCCCCTCCCTGTCTCTATCTATCCCACTCACATCTACTAGCCCTTCCCTACCTACTCAGCTCAACCCCCGTCCCCATTATATACTCACCTGTCTTCCTGCTGCGGGATGCCCATCCTTCTTTTCTGACTGCCATGTGTGCTATAGACCCAGCGCTGCTCTGTAGCCCATGATCCACCTCTACTACGCAGGTCTTTGATGCTGCTCCCACGCAGCGCAGCGCAGAGCAGCGCTGGGTCTATAGCACGCAGAGTAGTCAAAAAACAGGGAGGAGCCTTCTCAAAGGAAGAAGTCTGGAAGGAAGAATATAGGTAAGTATGATGGCGTGGATGGGGGTGGGAGTAGTAATGACATTCCGTTTCTGGAAATGAGGAAACGGATCCTCACCGGATAACCAGCAAATGTCCCTGGGGTGGTCACATGACCGCTCCAGGGATATGGGTAAATATACATTTTTGTTAAGTTATGTTATTTAGAAAGTAGGAGGGGGGAGGATGTTTAGGTTAGTGTAGGGATTTTCATTTATCCCAGACATCCCCTTTAATAATCAATGGATTTCTGTGCTTGCTCCATATAATTTTTATTTCGCCATTATTGGGGGTGAATAAGCAAAATAAATTAAATGTTACCATAAAAGTGATACATAAATGTGCTTTCACAGCTGCTTACCTTTTTTATTCTAAACTTCTTTCACACACTGCTACTTATTTCCATTGTGTCTTTTGAAAGATAAACAACCCAATAAACTAAATTAAATCCTGCAAATGCCACTGGAAACAATATTCTTGCATATTGGTCAATTTTACTAGTTCCACTTAAATGGCTTGATGACATTCCTAACTGTGAAAAGTCTGCAGGTGGGGCATTGCTTTGCGGACAGTATGATGAATCATACGATGGTAGGTTGTCGTCAAGTGACACATTTCCTTGAGAGACCATTGAGTTGATTCTTTTCTTTAAGTTGCAGTTGGAATCAGAATGCTGTAGACATAGTACATAGTATTAGATTGATCACAATTATATCATTGACTTTTTTCACAAATCTATACTTCAGCAAATAAAATGCTCTTTTTCTTCACTTATTTGCCTCTTACTGCTACTATTCCAATCTTTGCAATAGACATCTATGGAGAGAGGGGAAGAAGAGGAGAGCTCCTCAAAGCAAAGACATATCTGCACTATAAGGGGACTGTTTTCTTTGACAATATAGCTAGGTTATTGGGAATTACTATCCAGCCTTCTCCTGACAGAAATTACTTCTTTTATTGTATAGATAGCCTTATATCTCTGTTTTCCTTTTTCCTGCTCTGTCTCCCCTCTCCATAGACTCCATTGTAAACTGACATTGCATGAGTATGGAGTACAGACCAGAATCACAGACAAAGACAATAAAGATAAGACAAAAAAGTAGTAAAGACATAATTAATAGTTAAAAATACAGGCACTGTTTTAGTTAAGTAATTTGCAGTTTGTTGCCTTCACCTGCACTATTGATTTAATAAATACAAGTGTACTTTCACTTAATTAATACACTGTGCTGTAGAATAGTAGCATACTACACCTACTGAACTGTACTACCAGTAGAAAAAAATGACACAAAAAGTGTTATAACATTAATAGTGATGAGCTCTCCCTCGTACTTTCTCTGCCATCCCAACCCTCATGACAGTGATTGACAAGTACAATGTATATCTGCATACACGCTATAGGAAAAACCACGAAGCGTTTCCGCCATGGTTTTTCCCATATCGTTACGTGGGGCCTTAGCCTTAACGTCTTTATAGGGGTTTTCCCACAAAATAAGTCCATATGATAGGAAATAACTTGCAGATCAGTGGGGGTCCAATGGTTTAAACCCACAACAGGAGTTTTTGGCTCCCATTAAAATCCATGGTGTGGTGCGTGTGCATTATCCATTCAGAACAGGGGACAAAAGTCTCACGTTTTATTGATCAGTGGGTGTGTGAGCAGTCAGACTCCAACTGATATTCAAGTTATCTCCTATCCTGTTAGCAGTAAATTGATTATAAACCTAATCACAGTACCTTGTAAAGGTGACTCTATAGGTTCTAAATATGCTTCTGTTATAAAGCTTTTAAACCCCATTTTCATGTAAATCACAGTTTTACTCATATGCAAATAAGGATGGGAAGTTATTTGGGAGACAAATTTGTGGCTCCGTGTCTAGTTGGGAAGTGATGAAGAATTGGCTTTAATAAAAAAAAAAAAAAAAAAAAAAAAGCCACCAAAAATTATCCCTTTATGGGAGCAGATGTGAAATCAATTTTTTTTTTTTTTTTTTTTTACATGACAACACTGTTGTAATAACAGTGTGGTATAATGGAATGTGATGAACCTGACCGCAGGACATAGCTGGCTAAGTGGTGGCACTGGTGGTAGTTGTGGCAACATGAGTGGCAATACAGCGTGGAATAATATGATGGACCAGGCCACAGGACATGTCTGGATGAGTGATGGAGACAATTAGATTATTGGCAATGAAAGGTTTAACAAAAAAAAAAAATTGCCCTCTTGCCCAAAAAACCCTTAAGAAAAGATTTTTCAGTAACATGGCTCACTTTGTCAGCAAAAACTATGTATAGCAATCTGTGGACAGATTAAACTGCTCTATTGCAAAACAGACTTAAAATTAATTATTATTATTATTATAGTAATTTATGTATTGTCCTTCTGTATTACTGCTGCAGTCAGGCTCACACAGTACAGATATTCTCCCTCCCTTCTGTCTATGATTTCTATTAAATCTGACTAATCTATGTTCTAATTCTCCTACTCCTAGCTGTATTTCAAGCTTTGCAGCAATTAGTGCTCTGTATCATGCATTGATGAATAACACATCCATCACCTACTTCCACTATTACTGATATGCCTCATGTTCCAGTCCACACAACCTTATATACTGTATGTGACACCAGCACTGTAAGGTGTCCACATACCACTGACTATTGTCTGTGAGGCTATTACATGGGTCTAAAAGGTCACAGTAACTCACAAAACACGTGTCTCTTCTGTATTTTTACAGTGCCCTACATGTGGTGGCAACCATTTTAGTTTATCTGCTTTCTAATTTTAAAAAAAAATTGAAATATTCAGGTTGAACCCAGTTCGTGACAAATCAGTTTACCCATCTCTAGTTACATTGTATTTATTTTTATTACTTAATTTAAACATTGATTTGATAAAATTTGATGACATTTCACATTATTGTCAATGAGAAATGAATATTAAATATTCATACAGTCATTAAAATTTTTACCCTTCTTTTTTTGCCTTAATTTACCAGAAAATTGTTGAATAAGTAACCAACTGTCTCTTTAATTATGTGATCTCAGTTGTTCCAGGTCTATTTGCAGTGTTCAGAAGTGATTGGTGATGATTAATTGCATTGTTTGGCAGGCCAAAAGAGTGTTCTGCCCTTGATTATTTTTTATTACTATTTGCCATGTTCGGCCCTGAAACCATCTGTGGTCCATAGTTGTGTTTAATTTTTGTGGACCATAATGCACATTGAGCAATAGATTCTCATACTAACTTCAATAAGGGAAAAATAAAAATTAATGTGGTAACATAAATTAACATTGCTATAAAAACAATCTAGTCTTGTTCACAGTGCTGTTTTGCTTAAATTTTAAATACTTATTATAATATATATTATATAATATAATATATTTTAGTTCCACCAGAGCCTATATTGGTTCAAATGGAGAGAAACAAATACATACAAATAAATGCAACAAATCTTTTCTTATTTGTGCCAGTGGTTTTGGTTTACAACAAGGCACACATGCAAAACTTCACCAAAACCTAAAAGATAAATCACCCTTACAATTATAGCATAAGCCACGTACATTTAATTTTTTGCTGTTATTTTGCTTTTTCAGCATTTGTGTGAATGAATAATTCAAGAATACAAAATGTATATGTTTAATTGCCCTAGTATAGGGAACATAAATCATTAATATTTGTATTCTATACTGTACAGGTCATTTACAATATAGATGGGAAAAAGACAAAATTATAGCATGTATATATGCTTCTTAAAAAATTCAGATGTGAATGAATTAAAATATATAACTGTATACTTTGCATCTGTTTGAATTTCTTGTTTGGGCCAGAACAGTACTAGATTGCACTAAGTGTGAAAAATAATTTAAGGTTTCCTTTTATATATTTTTTTTTTTTTTACATTTCACTTTTGGTTTGAGCTGCAAAATGCAGACCTTATGCTATGATCAGGAGATCCATTCATCAAAATACAAACAGATCCCAGTATAAAAATAAATACAGTTGAAGGGAGTCTATATATTCTATGTAGAACTGCAGGAGTTCCGGAACTGCAGCCAGAATATTGATTTCAAAAGAAGGCTGTATTATAGCTTTGTGAAAACAGCTTAGGCTGAAGAAATATGTTGTAGACATTAATAACATTTACTAAATTATCTTATAATGAAGTTTGGGTTGTTCTATGAGCAGTATTATGAATCACACTCTGAACTCCTAAAAGTGCAGCAACACCTAAAAAACAGAAATAGACAAATCAGCTGCCCCGGGTGGCATACAATTCTGATGCAATTACATGGATTCATCAAGATGTGAAATAGATGGCCTATCCTTAGGATAGGTCATCAACATTGGATTAGTGGGAGTCCAGCACACAGCACCCCCACAGATCAGCATTTTCAGTACAGTTTATGAAGTTGTCTAAATATCTCCATGAAAAAAGCCTTAATATTATACAGCATCACCATGTGTTTATGTGGGATCGGTCCTTTCAAACTACTCTATTTAGCCTCATTGAGGCAGTAAGTTCCAGACTAGACCTGGGTAAGGCTGTAAATGTTGTGCCTCTAGACTTTACAAAGTATTTGATACTGTGTCACATAAAATGTTAGTACATAAAATGGGAATGTTGGGGCTAAGGGGAAATATGTGCAATTTGGTTAATTCCAGGCTCAGAGATAAAAAACAGAGGGTTGTTAATAATGATACATACTTTTATTGGGCACAGTTTCCAGTGGGGTACCACAGGGGTTAGTATAAGTCCCTTTTATTTTGTATATGTTTATTAATAACCATGCAGATGGGTAATAAACTTAACATACTTGGTGTTAAAATGGTAGGATTTTAGGTTTAGCTGATTGACCTGTGAATTTTTTCATATCATACCATATACCATGTTACTATGTTATTTAGCATTTTTCTTATCTAAATATCCTAATAGGAGTCATCCTCCTTCTTGCTTCTTCCCTTGTTTTTTTCCTCATGCATTAGATTGCATAAAACCCCATAATTCTTATATACTCATAAATTGTCACCGTCAAATATCTGTTGGCGATGCCATAAATTGGTTAGCTCTCTCTCTCACCTTTGGTGGCATTGCCCTATATTGTCTCCCTTTTGGACTATGGTTGAGCCTGTCATCTTAGATGTCTCTGGAGTGACGTTCAAGCTTACACTCTCGCAAGTAGCTCTTAGTTTACCAGATCAATACTTTCATCCATCCAGGGACAATCTCATGACATATATGCTATCAGCAGCGAAAATGTTCATACCCTTAAAATGGCTACAACCAGAGCCTCCTACTAAGTTTGAATGGTTTGCCAAGATCCACAAAATCTGTAGGTTCGAGGAACTCTCAGGCGGGGGTATGAAATAAGCGGGATAAATATTTAAAAACCTGGTGCCCATGGTTGATTTTTACAGCACTAAGTACAGGAGTGGGTCATGGCGACATGGGCTCTTGTTAGTTAATGTGTGTACCTAAGTGTATATATCTGATCTTTAGTGGTATTTGCTATCCCTGTAGTGGTTTCTACTCCACTACCTGCCCTCCACCTAAGCTTACCCCAACCTCATCATACCTCCCCCACTCCCTCCCCCTTTCTGTCCACGTCTTTATTTCGTAATAGTGTTAACAAAAAAAAAATGAAAAAAAAAATCTTTATCTGTCTCTTCCCTTATGGTATAATACCTTATGCACCTTGTCTTAGTGCTATTAATAAAGAATTGATGCAAAAAATAGATAAGTAAATGTCCTAACAGGAAAAAGAAAAAACTTACACATTTTCAAAATTTGCCCCTGTTACACCATTAACAACCAATGCAGTGGTCACTTAAGTCATGTGACCAGGGGTGTAGCTACAGATAAAAATTTCTGCTCTGACCTGAAGCTTCACGGGGCCTAAACACCTCTCTACAGCATAAGATCACACACCATACATATTTTACATTGGGACCCAGAAGCTTCAAGTTATGTCTCTGAATGTGACCATGTCTTCAATGGCTCTAGTTCTACAAACAAACTCTTAAGGAAATTGAATGCAAGTCTTACCTTGACAACCTCTCCTTCAGCTGATGCTGTTACCGCTACAGCTGCTAGTGCAGATTCTTTAGCTGCTTTCATCATTACCTGTTGAGTCTGTCGATTGGTAAAATAATTTACTGCAGCAAACTCAATTAGTGCCGAGAAGACAAAGGCAAAGCAAACAGCTATGAACCAGTCCATGGCTGTAGCATAGGACACTTTTGGGAAGGAATGTCTAGCACTGATGCCTAAAGTGGTCATTGTTAAAACAGTTGTAATTCCTGCAAAACATGAAGAAAATTTACACAATTTTTGTTAATTAATTGAATTTGTTTCCTTTTTAAAATTAGAAAAAAATTCATAAATACGTGTTAAAATAATTCCTATGTTTATGAGATTGATGAATTAATGAGTGCATGTTTACATGAGAATATGATAAAATATTTATCATTAAAGAGGTATTTCCATCTTAGATATTTCTGGCATATCTACAGGATATACCATAAGTGTCAAATATATGCAGGTCTTACCGCTAGGATCCACATATTTATATACTTGTCTTCACCAGAAAATACTGTATAAGAGATTATAAACTAGTTTTTTTTGGATGTAAACACAATGGTTAAATTCTAAACTGGGGGCAGTTTTTAATACTGATGACCTATCCTCAATATAGGTCCTCAGTATCAGATGGGTAGGAGTCTGACATACAGACAACATTCAGTGGATGGATCTTTCTGTTTCTGGATTTTTTTTTCCATAGGCTGTGTCTGGTTTTAGAACTCCTTTTACTTGAATGGAACTTGGCTACAATTCTAGACACAGCCCATGGACTGGGTAGCATTGTTTGTAGAAAAATAAACTATGTTTTTGAATTTTGAGCAATCCGTATAGCATTTGAATGCTTCTATTGTTAGAACAAATGGTTAGCATAGGTACATAACTAGTCTAAGAGCCCTACCAGCAACAGTCCTTGCTGGAACTGATTCTTTGTTGATCCAAAACACAACTTGAGACAAGACAACAGTCATGCTGCATGGGATGTAAGTATGGATTATGTAATACCCTATTTTTCTTCGAAGATAGAACAACACAACTTGCTGAGAATATTCACCTACAACAAATAAGTAATGGAAGACAAATGAGAGATGACATGGACATGATGGAAATGCCACTAAACACAAGTCATACCAAAAACTGTTCTGGCTGGAACAGATTCCTTGTTGATCCAAAATGAAACCTGGGAAAGAATGACGGTCATTATGCAAGGGATATAGGTTTGTATCACAAAATAGCCCATTTTCCTTTGCAGATGAAAATGTACCGTCATTACAATATATTCACCTGTTGATGAGAAATATAAAGCCACAATGATTTTAATAATTTCAAACAAAAGGTTTTAAATACTAAGTTATGTTAGTAAAAAAAAAAAAAATCTGCACTGGCCTTCACTGAGTTAGCGTGCACAGGTGAAGGAGGCTATACAATGGCACAGGGTTGGGATGATAGGTAGGTGAAGGTAGGTGACTGTTTACGGCACCACCTCTCCACCTATGACTGGGGGTGCAATGAGCATTTTCATAAGACTTACATAAGGTTTGTGGAATGAGTGGTGATTATGGATTAATTACTCATTGATCTCTGAAGTCTTCTCCACACCAGGCACCACTAACGCACAGCATGGCAGTAGCAGTGCAACAGGATCCAGCATTGCACTGACATTGTGTGCACCGGAGCACACAACACATTCTAGCTTGCTCTTCTGGAGCAGAGAGGGCCTAGGAACCTGAGATTGAGTAATGAATCCATGCTCACTGCTTGCTTCCCAAATTCCTCACCAACTGGCATCTATAATGGGGCAGTATGCTATATCTGGGGGGATACAGGGGCATTATATTGTATGGGGGGCAGATGGGGGCATTATACTACAAATATGTCCATACTCAAGTAATCTCCAATTTGGTTAAAGATTCCAGCTTGTTTTTAAATGTATTCAACACAATTTCTTTGCATACGTAAGCATTGAAAGGCTTCAATTCCCTTTACCCAATGGGTAGTCGTACATAGACCCAAATAGGATAGTTAGCATATCACTTTGAGTATACTTGTCACAAAATCATGTTGTGTTAAGAAAAGCAGATTAACTTGTTATTCGCATATCTGGACATGTTCAGCCAAAAGGACCACTTAGGGGGAAGAAATCTGTATGGGGGCCAAAATGAGTCATTATACCATATGTGGGGAATCAGGTGGCATTATATTGTATTGGGCACTATACTATGTAGGGACATAAAGGGTGCCTTATACTGTATGGGAGCATTATTATTATACTCTGGGGTTTGAGGAGACTCTTGAGTGTAATAATAGCACTTCCAGTTCTGTAAGAGTCTAAATGAATCTTGTGAGGTTCACTCATCTCTAGTCATAAGGTGGCATTATACTGTGTGGAAGCTCTAAAGGTGGCATTATACCATGTGGAGAAACAACGAAGGCATAATACAGTAAGGGGCATTATACTGTGTGAAGGGATTAATGGGATGTTCTATTTTGTGATATTACCAAGGGAGCATTATGTTGTGTGGAGGCAGTAAAGAAACATTAAACTATATGGGCATACAAGAGGACTAGGTGGGATTTGGCAGGTCAAAGGGGCATGGACAGAGCTGGGCAGAGTTAGAGGTATGGTGTAACTTAACACATAAATACACCAAGGCTTCAAACAGTTCTTTCTGTCCTCTAAAATTTAGGAGGTATGTGATCTGGGATAATTAATTTAGGGGGTCTAATTTGGCAGTCTATCAATTTTGGGGTCTCAGACATCGATAATAAAGGGATTTTTACTTTTTGAAAACTTCAGAGGCTGAAATTGGTTTCCTTCTATTCAGATATGTGCCTTTTTGACCCAAAAAAAAAAGAACAGGTTTCTGTGTCCTTTTTTTGTCAAAAAAAAGGTACCTGACAAAATCAAGGTTAACATTTTGTTTTACATTGAAGATAATAGAAGACAGACACAAACAGAAGTGTTTCTTGTGTTAACTTCAGTGAGCTGTAATTTTCTAGGCTGGACTGTATTCACTGTGTATTATATTTACAAACTATTTCTGACCACATAGTTACAGTATATAGTATTGTGGTGTGTTTATATTACATATGGGTTATGTTTTTTTTTAATTTGTTTGCTTTTCAGTTTTGGATCCTATTTATTTCCATGGGTGAACATGATTGTGTAATAACTTAAATATTTTATAGATTTTTATGCTTTAATAAAGATGTTCTTTGGGGTGGGTTATATTATATTGATATTCTAGAGTTTATTAAAGAGTTTAAGCCCAGTGATATATTTTACTGTATTCATTTTCCTAAACTGCCTTAGGCAACAAAGTACCTTGACCCGACCTGATGAAGGCACATTGAATATCTGTGATTCTATAATTCAGAATCATAGGCACTTTGCGGAACACCATATGGTGACCTGTACAACACCTATTTTAAAGAACAATGCTTCCATAGTAGTATAGCTGCATAATGCTACAGAATGTGGTAGAGAATTCTGTATAAAATCAAAGACATATGCATGCACAGTAGAAACTCAAAGATATTGCAGGCTTATTTTCAGTGTAATATTATAGCTAGCCACCTAATCACATAAATCTAGTGTGTAGTCATATACCAGAATCAGTATAGACATATTAATGACATATAGGCATGGGGACATTATGCCATATAGTTCCTGATATCTAAAATGCTCAGCTTGACATGCAAAGTCTAACATACTGTTTTTCATATATTTAGGAAGCTTGTGCATCTGTAAGTATTAATATCCATTTTACACACACAGCAATATTGCATTATCTTTGTATTGCAGAATCACAAAAGAATATTTACAAAAAAAGTTTTTTATATTGGGATATTTATTGTTTATAGAAATGCATTACCTACCGTATTTTTCGAACTATGACGCACTTTTTTTCCCCAAATTTGGGAGGAAAATGGCGGTGCGTCTTATGGTTCGAATGTGGGTGTTGGGGGGGACGGAGGAGTGGGGTCGCAGCATCGTCCCACTCCTGCTGCCGCCAGTGGCTTCCTGTAGAGGGGCTTCCTCCAGCAGCAAGAGTGGGGCAATGTGCGGGCCCTGGGATCGGAGGAGCAGGTGTCATAGTGAACCCATCCTGGCATCCGCCATACTATTATGGCGGATGCCGGGTCTGTAAAGATGATGGCGGCCGCTCTGCTGCAGAGCGGTCGCCATAGCTACCGGGTCTCCCGCTGTAATGTACAGCACAGAGCCAGAGTTAATGCCCATGGTCAGAGTCCACTCTGACCGTGGGCATTACTATTTCAAAGCTTCCCCCCCCAAAGTGTAAAAACTGCCCCAGGGGCCGGTCCCCACCGACCCCATACCTTTAAAGTTGCAGGCCGGCTCCCGGGTGGTGAGATTGCGGGAGCTGACCTGTTTCTTTGACAGCTGGGAGCCTTATGAAGGCTCCCAGGCCTGTCATAGTAATATTACTATTGAGGCTGGTCTATGAACAGCCGCAATAGCATTGTACAGAATCTCCCATAGACTACAATACATTTGTATTGCAGTCTATGGGACTTGCAATCAAATGATTGCAGGTTCAAGCCCCCTAAGGGGGGGGGGGGAGCTAATAAAATAGTTAAAAAAAAAAAAAGTATAAAAAAAATAATAAAAGTTCTAAATCACCCCCTTTCCCTAGAATACATATAAAAGTAGAAAATGACTGTGAAACATATACACATTAGGTATCCCTGTGTCCAAAAACACCCGGTCTACAAACTTTATAAAAATATTTTTCCTGTACGGTAAACGTCATAGTGGGAAAATAAATCATAAGTGCTGAACTGCCGTTCTTTTCACTGTTTCACCTTTGAATTCAATAAAAAGTGATCTAGGCAATAGACATTCTACAAAATAGTATAAAAAGAACATCTGGCTCCGCAAAAAAAAGACGCCCTATGCATTCCCGTACAGCTGCAAAACTACAACTCCCATATTTTAAATATTTTACCAATATTTGCTTAAAATTTTTTTTTTCACTATTTTCCTCCTCTAAAACCTAGGTGCGTCTTATGATCCGGTAATTTCTTTAATAATTAATTAAAACATACCCTGAAACCACAATATTTTTTGTTATATGTTCTGATTTCTGATTGGATATTTTCTAATTATTATTACTAATATTAATAAGAAAAAGACATTATGTCTGAGCTGCTGCTCATCATGGCATTAAGGAGTTAACTTGCATTGTAATCCTGACTGTGATGATTATAGAATAGCTGCTGAAAAGTGATCTCTTTATAACAATAAGTTTCAAAATTGCACAATTTTAACACTTTTAATGTACTAAAAGTAAGGACGGAAAAAGAAAAAAAAAAAGATATATACATAAAAGGCTTGATTTTAAAAAAAAAAAAAGCTACTTTTAATGATAGCTTCCCTTAAAATTACCTGTATTAGACTTCATTGTTTCACTAGAAACAGTTTGTCCAACGAGATCATACTGTAGAAGACTCGAAGATTCTGCTGGCACTTCAACTGAGTACAAAGGACCTTTCTTCCATGTATAAATAATTTCGCTTTTGGGATAGGCATCTGTGTATAAGGAATAATAATACTGATAACAAGAAATGCAACATGCTGCTAATACAATTTTAATTGCAATTATTCTAATACAAATACATCATGGATGATAATTTAGGAAAAAAAAGCAGAAATATGGGCAATGTTTAATGTGATCAAGTAATCTAATTGGTATAGCTTTGGTACCCTATGTACTGTATGACAATGGACTGTACAGTCCAAAAAAATGTTATCTTTAAGACCCCATGAACAGCTATAAATTAAAACATATGTCAAACATTAAGCACTTTCTCAATGTACTGATATTCTAATGTACAAATCTGTTTTAATGTAAGTGGAATCACCCTTTGATCCAAATTAGACTCCTCTTGGATCCTTTATACATCAATAGGGACAAGGATCATACCAGAGTATAACTCATCTAATTTGATTTAACTGAACTAATCTTTTCATATCTATCATGGATCCTATAAAAACGAAAGCCATAGTTCCATTGTGACCAGAGCTTAATCTGGTAAAGCTTTGCTCATAATGCCTTTATGATGCATTATTCTTTCTATTAAAATGAAGATATACCCTGTAAGCATAGTCTTAGTCATTGTCATGACTCCAGTGTGAACATAGATTGGAAAATATAATGAAATAAAATAATTCTTATAATGTGCATAAGAATAATCCATTAAAGGGGTTTTCGGGCATTTAGTACCTGTTTCATACTGGTGAGGTGACCTATTCACAGGATAATTTATCAGTATCTGATCTATGTGTGTCCAACACCAACACCCCACAAAGATGAGCTGTTCCAGTGCACTGCTGCAGTCTGCAATAGGTGCGGAATTCTAGCCTTATGCACTCTATAGTGGTAGTATGAGGGAACTGCAGCTTTGCTCTTATTTATCGAATAGCAGCGGACTGCATTCACTCCCCATCCAGTGCAGCTTCTTCCTGTACCCACAACAGCTGAAAATTGTGAGGTACTAATGACCTATCCTGTGGTTTGGTTATCGGCATGCAACATGCAATAGGGGCTAGAAAACCCCTTTAACCTGCACCACTTAAATGTAGATCATTATTTATGTCATACTACAAAGTCCTTACTTTTTAAAGGGAGTCTACCACCACCAAAAAAATTTTGAAACCTTTTATATGCTGTTGTAGGGTCCATTAGTGTCATAGTAAATATACCATTTTTTGTGTCAAACCACACAATTGCTATGAGGTCAGGGAAGGGGATCCAGCACTGATCCTTCTCTCCTGCCTTCTGTCACAGATTCACTGCATTTTCCTGTAGTCACCACTAGGCAGAGCACAGTGTAAGGAGATATTAACAGCTTCCGTTGGGTGCAGTTGTAGCTGTATTAATTCCAGTGCACTGAGCTATCCCTAGTGGTGGCTTCAGGTATCAAATTTTATCATTTAGAACTGCATAGGTGAAATTTAGCAACACGTTTATATCAGTTGTCAACTGTAAATATAGTACTGTGCAACAGTTTTAGGCAGGTGAGGAAATATGCTACAAAATTGCCAATTAACAATATTAAGTGAATGAACAAAAGAGAAATCTAAATCATATCAATGTTTGGTGTGTCCACCCTTTGTCTTCAAAACAGCATCAAGTCTTTTAGGTACACTTGCTCACAGTTTTTGAAGGAACTCAGCAGGAAAGTTGTTCCAAACATCTTGGAGAACTAACCACAGATCTTCTGTGGATGTAGACTTGCTTAAATCCTTCTGGATCTCCATGTAATCCCAGACTGACTGATGTTGAGATCAGGGCTCTTTGGGGGCCATATAATCACTTCCAGGACTCCTCCAAAGGAAGGTCGCACCAAATATTAATCTGATTTAGATTTCTCTTCTTATTCTTACTTTGCAGGAGTTTTTCATTCCTGCCTAAAATTTTCGTACGCTACTGTACTTTGAAAATTATGGGGTGTGACCTGTACAATGCATGTCAAAAGCAACAATTTTTGCACTATTTGTGCCATGCTTGCCACTTTTTTCAAAACAGGCAAAGAGGGAGCAGGGCTTCGCACCAAAACAACTTTACTGGTGCCGATAATGACTGAAACGTACACCAGTCCCTATCTGGCTTGGATTTCAATTTATGGGACATGAGCTACCTTTTAATATTTTTTTTCAAATTTCACTCCAACATGGCCATTCATTAATACTGATGTTTTAATAAATCACACTCATGGTGTTCAGAATGAGCACCATATCAATAAAGGGTGGGTGAAGTGAATGATTACAAAAAAAAAAAAAAACATCATGGGGGACCCTTACAAGCTTAGAGTTGGGGCCCTCTGTATCTGCTGACTCCTAACATAAAGATTGATAAATGTTAATGTGCAACAACCATTGTCAAAAAGAGGAAACTCCGCAGATGCATGAAATAGCTCATTTTCATATGGATTAGGAGTTTATCTCTGCAGCAAAATTGCACTTTGACACAAAAATGGTATCTTCACTATGCCACTGACCACCCCTTCTATAGCACATAAATGGTTTACAAGCAATTTTGGTAGTGGTAGACTCAATTTAAGTTGCATTCATCTTACTTACAGCTGCCAAACTTCAGTGGGCATGCATGCCCATCCATTGGAAAATTCATTAACCTCATTGGACATTCCGCTTTGATTGTCAACCTGGAACCAAGATAATTATGGAATTAGTACTATCAGGCCATACTTTTATTGTACAGTACAGAAAGTAATCATTCAATATTAATGTACCTCAGTTCCATTCTTTGTCTTGTCCATTGGGTCTGCAGGGATGCGCCATGTGCTTACTGCTTCATATTTAACAGTATAGACTTAGATAAAGCCTTATCTAATGTGATGGTATAGATCACATCAATGCTATAGTCATAATTTCAGTGTTGTTTTGTATAGGATAAACATCATACATCAAAAAAGTACAACGTTTAATGTCTAATGAACTTACAATTTATACATTTCAATGATATAAGATGGTACTAGTGAAATGTTCACTGCAATCCAGCTGGCCACTGTGTTGCTCCAATATAATTATTGCTGGTATTAGTCAGGCTTTCACCCAGCATACACAATGTTTGCTTCCTTCTACTCTACAACTGGCCAGATTGCAGGGAAATTCCTTGTTTTACTTATCCATGGGGATCCCATTACAGAATAAAAGTATATTTCACAGCTAACCGGATTAAGGGGAAGGGGGGAGGGGAAATTCTGATTGGTCAGGGTTGCAACACTCAAACCCTCATGGTATCACAGTTATCACCCCTACTATGGTGGAGAAAACCTCTTTAACTATGATTAGCTACATTGTCAATGAACATACTAACAACAATGTCATAAACCAGTGTTTCCCAACCTTTTCTGACTCAGAAAACCCCTGGAAAAAAATCCTTGGGGCACCCCTACCAAATAATTTTTACCAAAAGACAAAAAAAACTGCTAAGGACACAGGTAATATTGCATGAAGACATGCAGTCATCTTCTCAACCAGCTTATTGCAGCCCCCTGGCAGGTTTACTAGTGACCCCTGGGTGCCATGGCACCCCTGTTGGGAATCACTTCCATATACAAACCAAAGAAATAGACTGTGAAGGTTGTACGGACCCATGAGAAGGAGCTCACATTGGATTAGGCACATTTCCAATGGGCTATGAGAACCAACATCATTCCTCATGTCTCCATACTCACAACAATGTTAACAAACGAGGGTTTAACAACCCAGAGGTTCCTCCAAGAGATAGGTATGAAAAAGGAACAACACCCTATTTGTCCTGCTAAAAGAATGGGAGATATTATGACATTAACCAAGGAAGGGGCAGGATTCGATATAGAGATGGGAGAACCTTTCAAGATTTGTTTAGTTTTGAGTGGCTCGGGTCCAAGATTTATTTTGGGTTTGAATAAGTTAGGTTCCGAGGAGCCCTGTTGTACCAATCTATCCAAGTTCTAGCGCTATAAGGCAAACACAGCCAAAGTTAGATCAAAGGGAAAGTCACATGTATGTCTATGGAAAAAGGGATGGTAAGTAGTTGATACAAACTCCGAGTTCAACCAAACACTGCGCTGCTACTCACTTTAACGCATTTTAATAATTTTTTTTAATCAGATAGTTTTTTCATTGAAAACTCCAAACAATTGTTCATTTTCAATTACAAAAAAAGACACAGAAAGACATATAAAGCAAGCAGAAAAAGAGACAAACAATCTTGACAGACACAGAGATAAGGTATTATCAGCATGGGTACCATAAAGTAGGTATCTATCATATGATATATCAAAAACCTCATATGAATAATCTCGACATCCCCTGGAAACCGCAAAGTCGCAGCCAATAGGTATTTATCAAAAAAGACACGTTGCATAAGTACTAACTCCTTGTTCCAGAATGGTCTTTTAACAGTACATTCCCAGAGCATATGTAGGAAATTCATATTATCATAAACACATCTAGGGGAAGTTGCATCTGGTCTCCTATCTGGACGAGAAAGGCCGGAGTTTTATACAACTGTTAAAGCTTTAGAGCTTCATATAGAGAAAGGCGAGGGGTCAACTCTAATACCTCTTTCCACTGCCCCTCAGTCAGTGGCCCTACATCCTCTACCCATTTAGAGCAGGAGCTATCAGGGAACTTATCTATGTGGGCTGTCAATAGCTGTTTATATATTAGAGAAATGAGGCCCTTTGTCGTGTCCATAGTCACAAGAATGTCAAAAGCAAAATGTGTATCTATTGACACACTGGAGGGCCTCTGTCGTGCATCGTAGGCATATTTTATTTCTAATTATTGATAGAAAATTCTATGAGGCAGGGAGAATTCCGTTTGGAGTTGTTCAAAGCTTTTAAACTTTGCAGTAATTGTGATGCATTTTAACATTTAAAAAGCTCCAAAAATTGCTTGCTTGGGTTTTTAGATACACATGGTGTTGTTTTGATGACTTGTAAGTGCTATGGGCTAGTTGTTATTTTGGGGTCAAATCTGTGTCTGTGAGCCAATTGATCCCAAAAATGATCCCTTTATAAAGAAGTAGATGTTTTTTTGCTTTAATGCCAACATTGTGCTATAGTGGAGTGTGACCTCATATCTCATGATATGTTTGGCTGAGTGCTGGTAGCTGTAGCAACATGAGTGGCAGTATGACATGGATTGATATTATGTAACAGGCTGCAGGACATGTCTGGCTATGTGAAAGCAGTGGTGGTAGCTGTGGCAACATGTGTGAAAGTACAGCATGGAATCATATGATGGACCAGGCCACATGACATGTCTGGCTGAGTGATGGCAGTGGTGGTAGGTGTTTAGGAGTTGCAGGCAGCATCAGCAGTACACTAAATGGAACATGATGATACAGGGAGACGTTGGCACCACTTTTGGGAGGCATCAGCTGGAGGTGAGTGAAATTCCTCACAGATCCATGCCTGATTCATTTTGACAAAATAAATTATTTTTTTATGCTAGTTGTAAACAGATTTGTCTTAAGGTGTTATAATGCCACCGGCAGCACTGAACACCCTCTTAACCATTACACTTAAGGCCAGACAAGACAGGGCTAGCTCCTTCCAATGCTCTAACCGATTGGCCCAGAATTCCATTGGGTCAGAGTTATCTTCTGGAATATAGGTGCACTCTAGGTATGACTGTACCTGCTTGTGCAGCCGGTGGTTGTCAGCTACCTGTTGTGGCTCCAGTTGGCACTGCAAGCTGAAAAATTTCTGATTCATCATTCCAGATACTGTAGTAGCTGCTGATGCTTTTCCTCTTGATGCTTATAGCTATGGCACTTCCAGAGGAGGTTGAGCGCTGGCTGAGTGTGGTGGACTTGGAGTGGGCAGAGGCCACCTGGTTACATATGCGACTGACATCATCATCATCATCATCTTGAAAAAAATAAGGGTCAGTGTCCTCCCCTGGCTGCATCTGTGACTATCAAGGGCCCCCTCTGCATTTTTCAGATTAACATACTCAGTCACACTGTGTATTGGATGAGCAAAGCAGGAAAAAAAACTTAAAAAATAGGTTTTTTTTTTTCAGATTAGCACAGGCAGAATTAATGTTTTGCTGTTAGAACAGCAGTTGCTATATATTTAATGAAGAAAAAATTGCCCCCAAAAAACTTAATTGCCCCCTTAATAAAATATCTTTCACTAACAGGACTAACTGTTAGTAAAAATTATGTTTAAACACTCTGTATAAAGATGAAACTGCTCTATTGCACAACAGATGTGTATTAGTGCTGAAATGTTTCTGTCAGACTTACACTCACAACAGCAGCACAGATATTCTCCCTCACTCCTAATAGCTATGATTACTAATCTGCCTCTAATGAATTGAATCTGACTAAAGTCTCCTATTCCTAATATTCTCTAACTCTGTTGCTTGCAATTATAAACTCGTCAGAACTGAGTGCTCTGTATGGTGCGCTGAGATGAATCACAGATCCTTCTCTAACTCCACCATTACTGCAAATGCCTCATGATCATACTTACAGCACCTTATATGGTACACATGACATCAGCACTATAAGGTGTCCACCTATCACTGTTTATTAGCTGAGAGGCTGTCAGTTGAGGCCAGGTGGTGCTATAACGTCACACTAACTCAAAATATATGGGTCTTTTCTGTATTTTTCCTGCGCAATATGTCAACCTGGCTTGTAATAAAGCAGTTCATTCATCTCTATTCATAATAAATATGGGTCTTTTGGTTAAAATTTTAAGTAAATCTTAAAATCTTGATTCTTCAAAACATAGAACCATTAGGCCAGGATGGTCTGTGGCTGTCAGTGTTCACTGGAGTACTACTATGTATGTATGCTTGTTATCATAACTGATTCTAATCATTTTGCCCCCCCTTCTAAATTAATTAATTGGTGGTCCATAATATTAATGCCTTCCAGATGACCTAATTTTGCTCTTTCTTTTAACACTAATTATCAAGGTCAACTAAAGTTTAACATCATGTTAGGCTTTGACATTTATGGGTGATTTAGTATGTGCCACGTGAAAATGTCAAATGGAAACAGCAAAATATTACATTTTAAATATATACAAATGATTCCAGGGCAGACATAGAAAGCTGTTTGAAATGTAATTTTCTCACCTCATTGTGTAGAGGATTGTCCCATTCTGCATGATTCTGAAAAGTTTATTGGGGGTTGTCATATTATGAGAGATTGACCTTTTACCATTTCTGAAAAAAGTGTCTGGCGTCCAGATCTTACTGACCATTAAGTTATTTAACCTAAGTATTTCTGTGGGACCATCAAATTTTAGTCGCTCATCAATCCATGTCTGCCGGAAAAAAACATCCATTGTGTATTCCTGGTGGAAAATTAAGACCATTAAAGGTTTCAGGCCAAAACACCAGACCCAGTAATTTAATAGACAACTTAACTAGCATGTTAGCCACACTTCTGTCACTGCTTAATGATTTTAATCCTATTACCATTAAGCAGTTACTTAAAAAAGCTACTACAGGGGGAGGGGGATGAGCCTTTTACTTAACGTCTCGCTGAACAAAAACTTAATCAAGCAGTACAAAATGGCTTGAATGTTCTAAGGCAAATTAGCAAATGAAAACCTGTACAATAATTATATGCAAATATATAATACTTTGAAAATTCCATGTAAAAATTGCTAAAAAAGCACAAAATATTTATTATATGTATTGCTTTGATAATTGTTGACCTTTTTAATCAAATTATTACTATAATACAATCGGTGATATAATCATAACACATTATAGAATATCATTTTATCCTGATCCTTTAATTGTGGAATTAAACTATGTTGGAAAGATAGTGCCAGCCAGGAAACATTGTGGTTCTACTTCAAAGATGGAGTCAGTATGAAGTCCTGCTAACTGCCTTTTGACAGCCCTTGCATTTTTTCTTCCAGAAAACAATGGGAAAAGTTCTGTGCAATGAGTTCTGACCTGGTACTGATCTACAATATGCCAGTCAATATGCCAGTGCATGGTGAGCCTTACTCACGAGACACCACTGACCTACTGAGGGTTGACTAGGACGGTAACGGTGATCATATGTTGATCATCTTGCAGAATTAGCTTTTCTCTGAATGCAACTATCTGAGTTATAAACTTATTTACTCTTGTGTTTACTGTAGTATTATTTTATGAGGCACATAATATGAATTGAGTTTTCAAGGCATGAACTTAGACCACTGATAAAGCCCAACATCAGTCCATTCTTGCTCGTGTCGGGGGGTGCCATTGGAAAACGTAAGAATTCCTTGTCTATATTGTATAATCTTGCTTTTTCTATACCTATATTCTAATTTTTTTTAGCATTCATACAACTAAAGACCTCCTTGGTTATAAATTAATACTTTTGTAATCTTCACCTTATAGCTGTATTCAAAGGCTTATCCACTAACATAAATTCCAAGATACGCTGATGATCAGACACAAAATTTAGTATTTTTCTTTCTATTATGGATCAGCATTTGTATGCACAGATGTGTTATAATGAGCAAAATTCTTACTTGATATTACAGATTTTTGCGACCAATGTGAAAAATGTCATTGACTGATCGGAATCATTGATGCATTGATAATACTGTATCTTCTACCACTTGTATGTATGGCCTCTGTGATCATTGTAGATCTCATGAATGACTGATTTCAATTAAAATAGTTGCACATAAAGCTAAAGATAACCTAACCCCCTTATTTCTAAATGAATAGATAACCATCATCTATCAGGCAAAATCTACATAATTAATGGAATGGATGTGGCACTTCTCAATTGTCTGTAAACTCAGACATTCCAGGCCTGCAAGACTTATAAAACATATGTTGCTTGCTTTAACCATTCATGTATCTACCATTTCATCTGTTTCATTGTGTAGAGTAATGAATATGTTTACGGACTTATAGTGAATGACTTGACTATACTATTTCATCTATGAAATCATAAAACACCACCCTTGCACTGCTGACCCCAGCAAAAACTAACCATCAATATAGCTATAGTTTGTGGACTTTGTAATTTTAAGGTAGATTTTTTTATGCTATATTTTATATATGAAAATATTCCATAATAATTTACCATAATCTAAACATGAAAGCAACATTAAGTGAAAAGTAAGTCAATGGTTTATTTCAACCATGACATGCAGGCAGTCAGAATATATTACCAAAAACTTGTTCTAATTTTCTTACTGAAAAAAAAATTTTTTTTACTTGAATGTCCACATTTTTTTTGTATTATTACTCATATACAGTATATTATAATTGTATTTGGTTGATTATCTAGGATGGTTAGGCAGCTGTTGAAGCTTGATACATACAATAACTTTTCTAACCAATTTTTGCTAATTTTCTTTGACCATAATAGAAAGACTAACTTTATTTTATTATACAATCATCTACATATTTTGGTTAACAGATATGTATAAATATAAAGCATTTGTAGAAATAGGGCACAAATACCTTCTGTAGCATATAATGACAAGAAGATTATACTAAGTAATCTGCTCTAATGAGTTTCCTTAAGCACGGCTGCTGTGTTGTAAAATGCAAGGATAACACAATAACTACAAGTATTGACTACAATATGCATTTTGTACCCAATGACACACAAAATGTAAACAAATAAATAAAACTTGTACCATTTCTACATCTGAAACCGGACCAAAGCTTGTTACGTAGATATCAGTTTTGACTTCAGTGACACGACCTGAAAAAATGTTACATTCTATTAGTAGTTAAATGAAAATACATTATTTGTATATAAAATAATGGTTCATTTAAGAAAAATGTGCGTACAACTTATTTTTTTCTTTCCTTTTTTTTTTTTACATTTACACTATATTCCTGATTTTATACAGTGAATGCTGTTTTTATATATAATATTTTGCACTCATAACAATGCTTCTTTATTATCAATACTTTTAAAATTACCTCCAAATCCAGGACGTAGTCTGTTGTCATAACCATCCAGTAATCGATCCAAGATGCGTGTGATATTTTCAGAGAAAACATTGTCATTGGCAGAAGGGTCTCCAAAACCTTTATTTGCCCTATGAACACATGGATGTTGAGATAAATCTATATCTATCTATCTATCTATCTATCTATCTATCTATCTATCTTGGATTCATTTATTCAGTAATTATGTATTCAGATATGCATTCACACCAGTTTCAATAGAATATCTAGGCATGCAGATTTGTAAGTATGTACATCATACTGTATACTGTATATCATAAGTTAATTTTTTTCTTACCATAAAGCAATGTAATACATCCAGAAGATCAGCCAAGCCATGCCTCGGTGCTGATAAAAATTTCCAGTAAAATCTCTACCGAGTCACCACTGGTCAGCTTCACATGCCATAGGTTTTCTTTTTCAATAATCCATCTAGATTTTGATGAAGAAGTGTGAAGTGCAGATGGAGGTTTTCTCCCCCTTTTTGCTCTTTGATTTCCCTCTCAATGCAAAGACTCAACTGACTTGCTCAGCCGAGGGAATTAGATGTTTGAAGGGACAGTACACGGTTGGAGAGCATTGACAATAATCGAATGAGGCATTATGGGAGATTAAAAGGAAGATATCCACAGCTAGTTTTGGCATAGAATTAGCAGGGACCCGTTAGGAAATCTGGACAAGCCACGGTATCTCGCTGATAAAGAAATGGCCCTTGCTCTGGTCATGTGCATTGAATTAAATTTATATATTAATTTTGTAATGTGTTTTATTCTCATTGTAAGAAATAAAATCATTGTAAGAAATAAAATAAAAACATCTGAACAAGTTACAGGATGTCCATTTAGTCAGTGGCTATAAATCCGGCATATCCCATAATTCTACATGTAATAATGCAGTTATTATTTTTACAGTATAATTATTTATTCCTTAAGTGATATTAACGAGTCATTAACCCATAGTAGAATACATTTATTAAAATAGCAAATATGACCGAGATACAATTCTAGACACAGTGGGGAACATTTATCAATCCAAGTCCGACACTTTTCTGCCTACATTTGCGCCAAAATTCACAGTGCACAGCATTTACAACATATTTATGAACAGTGTGCACCAGAAAGAAAATAAAAATACCCCAGACTAGACACTTTTGAAAAATGTGCACTCGAATGGGCGTGGTTTAGAAATGTCTCAAAGTAGACCAAGTTTAAAATGCTGTAAAGAATTTACGACAATTTACTTTGTGTGCCAAAAATTCCTGTTGTGCGCCACATGTTTGTCTTAATAAGCGAGAGATCATTTGTGTCTGCTTATGTTATGCCAAGAATTGTATGGTCTTTGCTGAGTGCCCAAATATTTGTTCCTTACAGCCTGTAAGTTTTTATCTACATGTTTTGCGCCAAATATTTGTCTCCATTTTTGTGCCAAATATTTGTCTCATGGAGAGCCAGGATTTTGGAGCTTCTAGAAACACTCCATATTTATGAAAGTCTGTATGTCAGATTCATAAATATGTCTAAAACTATGAATGGGAGTGCAAAGATAGACGGAATTGATAAATGTGCCCCATCGTGACACTACTTCTGAGAAAGGTAGACATGTTTTGTTCATTTTCTGCAAGCTCTTTAAAGGGTACTTGCCCAGTTAAACATGCATCCTCATCTGAGGACAGCATGTTATATACAACATTCTCTTTAAGTTTCATATAAATTATTTATGCTATCAACTTTATATATAAACTATTTTATATATATATATATATATATATATACATAATAGATATATAAACTTTATATAAACTGCACTGTAGGAATAAGCCTTGAATTTAAATAAAGTTGGTGGAATGAAACTGCCAGTTTTGAGAGCCTTTAGGCTAAAGCCCCACATTGCAGAAACACAGCTTTTTTGTTGAGGATCTTTGAGCCAAAGCCAGGAGTGGAGGGACCAAAAGGTAGAAATATAAGAGCTTCCTATATATTTCCCTTTCCACTTGTAGCCATTCTTGGCTTTGGCTCAAAAAAACGAAACAAAATCTGCAACAAAAAAAGCTGCGTTTCCTCATCGTGGGGCCTTAGCCTAAAGGGGTTTTCCAGGGTAAATAACTGATGACCTAGATAGGTCATCAATTAAAGATCGGCAGAGGTCCGACACTTGATCCCCCGGCTCATCAGCTGTCTGAAGAGGCCTCTTCAATACTTACCAACACAGTGACATATGTTTGTGCAGCAACTTTGTTTAGTATTGCAACTCAGCCTATTCATTTGAGCTGAGATCAGGCCATGTGACTGATTAACGTGACGTCACAGGGCACAGCTATGTGTATGACAAGTTAAGCACCTTTTTTCAAAGCAACATGATCTTATGATAAATTAAAAGGTCCGGTTCCCCAAGTGCTTTGGCATGCTAATTTGCATATCCATAAAAAGATGATCTTCATATTGCTTCATCAGTTTAGGCTTGTTATGTAGGAGCAGTTGTAGTTGCAAAGACATACCTTTTTGGCCGAAAACTAATGATGCAATACATGTAATCTTTTTATACATAGGCAAATTAGCCTGAAAAAGCCCCAGAGGTTGACCTGATTTACCAGATTTGCCTACAGACTGCAGACAGATGCTGAAAATATCATACACACTTAAATGGGAGACATTGGGCACCAATTCAAGAAGAGAGCCATTTGCAAGTGTCTGTTGACAAATCTGTCAAAGTGGGTCTGTCCCAGTGCACTTGCAGGCTTATATGCATAGCCATAAAATATGAATATTTCTGCATATATCTTTGTGGCCACAAAGGTGTGCTCTTGTTCCTATTAAGGCCCCCAATATGGTACAATTATTGGTTTGGGAGGCATTTTGAACCTGATGTTTAACACAAAACGATATGCTATTGTATTTGTATCTATATGTGGCCACTCTATGGGGGTAAGTGTGAATTGTAGCTTTTTAAGACTTTTGTTAGCATGTCATAATCTTGTGTTGAATTTGTTTAATCAGAAACTGCATTAGCTAAGTCTCTTGTGTCTGGTCACATCTGTAGTTCAGTATCTGATTTATAATCAAATGCCCAATGCAATTTTAAGGAGCTTTAAGGAACTCCAATTCAGGCCTCATTGAAGTGTATGGGGCTCTAGGATGTCTCTCATTTCATATAAATCAGATAGAAACAAATGTTTCATTGTTGTGAGGTGAATAGCACCCTAATATGGTATGACACATACCATATGGTGGTGCATATAACGGCTATAGCTCCTTAAAAAAAAGGAGCAAAGACTCGGTATGTTTATTTAAAGGCTGTATTCACACATGCCAAATTTGGTGCATCAATGTCTCTGGCTTAAAATTATATCTATCCTAGTGGGTTTTTTCATCATCATGTTTTTGCAAACCCCAGAGGTAAGGGGCAGTTATAGATATTCTACAACAAATATTCCATATTTGAACATACCTGGCTTTACCTTACCCATAGAGTCCCTATTGAGTTCAACATGCTCATCTTATAAATTGTTTTACTTGGTATCCTTTTCCATGTTAAAGAGGGTAGTTTTCAATACTAGAGGAGCCTTCAAAAACTTGCGGTATGGTATTCTCTTGTTTTACGATGCATGTTACTTCGGTGACGTATATACAGTCATATGAAAAAGTTTGGGCACTGCTATTAATCTTAATAATTTTTAGTTCTAAATATTTGGGTGTTTGCAACAGCCATTTCAATTTGATATATCTAATAACTGATGGACACAGTAATATTTCAGGATTGAAATGAGGTTTATTGTACTAACAGAAAATGTGCAATATGCATTAAACCAAAATTTGACCGGTGCAAAAATTTGGGTACCCTTATCATTTTATTGATTTGAATACTCCTAACTACTTTTTACTGACTTACTGAAGCACAAAATTGGTTTTGTAACCTCACTGAGCTTTGAACTTCATAGCCAGGTGTATCCAATCATGAGAAAAGGTATTTAAGGTGGCCAATTGCAAGTTGTTCTCCTATTTGAATCTCCTCTGAAGAGTGGCATCATGGGTTCCTCAAAACAACTCTCAAATGATCTGAAAACAAAGATTGTTCAACATAGTTGTTCAGGGGAAGGATACAAAAAGTTGTCTCAGAGATTTAACCTGTCAGTTTCCACTGTGAGGAACATAGTAAGGAAATGGAAGACCACAGGGACAGTTCTTGTTAAGCCCAGAAGTGGCAGGCCAAGAAAAATATCAGAAAGGCAGAGAAGAAGAATGGTGACGCGTTATGAACGGCATCAAAAAAACACAGCATTCCAAGAAAAACACTTGCTACCCACTGTAAAATTTGGTGGAGGTTCCATCATGCTTTGGGGCTGTGTGGCCAATGCCGGCACCGGGAATCTTGTTAAAGTTGAGGGTCGCATGGATTCAACTGAGTATCAGCAGATTCTTGAGAATAATGTACAAGAATCAGTGACGAATTTGAAGTTACGCCGGGGATGGATATTTCAGCAAGACAATGATCCAAAACACAGCTCCAAATCTACTCAGGCATTCATGCAGAGGAACAATTACAATGTTCTGGAATGGCCATCCCAGTCCCCAGACCTGAATATCATTGAACATCTGTGGGATAATTTGAAGCGGGCTGTCCATGCTCGGCGACCATCAAACTTAACTGAACTGGAATTGTTTTGTAAAGAGGAATGGTCAAAAATACCTTCATCCAGGATCCAGGAACTGATTAAAAGCTACAGGAAGCGACTAGAGGCTGTTATTTTTGCAAAAGGAGGATCTACTAAATATTAATGTCACTTTTCTGTTGAGGTGCCCATACTTTTGCACCGGTCAAATTTTGGTTTAATGCATATTGCACATTTTCTGTTAGTACAATAAACCTCATTGCAATCCTGAAATATTACTGTGTCCATCAGTTATTAGATATATCAAATTGAAATGGCTGTTGCAAACACCCAAATATTTTGAACTAAAAATGATTAAGATTAATAGGGGTGCCCAAACTTTTTCATATGACTGTAGCTGTATTGCATAAAGTTACGTACTCTATTTTGAGGGATATGTTCGATGTAAACATAATTGTGAAAAAAGTCTAAGATATATGCATTTATAGTAGGTGGTGTAAAACAGCATAATCTTTATATTATATTTTTAGATCAGGTGTCAGTATCAATAAGGAAATATGCTAGCTCATTTCACTGATGACAAAATTATAACTACTCTGCTCAGTTAAATAGTATTTTGAGATGCCTAAAAGTAAATCTAAAAACAGAGAAAACAAACATTTAGTCACACTCAAAGTAGATAGAAATAGGATAATTACTAGCGGGATTGTTAAAGTCAAAACAACGGCTTTTATTACTAAGTAAACAGAGATACACAAGCAATCATCAGATTCATCTAAAATGCATATAGCTTGTTTAGTATAGTCTATGCAATTTGGAAAAAAGCTTATTTTTATCTTTTCTTCTATTGCCAGTGGAACTTCATGGCTGGTTTTTAGTGTTCTTAGTTGAAAGGCAATCCATTTCTAATTGTGTGATTCCTACTGAGTGACTCAGTGGAGGACATCTTTATGGCTTTATGTAGGTAAAGCTTGTTTAGATTTAACTTGGCAGAAACAGGAACGCTAGATATTTTGGATCAAAAATTGTAAGAATTTGCTTTTAGTTTGTGGATGTCTCTTTAGCAATGCTATGTTAGGCATTATGGCTTACATTGAACATTATCTAAACCTTGCTCTGTTAAAACATGTACCTGAACTATTCAAGATGTCATCTGATTCTGCTTAATTTTTCATGTTCAAACAAAATAACAGATATATATGAATCTGTGATACATGTAAAATAATTCTGATATAAAAACACTACTCAAGGAGAAAAAGATGGCATTCAAGGCAAGAGATAAGGAGGGGCTGAGGGATGTACAAAATGAGCTGAGGCGTCAAATCAGGCAGGAAAAAAACCAAATATAAGAGAAAAATTGAAGAGCAAATGAAAAGAAAAGACATAAGTGGAGTCTGGAAAGGGCTTAAGTCAATTTCTGGTCACAGACAGTCTGTCTCCCTGGTAGAAGCAGATGATAATTGGCTTAACTAACTAAATCTATTCTTCAATAGATTTGATCACACACCAGCTCTTCCCACTCCAGCATGTCATTAAGTCCCCTCTACCACACTGACTTCACCCCCTGCGTCTATTTCCCACCAGACTAGTAAATCTAGCAATCTGTCATTATCTGACCACAGTCTGACCTTCACACGTGCCCAGGTGAGAAGGGAACTGAAAAAGATTAAAGCAGAGAAGGCTGCAGGGCCAGATGGTATCAGTGCAAGGCTAATTAAGACTTGTGGGGATCAGCTGTGTGGTGTTATTACATATATGTTTAATATGAGCCTGAAACTGGAAATAGTACCTGATCTGTGGAATTCTTCTTGTGTGGTACCGGTTTCAAAGAAATCTCATGTTATGGACCTTAACGACTACAGACCTGTAGCTTTGACATCCCATCTGATTAAGATCTTAGAGAGACTAGTTCTCACACATCTCCGCCCTCTAGTGAGCCTGGCTATCGACCCTCTCCAGTTTGCTTATTGGCCAGGCATTGGGTTGGATGATGCCATAATCCACCTTCTGCACAGGGCTCTTTCTCACCTGGAGAAACCAGGGAACATTGTGAGAATAATGTTCTTTGATTTCTCCTGTGCTTTTAACACCATACAGCTGTGCTTACTGAGAGACAAACTGGCCCTTGCTGTAGTGGACCACCACCTCTCTAATTGGATCCTAGAGTACCTCACAAATCGACCTCCGTATGTGAGAGCCTGGGACTGTGTGTCAGATACTTTGAGCTGTAATACGGGGGGTACCTCAGGGTACAGTTCTTTGTCCCTTTCCTCTTCACACTGTACACTGCAAATTTTAGGTGCAACTCATCTAGCTGCTACCTACAGAAGTATTCTGATGATGATGATGCAATAGTAGGCCTCATCATAGACAAAGATGACAGGGCGTACAGAGAACTGAACTGGGATTTTATGGACTGGTGCCAGCAGAACCACCTTAGGATTAATGCTGAGAAGACCAAGGAGATGGTGGTGGACTTTCGTAAATGCAGATGCCCTTCTAAACCAGTGGATATCCAGGGGACAGGCATCGGATTGTCAACACCTATAAGTACCTGGTTGTGCTCCTTAATAATAAGCTGGACTGGCTAGATCACATGTACACACGTGGACAAAATTGTTGGTACCCCTCGTTTAATGAAAGAAAAACCCATAATGGTCACAGAAATAACTTAAATCTGACAAAAGTAATAATATATAAAAATTTTATGAAAATGAACAAATGAAAGTCAGACATTGCTTTTCAACCATGCTTCAACAGAATTTTTTTTAAAAAGAAAACTCATGAAACAGGCCTGGACAGAAATGATGGTACCCTTAACTTAATATTTTGTTGCACAACCTTTTGAGGCAATCACTGCAATCAAATGATTCCTGTAACTGTCAATGACACTTCTGCACCTCTCAACAGGTATTTTGGCCCCCTCCTCATGAGCAAACTGCTCCAGTTGTCTCGGGTTTGAAGGGTGCCTTTTCCAGACGGCATGTTTAAGCTACTTCCAAAGATGCTCAATAGGATTTAGGTCAGGGCTCATAGAAGGCCACTTCATAATAGTCCAATGTTTTCCTCTTAGCCATTCTTGGGTGTTTTTAGCTGTGTGTTTTGGGTCATTATCCTATTGCAAGATCCATGACCTGCGACTGAGACCAAGCTTTCTGACACTGGGCAGCACATTTCTCTCTAGAATCCCTTGATAGTCTTGAGATTTCATTGTACCCTGCACAGATTCAAGACACCCTGTGCCAGATGCAGCAAAGCAGCGCCAGAACATAACAGAGCCTCCTCCATGTTTCACAGTAGGGACAGTGTTCTTTTCAAGATATGCTTCATTTTTCCATCTGTGAATATAGAGCTGATGTGTCTTGCCAAAAATTTTGATTTTTTTTTTCTCATCTGTCCATAGGACAATTCTCCCAGAAGCTTTGTGGCTTGTCAACATGTAGTTTGGCAAATTACTTTTGTCAGATTCAAGTTATTTCTGTGACCAATGTGGGTTTTTCTTTCTTTAAACGAGGGGTACCAACAATTTTGTCCACGTGTGTATGTCCTGTACAGGAAGGGCCACAGCAGGCTCTACCTACTTAGGAGGCTGAGAGCCTTTGGAGTCCAGGGGCACTTCTTAGGACTTTTTTCAACTCAGTAATGGCATCAGCCATCTTCTTAGGAGTGGCCTGCTGGGGGAGTAGTATATCAACCAGGGATAGAAATAAACTCGACAAGCTGATTAGGAGGGCCAGCTCTGTCCTTGAGAGTCCCCTGGACCCTGTGCAGGTGGTGGGTGACAGAAGGATACTGTCCATGATGAGTTCCATGTGGGAGAATAACTCCTATCCCATGCATGAGACCGTGATAGCGCTGGGCAGTACTGTCAGTGACCGACTACTTCACACTAAGTGTGAGAAGGAGCACTATTGGAAGTCTTTCCTCCCGGCTCCGGTTAGGCTGTACAACCAATACCGACCTAAGCGGAGATCAGTCCATACAGAGAACTGAAATATCTTTCTGTTGTGATATCCCCCTCTGCTTCTTTTTACCGTTACCTTTCTATCTGTCTATCTACTATCAATGGAATGCTTCTACCGTGGAACGTTTTATATATACAGTATTGTATTTGTATTGCTTATCTTTGCATAGCATATCTTTGCTGCTGTAACACACTGAATTTCTCCATGGTGGGACTATTAAAGGATTATTATTATTATTAATATATAAATATGTTTCAGGTACCCGTTTAAGGGAAGTGAAAGGATATGTAGGAGATGTATGGCACATGGTACAGAATTCATGATTTCATTATTATTTGCTATAGCAAATTTTTCTGAAGCAATAAGATTTTCTCAGACACTCAAATTACTAATGATAATATTACTACTGTCTGTTATATACTGTATGTAGGCTTCAAGATGAACAACAGAACTGTCATTAAATTCCCTATTCTATAATGATAATGAAATGACTCTGATGATGGTATCTCAGTCTACACAGCAAAACTAGCCTGTTTGTGTGTTCTCTAATGATTAATATGAAAACATTAATATATGATTATGATTTTTTTAATGCATAGTCAAAATCATGAATTGATAAGAAATATGTTCACAATGAAGCTCAATTGAAATAATTTGCCATTTTTAGAATATTTTATCCCTTTTTAAGTTAGCAGTTATTTTCTCAAGTGAGAGATGTGAGGATAGCTTTGTTGTTCATAGGACATATATTAAATTATTTATGTCTTTATTTATGTGGAATAATATATGGCATGTCACAGCAGTCATGTGCCATTTGTGAACAGGTCACTTCTTAGTCCTGTGATTGGCTGCAATGGTCCCTTTGCACAAACTGGACATCACTGGTGACATCGACCAGATGACCTGTGTACAAAAGAACAGAGCTGCCACAGCTGAATTTTATGTTTATAGGCCCACTAGCAGAACTTCCAAATAATAAAAAAAAAAAAAAAAAAGTGCCGGAAACTATTGAAACTTATAGGGGTTGTCCAGGAGAATTCTTCTGATGACCTACTGTATGCTTAAGATTGGTTATCAATAACAGATTGGGAGAAGGGAGTTTCAACTGTTCTGCTGTTTGCAGTAGTGACAGTGTAGTGGAATTGGCACAGTTCTGGGAAGAGGAAGTTAAAACAAGCTTTGTCTCCTTAACCCCTTAATGACCAATGACGTACCTGTACATCATTTATCCCATGGGGATGTATGGAGAGGGCTCAGGAGATGAGCTCTCTCCATACAGGGCGGATGCCGGCTGTATAATACATCCAGGAACAGCCACTAACAGCAGTGATCGGTACCTGCACTAATCACGGCTGTTAACCCTTTAGACACCGCAGTCAAACGGGACCACCATTTTTCACCGATCGCCGCCCTCCTGAATATCATTGGAGGGCGGCGAGTGGTTGCCATGAAAGCCGGGAGCCTTTTGAAAGCTCCAAGGTTTGTCATTGCATTACAACTATTGCCTCTGACAGCGTCTAATAGAAGTAAAGGCATTTTGCTATTCACTGAAATACAGTAGTATTGCAGTGAATAGTATGAGTGATCAGACCCCCTAGGTTTCAAGGTCCCTAGGGGGTCTGATCATAAAAGGAAAAGAAGAAAAAAAAAAAGATTTTAAAAGTATAAAAAAAATAAAAAAAACATAAAATTTCAAATCACCCCCCCTTTCCCTAGATCAGATATAAAAGTAAATAAACAAAAGTAAACATAAACACATTAGGAATTCCCACGCTTCAAAATGTTCGAACTATTAAAATATATACCCCATACGGTGAACGGCATAGCAGTGAAAAAAAATCAAAATAGCCAAGTAGCGGTTTTTTTTCAACACTTCTATAAAAAAATTTAATAAAAAGTGATCAAACCATCAGATCTTTCTGGTATCAGTAAAATTGTCATCTTGTCCCGCATAAAAGGACGCCTTACCCAGCTCCATACATGTAAATATGAAAAAGTTACAGTTGTCACAATATGGCAACACAAATTTTTTTTTCTATTTTGCAAAATTTTCATTTTTAAAAAGGTATTAAAACATTGCAAGTACTATATAATTTTGGTATTGTCGTGATCATACTGACCTGTAGAATACAGGTAACATCATTTTTACCACACAGTGAACGCCGTAGAAACTAAACCCATATGAAATTGGTGCAAATGCATTTTCATTCCAATTCCACCTCATTCTGAATTTTTTTCCAGCTTCCCAGTACATTGCACAGCATATTGAATAGTGACATTTCATTTTTTGGTTGTGTAGTGGCCCCATAAGAATTGTCCAGTTTTGCACTTGACATCCAGTATGGCAGTCCAGTATAGGTATAGTCTATTTATGGCTGTGTTGCTATGGAAACCTGGTGAATGAAAGGTGAACTTATATTGGCTGATGCACGTGATATGACTGAATATTTAAGGACCTGCGAACTGCTATTGACTCATACAGGTCATAAATAGCTTGGTTGCTATAGAAACCTGGTGTAAAGCTGTGTGTATGTCAAGACTGAAGAACCTGAGATTTTCCATTGGTCCATAAGCGTCATGTGATCATGTGTATCTCAGTTTGGATATCAGTGAAAGACCTGCGATCGGTTGTTATGGAAAACCTGGAGTAAAGCTGTGTGTATGTGACCTTGTGTAACAGAGTCATCCACAGCGCCCTTCCCTTTTAAAGCTGACCCACAGCAGTAAAGAAAAATGGCTGGCTTGTTATGGAAACATGGAGTGCAGCTGTGTGCATGTGGCTGACAATGCCTTGTCAGATTGGAGACGGGCTTGGGTCTGCTTTGAGTTTTCATTAACTTGAGCAGCAGCCATGCATTTTGCTGCAGGGGGCATGAATAATTTAAAAATACCGGGGTAGCAGTGATAGCGGCTGCCACAGGGCCAAGGACATAAGGGGTACCGGCAGGCCCCTGAAGTTTTTTTTTTTAATAGTCTATTTTTTTAACAGTCTATTTATGGCTGTGTTGTTATGGAAACCTGATAAATTAAATGTGAACTTATATTGGCTGATACACGTGATATGACTGAATATTTAAGGACCTGCGAGCTGCTATTGACTAATACAGGTCATAAATAGCTTGGTTGCTATGGAAACCTGTGTGGCTGAGGAGACTAAGCACCTGCAAGCTTCTATTGGCTGATAAGGGACATGTGACCGTGTGTATGGAAGTTGGAATATGAGTGAAAGACTTGCAGGCTTGTATTAGCTAATGTTGGTCATTTTTTGGGAATACTGTATCTCAGGAATGGTAAATCCTTTAGAGCTGAGACCCAGTCTAAAATATTCCCGGACACCTGATGTACATGTGTGCCAAATTTGGTGAGGATCGGTCCAGTCGTTTGGTCGCGCATAAAGAACAGACAGACAGACAGAAACTCATTTTTATATATATAAGAGATAGGGACATGATTCTAAGGAAATTGCAGTTCTACTTGTAATTATATCCAGTGACATCATCAGTTGAAAACATAGTTGGGGTTCAAATATTTATATGCAGCTGCTCTGAATCCCAATTGTGTATTCAACCAGCGATATTTCTGGAAATTATATGCATAGAACTGCAATCTTTGTGTCATATCAAAGAGTAGAATCTCCTCTTTCTTGACATCAATATGACATCATCTAAGTGTTATTTGTGCCTGAGATATAACTGTTTTCAGTGCTTGATGTGTATTATAGGTACAATATTCTCCTATAATTGCTTTGGAGGAGGTTGTGCTCTACAAAGGAACTGAACCTTCATACCTGTGGCTGCATAGTATAAAATCTTAGGGGATATTTTTGCCATGTGAGCTCTCCATTCTTGACCATTATATGTAAACAATAGGATAAAGTGAGGTCCTTTGTCAAAGTTTAATCTAGTATGCAATTTACAGTTTTGCCCAAATAATAATTCTAAAAAATGCTATTGTAGAAAAAGTTGTGAAATTAAAGTTGTTAAATTTTAAAGAAAATATATGTATATACAGATATAATTTATATAGAATTTATGGAGATTTGTGACTTGACTAAGAAAAGAACATTTGCAATGCTGCCTGTTTCATACTGCTATTTAAGACAGCTGTTATGCTTTAAAATACTGATTTTCATTAATTAAGATATCATTCAAGAAAGTGTCATGATTTAGACCTTTTGTAATGTTTGAAATGCATATGCGTCTTAGCAAAACAGTGTACAATACAAAAAAGTCTTCTAGCTTCTCATTAAAAGTGGATAAACTGTAACATCTTGCTTTCTAACATCTGGTGATAACCACTTTAAACCATAAACAACCTAAAAATTATAATTCTAGAGATTAGTAGAATTATTTTTGAATAATTCATTTCAGGATTGGTAAATGTAGAATTTACAAAAATAAAAATTAGGCGATAACTGTGTATAACTCATAATAACATCTAAAAAATGTAAAAACGTAGTGTCCCCCTTATAGGCTTAGGATTATGTTTATCTGTTACAAAATACATTAAAGGTAGAAATATTGTAATAGTTATTCAATAAAAAGTATATCCATATATGTCCTGTGGTTTAACCAGGTTTTTTCCAAAAATTTTCAATGGTTTTCCAACATGGAAATCACTCTTATTTCAAAGCTGACAAATTGATTATATTCTTACTATTTCTTGTAAGTCTTATAAAAAATTATTTAAAAAACACAAATTTTCTCAAAACTCAGAGGAACTTCAGTCAATGTTTAATCTAAATGTATTTAATTGGTCACCAAGTTTTCATCAAAAACCTGTATACTTTGTAACATATCTTATCATAGAAAAAATGCTTCTTTCTCCACTTATCAGGATTTTTCCTGCTCCTCCTCCCTCCTAAACTGACATTCTCTCTGTCTATTAAATCTTGCTAGAACAAGAAAGGCTGCAGCTTAGAGTAATATCAGATTACTTAAAAGTCTAGAAATAGGGAAGTGGAAGAAGTAAACAGGAGATGTGTGAAAGTAGAGAGACATAGGCACAGACAGAGGGTGCTAGAGCTAAATAGGAAAATTCTATCTCACCCCAAGTGCTTTATTCATATGAAGGCAGATATATTACATCCCTATAATGGTTTTATATGCCCTGATGTTGGTTTTGAGCGAGGGAGAGTTATTGTAGACAAGCAGATTCTCCTTAGATTGTCCTCTACTTTTATTTCATTCCATTGTTGTAAAAAAAAAAGTTCAATAAAAGTTACAGAAATATTAAAAAATTTAGATTTTAAGGTAGAAAATTCTCTAGAGTATGTTGAGTTCTACAGTTTTCCTCAGACACATTGCCCCCCCCCCCCCCTTTGCTGGCCATAGTACTACCTCTATTGTGTATGCTTATGTCCACACACCAGGCACATACACTGATGTTGTCATTCCTGCCATTTACTTAGGAAAACAATATATAATTGACAGTAGTGATCTTCTCCAAGGACATCTTGGACAAGAGACCCTGACTACATGACCCTGGTTAAAATGTCAAGCAATGAGACTGGTGTGTAGAATTCCTTACATTTTCCTATTGACTACTCACAGACATCTAATAAATGTATTCTTAACAACCAAAACAGGTGAAAAAATATGCAAAACTGTTTAACAGACCTATTAGTATAAAATAAACCAGTCGAATGTCAATTTCATACAAGAAGTATGTTTACAAGGTATATAATACTCAGCCAATTTTAATTTATGGGACTTTTGATATAAGCATCTAAAATATGGGCTCATTTGAAAGGCACAGCTTTTTTTTAAAGGCACATCCAAAAGAAAAATTAAATTGGCACTAAATCCCTTAAAATACATCCCAAATTAGACTTTAGAGTTTTTTTCCAGCTTTGCATTGAGAATGTTTCTATAGGAATACATTAATTTAATTACACTGTATATCTCTTTTGAGATGAATTAGTGAAAGAGCACCATTGCTAGTTGATATAGAGTTACTACTGTCTATGAACCACAAAACATAGGACACTTACTTTTACCAATATCATAAAAAGTTGCCTTTAAATATTTTAAGGCTATGGACAACTTTTCTTTTTTTTCCCCAAAGCATACATGTTTTAAAAACACCACTTTGCAGGTCAGTTTGCATTAAAATTTCGTAGTTTGTCCTCTGCAGCTTGCATGTGTTGTTATACACTGCAATCTGCCTTGTCCTGTTCTCAGCAAAATCCATCAGAGAAGACCTCAGACAGATGGGATTTCCCCCTCCCCTTTCATAAACAAGCCTCTTCTAGGTATCTTGGGCTTTGTGCTGCTCAGCATGCCATCACTGTGCAGAAACAGACAGTTCTTTTTCCAGAGATTTTTCAAAGATATAGTCCTGTGATGAGAAATTCATACTCAAGGCTCTTTCATGACACGATAACAGAAGAAGAATCAGAAATGCCATTGAGAGTGTGCAGAGAGCTGTGTGTTTTTGTGCATAAAACTGTGTGCACATGGCTATGCCAACTAGACAGTAAAGAAGGATTGGGGAGAGCTGAGCTGAAGCTTTGCAGGTGAAACAAAACAGAGTGAGACACCGGGGATAGAAAAGACCTCTGAGCCAAAATTCTGAACATAGAAAAGTTGTAAATTTGAAATGAGGGTTGCTGACTGCATGGGAAGGAATGCTCAGTGCAAAAAAAAAAAAAAAAATAGATCATTTTTTATTCTAGGAATTTAGTAAGTCATGAGTTTAATGATTTTTCATGCAGAAATGTGTCCATAGCCTTTAAAATTATTTTTAACAAATTTTGACATTCTGCAGTTTTTCTTTTTAAAATGATGTATGTAATGTTACTAACAGATTTTTGAATCCTATAACACTTATGGTCAAGATTCATTGACAATATTTTGGTATTATTGTTGGGATTTATCAATTACAGTGGGTAAAAAAGTATTTAGTCAGCCACCAATTGTGCAAGTTATCCCACTTAAAAAGATGAGAGAAGCCTGTAATTGACATCATAGGTAGACCTCAACTATGAGAGACAAAATGAGAAAACATATCCAGAAAATCACATTGTCTGATTTTTAAAGAATTTATTTGCAAATTATGGTGGAAAATAAGTATTTGGTCACGTACAAACAAGCAAGATTTCTGGCTCTCACAGACCTGTAACTTTTTCTTTAAGAGGAACCTCTGTCCTCCACTCATTACCTGTAATAATAATAATAATAATAAGTCCTTTAATAGTCCCACAATGGGGAAATTCAGTGTGTTACAGCAGCAAAGATAAGCAGATACAAATACAAATACAACATGTACAGGAATGTTCCAAGGTGAGAGGCATTACATTAATAGCAGACAGACAGATAGGACGTAGCAGAGGAGGGGGGGATTTAACAGGCAGAGAGATATTTCAGTTCTCTGTGTGTAATGATCTCCGCTTAGGTCGGTGTTGGTTGTACAGCCTAACCGTGGTGGGGGAGGAAAGACTTCCGATAGCGCTCCTTCTCACACCTAGGGTGGAGCAGTCGGTCACTGACAGTACTGCTCAGCGCGATCACAGTCTCATGCATGGGATGGGACTTCTTCTTCTGCATGGAGCTCACCACGGACAGTATCCTTCTGTCACCCACCACCTGCACTGGGTCCAGTGGGCTCCCCAGGACAGAGCTGGCCTTTCTAATCAGCTTGTCAAGTTTATTTCTGTCCCTGGTTGATATACTGCTCCCCCAGCAGGCCACTCCAAAGAAGATGGCTGATGCCACTACCGAGTTGAAGAAAGTCCTAAGAAGTGCCCCCCGGATTCCAAAGGCTCTCAGTTTCCTAAGCAGGTAGAGCCTGCTGTGGCCCTTCCTGTACAGGGCCTCCATATGATCTGCCCAGTCCAGCTTATTATTAAGGAGCAAACCCAGGTACTTATAGGTGTTCACAATCTCGATGCCCGTCCCCAGGATGTCCACTGGTTTAGGAGGGCTTCTGCCTTTGCGGAAGTCCACCACCATCTCCTTGGTCTTCCCCGTGTTATTCTTCAGGTGGTTCCGGTGGCACCAGTCCACAAAATCCTGGTTCAGTTCTCTGTACTCCTTGTCATCATCATCTGTGATGAGACCCACTATTGCAGAGTCGTCAGAATACTTCTGTAGGTAGCAGCTGGATGAGTTGCACCTAAAATCTGCAGTGTACAGTGTGAAGAGGAAAGGGGCGAGAACCGTACCCTGAGGTGCCCCCGTATTACAGATCACGGTACCTGACACACAGTCTTGGGCTCTCATGTATTGAGGTCGATTTGTGAGGTAGTCTAGGATCCAGTTGGAGAGGTGGTGGTCCACTCCAGCAAGGCCCAGCTTGTCCCTCAATAACCTGGGCTGTATGGTGTTAAAAGCACTGGAGAAGTCAAAGAACATTATTCTCATTGTGTTCCCTGGTTTCTCCAGGTGAGACAGAGCCCTGTGCAGAAGATGGATGATGGCATCATCTACCCCAATGCCCGGCCGATAAGCAAACTAATGGCTCTTGTTTCAAATTATCAGTATAAAAGACACCTGTCCACAATCTCAAACAGTCACACTCCAAACTCCACTATGGTGAAGACCAAAGAGCTGTGGAAGGACACCAGAAACAAAATTGTAGACCTGCACCAGGCTGGGAAGACTGAATCTGCAATAGGCAAGCAGCTTGGTGTGAAGAAATCAACTGTGGGAGCAATAATTAGAAAATGGAAGACATACAAGACCACTGATAATCTCCCTCGATCAGGGGCTCCACGCAAGATTTCACCCCGTAGGGTCAAAATGATCACAAGAACGGTGAGCAAAAATCCCAGAACCACACGGGGGGACCTAGTGAATGACCTGCAGAAAGCTGGGACTAACGTAACAAAGGCTACCGTCAGTAATACACTACGCCACCAGGGACTCAGATCCTGCAGTGCCAGACGTGTCCCCCTGCTTAAGCCAGTACATATCTGGGCCCGTCTGAAGTTTGCTAAAGAGCATTTGGATGTTCCAGAAGAGTATTGGGAGAATGTCATATGGTCAGATGAAACCAAAGTAGAACTGTTTGGTAGAAACACAACTCGCCATGTTTGGAGGATAGGAAATGCTGAGTTGCATCCAAAGAACACCATACCTACTGTGAAGCATGGGGGTGGCAACATCATGCTTTGGGGTTGTTTCTCTGCAAAAGGATCAGGACGACTGATCCGTGTACATGAAAGAATGAATGGGGCCATGTATCGTGAGATTTTGAGTGCAAACCTCCTTCCATCAGCAAGGGCATTGAAGATGAAACGTGGCTGGGTCCTTCAGCATGACAAAGATCCCAAGCACACCGCCAGGGCAACGAAGGAGTGGCTTCGTAAGAAGCATTTCAAGGTCCTGGAGTGGCCTAGCCAGTCTCCAGATCTCAACTCCATAGAAAACCTTTGGAGGGAGTTGAAAGTCCGTGTTGCCCAGCGACAGTCCCAAAACATCACTGCTGTGGAGGAGATCTGCATGGAGGAATGGGCCAACATACCAGCAACAGTGTGTGCCAACCTTGTGAAGACTTAAAGAAAACGTTTGACCTCTGTCATTGCCAACAAAGGATATACAGTGGGTGCGGAAAGTATTCAGACCCCTTTAAATTTTTTTCACTCTTTGTTTCATTGCAGCCATTTGCTAAAATCAAAAAAAGTTCATTTTATTTCTCATTAATGTACACTCAGCACCCCATCTTGACAGAAAAAAACAGAAATGTAGATATTTTTGCAAATTTATTAAAAAAGAAAAACTGAAATATCACATGGTCATAAGTATTCAGACCATTTGCTCAGTATTGAGTAGAAGCACCCTTTTGAGCTACTACAGCCATGAGTCTTCTTGGGAATGATACAACAAGTTTTTCACATCTGGATTTGGGGATCCTCTGCCATTCTTCCTTGCAGATCTTTTCCAGTTCCGTCAGTTTGGATAGTGAACGTTGGTGGACAGCCATTTTCAGGTCTCTCCAGAGATGCTCAATTAGGTTGAGGTCAGGGGTCTGGCTGGGCCAGTCAAGAATGGTCACAGAGTTGTTCCAAAGCCACTCCTTTGTTATTTTAGCCGTGGGCTTAGGGTCATTGTCTTGTTGGAAGGTGAATCCTCGGCCCAGTCTGAGGTCCAGAGCACTCTGAAAAAGGTTTTCTTCCAGGATATCTCTGTACTTGGTTGCATTCATCTTTCCTTCAATTGCAACCAGTCATCCTGTCCCTGCAGCTGAAAAACACCCCCATAGCATGATGCTGCCACCACCATGTTTCACTGTTGGGATTGTATTGGGCAGGTGATGAGCAGTGCCTGGTTTTCTCCACACATACCGCTTAGAATTAATGCCAAAAAGTTCAATCTTTGTCTCATCAGACCAGAGAATCTTATTTCTCATAGTCTGGGAGTCCTTCATGTATTTTTTGGCAAACTCTATGCGGGCTTTCATATGTCTTGCACTGAGGAGAGGCTTCCTTTGGGCCAATCTGCCATAAAGCCCTGACTAAATGCAGTGATAGTTGACTTTGTGGAACTTTCTCCCATCTCCCTACTCCATCTCTGGAGCTCAGCCACAGTGATCTTTGGGTTCTTCTTTACCTCTCTCACCAAGGCTCTTCTCCCATGATTGCTCAGCTTGGCTGGACGGCCAGGTCTAGGAAGAGTTCTGGTCATCCCAAACTTCTTCCATTTAAGGAATATGGAGGCCACTGTGCTCTTAGGAACCTTGAATGCTGCAGAAATTCTTTTGTAACCTTGGCCAGATCTGTGCCTTGCCACAATTTTGTCTCTGAGCTCCTTGGGCAGTTCCTTTGACCTCATGATTCTCATTTGCTCTGACATGCACTTTGAGCTGTGAGGTCTTATATAGACAGGTGTGTGCCTTTCCTAATTAAGTATTGAGATGAACTTTTGTTATTGACCAAATACTTATTTTCCACCATAATTTGCAAATAAATAATTTAAAAATCAGACAATGTGATTTTCTAGATATGTTTTCTCATTTTGTCTCTCATAGTTGAGGTCTACCTATGATGACAATTACAGGCCTCTCTCATCTTTTTAAGTGGGAGAACTTGCACAATTGGTGGTTGACTGAATACTTTTTTCCCCACTGTATTGATAATGATGTTAATATTGTATGTGATATATAGCTTAGTTTGGAGACAAGAAAATGAATGTTTTAGATGTGAATTTATTAGTGGCACATGCTAAATTGAAATTAAGGAGGTATCATAAAACCTACTGTCCCACCACTAACTCCTTAGTACAGGTTCTAACATTTCTCAGGATTCAGGGGACTTGCTGGGTCCGGTAGGGGAACTAAGTTTGCAATTGAAGTATAAAAGATACCCAGTTGAAGAATTTTGCAAAGCAATTACCCAGAATAAAAAGAACCTTATATATTCTAAGCATAGAGAAAAACAGAAGAGAAAGTTTACTCTGTCTTTTCAGAATTCTGAAAAGGACTCTCTGCCATGTTCCTTGTGTGTTATAGCAAGGGTCAGCAATCTCTAATACTCTAGCTGCTGTGAAATTTCTTCATTAATACACTTCTATGGGAGTTCCAAGAACAGCAGAGCAAATATACATGCTGAGAGTTGTTTGGAGTTTGACAAAAGCTGAAGTGCCGCTACATTGCATTATTATTTCTTTAGAGGGCATTTTGAACTGGATAGATTCATATTTATAAGTGGAAATGCGATTGATGAAAAAAATGGAAACTCTAGTGAAATAGATTAGTGCCTGGCCTTCAGGAAGCCTAGTGACATGAATAAAGCGAAACCCGAATATTTGCTCTAAAATGAAAAGAGACCCATCCACAGACATCTGTGTGGAGCAGGGTACAATTTATCTAGGTGAGAGGCCATAGACGTGGCTCAGGAAGGGTCTCTAATTTATTTCAATTAATGAATTAATGAAGTAATTTCACAGCAGCTATATATCCTTAAGGAGTTTGCCTTTGCATTCCACTTTTCCAATTGTACAGAATTTTATAGGTCATGCATGCTCTTCTAAAAATTCTGAGCAAGGAACATGCAAATAAGTTTTCCTTGATGGAAAAAAAAGAAAAACTCTTCCTCTATTGCTACCTTTTCGAAAGTAGCTCCCTCTTGATCAGTACTAGAGATGAGCGAATTTTCCGATACGATTCGGTCCGAATTAATTTGCAGCGAATCGCGTTAAAAAACAGCTATTTCCTGGCTGCAGAGAGCCTGTATAGCAGTGTAGAACACTGTGCTTTGCAGTGGTTTTTAGTGATGTCCCACTAGGGGACCTGAACCAGTTATGAACTGATCGTTGGTTCAGCACTATAGACTGCAATACACTTGTATTGTATTGCTCTGACTGGGGGTTATAGAGCAGGAATTTAGCTGTCAGTTACAGCTAACAACAGCTCCCGATGCTGTGGGTGGTCACAAAGGGGTTAAAGGGCTGTGAACCATCACAGGGCTGGCTGGCTGCTGATTGGCTGCACGCATGGCATTGTGGGTGATCCCGTGTTCCCAGAGTTCCTTGCCCCATGTCCTAATGTGCAGCAGTCATTTTATGAAAAAATGTGATTCTTTACCACGAAGCGTGAGGAAATCTGGATTCAATGCAAATCGAATATTTCCTGAAATTCGGATTGAATTCCGCTTCGTCAGCTTCGATTTGCTCATCTATAATCAGTACCTTATCTTCAGGAAGCCTAGAAACATGAGCTGTGATAAAAGCCAACCAGAATATTTTTTCCAAAATGATGAGAGACCCATTCGAGCTGTCTTGGGGGGTTATTAACTCTCAAACATAAAGTTAACTATAATTTTACTATGCATTGATGTTATAATATAATAAGAGAGAAGTTACTAATAAACATGTAGTTTCAATTCAGAATGGAATAGCCATCTCAAAGCACAGTCAACTACTTGGTGACTTGACAATTCATCCTCAAGCTATTGAGGGTTTCCTGTCCTTCTCATTTGTGTGAGGACATCACCAAGCACATTACTGTAAGGGGCTGCACAATACCTGAGCTAGTCTATTTTTGGGCTTGTCTTTCTTCACAAAAAAATCATTCTAGTGCATGTGTAGAACAGCAGGTGAGAAATCCCAGGCAGAGGATAAAGGAGATGATGCCAGGTTGTGTAATTTTTTCAGTCCTGAGTCATAAGAGAAAGCAGAAGATCAGGTCCAAACAGAAATTGGGATTTTTGCCATGTACATGTAAAAATATACAGTTCTATTCCTTTTTTGTAGAAACTAATAAGTTTAAAATCAGTTGACCACAAACGCGAAGTCTTCAAGTATTCTAGTTGGAAGCTAAAATAAAAAAAATATATATAACCAATAAAAGCTAAAAACCACCTTGTGATTCTTTCCTTTTTACCACTTTACATTTGTATCATTCTCTGTGTGGAAATATTGACTATTATGTTCTTTTTCCTCTCTAAACCCAATAAAACATTGATTCGCAAAAAAGTAGAAGCTAGATTCCTACCATTGTTGTTTGAAAGTAATGGGTATGCAATAAGAAGTGTCGCTATGGTAAAAAAAAAAAAAAAAAAAATTAGATACAAATCAGATAATTTTCTCACATTTTTACAAGATACTAAGGAGGTATAAAATAAAACTTCTATTCAAAAACACACTTTTGAATATTCATTTTCCAAAATACTGTCTTCAGTTCTGCTATTTGTTATTTATATAATATTACAAACACTTAAGGTAGATTTTGTAGCTCGGTACCATTTGAGGCAGCAGAGTACACAAGGTGGGTGATGTCCAAAGAAATCAGGATTTCCTTTATTTAAATCTTCATATGTAGAGTTGAAAGGACTCCAGATGATGTGCAGTGCTTGTTTTCTTTTTGGATGCATTCACGGGGGATGTTTCTATTGAAAACCCCACAGCTACCACCTTCTGGCAACAGAATTTTTCATCAAAAAAATCTGTGAGTATTAACAGTGGAAGGATTTGTTTGTTGTTATGTTATATTGAAGGGAATCAAAAATAACCAAAATTAGAAATTGTGCTGCTGAGCAGTGGAGGGATTCCATACTTGTGAAGTAAAGCCAATTCCTTTCCTCCTGCTCACATAACATTTTTAATGTTTTATACATACTGTACACAGGGCTGCTTTGTCATTTGTTCAGAATATTCAGCTATGTGTAGTTATGATACGGTTGTCTTGATACATGTTGGCTTTTATTTCAGTATAAAGAAATGTTTCATGCTTTTATCCATCTCAGTTCATCTATTCACAGCTTCTAGCTTGACCCTTTTGCCTTTGAGTTCTCTACGTCAACAAAACAAACATAAATACTATATTGCACACAGTGAAGTAAGGATCTGAAATGAAAGAAAGAACATGGAAGTTTTTAATATTATAAAAGGCTTAATAACCTCAAAACCAAACCATTTGTTTTGTATATTTTTCTTTTTAACTTCAGCCTAAGGTATTATGAATGGCAATGTTCTTGGCAATGCAGTGATTGTCAATGTTGTTGGGGGCACTATGGCTGCCTGGGGAAAGATATTACCAATGATCTTAATTAGAGATGAGCTAATCGATTCTGCAGAAGTGGAATTCAATCCGAATTTCAGGAAATCTTCGATTCACCATGATTCCGGATTTCTTGATGCTTTTCGGTAACGAATATTTAGTAGGGCCTTTTGTGACATCAGATGTTCTCTAGTTATGTGATTGGATAGGCGTGTCTTTGCTTGTTAGCAGATCCTTCCACATGAATAAAAGTTGTCCGTGCTGGAGAATGAGAGGGAGAGAGACATGACCGTGGCATCCAAGGGCTTCCGCCATTTTGCCGCCCACCTCAGCTCTCTGCAGGCCGGAAATAGCTGTATATTCGCCGCTAAGTAATTCGGATCGAAGCAAATTTTTTTTTTGAATTTCGAATCGAACTGCCAAATCGAACTTTTGAGAAATTCGCTCATCTCTAATCTTAATATAAAGCTATTATACACTGTCAAAACCAGTGGTGGAAGGAGTGATAATTTAAGCTTATTTTGCAGCCACAGGAATTGGGCATCTTACAGTTGTTGAGTTGATCATGAACACAGTATTCTATTCAAATACTATAGAGGGACATTAAGAAAGCTGTACATAATCGAATGCCCACAACCCTCAACAAACCTAATGGGGTTGTCCAGGAATTAAAGATTTTTGCCAGGAGGCCAGGGAAGGCGAAAAAAAAACAACAACAAAAATACTCTCGTGTTCCCAGCGCTCTGGTGTCCTAGGCAACTGTCTAGTCCAGTGGCATCCGGGGGTCTCAGCAGCCTAAGGCGAGGACCTGTGATGCCACTCACATATGTCACCTGTGACATCCCGGTTCCTTTCCTTAGGCTGCTGAGGCCTCTGACTGGCCTCTGGAATACCCCATTAAATTAAAATATAGTATATTAATATACTGTATAGGCTGTCAGCTACAATGTCTGCTCTTTGCCACTCTGTAGCTGCTGAGTCATTTCTAAACACATTACTCAATTCTTTTCAAACTTTTTTTTTTTTTTTTTAAGAAACTATTTTAGTTTTCACACATTTTATTTTTGTCTTATTCGCACACATAAAATTGTCCCTGACACATCCCAAAATACAATAGCATTTTCTCAGCTGCATGGCATGGATGTGTGATGGATTAATACAGTAGGTTTCAGAAATCAGATTCAGAAGAGCTCCATAACCCATGATGTGAAGTTTTGATATTGTAAAGATGCCAGATTTCACCTATAGAAATCCTCAACTATACTAACAGCATCTGCCAGTTCTCAGTTATTACCAGTACTTACAGAATGGCCGAGTTATGCAACAACTGGACAGTGAGATAAACTAGAAGTATGAATGGAATGGTAAGAGTAAATAGACAATTACGGACCATGATTCTAGCTTTTCCTGAATCTTTCCCTAGATCTTTCCAGACACTATGACCTCGCTACCCCTAGATATCATAAATGGAAACTCATATCTGCAATACTGACCTTAAAACAGAGACAAAAAATCCAAACTAAGCAGACCTGAACGCCAGTAAGTAGACAAGGAACAGATTCATACTGGGAAACTAGAAACAAATCACAAGGAAGCCCCTATCTGCGCTAAACCTACCACATTGTGTGAATGTACAGTAGTACAGGGTGGGCAAATTTATTACAACTCACAACAGTTTTCTGGCATGATTTACAATGGAAATCAATGGCAGTTCCTAACTGGTATAGATTTCTATTCTGGTGCAGGGACGGCAGACAGATTTACGAAGAGACTGAAACTCTTCATAAAGCTCCCATTCTCTCCGCCAGTGTGTTTTAAAACACCACTGAATTTTTCTGAACTTCTTTGGATGCAGCGTCTTCCTGAGGGCTTTAGTTTAACTACAGTACGTAGCACTACTACTGTAGATTATCTAGACCAGCAGATATTTAACATACTTGTAAGAGAGCCAGACAGTTCAAGGTTAGAACTACATGCCTGTGTTATGACTTGTAGCACCTATTCAGGAAAGTGCACTGACATATGCAATATTGGATTGCACCTTTCCATTATAATAAACATGAAGAGCTTACTCTCTTTTATACTAGCATGAGCTAGTCTTTAAGTAAGGCCATGGCGTAAACCCCGTAGAAATGCAGCAGTTTGGCTGTGGCAGAAACGCCGCAGAAAAAAACTGCGGCATTTTACAGTCACTGCAAGGTGAATAGGATTCTAGCGAATACCATCCACACCTTGCGGAAAAATACGCGCAGCAGAAACACTGCGATTTCCAAAACTGTTGCGGTTTTGGAAATGGTAGCATGTCAATTATACCTACTGAAACACCAGCGGTTTCCCTATAGGTATAATTGAAGCAGAAAGTCTGCAGAGAAAACCTCTGCGGACTTTCTGTGAAAAGCTTCGTGAAAAACTATGATACGTTGTTTTTTTGATGCAGCCCGATATGTGGGGCCTTAGCTTAAAAGGAGACTTCATAGAGGTGGGGCCACAAAAGGAGGACGCATTTGTTTCCCTTCCATCAGAGATTGAGCTGCATGTTTCCCTAAATGCTGCAGATGCAAAAACTGCCTGAAAATGTTTGTTTTTTGCTGCGGCATATCTGCAGGACTCTCTATGGGTCTCCCACATATTTCAGTCTTTCATTATAAAGGTTGAAATTCACGTGTAAACCCCACATCAATAATTCACATGCTGCAGGATTAAAACCCACAGTTTTGGTCCCTTTCTGCTGCAGGGTATAGTTGTAGCATGGGGATGAGATCTGTCTAAATCTTATTCATAATGCTTCTACTGTAGATCACAGCCAGGTTTTCTGAGGCCCTGGGTTGCCAAAACTGATAAATACCCCCAAGAGATCCCATTTTGTAAAATATAGCTCTTAAGGAATTAATCTAGGGGTATGATAACCATTTTGACCCCACAGGTAGTGTTTAGACATTATTAACATTGAAAATTGGAAAAATTATATATATATTTTTCAATGAAAAGGATTTTGCTGGAATAATTTTCGGGCACCATGTTTCATTTTCAGAGCCCCTAAAGTACCATTACAGTGTAAATCCCCAAAAAGTGATCCTATTTTTGAAACTACACCCTTTTAAGTTTACTCTTGGTGTTTAGTTGAGCACATGGCAGAGCTTGTAGAGCAGATTTTATGGTAATGTTTTTTGGGTGCAATGTCTTTCGCACGGCCCCTAAGGTACCCAATTTTAGAAACTACCCACCTTACAGTATTCACCTAGGGGTATAATAGGAAGCAGAGCTTTTTTTTAGAGTTTTAACAGTTTTCCCATTTATAATGTGGGGCCATATGATAGGTATGCGAAGTACATAAAGGAATAATATGTGTTTGGTAGCATTGCTTTGTTGTTTGGGAGTTTTTGGGTGTACACGTTGTAATATGAACGGCATGTTAACTTCATTCCCTTTATTATGAAAATACTGAACTTTATGTATATATGTATATACATATTTCACAAAGCTATATGAGGGCTTGTTTTGTGGGATGAATTGAATGTTTTCATTTGTACTATTTGGGGGTACATACTACTTTCTGATTGCTTTTTAATCTTTTATTTTGAAACCAAGGTGGCAAATAAATCTGCTTTTTTTGTTTTATTTTTCTTGTCCTTCTCAACATGGTATTACTTTTTTTTTTTTAATTCCATGGGAAAATTTGACCGTCGTGTGAATGAGGCCTTATTTACTTGTTAACTTTATTCAGCAGGTCTGTATAATTACAATAATACTAAATTCATATAGTTTCATTTATGTATTTTTAGTTTTACACAGTAATTACTCTATTTGTATTTTTTTTTTTTTTTTTTTTATATTTTTGTGTCACCATTTAATTAAAGACTATAGCTTATGTTTTTCCATCACAGGAGCAGTATTAAGGGTTTATATATTTGTTGGATGATTTATAGTTTTTATTGGTACTATTTTAGGCCCCGAAGACTTTTTGATCACTACCACTTTTCATCTTTCTGTCCTCTTTCAAGTAGCTTTTTTTTGTAACAAATCAAAAATCATTGTTTAATGTCTCTCCATTTTCTACGGGCCATAACTTTTAATGGTTTGTCCATCAATGGAAATTATTTAGTTAGATGTAGTTTTTATTGGTAACATTTTGAGGTACATATGACTTTTTGATCACTTTTTTCCCCTTTTTGGGGGTTAATTGATCAAAAATCAGCAATTCTGTCAGTTTCAGTTTTTTGTTTGCAGCGCTCACTGTGTAAGATAGAAATTACAGTTTTACAGTATATGTGAGGTTGTTATAAACATTGCAATACCCATAATGCATAGGAGTTTGTGTTTTTTTCAATAATATAGGATATGATAGAGGAAATAATGAACTAAGTCTTTATGATTTAAAATAAAATAAAACTTTATATTTTACTTTTTTTCCCAGTTCCACTATGGAACTTCATGGTGCGATCATTTGATCACATTTTCACATACTTAAACTGCCTATTAGATTTATCCTTTGGTTGTATCTAGTAGATTTCCATACATGCCAAACACCGAGGCCATTGCTTTGCCTCCAGTTGCCATAACAACCATCGGCTCCCTGTGCAATGTAGTCACTATTGACTGCAGTATCTTAGAGGTTAAACAGCCAGGATCTGTATTTTACCTCATCGTTGCAGAAAGAGCCCAGATGTATAATACCTTAATGTCCAGGAAGAAAAAGCTTGTCCTAGTGTAGCAAAGACCCACCACTCAGGACGAGTATCCTCATTCTCAACTGGTTAAGGAAGATTTCTTAACTTTTAAATCTATCCACATCATGCTCATACAGCTATACTTATTTTGTGCTGTCCTTTATCTCATAAAAATAGCTGGACCACATATTCTATCTAGTAGATTGTAAGCTCTTGAGAGCAGGACTCTCACTCCTTATGTGAATTGATTTATTCTGTAACCCTTAAATTTTGTCTGTACATGAACCCTGTGATTTATAAAGAGCCGCAGAATATTTTGGCGCTATATACTTACAAATGTATTATTACTTCCATCAAGCAGCATCCAAATTTTTGTAAGGTTCACAAAAAATAACTTATTACCCTATTTTTATATAGACTTTTCACATATTTACATAAAAATATCAGATCACCCTTCAGAGTCTTCTCTAGGGTATATACATTTAGCTTTGACAACCCTTCTTCCTAACAGAGATTATTCATTTTCTGTATTAAATTGCTCACCATATAAAGTCTCTAGTTTTCTGATATACAGTATATTTTTTGTGAACAATTGTCCATAGCTAGACAACATATTCAACATAGGGCTGCTTTTTGGCATGTGCTTTTTAAAGACAATAATGTTAATTTTGATGCAGCAGATTGGTTTTAGAGACTATACTATCATTTAGTTTATTACCAATAATTACTACACCATACCTTCCCATTTGTAGATATTCAGTAGTTATCTATTCAGAGTATTAATAGCATGCATATTGTTCTACCTGAAAACATATAACAATCCACTCGTCAATGCTGAACCTCATCTGCCATTTTGCTGCCTGAGTAATTTTATACATTCACAGCTGTGAAATAAGTGCCAATTGTTATGTTTAGGGAAAAAAAAGTATACAGTCATATGAAAAAGTTTGGGCACCTCTATTAATCTTAATCATTTTTAGTTCTAAATATTTGGGTGTTTTCAACAGCCATTTCAATTTGATATATCTAATAACTGATGGACACAGTAATATTTCAGGATTGAAATGAGGTTTATTGTACTAACAGAAAATGTGCAATATGCATTCAACCAAAATTTGACCGGTGCAAAAATTTGGGTACCCTTATCATTTTATTGATTTGAATACTCCTAACTACTTTTTACTGACTTACTGAAGCACAAAATTGGTTTTGTAACCTCACTGAGCTTTGAACTTCATAGCCAGGTGTATCCAATCATGAGAAAAGGTATTTAAGGTGGCCAATTGCAAGTTGTTCTCCTATTTGAATCTCCTCTGAAGAGTGGCATCATGGGCTCCTCAAAACAACTCTCAAATGATCTGAAAACAAAGATTGTTCAACATAGTTGTTCAGGGGAAGGATACAAAAAGTTGTCTCAGAGATTTAACCTGTCAGTTTCCACTGTGAGGAACATAGTAAGGAAATGGAAGACCACAGGGACAGTTCTTGTTAAGCCCAGAAGTGGCAGGCCAAGAAAAATATCAGAAAGGCAGAGAAGAAGAATGGTGAGAACAGTCAAGGACAATCCACAGACCACCTCCAAAGAGCTGCAGCATCATCTTGCTGCAGATGGTGTCACTGTGCATCGGTCAACAATACAGCACACTTTGCACAAGGAGAAGCTGTATGGGAGAGTGATGTGAAAGAAGCTGTTTCTGAAAGCACGCCACAAACAGAGTCGCCTGAGGTATGCAAAAGCACATTTGGACAAGCCAGCTTCATTTTGGAAGAAGGTCCTGTGGACTGATGAAACAAAGATTGAGTTGTTTGGTCATACAAAAAGGCGTTAGCATGGCGTCAAAAAACCACAGCATTCCAAGAAAAACACTTGCTACCCACTGTAAAATTTGGTGGAGGTTCCATCATGCTTTGGGGCTGTGTGGCCAATGCCGGCACCGGGAATCTTGTTAAAGTTGAGGGTGGCATGGATTCAACTCAGTATCAGCAGATTCTTGAGAATAATGTACAAGAATCAGTGACGAATTTGAAGTTACGCCGGGGATGGATATTTCAGCAAGACAATGATCCAAAACACAGCTCCAAATCTACTCAGGCATTCATGCACAGGAACAATTACAATGTTCTGGAATGGCCATCCCAGTCCCCAGACCTGAATATCATTGAACATCTGTGGGATAATTTGAAGCGGGCTGTCCATGCTCGGCGACCATCAAACTTAACTGAACTGGAATTGTTTTGTAAAGAGGAATGGTCAAAAATACCTTCATCCAGGATCCAGGAACTGATTAAAAGCTACAGGAAGCGACTAGAGGCTGTTATTTTTGCAAAAGGAGGATCTACTAAATATTAATGTCACTTTTCTGTTGAGGTGCCCATACTTTTGCACCGGTCAAATTTGGGTTTAATGCATATTGCACATTTTCTGTTAGTACAATAAACCTCATTTCAATCCTGAAATATTACTGTGTCCATCAGTTATTAGATATATCAAATTGAAATGGCTGTTGCAAACACCCAAATATTTAGAACTAAAAATGATTAAGATTAATAGGGGTGCCCAAACTTTTTCATATGACTGTATTCTTTTTTAATTATTTACATTACTATATAATAAATAAATAATCTTAAAAATTACTTGAGATGTAATCAACTTTTTAATTTATCGGTTAATATAGAGATTTAGGGTTTGTTTTTTGCCTGACCAGTTGTATTTTTAGATGACATAATTATGGGGTGAATATAATGTGTTGTTTTTGAAGAACTTTGTGAAAAATACTTGCAATTTCATTATTTTATGACTTTTGTCTTTAGCGGGTCATTTTATATACATTAATACATATATACAGTAATATTTATATAGGTTTTGCAATATTTTAGCACTTTTACTAAATAAAACTTCTAAAGAATATTTTGCTGTAACCTGAGATTCATAACTTTTTTTATTTATTTATTTATTTACAGAGGCTGCTTTTTGTAATGGTACCATTTTGGGGTAAGTATAACAAATGGTAACTTTTTTTTTAACTTTTAATATTAAATATTTTTAAAGATTTTTTGTAAATTAGATTTTGTTTTAAGTAAAGTTTTGTTCAAAGTAGTTCATTAATATTCCAATACATTACAAACAGAATATGCTAAAACATATCAGTTAGTTGATGTTATAAATTCCTGCCATTGGCAGGAGGAAGTCTTGATCAAATGCTCAATATAATAACAACTACCCTCCTAACTATTTCTTATACTTAATTTTTTGTATCCCTCTTTATTACCCTCTTTACCCCAACCATGACCTGTTTGCTTGTGTATATTTTACGTTGCACCAATTATTTTTGAAAGCTTAGAAACAATATACTACAATACTTTTGTACTGCATTATACTGTACATTTTAGTGGATGCCTATTAGGACCTGTTTCTGGCAAGGCTTAGTAGAAACGAACATGACATCCTAAAGACTGTTGTTAGGATCCTGTGAATTGGGGATAAGTTGCTGTGGTAGAAACACATCTTTAGGCTAAGGCCCCATGTAACAAGCTGCAGGCAAAAAATGCTGCAAAAAAGACCGTGGCAGAAACACATCATGTTTTTTTCTGCGGTGTTTTTCTGACCCTATTATAACTACGTGAGCATTTTTGAAATCGCAGCATTTCCAATGCGGATTTTTTTCTGCAATGTTCCTCAGAATCCCATCCACTTTGCAGGTAATATAAAACGCTGCATTTTCGCAATGTGGGGCCCCAGCCTTAATGTCCATTTTTATTACTTTCTGAAGGATCAGAACAACAGACCTAAAATTGGTAATATGAAACTAGCCCTAAATTTATATTTTCTTGAAAACAGTAAGTGTCAGACCTTACATATCCCTTGACAACACAGCAATTTTTTTTTGTTCTTGTGTTTATGATTATTAATTCCCACCTTGCAAAAGCCATAACTTAATTTTTACATCCACAGTAATTCTATACAATGTACTGGGAAATTGGGAGGAAAAAAAAATGTAAATGTGGTGGAATTGAAAAAAACAAAATTGTGCCATTTTCTTACAAGTTTTATTTTTACAGCATTCACTGTGCATTAAACATGACATGTTAACTTTATTCAGTGCGTTGGTAACATCACAGTGATAACAAATTCTCAAAAACTTAAAATTTTGGAGAATAAAAAAAGTCTTGGGAGTCGCCACATTGTACCACCTGTAACTTACTTATCTTCCAATCTACAGAGCTGTATAATGTGTCTTTTTTTTTGTGGGGCAATATGTAGTTTATATTGATTGGAATGTATGATTTTTTGTTGTTCTATTTTGATGAGATGGGATTCAGCCATTTTGATTATTTTCCTCTTTTTTACATTAACTGTATATGATATTTTAATAAAATATATCTGTCATAACAGGGCGGCACATGTCATGAATGTTTTAGATTCAATTAAATAAAAAAAAATGCACTAAATGATCCAAATTAGAAACATGTTTAGTATTAATACCATGACACAAATATAAGCCCACACGTATCAGTGTTTGACTATTTGTTAAATTTTTTGCCAGATTGTAGCTTTTTTTTAATCATGAGGCTTGAATTACATGAATGGGGGTATACGTGGCATAAAGAAGCCCACCACTTATTTCCAACTATGCACCTCTTGTTTCATAACCCTATACAGTATCTGTAATGTACTTACTCATTGTCATGGTAATAGTTTAATACTCTACATTTTCCAGTGTTTTTCTAATGCCTGGCTAAAGAAAAGTTGTAAATCATTGAAAATCAATACGTTGCAAGCACTCTAAGGCAGAACTAATTAAATCTTATCTAGACATAGAAATACGCATTAATTGAGCTACACTTTACTTAAAGTGTCTAGAGTATGCATAGAAAAACTGTTATTATTGTGAGAATAATTCATCAAGAGTAAAGAGCTAGTGCTTGGCTTAATGGCACCTACCAAATCACTTTTGTCATCTACCAAATCAATAAAATTTTGACTTCTATTACTTTTTACATGCCATATAAAGAAATTATATATTTTTTTTATAGATGATGAACAACTATGACATTTAGTTTTAGCAACATAATTGGGAATGCACTACTTGGCAGTACTATCAACATCAACATCAATGCCATGTTTTTAACAGAATTAATAGGTCTTGTTGAGATTCAAAAACACGATAACTCCAGACTGTAATTTTTTTCTGGTAAAAGTAGAAAATTTTCAAAATGTTATAAACTGTTATAAATTTCATCTATGTTATGAGTGGCAGGGAGTTGTCACATCATGATGAGAATGCAAAGTCACTGCCTTGCCCTAACTACAGAGATCAGAGAAACAGATATTAGATCAATGCTCATTACAGCACAAAAGTGAAGACTGGAGAATAAGGAGGAAACTACCTTTGCTCCATCAAAAGAAATCCCTGTGATGTGATCAGAGCCAGTATCTTGTGCACACAGACAGCCCAAGAGCCCCAGGGCTATATTCATTTTTGTCAGGGCATCCTTATGCTGGCTATAACCATAAGATAGCTGTCAGCTGACTGACTGACTGTTCATCAGACAACTATCTCACCTAATAGAGATGTATGTTGCATGTGTACTAAATAGAAGAAGGAAGAAAGCTGCAGACAGACATCTCTGGCAGTGACCTATCTCCATAGCACAAAAGAACTAGGCAGTTCAAATCCAAGGACTCCATATACATTAGATGGTTGGCCTGCTCTGTAATAATTTTTGGGTTTGGTCTACGATCATGTAGTGCACATGTTCAGCCTTAGGTACTGTACCCCTTACAAGCTAACCCCTTAACAACCAATGGTCGCGAAGGGCTGTAACATCCGGCATCATTATCCTATACGGTGAACGTTGTAGAAGGGAAAAAAATTCAAAATAGCCAAATGGCGATTTTTTTCAACACTTTGCCTACTAAAAAATTGAATAAAAAGTGATCAAACCATCAAATTTTGCCCCAAATGGTATCAATAAAAACTATATCTTGTCAACCAAATCAAGTCAGAGGTGTCAGAACATGGCAGCACAATTTTGTTTTTCTAATTGCTTAAAATGTATCGAAATGTTACAAATACCGTCTTTCTCCGAAAATAAGACAGTGTCTTATTTTTTTCTCTGAAAAAAAGGGCTAGGGCTTATTTTCGGGGTAGGTCTTAATTTTTTCCATGAACAACAATCACACATTTGATCGCTTTTTATTTAAATTTTTATCAGAGGCGAAACAGTGAAAAAACAGGAGTTCGGCACTTTTGATTTTTTTTTCCACTACAGCATTCACCATAGAGGTAAAATATTTTTAGAGAGTTTGTAGAGTGGGCGTTTTCGGACAGGGATACCTAATGTGTATGTGTTTCACAGTAATATTTTAGTTTTATATGTATTCTAGTGAAAGTGAGGGGGGGGCTTGAACTTTTATTGTTTTTTTCTTTTTTAATATATTTTTTAACTTTTTTTTTTTCTTTAACCATTAACCCCTCCTAGGGGGCTTGAACCTGCAATCATCCCATAGACTGCAATACAACTTATTGCAGTCTGTGGGAGATTATCTACATTACTATTGAGGCTGATCATAGACCAGCCTCAATAGTAATATTCCTATAACAGGCCAGGGAGCGTTCATAAGGCTCCCGGCTGTCAAAGGAACAGGTCGGCTCCTGCGATCTTGCCGCGCGGGAGCTGACCTGCAATGTGAAAGGTACGGGGCCAGTGGGGACTAGCCCAAGGGATAGTTGCTCTGTTTTGGGGGTTGGATTTGGGGGAGGGGGTCACGAACTGGCACACTCAACAATGCCTGCGATCAGAATGGACTCTGATCGCAGGCATTAACTGCAGGTCCTAGGGACTGTGGGGGGGAGGACACACTTAAAAATGCCTGCGATCAGAGTCCACTGTGATTGCGGGCATTAACTCCGGCGGTTGTGCTACTTTGGTGGGAAGGAGGGGGGGGTCACGCTCAACAATGCCCACGATCAGGGTAGACACAGCAGATGTCAGGAAGGGGTTAAATTAGCTAGGACTTATTTTTGAAGTAGGGCTTATATTTCAAGCCTACTCCAAAAAAACCTCAAAAATCTAGCTATGGCTTATTTTCGGGGTAGGTCTTATTTTTGGAGAAACACGGTACTATATAAATTTAGTATTGCTATGATTGTACTGATCCACAAAATACAGGTAACATGTCATGTTTACCACATAGTGAATGCCATAAAAATTAAACCCATGAGAAATTGGTGCAAATGCATTTTTTTTTCCAATTCCACCTCATTCTAACTTCCCAGTACATTGTACAGGATATTGAATGATACCATTACAAAGTATAATTTGTCATGCAAACAATTAGCCATCATGTGACTCTGTGAGCAAAAAAAAAAAAAAGAATAATGGCTCTTAGAAGGTGGGGAGGAAAAAAAAACAGATATGCAAAAAACAAAAATTGGCTTGGTCTATAAGGAGTTAAAATTAATATTCCTTATTTGGGAAATAATAATTGCCTATTTTGTAAAAAATATAAAATAAATTTTTCATACAATTAAATTTTTTTTCTCCAGGTATAAATACAAAAGAATGGTATGTAACTACAGTGCAAAATAAAAAAATGGTAACCTGTATTTATGGCAGTCAATCATATTATAGAAGACAAAACTTCAGACTCATATAGTAAAAAGAAATTCGGTAAATTGGATACCATTTTGCCAACTGTTGTCCTATTTAATCCATTAACATGAAAGTTATTATTATTGGATTGCTCCTTTGGATTTGTTGCATTTGAACTAATAATAGAATATGAGGATCTGCTTTTTATGCAGTTTAATAAATGGAGCTTCACTTAAAGTTAGAACATCAAACTTTGTAGATTGCACCACCTTAATTAAATAAGCAGAAGTGCAAGTGTTAAAAATCCCTATATTTTGTAAACCAATTTCTGGAACTGTAGTCTTTCAAGCGTAAAATTTTATTATGCTCCGCTGAATAGCTAAATAAACCTCTTTTTAATTTATACTAACCTGCAAATGCATTTCTTCAAATTTACAGGGGTTTGTTTGTTTTTATTATTTCGGATGAGGGGTTATCTTACAGACTTGTTGTTACATCTTTATTTACTTCCAATAATTTATAAAGAACATATTTTGGAAAGATTTGAAAAATATCCATACAGATGATTTTTCAGGTTCTTGTTTCATAGTTGACCATTTTAATAGTGTATAGCTTGTATTATCTTATAGCATCTTGTAATTGAACATTGATTTTTTTTTTTATTGAAATACCATACAGTGGTGAATACTTGGTTAGTGGCCGGTTGCAGACTACTGTGGCCATGATCAGTGTATTTCACGGACAACACACTGACCCATTCTTTTCTATGGGCCCGTACACACGACCATTCCTATTTTGCACCTCTTGCTTCCGTGGCTCCTATTCATTTAATGAAAGGAGCCGCGGAAGCACGGCCCATGCACGTGTCCCGTGTCCAGTGTTCCCCTTGTGCCGCCCATGCTTTTAATTAACAGCCGGCCGGTTGCAGCACGGTCATCTGCAACCTGCCGTAGACTGATTTTACCTTTGGTGGTCACAGGACAATAATGTGTCCCGTGGTTGAGATCCACATGTGGTTTGCTGTGAATTTCTGCAGATCTATGACAGGTGAAGTATATTATTAGTGTGGGTTTCACTTATACAGTACTTGCTGAGGATCTGCTGCAATTTTTATAAAACTGTGACTTCCTTGTGAAAACCCAGCTTGTACCTTGGACTTGCGTATATGTACCAGCTAAACAACTAAGATATAATGGTAGATAAAGTAAGCACTAAAGGACTTTAAATGGTCACTGTAGGGCACTGTGCGAAACTATCAAGGCAATAATGGAGCACTGCATAGCACTAAAGGGGCACTGTTTAGATGGTTTCTATGCACTCTTTGCCAACTTTGCCAACAATTTAACACTATATATCTAGACATAGTATGGCAGTTTCAGGGACTTGTATGTACTATGGGGTGGTGAATTTTGTTAACAATATTTATTTACTTTTTTCAATAAATTGTTATACATAATGTAGTATATTCATACCTCAGACTATAGAACATATGTGTGACATCTCTCACACTGCCAGGCTCCTGCTATATCTATTGCATCCCTCTGCCATGCACTAGTAGCTGCATTCTGGCTCCCTCTGCTGCACTTTTTCATATGGAACCTTCATTTCTGGGTTATATAAGGCACCTTTCCCTATGAGAAGGTACCTGTGCAATAATTTTCCTTGGTTCCTAGTTTCCTAAAATAGTGCATTGTTTGATCTTTTTGCCTGTTATCTGACCCCTGGATGTTAATTCATACCTGATCCTGCTAAACCTGCTCTGGCCTCTGCCTGTTTACCGTATTGACCCTGTTCTGCTTTCCCTGACCACTGCCAGGGTCCCTTGACTCATCCAAGTCAGCCACCATTGAACTGAGAATACTCAATAACAACATGATAATGTTCCCTGTAGTGAAGACCAGATGCCCTCTGGGATAACCCCAAGCCAAATCAATATGGGGCACAGTGTTTCCACGCATCTGCTACGTTACAATTTACTGCTTCTTTTTTGTTCTTTTTTATACTTTTGGCCAACTCTCTTATTTATTGGTACATAGTTATAGAATATTTTCTTAAGTTGGCACTATTGTACATTTGTAAGTTTATATACAGTATTTATTCCTTACTGTCTTTTTATCCAATTGCAGAACATGACATATGGTGCTGTTTCTATTTCTGATTCATCTATCTTTAGCACTGCAGGGGATATATATGAATAGGGGATTATATGAAATAGAAAAAGTCTGTTTTTTCCAAGTAACCACACATCTCTGCAGATCATATCTGGCGTTGCAGTTTAAGTGTTAACAGTGAAGTTCATAAGGCTAAAGTTCAATACCGGACAAAAGCCATGAACAAGAGTAGCACAGTTTCTGTAACTAAAAACTTTTTTTTCATATATCATATTATTTCCTTTAAAATTTTCGAAGTATAAAAAGTAAAGCCTATCTGATGATCTGGTAAGTTTACTTTGCTTCTACCAGTTTATGAGATCATTCAGCTTGAGTTTAAAAGGCTGTCTATAAGCAAGGGATATACTCAAAATGGTAGATTAAAATTGAATTTCCAATAAATCTGGAAAGCAAACATTAAAAATAAAAGCAAACACCGGATAAATGTGTAAAGCTTGGAAATGTGCTTTTTGAAGATATACGTTTATTTTTTGGATTTGTTTTCACCATGAACAACTCTTTAAATTACCGACTGCAAGTTAATAGGAATCTCAGACTTTGTAAAATAAAATCCCATTTGCGAATGCAGAAATGTACAGTACAATTGCGTAATGTTATTTTAAGAGGTTGACAACCTTTTCTTCATGAGGCTAGTTACTGTGCAGTCACATGGAGGTTTATTTCCTAAACACAGCAGTATTCCAAGCACCAGATGGCACATAAAAGGTTGCCTAGTTTATGATGCATATCTATAATGAAAACCTGAAAATGGGAAAAAAGCAGGTCCGCTTTCAGCCACAACTACTAAACTTCTGCACAAATTCCAATCAGATGTTTCTTTTTATTCCACTGAATTCCAATGTTTCATTTTCAGCACTTTTCAGTGTGTTTTACTTTATATCTATACCTCTTTTGGTCATATATTTAGTTTATTTACTTTTCTCTTCACATGGGAGTTGATTTTTTTTTTCATATAGACTGTTATGATTATTTACAGAACTTATGCTGCATAATATTTGTATGTTTTTAAGAATTCGAAATGTCATTTTACACTATTCCACAATTTAGCTCTACAGTCATGGCCAAAAGTTTTGAGAATGATACAAATATAAATTTTTACAAAGTCTACTGCTTCAGTTTTTCTAATGGCAATTTGCATATACTCCAGAATCTTATAAAGAGTGATCAGCTTAACAGCAATTACTTGCAAAGTCAATATTTGCCTAGAAAATTAACTTTATCCCCCAAAACACATTTCAACATCATTGCAGCCCTGCCTTAAAAGGACCACCTAACATTGTTTCAGTGATTGCTCCATTAACACAGGTGTGGGTGTTGATGAGGACAGGGCTGGAGATCAATCTGTCATGATTAAGTAAGAATGACACCACTGGACACTTTAAAAGGAGGATGGTGCTTGCCATCATTGTTTCTCTTCTGTTAACCATGGTTACCTCTAAAGAAACACGTGCAGTCATCATTGCACTGCACAAAAATGGCCTAACTGGGAAGAGTATTGCAGCTAGAAAGATTGCACCTCAGTCAACAATCTATCGCATCATCAAGAACTTCAAGGAGAGAGGTTCCATTGGTGCCAAAAAGGCTCCAGGGCGCCCAAGAAAGACCAGCAAGCGGCAGGACCGTCTCTTAAAAGTGTTTCAGCTGCGGAATCGGGCTACCAGCAGTGCAGAGCTTGCTGAGGAATGGCAGCAGGCAGGTGTGAATGCATCTGCACGCACTGTGAGGCGGAGACTCTTGGAGCAAGGCCTGGTCTCAAGGAGGGCAGCAAAGAAGCCACTTCTCTCCAGAAAAAACATCAGGGACAGACTGATATTCTGCAAAAGGTACAGGGAGTGGACTGCTGAGGACTGGGGTAAAGTCATTTTCTCTGATGAATCCCCTTTTCGATTGTTTAGAACATCTGGAAAACAGCTTATTCGGAGAAGAAGAGGTGAGCGCTACCACCAGTCTTGTCTCATGCCAACTGTAAAGCATCCTGAAACCATTCATGTGTGGGGTTGCTTCTCAGCCAAGGGAATCGGCTCTCTCACAGTCTTGCCTAAAAACACAGCCATGAATAAAGAATGGTACCAGAATGTCCTCCAAGAGCAACTTCTCCCAACCGTCCAAGAGCAGTTTGGCGCTCAACAATGCCTTTTCCAGCATGATGGAGCACCTTGCCATAAAGCAAAGGTGATAACTAAATGGCTCAGGGAACAAAACATAGAGATTTTGGGTCCATGGCCTGGAAACTCCCCCAGATCTTAATCCCATTGAGAACTTGAGGTCAATCATCAAGAGACGGGTGGACAAACAAAAACCAACAAATTCAGACAAAATTAAAGCATTGATTCTGCAAGAATGGACTGCTATCAGTCGGGATTTGGTCCAGAAGTTGATTGAGAGCATGCCAGGGAGAATTGCAGAGGTCCTGAAGAAGAAGGGTCAACACTGCAAATATTGACTTGCTGCATTAACTCATTCTAACTGTCAATATAAGCTTCTGTTACTCATAATATGAATGCAATTATATTTCTGTATGTGATAAAAACATCTGACAAACACACATAAAAACCAGAGGGCAGCAGATCATGTGAAAATATAATATTTGTGTCATTCTCAAAACTTTTGGCCATGACTGTACAACAAAATGTTAAGCAACTGTTAATACTATGCTGCTGTCATCTTGTATTGCTTTTTCATTACAAAATGTTACATTTAGACAAAATTGAACATTTGTGATCCTGCTAAATTTCAGGAAGGAGTACATTGTGATACTTGAAATCATAGGAATGCCTAATGTATAGGCATATTGCAAATTCTAGAGACCTGAAACATGTCACCTATAGACTTCTATGGGGCTCTGCGGTACCTATGTAAGTTTTGCACTCCGCTCCATGAAACGACATATTATGGATCTACTGACATCTACTACTCTAGAAACATTGTGTCCATGCCAGTATATATCCATAATATGGTGCTGTATGGAGCACGACAAAAGGTGTAATTGTGCTTTTATTTTTTTTAATCTTGTAATACTAGAATGTACCACTAGGTGGAAGCAAAAATCATGATGGCAATCTGAGAAATAAGTGCAAACTAGCAAGATAGAAGTGTTGGTGAAACACATGGATTTAAAAAAATCATACAAAATAATGATGATGGTCATATAAAGAATAACAGTTTCTTTACAAATAATGTAATTTATTTTCATAATGAAAAAAAAAATGGTATCTCTGGCAATGACGAATGGACCAGTTTTTCCTTTATTCTCAACTATTTTATATGGGACCTGAGCATCAGTCAAACCATAGTGAATTGGGTCATTCTTTATAGGGGCTTTGGTATTTAGCTATAGATTTCCTCTAGAAAATGTTTAGGATAGAAAAAGTACAATGTTCTGAAGTATAAAATAGTTATATAAAAAAGATTTTAACAAACTGGTCATGCGAGCCATTCAAATGGACCTAGTGTCACTATAAGTTATGTCTGACTAATTCCTGAAATATTCTTTTCTTAATCTGAAACAAATGCACTATAGAGTTTGTTCACACTAGCTTTGTGCTTCTATTCCGTCAGGTATGCTTTTCTTCTAATGCGCAGAATACCTTGGTCTGCACTATTCTGCTTGGTGAACAAAATCATGAACATAATGGAATCATGATAAGTCAATGGGATCCAATGAAAAGCATGTAAAATTGGATCTATCATATAAAAATACAGCCTATGATCACATGATCACATTGCATCTCTGGATATCATTATTATTAAAGGGAGTCTATCATTGGGGAAACGTGTTTTTAACTGAAGCAATGTTGGAATAGCCTTTATAAAGGCTATTCTACTCCTACCTTTACTTTTCTTCTCCTCGCCGCCGTTTGTCCAAAAAAAACTTTTTATTCTCATATGTAAATTATGCTCAGGGAGCACCGGGGGCGTTCCCCCTGTGCTCCGAGCACTCCGCGTCATCGCCGCAACCCACCTCCAGTGCTGCTATTTCACGCCCCCTGCATCTTCTTCTGTTCATCTTGCATCTGCTTTCTCCGTCGGCCATTTTTCTGAAGTACGCTGGTGTAAAAAACTAAACAAAAATGGCCAACGGAGCATGCTCTGTCTGCTCTGCCTGAACTCAAGGTGGCTCCGGCGGCCATTTTTGTTTAGTTTCTTACACCAGTGTACTCCAGAAAAATGGCCGATGGAGCAAGAAGCAGATGCAAGATGAACAGAAGAAAATGCAGGGGGCGTGAAAAAGCAGCGCTGGAGGTGGGTTGTGGTGATGTCGCGGAGTGCTCGGAGCACAGGGGGAACGCCCCTGATGCTCCCTGAGCATAATTTACATATGAGAATAAAATGTTTTTTTGGACAAACGGAGGCGAAGAGTAGAAAAGTAAAGGTAGGAGTAGAATAGCCTTTATAAAGGCTATTCCAACATTGCTTCAGTTAAAAACACGTTTCCCCAATGATAGACTCCCTTTAAGAAGAAGCCATCTGAGAGTTGTTTCCTAAGTATCTAGGTAATTGCTAACACAATGTGGGTAGATTAATTAAAACTAGAGGCAGTGGGTACTGAAAAACTGCAACTTATCCATCCTCTAGCTACACACAGAGTATACACAATAGGAAAATTAGCATATTACTTCATGATAAACTATCAGGACTCCATGTTGTTTTGAGAAAAGGCTCTTAAGTTGTGACACACATATATGGACATGTTGAGCACTGTTGCCTTGCAGCGCTGAGATCCTGGGTTCAAATCTGACCAAGGACAACATTTGTATGTTCTCCCCATGTTTGCGTGGGTTTCTTGCAGGTACTTTGGTTTCCTCCCAAATTCCAAAAATATACTGATAGGTAAAACTGGCTCGCCATACAAACAAATGACTCTTGTGGGTGTTGAGGATGAGCACCTGTATGGCAGCCAATAACTCCCCTACTCAACAATGTATCCTGCACTTTGAGTCTCTGTGAGAAAAGCATATTACAAATGTTTGCTATTGTCATACAGCCAAGATAACAGGTATTACTATTACTCTGATTGTCTTGATTTCATTACTGTAAGCCATTACTTACTTGTCTTCCCCTCACTTAATTAGCTGCTTTCTGCTGAAAACCTCTCTACAATTCCTGCCACTAGGTGTCTCCCTTCTAGATAACTTACTGATCACTCTTTTGTTACTATGGAAGTCCATCCCTAAAAACTTTCATTCTGTCTTGTCTGAAGAAGAGAGCTAGTACTCTCGAAAGCTTACCATCAAATATACTCAGTTAGCCTCTAAAAGGTATCGTCTGATTATACTACTAGTTGCTTATCTCAGTGAGTGAAGAGGGGCTTCCTTTTCTTTCTTCACACAGTAAATGAAGGAAGGAGGGGGGGCGTTGATTCTGCTCACAGCCTGCACAGACATGCCTGCAAACTGTTAATGTGTACAAAAAACTTAGGATCCTGAAAATCTCACAATTTACAATGTAAGAAGTCTTCTATGTACTTGTATCTACTTCTGGCTGCTTGTGTGATTACAGATGAGTTTTTATTCACAGACAGCAGCAGCTTTAATGACTGTATATAATAAGAAGGATGATGCTAAATATTAGAGATGAGCGAAGTATTAAAAAATTCGATTTGGCAATTTCGCCAAATTTCACGATACAATTCTATTCGATCTGAATTAAATCGCGGTGAATTGTGTAACAAAAACAGCTATTTATTGGCTGCAGAGAGCTGGGGTGGGCGGGTGAGAGGCAAAATGGCGCAAAATTACACTTCTTCAGCTTCGATTCGCTCATCTCTACTATATATAATATGAGGGCTGACTCCAGATTAATGTGAAACCTTATTTATATAGCTGCAATATAGTCTATAACATATATTGTAATACACCAAATAATATCACTATACAAGGAGCAAATATTATCAACATACATGATACTTTCATACAACCTGAATAGAACTTATTACATCAAGAACCACATTACCAAAAATACCACACTACACAAGAGCCAAATAATACCACCAGACCTTGAAGACATAATACTACCACATAGTGATTTAATATTACCATTACTGAATATAACCCATAATACCAAAACCATCATTACCCCACCATACAATGACCATATAGCGGTAGATAACATCTCTACACATACATCCTGCAGACCATGGCAGACCATGTAAGTGAATTTAGTTACATCCAGTGACTTACCAGTGACATCATGATTGTAGTCATTCATTCTCCTCTTCTTTCTTCATCCAGCCCAGGCCTTCATGATTACTTTTACCGACCGCAACTTGCCTCTGAAGAATTTCATACACAGATATATTTGGCTCCTCACTTTTATAGCAAACCCCCATAGCTATTCCCACTCTCTATTCAAAAGTCCTATCCTTAGTACCCCAGTTGCCTCCTTTTAAGCACCACAAAGTAATACCACCATACAGAATTTCGTACAGATTTTGAGATGAATATATGAATTCTTCCCTCAGCCTTCTATTGTTTTCTTGCCTTGGATTCCAATGGTTGATTCAATGGCAGAGTCTGCAGCCACGAGAATCTCTGCTGGTTAGGCCCATTCATTTGAGACTAATCAACAAGTAAAGACTGTGGCAGAAAGTCAAAGCTCTGCTTCAGTTTTGCATCATGGGAAATCAGAGGAGCAGAAATGGAAGAGGAATTTGAGGCAAAAGTCTGCCTCAAATACCTCTTCCATTTTTTATTCTCTAATGGTGCCCACGTTTTGTGCATATTAAGTGTCACATTTCGCTGCCCCCCTGTAGTGTTCCCTATAGACTTCTCATAGTAAATGCCATTTCTATTGCCCCCATACAGTAATAGTGCTCCTGAGTGCCTCTTAATGACCCCACTCAGTACTAACTCCTCTTTTTATGCCCCCACTACAACATTTATGAGTGCTCTCAGTACTGATGTCCCCTTATTCCCCCACTCACTAATAATGCTCCTATTGTGCTGCCACTCAGTAACAATGTATCAATGGCATAAATGAGGCACATCCTCAACTGGCCAGTCTTTATAACTCTCCTGCAATAACTGCAAAGTTGTAAACCTCCCATGGCATTAACTTCGGCACAAAAACTGTGCATCAGGCGCCTCATGGCATGGGTTTCCATGACCGAGCTGCTGCATGCAAGCGCAATATCTTCAAGCATAATGCTAAGTGTTGGAAGGAGTGGTATAAAGCACACCTACGCAGCATTCTGGAGAAGTGGAAATATACAATAAGTATGCCAAGTGACAAGTGAGTTGGGGGCCCAGCGTGGTCAAGGGTCCACTGGGGGATTCACATGTTCACCCATGGGCCAGTCTGAGCCTAGCGAGAGAGAGAGAGAGAGAGAATAGATAGATAGATAGATAGATAGATAGATAGATAGATAGATAGCTTAGCTATAGATATGCAATGCTACTTGACTGAAACTTGAAGTCTAAACTTTTGTGTGTTTCCAAGGCAACCATGCGCCTTTTTTTTTCCATCTCTTCTACACACCAAAGGATGTCAACAGGGTTAAACTCACTAAACATCACTGCTCGTGTCCTCTTGCTGCTAGCTAGTATTTTTGTTTTAGAAAACTACCATAACAATGTCCAAAAACAACATTGATAAAAGATAATAGTAATCTCCACACTTAAGTAAAAGACACATACAGTATTCTATTTATACAAATAGGATAATATGAGATTGTTACATTTGGAAATTCTTTAAATATATTTGGATGTTTCACGATTTGGTACATTAAGTATAAACAATAAAATGATTGACGCATTTTTGCTGCATATATGCTTTATATATGTATGCTTGTATATATGTATTTTTGCTTTATGAATTTTCTTTGAAATATGTCAACATGAAAAATAATATTGTTTAGATTTTATATCTTAAATGTACAGTGTTCATTTCTTAGAACTACTCTCTCTATAACTTGCCTAGTTTTGACTCAGCAAGGTCTGGTGTACAGTATCTCTATATTCCTCAGTAGTAGGAAGGCTGCAAAGGTTTTTCAGATTTCACATAAATCCAACAGAAGAATATTGCGCCATACTCAATCACCCAACATATTATAGCAATATTCTTCCCTAAAAACACTGCTACTAGGAAAAATTTGGATGTGCCTACACTTAACCAATCTCTAGCTTGGTGACGGATTCCAATTTGTCTTAAAACTAATTATACAAATATTGGTGGTAATGTATCATGGTTTTTTCCCACAGCACTTTTCAAAGAAAGTCAAGCGAATTCCATCCCCACAGTGCAGGAAAATACATGCTGTGGACACGCTGCGATTTCCAAAACCATTTGGAAATCACAGCATTTCAATTATGCCTACGGAAAATCCTGCAGTTTCTCTATAGGTATAATTGATGCAGAAGGTCTGCAGACTTTCTGTGGACTTTCTGTGAAAGCGCTGCGGGAAAAACCGTGATGTGTTTCCGCAACGGTTTTTCCTGCAGCTCTTTTTTGTTGCAGGACGCTACGTTGTGGCTTTAGTCTGAAGGTGATAAATTAGTGCTAAAACAAAAGTTGAAAAATTGAAACAGTTTTATATAAAAAAAATATATAAAATGGGGCAAATGCTGTTTTTTTTTTTTCCTTTTTTAAATCCTTCCATTCTCAATTTTTTGCAGCTTGCCAGTACATTGTACAGATGGTACCAGTATGTACGAGTCCAATGTGTCCAAAAGCCCTGTGATCAGAAATAAAAAACGAAAAATGGCTGTTGCAGAAAAGGGTTAATCACTTTATCTTGCTCTATACTACTTTAGTAAGCAATAGTAAAAATAACTGGCTTTTAGAGACACATTATAGTTATTGTAATTTTATGATAATTGACTGAGTTATGACTTTGTGCTCAGTAGCATTATCATTACACTTGTTGTAAGTACATTAACCTTCTCCTGTGATGCCCCATTACACTGTGGAGTTCATCCTTTTATTGCGCAATTTTAACTTTTGTAATAATTAACGTTTACTGATTTGTACATTGGTAGTTGAGTTCAAATATATTTTTGTTGATTTTTTTTTTCTTTTGGTATAATAAAATATAATAAGAATTGGGATTAGTTTAGAATCTAAAGTATGAAAGTGCTTGTATTGGGGTTATGCTTAGGATAGGCCATCAATATTAGATCTGCAGGGGTCTGACACCCGAGCCCCCAGATCACTGGTAACCCAGACTGTGCGGTTCTCGGTGTTGTTTACATACCATGAGATGCGCTGCTCGCTCGCTATTCAAGCTGTAGTGGCAATAGATTTCAAAGGGACAGCACTGCAATACCTACATTCGCCACTTGAGTTTGTAAGTCAAGTGAGCAGTGTGGTTTGCGATATGTAATTAATACTGAGAGTCACACTGTCTGGGTACTGGGAATCTGTGGGGATCCCAGGTGGCAGACCACCACAGATCTAATATAAGGATAGGCCATCAATGTTAAAAATCAGGTTACCCCTTTAATATTTCAACAGCTAAATCTTTACATACTTAAAATACATAGTTATGTGTATGGATTCTTGCTAGCAACCCCAATACATATCTGAACATGTCCAGCCATGAGGTCAGGTATGACATGTGTACATCTTAATATTCTTAATATTAATATTCTGGACCAGGCATCTCTACTTCCAGTTTGTAATCAACAAGGAAACAAGATTTCTCTAATAACCAGTGTCGTGTTTTATGGCTAATTCTTAGATACAGATGGAGGCTGAATTAAAGGGGTTGGCCACTTTTAGACAAAAAATACTGAGAGACAAATGTTATTGTTTGCAAAATAAGAAGTTGTACCATTTTCAAATATACTTTCTGTATCATTTCCTCATATTTTTTTAGGTCTTTTCTTGCTGTCATTCATTCTGCTTACTTCTAGTGGATAAAAGTCTGACTGAAAAGTCATGTGAAATTGTTATGTCTCTGCCTGTTTTGGTCTCTGCGCCACCCTCTGCTCACATGCTGCGGCGTAGGAGGCGTCCTCAGTTTGATTCTTTGCTTAGGATTCTGGATGCTTAGTCTGTACTCGGTCCTAGTTCCCTTGCTGTGTAATGGATTTCCAGCCACACCCGTGTTCTGAGCATTGTTGCTCTCTGGACCGCATAGAGTTAATCTTTACCTTGCTTGTGTGATTGACAGCCTGTGTAACTATCAGGTCTGGGGCTGGGCCCAGACTTTCTATATATGGGATGTCACTTTCACAGCAAGTTGCCGGTTATTGTACTGACTTTGACTGCTTTCTTTGTACCTTTGATATTTACCTTGCTATTATCTCTGACCTTTGGCTTGCCTTGTGACTACTCTCTTAGATTTCGATTTGGTACCACTTTTGCTTCTCTGGTTGTGACCCCTGGCTTGTTTACCATTCTTCTCTGTTGTTTGTCTTGTTCTGTGTGTCACTTTATTCAGTATAGGGCTTGTCTTCGAGTTGTCCTTTTACCGTTTAGGGTAAACTGAGGCAATAGGAAGGGACAGTGGCTGGGATGAGGTTAGGGCTCACTTGTCTCTGTCCTTCCTCCCAGACCCCTGCAGTAGTGTGAGAGTATTGCTACATCTGGCAAGACCCTAACAGAATAACCGGCCAATAACCTTCTGCCATTGCTTTCCCTAGGATCAGCATGGATCCTATTCAGGGTCTTGCGGCCAAGTTGGAAGGTTTGGCAGGCCTGGTAGCTGAGCTTGCTAAACAGATTCAGACCCTTACTGAGGCTCCTGCAGCATAGCCACCTGTTTCTTCCCCTTTTAAGGTGAAGATGTTACTCCCGGATCATTTTTCAGGGCATCGTGAAAAATTTTAGACTTTCTGGGAGTCCTGTCGCCTGTATTTTCGGATTAACCCGCATGCTTCCCAGGTCCAAAGGGTAGGAGTAATTATATCCCTCCTACAAGGGGATCCACAAGCTTGGGCCCTTAAACTCCCTCCTGGAGATGAGGAGTGGATTGACCTTGAAAAAATTTTTTTGTCCTTGGGGTCTATCTATGCTAAGCCAGACCACATTGGGCTTGCGGAATCGCAACTCCTCTCGATGCAGCAAGGCAAATGCTCTGCCGAGGAATATTGCGCAGAATTCCGCAAGTGCAGTGTGACTGCAGGTTGGTGTGAGTCAGCATTTAAGGCTCACTTTAAACAAGGCCTGTGTGACCGTGTTAAGGAGGTCTGGGTTGGTCACCCAGATCCTCCCACTCTTGAGCAGGCCATGACTTTGGCTGTCCGTATTGACCGTAGGATCCGGGAAAATGTTAAAGAGAGAATAGGGTCTGCTTCTTCCAAGTTTTCTGTCTCTCCCTCTCTCTCTCTCTCTCTCTCTCTCCTGAAAAACCTGTTATTTCTCCCATGACTCCTGGTGAGGAACCCATGCAACTGGGAGTTATGGACGCCAAGACGCGACGAGAGCATCGTCTCAGGAACAACCTCTGCCTGTACTGTGGTGCTTCCGGTCATTTCATCCGTTACTGCTCGATCAGACCTCACAGACCAGCAGAAAAGCTTCAGTGCCTGAGTGGTAATCAGAAGAACCACTCAGGCAACCAGGTATTTGCTTATATGATTGTTCTGCACACTTTAAATTGCATTACTGAGTAGTCTGTCTCGGCTGCTAAAAGTGGGAAACACCAAGTGAATAAAAAATGTTTGCCTGGCCCACCAGTGTCTGTGGTTGTGCAAAAAGATCCTGAATTTAAGGCAGAGAAAATATTGAAGCCCTCTAAAACCAGTTTGTCTGGTGAGGGTCCGGTGGCCCCTCATAAAAGGGGGGGTACTGTTACGTCTCTGTCTGTTCGGGTCTCTGCGCCACCCTCTGCTCGCACGCTGTGGCGTAGGAGGCATCCTCAGTTTGATTCTTTGCTTAGGATTCTGGATGCTTAGTACGCGGTCCTAGTTCCCTTGTTGTGTAATGGATTTCCAGCCACACCCGTGTTCTGAGCATTGTTTCTCTCTGGACCGCATAGAGTTAATCTTTACCTTGCCTGTGTGATTGACAGCCTGTGTACCTATCAGGTCTGGGGCTGGGCCCAAACTTTCTATATACGGGATGTCACTTTCACAGCAAGTTGCCAGTTATTGTATTGACTTTGCCTGCTTTCTTTGTACCTTTGATATTTATCATGCTATTATCTCTGACCTTTGGCTTGCCTTGTGACTACTCTCTTGGATTTCGATTTGGTACCACTTTTGCTTCTCTGGTTGTGACCCCTGGCTTTGTTTACCATTCTTCTCCGTTGTTTGCCTTGTTCTGTGTGTCACTTTATTCAGTATAGGGCTCGTCTTCGAGTTGTCCTTTTACCTTTTAGGGTAAAATGAATCAATAGGAAGGGACAGTGGCTGGGGTGAGATTAGGGCTCACTTGTCTCTGTCCTTCCTCCCAGACCCCTGTAGTAGTGTAGGGTATTGCTACGTCTGGCAAGACCCTAACAGAAATACAATCCAAGATCGTGTGATGGACACACAGGTGCACAGCTCGTTACCAGACAGATGTCTGATTACTGTGCTGTGACAATAACGAGCTGTGTACCTTTGTGTCCATCACATGACCATGGATTGTATATCACATGACCAAGGTCAGAATTTCATCCACTAGAGCTAATCAGAATGAATGACAGCAAGCATAGATCTAGAAAACCATGAGGAATTGATATAGAAAGTATATTGGAAAATTGTACAACTTTTTATTATACAAACAATAAAATTTCTATCTTAATATTGGTTTGAAATTGGTCAAACCCTTTAACTACTGAAATGAGTCAGTCAGTGCCATCCACTTTTAGGCCGGGGGCCCCACGTGGCGTAAACGCTGCTTTTCACCCGTGGCAGAAATGCCACGGAAAATAATGCAGCGTTTTACAGTCACAGCAAAGTGGATGGGATTCTAGTGAATCCCATGTCCACTTTGCGGTAAAATACGTGGTGCGGACATGCGGCAATTTCCAAAACCGTTGCAGTTTTGGAAATCGCAGCATGTCAATTATATCTACAGAAATGCCGCCGGTTTCCCTATAGATATATTTGAAGCAGAAAGTCCGCAGAGAAAACCTCTGGAAGAATCGCGATGTATTTCCACCGCGGCTTTTTCCGCAGCGTTTTTTTGCTGCGGGACGTCACGTGGGGCGTTAGCCTTACACACAGCACTGATCACATGCACTGATATCTGAAGGTCTGGGAGTCGCTCAAAAATCATCCAGCTGGACATCCCTTGTATGCAGCATCAATGAGACAAATATAAGCCATGTAGTAGATAGTACAGTTCCACTACACAGTGATTTCCCCTTGCATTGCAGGTAAGAAGAATAGCGCTTGGGCATTATTTTCCCATATATAAAACTTCTTCCTCTCTATGCTTATTTTAGGAGACATTTTAAAGTCAACCTACACATACATATACTTTTGTACAGTGAACATTTACCATTTTTCAGCCTAAAATGTAGGTGTTTAATTGCCACTACAATAAAAAAAACTTTTTGGGGTATATACTGTAATTGTTTATCATTATAGATAACTGCACAGGTGTCTGCCTTTCCCAATAGTTGCCAACCTCATTCCTTTTGTAACTGCGCACCTGCAGAGTAAAATAAGTCGCTTCAAGCCATTATTATGCAATTAAAGAAAAACATTGAACATATTTAGTATTTAATTAAATGTATAAACACCCACAAAATATGAACACACCAACAGTATAAAATGAAGGGCTTTTTAGAATAATGAACTGAACATGAAAGAAGATGTAAAGAAAAGAAATATTAAGATGTTAGAAATTAATCTGCAGTACATACAATAGACTAAGCAATCATTTAAAAGAATGAACTCTCTGTGAATTTACCCAAGAATAATAGCAAGCTACAGTTCTGCATGCCCACAGCATGTAATTGTATGGGGGAACATTAGGTATTATATTCAGACAGGATGTCTGCAATATTTCATAAGATACGCTTCTGCAAATATCACTGTAACCATAACTCTTGTAAGTATTTAAGAGGAAAAGTTTGTTCTTTATACCATGAAAAACCTTTACTAAGAAAGGTGGGATATAAATGTATGCTTAGACACTTCAAGTACAAAATAGAAACTATTAACAATTCTGCCCCTCTCCAAGGAATAGAAGTCACCCCGCTGATTTGACCTGAATTAGCAGACCATTAAACATAAGTAGCAGGGTAAGATTTATCGCTGTTAATTGCCTCTTCACTATGCTTTCTGTACAGTATTTTCAAAGCAAGGGTGGGAGATTATGCACTTTGCAAAAGATTTACTGTTGGGTATTTAACATTTAATGGGGTATTAAATTCTGCAGGTTTTGGACAGTTTTCACAAAAAATGGAACTAGATTTTGTACTTTTTATTCATTTTGGAATTGGGACATAAATGAGCAGAGAGAAACAACAAAGTATTTGCAACACTGACCTTATTACTGAGTCGACGGAGATATAACAAGCACAATGAATCTCTTGAATAGAAAATTTAAGGCTGTTAGAAATGGTATCATGGTCTTTATAACTGTGTTATTTAATTGAATGACATGTAGTAAAGACGAAGGCAATTTTTTATGTGGGCAGCTACTGTGGCTAGTAAGTTCCTTAAAGGAGAACTATGCTCGTAAATGCTAAATGAAAAGGAAAATATTCACCTAAATAGGTCCTAAGTTGGGTGCTGATTATTTCCTAATATATCAATCTGATCGAGTGCACTTCAGACTGCCGTAAACAGCTGACAGTGGATCAAATACTGTCAGTCACTATTGAGTGGCTCAACACTGTGTGGTCTTTAAGGGATACTTCAGTAATCTTAACTGGTAAATTGAATCTTTTTTTGCATCTCTGTTTATGTACCGATATAATACAAACAGACAATTATTACATCTCTAGTGTGTCACACATTGAAAAATAGGGGAAGGAGCAGTAGTTAGTATACTAGGGAGCGTAAGTTTCTCAGAAATCAGAGTGATGTCAGTATAATTTAGTAAATGCCATTAATCATTTTGATAAAACTAAGTGGTTATTGTATCATTTGAGTTTTGGTGTGCAGCAATGTAATTCTTTATTCTGAAGCCCCATGTTGCAGAAATGCAGCTTTTTTTTGTTGCCGATTTTGCTGAGGTTTTTTGAGCCAAAGTCAATAGTGGATTGAGCAGAAGGTAGAAGTATAAGAACTTCCTATATATTTTCCATTCCTTTTGTAGCCATTCTTGGCTTTGGCTCAAAAAAACGCAGCAAAATCTGCAAAAAAAAAAGGGGCGTTTCCGCAATCTGGGGCCTTAGCCTTAAAGATACACACAAATGTAGCTGACTTTCATTTTAGTTTTTAGTGAATCCCTAGTAGTTCCATAGCAATATTCATATATATATTATAATACATATGGAGTTTGCTGCAGAATGTGTTGTGGGTTCCCTGCAGATTTACCCTACATACACTAATAAGATGAACTCTGCCGTGAAAATCTTCAGCATACTCATACTTCTTCACTTAATTTTTATGCTGCAGTATTTGAGGATGCCATTTGGTAAATCCCATCTACATGTACAGTATATTACATTGCTGCGCATTTGCTCTGTAGAATTCATACCACAAATTCACTGTAATTCTTCTCCTCTGAATGTAGTGTAAAGTGGAGCTGTCCTGACATGCCTATATTAATAATACGCGCTGTGTCTGGAATAACACTGAAGGTGGCGCCACACTCCAGTTTCCCCTTTGCTATGTTAATTGGTGTGGATTTCAGAGGATTAGACTCCCATGATCAAACATTGATGTATAGAATATCATGAAAGTTTCACAGAAAGTGAATCTGTTACATAATATATTTCATCCTGGGCTGACATTTTCTGTACAATATGTTACTGTCTTGTATAAAGCAAATTGTACATGTTGTTCTTATATTGATACTCGGTTTAATAAAGCCTACAATGTATTTGAAGAAACATTTCTCCTGTGTAAGAGAAGATTACTGATTTTATACCAGATGTAAATGAAAACTGATATTAGATTCACTAGGTGGCGCTCATCTAGTGGTAAGTGTTATAAAGGAACATATGATGCTAATTTTCCGTAGTTTTCTATGTACTAATGTGACATCCATCATTCTCTTGTGTTTATTGATTCGCCATTACATATATAGAGCTGTATGATTTATGGAAAGTGTAGCACTCATACAGGGCATATACAGATAATTTAACTTATAGACACTCATTTCCTGAGAAGAAACAAATAGGTCTTAAATTATTGTATTAGAGATCAGTGTAAGAACACATCAGTCTTGTAAATGGCTGCCGCACTGACTGTGCACCTTAATAACAAGGGATATGGACATGCATTTCCCACTTGGAAATAAACATCCTGATTCTTAAGTAAAGTTAAAGCAACACATTTGCCCTACCATTATATCTGGTATATGTCTATATTAAATGAGTATATAGATATACTGCATGCATGGCATGTTTCAACCACTGCATGAAGGATGTTTTCATTAAGTAAATGTAAACCTTTAAAGGTGAAACAGTCTTAAAACTGATGCCTGGTCTGGCTTTGAAAATGTCCAAAATGATCAATCCCTTTAACAGGTCATTAGGAGTCGGTATTATATCTGGTAACACAATGAAGTAATTCTCAAAGAACATTGTTTTATGTATTCATAAACTGCATTCACTGTCTTAAAAAATGTAACAAGCTTATCAAAGAAGAACAGCAGAATAAGCAGGAAGGCAGAATTTACCAAACAAGGATCCTAAATTTCCATTTAAATACCAGCACTTCCATTGGCTCTTCTTAATTAAATGAGATGTCATAATCATGCAAATTTCAAAGGGCTAATTTGCATAGAATGTTCTTGAGAGTTTTCCAAGGAGGAAAGCATCAATTCATAGCAGTATTTTGGTAAAGCCAAATATTAAGGATGGGTAACTTTATATCAAGTTTCACATGAAAACAGAAACCTCAACAGAAATAGATTGTAAAAATATTAGACATCCTTATTCATATGAGCATATCAGTTCTATCATGTTTGAAACTTTAGCTTCACTGCTTTTTTCTTTCCTATCCTGACAGAGGATATATCCATGACCATTCTAACATGCTCAATGTGAGAATTCATAATTTATGACTGGAGAAACTTTTTGATAATTTATTTAGTTTTTTGAGCTGATGTGACCAAAAGTATGGGCTGATACAGAATATGCCTTCTTTTGACAGAAAATGTAATGGGAAAAGAGCTATTTATGGGTTTTTTTTTACATTGAACTTCTTTTTTGTTTAAACATTTTGACCTTGTCCCAGTACGGTACTTGTACACTGTGAGATACGATAGCTAATGTAATGCATTGCAATACTTCTTTATTACACTGCATTATATTATTGATGTATACAGCAACATAAAGCCATTTAGACTCTGCCTTGGTGACACCCCAAAACTGCATTGCTGAGGTACTGATGGGAGGGTCATACACAGTAACTAACATGTACATGGCAGCAATGGTTTCACTGCTCACAGTTGAAAGAGCAGTGTGTCAGCTATATGACTCGCAGAGGGTGCAGGCCCAAAACCTTCATCCCATAATAATGTAGTATTTTGTATTAAACATTGCCAATCGCTGATGTAAGGGGGCGAGAAGTGGTTACGTTAATTTTGTGAGTCTAATAAACTAGTATAATCAGCATCAACTGGTAGTGCACAATATCAGTTGGAGCCCAATTCATAAATGTATTTCTCAAAGAAAGTAGACACCAACTTGGCCAAAATGCTAATTCTTTTTTTAATTCAGTATAAATAAAGTTATTCAAAGATTAGTGAAAAGTAATTTAAAGTGTTCAGAATCTTAATTTGGACATATCACTATTTTACAAGAGAATTTATAAGTACTTAAAATGGTTCCTTCATGATTTTCAGAAAGTAGACCACTGATTTTTTATTTTTTTTTTTCCGTAAGGAAATTCTGTATTCATAATTCTGATCTCTTATGTATCCAATTATTGACTGTTCATTTGCCATGGTCAGTTATATTCCTCTCCTCACAGGCTTTTGGGATTTGTAGTTTCAGGAACCAATCAATGCATTCCTTCCTGGTAAACTACAACTCTCAACTTTCCACATATTCCTGCAAGTATTATCTGAGTGTAAACATTTCCAATGCATGTAGCTGCACAATAATATAAAATATTAACACAGTCCATTACAAGGCTCAATAGTATATTATATGTTAGAAACAGGTGAAAGGTGAAAGACTGGAAACTGATGATGGGAGTTAAACAATGCTGTTAATGGTGATAAGAAAGGAGCCTACATAGAACCATTCATGAAGTGGTTGTTTGATCTTACACATGGTCACCATTTTGAGAGTGTACATTGGATCAAAGGTCTGATGATTATGATTATTATTATTATTATTACTATTATTAATAAGAACAAATGGTTTTATGTAAGATATGGACATAATGGCTTAGGAAGAGGGCAGAATTTGAAGAAACTCATATTCTTTAAGCACTAAATAAAAAAATAAATAAAGGCTAACTGCTTTTAAGGGAATCAGTATTGACCAGGGCTGTGGAATCAAGGAGCTGAAGACAGGACCAATTTTTAGTTGAGTCAGAGTTGGAAAAAAAGTCACCGACTCCTGTTCAAAATGAAATAATTATTTTTAATAACATAATTATTGTTAAAGTATAATGAATTAATTTAATTAGATGTATACTTTGTTAGATATTTACTTTCATATGATTCAATCACTAACTTTTTAATAACTTACTTCTTCTGACTGACCATGGCTTTTAGCCATTTATGAAGGAGTTGGAACAGGAGGTTTGGCCTACCAAATCTACAACCATGATTCTCATCATACAAACCTGCTGACAGAGATTAGTATGAACCCCACAGACCTGTTTAAACTCCATTGTGTATGTTATTAGCAGCATCATGAAAAAATATAGGAATATTGTCTGAGCACAACAAATTTAACTTGAAACTGGACTCCCTTTCTCTCTCTCTGTATCTTTTCTTCAAGCCCTCATTTCCCCCTTTGTATAAGTATATGCTCACATTTATATTACCTGATACCATATACTATGTGTTGGGTTGTTATTCAGATTTTACTGTTGTTAGAGAAGCTATATTTTTTTTATTTGTCTTCTAGTAGGCATATTTATTTATTTTTTGAAATTTATTAATTTTATGCAGGTTATTTTTACAAAAAAAAAAAAAACAGTTCTACTGCAGTTAATTTTTTATGGCAAACACTAATCAACATAAATTATGCTATAAATTTATTATACAGGTTGTTATACTTTTGAGGATACCTAATAAGGCTAGGTTCACATCTGCATCGAAGTCTCCGTTACAGATTCCGCCAAAAGTCCTGCACGGAGGACTTTTTTTTTCTGCCAGTTTCAGTTTAAACAATGGAGACCCCAGCGCAAGTGTGAACTTAGCCTCAGTTGTATGTACTGTATGTCCCAACAACAGAAAATTGGGTTGGATCACTTTGGAACCCTTTAATAAACCATGTGCTGTCTGCATTTATAAGGTATAAAGTTGAATTGTGTCACAAGCACTTCATGTGATGTTATGAAACCTCCCTCTAAGATTCACTTTTTATATGATTGCAGCATATAGAGGGCTAAATGTGAAAGAATAGAGGGTTCCTTGATCTGAAATGTTAGAGCAAGACTGTGCCTGTGTATTACAGCAGCAGTGTCTACACAATCAGCATGACAATTATGCACAGTAACTAGCTGCCGATCCTGGCAAGTCTATTCATCAACATGTTATGGGAATACTATAATGTTTCTATTCAAGTGTGGCATCCATTATTACAGTGGGAATGCACTCATGCTGTTATCAGTTTTGGAGAAGAATCATCAAAAGTGATGACAGTTGATCTCTTTATTAAAAGACCTTTTTCTATAAGTTACAGCACATCATCTATGCATAGGGTATGTGATAAATGTCATGATCTATTCACATTACGTTTATGCTTAGAATTCAGCAGATATACTGAAAACTCCTGTATCTTTCTGTATACCATATACTTCCATACTTGTAAGAAACCATATGATATATGTTTCTTTGTGGGATGCTTGTTCATTGGCAGATGTGCATGACTACATACTTGTCTATGGAACAAATGACAACAATTAAGTATCCTTAGATGCCACCGATCTAACATTAGTTAGATCCTATTAAAGATGATTTTATATATATATATATATATATATATATATATATATATATAATTTGTGGAAAAATACCTGAAAGGGTTATTATCTCATCATGTACAACCTCTTGGAATGGATGTGCCCAAACTTTCCCAGTAAATAGATCATTTTGCTGCAGAAAGCCATGGCCAGCCAGTAAGTTGATGTCTCTGACTTTTATTTTGCTTTTCTATAGACAGAACGTGTATAGGCAGTAAATTCCGTAATTCACATTATCTTGTAACTATAGCATGCATATTTTTTGGATTTAATTTTCTTTCCATTTGTATTATATTTAATGTGATTGAGATTCAGGTCTGAGCTCATCTTTACACCTAAGAATGTCTTTTTATTGATTCAAACTCAGAAATCAGCAATAAAAAATTGTATCATTCCTATAATTTGATTTAAAATAAAAATTGGCAGCCATTTCCAGATCCGAGGTGCAATTAAAGTTTTATGAATGCCTCAAAACCAAGGAAAGGTTATACACTTTGTTTATTAAAATATATCAGAATAAGATATTAAAAATCATTCCAGTGCTCAGTAAATAATCATTTTCAAGTACAAGAACTAAACCTGAATTATATGGAGGAATTTGGAAATACAGCAAGTGTATGTATAGTAGATACGGTAAAGGAAGCAGTGATGTGACACAAATTGTGACCTACTGAATGCCTGTATGTAGTCAGTAACAAAAGAACCTGAGTCTGTCTGCAGGATCAGACTACAATTTGTTTGTACTCTGTAACCATAGAAGCGCAAGTTTGTATAGGAACTCCACAAACAAGTTCCATAAGCAAGATGTATATTATTTTTATGCAGAGAATTTGCAAACTTGCATATTTAGTTTTTTATCTGTGATGCACTGGAGAAATAAAAATTGCAAAAGTGTAGAAACCCTTAGCAGGGATGGCTGATCCTTAAAATAGGTGTAATCGATATGGGTCTGAATCTGCCACTAACCAGCAAAAAACGCTTGTGTTTTGATGACTTTTTATTGCACATTTTGTGAGGCAAGATGGAAAAACTGTTTTGTGTTTTTCAACTAGGTGACTTGAACCAGTGGTCTTCTCATGCTGGTTCAATGTAATGCACTGCAATACACATTTATTGCAGTGTATTGAGGTTGTCCGCCTATGCAAATGCATAAGCTAACAGCCTATCTGACATTGTCTAGGTCACTGATCAGACCCTGGGCTGCCATGGAAAAGTCGGCACTCCCTGAACACACCATGGAGGGGAACGATAAGGGCAGCAGCATGTGTGAAAACCCCTTAGATGTCATGGTCAGCTGTAGCCTTTGACAATTACAAAGCACTTAATAAAATTGTAAAAGGAGAAATAGAATCAGCATAAGTCAGGTAGCTTAGGAAAGAAAACAAAATCTCCAAACCTTCATAGAATATATAAATGCAAAGAAACCAAGGTCAGAACAGGTAGGTCCCCTAAATAATGGTAATGAGGAGTTGGACATTGCAGACAAAGATAAAGCAGAGCTACTAAATGTTTATATTTTTTTTAGCTCTGTATATACAGAAGAATAGGGAGTAGATACAGGTGTCACCAGTGCTGGTAATATGTCAACCAATATACTAAACTGGATAAACATAGAAATGGTCCAAGTTAAATTAACCAAATTAGGCTCTGAGTCCATATGGATTACAGCCACAAATACTTAAATGGATATCAACTTTTCAGGCAACATGTCAGGTAAAGGAAAATAGCAGCATCATTGTGATATAGATAAATGTCATGACGTCCTAGAGATATCATACATTAGAATACTGTGCCAAGTATGACAGAGAGGTACATACCAGTTTCATAAGGTGAGTTTACACTTAGGAGTGTCTCAAGGTATGAGAGAGTCATGGACAAACTGAAAGGTAAGATAAAGTAAGACATAACATAACTCACAGCTAAATCCAGGCATAGAAGACTCAGATATAGTTAACCACGTAATAATTTTTGCAACGATCCGTGTAAACACTAGGATGTATCATTTTAGACCCCCCATCCCCTTTTTTTTGAATTAGCCTTATTAAATAACACTCTATAATTTGATAGGATATTGTATAGATAACTTAAGCGGGGTACCAAGCAGCATGGCATAGGTAGGTACCTATACCTTTACCTGACATCCATAGATATTAATATGAAATACGTTGACTATTGGACCAGAGGAACCTGTGAATCTATGCCACATTATTAATGACGAGAATTAGGGAATTAACGTTAGAAATGTAAACCAATTGTATCTTCTGTAGTGTGTTATGTGTGTACTGTATATTGACTGTATATAGATTGATTTTTTGTTTATGAGCACCTTAAGATTTTGCACGCCTACACAAAATGTGTGTGATACAGTATATTCTATTGGGACGGTTACTTGATGGTAATAGATTGGTATTTAGAATTGTAGCCATACCTATGATGTGTGTACATGTATGCGTATATTTATATATGTATATATTCATCTCCTGACTATGAATACTTTTATATTGTGCACATTTATATTCACGTTGTTGAAAATATTATATTTTGTAGAGTCTGATGAAGGCCGGTGGGCCGAAACGTTACTCATCACTCTGCATAAAAAGCTTGTCACGTTTATTGAACAATAAAATTCAATATTTCTTTGGAACATACTAAGTGAAGTGGAAATCCTTTATTTATATATTTGATGGAGTAGGTTCCTACTTCCACGAGTGAACTTGGGAGTGCAATCTACACCTGAGTATAATGGATGGGGTCAAGGGCGCAGGAGGTGAGGTGGGATTTAGATATTAGAGTGGAGATCTTTTCATCAGTGACGGTGGAGAAACAGGTTAAAGATGACGAGCACATGACAATTGGATAGAGTGGTTATCGGGTTGTCGGTTGCCTTGTATTTGCTGTCCAGTGTCCCTGGATCTCCTATACTAGTATGTATGTTCTTTTGTACTTTTCTTGGCTATTTGTTAGCTATTTTACAGTGCTATACAGAGGAGTACAGTATGTGACAGTAAATAATACTATAAGTGGCAGACAGCAGGGTTTTACTAAGGACAGAAGTTGTCAGACTAATCTGATTTGTTTTTATGAAGAGGTGAGTACAAATCTGGACAGGGGACAGGCTGTGGATATTATGTCCTTGGACATTGCATAGGCACTTGTCTCGCATAGATGCTTAATGGTAAAATCAGGTCTCCTGGGTTAGAAGATATAGTATGTAATTGGATTTAAAACTGGTTTAAAATATCATATCCAGAGAGTTGTGGTCAATGACTGCTGGTTCTCTTTTATAAGTGGTACTCCAGGGTTCAGTGCTGGGTCTGCTGTTATTTAACATATTTATTAATAATATAGAAGATGGGATTAATAGCATTATGTTTATGTTTGCAGATAACACTAAGCTATGTAGTACAGTGCAGTCTATGGAGGATGTACATAGGTTACAGACAGACTTGTTAAATTATGCATCTGTGTAAAAATAATCTGCATTAAACATATGTCCTAGGGGAGGTAAAACTTAGAGAATCAATGGTGGAGAAGAACCTGGGTGTACTTGTAGATCATAGGTTAAATTACAGCATGTAATGTCAATCAGCTGCTTCTAAGGCCAGCAGGATACTGTCATGTATTACAAGGGGTATGGACTCGCAGGACAGCCATGTAATATTACCACTTTATAAATCATTGGTTGCAGCCCCATCTGGAATATGCAGTTCAGTTCTGTACCCGTTGATAGAAAGGATGTCCTAGAGTTGAAAAAAGTACAAAGGATGGCCACAAAACTAAACTGAAAATGGGCATGGAGGAAAGATTAAAGGAGTCAAATTTGTTTAGTTTTTGTTAAAAGATGGGTTTAAGGGAAAATATGACAACCCTCTTACAAATATATGAATGGCCCATACAATAAATTTGGGGAAAAGCTGTTCCATGTAAAATCCCCTCAAAAGACAAGAGGGCACTCCCTCTTTCTGGAGAAATAAAGCTTTAGGCTGGGGTCCCATGTTTCTGAAACACTGTTTTTTTTGGTGCAAATGTGCCTGCAGTTTTTTTCTTAACCAAAGCCAGGAGTGGATTATGCAGAAGTACTTCTTATATATTTCCAATTCCTTTTGTAGCTATTCTCAGCCTCAGCCTTAAAGAGGTATTCCCATGTCAGGGATCATAAGACTTGTAGCTTAAGCTAACTGAAATCCAAAGATGACTGTGCCGTTTAAAACAAACAGCAGTTCAGAGCTGGAATGAGCTGTTTTTGAAAACACAGCTTTTCCGCTGCAGATTTTTTTCCTTTGCATTGTGTGGATGGAATTAGCCAGAATCCCATCCACTTTGCAGGTACTGTAAAATGCTGCGTTTTTTTACAACGTGAGGCCCCAGCCTTAATCTTCAGAGGCAACAAGGCTGCTTCACTGTAAGGACTGTAAATCTGTGGAACAGCCTAACCCAGGAGCTACTCACAGCAGCATCAGCTTCTTAAATGCATTGTTACATCAAAATAGCACTGATGCTTATGGAAATGTATAGAATACTTATCTCCGTCACCTGTCCCTTCAGTCATGCCGTATACCATCCCTTGATTGAACTTGATGGAACCATACAAACTATGTAACTCAACTGTTCAGTAAAATCAACCATATGCTTCACAATAAGATCAAGCATGACATCACAGAGTTTGCTTCAAGATGCAATTTTACTGTGACAAAGAAACAATAAAATACAGGGAGTGGGGATAAAGTAGGTCCTGGTTTTTCAGTCTTCTTAACAGGAACAAAGAAGAAAAAAATCCCCCAGTGACCTTTATGTCACTGTGACATGGGTAATTCTTCCCTGGTGACAGTGACTCATGGGGGGGGGGGGGGAACCTTTGTGATTAGCTCAGTCAATGGACCTTTTCTTAGTTAAATTCAAGAGAACTTTCTTTAAATTCATGAGAGGTATGCGTTTCACTTACAAAGCAATTTATTTTTTGGCATTTTCAGGTGATGAACTATAGTATTATGACTTGTTCTTTTAAAGTCAGCTTGTAGTTCTAAAATTGACTGCATGTCCACAGCACTTATATCTTAAGCGCTTTCCGGTACAACTTATTCCCCCCTCATGTTATTTTCTGAACAGGAATAGCGTTGAGTTATTACAATCAAGTGTTCCTGCAACTTTGGACTTGAGCATACAACTGTGATTGCTAACATCAAGGGTTGTGAAACAAAAACTGAAGTCTAAAAGTATATATATCAGTTCAGGATGTGTGCCTGCGTCTGCCTGGTCATGCCTGTAATAGTTGACCTTTCCTTGCAAAAGATGACATTTCATGTTTTAGGTAACTTTGAACAGTCTATCTGAAATCTGTTGTAAGCCAAGAAATCCTTCAATAATTGGCTTGTAGTTCCATGACTGGCTTCCCACTCTGACTACAGACCACAGGCTAGATATTGTGGCACTCAGTAGTCAGCTTTGATCTGTAACCAGAGGAAATCCTCTGCTGAGAGACCTTCTACTGTTTGCCAAAAAAAAAAAAAAAAAATCACTATTTTAGAAACTCGGCAAAGAGAGTTTAAAATTCACGTAATGCTAAATCCTGAAATTTACTAAATAATGTCAAAGTTGAGACAAATTTTAAAGTATGCCTACAGTATATTTTAGGCATCCAGTGTCTCTTTTTTCATATACACCATATACACTTGTAGGCAGTCAGTTGGTGAAGTATAGTATTTCTATGTGAAGCTCAGCCCATTCGACAAATCAGACAGTAGATGTCTGCTATCATTTGCCTTCATATTATCTGATCTGCAGCTGCTAACCTCCAGTCACAGCATGATGTGTCATTACCCTCAGCTTCTCCTATATCCTCCTTCACCTAGCATTCAGTACCAGTTAGGCTCTGTTAACCACACAGTGTGATAGGTACTGAGATGCTCTGCTTGGCTACAATATTCTTGCATGGGTCTAAGGCATGGGTGTGATGGGCAACTGCCAGTACAGGGCAATTGCAATATGGTTCTTCCCTCTGGGCTTCGCTCAAGCCAGCACCACAGTTTTCCATTGCCAACACGTTGATACCCCAAGGCTGCCCACTCTGAGCTGCCACCCAGACATAGTCTCCCTGCATCACCTAAAAGACATATGGATACTCAGTTCCATACTGAGGCTTTCTTTATTATAGTATATGTTGAAGATACAGTGTATGGAACTCCACAGGATTCCAGACCACAGTATTGAACAGCGTATCTCTGACAACATGGGGGACGCACAGTATCCCATCATAGAATGTTGCATTGATATGTATAAACAACTGGCTTCTCTACAGCTATGAGTCTTCACTCCACAAGTTGACTACCTAGCTTCCAAACTTTTCACATCTTCACTAGTGGACTCTCAAGAGGTTTTATAATTGAAGGTATGATGCTTCAAACTTCCTTGAGAAAATCTCAGTTGTAATTCATAAAAACAAGGGCACCTGCATACATGAGGAATCATCAGAAGTAACTGTCTTTCAGGTGCTCTGCCTGGCTACACCATCAACAAACCATCAAAGTTTTGAGCTTTGCACCTTCTGAGATTGGACCAGAGCAGAAGCAGGCAAGCTGCACCGATGTTGATGATGGTGTACTTGGCCAGAGCATCTGAGCAACAACTGTTGCCGCAGGGTTTCCGTGCTTCACTATAGGCACTGTATATTTGGTATCCTAAGTGCACACAGCCAGGGCACTCTCATTCTTTCTCAATCTATGAACACTCAGGACTGCACTGTGACTTTTTGTGGTGCTGCTGATTAGTTTCATCTGTTGAGTGACAGCTGCAGCCCACAAACTGCATACAACTCAGTGCACTCATTTGGACTGCATCTGCAGCTCAATCATTACAGGGAATCTGTAAAGTCCAAACTGTCTCACAAACTCTTCAGACCCCACAGTATAATAGGTGGAGGCCAGGGGAGATCTCAAGATGGTTGGCGCACCCCATGTGACTGCTAAGGCCCAATCACAGGCCTCAGTTGTGACCTGATGTCCACAAAAGCCTGGAAGAGGGCAAGGAGAGCAGCGGGGACGTAGTGAGGAGGCCCAGAAGAGATGAGGGAAGGTAAGTGTAATTGTTTGTTATTTTTTACACCTACCCTGAACTTCCACCTATTATATTCTAAAAGTCTGAAAAGATCCTAGGGTATAATAATTTCACTTCTATCCAAGCTTGTTTGACCTGAAACACATCTTTGGGCCGAACCATCAAAACCCGAAGGGAATGGGAATTTGCTGTGGATTTGGGGGCGGACTTCACCCCTGAATCCGGGGCAGATTCCTCTTGGAATCCACCTCCCATTGTTTTCAATGGGAGGCAGAGATCGCAGAAGGACGCGGAAAAAAGAAATGTCCTGCTCGATCTTGCTGCGGATTCTGCAGCTCGAGACTTCCTGCTGATTAGGCCCATTCATTTGGGTATAATCAGCAGCGGGAAGCTGCGACGTAACGCCGATGCACTGCATCAGCATCCTGTCACAGCTAGACCGTGGGTGAAAATGCCAGCGACGGAAAATGAAGAGGAATTCCACTTTAATTTTCCGCCATGTGAACATAGCCTAACAGATGACTTGATAGGAAAAAATGTTAGTTTTTTAATTTAACACCCTCTCTTCAGTGCGCTGGCTCAGATTCTGAACTAGCACCATGTTAGCATTTTGCACTGTGTTGTACATGTAAGCTGTGCATTGGGAAGGGTTTAAAGGGCAAACACATTGCCCTGACAACCAGCACCACCCCACAGTTGTGTTGCTGGGTTGCTGATAGGGGGCAATTACACACACACAACCTGATCACAGCCACTGCAACAGAGTGTCAGCTATTAATACTTCTAGCTGTATGTAATGCGCTGGAGACATCTTCATACTACTGTAGTATTGCATTTTGCATTAAACACCTGGTTAAAACTTGACATAGAAGAATATCATTAGCCAGGAAGTGGCTAAAGAAGCACTCTGATTTTTTTAATTGCTGCCCTCACCCTTTATACGTATATGATGGACAATGTAGTACAGAACATGGACTCAACAGCTGCAGTCTGATATACTAACTAAATGATTTTATAACATACCCCCTAACAAAAATAGTTCCTGTTCCACACCATCATGCAGAACGCAGGGAGATGTGAAGACCATCATTTGTCTGTTGTCCCTCTCCAATTGGCAGTGCCGCAACACCACACCCATTGCACATTGTTAATGATATCCAAAGCATCTGAAATAAGCTGAGATCATTGTATGGTCCTGATACTCCTCCAGAAGATCTTGAAGCCACAAAACCCCATATTAATGCCACCAGATAAACATTTTCCTCATGGACAAAAGCAAATCATGAACGAATGGCAAATCCAAACAAAGGTTTTTTTGTTGAACCTAAGGAAAACAAATGCACTGGTCTTAATTCCAATATAAATTCTTAATTTCTAATATAACAATCCACAGAAATGTTGCTTCAGTGAGGCCAGCAATCGCAAGCAATGGTGGAAAATGGACTGAAACCGATATTTATTGAAGGGGATCCACCTGCATGAGAAAGAAAACACATATCCTCACACCTCATAGTCAGACATTGAGCTCAACCTTTCAAAGGACACAGAGCTCGAAAAGAGAACAGGAATTACATCCAATGAGCTATTTTGGGTCTTCTTCATCAACGTTGCCCATTTAGGGTGCCCCTCGATAATGTTGAACTTATTGGCATTGTTCCATAACCGGTACTGTTTGTTAACAAGATTTCCTCATTTTACTGCTATACGTATTTGTACTGTGTAATGATCATTTTTTTTAAGACTGTAAAGCTGGGAAGTGATGTTAATACACTCTGTTTCTTCCTTAGCCATGAATGTTCGCAAGGGATATTTGGACATGTTCTGTGATGATTCCTCTGTATCACAGTTGTTTTATAATTTATGTACTACTAAAAACTTCAATAAAATAATAACGAAAAATATCTACAATACAAATCTGACATTTTCAGCAGGGATTTTCCAATATTAAAGCTATTACAGTGGGCTTAATTAAACTTGTTTCTCTTTTTTTGGTCTGAGAACCTCAAGATAATTCCTGGAACATTTTAGATTTAGGGAAAATTGTAAATCAACTGAACTTAGATGGCACAAAGAAACCAAATCTGAAACCAAACATAAGCTATAAAGCTGCCTCATTATTGAGATATAGGCTGAGCCGCAATCCAACTGTCACAATGCTCACTGGGAATACTTTTCTTACCTTGTTTTCAGGGTTTACTTGGGAACTTGGAGGAAGAATTGGGGCAACTGACGGGGGCATGTACATTGCTGAGAGTGGAACACTTGAGTTTATATTTACAAAGGCTAAAGAAAAGGCTTTGCTACATACACTGATGAGCAAAAGGGCAACAGTGTTTTGAACTTGTGACTTTCAGGCTCCATATCTCATCATCCACTACAGCTTCGAATGTGAGACTACCATCTTTTTATAGACAATCATCTTAGCTATCTCATACATAAATTTGACTTGCAACTATTTAGCTTATGATTAGTCATGCAGATTCTTGTCAAGTAACTGCATTGTTACTGTTTTGCTTCTAAAAAAAAATCTAAATTTTTATTATTTTGGTAGTATTTTGCAAATCCACCTTTGGCTTTCAATATTGCCCAAATCCTACTTGTTCATGCTCTTGATCGGTTTCAAGCATTTCTCGACTGAAATCTGATCCCAAGTCTCTTCTACACATTCCCAATGTTGGTGCATACTGGTCAACTCACTTGGGTACAAATACAGCTTTTTCTTCAACTTTACCATGTTAAATATTGAGGATGCTGGGGAACACCCCCCTCTCATGAATATAAATGATTGACAGACACACATGTCTGGGTCTGTCTATCTGACTTTCCGACACCTTGGCAGAGGCCAACACACAGATGAACAAGCATGAACCAAGATGGAACTGCAAGCGATCCAGCCTAAAGAAACCTATGAGCTTCTCCCATGATGTAAACTAATAAGGCATTGACTGATACTGTATTTCTGTTTATTCTGGAGGTTTTTCCTGTATCTATTTTTCCATGAAGACTTTAATAAATTCCCATGTTTTTATAAGAAGCTGAGTCCTCCAATAATGTTACCTTATGGGTCAACATGTGAGTAAGAAAAAACCCGACTATAGATTATTTTACATACCAACAAGTGTTCGATTAGGTTGATGTCTGGGGACTGTGCGAATGGAGGGATGGGCTTCATTTATTATTTTTCCAACTGTCATGGCAATCACATGATGCAGTTTGGCAATTTTCTTGGCCAAGAGACTGCTATTAATGAGCTGGATGATGCTGTTTCTCCTTTCTTGAGAAATCTTCTTTATGGCTGATCATCAATTTGAACCAGTGACTCTTCGCTTGGGAATCTATTTATGTATGAGATAGCCAAGAAGATTGTCTATAAAATGATGGTAGTCTCACGTCCGAAGCTGTAGTGGATGGTGAGACATGGAGCCTGAAAGTCAAAAGTTCAAAACATTCTTACCCTTTTGCTCATCAGTATAACCAGTAAGCCCCAGATTCATGTACCACCATTGACCCTTGGCTGATTGAAAACCCAAGACTATCAACAACCATAGACATTTTTTGAGTCATGATTTATCTGAACCAGAAATATGTGACTTTAAGCACTCATCCCATAACTCCTTGAACAAAGTCACTGTGGAACTAATATAACTAGCATATAACCAATTCTTCTGGTCCACCACACAATCCAAAAAAAAAGGCTAAAAGCAACTTGCTGAGAAACTGTTATCAAAGGCTAGAAGTGAAAATACTTCTTGCTCCAAATTTTATACAGTATATAGCGTCCTCATCCAAATGGAAGAGGATGAGACTTGTGCATAGCGGAAAGTGGGCTTGCAGAGTGAACTGCCTCCAAGTTGAAAGGGTTCAGACTTGGGGGATGGGGCTAAAGGAGAACTATTTTTTGTTTGATGAGCAAGTTGCTCAATCTTTCCTCCCCCTCCAATGAAGCACGAGCTGCTGTACAGCACTACAAAGGGAAAATCCAGGTCTTGACTCCCAAGTGAGGAAAAGGGGGAAACCGGGAATACCAAATACATTTGTAAGATGTGAAGGAAGGGTGATCCACTGCTTTACTAGCCAGAGATATTTTGGGAAGAACCAAGTACTAAATCAAAAGATCACATGCCACCTAAACTAGAAGAGGGTGTATGACAGCTTCAAACCCAGGGAAGCAGGCTCGTAGATGAACACTTCAGTCAGAGGTCCTTTCACTATAGGTTGTACATTGCCTGCCACAATTATAAATGACTCCCTACTTCATCCTTCTTTTAAAATAAATTTCATACACACATATCTGTTTCTCAAGCATTTTTCAAAATATTAAAAAAGAATACTTGTCGCAGAGATGACTACAATCCTTTAAACCTGTGCATACAAATTCTCATTAAAATTCCCTATAGACATGAACTATATCCTCTACTTTGTTACAGTCAGCAACTACCTAATCCCAATTGGCAACATACACCATTCTTCTCCAAGGCAAGGCTTCAAGCATGTTTTCCAGTTAACTAAAATGAGCAGCGATATAGAAAATTAAAAGGAAATAGAAATGTTATCATCTAAATATGTAACATTTCAAATACATACAAATATGTGTGGTGTATTGGCCATCTGTTACAATGTAACGTGAGTGGGCACCAGTAACTTCTTTTACGTGACATAATTTAATCAATATAACAGACACATACTATATAAAGATGGGATTGTGATATAATGCAGACTAGATATAGTTTAAGCAATATAACAGACGCATACTATATAAAGATGGGATTGCGATATAATGCAGACTAGATATTAACTAAATTAAAATTAGGTATCCATATTTTGGCAACAATACCTGGAAATCCCACAGATTGCCACAAAACACTATGCTGGTCTAAGTTTGGTTCAGCAGAACTGTATGAAGTCCATGTATTGGGGAATGGATACTATATGGAGTCTATAAAGATGCCACATTAAAGGGAGTGTGTCACCAGAACCCAGCAAATTAACCCACCTCGCAGATAGATAGGTTAATGTGAATTGGTGTCTCTGTTGCCGATATATTGTTGTTTTTAATATGCAGATGAGTTCCTTGGAGGTCATTCTCATTGCTCCAAAGAGGTCAGTAGCAACACCATCATAGTTTCAAAAAGCTCATTTGTATATCTGTGGTTTATGCACTCCACATGTACTCTAAGATGTGCAGAGGCATAATAGATCACCAACTTTTTAATTGTCCTTGGTTTTCTATGCATCTCTTAGATTTCAAACAAAAGCATAAAAAGGATTTTCCCAAAAGAATTTTGGCTGGTTTAATTGGACACCATAATAAAATGTCACACTGAGAAACATACAGTGGCACAGAGAGTGAATACAGATTCCCCTTACGTCCGACAGCAGCACAATATGGGGGTATCTCTGCCCCTGTGTGTTGTTTAGGACAGGTGGAACCTTTAATTAGCACCAAAAAGGTGCCTCCTACTAGCCCTATAAGAGGGCACAAGAGACCTCCCTCCACTGTGTTTTTTTCTGTCCTGTGTGGAACATGTGGACGGAGGTCTCTTGTGACCTCCCGTTGCTAGGGGTTTTATTTACTCCTGGCTTACCTTTTTGGGGTACCTCGGTCCCAAAGAGAAAACCTCCGGTCCTTCGGGCCTTCGCACCGCAGTGCAGCGTTATCCGGCATCCATCTGCAGGCAGCGCGATCCCGGAAGTAAGCGGGGAACCTCCTCGGCCGGAACTTTTCTCCGGTCCCATGTTCCCAGGGGAAGGAAGCCTTTGCGCACCACCGCGCCCTACTTCCGGTTTTCTCGGAAAAAGTGCGGTAAGTTTGGAAATTTAAAATTTAAAGGCAAAATATAGAATTGATTTTTGCTGCTTGTATTTTGAGCCTCTGGCTTAGGCTTATGCTCCTCTATGTTCCATTATGGCGTTTGACTTGTTTTGGTGCTGTATAAATGTTTCTTTGTTGGCTTCCTCCCCTCGCTGCTGGATTACATTTAAAAGGTCTGAATGCAGTCCTTTATTTGTTGAGTTAGTGGTTTCTAGCTCCTCTGCTGCGGGTTGCGGTGGCTGGTTTTTTTCTGACGGTTTTTTTCTCTCTTCAAGTGACCGATTCAAAAAAAAAAAAAAAAAAAAAAAAGGTACCCCTTGGGTTTTTATGCGATGCTTGGCGATCTTCCATGTTTCAGTGTCACGTGCTGTTTGATGTTTCAGATGTCATCTTCTGCATCACGTAATGGCGATGCGCTTAGGAGGAAAAATTCCTCTAAACTTGAAACACCTAATGTGTTTGGATTGCAATACCCCTTTACCTGACGGCTATGATTTTACCCGCTGTCACCAGTGTCGTGGACCTCCGCCGGAAGTACCTTCTATAAGAGGTTGTTACTTGGGTAAAGGACTATATGAGGAGTCTCTTAAGGAGATTCGTTCTTCCATCGCCCAGATTGCCAAGAGACCGCAGATTGAGACACAATCTTCCTTACGGATCTCTGATGAAGATTCAGATAGTGGACGAGACACTCTCATTTGACGATTCCACTGAAGATCCCAGCAGGTCGTGCTTCCACTCGAAAAATTAAGCCGGCTGCTGAAGTCCATCCGGTCTAAGGATCGTGATGTTGACGGGGAAGCCTCCGCGTCCACCGATAGAGGGCCTAGGGTCTTCCAAGTGGACCAGACATTACAAAAATTAATGTCCTCAGAGTGGAGAAGTCCTGAAAAACCTCTTGTGGTTCCTAGGAGGTTCGGCGCTTTATTCCCAGTTGCTCAATGGGATCAATGGGGTCCTCCTCCCAAGGTGGATATGGAGGTGGTTAAACTGTCCTGCCGCACTAAGGTACCATCAGATGATGGAGGAAATCTGCACGACGCCATGGCAGGCTCTTCGACAATACCTTCAAGAAGGCTTATTCAGATGCCTCGCCCAAGACCGCTGTGGCGGTTGCGTCCTGTGAAGTGTCAGCCAAATTATGTACTGACCTTGTCCACCTCGAAAGTGACCGACTCTGGAAGTCTCCAGAGACGAGCTGCTAGGGTTTCTAGGCTCAGTTTCCCTAGCAGCTGAATATTTAACGGAAGCCTCCCACCATCAATTAAGGCTGGCGGCCAAATCCCTGGCACTTACCAAGAACACTGCAGCAGGAAGACCTCTATGGTTAAAACCTTGGAGAGCTGTGTTCCCCTCAAAGTATAATTTGTGTGCATTACCCTTTGAGCCGGGTAGAGTCTTTGGCTGTGCCCTAGACGAGATCCTAGAGGGCTTGGCCGACAAGAAGGGTAAAACTTTATCCCAGGCCTTCAGAGGTAGGTCTGGCTCTGGCCGTGGTAGAGGCTGTCCGCCTCGTCGTGGAAGGCAGTCCAGAGAGGCTCTAGTTATTCCTCTAGAGACGCCGGCCGGAGATTCCGAAGTCTGATGATAAAAAAGTCAAGCCTAGCTTTTGACATCAGAAGCAGTTTTCCTGTGGCCGAGATTCTTGTCGGAGGTCGTGTCTCCCACTTTCTCAACTGCGGGCAGGGAAAAATTCGAGACCCATGGGTCCGGTAGGTAATCCAAAGAGGTTATGCAATCAAGTTCCTCCGTCCTCCTCAGGATCGGTTTGTGTTAACTCGCAGCCTCCCTACAATGCAGCAGACTACATTGGAATGCTCCATCCGAGAGTACATTCACAAGGGAGCCCTGGTGGAAGTCCCTTCTCTAGAAGAAGGATCCAGTGTCTATTCTCCCGTCTTCCTGATGCCAAAACCGGCAGACAAGTGGAGAATGATCATAGACTTAAGGTACCTCAACCGCTTCATCAAAAAGAAGCGCTTCCATAGGAAAACCATAAAGTCTGTCACCACCTTTCTCCTCTAAGGCGATGTTTTTTGTGACTTTGGATATAAAAGACGCCCATTTGCATATTTCTATTTACCTCCACGCAGAAGGTTTTTTTCTAAGGATTGCCGTAGTAGTTTCCGGCCACAGGAAGCACTTTCAATTCACAGCACTACCCTTCGGGATCTCCTCTGCTTCCCACACCTTTACAAAGGTAGTGGCCCCCATAACAGCCGCCCTCAGGCTTCAGGGGATATTCTTGGTGCCTTATCTAGACGACTGGTTGATAAAGGCCCAGTCAGAGTCTGTTCTGCTCCAGTACCTACAGACAGCCTTCAGAGTCTGTGATGGCTTATAAATTGGGAGAAGTCAAAAACGATCCCTTCAACTCAAAGGAAGTTCCTCTGAGAAAACTACTTCCTAGATTCAGTCCACCTGCAAATCTCCTTGACACCAGCAAGGAAGGAGAAGCTGGTTGCGGCAGTCCGGCACCTCTTTAAAAAGCCGATAGCCTCCATCAGAACATTGATGAAGATCCTGGGCTTGATGTCTTCCTCAGTGGAGGCAGTCCCATGGGCCTTGTGGCACTTACATCCCCTCCAGAAGGAGTTACTAGAGGCTTGGGATCGCTCCCTTCTTACATTCAGCAAGAAGATTCGACTCTCCCCCAGGACCCGTCTTTCCCTCAAGTGGTGGTTGCACCTGAAAGACGGAAGGTCCACGGTCCAACCTTCTTGGACCCTGTTGACTACAGATGCATCCCCCTCGGGATGGGGAGCCCATTGGACGAAAACTCCATAAAGGGAGTCTGGAGCGCTCCTGAAAAAAGGACCTCGTCCAACTGGAAGGAGCTCAGAGCCGTATATTGTGCCTTACTCTATTTCTTGCCTCTTCCCAGGGGAAGAGCAGTCAAAATCCGGTCAGACAACATGACCACAGTGCTGTACGTGAACAGACAGGGAGGCACCAGATCACCAACCCTCCTTAGAGAGGCAGATCTGATATTTACATGGGCAGAGAAAAATCTAACCCATTTATCCGCAGTTCACATCAAGGGCTCCCTGAACATAGTAGCGGATCGGTTGAGTCGGGGTTATGCCGTATCAGGAGAATGGTCACTCAATCCAGAAGTCTTTCATCAGATTACCCTGAACAGGGGTCTTGCAGAAATAGACCTCATGGCAACCCGACTCAACGCCAAGGTGGAGAAGTTCTGTTCCCTTTACCAGGAGGACAATCCCTTGGCAGTGGATGCCCTGTCCATCCCTTGGAGGTCCAGGCTGGCATACATCTTCCCTCCAATTCCAATAATACCAAAAGTATTAATGAAAATCAGACAGGACCAAGTCTCTGTGATAGCCATCATTCCATTCTGGCCAAAAAGAGCTTGGTTTTTCCCAACTCATGGAGATGAGTCGAGGGATATATTGGAGGCTTCCCCCATCCAGAACCTGGTTTCCCAAGGATCTCTGAAGTGCCAGGATCTCTGGAAATTCAACCTGACAGCCTGGAGGTTGAGCAGTCCCTACAGCAGGATAGAGGACTGTCAGAGGCCGTCCTGAAGACCCTTTATTCTGCAAGAGCAGAATCTACCAATAAGAACTACCAGAGGACAGCTAAGATTTTCATGGAGTGGTGCTCCAAGAAGGGTATTAATAATCTAGAACCTTCAACGGCTGATATTTTCTTCAGGACGGTTTGGATAAGGGCCTTGCCCCTGCCACTTTGAAAGTGCAGATTGCGGCCCTCTCCACTCATTTGAACAGACGTCTGTCTCAGGATCCTCTGGTTGCAAGGTTCCTTAAAGGGGCAATGAGGCTAAAGCCCTCAGTATCATCCCCAGTGGGACCTTGCGGTAGTCATTACAGGCCTGTGCGGTCCTCCATTTGGACCCTTGGAGACTACGGAGATAAAATATTTAGCCTACAAAACCACTTTTTTGTTGGCTATTATATCTGCCAAAGAGTAGGAGTGCTCCAGGCCCTCTCTTCTAGAGAACCGTACATTTTGTTTTTGCAGATAGGGTGCACCTTAGGTTTACCTGGGTTTATCCCTAAGGTCCCCTCATACTATAATAGCAATCAGCTAATTTCGTTACCTGTGTTTTTCCCCTCTCCAACCTCTGAGGAGGAAGAAAAGCTCAACACCTTAGATGTGGTAAGGTGTCTGTGGATTTACCTTTTCCACACTCAACTGCTTAAGAAGGCCGAAAGCCTACTAATTGATATGCAGGGTAAAAACAGAGGCCTCAAGGCTTCCAAGCCTACTCTATCCACATGGATCAAGGAGACAATTAAGTCTTCCTCTCTTATTCAGGAGTTATTCCCTCCAGTTTTTCTACGGCCACTCGACCTGGGTTGTCGACTTCTTTGGCTGAGTATAGGTCCTTACCATTGGACCAGATTTGTGCGGCTGCATCATAGTCATCTCAGTTGACCTTTTGTTAAACATTATCATTGGACATCCGCAGTTTACAGACAACTGCCTTTGGTCAGTCAGTCCTTGACATTGTAAGGCGAGGAAACCCTCCCTAGGGGAATTACTTGCTATCTCCCCATATTGTGCTGCTGTCGGACGTAAGGGGAATCGTTGATTGTAATGTCAATCTGTATTCCCTTAGTCCAGACAGCAGCACAAGGCTTCCCTCCCTAGAAGCTTGTTTCCTGTTACTTTATAATTTACACAGTGGAGGGAGGTCTCTTGTGCCCTCTTATAGGGCTAGTAGGAGGCACCTTTTTGGTGCTATTTAAAGGTTCCACCTGTCCTAAACAACACACAGGGGCAGAGATACCCCCATATTGTGCTGCTGTCTGGACTAAGGGAATACAGATTGACATTACAATCAACGATGAGTTTATTTTGGAGTAAAAGACAGTAAGTGGAATGCACATAACAATGACCTCAACCCCATCAAACAGATTTGGGACAAAATAAAATGCTGATTGTGAGCCAGACCATCAGGTATCACAATGCTGTATTAGATGAATGACACACATTCCCATAGACACATTCCAAAAGAACATCAGAGGGAAACAAATATGCAACAACAAAATATAGACATAGCAAAGTTTAAAAAAAAAAAAAAAATTCAACTGAAAAAAAAAAAACTAATGACAATAACTTGTAAGGCTGCTTCTATGCTTTCCAAAGATATATTTCTTGTTCTGCATTGCAGCTCCATGAAAATGGATTTTGGGGTGTGTCTTCTGTATAAGGGCGTCACTCTCCACTAGATTATCAACCCTAACTGCAAAGTGTGACAAAGTGGAAGATGTCACTTAAGCAATAACAGACTCCCTTTAATAACAAATATTGCAAAAATACTCTTAAAGGTTATATATAACCTTAAAAGTGAAAATTATATATACATCAATTTTAAACTGACTTCTATTGTAGTTCTCATGGAATTATGTGCAACTCTGTGTATTTTTGTGCAAAAAAGAAAAAAATGCACAAAATTAGTACCTTTTCAGCATAACAAGTGATGAAATAAAAATAACAAATAAATAAATATATACCTAAACTATTATTAGGCTAAGGCTCCACGTTGCGGAAAAGCTGCTTTTTTTTTTTGTTGCAGATTTTGCTGCGATTTTTTTAGGTAAAGCCAGGAGTGGATTGAGCAGAAGGTAGAAGTATAAGAGCTTCCTAGATATTTCACATTCCTATTGTAGCTACTATTGTCTTTGGCTCAAAAAAATGCTGCAAAATCTGGTTACTGCAGATCAGCTTCTATTTACTTCAAAATGAGTTTAGCTGCAGTGACTTGGTTCAGCCACTACACAGAGAATGAAGCTGTCTGCTTCCTGCTCCATTCTTTGTATATCATAGTTGGGGGTTTTGGGTGTCAGAGCCCGACCAGTATCATATTGATGACCTATGCTTAGGGTAGATTATAAATATTTTTATAAAACCCCTTTAGGCTAAGCCTCCACGTTGAAAAAAAAACACATAAAAAATGCTGCCTCTTACAGTACCAGCAAAATGAATGAGATTCTGGCTAATCCCATCCACACACTGCAGAAAAAAAAGTGCTGTAGAAAAGCTGCATGTCAATTTTACCTGCGGAAATGCTTGAGTTTTCATAATAGCTTTAATAAGGGAAGAACAAACGCAGAGAAAATGCAGCAAAAACACAATGAAAAATGCTGTGGAAAAAATGCATGTTCCTGCGTTTTTTCATCAGTGTTTTTAGCTGAGTTCCACATGTGGGGCCTTAGCCTTAAGGTGTTAAATTCCATACTGCTTAAGCCCCAACATGCTGATGGTTCCAACCATTTGTTTACTTTTCTGCATCCACATGACCTCTTTAGATGGCCTTGTTCCATATGTGCCGTAACATCACCACTGGGGCTAGTGGTTGGTAACAGTGGCCATGTTATCATTATTGCAAAATCAAAAAAGACCAGCAAGTACCAGATGAAATAATACTCATAATAAGAATACATCTAAAATTTTTATTATTATTATTTACATTTTTAAGGTGCACATGCCACAAAATAAAGTAATAGAAAACTTGAATGATGGTGCTCAAATTGTATTAATTATAGACATTTACACAAAATAATTATAGCCTCAACAAACAAGAACATGGAATGGGCACCATGTATTTAATTGTAGATTCTGGAAGGTTATCAACTGTGGAACTCATTAAATGTTAACATGCTCTTAGCCTCTGACCTCCAGCTTTTATTTTACTTTCTTAGTATATTGATATTTTTACAAAATATCTTTTGTGTTTAGTAGCCACATTGAATTACATGTATACCTAACCTTTTCTATGGTAAGAAATTATAACAGAACAGCAAATATTACCCAGTTAATCAATCAGAATATAAGTAGCAATACGTATTATACGTATATTTACAGCTGGTTGCCAAGGTTACAATCCTGCTCACAGGTCAGTATGATGATACCTGGCCATCTATATTCTCTCTCCTCTCACTGCATATAGTTTTCTGCTTTCAAGCACTAATAAGGACTAGATAAGATTCTTGATAAGATGTTGGACCAAAACTGCCAGGCAAACCTTGCGAGGTTCGCCCAACAAATACCAAGTACCACAGCCATGCTGATCCCCGTGCATTCCATATCACATCCCTGTCAGCAAAGTCCTGATTCTGTTTATTGTCAGCAATGCTATAAGGAATGCACGGGGCTGAAGGGGAAGCGGGGATGGCCGTGGGCAGGAGTGGGAACCAATAAGTAAATAGGGCCCATTACCTGCTGGAGTAACTCCAGCAGTTAATGGCCTATTTAAAAAAAAACAAAAGTAGCAGGTCCCACCAGGCCCCCTATGGTCACGGGCCCCATAGCTCCATCATGCCTGCATGTATTTGCCCTGTGTTTGCAGTCCAATATTTCTGGATCTCCTATAGTATGGTTTCTTGTGCTTTTCTCAACTACAGTCATATGAAAAAGTTTGGGCACCCCTATTAATCTTAATCATTTTTAGTTCTAAATATTTGGGTGTTTGCAACAGCCATTTCAATTTGATATATCTAATAACTGATGGACACAGTAATATTTCAGGATTGAAATGAGGTTTATTGTACTAACAGAAAATGTGCAATATGCATTCAACCAAAATTTGACTGGTGCAAAAATTTGGGTACCCTTATCATTTTATTGATTTGAATACTCCTAACTACTTTTTACTGACTTACTGAAGCACAAAATTGGTTTTGTAACCTCACTGAGCTTTGAACTTAATAGCCAGGTGTATCTAATCATGAGAAAAGGTATTTAAGGTGGCCAATTGCAAGTTGTTCTCCTATTTGAATCTCCTCTGAAGAGTGGCATCATGGGCTCCTCAAAACAACTCTTAAATGATCTGAAAACAAAGATTGTTCAACATAGTTGTTCAGGGGAAGGATACAAAAAGTTGTCTCAGAGATTTAACCTGTCAGTTTCCACTGTGAGGAACATAGTAAGGAAATGGAAGACCACAGGGACAGTTCTTGTTAAGCCCAGAAGTGGCAGGCCAAGAAAAATATCAGAAAGGCAGAGAAGAAGAATGGTGAGAACAGTCAAGGACAATCCACAGACCACCTCCAAAGAGCTGCAGCATCATCTTGCTGCAGATGGTGTCACTGTGCATCGGTCAACAATACAGCACACTTTGCACAAGGAGAAGCTGTATGGGAGAGTGATGCGAAAGAAGCCGTTTCTGAAAGCACACCACAAACAGAGTCGCCTGAGGTATGCAAAAGCACATTTGGACAAGCCAGCTTCATTTTGGAAGAAGGTCCTGTGGACTGATGAAACAAAGATTGAGTTGTTTGGTCATACAAAAAGGCGTTATGCATGGCGTCAAAAAAACACAGCATTCCAAGAAAAACACTTGCTACCCACTGTAAAATTTGGTGGAGGTTCCATCATGCTTTGGGGCTGTGTGGCCAATGCCGGCACCGGGAATCTTGTTAAAGTTGAGGGTCGCATGGATTCAACTCAGTATCAGCAGATTCTTGAGAATAATGTACAAGAATCAGTGACGAATTTGAAGTTACGCCGGGGATGGATATTTCAGCAAGACAATGATCCAAAACACAGCTCCAAATCTACTCAGGCATTCATGCAGAGGAACAATTACAATGTTCTGGAATGGCCATCCCAGTCCCCAGACCTGAATATCATTGAACATCTGTGGGATAATTTGAAGCGGGCTGTCCATGCTCGGCGACCATCAAACTTAACTGAACTGGAATTGTTTTGTAAAGAGGAATGGTCAAAAATACCTTCATCCAGGATCCAGGAACTGATTAAAAGCTACAGGAAGCGACTAGAGGCTGTGATTTTTGCAAAAGGAGGATCTACTAAATATTAATGTCACTTTTCTGTTGAGGTGCCCATACTTTTGCACCGGTCAAATTTTGGTTTAATGCATATTGCACATTTTCTGTTAGTACAATAAACCTCATTTCAATCCTGAACTATTACTGTGTCCATCAGTTATTAGATATATCAAATTGAAATGGCTGTTGCAAACACCCAAATATTTAGAACTAAAAATGATTAAGATTAATAGGGGTGCCCAAACTTTTTCATATGACTGTATTTGTTTGCTATTGTACAGTTAATTGTGGCAGAATTACATGTAATCAAACCAGTAGCAGTGATAATGGATGGAGAGGTGGGGGTGACTGCTCCCAGTGAAATGTGCTGCAACTGAAACTATTAATGAAGGCTTATACAGTCTTAGAACAGACTGCCCAGCATGCAGATATTTCGACCTTTCATAAAAACTTAGGTACCTTTTAACCACAAATAAATTAATATACAGTAACTATACCTGAGAACTTAAAAATACTTTAAGAAGCATGCTTTGAGCTGAGAAAGGGTAAAAGGCTAAAACTGTTGTAATCCGTCATTATAGGGTTAGGGTCAATAGCGCAGGCAGGCAATACATCAAGTTAATAAAAATGTCCCTCAAATTGAAAAAATAAAGTAAAAAATAGCAAAAAATATAAACTAGGGTCCAAGCTATTTTGACATAGCTGCAGTGAAAGGATCACTAAGTGTCAAATTATAATAGCTCAGTAACTACCAGATGAATATGAACAAAATATATTAACCGCAATATTTCTACAAGGCTGTTTGAGAACTTGTAGAAAATCTTGCAGATAAGCAATCACTGCAAGCAAGTATATCTCCTACTTAACCACTTCATGCTCAATGATGGAGAGATCCATCACGATTGAGGCACAGTTAGTGCTCATTGATAAATATATTCATCATGACGACAGCTGAGGTACTATACCGCTACTGTATACTCATCATCACCAGCAGGAGGGCAACTGTTACAAATAGCGGGGCTACTGCTTCAGCTGGCCCGACTGGTCATAGATCAGAACCAAGCAGTTTAATCTCTGAGATGTCATGGTTCCTTTGTTATCCAATCACTACCTGTGCAATGTAATTGCAGGCAGCTAAGGGGTTTCCATTGCAGCTAGAGGACAAATAAATGAACTCTGAGTCCCTTACTTACAGAAACCATTTAGGCCTGGATAAAGTTTAATATACTGCAATACAGAAGTACTGCAATGTATTTTACAAACAATCAAACGATTTCATGTACAAAAATCTGAAAAATAGTTTAATAAAATATTTAATTAAAAATTTTAAAAAAAAAAATCATCTTTTTGGATTGCTGAGGAGTGGAACTACAGCACCTTCCACTGCTTAATGGTGATTGCAGGGAACTGCAGCCCCTTCCACTGCTTAACAGTGATTTCAGGGACTGCAGCTCTACTACTATTAGTTAAATAGGAGCAGACTTCACATGATCCCTATTCACTGCAGCACTAGCACTCTTGGTTGTGGGAACAGATGATTTGTGTAGGGTCCAGATATCTGACCCCGCAGATTCGATACTGACGACTTATCCTGTAGATAGATCGTCAATATGAAAAATCCATTTGGGGGCAGAAAACCCCTTTAGGCTAAGGCCCCACGTGGCGAAACACAGCCAAAAGAAACACTGCAGAAAAAATCTCAATGGAAACACATCAAAGTTTTATTCTGCGGACTTTCTGCCCATATTATACCTATAGGGAAAATGGCAGTGTTTCCGCAGGTATAATTAACATACTGAGATTTTTTTGAAAGCGTAGCTTTTCCGCTGCAGATTTTTTTCTGTAATGTGTGGATGGGATTTGCCAGAATCCCATTGACTTTGCAGTACTCTAAAACGCAGCTTTTTTTGCTGTGTTTTAGCCTTGCAGAAAGGTGCTTTTTTGTAGCAGATTTTGCTGCAGTTTTTTTAACCAAAGCCAGAAGTGGACTATGCAGAAGAGAGAAATATAAGAGCTTCCTTTATATTTCTCATTCCTTCTGTAGCCACTCTTGGCTTAAAAAACTGCAGAAAAATCTGCAACAAAAAAACCTGCTTATCCACAACGTGGGGTATTCGCTTAAATGTTCATCAATAAACTTAGTCTGCAAATAACAGGTTCTCATATGACTGTATTGATGGGAAATTGAAAAAATACTTGGTCTTTAAGGTCCATACAGTCAAAATGCTTTGTTTGCTACCAGCATGCGTTTTATCTATCAGTCCTCTAACAGCATTTATATATCACTTCTGACTGACAGTGTTTCATATGATATACCTTCAAAGTAGTAAAGTTTAACTTTACAAAATAATTGCCAGGCCAATTATATGGAACAGTCAATTCCAAAAAATAATCCATATAAAACTAAGTGCACACAATGCATTTCTTTAGCATTTTTAACAAATGTGTTGTTTTTTCAGTCAAACTGTCTTAAATACTGCATGTTTTTTTTTTTTTAAATTGCATGCTTTTTGGAATTGAACAGCTAGCACAATTTTGCTATGCATTTCTGTTGTAACTAATTGCTATTACATTGATCATTGGCTTACAGCGGCAATGCACAGTAAAATGTACTGATCTGATGTATTTAAATGAAATACAGTATGGGGGTGGGCAATGAGCAAGCTCCTAGGAAGTCCATTTCTGATCATTTTGTCTATTATGTAAAAAGGGCCCTAAAATTTCCACAGTATATTTAATGTGTTAAATATCAAATAAAACTTTGCCGCATCTGTATAAGGTCTGGTGTAAGACTAGTCCTAAACTTTATGTGTCTGGTTGACTCATGGGTCACCGCTGTGAGATGACTATATGAAGACACAGCTGAATGAGTATCAGTGAATACAGGATTGCTCCTTCAATGCGAATAGAGTACCCACTTTCACACTATAGTGTCCTTTCTTTTATGTATACTTGTTATTTAGTAGACGTCTCTACACAGATTTATTTTGTAATCTCTTTTATATATATAAAAATGATTTCCTGTCTGTCTGTCTGTTCTTTATACGCGACCAAACGACTGGACCGATCCTCACCAAATTTGGCACACATGTACATCAGGTGTCCGGGAATATTATAGACTGGGTCTCAGCTCTCTTGGACGTACCGTTCCTGAGGTACAGTATTCCCAAAAAATGACCAGCATTAGTCTATACAAGCCTGCAAGTCTTTCACTCATATTCCAACTGCCATACACACGGTCACATGTCCCTTATCAGCCAATAACAGCTTGCAGGCGCTTACTCTCCTCAGGCACACAGGTTTCCATAGCAACCAAGCTATGTATGACCTGTATTAGTGAATAGCAGTTCACAGGACCTTAAATATTCAGTCATATCACGTGTATCAGCCAATATAAGTTCACATTTAATTTACCAGGTTTCCATAACAACACAGCCATAAATAGACTGTACCTATACTGGACTCAGTGGCGTAACTAGCAATGGCAGGGCCCCAAGGCGAACATTTGACATGGGACCCCCCCCACGCACAAACTGCATTCCTGCACACACTATTATGCCCCATAGTGGCCCATGCACACACTATTAGGCCCCATGGTGGCCCTTGCACACAGTATTCTGCCCTATAGTGGCCCCTGCACACAGTATCATAGTGGCTCCTTCATATAGTATTATGCGCACTTCCCGCTACTTCTTCAATGTTGGACCAGATGTTGCGTGAGCCAGGCATGTATCGCAACGCATAATGACGTAGGACTGGCCCACCGACATCTGGGACGCCACCAAGGAGGCGCGAGGCCTGCTGAAAAGACCCCAGAGTATAATGATAGCAGTGTTTGTGGGGTTCACGGCCCACAGGCCTTACTTACCAATCCCCGCTCCTGCTCACAGCCGCCTCTGCAGAAGGTGAAGTGCAGGCGGCCGTGAGCAGGAGTGGGGATCGGTAAGTAAATAGGGCCCGTTACCTGCTGGTGTTAAAAAAAAAAAAAATCAGAGGCCCGCCGGGTCCCCTAATGTCCCGGGCCCTGTGGCAGCTGCTACCACTGCTAAACCGGTATTTACGCCATTGACTGGACTGCCATATTGGATTTCAGCATTCTTATAAATTGAAACGTTTTTTAAACTACTCATGTCCCCTGCAGAAAAACGCATGGCTGCTGCTCAAGCTAATGAAAACTCTCAGCAGACCCAAGCCTGTCTCCAATCTGATAAGGTATGTTACAGACAACAGCGAGCTGCTGAAACTCCCCAGCAGACCCAAGCCCGTCTCCAATCTGACAAAGCATTGTCAGCCACATGCACACAGCTGCACTCCAGGTTTCAATAACAACCCAGCCATTTTTCTTCACTGCTGTAGGTCAGCTTTAAAGGGGCAGGGCGCTGTGGATGACACTGTTACACAAGGTCACATACACACAGCTTTACTCCAGGTTTTCCATAACAACCGATCGCAGGTTTTTCACTGATATCCAAACTAAGATGCACATGATCACATGACACTTATGGACCAATGGAAAATCGCAGGTTCAGTCTTGACATACACACAGCTTTACACCAGGTTTCCATAGCAACCAAGCTATTTATGTCCTGTATGAGTCAATAGCAGTTCACAGGTCCTTAAATATTCAGTCATATGACGTGTATTAGCCAATGTAAGTTCACATTTCATTTACCAGGTTTCCATAGCAACACAGTCATAAATAGACTGTACCTATACTGGACTGCCATACTGGATGTCAAGTGCAAAACTGGCCAATTCTTATGGGGTCACTACACAAACAAAAAATGAAATATACCCGTGCGAAGCCGGGTCCTTCCTCTAGTCTCTTATACAGTCATATGAAAAAGTTTGGGCACCCCTATTAATCTTAATCATTTTTAGTTCTAAATATTTGGGTGTTTGCAACAGCCATTTCAATTTGATATATCTAATAACTGATGGACACAGTAATAGTTCAGGATTGAAATGAGGTTTATTGTACTAACAGAAAATGTGCAATATGCATTAAACCAAAATTTGACCGGTGCAAAAGTATGGGCACCTCAACAGAAAAGTGACATTAATATTTAGTAGATCCTCCTTTTGCAAAAATCACAGCCTCTAGTCGCTTCCTGTAGCTTTTAATCAGTTCCTGGATCCTGGATGAAGGTATTTTTGACCATTCCTCTTTACAAAACAATTCCAGTTCAGTTAAGTTTGATGGTCGCCGAGCATGGACAGCCCGCTTCAAATTATCCCAAAGATGTTCAATGATATTCAGGTCTGGGGACTGGGATGGCCATTCCAGAACATTGTAATCGTTCCTCTGCATGAATGCCTGAGTAGATTTGGAGCTGTGTTTTGGATCATTGTCTTGCTGAAATATCCATCCCCGGCGTAACTTCAAATTCGTCACTGATTCTTGTACATTATTCTCAAGAATCTGCTGATACTGAGTTGAATCCATGCCACCCTCAACTTTAACAAGATTCCCGGTGCCGGCATTGGCCACACAGCCCCAAAGCATGATGGAACCTCCACCAAATTTTACAGTGGGTAGCAAGTGTTTTTCTTGGAATGCTGTGTTTTTTTGACGCCATGCATAACGCCTTTTTGTATGACCAAACAACTCAATCTTTGTTTCATCAGTCCACAGGACCTTCTTCCAAAATGAAGCTGGCTTGTCCAAATGTGCTTTTGCATACCTCAGGCGACTCTGTTTGTGGTGTGCTTTCAGAAACGGCTTCTTTCGCATCACTCTCCCATACAGCTTCTCCTTGTGCAAAGTGTGCTGTATTGTTGACCGATGCACAGTGACACCATCTGCAGCAAGATGATGCTGCAGCTCTTTGGAGGTGGTCTGTGGATTGTCCTTGACTGTTCTCACCATTCTTCTTCTCTGCCTTTCTGATATTTTTCTTGGCCTGCCACTTCTGGGCTTAACAAGAACTGTCCCTGTGGTCTTCCATTTCCTTACTATGTTCCTCACAGTGGAAACTGACAGGTTAAATCTCAGAGACAACTTTTTGTATCCTTCCCCTGAACAACTATGTTGAACAATCTTTGTTTTCAGATCATTTGAGAGTTGTTTTGAGGAGCCCACGATGCCACTCTTCAGAGGAGATTCAAATAGGAGAACAACTTGCAATTGGCCACCTTAAATACCTTTTCTCATGATTGGATACACCTGGCTATGAAGTTCAAAGCTCAGTGAGGTTACAAAACCAATTTTGTGCTTCAGTAAGTCAGTAAAAAGTAGTTAGGAGTATTCAAATCAATAAAATGATAAGGGTACCCAAATTTTTGCACCGGTCAAATTTTGGTTTAATGCATATTGCATTAAACTGAACTGGAATTGTTTTGTAAAGAGGAATGGTCAAAAATACCTTCATCCAGGAACTGATTAAAAGCTACAGGAAGCGACTAGAGGCTGTTATTTTTGCAAAAGGAGGATCTACTAAATATTAATGTCACTTTTCTGTTGAGGTGCCCATACTTTTGCACCGGTCAAATTTTGGTTTAATGCATATTGCACATTTTCTGTTAGTACAATAAACCTCATTTCAATCCTGAAATATTACTGTGTCCATCAGTTATTAGATATATCAAATTGAAATGGCTGTTGCAAACACCCAAATATTTAGAACTAAAAATGATTAAGATTAATAGGGGTGCCCAAACTTTTTCATATGACTGTATATATAAAAATGAGTTTCTGTCTGTCTGTCTGTTCTTTACGTGCGACCAAACGACTGGACCGATCCTAACCAAATTTGGTACACATGTACATTAGGTGTCCGGGAACATTTTAGACTGGGTCTCAGCTCTAAAGGATGTACCATTCCTGAGGTACAGTATTCCCAAAAAATGACCAACATTAGCTAATACAAGTCCTTCCATAGCAACCAAGCTATTTATGACCTGTATGAGTCAATATCAGTTCTCAGGTCCTAAAATATTCAGTCATATGATGTGTATCAGCCAATATAAGTTCACATTTCATTTACCAGGTTTCCATAGCAACACAACCATAAATAGACTATACCTATACTGGACTGCCATACTGGATGTCAAGTGCAAAACTGGCCAATTCTTATGGGGTCACTACACATATAAAAAATGAAATATACCCGTGCGAAGCCGGGTCTTTCTGCTAGTTACTAATAAAAATTATGTTTTAGACATTCATATTAGACCATTCGCTACTACAGAGTTCCTCCCAAAAGTGGCTAATTTTTGGAACCTTTTACATTTTGAAAAATAAAAAATGTGACATTGCAGTATTTGGTTAAACAAACTGTTTATTTCAACTGCCTACCATCAGTTTTCCCATAAACATATATGTTAATGTCACTTTAACATTACTTTGTGCTTGCCCTGGAGATCTAGAATCTGAAACAAAACAAAATAAAGTTTGTCCATCACTAAGCGAGATCTCTGCATGAAATAGAGCAGCTGACTATACTTTTCCATACAGCAGATAATAATTCATACCATCATTGATATATGCTAGCCCCACAGAGGCCAAAAACTTTTCGTCTCCACCGAGTGAATGTGGGCTCAAGGATATGCTTTGCAGTTATAATACAAATAAAGTTCCTATGGAATGACTGAGATCCTGAAAGCTATGAGATTAGTAATACAGAAAACATATTGGAACAGTGTATATTTTTATTAAAAGAACAATCGTTAATAGATGAAACCAGAATACCCCCTTAAATCAATATCTCCTCCATTATGTACAGCAATGTAGTTAAAACTTTCATTCCACTGCAGAAAGTAGAGATATTTCAAATTGCCTATAAGAAGTAAGAATAAGAATTATTATTGCTTTAAGAATATACCAATATTTGGATGTTACTGGAAAAAGAAACTTAACCCCTTAACGACCCAGGACGTAATAGTACGTCCTGAGTCGCATGACGATGTATGGAGAGTGCTCAGGAGCGGAGCGCTCTCCATACACCGCGGGTGTCGGCTGTATAATACAGCCAGGACCCGTAGCTAACAGCAGCGATCGGTGCCTGCACCGATCACGGCTGTTAACCCTTTAGATGCCGCGGTCAAACGCGACCGTGACGTCTAAATTGCGGAGCCGCCAAGGGCGCCGCCATTTTTACCTCATCGCCGCCCTCCAGAACGTCATTGGAGGGCGGCGCTTGGTTGCCATGACAGCCGGGAGCCTATTGAAGGCTCCCAGGCCTGTCATTACAGTATAGCTATTATGCGATGCCAGAGGCATCGTCTAATAGCAGTAACGGCATTTAGCTATTCACTGCGATACAGTAGTATCGCAGTGAATAGTATGATTGATCAGACTCCCTAGGTTTCAAGGTCCCTAGGGAGTCTGATCATACAAGTAAAAGTATAAAAAAAAAGTTTTTAAAAGTATGAAAAAATTAAAAAAAACACACAAAAAGTTCAAATCACCCCCCTTTCCCTAGATCAGATATAAAAGTAAATAAACAAAAGTAAGCATAAACACTTTAGTTATCCCCACGCTCCAAAATGCCCGAACTATTAAAATATTAAAATATTTATCCCATACGGTGAACGGCGTAGCGGGGAAAAAAAATCAAAATGGCCAAATAGCGTTTTTTTCAACACTTTGTCTCCTATAAAAAATTGAATAAAAAGTGATCAAACCATCAGATCTTTCCCCAAGTGGTATCAATAAAAACGTCATGTTGTCCCGCATAAAAAGACTCCTTACCCAGCTCCATACATGTAAATATGAAAAAGTTACAGGTGACACAATATGGCGACGCAAATTTTTTTTTCTATTTAGCAAAGTTTTCAATTTTTTAAAAGGTATCAAAACATTACAAATACTATATAAATTTGGTATCGCCGTGTTCGTACTGACCCGCAGAATACAGGTAACATGTCATTTTTACCACACAGTGAATGGTGTAAAAATTAAACCCATATGAATTTGTCGCAAATGCAGTTTTTCTCCAATTGCACCTCATTCTGAATTTTTTTCCAGCTTTCCAGTACATTGCACAGCATATTGAATAGTGACATTACAAAGTGCAATTTGTTTCGCAAACAATAAGCCATCATGTGACTCTGTGAACTGAAAAATGAAAAAGTTATGGCTCTTGGAATGTGGGGAGGGAAAAACGAAAATGTAAAAACAAAAAATAGCCGGGTCATTAAGGGGTTAAAAAATGTTATTTAAAATGTTTCACACAATTATCCGCTTAAGGCCAACAAAGTGCATGGAGGTATCCATTCCTACTGTCTGTTCCTGGGTACTCTATGTGCAGCTTCTGTTCAAAAAATCTCTAGGGGCTAAAATACTTTAAAAAAAAAAATAAAAACTGAATTTAAAGTTTATATAAGGAAATTATATTTTCTAAAGTATATAAATGTAAAATAAAGCAAGTGCCTTCCAAATACCATAGAAACACTTTGTTGCAAAGGGGAAGAGGACACCGCTGCATCAATTACACTGTGTTCCAAATTATTATGCAAATAATATTTTCTCATATTTTCCAAAATTACCTATATGAATTGCAGTCATTGTAATTTTCTAGTCATCAACTATTCGAGTATAATTGAAAGGTTTTTGAACAAACTGCCTATGATAACAGTATATTTAAAAAAAAAATAAACACTCAAAATGCATGTTTTAAATTATTATGCACAGCAGAATTTGCAACCTTTTCATTTTTATTAAGAACAAAAAAATGGTCATTGTGAAATTATAAGCATTAGCAGGTTATTACAAACTGAAATCAAACAGTTTTCAAGCCAAAACTTTATTCGAGGTGATGTTACATTTGCACATAGGACCCCTTGTTCGAAAGAAGCTTCTGAACTCTCTCGTCCATTGAATTTGTCAGTTTTTGGATGGTTTCTGCTTCAATTGTTTTGCATGAAGACAGAATACCCTCCCAGAGCTGTTGCTTAGATGTGAACTGCCTCCCGCCATCATAGACACTCCTTTTGATGATGCTCCAGAGGTTCTCAATGGGGTTGAGGTCAGGGGAGCATGGGGGCCACACCATAAGTTTGTCCCCTTTTATGCCCATAGCAGCCAGAGATGCAGATGTGTTATTTGCAGCATGAGACGGTGCATTATCATGCATGAAAATGATCTTTCTGCGTAATGCATGGTTCTTCTTCTTGAACCATGGCAGGAAGTGCTGTTTGAGAAACTCCACATACATTATGGAGTTCATCTTTACCCCTTCAGGGATCCTAAAGGGGCCGACAATCTCTCTCCCCATGATTCCAGCCCAAAACATTACTCCACCTCCTCCTTGTTGGCGCCGTAGCTGTGTTTGCATGGGGTGTCCATCAACAAGCCATCCTCCACTCCATCCATTTGGACCATCGAGCGTTGCACGGCACTCATCAGTGAACAAAACTGTTTTGAAGTCAGTCTTCATATATTGTTTGGCCCACTGGAGCCGTTTCTGCTTGTGTGCAGTGGATAGAGGAGGTCGACAGGATGGCTTACGCACAGCTGCAAACCTCTGAAGGACCCTGCATCTTGTTGTTCGGGGGACGTTGGAGGCACCAGCAGCTTCAAAAACTTGTCTGCTGCTATGACAAGGCATTTTTGAAGCTGCTCTTTTAACCTGACGTAATTGCCTGTTGGAAAGAGTCCTCAATTTTCCCTTATCAGCACGCACACGTGTGTGCTGTGAATCAGCTACATACTTCTTGATTGTGCGATGATCACGATAAAGTGTCTTGGCAATGTTGATTGTAGTCATGCCTTGACCTAAACACTCCACAATTTGTTGCTTCTCAGCATCCGACACATCCTTTTTCTTTCCCATTTTGGCTGAAAATGTAGGAAATGCTTAATAATGTGGGACAGCCTTCTTAAGTAGTCTTGCCTTTAATTGGACACACCTGCCAAACTAATTAGCACAGGTGTCTGCAATTGCTTTCAGTGATATAAAGAGCCCTGACACATCACCATCAATGAGTTTAACTGACAAAAAAAATTCTTACCTTATCACTCCTAAACACTTTTTGCATAATAATTTGGAACACAGTGTAAACACTGATTCACTGGGACCATTTTTATTAAGACTGGCTTGTAGTACTCCAGTCTTAATCATCGGCAGTGCCAGAGCGAGATGTGAAACAATTATTGAGAGGTGTACACCTCTTAACAATGTTGCTACATTTCTGGTGGTTTCTGTATTAGAATCTAAAATCTTTTCCATCTAAAGGTTACATTTTTGAGGTCACGACACTCATTTCCCACCCACTTTCTTGGAGAGTGGGAAAGTGTAATATGAGGCTAGAGTAAAGCTGCTCTTTAGATGTCTCCTGCAGTCAGGTACACCTTCTGTATCTAGCTGGCTGCTTATCCAATCAATGTCTGCTTGTATGGTACAGTAGGTATGGATTTAGTTTTCTAGTTTTGGACAATTGGTACTTTTTGGCAGTTAGAAGAATATGGGAAATTACTGTGTGGAACTTGGATGGCCTATGTCTATAAGTGATAAAACAAGTTCAGGAGTAAGGTTACTCTCTATATGGCTAACTTGGTAAATTCAAGTTGATATAGCCTCCCAGTAAGTTGGGATGAGTTGAGAAGACGAAAAAATGTAGAATATTGATCCTCTGCTTCGGTAGCTCCTCCAGCATCTGTCAGAAGAAGTAGTATGGAGTTTAGGTGGGGTGTACTGCAGTGAATTGGTTATAAACGTAAGCACTTTGTACTGTTTCCAAGTATGACTTGGTTATTCAGCTTTGCAGCCCCATTTTCATGTAAGTCAATTTTATTCATATGCAAACTAAGGGACAAGTTCTTTGACCACGTTTTTGCCCTTCACCTCACTTGCATATGAATACAACATCAATTTACGTGATAATGCATCCCCAAAGCTAAGGCATATTTGGAGTACAAGGTACTGTGATAAGGTTTATAACAAATTTACTGCTGATAGATTCCCTTTAAGTTCCAGCTCCCACTTAAACATTTAGGTATTAAATGCAGGGAATCATTTAGGAAAGCAAGGGCAGATAATTGTACAATATTAAGTGGATATGCTTAAGTATTTATAAAAGCCGTGTTTGGGTAGGAACCTTTTTTTTTTTTGCAGTTGTGAGTTATGGCATCTGAGATCTATTGAGGTCATCTCTGTTTAAGATGCCCAGGAAAGACTAGGCATGCTGGTTGATGTCTGGATTTAAGAAATCCAGCGTGAGTAGCGGAGTGTTGATAGGTTTAGCAAGTGGGTCCGTATGTGATGAAGCTATTTGGTAAGCTTATATGGTGGCCGACATGCAAGGACATCCCACCTGTTTATGGCCATAACCATTTATCGATAAACATAGAAGGGTTTTGGGCAAGTGGAACATTCCCTTTTTCAGCTAAGTTTAGCCCATTTCTTATAACTTGTGTCTAGGCTTACCATTCCTTGGCTCAGTCTAGTAGGGATGCTTGCTAACAAGAATAAAGTAATGGTAAATCCAACCACCCATAACTTCTGCACCATGACATTGTTTGTTGACCCTAAGTGAGCCCTTCCACACCGTTCAAATTTACCCAAACAGGATAAATCCCTTTCTATTTTTAGATATCTAGGGTCTGTACTGTAGTTCAAGCTTGGAAAATGCCAAGGTAGTCCAACGTTTTCTCTCTCTGATTTGTAACATGATATTCTGTCAGAATGTCACATGCTTTTGGGATGGATTTAGCTGGATCTGAAAAAACTGGGATTGTGTAATCTGTGAAAAGCAAATATTTGTGAGGTCCCCTATGGACCTCCACACTTGTCACCCCCACTGAAGATCTTATGCGCTTTAAAATTAGCAAAAATATAAGCTTAGACAGATGACACCTCTGTCTGGTTCCATTGATAATTTCAAGGGGTCTAGACACCATTTACCAACACAGTGGCAGAAGGTGTTTAGAGACTAAATCCCTGTAATCCAGATTTCTGTAGGATGACCTATTGACTCCATTGAGAGGCCTTCTATACATCCAGAGCAAGGAACAGATAAGGTATCTGACTTTCTGTAAAATTAAAGCACCTCCCAGTGGAGGGAATCAGAAGATAGGAGTTGTAGTTGTTGCTGTGATGTAAAAAATAGGACAATGACACTCAACCTAACTCCTCAAGCCCACCTCCCAGACCGAACACTGTTGAGGGGACCTGCGATATACCTGATGGGGGTGGTAGTTTCTCCTGGGGCACTTCCAGTTGGAGAGGGGTCCTCTCTTTTCCTGATCCGTTTGATGGTGTTTGGAAGGGTCCTGATGGTAAGCACAGGAATGACTCAAGAAGCAGCAGTGTAGCTGAACCAAGATGTAACTTTACTGAGGCAACAGGAAACTCATGCAGATTCCCGATGAGAGCAGTAATGATGGAGTTTCACTGTGATGGCTGGTACCAGACTTGGGATGAGAGATGCCCAGAATAGAGATGGTAAATTGGTGTCTTGTCTCCACTCCAATAAATGTATATCTTGCTTCTCCCAATATGATGGTAGAATTAACGAAGTCCCAAGGTACCCTGTCTACGTGGGTACTGTTGGGTCCTGGCTGGGAGAGTCTGAAAACCTTAACTCTTTTATCTTCAGGGAGCTAACAGATTTCTTCCCTGACTCAGTGGGTTTTGACTGTTTTCCTGCTAGTACTATACTCAACTAATAGTTGCTGGAGACTCTCAGTCTCACCTCTGAGTCCAGACCAGTGATTGGCTGGGGATGAACCAAACAGAAGGAGTGCTAGACCACAGTTGAAGAATCTTAAAAGGGGGAACAAAACAATAGGGAAAGCTGCAAAACATATACAAACATGGGGAAAGCACATATAAAACATGTACAATAAAATGATCCTGGTATAATTATTCAGTATCAGATTGTTTTCCATCCTCTATTGCATCCATAGAGTCACAAGACTTTGATAGACCATACTGAAAAGATTAAATATTGTAGATAACTGTAAATGTATAAGCCTAAATCAAATTAAATACTTTATCCAATGTGTCTATATGTATAGTATTTAGACCTTAAGTGACAAAACTGGTGTTAATATATTTTTTTTTTTCTGGCAGGAACATGATTTCTGCAATTTCACAGTCATGTCTCAGCTTGCAGTATAGAGAGCGTAAGAAGCAAATTGCCTGACATGGGTTATAATTGCTGCATGAGTCTCATCCTCTCTACAGTGTCCCCTGCTCTATATGTCAGGCAGCCAGCAGCATCCAGAATGGTGTAAAGTAGTGTAAACTTCTTGCTGGGAAATCTGCTCCGGGCTAATGAAACTGAAGCCTGAAATCCAGTGTATCTTGTAGCTGATGGCTCAACATGGTGCAGTGTATTAAAATCTAACTCATAGAGCAGTCTACAGTATGTCTCCCCCCTCTATCTCAGTCAGAAAATAAAGAAATATATATATTTGTGAAACATCTCCAAAGGCCACCTCTTTGAGACCACCTCATTCTCTTTAACTAGACCAGATTTTCTGTGATAGAGTTTCAGTTTTCCATATTAGTCATTTTCTTTCTCAAGACCACTCTCCTGCATGACCACTATTTAATTGTGGGTGGTTGTCTCAAAGAAATTTCACTATATACACTGACAAGCAAAAGGTAACAATGTTTTGAACTTTTGAACTGGGAACCAACCTAGTAACACTCTGAGCTATTAGGGATTGTGAGAACAGGTTGTAATTTGTAGTATACAAGAATGGAAAGATTTTTACACCACTAGCAGCAAAACAGTAAAAATGCAGTTATATGGCAAGAATTTGCATAACTAATCATATGCTAAATAATTGCAAGTCAAATTTATGTATGAGCTAGCCAAGATGATTGCCTATAAAATGATTGTAGTCTCACGTTCAAAGCTGTAGTGGATGGTGATGGTGGAGCCTGAAAGTCAAAAGTTCAAAATATTGTTACACTTTTGCTCATCTGTATATATACAGTGGGTATGGAAAGTATTCAGACCCCTTTAAATTTTTCACTCTTTGTTTCATTGCAGCCATTTGCTAAAAGCAAAATAGTTCATTTTATTTCTCATTAATGTACACTCAGCACCCCATCTTGACAGAAAAAAAACAGAAATGTAGATATTTTAGCAAATTTATTAAAAAAGAAAAACTGAAATATCACATAGTCATAAGTATTCAGACCCTTTGCTGTGACACTCATATTTAACTCACATGCTGTCCATTTCCTTCTAATCCTCCTTGAGATGGTTCTACTCCTTCATTGGAGTCCAGCTGTGTTTAATTAAACTGATTGGACTTGATTAGGAAAGGCACACACCTGTCTATATAAGACCTCACAGCTCACAGTTCATGTCAGAGCAAATGAGAATCATGAGTTCAAAGGAACTGTCCAAGGAGCTCAGAGACAGAATTGAGGCAAGGCACAGATCTGGCCAAAGTTGCAAAATAATTTCTGCAGCACTCAAGGTTCCTAAGAGCACAGTGGCCTCCATAAACCTTAAATGCAAGAAGTTTGGGATGACCAGAACTCTTCCTAGACATGGCCGTCTAGCCAAACTGAGCAATCGTGGGAGAAGAGCCTTGGTGAGAGAGGTAAAGAAGAACCCAAAGATCACTGTGGCTGAGCTCCAGAGATGCAGTAGGGAGATGGGAGAAAGTTCCACAAAGTCAACTATCACTGCAGCCCTCCACCAGTCGGGGCTTTATGGCAGAGTGGCCCGAAGGAAGCCTCTCCTCAGTGCAAGACATATGAAAGCCCACATAGAGTTTGCCAAAAAATACATGAAGGACTCCCAGACTATGTGAGAAATAAGATTCTCTGGTCTGATGAGACGAAGATTGGACTTTTTGGCATTAGTTCTAAGAGGTATGTGTGGAGAAAACCAGGCACTGCTCATCACCTGCCCAATACAATCCCAACAGTGAAACATGGTGGTGGCAGCATCATGCTATGGGGATATCCTGGAAGAAAACCTCTTCCAGAGAGCTCTGGACCTCAGACTGGGCCGAAGGTTCACCTTCCAACAAGACAATGACCCTAAGCACACAGCTAAAATAACAAAGAAGTGGCTTCAGAACAACTCTGTGACCATTCTTGACTGGCCCAGCCAGAGCCCTGACCTCAATCCAATTGAGCATCTCTGGAGAGACCTGAAAATGGCTGTCCACCAACGTTCATCATCCAACCTGGAGAGGATCTGCAAGGAAGAATGGCAGAGGATCCCCAAATCCAGATGTGAAAAACTTGTTGCATCATTCCCAAGAAGACTCATGGCTGTAGTAGCTCAAAAGGGTGCTTCTACTCAATACTGAGCAAAGGGTCTGAATACTTATGATCATGTGATATTTCAGTTTTTCTTTTTTAATATCTACATTTCTGGGTTTTTTTCTGTCAAGATGGGGTTCTGAGTGTACATTAATGAGAAATAAAATGAACTTTTTTGCTTCTAGCAAATGGCTGCAATGAAACAAAGAGTGAAAAATTTAAAGGGGTCTGAATACTTTCCATACCCACTGTGTGTGTGTGTGTGTGTGTGTGTGTGTGTGTGTGTGTGTGTGTATATATATATATATACAGTCATATGAAAAAGTTTGGGCACCCCTATTAATCTTAATCATTTTTAGTTCTAAATATTTGGGTGTTTGCAACAGCCATTTCAATTTGATATATCTAATAACTGATGGACACAGTAATATTTCAGGATTGAAATGAGGTTTATTGTACTAACAGAAAATGTGCAATATGCATTAAACCAAAATTTGACCGCTGCAAAAGTATGGGCACCTCAACAGAAAAGTGACATTAATATTTAGTAGATCCTCCTTTTGCAAAAATAACAGCCTCTAGTCGCTTCCTGTAGCTTTTAATCAGTTCCTGGATCCTGGATGAAGGTATTTTTGACCATTCCTCTTTACAAAACAATTCCAGTTCAGTTAAGTTTGATGGTCGCCGAGCATGGACAGCCCGCTTCAAATTATCCCACAGATGTTCAATGATATTCAGGTCTGGGGACTGGGATGGCCATTCCAGAACATTGTAATTGTTCCTCTGCATGAATGCCTGAGTAGATTTGGAGCTGTGTTTTGGATCATTGTCTTGCTGAAATATCCATCCCTGGCGTAACTTCAAATTCGTCACTGATTCTTGTACATTATTCTCAAGAATCTGCTGATACTGAGTTGAATCCATGCCACCCTCAACTTTAACAAGATTCCCGGTGCCGGCATTGGCCACACAGCCCCAAAGCATGATGGAACCTCCACCAAATTTTACAGTGGGTAGCAAGTGTTTTTCTTGGAATGCTGTGTTTTTTTGAAGCCATGCATAACGCCTTTTTGTATGACCAAACAACTCAATCTTTGTTTCATCAGTCCACAGGACCTTCTTCCAAAATGAAGCTGGCTTGTCCAAATGTGCTTTTGCATACCTCAGGCGACTCTGTTTGTGGCGTGCTTTCAGAAACAGCTTCTTTCACATCACTCTCCCATACAGCTTCTCCTTGTGCAAAGTGTGCTGTATTGTTGACCGATGCACAGTGACACCATCTGCAGCAAGATGATGCTGCAGCTCTTTGGAGGTGGTCTGTGGATTGTCCTTGACTGTTCTCACCATTCTTCTTCTCTGCCTTTCTGATATTTTTCTTGGCCTGCCACTTCTGGGCTTAACAAGAACTGTCCCTGTGGTCTTCCATTTCCTTACTATGTTCCTCACAGTGGAAACTGACAGGTTAAATCTCTGAGACAACTTTTTGTATCCTTCCCCTGAACAACTATGTTGAACAATCTTTGTTTTCAGATCATTCGAGAGTTGTTTTGAGGAGCCCATGATGCCACTCTTCAGAGGAGATTCAAATAGGAGAACAACTTGCAATTGGCCACCTTAAATACCTTTTCTCATGATTGGATACACCTGGCTATGAAGTTCAAAGCTCAGTGAGGTTACAAAACCAATTTTGTGCTTCAGTAAGTCAGTAAAAAGTAGTTAGGAGTATTCAAATCAATAAAATGATAAGGGTACCCAAATTTTTGCACCGGTCAAATTTTGGTTTAATGCATATTGCACATTTTCTGTTAGTACAATAAACCTCATTTCAATCCTGAAATATTACTGTGTCCATCAGTTATTAGATATATCAAATTGAAATGGCTGTTGCAAACACCCAAATATTTAGAACTAAAAATGATTAAGATTAATAGGGGTGCCCAAACTTTTTCATATGACTGTATATATATATATATATATATATATATATATATATATATATATATATATATATATATATATATATATATATATATATATATATATATATATATATATATAATAAAAAAAAAAAAAAAGTTTGTCTATGTTATTTATACTAAAGATAGTTCTTAATGACATTAACTGCAGAATACATTTGGAACCAATCAGATGCCTTTCTGATAGTAATACATGATGTATAATACAGTTAGGTCCAGAAATATTTGGACAGCGATACAAGTTTTGGCATTTTAGCTGTTTACCAAAACTTATTCAAGATATGCTTTTATACTCAATATGTGTTTACAGTGTAGACTCTTAGGATGTGAATCCCCTTACATTAAAGCTAAGTGGAGGATTTAGGAATTACAGTTCTGTAATATCTAGCTCTCTTTTTCATGGGACCAAAAGTAATTGAACAATTATCTCAAAAGCTATTTAATGGGCTGCATGGACTATTTCCTTGTTAATCCATCATCAATTAAGCAGGTAAAAGGTCTGGAGTTGATTCCAGGCCTGGCATATGTATTTGGAAGCAGTTCCTGTGAACCTACAACATGCTGTCAAAGGAGTTCTCAATGGAAGTGAAACAGAGCATCATTAGGCTGAAAAAAAGAAGTAATCCATCAGAGATTTTGCGGAAATGTTAGGAGTGGCCAAATCAACAGTTTGGTACATTCTGGTGAAAAAAAGAGCCCACTGATCACAGAATCCTTTCCATGGTGAAGAAAAACCCTTTTACAATATCCAACCCAAGTGAAGAACACTCTTCAGAAAGAATCTATGTCTAGCATAAAGTGAAGAGGGTTCATCGCAAAGTGTAAATCATTAATCAGCCTCAAAAATAGAAATGCCTGATTAAACTTTGCCAAAAAACATCTAAAGAAGCCAGCCCAGTTCTGGAACAGCATTCTTTGGACAAATGAAACTAATATCAACCTGTGCCAGAATGATGGGAAGAAGAAAGTATGGAGAAGTCTTGGAACGGCTCATAATCCAAAGCACACCACATCCTCTGTAAAACATGATGAAGGCAGTGTAATGGCATGGGCATGCATGGCTTCCAGTGGCACTGGGTCATTAGTGGTTACTGATGATGTGACAGAAGACAGAAGCAGCCGGATGAATTCTGAATTGTACAGGGATATACTTTATACTCAGATTTGCTCAAATGCAGCAAGGTTGATTGGACGGTACCCAAAACATACTGCGAAAGCAACCCAGGAGATTTTTAATTTAACTGTATGTTTATTGGAAGATTAACAAAAAAACAAAACTATATCAGTATACAAAGTGCAGCTAAACAGGAGAGAATCATACATACAGTACAGACCAAAAGTTTGGACACACCTTCTCATTCCAAGAGTTTTCTGTATTTTCATGACTATAAAAATTGTAGATTCACACTGAAGGCATCAAAACTATGAATTAACACATGTGGAATTATATACTTAACAAAAAAGTGTGAAGCAACTGAAAATATGTCTTATATTCTAGGTTCTTGAAAGTAGCCACCTTTTGCTTTGATTACTGCTTTGCACACTCTTGGCATTCTCTTGATGAGCTTCAAGAGGTAGTCACCTGAAATGGTCTTCCAACAGTCTTGAAGGAGTTCCCAGAGATGCTTAGCACTTGTTGGCCCTTTTGCCTTCACTCTGCGGTCCAGCTCACCCCAAACCATCTCGATTGGGTTCAGGTCTGGTGACTGTGGAGGCCAGGTCATCTGGCGTAGCACCCCATCACTCACCTTCTTGGTCAAATAGCCCTTACATAGTCTGGGGGTGTGTTTGGGGTCATTGTCCTGTTGAAAAATAAATGATGGTCCAACTAAACGCAAATCGGATGGAATAGCATGCCGCTGCAAGATGCTGTGGTAACCATGCTGGTTCAGTATTCCTTCAATTTTGAATAAATCCACAACAGTGTCACCAGCAAAGCACCTCCACACCATCACACCTCCTCCTCCACGCTTCACGGTGCGAACCAGGCATGTAGAGTCCATTCGTTCACCTTTTCTGCATCGCACAAAGACACGGTGGTTGGAACCAAAGATCTCAAATTTGGACTCATCAGACCAAAGCACAGATTTCCACAGGTCTAATGTCCATTCCTTGTGTTCTTTAGCCCAAACAAGTCTCTTCTGCTTGTTGCCTGTCCTTACCAGTGGTTTCCTAGCAGCTATTTTACCATGAAGGCCTGCTGCACACAGTCTCCTCTTAACACTTGTTGTAGAGATGTGTCTGCTGCTAGAACTCTGTGTGGCATTGACCTGGTCTCTAATCTGAGCTGCTGTTAATCTGCGATTTCTGAGGCTGGTGACTCGGATGAACTTATCCTCCGCAGCAGAGGTGACTGTTGGTCTTCCTTTCCTGGGGCGGTCCTCATGTGAGCCAGTTTCTTTGTAGCGCTTGATGGTTTTGGCCACTGCACTTGGGGACACTTTCAAGGTTTTCCCAATTTTTCGGACTGACTGACCTTCATTTCTTAAAGTAATGATGGCCACTCGTTTTCTTTACTTAGCTGCTTTTTTCTTCCATAATGCAAATTCTAACACTCCATTCAGTAGGACTATCAGCTGTGTATCCACCTGACTTCTGAACAACACAACTGATGGTCCCAACCCCATTTATAAGGCAAGAAATCCCACTTATTAAACCTGACAGGGCACACCTGTGAAGTGAAAACCATTTCAGGTGACTACCTCTTGAAGGTCATCAAGAGAATGCCAAGAGTGTGCAAAGTAGTGATCAAAGCAAAAGGTGGCTACTTTGAAGAACCTAGAATATAAGACATATTTTCAGTTGTTTCACACTTTTTTGTTAAGTATATAATTCCACATGTGTTAATTCATAGTTTTGTTGCCTTCAGTGTGAATCTACAATTTTTATAGTCATGAAAATACAGAAAACTCTTGGAATGAGAAGGTGTGTCCAAACTTTTGGTCTGTACTGTATGTAATAGAGAAATTAGCACTGTCCGCAAAAACCTGGTGGTAGAGACTCAAAGCGGAGATGCCACTGAAAATGTACAAAAACAAACACATAAAAACTGCCAATTAATAATTAGAACAACACACAGAGAGACACAAGAGGGGGGAAGGGGGAGACAGTAGTTCAAGGGGGCCAGTAGATAGGGTGGGAAGGTGGTTTATGACTCTCATTGTCAGGAGCTCTCAGGAGGACCTAAATTGTCATTAGTATCCCAAGGATCTCAGATCCGTTGGAACTTCTCCAAAGAGTCAACAGACAGTGCAATGTTCCATAGCTTGTGCATCTCTTAGTCTAGTTAAAATATAAGCAGAGGGGGATGATTGTTTCTATTGACTAGTGATCAAGGTCTTGGCTGTAGTAAGAATGTGCTGGAACAGCTTGGCTGCCCGCTTACCCATAGTTCATGGATGTATGTTCAGTAGATACCTGAGAGGGTCCAACAAAACCTCTGGGATAAAAGATAATTTGTCAGCCCTTTCACCTGGGGCCAAAATGGTTGCAGGACCGGGAATGTCCAAAAGATATGTTGTAACATACCTTAACACCAGTCAAAGCCTTCAAAATCTCCTGAAGCTCCTCAAGAGCAATAGGAGAATTCAGGGACTCCAACTCCTCAGGGATGAGCCTAGGAAGGGGGTAAGCATGGAGATTAGTCTCGCAAAAAGGATGTCCATTGGGCATTCGAAGGCAGGCAACTAGGTAGGTTATATAAAGATTGGTAGTAGTCATAAGTAAATTGTTCAGAGTAGAGCTGGAACCAGATAGAAAATGTCTTTTCTATTTGGTGTGTGTTCCCCTTTAAGTCTTGATCACGTGTCTGTTTCCCGGGTCTTTAAAAGGCCACTCCTGTTTGAACCTGGTTGCTGGCTATTCAGTTTTTGTCTTGTTAGTTTGGCTTTTGTCTCTGCACCTAGCTCTTGTGTTTCTGACCCCTGGCTCTGCTGTTTGACTTTGCTCCTGTTTACCGACTTGGCTTCTACATACCTGTTTGGCTCTGACCATCGCTTTTCTCCTGGACCTGACTTTGTCTTACGTTCTGTACCTCGCTGCCATCTTGCTGCCGGTCAGATAGACGACTACCCCATTGCTTCTCCTGTTTGTGCTTCGCTGTCATCTCTGTTCCCGACTGGATAGACGACCATTCTGTTTCCTCGCTACTCCAAGCTCTACAGCTCTTACGGCACTCCGCAGCACAGAAGTTACTTCATCCTCATCTGCTATCAAAGCTCTGGACGTCTGGATAGACGAATCCTTTGATCTTCTGTGAGGTCCTACGTTCCTAGGGTGAGTGTCTGAGATTCTGGGTCTGCTGCTACTGGTGGTGTGCCGAATTTGCAATACACTGTTCAGTTGTTGCTAAATCCGGCCGAAGGAACCTGCAAATTCCAACTCCACCACTAGAAGCTCTGGTGAAGACGTCTGGAGGCTGGTTTTGGTATCAATTTTGATGTGCAGTATCTCTGGTAGCAACCTTTTGCCATAGTAGTTAGTAGTTCTGGTTCTGTGACATCTTCCTGTAAACTGAGTGAATACTGTGTTTGATCTTAACATAAATGAAAACCAATGCCCTCTGGGTGGTACTAAAGCTTTCCCGTTTTAGCCCTTAAAGCCTGTGGAGCCAGATCTGACACCTTGTCACGAAACATCTGCACCAACAGGGAGTGAACCTTATTACCCTTATCGTAAAAACATTTCTTAGAATAAATAATCGACTGCTCAATCCCCTGGAGAGCTAAATATCGCAGTTGTGCACGGGCTTCCACCGAATGCCTAAGAGTACAAACGAAAGGGTGTGATCCAATAGACTTCTCGAGGTCAGCAATGCGCTCAGTATCTCCCACTTTTTCAGTATATAGTTTTGGTAGTTCTCCGTTTCTGTAGATTCACCTAGGAGAAATCAGGGTAGAGCTGAAGAGGGGCATAATCAAAGTCAATGGATTTAAGTGATCTTGCCTTCTGCATAATCTCTTCTTGTAAGTGGAAATCATGAACACAGCAGATGACATCTCTTGGTTGGGAAGTGCTGCCTTTGGTTTTCAGGGTTTTATGGGCCTTGTAAGCTGGATCTTACGGCATACTGGGGCACCCATGACTTGGTTGAATATATCCTCAAGGTTATAGAATACGTCATCCTCACGTGTTGCCTCCAGGAGACCCCGCACTCTGATAATGTACCTAACCCTGTTGTCTGAGTCCTCAAGATGACGTTGCAAGTCCCTTAAAGAGGAGGATTACACTGTAATGGTGATTTGAAGAACAGAAACATGTTGGTCTTCCTCTAGCATCTCAACCCCATTAGTAATATGGTGAATGTCCTGTCAGACAACAGTAATTTCAGAGTGGAGGTGCTGGTCTGAGGTCCATAAGAACAGGTGGGAAACAAGAGTCGATGGTAGAGACTTCTTGAATGAAGGGGGACCCTTTTTTACCATTAGAATTCCCCTCCGGTGGTAATGAAACTGACTTTTGATGTGGTGCCAGATGAAGTTCTACAGTTAAGCGTCCAGCACCATTAGCTGCAGGCCACCACCAGGAAGGCAAAAAGTAGAATATTCTGCAATGGCCAAGTGAATCGCCAGATCTCAAGTATAACGAGCATGCCTTTCACTTGCTTAAGACAAAACTTAAGGCAAATGACCATAAACAATGAGAGTTGAATACATTTTATAATAAAGTCTGAGAAAAAGTGGCCTTAGGTAAAAACTGAATTGCTCCCTAAATCTAACTACTACAACCAAATCATTCTAATAACTAAAGTAGCATCAGGTAAGTCATAGTGACCTCAGCAGAAAAAATGAAATTAGTTTGATACACAAAGAGAGAGTTGAGTATTAAAGGCAGATTGAAGGATACAGAAAAAATATAGAACAGATTTGTTGAGACATGGTTCAGTATCATGGTTAAGCTTATAGCTCAGACAAAGATTTAAAGTCAAAAGCAGTTTTTGAATATGCAGCTTAATGGTTACAGAGGCTGAAAAGAGTGACCTGCAATTATTACTGCTAAAATCCCTATAGATTCCATTCATTATACAAGGGACCCTGGTGATCAGAAGCTGTGAGCATCAGTTTTAGGGGTGGGTGCCAGGATCGAGTTTGTCCAGAATCCAGGGTGGGAACCAGGGCACAGGTGCAATATAAGCTGTATGCTGCAATGGTTGTTTGTTAGTTACCAAGGAGCAGCATGCAGCCTATCCAGAAGCTAAAAAGAAACAACTGGCTTGGGGCTTATAGTATAATATACTATTGAAAAATAGCTATCAAACAGAACACAGTCCAAATAAACTTAAAGTTCTTTGTAGAACTTCATTCACACAGCAGAAGCCCACACAGAAGTTGTCAATGAGTGGCCCCAATCATTTTTAATCCTGAGGGAAGATTCCTTCAGCAGCCAGTGTTTCAGTATATACCTTCTGCTCTCTCTCCGACAGCAGGTTTACAGATGGAGTCACAGCTCTTAGTCACATAGAGAAGCACTACCCTTTGTCAAATCTCGCAACTTTTTGAACTGTCAAAGAGGAACACAAGTTGGGGTCTAATATAAAGCTAGGGACCAGTTTGTTAATGCACATCCATTTAAGAAGCAACAAGGGACAGAGTGACTTGAGTCAAAAGTAGGGACTGTCCCTCAAAAAGAAGGACACTTGGGAGGTATGTACAGTTATAGACAGACACAGCTTCGGGCTGGCCACATCACTGAAGGAGAGTGGCCTGGCATAATGTGTTAAAAGGCCTGCCCAGGGGAGTTGAATAAAAATAACAAACTTGTCAGTATGGGGCACCAACATTTTGATGGCAGTCATGTGTGCTATGTCTGCGTCACAGCTCCCTCACTATACTCTTGCGCATACATGGGGTGCTCAAAGGCCGTGTCATTCCCCATATACTGTAGTACTGTGCATGAACCGCCAATGGAGCAATTGGGGCATGCACAGTACTATAGAGCAAAAGTCCCCAGTCATTGGTGACCCCTGTAGGCTACTAGGTGTAGTAGTAATATGCAGCAAACCAGCATTGGCCGACACCTGGTAAGTGTCCAAAGGACCATTGAGAGTGATCTGCTGGTGTAGGCTACACCAGCAGATCACTTTCCACTTACCAGGTCACTATTGCAGCTCCCGGAATTTCTTCTGACACACAGGATGTGAGCATCTTCTATTTTGCTCCCGGAACCTTCACTATGGTGCTGCTTGGGTCGGGGAGCAGAAGATGCACACATCCTGTGTGCAAGAACAGGTCCCAGGAGCTGCATTAGTAACCAGGTAAGTGTAATGTAATTGTAACTATAGTAACAGTATGTGGGGGGGGGAACTATTACCTGTGGGGGGACATTATTAGGGCACTATTACAGTCATAGTGCCCCCCCACACACACAGGTAATGTTATTAACTGTGGGGGGGGGGGCACTATTACTGTAATAGTGCCCTAGTAGTGCTCCCACAGGTAATAGTTCCCCCCCCACACAACAGTAATATTAGTGGTGGGCACTACTAGGGTACTATTGCAGTAATAGTGCTCCCCCAGTTAATAACGTTACGTGTGTGTGTATGTAGATTATTACCTGGGGGGGAAACTATTACAGTTATAGTGCCCCCCACAGTAAATAACAGTCCCCCCCACACACAGGTAATTGTTGTCTCTTTTCAACAGTTGTTTTTTACAACTAGAAGTTGCAGGATGCATCACCCACTGAGTTACAATACAACTCCATTTTATTACACTGGAAAAGGAATAACAGGGTAAACCTTGACTGTGCGACAGGAGTTACAGCCAAAGTTACAGTATAGTCGTATCATTAAAAAGCATCTATCACTGTGACAGGTGCATCAAATAAGGCCATCCATTTTACAACCTAATACAGTTACAATATACTAGTAAGTACAATTACAAAAACTAAACAGCCCCCAAGTCCCCAAAAACAAACAGCATAACAAAAAACATTGTATGGTTTAGTGCTTCCTAGTGCAGCAACCTGTTGGAGGCAACTGGAGGATGGGTGTAGTAGTAGTTGTTGTCGTCAACGATGGCCAGTAAACAATCAACTGACTCCTCTAGCCCACCTACTAACTTGTTGCAGTGCTGAGGGGGCCTGTGGGGTACCTGATGGTGGTGGTAGTTCCCCCAGGGCACTTTCGGTTGGTGGTAGTACTCAACCTTACTGAGCCAGGTGATGGTGGTAAGAAAGGCCCATGATGGTAAGTGCAGAAATAACTCAAGAGACAGCTGTTGCTGTTGAGCAACAGGTTGAACTTTACTGAGGTAAATCAACAGCAACAGTTGCAGTTTCCAGATATGTGCAATAGTGCAAAGGGAGTTCCACTGTAGGATGTGGTATAAGCCAGTTAACATTTGCTCAGCAAGGGATATCCAGTGTAAAGATGTCCAAGTCCAGTATCAACATTGCCTAATATCTCCAACTTGTGTATAACTATACTCTCTCCTCTTTCACTATATTGGGGGCTGAATGAATAAGTCCCAATGTACCCTGTCTACCTGTGGAACACGAGGTCCAACCTTAACTTTTCCTCCAAACTGGCACTTTCTCCAACTCCCCTTGCTGTAGGCTGACAACAGGATCTTTCCTGTTTCAGGGCTGCAACAATAAGCATGGGCAACTGCTCTTACTAGCAGGGGGCTCCTTAAATGTCCACACCCTCTGGTGGCTGGTACTGACTGCCATGAGGTGACTTACAGTCTCCTCCCGTTACCCCAGCCAAGTAATGGACAAGGAGAGGTGTACCTCCATGCTTAGTCAAATAATTCTTACATAATGGAAAAACATAAGGAAGCATGCAAAACTATGTACATACAGTGGCAAAATACACAGCAATATAATACAGTCAGCAGCTCTGGAAAGGAACATGTCATGTCGTCTCTGACAAGCTGTCATACAGCTATGTCAATGGAAAAAGCTATGGCTCTGGCAGGGTAGGGAGAAAGAAATTGAAATGTTTTAGGAAGGGGGTTAAGCCATCTGTTCAATTCTTAAAGGGGCAACTACACTTACTAGTAACACGTTCTATTTAAATGACAATTTCAGCTCTGCTGCATTTATATATTGTGTTTTTTTCTGCATCGGCCTAATAGCTGTATGGTTTATTAAAGTTACACAGATAAATGTTCCCATAGCCTTCTAAGGTTGCATCGTTCTTGGCTGTTCTATATTGCTATGCACAGCCAATGTATTCCATGCAATTTCAAGTGGCCTCTAAATATGCACACACACAGTTTAATTTACAGAGGGATTGAGGCCTCAAGCTGGGGGAACAAATGGCTTTACATGACTTCTGTTGTAGATTATATCTGTAGTCCTTCTAGGTAAACTAAATGTGAAGAAGCACAATATATGGAATCGTATGTTAAGTTATATTTGTATACTGTATTTCAATAATTCTGGTGCATAGCCACTTAAAACTTACAAGAATAAATTGCATATATAACCCTGAGTTCTGTCCATCATTTTTGCAAAAGTGACATACTGTAGGAAGTTCCTCCATTTCATTGCATCTCAGTAAGAAAAAAATGTAAGTATAAACATGATAATCTAATGTCACAACCTGACAATGATAAGCGACACTACACTGGCTCTGCTCATTCCTTCCTGCAGAAGCAGTCTGGTACAGGTTTCTTTTGTATGAGGTTCTTCTACCAACTATAGATTGACTGACTATCTTTCTTTCAGCAGGTGACGTTTCTATTATACATTACTACATACTTTGCAACTGTCCCCAAATGTCTGGGGGGGCTCCTGAAAAAAGGAGGCGAAAAATTGGCTTCATGTCACACACTTTAGCCTCCAGCCCACTTCCACAACACTCACTTCAGTGCCACTCTTTCAGGACTTGATCTGATGCTGGTACCTATTCCCATTAGCTCAACACTGTTTCCATACACATAAACAGTCGGCTCAGTCAGGTGTGTTCTGAATAGGGATGGGGAAGTAAGTTTCTTTTGCCACTTATTTTTCTTGAGAAGAAAGGATCGGGCATGTTGAAATTCATCATGCTTGATCCCTATTTTTCCTTGAACAAATGTGGGTCACATATTCAGAAAAGTGAAATGTTCAAATAAAACTAGAGACCTCCTTACCTGAAAAGGAAATGTATGTTTAGTCTCGCTAAAAGTAGCAGAAGAAGCAGTATATTGACTTCAAAAACTACTTCACATAAACTTCACAGAAGAGAAATGTGAGAGCTTTAATTTTAACTTCTGTTGAACAGCCAACATTGTTTTGTTGAAGAGGTTCATTAGCTTCTGAGACTATGCACCAAAACCTACATACAAACATCCTCTGTACATAACCAATATATCCCAGGTGTACCATCTATAGCGTACATATAAAAAGATGTCTAAAGTTGCTGTGATGGTATCCTTCTGCTGTAAAACCTCACTGACAAACCAAAGAGCTTAATGTTAATCAGTCGGTAGACTTTTCACATGAAACAACATGAACTTCCCCATAACTAGAGATGAGTGAATTGGATAGAACCAAGCCAGGTTCCACCCAAAGATTCCGATTTGTTTGTTTTTTATGAAACCGAACAAATAGTGTCTCTTCAGACCTCTGAGTATAATAGGTTGAGGCCCAAGGAAGGTGAGAAAAATTAAAAAAAACCATTAATACTCTCCTTCCTTTGCTTCTTTTGGGACTCCTCATGACGTCCGGCATTACGATGCTGGCCCATTCAACAGGAATTTGCTGGATGCTCAGAGGAGGCCTAAAAGAGGTAACGGAAGGTGAGTGTGAATGTTTTTTTGTTTTGTTTTTTTAACCACTTCCGTACCGCCCATAGACTATATATGTCGAAGGGGTTGCCTTGTTCTGCAGAATTGCCTTGTTCAAGCAGAATTCAGCAGCAGCAAAAAATCGTGCAGCTGCTGAAACTGGGAGCCGGCTGTAATTTCAGCCAGAGCTCCCAGAGACAAGACAGGGAAGGTTTATTACCTTCGATGCCATCCCAATTGCTGTGTATACAGCACTGAATGAGCGCTGTATACACTGCTATGGACGCCTCCATCTTGTGGCTGCCCTCCGACCCGGCGGTTACGTGATCCGCCGGGTGCAGCGCTGTAAGAGCTGCTGGGTCCTACAGGACCCAGATCAGCTCTATTGTAACGTGAAAGTAACATGCAGGAGGCTGTATTCCTCCTGCAACTGGGGCTAAATGTACCAGCCCCAGTTACAGGGTAAATCAGCCTCTCCAACAAAAAAAAAAGTCATCTGATGTTCCCAAAGGTCTATTATGACCTTATGGGGACACAAAGTAAAAAATAAATAAATAAATAATATGCCAATAACACACCCTTATTAAAGGTTTTAAAAAGTTTTTAGTAGCACTTTGTGTTATTAAATAAAAAAAAAAAAGAAAAGTAAAAACCAGACGTTCTCCCTCCTCTTTTGTTTATATTTTCCCGGATATATATAAAAAAAAAAAAATTAAAACACATGCAAAAATAAAAACATAAAAATAAAGCCCTACGTGTCATCGAAAAAAGACGCAGAAATTTGTTGAATAACGCATATGATAAAAATGTTATAGCCCTCAAAACCGCACATATAAAAAACCCAAAAATGTGTCTGGTCTGGAAGGGGGGTAAAGCATCTGGTATGGAAGTGGTTAATTTTTTACACCTCCCCTGGGCCTCCACCTATTATACTCTGGGGTCTGAAGAGTATAATAATGTCACTTTCACACTGACATAACTTTGGTTGTGTTTGCCTCAGAGAGCTAGAAATTGAATAAATACTTTAAGTTCCTAGGACCCTTAAGAGTGTTCTACACTATGTTTTAAGCCAATTTAAGGTGTAGTTTATATCAAACTTGTTAGACCAGAAATGAATCAGGGACCAAACATGGAACAAATCTTGGGAAGTTTGCCCATCTTTACCCGTAACCAAAGAAATTCTGCATCACCTGGAGAAATGTATTCTACATTATAACAAGCAACCCAGCCGTGGCAGAAACTGATTCCATAGACCAAACCTGTATTCTACCAGTAGTCTCTGCAAGGTGGTAGAAGGCCTGCAGGTTATCAGTTCACTTCTGCTTATTCAATGCAAGCATATACAGTAGGTTAATCCCTTCAGTAGCAGCCCCAAAATCTGTTCTTGCTGAATTGCTGTAGAAGATCATCTGCATATATCAAGCACATCATGTGATCATTACCATGAGACTGATTTCTGCAACATCAGAGAAGCTCAGAAAATTAGGAACAAGGTGGGAGTAAAGGGAATCTAGTAATGGAGCCCCCCCCCCTCCTGTATTATCTTGCAAATTAAACATCTATGTATAGCCTATATGTAATATGAGTTACTCTTTGATAGCCTGTTGAACTGCTTGGTGATTTGTCAGGTCAAACCTTGTTATGTAGTTATTTAACCACTTCCATACCAGGCACATTTTCAAGTTTTTTGTATGTGTGGTTTTGGAGGGCTATAACATTTTTATCATTTGCATTATTCAACTAATTTCTTTTTTCAGTTACACATAGGGCTTTATTTATGTTGTTTTTATTTTTGCATGTGTGTTCATTTTTTTTCTATCCGGGAAAATATAAACAAAAGAGGAGGGAAAACATGTCTGTTTTTCACTTTTCATTTATTTTATTTTATTTAATAACACAAAGTGCTACTAAAAAACTTTATAAAATAGTTTTTCCTCTCTGTTACGGTAATTTTTATTTTTTATGGTGTAGTCAGGTGGGGCTATAACCTGTAATAAGGGCGTTTTATTGGCGTATTATTTTATTTATTTTTTTAATTATTTTATTTACTTTTTTTTTTTTACTTTTCTATACTTTTTTTTATTTTTTTATTTTTATTTTTTACATTGTGTTCCATAAGGTCATAATAGACCTTTGGGGACATCTGATGACTTTTTTTTTTTTTTTTTCGGGAGGCTGATTTCCCCTGTAACTGGGGCTGGTACATTTAGTCCCAGTTGCAGGAGAAATGCAGCCTCCTACACGTTACTTTCACATAAATATAGAGCTGATCTGGGTCTTGTAGGACCCAGCAGCTCTTGCAGACACTGATCCCAACGGATCAGATGAGCGGCGGGTCGGAGGGGAGCCGCAAGATGGCGGCGCCCATAGCAGTGTATACAGCGCTCATTGAGTGCTGTATACACAGTGATCAGGAAGGCAGGGAAGGTAATAAACCTTCCCTGCTTTCTCTCTGGGAGCTCTGGCTGAAGTTACAGCCGGCTCCCCGTTTCAGCAGCTGCACGATTTTGTGCAGTTGCTGAATTCCATCTGGACGTATATAGTCTATGGGCAGTACGGAAGCGCCCAACCCCATTTATAAGGCAAGAAATCCCACTTATTAAACCTGACAGGGCACACCTGTGAAGTGAAAATCATTTCAGGTGACTACCTCTTGAAGCTCATCAAGAGAATGCCAAGAGTGTGCAAAGCAGTAATCAAAGCAAAAGGTGGCTACTTTGAAGAACCTAGAATATAAGACATATTATCAGTTGTTTCACACTTTTTGTTAAGTATATAATTCCACATGTGTTAATTCATAGTTTTGATGCCTTCAGTGTGAATCTACAATTTTTATATTCATGAAAATACAGAAAACTCTTGGAATGAGAAGGTGTGTCCAAACTTTTGGTCTGTACTGTACGTATTTCCGTACGTATAATTAACATGCTGCGATTTACAAAAACACAAAGGTTTTAAAAATTGCTGAATTTCAGCTGCAGATTTTTCTGCAATGTGTGGCTGGGATTAGCCAGAATCCCATCCACTTTGCAGGTACTGTAATACTCTATGTGGGGCCCTGGCTTAATTCAATATGTAAATTAGAGTTTTAAAGTCAAGGGGGTGGAGTGCTAGCATATTAAGTCAAGCTCTTCATGCCACATTTTGACCTCCATAATTTCTTGATATTTTAGTCTACAGAGCTGTGTGATGGCTTTTTTTTTGTTTATTTTTGTTCATTTTTAAAAATTTAGAAAGTGGATGATTTGAATTTATTTTTTTTTTTGCACTTTATGACATTTAGTTAGTCCCCTAGGGTCTTGAGCCTTCTCCATAACCTCTGCCCGACATTATGACATACATGTGTGTCAAATGTCAGTAGTATAATATTGTACCGTGTTAGCCATAGAAAGTAGTGGAAGAATGAAGAAATCAGACGATACCTTTTAAAGGCGAACTGAGTATATTTGATAGTAAGCTTTCGAGAGTACTAGCTCTCTTCTTCAGACATGGTGTAATACAAGAAACTTCACACACTTTTTATACACACACAAGACATGGATCTTCAAAAGATCTTGGAATAACAAAATGCAATATAAGTAGAGAAGTTATTTACAACAGGTCAGGAAATAAACAGTCTGGAAAACTTGTGGGGCGTGACGGAGGGATCTGTTATCTGTTTGCAATCAGGTGGTGATTTGTGACCCTCAGTGTGACATGAAACTGGCATAAATAAGTCCAAATTGAAGAGTTTGAAATTTTTGCATTAACTTATATTCCCATTCTATCCTTTCTATTACACCATGTCTGAAGAAGAGAGCTAGTACTCTTGAAAGCTTACTATCAAATATACTCAGTTAGCTGTATTGGTTGCCCATCCATCACAGAATACAATCTAAAATTATCACACTGACCCACAAATCCATCCATAGCACTGCACCCCCCCTATATCTCCTCTCTCATCACTGTCTACCACTCTAACTGTCCTCTCCATTCTGACAATGACCTTAGACTTGCATCCCCTGTTATCCGATCATCCCACTTCCGTCTCCAAGACTTTTCTCGAGCTGCACTGGTGCTCTGGAATGCTTTACCCCAGACAATCCGATTAATCCCCAACTACAGCAGTTTCAAAACTGCCCTAAAATCACATCTGTATGGTCAGGCTTATCACGTGACCTGATCAGTGTAGTGTGCGGAGGTGTAGAACAATAACACCTTTTATCCTGGCCCCTCCATCTAGAAGTTACACTGCACTCCTTGCATTTAGTATCTGTTTATTCACAGATACTGGCTGGTGACGGGTTCATACAGCTTCAGTTACACAACCTTTTCTATTAAAAGATGGCTGAACCATGTTAGCAAAGAAGCCCTCTGACCTCTTGTGTCCCCCTATCTCCTCATAGAATGCAAGCTCTTGTGAGCAGGGCCCTCACTCCTATTGTTTGATATGTTTAGTTTTTTGTCACATCGTAATGTCTCATGTGTCCTCTGATTTGTAAAGTGGTATGGAATATGTTGGCGCTATATAAAGTTATTATTATTATTATTATTATAAAAAGAAATGCAAAAATTGCAATTTGTTTTGAAAGTTAGGGTTTTGCACAATTGCAACTTTTTTTTTTCTTCTACACCAAAGTGAGGCAGGGCAGGACCAATGGATTTTTCATCATTTACACAAGAAAATAGTTAAATAATAGCTGAAATCTGTGAACTGGCATAAATTTCAGGGCAGGTACATGGCACCAGCTGAGGGTGCACCTGATTTGAAGAGGCTTAGACATCCAAAGGCATCAATCAGGGCAGGAGATATTAGGACCACCCTGAGTTACACTTGTTTTCATTAATCTCCCCTTTCTGTCCCCAAAACAGTAATAACCACCCCCCTCTTTTCCCCACACACAACTGAAATGACCACCCTTGTACCACCTAATAGATTTTTCACCTATTATTCATAAATAATAGTTCTCGTTATCAGTAATAGCCTCCCTATAAATAAAACCCCCAGTATAAATAATAGCCCTCTTAACAATGACACCCCCCTTATAAATATTAGCCCCTTTAACAATACCCCCATTTAAAGTTTCCCTCTTATAAATAAAAACTCTTCCCCTTATAATAGCTGCCTTATATATCATTTTCCCCCCTTATTATAGGTCTCTTATAAATAGTTCCTCCATTATAAATAATAGTTTTCTCCCTTATAAATAATAGAAATAATAGCCCTCCTTATATATAACAGTCTCCCTCTTATAATAGCCCCCTTTTATGTAAAATTCACCCCTTATAATAGTTATACTGTTATATATATACGGGAACTAATATTTATATAAAATCTATCTATCTATCTATCTATCTATCTATCTATCTATCTATCTATCTATCAGGGAGACTGATATATAAGGGACACTATTATAAGAGGGATACTGTTATATATAAGGAGGGCTATTATAAGGGGGGAGACTGTTATATATAAGGGGGATATTATTTATAAAGGAGGAACTATATAATAGTTCTTCCCTTATAAATAATGGTTCCCCTTATATATAACAATCTCCCCCTTATAAATAATAGTTCTTTCCTTATAAACAATAGCCCCCTTACATATAACAATTCCCTCTGATATATAATAGTTACCCCCTTAAAATAGCTCCCTTATAACAGTCTCCCCATTATAATAGCCCCCCTTATACATAATGGTCCCTCCTTATCATAGCCCACCTTATATATAAGTTTCCCCATTATAATAGCACCCCTTATAATAGTACCTCCCTTATTTATAATAGTTTACACCTTATAACGGGAGATATTATTTAGGAGCTATTATTTATAATGGGGACTATTATAATGGGGAGACTGTTATTTATAAGGTGCTGTTATTTATAAGAGACCAACTATAATATATAAAAGGACTGTTATAAGGTGGAACAATTAGATACAATAGCCCCCCTTATATATAATAGTTCATCTCTTATAATAGCTCCCTTATATTTAATAGTTCCCCCACTATAAATAATAGGTTGACCTTATTAAAGCCCCACTTATCAGATCCCCTTTCCCTTTCCACAAAACCATACATCTTTTACTTCCCTTACTGCAATCTCACGATGAGTGAAGAATCCGAACTCTGGCACAGGTGGCATGATGCAGTGACGTCATCACGCCACATAGGCCTTGACGTTCCATGCTTTACTTTCGGTCTATGGCAGAGCAGGGACTTTTCAGCTCCTTGCTCTTTCACATGCTAAAACAGTATTGGTGTGTACAGCACAGCACACTGATACAACTGTGGAGCTCCCTGGATTCGAGTCATCAGCCTGAAAGACTGATGCTCCGGATCCCGCGGCCCCTTTGGGGATGGGGGCCCTGGTCAATTGCCCAGTCTGAATCCCCCCAACACTGGCCCTGAAAGCAATACAGGATGAGTATTGTTCCAATCGTGTATATAGTAGGCGGAGCATTAAGACTACTATATATTCTGGTAGTAATTCTTTTCTCACTCTTTGTAATGCAGGTTTGTTGCCCTAGCCATTTCTATGGGATAAGGGGGACCATGTGTATAGTGATCTGCATAGACAGGATGTCTGGTTAGAGGTATTTATACAGAGTGGAACATCTTCAGCACTGAGGAGAAGGAGAACACTGGTGATTACTTTCTTTTTATAGAGAAGAATGTACAAAACCACTTCATAAAGTACATCCATAAGCCTGAGAAGAGTGAGTCTTCTCCTTCTTAAAAGAGGATTACCAACTAGGTGCTACTGTTCCTCCTGCCCAGCAAGGGACAAAGGCGTAAGTAAGAATAAAACAAAGTAAAGTATATCCTTTTGGTTTGCTTTTATACTTACAGTATAGTATTCTTTTATTTCAACAAATCCTTTAACAACTTCCAGGAGCCAGAGGGCCAGATGGAGTCATCTGCCATCCATAAGGAACAGGAGTAGGAAGAGCTCACTTCTTTTACATCTCCAAATGTTTGTCATTAATAGAAGGGTGAAATCAAAAGATCTACCAGGACTGTTTGTTTTGCCCGAGGAGAATCTCATCTGCTGGTCCCCCCAAAGAAGACATTCTGCTCCCCCTTCCCATACAGCCTCCGTCAGGGAACGGACCTGAAGGACGCTCCAGATAATGAACAGGCCATTGGACATTGAATCCAAAAGCATGTCCCTTATCGGGAGGGTTCACGACAAAATTGATTTTCCTGGCTATGGGATCTCATCCTTTTGTGATAAAATGAGTCCCATACACCAAGGAAACCTTATGACTTTCTTCCAAGCCATGGTGACAGACTTCAGATCTGTTCTCAACCTGCCGGAAGTGATTCAAATGATCACCCACTTCTGGAAGGTTTTGGGAATCTGTGATGTCATAGTCCTGAACATAGCTGTGGAGCACATGGGCACCTTTAATTGTGTCTGCATCCAGCTGCATTGCACAGGTAAAGATCCTCCACTTGCATCAGCATTCCATCGCGGCTAACTGCTCCTGATTAAGCCCGGATGAATGGGCCTAATCAGGAGTGTGGCTCGAGCCGTGGACACTGGGGGCGGAATCCGCGGCAAGATAGGTCATGTTGCTTTTTTTTTTCCGCTAGCGGAAAAAAAGCCGCTAGAGGAAAAAAATGATCACCCACTTCTGGAAGGTTTTGGGAATCTGTGATGTCATAGTCCTGAACATAGCTGTGGAGCACAGGGGCACCTTTAATTGTGTCTGCATCCAGCTGCATTGCACAGGTAAAGATCCTCCACTTACTAGCCATGATCCTGAAGGTGCACTTCATAAAGTTTTGTGAACAGCTAATCCTGGTGTTAAAGACCCTATTCTGAGCATCCAGTCCCCTTCATAGGTATTTGCACATCAGTGTGGTCATCAGTAATGCCTCAAGATGATGAGGGGGACTGAATGTGTGGTACCTGGAAGAGGGCTTGGAGGAGGTGGAATCACATAATCTACCAGTTTTCCCCAGTCCCCAATGTCAGTTGCACCCAGGAGTCCCTAGTACTATAATAGGTGCTGATTTTGAGAACAAGAAACTTGTATATGGCATCAGCAATTGCCATCAGCTACACTAAAAAATACTTATTGTAATTGAAGTAATGCGACCCTGAATGTGGTGGCTGCTACACACGTACATGTTCATTGTTGACACTATCTATGAAGTTGGGAAAATTAAGCACAGATTGAAAGGCTCCTAATAGTGGTATCCTCCTGGTGAAGGTGTTCTAAGAAGATTAGAAGCCTCCAATGCCATCTGGAAAAGGTTTGGAAATTTCCCCTGGTTGCGTAAAAAAAAAAAAAAAAACAACAAAAAAAACACATGGTGACAATAATAATCAACTATATGGTAATAGATTATATTCACCCACCTTAGGCTGTGTTCACATGACGGAAAATTTTCCACCCGAGGAGTTTTTGCCGTGGTCAGCCGCAACGGAATTCCGATGCCGTGCATCAGCATTCCGTCGCGGCTAACCGCTCCTGGTTAAGCCCGGATGAATGGGCCTAATCAGGAGCTCGAGCTGCGGACACCAGGGGCGGAATCCGCGGCAAGATAGGTCATGTTGCTTTTTTTTTTTCGCTAGCGGAAAAAAGCCGCTAGAGGAAAAAAAAAACACTACTAACTCCCATTGAAATGAATGGGAGGAGTTTTTTCAGGTGGATTTTGAGGCGGATTCCGCGTCAAAATCCGCTGCCAAAAACTCCGTGTGAACACAGCCTTACAGTCAGTCCCTCCCTGGCTTGGTCAATATAATGCATTCATATATCCTGCAGTCAGCCCCTTCCCAGCCTAAACTGACTCAGCAATGGATTGTATTCACTTATTCTACAGTCAGCACCTCACCACTCTGAACTGGCTGATATCAGGGAGCAATAGATCCAAGTCACTTGTAATACATGCAAAATAATACTCTGACAGCAAATATATTTATGCTGCTTTTCATGAGTAGGCATATTTACTCCACTTTATCTATGGTTCTGGTGGTCATGGGCCCCCAGAATTACTTTGGGCCCCAGAGATGCGTGGTAACTCAAAGTAGAATCTCTCCCAATAGAAAGATGGGATCAAAATGGCACCTGGGTAGATATAGTTTGGAGTTATTCCTAGTGGGTTTGGAAAAGTCCAGTGGTCTTTCTTCAAAGTCTGTGTAAAATTCTGTGTTGTTTTGGTCAAGTAGAAATAGAATCTGCTTCAAATTCCTGAAGCAGAAATTTTCTGCCTGGCAAATTCTGTGTCAAATTCCTCCATGTGCACCAGCCTTTAGACCCCTTTAATGTTCAGTCTCACAAGCAGCGGCATTGTGAATGCATAAACCTGAGCATGCCCATTGTGTTCATTTAGCCTTACAGGATTTAGGAGGCATGAATGTAGGCTGCTGACTATGGAACAGCCAGAGAGATTTTGTGCTGTTCCACAACCAACTACCGCCTGAGCCCCCATCTTCCCCAGTATAGAGGCCTTTTATTTATTAAATTTATTCATTTTTTTGTAAGGGAGGGATGCCATTTCACTTTTTGCCTCAGGCAGCAAAAAGGGTAAGTTCACCCCTGGTTTACCTTTTTGAAGCTGCCACCCCAGGAACCAACACTCAGGACTCAGATTGCAGCATTAGATACTAGCAATGTAAAACACCCCAAGTCCTCTGTAAACTAATATTAAACTACTGTATATAGAATAATAATAAAAATAAATAATAAATGGCCTTTATGAGTAATGTATCTTTCACCTTATCAACAAATAAATTGCTATATCATAATAATACATCACTCAAGGTGTTACTGAAAGGGTTAATCACTCCTCAATTAAAGTGACACGACCCCAGAAGCATACAGCTCTAGTGTTTGTGGTGACTGACAGCTGACAGATTGCAGCTCCTTGATAGCTTGTGTGTATGGCATCACAGTCGTCCGTCTAAATATTTGTATAGTGTCGGGTGCCTACTCCTGCCAGTGAGGGACTGGCAGCTCTGATGCCAGCTTACATAGCTGGGTCGGTAGATGCAGTGTTCATTTCCCACACCCCCCTCCTCCACTCCCACATCAGCCTCCGTGTCAGCAGCAGCAGCAGCAGCAGCAGCAGCCGATCTATCCAGACAAGTACTGCTGCCTGCACTGAGCACAGACAACGCAGACGACAAGAGATTCTCAGCTCTAAATACTGTGACGAGCCAGCTCAGCTGCAGGGGTCATTTAGCCAGGGTGGGAGGAGGTAACTGGCTTGCCTAAAAGTTGGGGAGGGGGGACTTTTCCCCCCTGTCCCTTCCATTGTTTGCTCCTATGTCTGTAGCAAGCGAGCACTGCTCCTTTTTGATGTTGTAGTGAGCTATGCGCATGTGCGGCACTTCAGAATTACTGCACTGGTCACAATAAGTTGGATGTCTTCTGCTCTTCACCTAAATCATATCAAAAAGCTAAAGGGATGTTGAGAATGAAGAGGAAAGGTTACGTGGGGATCTGCTCACTCCAACTTATAATTGCAATGGTCTGTGCACAGAGGTAAGTCATTTCACATGGTAAGGGGGGCATTGACTTTACTGGGAGCTGGCATGACATATGTGTATACTGTTCTATGTTTACTGTGTTCTAGTGCCAATGATCCCAGCAATATGTCACTGGTTAAGGAGACCGTGGATAGACTCTTGAAAGGCTATGACATCCGTCTGAGGCCAGATTTTGGAGGTAAATTGCCTGACTGTAGCTGCTGCCTGTAGTTTTTCTTCACATTTTGCGGTACAGGTGCAATGATCATGCTGATCTGCCCAGAACTGAGGCAAACTTGCCTCATCCTCGTCCACTGCACTGCCAGTCTCCCATCAGTCCGGGGAAAACATGTCCAGTGCCCTGAATATTGTTATTAATATTTCATCTGCCCAGATGAGCTGCCAGCCTGCTTACTGTGGGCATTGCCTCCTGCCCATGCATTAGTCTTCTCAGAGCAGATTAATATTATTATCTGAGACTGGACTTTCAAGGAGTTTCAATGCAGCTGTAATATGGCCATGTAGAGATTGCAAGCAGCTGCCAATGTTGTGCCATTCTGAGCAATGCCACTATGTAAATGATGAAATATTATCAAATAATCTGTATTTAGCTTCCTAATGGGAGGGCTGCATGCCCATGGGATAGGACGAGGAGCTGTAGCACATTCCTCAATCCATGACTGTAGCAGGCATGAAGGAGTTAAGTTCTTGGAGTTCTCACTGTGGTCCTTACTGTTGGTTACAGGTCCTCCTGTGGCCGTCGGCATGAACATAGATATCGCTAGTATAGACATGGTGTCAGAAGTCAACATGGTAAGTCCTTTTTCTTCTATCTGGGAGAATGAGGGAAGACATTTTTTTGGCATGTGACTATTTTAGTGACCCAGATAGCTGCCCCCTATTTCTGGCTGCAGATATACTGTGATGGTGTGCTTGAGCTGTGCTTTCCATATACATATCCATGTCCTTCTGGACAGCAGGGGATATTCTGACTACACCGTCTTGTTTTTATGTAACATCTTAGTACATCATGGCTTATCTGAGCCCCTATTGACAGGCGGTAATACAGTCATTAGAGATGGGAGAATCGATTTGCCAGGTTTGAGATTCGCAGAGGATCGGACTGATTCACCTCCTGGAGCATTTGTAAAGATTCGCTCGTCTCTGACAGTTACTTTCCGTGGATAGTAGCTTGTGACCACTTAGTTGAAATTCAAGATGCAGCTTTTGACTTGCTGACTTCATGCAATAGCATCCCCTGCTGACACATGTGTTGCACTGCAGATCATAGACAAATTAGCTTTCAATCCAAGTCCCTGTTACTCTATTAGCACAGAGGCTACTTGGATGTAGAAGTTTACTAAGAAGTTTTCATTTATTTTTCTCCAGATTTTATGATGTATTTATTATGTATTAAAGTCTATAATTTTGTGTTTTTAGCGTGTCTTTTAAGCATTAGTTACAGGATGAGGAGCACCATTTTGACTTTCAGCAAACTAAAATTGCTGTTGTATAGCAGTCATGTACTGTTCTAACTGTGCTGCATGGTTAAGCTACCCTATGTAAATGCTGCTTAGTATTTAACATCGTAAGTGCTGAATAAGTAGGAAAACTGATTCCCTTGATCTTTGCATTGTTATGCTATGTCTTATACATCAATGGTAAACACTAAATAAAATAGGTAGGTAGATTGATAGATAAATATGTGTTATATAGAAAATCCATACTGAAGACATATAGGCTGCCCCTCCAAGGATTCCATGGTCGGATAGATATAATGACATCTATTTTCATTGTACTTGGAATTGCCTCGAATATTTAGTGTGTTTCCAACATGTTCATTTAGTTTGAATGATTTATATTTGAGACAATTTTATCTGATATTTAATTATTTTATCTTAAAGAATGCTCAATTTCCTTCCTATACTGCTGCACATGTGATAAAGAAATGTCCTCCAATGTGTTTTCATGCATGCTAACTGTTTGTGATTGATTTCCTGGAGATTTCACAGATCATGTGATGTCATTGGTTCTTTCCTGGAGATTTCATTCTGTTTCTAAAACAGAAAAAAACAAGTAAACCATGAACCATATTACTGCAATGGCTGTGATGGTTTCTCCTTCCCTTTTTTCTCAAAAACAATAAAATAAAAAAAAAACGGAAAAAGGTTTACCTTATACAATATACTTTATAACATCGTGTTGCACTTGAAATTGAAGGGTTAGAATATGCACCACTAGTCTTTTGGTGACACCACCGGAAGTCCATAGGAGCAGGGAGATGTACCTATGTTATACACTGCTGGCGGTGCAGGTTGCTAGGAAACCACCCAAGCAAACGCATGAAAAATGAATTTATAAGGAAGACTGAGTAATATGCTTAATGATTTACTGTTAAAAAAATATATACTTTGATATTACTTAAAATAGGGGGTTCTCATTAATGAAATTTATCCCTCTATCCACAGAATAGTGTGTTCATGTCCAATCGCCTGAGAACCAATCCAGTGGGGCTCCCAGCATTCATGAAAAAGGGGGCCTGAATATGCCCCAAGTGCCCCATGTGAATTGACTTTTGGTATAAATGGTCCAATACCAGTCAATTTACTTTATTGAGTCAGCTGAAGATCACCGTACTGGAAGTCCCAATCGGCACTAGGAGCACTTTCAAGCCCCCCATTCTCATAAGCGCTGGGATCCCCATTCATTAGACATTTATCTTCTATCCTGTGGATAGGGAATAAACTTAACAGGAAAATCCCTTTAGGCTGAGGCCCCACATTGCAGAAACGCAGCTTTTTTTGTTGCAGTTTTTTGAGCCAAATCCAAGAATAGCTACAAAAGGAATGGGAAATATATAGGAAGTTCTTATACTTCTACCTTCTGTTCAATCCACTCCTGGCTCAAAAAAACGCAGCAAATTCTGCGACAAAAAAAAGCTGCGTTTCCGCAACATGGGGACTTAGTCTTAAATGGGTTGTTCCAAACAAATGACCCATTTTTTGGAAGTTACAGGTTATAGAAAATTACCACACATTTTGATTTATAGAGTTTAGTTAAGTTATGTTCAGACTTGGCAGAATCATGAATCATTACAGATTTTCATTGCTGTTGAAGAGAATTTTATAAAACCTTTTTGTGATGGAAAAATATCCAAATGTTACTGCATTCTTCAGATTTCGGAACCTACAGCATACCTTTTTTTTGGGGGGGGGGGGGGGGGTTATAGCAGTTTTTTGAGGCAAAACAAGAAGTGATTTCAAAAGAAACAGGAAATATAAAGGTATGACTTCTACTTCCTGTTGGATCCACTTCTGTCTTTGGCTGAAAAACTGTATAAAAAAGTAGCTTTTTTTAACCACTTGTGGATTGGGCTATTTTGCCTGGCTTGGACACATTTAAATTTTTTTTTCGTATATGTGCTTCTGAGGGCTATAACATTTTTTTCTTTTTTCGGTGACAGGTCTTTTTTTTATCTTGTTTTTATTTTTGTGTGTTTTTTTCTTTATTTTAATATCTGAAAACATGTAAACAAAAAGGGGAAACATCTGTTTTTCACATTTTTCATATTTTTATTTTATTTATTTATTTTAAATAGTTTAAATAGTTTTCCCTGTCCCTTACAGTAATAAAGGTGACACATACTGTTGTGGGGCGGGGCTAGAAACTGTGATGTGGTAGTGGAGTTATTTTTTTAAATTTATTTCTTTGAGGCTGAAGCCCCACATGGCGTAAACACCACGGTTTGGCAGAAATGCCATGGTAAAAACCGCAGCCTTTTATAGTCACTGCAAAGTGGATGGGATTCTAGCAAATCCCATTTTCTAGCAAACCACATCCTCACGTTGCAGAAAAATACCCGCAGCGGAAATGCTGCGATTTCCAAAACCGTAGAATTTTTGGAAATCACAGCATGTCAGTTATACCTACGGAAACGCTAGCGGTTTCTGTGTAGGTATAATTGAAGCACAAAGTCCGCAGAGGAAAATCCTTTTGACTGTCTGTGTAAAGCACTGCGTGAATAATTGTGATGCATTTCCACCGTGGTTTTTCCTGCAGCACTTTTTGGCTGCGGCCCACTAAGGGCCTTAGCCTTGTACATTGTGCCCCCATGATGTCATATGAGACCTTTGGTGGGCATTTTAACAGTTTTTTTTTTCTTATTTTTTTTTCTTCTGATTTCCCCTGTGGGAACTGGGGCTGATGCATTACAGGAGAAATGCAGCCTCCTAACCTGTACTTGTAAAGATGATTTGGGTCCTCTAGGACCCAGCTGCTCATACAGTTCCCCGACCCCTGGTGGTCATATGGACACCAGGCCAGAAATGGAGCTGCATCATAGTACCTCTCATAGCTATATACACAGTGAGCGGGAAGGCAGGGATGGTAATAAACGTATATGGTCAACAGGCGTTACTGCAGTAGTTAATGGAGTTTACATTTTATGGCATTTTTTGTAAAGCACAGCATGCTGTAGCAACGGCATTTTTCAAGTGCTGTAGTGAGGTATATGGAAAAATGCCTGAAAACACCAACCTTGAGGAATGTTTACCTTGCTAAGATGTGAAACATTGTCTGCATTCACTGGAGTGAATAAGTAATGATAAAAGGAGGATGCTGTCATCTGCTTTTTGAACTGGATTACATTTAGAGATGGAACCAACTGCATAAGATGGAGTGGCATCACTGACTATAGGGGAGAGTATTGTTGCTTCTGCCTGTTTGCTTACATTGTTTGTTACAAATTAAAGGGGTGTCCTACTCTTTATTGACTCACCTCTCCCAGGTCCTCTGTTTCCAGCATAGGCAGCTTTGTGTTTCTGTTTACATGTTACCAGTGACATCTTCTTTGAGGGCAGATCTCCGGTGTCCTTCAGAAATGGCATGTGAGTGACTAGCCTTAGAAGTGACATGCCTTTTGTGAATATGTCATTGCTGAAAACTGTGATTGACTACCCCTAAGGAGACATCATTGCTGATGTGAGCCAGGACCTGTAAACAGAAGCAAGGAGCTGTCAATGCTGGAAATAGAGTTTGTTTTAATTGTACTGCCCCTATTTGTAACACATAAAAATCTTTCAAAAAGGAGTTAGAGATCCCCTTTAATTTTCACTAATGTGATCAGTAAAATTTAATATTTTGTTTCCTAAGACCTGAAGTGAAAATAAAAGTTTCATAGCAACATGTAAAGAGAACCTGTCAATGTCTATTTTAATTATATTCTTTACTCAGAACTGTGTGTTGGGCTGTTCCTCTATTATTCCTCCTTGAAATTTATGAATAAATTGAAAAGCGGATTTTAGCAGATGAAGTGTGTTCCTACATAAGCCAAAGATGTTCTTTCAGCAGCGACAAGGCCAGACAGTGTATGGCAGTGTTTCCCAACCTTTTCACACTCGGGGCACCCCTAGAAAAAAATAAATTATTAACCAAAATGTTGTGTCCCCCTGGAGAGCTTCCAAGGCACCCCTGTTGGGAATTGCTGGTAAAGGGCAAACTCTTTGACAATGCTTCAGGATTCTTATTTCATGTGGAATACAAGTATTTGCTAAAACAAAAATGTCAGGAAAGAGAATTTATAGTTAATTATTTTGTTATAAAAATCATTGAAAGGGGGTTTGTCATTGATGATCTATCCCTAATATAAGTGATCGGTTGTAGATCCATCAGGCTCTGACACCCAAGACCCCCAGTGGATAAGATGTCTGAAGCTGCAACTGTGCTTCCTGAGTCCCACTTCCACTTCGCAGGCCTTGTCACGTTGTGTTCATTGGTCACATAGTTCGTTGGTCTTGTTCAAATGAATGGACTGAGCTGCGATTTCTGGCACAATCACTGTACAAATGTACGGTGCTGTGTTTGTTAGGTACTAAAGAACACTGCAGCCTCTTCAAGAAGCACGAGGGTCAAATCCATGACATTCTTTAACTGAAGACTTAAATGTGTCTTAACACAAAACCTGAAAAGTAATAATCAGCAACTGTTTCAATAGTTTCTGAGTAGGTGGCCTGAGGTTACCATATTAGATAGTGGGTTAAAGTGGTCTTGTCAGGTTCCCTGATTAACAGAAAACTCTCAAAAGATATGGGCCAAGGGGGCCATTGTACCACAGATACAGCAACTATATGTAAAGTTAATAAACGCCATCTAAGTAGAATATCACATTCAGTGGACTGTAGATGAATAAAATGCAATTTTGCGTTGAGCCTTAGGCTAGGTTCATATCTTCGTCGAAGTCTCTGTTGGAGACACTGCTACAGAAACCGCAGAAAATCGGTGGAGAGAAAAGTCCTGCATAGAGGACTTTTCTCTCTGACGGTTTCAGTATAAAAATGAATCATGGTCTATGGGGTCCACGGGTGTTCGTGAGTAACTGCTGTTTTAGCAGACGGGCTCTCCGTCGTTCAGGTCCCCTGACAAATTTGAACGACGGAGAGTCCAGCGCAAGTGTAAACCTAGCCTTAGAAATATGTCAAGATCTACTGAACTGTGGTTAGAGAGAACTATTTAAAGCAGAATATGGTAGAGAAAAAGATGCTGAATTGTGTGATATATAGATTTATAAGATATGTAGCAGGATTTCTGATTAAAGCATAGTAAATCCTGACAGGACTCCTAGAAGAGACTCTGAGAGTCCTGATTACCCCACCTAAACAGGATGATTAACAGTATCCCCTACATACACTGATATAGGTAAAGCTGTCAATCTCTATGTGTGGGCAGGGTAATCAGGACTCTCACCATCTCTGCAAGATTTAGGCTGAGGCCCCACGTTTTGGAAAAGCTTCTTTTTTGTTGCTGCTTTTCCGCAACGTGGGGCCTTAGCCTTACTCTGCTTTTAACTCACAAATCCTCATGTTAACCTACTACAGTATACATGTCACAAAACTCAGCTCCTCTTTTTCTTTTATATGCTGCTCTCAGATAAGACAGCAAGAACTCTTGAAAGGTACAGTAAAGTAAACATTTGATAAAGCAAAATTAGTTTTTTTGTAACGTATTGTTAGAAATATCAAACGAGGACCCCAGTAGAGACCATTTGTGCCTCAATTCTCTGCTACAGCTAAGATCAGAAAGTGGATAGTTACATCAACAGACAGTGATGAGTACTGAGAACACACCATGTATGATATAGTGTCTGGATATTGCACATGAATTTCATAGTTTGGAACAGAAAATGTATATGTGGGAAAACTGTCATCTGGGTCCAACTGACAATTCGAAACTCTACAGTATATGTATGTACAGTTAAATTAACAATAATATACTGGGTAAATTATTCTTCATATATAGTTATTCTGTAACATTATAATGAAAAAAAATTATAAATATTTTATTGCATTTGGCCTCCATGAAATGGGGGACATTTCACTGTTATAGAATTGTATATCTGTATAATATAAAATAAGTTTTTTAATAAGCATTTATGTAGGCAGCACTGTTTTTTCCAGTGTGGTCATCATGATTTAATGAACACACTTCTGTCCTGCCTAGATCATTGGGTTCAGATGCAGCAGAGACTATTAGGCCAAGCAATGTCTGATTTGACAGTGCAGAGATCACTATTTGCACCAATGATAGCAATTTATTTAAATAAGTTATGCTTTTTTTTTTTTTGGATAAAGACGTGATATTTCGGTCAAACTGACCTTCATCAGACATCTGAAATTACATATATAGTAATTGTAAACAGATGCAAGACATAATCAGATATAATCCATAAATCAATGATCAAAAAGTTGCCATTTGGTGTATTAAAAAAAACCTGACAGAAGGAATATGGAGTAAAGATGCCTCTTCTTCCAGTTCCTCCACCATAATGACCCTGACCCAGAGGGGTCACATTGCTGATGTTGAAGTTGTCCCTGTTGACAAATGTAGTGGTTTCTTCAAAAAGCTTGAAAAGACAAAACACTTACGTCATGAGCCTTCCAATAACATATCTTGAAATAAAACTTTGCCCCTGAGATCTGCTGCATGCAATAATTATTCACCACCTTCTGCAATTCACACAGATGCTCCAGCATATTTAAGGTGGAGTTCCACTAAGTTGGAACGTCACAGATAAGCCGGTGCAATAGCAGACTGTTTTGCCACAGCAAATCCAGCAGGGTGTTTTTTGCAATGCAAGAATGGCTGAAATGAACAGAGACTTTTCTGGCCATAAGGCCAGGTTAATAAAGTGGCGAACCACCTGATTAAGGTCATGCACCGTACAGGGACAATTTGTTAATTGTCCTAACTGCAGAGCATCAATAATATTAGTGCGATTGCCATTGGCAACGCTGCCCTGTTCGAGTTGGCGAGGAGCCATCCAGCAGGATACTTGTTCTTGCTGCAGGATACAGTGAAGCATCTCCTCCACTATGTAACTCCTCCAATCCAGGCTTATTCATTGTAAAACCGCATGACAGTGCTTCACCTTACACTCATGAAAAGAGAGATGAGGAGAAGGCATGGAAGCAACCGCTTGCCCTGGTGAAGATGATGGCAGGAAACTGTCTTGAGAGGAGGATCCAGAGGAGGCGGATGGGCCCTGCATGGTTTTGGAACTGGATGTGCACAAACGGGGAGGAACTAGCATCTGGCCTTGTTGTGTTTTCTAAACAGTGGCTGCTGGCGCTCAACACATTGACCCAATGGGTCATGAAAGTCATGTATTGTCCTTATCCAAAATTGCTGGTCCATGTGTCAACGGTGGCATGCACCTTTCTTCAGACTTATATATTTAAGGAATGACCCACATTCTCGGACACATGGCAGTATAAAGCAGGGACAGCTTTCCTAGAGATATAACGGTGGCTAAGTATCCTGGCTAGGAAATACAGTAGAATCCACTAAGTGGTACAGCAATGAATGCACCGACAGCAGCTTGGCCATGTGACTGGGCACATATTGCTGTTTCCTGGACACAAGTTCCCTTATAAATGACTGACATTGGCGCAAAAGAGGAGGAGTAGAAGAAACAGTTGATGATGATAATGATGACCATGTGCTAGGTATAGATGTCTGCTTATAAAGAAAATCATGAAGAGGAGTAGAACAGTCTTGATCATTTTACCTGCCAGTGCCACTACCAAGTCTAGTTTGGCAAATAAGATGGTGATGCCTTTTCATGTGAGTATGTAGAGATGTCATTCCTTCATTTGTTCCTGTTCTTTTTACATGCAGATTTTGCACATTGCCATGGATTTATCAATTGGCAATGTACAAAAAAAAATTCCCACATGGGAGATGACCTCGTGCAGTTGCTGCCACCAACACCAGCAGAAGTGGAAATGTGTCTTGCGCTACCGACCCCAATACCACCACCCCCATTCTGTGAGCTTTCCCTAGGTTTTTCCATGGGCAGGTTTTTTGAATGTTGAGCCTGTGTAATGGCTGGAATTGTTACTGTCACCTCTGCCACCACCCTCTTCATCTGATGTCACTTTGGCACCCTGATCCAGTTGCCAGGTCCTATCAGCAAAAGGATCTTCATGATCGGCAATGTCATTGTCTCCCCATTTTTTCTGATACATCATGAAACATCATTTTAAAGATCAGTTAGTCTGAATGCAGGAGGTCCATCCCTGCCTATAGCTCTATCAGGATTTATATATCTAAATTTCAGAAGGGATTTGATAGAGTAGAAAATAGTAAAACTCACTTTTATTTCTTATATAAAGAAAAATAAATATAAAATCGTATTAGAAAGACGAGACTCACTAGTGCTCCCAAGTGCTACCATGTGATTAGTGAAAGAGAAGGGATGAGATCACATAAATTGCATATATAGTGTGCACTAATGTTTATAGATGCCCAAAGCAGATATTAGCCCTGCTAATGCAATCTTTGTTTTCTAACACTAATCTGACTGTAATTGCTTAAATCTGACAAAATTCTGTTATTCCTAACTGGAGATGGGCGAATCGGTTCATTTTCGGTATATTTTCAAAAAATATAAATTGAACAAATGGAGATCTGAGTTGGACAAACTAAAATGGCAGCCACATTATATTCTGGTGTCTCTTCAGGTCCTAGAGTATAATAGGTGGAGCTTCCGTTACCTCTTTTGTGCCTCCTCATGGCGTCCGGCGTTCTTCTGTGGCATCATCGGCTTGGGATCAGCGCTGAGGCCTGTGACCTGGGCACATCACATTTGGCATGCCCATGTGATTAATGGTGGCTGATGGCCAAGTCCCAAGCAAGTAATGGTAGGTATGAATGTTTTTGTTTTTTTTTACACCTTTTATATGCTGAAGAGACCCCAGAGTATAATAATGTCACTTTTCACTTTGACATAACCTTGTCTGTGTTTGCCTTAGAGAGCTAGAAATTAGATAGATAGGTTCCTAGAAGCTCTAGCAGTATTCTACACTACATTTTAAGATATTTTAGAGTGTGGTTTGTAGCAGACTTGTCCCAAAACAGACCGAGGACCCAAGATGCCAAACCTGAATACAAAACAAATCTTGAAAGCTTCGCCCATCTCTATTTCTAACTATTGCTTGAAAATTTGTAAGCTTTTCAGAACTGCTCTATATCATACAGTGAGATGAATCACATAACTTCCCTATCTCCACCATTACTGTAATGCCAAGCTTACAGCACCTTATATAGTGTATTTGACATCAGCACTGTAAGGTGTCCAACTACCACTGTGTTTTGGATTTTAATTCTGGTGCACAGTGGAAATTGGCAGTCCCTGGGGATTATTAAAATTCTCCCTAGTGTCACCACCAGAAAACTAGACATAGAATTTCTCATTGTCTAGATATCAAATATTGTTTTGACCATTAACAGTAAATGCTGAATAGCCCTGCTGGTACAAGGTAGACACAGTGGTGGGTATAAGAGCCCCATCCCAAACCAATACCAGTCTTCAGGACTATTGTATGCATGTTAATTGTTGACCGTACAGTGGGGTTATTTTTATTATTAATGATGGAGAAGTACCATCATCCTGCCCATAAAATCTTGGTAGTGGATGAGTACAGTGGTCCCTAATTTTCCATTTTACTAGTTTCTTTTTGTACCCTGAAAAACTCCCTGTGGTTTTCTGAATTCTTATGAAAATCCACATAGATACCTCAAAGAGTAATGCTGGTATACTTGCCTCTTTATAAACTTTTAGCTGTGATGGCGTGAGATGTAGGTGGCAGAGCAGGTGGCACTGTTGCCGAGGCCCCTGACCTAATGCACCTCCTGTCCCTATCGTTTTTGCTAAGATGGAATTGTCATTGCAATAGGATAAGCGTTCCTGATGCATTAGATGGACCTAGAATTTTTATTAATGGAATCTTTCTGTATTCTTTTAGTTTAGGTATTTTTATTTAATTTAATGCATAAGTTCTCCATTGGTTGTATGTTGTAAATTCCTTTTTCATGATTTCCTCAATATCAATAGTATCTTCATAGCTTCCGAGCAAGTAAAGTGCAGGAAAATCAATCCCCTGGGTTACCCTGGAAGTTCTTCAGCACAATACAACACAGTGTGTTTGCTGATGGCATGCAGGGTAGCAGCGGGAGTAATACTGATAACAAATACTTATTAGGAAAGTGATTTCAGTGTACTTACCTGATAAACATATGTAATTGTTCATGAAAGGTAAACATTGTCTGTAATATGCTTCAATTATATGGAAACTCAAACATGTTGTCTTCATGAGATAAGCATTCACAGTAATTTGTAGAATGTGGATGTTACAAAATAATTATCATAACAAGATAAACAAGAAAAAACTAGGCTTTCTAGCTAGTCATTGCAACTATTAACAGTACCTTGGTACAAGTGACGACAAGATCTCAGTGGTTCTTTTGGCTTCCTTTTTCTAAAGGTAGCCATACACCTTCAATAGTTGTTGACCAAATGCCTGTTTGGCCAACAGGTATTCCTCCTGATTTTCCCATTTCATACATGTTCAGTTAGGCTGAAATGTGTTCTCAATGGAGAGAGAAGAAAAAGCCACTGCCAGACGCCTATGGCAGCGCTTCATCTCTCTCAGAACAAAGTATCAGGCATGCTGAAATTCAACATGTCTGATCATTTTTTTTTATCCCCATCCTAGGCCAAATGGACATCAGCTGAAAATTTACTACATATTAGAAAGTAAAATGGTCCCGCCAAAATCACTGGGTATAGCAAACATTAGTCTATTATGTATACAGATGTAGCAAAGTTAACCCGAACTTCTGCAATTGGTTAAACTGCAGCATAATATGTGATCACAGAAGACAGTGGAAACTAATGAAAGGTTATTAAGAAATATTTTTCCTTCTGTGATAAGATATGATGCTGCAACAGTTCAACCAATTGCAGATGTTCAGGTTAACTTTGCTACACCTGTATGTCTAGCTTTATTCATACGTATGATGCAGTGTTGCTGACTCATATGTCATAAAGGTTCTAGATTGTTTCCAGATGTATAGATTGAAGATATACATTATAACATATGAAACTATTTTTTTTTTTTTAAAAAAAGAGAAAATGGGTTATCTTTTGCTTGACTACAAATGCAAAGTCTGCCTCTTAGGCACCAGGGCTTGGATGCGACTTCTACCTCTTCACTACAGTATCTACTCAAATAAAGTGCAGAAAAGTAAAGGACTGGTTAATTATATAGATTTTTTAACTATAAAATATGACAAAAAAATCAATTTGTACAATAAAAATCTTTTTACTATGAACAAGCACTTGATGTTTCCCATCCACAACCTGGATCCCTTTCCGTTCATCACGTTTTTGAAAATATCAAAATTATTTCCCAAATATTACCTAGATATCTTGGCAATGTATTTTACACTCGTTCTGTAAGATTTCTCTCTATAGAAATAATGGATGTATTCAATATATGTGAAACTTTGTCTTCCCTTTTAATGCAGTAGAATCCAATGGCATCCTCAGCCTATTCTGAGAGTATCATGTTACTATGGTAACAAACATTCAATGCAGTCGTCGCAATGCTGCATATCCTGAAATATCAAGACCATTTTGATATTTTACTTACATACTTGTCTCTGTGAACACAACCAGAAAGCTTCAGATGTGTGAAATGGGTGTAATGGTGCTCGGTTTACAGATCATGGGCTGGAAGGTTTTATTATCTGTTGTACATAATGCTTATTCCTTATACTGTACATGATCAATATTTCATTCTTAAATAAGTAATGAAGTGACTGCAGATATCTGACAGAAACATGCCTAGTAAAACAACTAAGAAACAAAGATTTTTTTTTTTTCTTTATCCTTACTGAAAATTATCATCTAATCTTCTTGGAGCTGCAGATCACTAAGTATAAAGACAAATGCAAGAGACATTTATACTGTGTATTTATTAGTCTATATTTAAGGCCTAAATGACCCAAAAAACATACCAGGTGCTGCATGTGACAATCATGGCAGTCCAGTTCTTAGGAAAAGCCAGCTTTATAGTAGAGATCTTCCTTTTCCAGGACAGACTGTGGTTAGCTTTACTCTTTTCCCTTTCCTGTTGACTGTATACTACACAGATCGTGAACATTCATAGCGTGCTCCGCCGCCTCCAATGGGGCTCCCAAGTTATATTCTTTGACCGATACACACAGTTTAATTCCATAGGAAAACAAAAGTTGAGATTGGAGCTCTTAATACCTTGTTCTTCTCCTTGCAAAGCAAGGAATAAGTGGTTGGGAGAAGAGAAAAGAGATCTACAAAATGCTCATAGGGTGATATATTAATAAGGTTGATTATTATTCACATTATGCCATCTATACATGGGCCTTTCTAGAGATACTGGAGTATCTGGCATGTTCCTCTAGGCTGCTTTTAGTATAGAGTACCGGCACAGCTGTATTACAATGGGACTGACTTTCTGGAGATGGCTTTGGAAGGCAACTGCTTACGAGTAAGCACTGGTACTGCTGCTGTTAATGCAAGTGCCCTGGATGTTTTAGACCCACCCTGCTTGTGTTGTACATCAGTGATGTTGCTGCTGCTTCTGTGTTGGACATTTCTGTTAATTCAGGAAGTTGTCTCTAAAGTTTAGTCTCGGGTCCTTTGCTAGACCTTTGAGGCTCATTATTACTGTACTGTACATCTGTCTCTGGGCACATCTGAAGTTGCTTTAGTACTTAAAGGGGTTTTCCTGTTATGGACACTCATCCTCTATCCACAGGTCAGGAGATAGGTGTCCGATTGCTGGGGGCAATCACCAGGTCCCCCAGTGATCAGGAGGACAGGGGTTCCTACAAATACACTAAGGCCTCCTTGTGAATGGTGCGCCAGTGCTTTTGTGTGACCCCCGCTCCATTTACTCCTATGCAGCTGCTGGGACTGTAATCTCTGGCAGCGCCCGCAGCCCCGTAGAAGTGAGTGGAGTGCTGGTCATGCAAACACACTGGCATAAGGAGGCCTTAGGTAAACTTTTGGTCCCTCATCCTCCTGATTACTGGGGGACGCGTCAACTGGGCCCCCAACAATCTGACACTTATTTCCTATCCACAGGATAGAGGATAAGTGTTTATAATGGGACAACCCATTTAAAGCTTAACTGTAATTTAATTTGACTTTTCAGGATAAGCTGCTAGGTTTGTGTTCATGAGGAGTAACAGTATTGTTGACCATTTAATGCTTTATATTTTGCATTGTATAGAGCCTGAAGAGGGCGAAAGTGCTATATGTAGTTAGTATTTCTCTTTGAGATGGGGGGTGGATACTAGCCACTGTACACTGAAGTGGAGGAATATCTGGCCCATATCTGTCTCTCTCACTCTCTCAGGAGGACCATGGATACATATATTATATATAGAGAGAGAGAGAGAGAGAGAAACACTGACCACTATTGATGTGAGGAAAGTGCTTTGGTTTTGATACTTTGGGTAGCTAGAGCACCAGCCTAAATTTCTGTTTCAGCCACTCTATCTTTCTCCTTTTGTCCCCTTTTCCCCCACAGACTTTTATAGCGCAGTCTGTATCAAGACAGATATACAGGTATGCCCTCCCTTACCTTTCCTCTTGGCTGGAAATGTCCGGATAAGGCGATCATCAAAGACACACTATCTCATGATTAGTTAACATAAAGGGATATGTCACCTATCCAATTTGTGTCTATGGGAGGGGGAACGTCTAAATTGCAGTCTTGACAGGCTTTTGTTAGCATATTGTGCAATTGTGTTGAATTGGTTTAATAAGAAATTGCATTAGCTGGAAATCAGTTAAGTCTGGCCACATCTGTGGCAGAGATTTTCAGAGTGAAAGTCAGTTTGTCACAGGGAGGGGGGCAAGAAAACAGCCTGGTAAGAGGAGAAAGAAGCATTTTTACACATATTACACATTTTCTTAATAATGCCTGTACTTTTGATTTATGCAAAATTTGTTGAAGCAAAGTACAATCTTACCCTGACATGACCCCAAAGCAGCAAGACAACAGTGCTAAGTAACCATTGTCCTAGCGTATGATACTTGGGCACTGCAATACTGCTCATGTTATGACTAGGATCTCTGTACTCCAGGTATTTTTTGGAGAATCAACCCAGATTACATAATATAGAAGTGATCTGATGGTTGTTATCCTGGTCAAGTGAAACCTTTTACTATTAACATCCTGTACTCACATCATTAATGTGGTTTTACATGTCATCCTGTTTATTTGTCTTGAATTGACTGTTTTCACACATTGTAACCCTGAGGACACGTTTCATAATCTTTGCTGAATAATTAAGTTAAATTAGAAACTGAGCAATGTTGAGCAATCCATATGTAATAACTAATCTGGAAACAGTGAAAGATCTTATTTATATTTCATACATACCTTCTGCTTGAATTCCTCCCTCTTTAGTATGTAACTGGAGTACGCGCTGCAGGCTTTAGATAGAGAACAGTGCATGAATATAAAATTATGAGTAACTACGAAAAATTGTATGTTCTTCATATTTTGAAGCTCCAAAAAAGATGCTCATGATTTCTAACCTGATGAAAGAAAAGCTTTTCTCAATGGCACATAATTTGTACAATAATGCTGAATGTTTTTTTTTCATGGAAGTAGAAAGATACAAACAATAAATCGTAATAGCATATAATAAAAATGTAGCAAACAGCCGGTATTTTTGGTGACACAGTAAAATCCGTTTGATTTAAGAAACACAAATGTTGGCATTATGATCATTAAAAAAAGAAAAACGTCACTTTCACTTAGCTGTAGATGTGTATTACACATAATGCAGACAGAAATGTTGCCTCTAACCTGCATATTTTTTGTTTTTGGTGTGCTGTTAGCCAATCAGATATCTCCATCCTGCAGCTCCCCCCCTCCCCTTATGCCGTTTCACTGAAACAATGAATAACAAACTGCAGCTGCATCCTCCTCCTCCCTGGCAAAACAGTTCAGAGCTGATACATAAACTTTGAGCTATTTTTAAAAGATACACTATTTATTTTTGGATATCATCATCAGAATTTGTATGTTGTATCATACAGTATACATTCTCAGTCTTTAACTCATTCTTATAGTTAAATGCCATAGTAGTTTGGTGCTATTGTGTAGCAGTCAATGAAGCAGTGTCTGCTACATTGCTACTGGGTTCTGGCTGTACGTATGGGAACCAGTGCTGTCTGCTATAGTCAGAGGTATTTCAGATTCCGGCAGCTTAGATGTTGTGATCAATATTGATGATGGGATCAAAATGATTTGGGGAGATCCCAGTGTCCAAGTGGCGTAACCAGGAATGGCTGGGTCCCAAGGCGAACATTTGACATGGCCCCCCCTCCCTGCACAAACCGCATTCCTGCACATACTATTATTCCTCATAGTGGCCCCTACACACACTATTATGCCCCATAGTGGCCCCTACACACAATATTATGCCCCATAGTGGCCCCTGCACACAGTATTATGCCCCATAGTGGCTCTGCACACAGTATTATGCCCCATAGTGCCCCCTGCACACAGTATTATGCCCCTACACACAGTATTATGCCCCATAGTGGCCCCTGCACACAGTATTATGCCCCATAGTGGCCCCTGCACACAGTATTATGCCCCATAGTGGCCCCTGCACACAGTATTATGCTCCATAGTGGCCCCTGCACACAGTATTATGCCCCATAGTGGCCCCTGCACACAGTATTATGCCCCATTGCGGACCACGCAAGAACAATTATTATAATCTGGGGTATTTTCAACATTTCCTGATCCTGAAAATTGCTAAGCTCGAATTACTTCTTAAAGCAACTACAGAAAATCTATTCACACATGCATGTAGGGCTGCTTTTTTTTGTAACTGATATAAAGTATAACATTACCAATTCTACATGTCTTTTTCTACAATGCCATCTTTTTTTTTAACTTATGACATTTCAGATGAGAGTTATAGTAACTCATAACTTGGCCATGTACTGTATTTTCAAAATGCCAAAGGCTGACAAGTATAAAGACATGCTATTAAAAAAACACTTATGACTTAGTCAGTAGGGCACAATGCAGAACAAGCACATATGACTAATTTTATGAGTCATAAAAGATTGGTATTGAGCACATGTTAAGTCTTTCCACAGATAAAACATATTCATAAACTCTTCACTTTTTAATTTAAGAAGCAAATTTGCCCTTTCTTAAGTAAAGAAAACTGCAGTTATTACATAATTGTACATTAATTATGACCATGATAGATTACCATGTATGACTGATCATGGTAAGAGTAATATCAACAGCGTAGACCAGACCATGCCATCATTGTCAAAACATAATGTCATTTATGTCGCATGGTGAACGCGATCAAAAAATAAACATTGAAATGTGCAAATGAATGTGTTTAGGTTACGTTGCCTCCCCAAAAAATAATAAAATATGGTCAAAAAGTTGTGAATACCATAAAATGGTAGTAATAAAAACTAAAGCTACAAGGGGTGCAGTGGTATAACCTCTATCGGGCCCTGGAGTCTCTCCACAATGTAAGAAGGCATGAGCATTTAAAATAGCACATGGCAAGGGCAGATTTTGCATTAGGGCCCCAGAGCTTTAAGTTACGCTTCTGTGTCCCCAGGTAAATCTTTGAATTTTTCAAAAATGGTATATTATGTAGTAAAAGTGGTAAAACATAATAAAACCAATAAAAATATGATATTGCCATATTGTCATTTTTTAATGCAGAATGAATGTAATAGAAAAAAACACAACAAATAATGACAGAATTTTACTTTCAGTGAAAAACGCTGCGGAACAAACTGCCATGCATTTCTGCCGCAGTGTTTTTTGCTCCGTCTCGCTATGTGGGTTCTTAGTCCAAATTACCCTGCATTAATAAAGGGTTAAATTAGAATATTACTTATTTATTATAAAATTAAGTGGATTTCATTTTTATTATTCGTTCAAGCCAATCCACTGCTAACTGTGTACTGTGGCTAAATGAAACACTGGGTGTTTAGTCCAAGCTCAAGGGTTTATTCTGTGAAGAATCAAAGACACATTGATTCGTTTTGAAGCATTTTGCTCTGATATCTTGCGTCACTACCTAGCTGCAAGGTCACCCTGTCCATTATGTAATCTTCTGCAGAATTACCTAGGAACCTCCAGTACATCAATAAAAAGATGAATGGCCTTTTTGTACTGTATATAAAGTGCTTGTTTTATCATCTGTACTAAAAGTATTCCCTTACAGCATAAAAGAAATGTTTAGCGTTAACAACCAGCAAAAGAATTAACAGTATTGTGGAAATTTAACATCATCTGAACGTCAAGCATGTCTTCTGGCTTTATGCAGGGGCATACATTTTTCATTACCCGCAGTTTATTTACATTGTAGCTCACTTATCATCACAAATCTCCTTTCCGTCTTAGAATCTTTTAAAGCATGAACTGTTAGCTAACAGAAATGGATTTCATGCAAAGTGCTTTATGGAAACCATAAAAACCTGACTTAGTAAGACAATTAACACATAACTGGGGGCATTATTTTTACTGTCTACCTAGTAATCTCCATTAATGTTGAGTGTTGATGGGATACAGAAGTATACAAGGATAAGGCTACCAAGATATTATGATTCAATTATGTCAATAGCTACTGAGTATTGAAGAGCTACAGTATATGTAATTACTATGCTTAAAGGGATTCTCCAGGGATTCAGTGAATACTTACTTACACCTGTTCCCCTCGAGTCACTCCACTGCTTCCCTTCTCTCTTAGGCTAAGGCCTCACGTGACGGGCCGCAGCAAAAAAGCGCTGTGGGAAAAACCGCGGCATCAACTTGGATGCCAGGTGGTGGTTCTGATCACATGACCTGGGGTTGGAACCAGCCTAGAACACTTGGGTTTGGTGGTTCTGATCACATGACCTGGGGTTAGAAAGAGCCTAGAACACTTGGGTTTGGTGGTTCTGATCACATGACCTGGGGTTGGAACCAGCCTAGAACACTTGGGTTTGGTGGTTCTGATCACATGAACTGGGGTTAGAACCAGCCTAGAACACTTGGGTTTGATGCCTCTGTATCTTATCAACATTCAACACCTTTAAATAACAATGAATTTGCAGCAGCTGAATATGCCTGGACAGGGGTGGTTTATCACGTTAAGTATGATCTTATAACAAAGCATATATGAAAAGAAACACATTATCCACTATAAATCATACATGAATATGATGAAGTAGTATATGTATGCTATATGTCAAAGTAAAGGAAAATTGTAAGTTCATCAGAAACTTAAACAAACCGTAAATAAATTGTCACAATAAGAAATAAAGAAATTGGGTGAGATTTATGAAGAGTGGCATTTCCTACATCAGTCTTGATCTCCCCTGCATTAAAATAAGATATGTCTAATTTGTTGAGAAACTCATGCTTTTTTAATAAATTAGGCAAATATTCTGTTCTCCACGAACCTGAATCTGAAATATGTCCCAGCCAGGAGATAGCATAGATTTGTAAATCATAGTAAATTTGTCAAACCATTGGAGGCCACACCCTTGTTAAATATCATCGGTTACAATATTCATGTGAATGGAAAATAAGGAATATAAGTCTCAATCCATCATGCTGACTTTTCAGGAAAGTGGAGTAGCAGCATAAATGCAACAAAAGTGGCAAATTTTGACAAAAAATGGCAGTACGCCAAAATGTTTTGCTTTTATCTCATTTTACTCCAGAAACTAGTGTGAGTGTGAGTTACAACTGGACTATTTGGGATACTAAACCACTGGTGCATAAGGAACTGGGCAGTTTAGTGCATCAAATCAACCTGACAGGTTCCCCTTAAACTAACTTTGCATACATGATCACTTTTTTGGGCACCCACATGTAGGATCTCTCCTAATATTTTCTCCCTCTCTTTTCCCCTTTTGTGGTCCTGCTACAGCAAGCTAGTGGAGGAATATAAAAAGTATGGGAGTAGTATTGGCTTGTCATCGCTGCAGGTTTGAAAAAAAGAAAGGTTGCTGAACCTGGCTTGAAGTTCAGAGCTCTAGCCATAGCAATAAGGCCCATCCAAAAATTCTACCACAAATTTAACGCTAGCAGGGGAACTACTATACTATCAGGCTTGTAGGTAACCTAACCTACATGCTCCAGTATACTTCCTTCTCTCCCCCTAGGAGGGAGAAGACTCTCCGGTTTCCTCCTCTTCACTAGAATATTTTTCAAGGGAATGGATATGTATTTTTGAAACAGTTTTTTAATTCACACTGCAATGGAAATGTGTTAACATTTATTTCATTTAGTGCCCCCAAAATGATGAGCAATAGGGTAAGAATTGTCCTAGAACAGCCTATACCTGGCAATCTACTGTAAACCCAATGAGATAATTCCAAGTTGCTTTGTCAACTGCCTGTAAATGTTCCTAGAGTTTGAACCATATCAAGTTTCTCAGTTCTCTATAAGTACATTATAACTCACAATATATTTCTGGCCATCATATATAACAAAAAATGTAAAAAAAATGTTGAACCTTATACAGCCAGCTCAAGAATTCATGCAAAACTGCACATGACAGGATATAGACTGGATACACTTACAATAAACAATAAATTCTGCATAATCTGAACATCAAATTCAGTATAATCATTGGAGACAGAATTGCAGGCCTTTATTGCATAATTAGTGGCCATCATTTACCGTATAATTACCTTGAAATATTGATTAGGAAGATACAGAATTTCCTGTTTAGTTGCAATTTTTTTAAAGACCCATCATGAAACTTTGATGGAACTTGGATACCTAGTCATCATGGAGTTCCAAGTTATGCGGAGCAGTAAATTTGGTTTAATTGTTAGGTGCCTGGTGGCATATAATTCAAAACATTTGCTCTGAGAGATCATTACTAGAAGAAAATGTCTTTGCACTGATTTGGCAGATTAATTTACATCCCAAATAGATTGTAAAATATTTTAATAAAGCAGGAAAGCCTAAGCATGTATTTTTAAGCACAGGCAATAAGACTATGGTTTGCTGTATAGTGATACTAATAAGGAGGTCTGAGAGACTCCATTTCCACAGTAATCTGCTACAATATATTCTTAGCCACAGCTGAATAATGATTCCTGTAATGACATATTCGAGGTAATTAGAGCCTTTCTTGCTTATTGGCCCTGTCACTTATTAACTTTAACTAAAATAAATAACAAAAAAAGAACATAAAGTGGACTTGCATTAAAGAAGTATGGTAGCCTAATTGACACAAATGATATCATTAATCTCTCAAAGGCAAAAGCGTGACAAAGAAGATTTTTCTACAGCAGTTTTACTTGACCAGAAGATTTACTTTAATGGTAGTAGTTAAGATATTTTACCACTGAAAAAAATCTGGGTGTTTTTACCTACATGTTCTCATATTTTCTTCATAATCCTAGTAATCCTAGAGTTAAAAGTACAGTTATTAAAGTAGTGGAACCCCCAACCAGGGCTAAGAGGACCATTCGGAACACCCTTTTTATTCAGTAAGAATTGTCTTCTCCTGTTAAAGAGGTTGTCTGGGGGGTTTAGGTTCATTTACCTGATCCGGGCGATGATGAGTTGGGAGTCGGGACAAGGCCATCAAGTGATCGGAAGCAGTACTCCGTCCCCCAAGTCACTCCGTCCGCTCCCTCCTTACTTGATCTCACAGGGGTGGAGCACTGTTTTCAATCACATGACGTGGTGGTTGGGACAAAGCTGGATTTCCCAGGTCCATTATCATCATCCTTCGGATCAGATAAGTGAAGTTAAACTCCCAGGAAAACTCCTTTAAATTTGAGGATTATATACAGGTTCATAAATGGAGTTCATATAGGAGTTTGTAAAATAAAACTCAGGCTAGGTTCACACTCGCGCTTGAAGACTGGGCGGGGATTCTGTCCCCCATTCTGCTTGAAAAATTCAGAGAGAAAAGTCTCCACATTTTTCGGGCGGAAACCTGGGCGGATTGGGTTTCCGTTGTTTGAGTCCCCAAGCGAACCCGAAGAAAGGAAACCCCAACACAGATGTGAACCTAGCGTAAGCACTTATCAAGGTTGGTGTCTTTTATATGGTATTTGGGATTTCATCTATAAAGGCTGAATCATAGTTAGGGCTCTCTGAGATTGGCATATTGTACTCATATTTACAGTAACTGGGTTACAGATGTAATACTCAGATCCCATGAAATTCTACAGAACCAAGCGTAATAGATTATATAATGTTTGAATATGCCCCGAAGGACCATTAGTGGTATAATAACAATTGTGAAACAATCAGTTTTATTGAATAATACATTATGCAAGGACAATAGGTTCTACAAATGAATAACTACGTAAAACATGATAGCCATCCATATATATATATATATATATATATATATATATATATATTGCTGATGGCTGGAAAAGTATTGGAACGGATGTACATCTCACCCAGGTTGCTCAGATGGGTGAGATGAAGAAATCCAGAAAAGTTTGGTCCTTACAAGCCTTGCAATTTGCCAACAATATAGTAGCCCTTTTTTTTAAAAAAAAAATAAAATGGAAAAGCAAAAAGAACTCTTAGAGATTCTAAGTGAGTGAGTTAACCTTCTGCTTTAGGTACAGATTGATATAACTGGGGATTTGTTATATCATTCAGGAGAAGACAAAAGTCATAATTTTTGACGCATGCCACTTTTGCGCAAAAACCAGATAAAGGCCAAATGAATGTCATTTTTGCCTCTGTATGACTGTTATGCATTGGCATACCATATTTTTTTACTGTATAGGGAAAAAGTGTAAGGTGGTGCGGACGCTCATTTTAAACTAATAGCTTTTTGCACGGGGAGGGTTAAATAACAATCCCCAACTTTGTGCACAGCTATGGTGGGAACGTAGTGTTAGCAAAGTTCAGCCCAACAAATTAGTTCAAGGAATGGTTTATTGTTACATTGTTAAATCATTTGTTGTGAATGACTTGCTGTCCCATGTGCTGACTCCTTAGAGATGGAACAAAGTTGTGTATAAGAGTCGCAGTGTTTTGTTGTTTGTTGCTGTCCTTTGGTATTACTCAAGGACATCAGGGGTCACCCAGATTACCCAGGGTGGGAATGTTTCCCTAATACCACACACCTTTGGAAAACTGAGCGTAAGAGAACAGGTTCTCTGGTAGCGACCGGTGCATCACCCGCGACAGTGGAAGTGTGTTATTAGTTGTCGCAGCACCCTGTGATCTTACATACTAGGCCTAACTTATAACTATTGTTTAACACCGGTCATCTGTAAGCTATATGCTGCTGAAGACTTACATTTAAGTTTGTGCAACATCTATTCCAGTAAAGAGGACTTTTGTGAGAACATCTATGTCCTTCATCCTCAGTGGGCAGCTTCGGTGACATGTAGGGGTTGGTGTCTGGGTATTAGGTCAGGAAAAGACAGGCTGGGAACAGCGGCCATTGGAGCTGCCATTTTACCACCATCCTATTGCCGGGTTCCTGTCCACCATTGCCTGCTAAAAAAGCAGAAGGCTATGTTAAACTATATAGATAGCAACCAGAAAATACAGAACAATGGGAATAAGTGAGTGATGTGTGCCTCTACATGGCACTGGTCAGAAGCATACGTCTGATGTATATGATCAATGAAAGTGCTGACAGGCAGTGTGAACAAAGCCTCAGTCTTTGTCTCTTGAATCCTATATCTATATATGCCAGAGTATATGACAGAGAGTCAGAGAAGAGGGAACTGTGTGGCAATGTCTCTATCAGTTCTCCTTGTAGGCAGTGGTCAGTTATGTTTAGTGTTTGTACTGACAGGATGAGGACTAACTCAGGACTCTTTGGATATTCACACTGATGTAGCTGGTCTATGTAGTTCACCAGGCTGTATCTTATCTCACCCTCTTTCCTCCTCACTAGTCTTAGCACACTCCCCAGGGATACTCATTTCTCCATATATGGCTTATGTGAAAGATCCTCAGTGCGCCAACACCGCTGTGGCCCCACCTGAGTCTTCTTTCATATAAAAACCACACTCACCGCCTGTGAATGTTGGGTTCACCAGATAAATACAAGACAAGCTTTCTAAATTTTATATATTTATTAACCCCTAAATGGGTCGGTATTAACATCTAACACATGCAGTTCAGAACAGATATGTAGATATATGCAAGCATTAACAGTTACTAGTTACAATATACAGTACTTAAAATAAAAGGGAATAAAGGTGAAATAGTTACTTTACAACACATCTCCTTGATGTAGTTCTGTAGTCCAACCCTCACACATGCTCTGGTATGTGTGAGATCACCAGTGGAGGCTTCTCAGCATTAACTCCTAGCATGTGGCATCACAGTATATTCCAGCCTGCATGCTCTCATCACAGTCTCTCAGCATTAGTCCAGTAGTCTCATCACAAAAATCTCCTCATGGTGTTCTCTTGTAATCCCAACAGAATCTCATCACAGCAGCCTCTCCTCATGGTCTGTCTGTAACAACTTTGTCATAACTCTGTAGTCTGTGATGGTCTCAGCCCAATCTCCATAGCATAATCTCCTCCCACAGGCCTCTTACCTCATCTTTTATACCCTTTATGCCACCTCCCAGAATGAGGTCATCAGCGGCAGCAAGTCTGATTGAATAATGCACTCAAGTCCAGATTCTTTGCAAAGAGCTGAGACCGAGTGGAATGATACAATGTTATCAGCCATATCTGATCAATCAGTGCAGACTGATCAATGCATGTTTCTTGGATCACTCAGGGCTGTGTATGAATACAATGGAGCCCTGCTGGGATTGATACAAAGCCCTATTGTTACAAGGTTACCCTACTGATAACATACAACTAGGCTTATAGCTGCCACATTATGAATAAATGCAGGTAGGAAGGGAGATACTATACCCAGAGATCAAAATACATCTCTGAGTTTTAGCCATATTTAAGCAGAATCATCACAGCTTAGTATGGTTAACTGGGTTTTCATGGCAAGGGTTTAGCTACAGGAATTAGGTTGTATTTGGATACCATTGTTAAACACATTGCTCAGTTTGAGCGCTGTTTTCAGGCTGTTTTGTGACAGGGAGCTGATCATATCTGGTTCCTGTCGCTTCAGAGAATCAGATTAACTCAACGGGGGGATTTATCAAGACCACTATTTAGTACGCTGGTCTTGATAATCCCAGCACCTCTGGAAGATCCACTTTAGTTTTGATGAGACACATCTTGTTATAAATCAGGCACATCCTCTGTTGGAGCCGTGTGCCTGTACTGAAATTTTAGACATTTATGTAGTGATCATAAATTTGAAGGCAAGGTGTCCCACCCGTGTTGTGTCTTCACCACAACTTTGTATAGTAAAGTGATGAGGGCAGCATAGAAAACTAAAAAAAAAAAATTCACAAGTGGGCTTTAAAAAGTTGCAAACCAAGGTTTGTAACTTTTTTTATGCTACAAAACTATGGTAGAATATTAATAAATGTGCCCCCAATGCCTTTAATGGCAGAGTGCTGTGTACTGTGATCTGCCATTAAAAAGAATCACTTAAATTTATGTTACTGCAGCATGTGGCATGTGCTTCAGTGATATAAATATATGTATTGGGCGGCATGTAGGGATTAATACTGCATGAATATTTATAGACATATGCAGTGGTCCTGCCTATGACAGTGGATATCATATAGTAGACTATCTTTTATACCTGCAATATACCCCCAGACTAAATTATAAATAAATCACAGAAATTTTTGTCAGATGCAGAACCCCTAAAATGTAATTGGCACGACCCAGAGACGTAGCTGTAGGGGGTGCAGAGGTAGCAATCACTATCAGGCCCTGGAGCCTGTGGGGGCAGAGAGGACTACAACATACTAAGACACTAGTGTTATAGATGGTAAGTGGGGAACCCATTATAGATTTTGCACTGGGACCCAGGACCTTCAAGTTAATCCCCAGGTGGAAACCAAAAGGCCCCAGAAGAAGTCATAATGGGCAAAATTCGATTTGGACCTCAAATATGCTAGGACTCTAAGGATTTCTAAGAATGTACATGTATATTAAAATTTGTGCTTAGAGAGTGGAAACATCTTTGTGTAATAGCATAGGAGGCAGCTACATCCATTTTGTTCCATTATAGGAAGTCCCTGATAATTCCAAGTTATGAAGAAACTAGAGATCAGCGAATCAGTTCACAACGAACTGAACGTGACCCAAATATTCCAGAAGTTTTGGGTTGGTTACCTACAAACTGAAAGTGAAACTATTATACTCTGGGGTCTCTTCAGCCCCCCAGGTGACCACTGCTCTTTCCAGGTCTTCTTACAGGCTTCTAGATGACAACATCTAGAAGAAATGTGTAGGGATAGGGAGATGTACCAGTGTCTATCTGTCTTTTAAGGACAATTAGTCCAGAATGTCAGGTTTTATATAGAAATAGAATGTGGTAACTGACCACGACGGAGGATAGAATAAGGCCTCCCTTGACATAAGGGCACATTCAGGTGTCCACTATGGGTGTCTTAGGGAGTATTAATCCATTGATTTGACTGGTGAAACTGTGTATACTAGAGTCTACATCTCCCAATATACAGTGCAATACATTCTCAGCATTGCATGTGTGTTTTTGTGGTGATGGGGGGGGGGGGGTAGACAGCGAACCTCCAAAACATATGCAAAAATGCTTCACTAATTGTGGAAAAATATTTTTGAAATTTTTTTATTTGTATTACAATAAAGGTTACATTTTAACCAGATTTTCTGCTTACCAGGATATATAGTAGGAGTACTATAAGTCTACAAGAGCTTAGATTGTGAAAAGCGTTCTTTTAAGGGAGCTATTAAAATTATCTCCCGTGTACAAATCAGCACTTGACCACCTAAAATAGTCCATTTATTTTGTGATCATATGTTCCATTAGGACTTGCTTACACATTATCGGACATGAATGCAAATGTGATATTCTTCAATACATTCTTAGGAGATCACATAAACTGTATAATAATGTAATTAGCAAGTGATAATTTGTCCCTATGTATGAAACCATGATCCATTCCCATGGGATATGAGCATCATTTTATAAAGCATAATGTAATTTGTTTATATGAAATGGCTTCTAACATTCAGAACAGGTCTAGACAAATCTCTGGAACTGAGGGCCAGTAGGAGACATAATAATATCGCAGAAGAACATTGTGCAGAGGGTACATTAAAATTACTGAGGTTTATGACAGTGATTTTTTATTTTACAAAGATTTTAGAATATTCCACACAGAAGCTGTTATAACATATTCACTGAATAGGTGATAACTATATCAGTGACGAAACTGGCTGCTGGCAGCCCCACCATTGCCGGTTCCTCCAGCTGAAAGACTGCAAATAAAAGATGGAATAGAGTGATGGTCGAGCATGCTCCCTGCTACTATATTCAATGTATGTGGTATTATTGAAGATAGCAAAGCACTGACCTATGGTAACAGTTATCACAGTAACTCAATTATAAATATTTCTAGCCATAATATACTTTAAAGACCAAAATAATTCAACAAAAATTCATTCATATCTTATAATCATATATGACAAGAAGCTCATTCAGTAGCCTTGTTCATTGTAAAACAAGGTAATCTTACCTATGCATGGCCAATATTTATTAATTTCTATACATACTGTGTATATATATATATATTATTTTTTAATAAAAGTAGCATATTAGCAAAGTATGAAATGCCAGAGAATTTCACCCTGACCACATAAATAAATGTACTCATGCTTACTACATACATTGACACACTCCTACTCACACCTCATATATTGACACACTCATACACTTGTTCGCCAAATACATGAACACCCTCACACGCACACTCACTAGTCACAAATAAAACAAAATCGCTACATTAATTGGAAATAAACATTTACATTCCCACACACAAAGCAAATCATTCTATTTGACTGCATATAAGACCAGGAGCTGGCAGTGGCGGGCAGCAGACAGATGCAGGAGACCCAATGCTGGCCATTCACCAGGGGTCACATTGGAAACACATGAGCCATGTAACTTGGAGCTAGAGCAGGCTAGAGATGTATGTCATGTGATGTCATTATCCTCTAAAATGGTGGGGGAGGGGGTTAATGTATCAGTTACCCTATCAGTAAATACCACTGGTACATTTGATTGCTAAAAAGCTATGTTAATAGACCTTAGATTGTATAAATGGGGCCTAGACTATTACTGTCAACTGCTATAAAAGTTCTCACATATTAAATGTAGAGGCATATTTTTATGGGGAAAAATCCACCAATGGTGCATACCAAGAAGGAAATGATCAGAAATAGAAAAACTTGAATTCATTCCATCTCTCATTTTATAGAGTCCTAGCAAAAGATATATTAAGAAATCTGCTATTATACACTCTATAAATGTTCAGCTATTTTCAGTACATAACATTTGAATAACTCCGGTACAGTACTGTATTTCATTGCAGGAGCTTCCAGTTGCTGGTGCTGATAGGTGTCAAGTACAATTTTTCAAGGGAAGGTTACCAGAGATTTAACTGAATATAATTACCGGAAGAAATTTTCATTTATTTCACACACAATTCAAAGGAACTCGATTTAATTCCACAAATATTAACTCCTTAGAGCAGAAAAGCAAAAAACAACTTTCCACAAACAGATGGAGATGTCTCAGCCAGTCAAGTTATTCCTAGGATACACAAGCTAGATACATATACAAGGTGGTCCAGGTCCAATACGTGTGATTCAGAAGAGCACTTCTGTATGAGAGCCAATGTCGAAATAAGAACACTGAATTTTTGTCCAAGTTCATGATGAACCTATTTCCTGTATAGATGAAAGTTACCCCTCTTATATATCACTAGCTGTATCACAAGTAGTATTTATTATATATAATGTACACTGTATGCAGGCAGTGAGGATGCAATACATATGAAAGAGCCAATCTAGAATCACAATCCAGAGCCCCACAATATGGAACCCAATTTATTATTATTAATATTATTATTTCTACTGTATCTATGATTCTTTTCTTACTTTCCATTCTCATCGATCTACATTTACTTACTAGGTAAACAGTATTAAAAACATATTTATCCTTCACAGAGTGAATAACTATATAGTCCTATAAGCACTATTATCTTTTCTTTGGGATTTGGAAATACGAGGGGAATTGGCAAAAGCATAATGCAGATATTTCTTGATACAAAGGGACTTATTATTTATATCACATAGTGTCAGCACACTATCTAGCATACAATATTGGGCCCAAACTCTGACACAATAATGGGCCCCAAAGGGCAACACCATTCACAGCCAATGACTTTCCGGTAGGATCTATTTCTTATTGAATGATTCACAAGTAAACTGTTACAACGTATTAATAATGTGTCCTGTGTGTACAATAATAAAAGCATCACAACCATGTGGTCACATGGCCATGCTGCATCTCAGTCCTATTTAAATTAATGAGGCTGAGCTGCAATACCAAGCAAAACCATTAAACTATGTACAGCACTGGGCTTGGCAAGCGATGAAGCGGGCACAGAAAACATTAGTGCCAGATAACCCCTCAATTGAAGTGGATGTGTATATGTTCTATGTAGATGGAGAATGGGTTTTTATCTCCACTAGTGGGCCCAAGGAACTATTCTAAACCAACAATTGTTTTTTGTGAGAAAAAAATAAGATGGTGGCTTTCTGCTCATCATGTTTCATTTTTTTGGTTGCTGGTTTTCATAAATATCTGGTAGCCCTTAATACTTTATATTGCACAGAAATGAAGTGGGTATTTGTTTAGGTGACCTAGTTCTGAACAACTTTCTCCTATCTGTATAGTTTTACTTAACGTTATAGAAGTAGATGATCTCCCAGTTGGGTGCTTTAGCAATTTAAGTAGACCAAGACTGGTTTCTTCTGCCCAACTAAAGCAATGCTCTTTCAAACAGTCTATGCAGGTGTCTACATTCCAACTGTGTGAGTTTTCCTTTTACAAGAACGGCAGATATAGCCAAAATTATTTTATAGGAAAACATTAAAGAGATTTTCTACATGAAATTTAAAGTATAAATGCTCAAAGTGAAGGACTGTATTTTGAGCTTTTTGCATTCTGTGTTAAAAGACATAGATATAGATCCTAAAGTGTATTACAGTATTTATAGGCCATTTAATCCTCCAACAGAGAATACTGATCCCTAGGTGCATTTTGTGACAAACAGTGGGGCATATTTATTATGTAGTTTATGCCAGATATTTGTTTTAAAAAAGTTGCAAACCTTCTGGCATAGATTCAAGCATAGAGGCGTGCGTCTCCTTATGAATGAGGTAGCTCTTCTACTCTTGCCAGGGTTATGAAGACTGGCATTCAATACTCCAGTCTTTATAATTATGTCCCAGTCAATCCAAAGATAATAAATGAAAAAAAAAATATTAACCTTTTCATCACTTATTTACCAAGCAATTGTGTTGATTTTTTTCTTCCTACCATTCAAGGAGCCAGTGTTCTTATTATTTATTCAGTGTAGCTGTACTAGGGCTTGTTTTTTGCTGGAAGGGGTTAAAAAGTAGTTCTGCTTTTTTTTTTGTTTTTCTAAAAACATTTCTTCTCTTCTCTATTAACTTTGATATTGATTCTGATTTCCAATACCAGACACAGTCCAAAGACAAGAATGATACTATTATTGGAAATGTTTTTATAATTTCATACAGCTACCGGTTATTAGAAATTAATTTATTAATGCAACTAACTAGTAAATGTAACACTATTCTATAGTATTATCTCATGCTTTAAACTCTGCCCTGCTTTATAGCCAAAAATATTTCAAAGCATTTCATTGTTAACTTCTTTCCAGCTTCCTGTGGGTTTAAAATAGCTTTGGTTTTAGTTGCCAAATCACGAGAGTTAAAATAAAATTAAATGGTGAATAAAATAGAATTGATCTCAGAGCACTGTTGGAAATTAGCAAGTATGACATAAAGAAGAAGTAATTATATCTTTGATGAATGTGGTCCCTGCCACAAACTGCCCCTGTATTTATAGTAATTCATTAAAGAGGATGTAAGATTTTTCTAACTGTATACACAACTGGAGATTGCAGTTTGGCTGAGGCTCTTGGCATAATCCATACGGCTGCAGAATCAAACTAATTTCAGAAATGTGATGGTGTAGTTTCCCATGGAGGACATCACGTCGTAGGTAGCACTCATAATGGTTGCGTTTCCTGTTTAAGCAAAGTAAAAAAAAACTAAGGGCAATTTTTCACAGGCAGAATATAGCTTCAGTATAGATGGATCAACACTGTGAGGTATACAGTTGTGCTAAAAAGTTTACATACCCCGGCAGATTTTTTGTTTTTTTTGGCCTTTTTTCAGATAATATGAATGATAACACAATAACTTTTTATCCACTCTTGGTTAGTGGTTGGTTGAAGCCATTTATTGTCAAACTTCTGTGTTTTCTCTTTTTAAATCATAATGACAACCAAAAATATAAAAATGACCCTGTTCAAAAGTTCACATACCCCAGTTCTTAATACCGTGTATTGCCCCCCTCTAACATCAATGACAGCTTGAAGTCTTTTGTGGTAGTTGTGGATGAGGCTCTTTATTTTCTCAGATGGTAAAACTGCCCATTCTTCTTGGCAAAAAATCTCCAGTTCCTGTAAATTCCTGGGCTGACTTGCATGTACTGCACGCTTGAGATCTCCCCAGAGTGGCTCAATGATATTGAGGTCAGGAGACTGAGTTGGCCACTCCAGAACCTTCACTTTCTTCTGCTGTAGCCAATGACAGGTCAACTTGACCTTGTGTTTTGGATCATTGTCATGTTGGAACGTCCAAGTACGTCCCATGCGCAGCTTTCATCATAGTCCTTGTTGACACCTCTCCAAATGTAACGTTTATGGTTGTGGCCAAAAAGTTAGATTTTTGTTTCATCACTCCAAATTACCTTGTTCCAGAAGTTTTGACGCTTGTCTCTGTGCTGTTTGGCGTATTGAAGGCGAGATTCTTTGTGGCAGTAATGGCTTTCTTCTGGCAGCTCGACCATGCAGCCATTTTTCTTCAAGTGCCTCCTTATTGTGCATCTTGAAACAGCCACACCGATAGTTTTCAGCAAGTCCTGTATTTCAGCTGATGTTATGTGTGGGTTTTTCTTTGCATCCTGAACAATTTTCCGGGCAATTGTGGCTGAAATTTTGATTGGTGTACCTGACCATGGTTTGGTTTCTGGGCATGTTATCAGGCCAAAATCATCAGGGTAAGTGAACATTTGAACAGAGTCATTTTGATGTTTTTGGTTGTCATTATGATTTAAAAAGAGAAAACACAGAAGTTTGACAATAAATGGCTTCAACCAACCACTAACCATGAGTGGAGAAAAAGTTATTGTGTTATCATTCATATTATCTGAAAAAAGGCCAAAAAACAAAAAAAATCGGCCGGGGTATGTAAACTTTTTAGCCCAACTGTAGTTTGGACGTCATAGACCTGTCTTCATTCAACCTCATCTACTATGTTACTATGTTAGTATATCTAATTTAGTATAATGTGGATGATAAAATACAGCCATTTTAATTCATGTGAACCAACCATAGAATGTGTCCCTTTTTAGTTGTACTTTTAGTTGTTATTTAGCTACTCCTTTTTAACCATTACAAATGCTACATTTACTACATAGTAACCATATTCTAAATGCCATTTCTGGAAGCAATCTGGAAGTCAAACATTACAGAGCTTTGTTTTCATCAAGTATATAGTTTAAAAGAAGGTAAAATGCTTACATTGTGTTATCCGCAAGTTCCAAAAATCCTATGCATTAATGAACTGGTTCAAGACAAGTTAATTTCAAATGCGTGTTACCTATGGAAAGGAATGATGATCAAGTATGGCACACAAATACAGTGTGTTACCTATGACCAAGACGCAACTATTGTGGAGATATAAAGCATGTTTACAATAAAGGAAAAGCCTATATATGACAACAAATCAGGTCCACACCCAGTAAAAGTGATAAATTAATTAGAATATTGTGTTCTTCATTGTATACAACAACAACACATCAAAGAAATGCAGAATAAAAACATATGAAAACATTGAAAACCATCATAACAATTTAACCACATTGGAGAAGTATGATCCATGTACAAGTATGGATCAAATAAATAAAGCCAAAATCTTTATTGACCTAATGCAGACAGAATATAGTATATACAATCCTCTAAGGAAACATACACACACAAAAATACTAAAGCATGCATAAGCATAACCATCAAACAATGCCATACAGGGCTGATGATAGGGAATGTCAAATTGAGCAATTGCCATCCATCAAAGGGGCCCCCTGACAGTGGCATATCACACATCTACTATCACTCGGGAGGAGGGCTAGATTTAGAATACACAATTGGTTTGATGTATAAGTTTACTTTTGTGTATATAGTGCATGCATAATATCTTGCCTTATGTTTCAGGCTGTGGGACATTGACGAATGCAGAAAGTGGGGCAGTGTCTGACATTGTAACCTTGCCTTTACAGAATATCCTTTGTGTTGCATCACAGAAAGTGGGCAGGGTCTGGTGTTGTCAATCCATACCTGCAAATGTATTCATTGTATTGCCCACAGGAAGTGGGGCAACTTTGAATACAGAATTTTGTACTTGCATATTAGCCATTATATTACATCACAGGAAGTGGGTCAGCATATGGTGTTTTGATATGCACTTTGTTGAGACTATGTTAACTAGGTGTCCAGTCCCTTATGAGCTATTGAGATATTTTTTTTTTGTATTATAAGTACTTTGGTTCTTTCTCCTCAATAAATTTGTCTGTATTTTTCTATTTATGTAAATCCATTTGTCTGTTTAAGCCATATATATACCTTTTCCTTTATTTTTATTTACATTTACATTTGGATTTTGTGAGTATGTAGTTGGGATTATAATCCACAAGTGGTGCCTGTCCCAGTACTGTTTTTTTTGTAAAGCTTTAGAATATTACATTATACTGACCTTTTGGATTCCTGCTGGTTGCATGCCTCTGTTTCCCAGGAAAAAATGATCAAAAAGGTAATAAATTAGTGGCCCAGAAACAATGGAATACCAAGGAGGAGTGGTACAACATGAATAGCAATGACGTTCAGTTTAGACCCTTAATGAATACACCATTTTGTATGTAGATTGCAAAACCATGTGGCAGTGAACTATTTGACTTATAAGGTAGTGATCGCTTGATAACAGTAGTTTTTTTTTTCTCTTTTTTTCTGCCAGCTGGAAGGTGTTTCACTCTGATAGCTCCTTGAAAATCATGAGTGTCAATGGCAGCTAAATTGTCTTTTTGATGAAGGGATAAGTAAAGATGTATCTGCACATTCTTTAAAAGATCAGACTACATTATTTAATTATATTGCATGGCACATTCAACTGCAGCCTTTAACTTGACACTTATGACATTGACATTCCGGAGATTTCATGTTATTAGAGGCATCAGAAATTGTTTAAAGGTGAAGAACTGTGCAACAAAACCTGTGCAAGTGCAAACAGGTTATGCATAACCATGACATAGTCTCATAGAAATCCTGCAGAGGTATTAATCAGGAGTGTATATATCTATAATGGGAAAACTGGTATAAATACATAATAATTCTTCACTGTACGTAATAATTAACAAACTGGTTGCCTGCAGCAATCTAAGGGGGGCTCAATACAGTGAACTCAATGCAAACTCTAAAAATCTCTTTGCAATAAACTACCCCTAGTAATAGTTATAAGAAAACATGATGGATCTACATCAGGAAGCAGCAGGAGGAGTCCAGTGCCAAGCATCCTTTCCCCCTATGGCCCCATACCAGTAGTGTAAATCTTCTGATAATCTGCTCCATTTCTGTCTGGAAAGCAAATGGTGGGGTGGGGCATAGGAAATGGGATGTGACTGAAATTGTAAATCGAATTATAAATCAACTTTTCTCAAATGAATATGAGGCTCAACAAGATGTCAGCAGTCTCCTCCTCCTCCCCCTCCCCTATCCTTAATTTTCTGTGTGTGAGGCTGGATATGGATAAAGGTGCTTTTAGAGATAAGACTCTGTCTGAAGGGAATGAAAATGAAAAAGAAAGCAAAGGTGTTGGACTGTGTGAGAGTACTTAACATGGTTACTGGTTGGTATTATGGTCTCACATTGATTTATTATGTTGAGGTCCAATTTGGTTCTAGGTTGACTATTGTGTTTATTATTCTGAATTATATTATATATTATTATGTTTTAATGGAGAATTTTTTAATGTCTGTACATTTCGTGTTTAATAAAGTTTATATGGATTTTTCGGTATTTATTGACAATGGTCTTCATGTTGATAGTTACTCTGAGGGAATAACTATAGGTTTATTTAACGGAAAAGAAAGCAGCCTAATAAATGAAAAAGAAAACATTTCTTTAAAAAAATACATTAGAAAGTGTCTCATATTTACATGAACAAATCAATTATTAAAACAATTTAGAATTATAACATTTATCATTTGTTATACGATTTAAAAATATTTTTGTTCCAGTGTAGACAGAGCTCCTGCTCCAGTCAGTTGTCTTACACCTAAACTCAGAACAGTGAGGATGAGGAGGGGGACATGGTTGTGTTCCTGGGACACAGAATATTTGTAAAGGTATTTCTTAGTTTTAAACTGTAAGATGAAGATGAGACAGATCAGGGATATCTTTATTTTTGTTTAGTGTTCCTTTAAAACCTGCGTCACCCAAATTCCCTTTGCTTTAGTACAGCTCTCAATGCTATTACAACACTAGCACAAGATCATGAAAAAATTGTATTACTATTTCTATATTGTACACTCAAGGTCATCTGCAGTAGTTATGGAATACCTGTGAAACATACAGGAACCTACTTGTATATCCCCTTATATATTATAATGTATTTGTTACATTTATATGCCCGACAAAGCCTTTTATATATCCTTTAGGTTAAATACCAGTTGCAAAACCAAAGCCTGTTCATGACAAATAGAAAGACCACAAGTGTTCTACTATTTATTAAAGGTGTAAATAGGTTTTTAATAAATAGTTTCAATAATAAATAGTGATTTATGCCATGTCCCATTCAGGTGCCAGGATTTGCCACTCACGAGAAAAGTCTTGTTTATTTCTCCCTCCATCCCTTTGCCATGACTTGTCCCTGAAAACCCGTTCTTTGATAACAATGCAGTGACAGTTTCTTACCTACGAATAGCAAGGGATGGAATCAACTATAACTGGACCCCCTATAAATACTGCATGATCTGCCTCTATGGTATGTACGATCAAGTACGTGGGATATCCTTTCCAGGTATACTAACATCTTTTAAACACAATTTGCGTGTTGAGACCTTGTGGCTACAGATTGTTAGGGTATGTGTAAGGATGGAATTAAAGATCATAATAAAAGGGGGCTTTATACTCAGTTATCTCTTGCGGCCTGAAATGAATGGAGCAGCGGAGTACCTTTCCAACCTCTGCTTCATTCAGACTGGGGAGCAAAATATGCTGTTCTTGTCATTGATGGGGATACCAGCGGGCAGACCCTCGCCAATCTAGATCCTATCCCCTACCCTGTGGATAGGGAATAGGTTACTGTGGTGGGAAAATCCCTTTAATGTTATGAAAGCTTGTATTTTCCATTTTTCATGTGTGATACAAGGAAGTCTTGTTTTGGTATTAGAAGAAAAATATTTTAAATCTAATTTATCTACTAAATGTATAGTTATGAAATCAAAACAAGTGAATCTGTCAGGCCATGTACAAGATATACTAATCTCTATTCCTGCCAATGTTACCCACAGCACTTAATCATTTGAACTGGGACCAAATCCATTGCCTTTACTGCTCACTGATATAGTTCTGGCCAGATTTATATTGCTGTACTGTAAAAATGTAAACCATTCACCTCTATACTATAAACACAGCAATATACTCTATTATCTGGGATCAATAGGACAAGATAGATATACCATAAATTATCAAATATTCTGGATTATTGGGCATCTATAGAAGTGTATATAAAATTCACTGCTCACTGATATAGTTCTGGCCAGATTTATATTGCTGTACTGTAAAAATGTAAACCATTCACTTCTATACTGTAAGGGTTAAACATGTTTTACTTGCTAAAATGTATATATTTATATATATATTGATAAGGAAGACATAGTGAACAAAAGAGTGAAGTAAGCTCATTATGAGTTCTGAACCACATGTCTGCACAGGATGCAGACATGTTTATGTTTATGTTGCAAAGAAACTAATCTCTGACCCCAGATGTCATGTGGCCTTTTGTTGACCTTAAGAAATGTCCCTGTTTGACGCACAACTCTGAGATTGGTCTAAACCGGTTTTTTGGACATATAGAACAGCGTAACAGAAGGCTAAATATAGATTATTGTGTTTCCTATATAAACTTGTTCTGCCAACCAATAAAGCGAAGCATTCAAAACCTGATACTCTCAGTGTCAGCTTGTCTGTTTCCCGAGCCCGTAACTTCTTATCAATTAGAACTACGGCAACATAACCCAGGGGTCTTTGTCCCCACCCTAACAATACTATCAACACAGCAATATACCCTATTATCTGGGATCAATAGGACAAGATAGATATACCATAAATTATTGGGCAGCTATAGAAACATATATAAAATTCAATTGTAAGGGAAAATAATTTAAGAAAACAAAAAGAAACACAACATCCTCTGCTGTAACTTTGCTTTCCAGGTAGCGGGATTTTTTCTTATTGGTTCTCCCTGCTTTGTCTACTGTTTTTTTTTCACATTGCTTTTTTGTGTTGGCAGCAAGGGATAGAGTTTCTGTATTATGTAATGCCGGTTTAATGAGATTTTACTAATATATTTTTTTTTTCATTGAAATCGGGCCATTCTAATATATTTATCTGGCATTAAGGCATTGGTTATTACAATTATATGTCAGGCATCTGCTAGAGATTAGGCAACTAAATGCCCCCAAATGACTTTAAATCACCCCACAACCCAGTTATGGGCATCTTTTTCTCTCATATACCCCAAATGGAGATGGCTTAAATCTATAGACAGTGTAAGGTAATAATTAGTTAATAAATTGCTATGCAAGTTTCCATTTGTGCGAAAAATGTAATAACATTTATATCTGTTCCACTAAGCAGATTAGTTTAATTCATCAACAGATTTTCACAGTCAAAACCAAATTTATTCATAGAGGTTTATTAATGTAGCAGATAATGTTTTTTTATAGAACAAATGTTTTCAGTGGAATTACTGCATGGCTGATAGAGACATACTGTAGCTTCAGTTTAATGCACTGTAATAGTGGACTAGTGTTAAAATATAAATCTGTATGCAACAATGCAAACATGGAATTAAACCGGTTTTGCCAGACGTTATCCAAAAAGGTAGGAAAATTAAAACTTTTCAGGATCAATACATTTTATTATAGTTTCCTTCACCCATCATAGAGTATTACAACATGCGAACAAAAGACTAGAAAGGCTGTAGTGTACTGGGTGGTTATATATAGATAAAATACCATAGGATAGTTAGCATAATGTTGTAGTTAGAAAAGTTGTTTAACTTGCATTATACATATCTGGACATGTACAGATAAGTCCTTCCCTACATTTTCTATAGCTGTCCAAATAAGTGTGTCACAAGATGACCAGCTTTTCAAAGCAATACTGTACATGGACCCTTCACAGAATTGGTCTTTCTACTTATTGAGCACAGTGAAAAGTTCAGACATGTTAGAATAATGGTAATGTCAGTGGAATTAAGAAGTAATACAAATGGCTATACAATGCAAAGCTACACTATACGGCCATATACTGTATATTTAGACAGATATTGAGTTCAGGTGTTTCATTCAGTCCCATTGCCACAGGTATATTAAATCTAGACATACAGACTGCCTTTACCATCATTTGTGAAATAATAGCTTGCTCTAAACAGTTCACTGAATTCCAGCATGGTACTGTAATAGGATGCCACCATTGAAGCAAGCCAGTTTGTGATTTTCTTTTTTTTTTTTTTTTGCTCCTAGATATTTCATGATCAAATGTGAGTAGTATCATTGAAAAGTGGAAATGTTTAGGAACAAAAGTAACTCAGTCACTAAGTGGCAGACAATGTAAATTTACAGATCAGGGTTTCTGAGTGCTGAGGTATGTAGTGCACAAAAGTTTCCAACTCTCTGTTGACTCAATAACAGCAGAGTTCCAAACCTTATCTGGAATTAACATCAGCACAAAAACTATACACTGGGAGCTTCATGGCATGGGTTTGCAGTCAGATGGAGTGGTCTATAGCATGCTGCCATTGGACACTGGTGTAGGAAAACAGGTTTTGTGGAGTTTTGTGTTTCTCTATCTGGCAATCTGGGTTTGGCAAATGTCAGTTTGCCACATTACTATCTGACTGCATTGTGCCAACTGTAAAGTTTGGAAGACGAGGGTCAAGAGGGTTGGTCTAGGCCCCTTAGTTTCAGTGAAGGGATATCATAAACCATCAGCATGATATTCTGGACAATTGTACATTGGACCCTGGATTAAAATCAGTGGGCAGTTCTTAGCACACTGTCTTTTTTGTCAAGCAGCTCTTATTGAAGCTTGAACCAGAGTTTTCCATATAAGTATAATAGGGGCAGGGGTTGTTCAGTTTCAGAAAATAAAAATGTAGTAGTTTGTATAATGAAAAGTTATACAATTTTCCAATATACTTTCTGTATCAATTCCTCACAGTTTTCTAGATCTCTGCTTGCTGTCATTCATTCTGATTACCGCTAGTGGATGAAATTCTGACCATTGTCATGTGACATACGGTCCATGGTCATGTGATATACAGTCCATGGTCATGTGATGATCACACAGGTGCACAGCTCGTTATAGTCACAGCACAGTAATCAGACATCTGCCTGGTAACGAGCTGTGCACCTGTGTGTCCATCACATGACCATGGACCGTATGTCACATGACAATGGTCAGAATTTCATCCACTAGAGGTAATCAGAATGAATGACAGCAAGCAGAGATCTAGAAAAAATGTGAAGAATTGATAGAGAAATTATATTGGAAAATTGTGGAACTTTTCATTATGCAAAAATCTGGATTTATTTTCTGAAACTGAAGAACCCCTTAATAGATTACATCAGACATACCATCAGAACGTGCAGCAGTGTAATAGTCGTATATGAATACATACATATATGAAGAACATAGCATGGGCAACATAATAAATGCATTAGGCCCAACAGTAACAGTCCACTGTTCAGAAGAGTAGAAACGCTAGCAGGTATGATAGGGTTTCAGCCTTCATAAACACACTACCTTGTTTATACAGGCACCAGACATGAACAATGAAAGAAACTGCATACATTTTCTCTAAAAGGCAAATACTTGTTATATACATTATGCAAGTACTTATTAGACATGTTATATGCGCATTTATTATATACATTATATACACACTTATGTATATTATGCTAACACATACTACATATTTTATCAACATACTTTTGTATATTATTCACAGCTATTAAATATATTTACACATTTATACATATTTAATACACACATGTACATTATGCACACACAAGTATATTATACAAATAATTATGTATATTATGCACACACCTAATATATGTACACCTATTATATACACAACTACCATATAGACATTACTTTTGTGTGGATTAAAAATGAGTACTCGGTAAATGAAGTGTTCACCTTTAATTGTTGTTGAAGTTCAAAGCCAAATTAATTTGTAATAAAAACATAAGATTTATCCTTCCAAATGTATACAATGTATTCATGAAAAGGCAACAAATACTAAAGTTATATTTGTGTAAAAAAATCAAGGATTGAATTTGGCTCAAGATTTGATGGTGGCTCCATGGTTAGCAGTGCTGGAGTCCTAGGTTTGAATCTGACCAAGAACAACATCTGCAAGGAGTTTGTATGTTCTCCCCGTGTTTGCGTCGGTTTCCTCCTGGTACTCCGGTTTCCTCCCACATTCCAAATATATACTCATAGGGAATGTAGATTGTGCACTTATATGGGACAGTGACTGACAATATCTGTAAAGTGCTGTGGGATATGATGGCGCTATACAAGTAAGCAAAATAAATAATCAAGAGAAATCAATATTCATATTGACTGATACAGTATGCCTCAAATTGTTATTTATAACTAGTACACTGACAATAATATATATATGACCAAGTACAACATCTGATTGGAGTTTGTATGATCTTAGATTGTGAGCCCTATATGGGACAGTGCTGCAGAATATGTTGACACTATACAAGTCAGGGCCGGTTCACATGTGCGTTTGGCATTCCCAAATGGAAACCTATACACATAGAAAAGCGGTTTACCTAAGGAAACCTGTGGACCCCATAGACTATAATGGGGTCCGTGTGGTTTCCACTCAATTTCCGCATGAAACATGCAGAGAGAAAAGTGCTGCTTGCACTTTGTGTGGAAACCACACGGACCCCATTATAGTCTATGGGGTCCGTGTGGTTTCCCAGGTAAACCGCTTGCAATGCGTATAGGTTCCCGTTCAGGGGGGTCCCCAAGCAGACTCTCCGAACGGAATGCTGTACGCAGATGTGAACCAGCCCTAAGTGACATGAAAAAACTAAGATACATTATCTAATTACTGACAGAAGAAACTGCTTTAAAAATCTTCTAGTTCCATATTTTCTCTTTTACGTAACTTTAGAAATTAGGTTAGCATAAAACAGCTTGGATCATCCCTTCCTGCTGCTTAAATGTGTGTTTGTACAGTTGAAAGTTAAATGCGTCGCGGTTTTTAAACACCACGCCATACTGCGATGCATGTTTTGTTTCTGTGGATTTCAAAGAACACATGACATTGTGAAAGGACATTTAAGCATGTCTGGCATCATTTCAATCCTGAATAACATATCCCTGGGGATGTGGTGATATATATTCATAATGTTCTGTGAGCTGCATTCAGCACACCTGAAAAGAAATCCTGATAACCTTTTGTGGACATTAAACAAACGTTAGGGAGTACATCTTTGTTATTGTGGGCATGTTTGAAGATTGCTTGGAAATATGCCAGTCATTAAAATTTAACGTCTACCAGTAGGACATTACTGATGATACAGAAAAAAAAACCATTGCGATATTGCCAAACTCCTCCAGTTACTATAACAACCACTTTCTGCAATGTTATTATTAGAACATATCAATATGGAATAAGAGACTAAAGCAAATTTATTATTGTGCAAAGAAAGGGGAATTTGTGATTGGTAAAAATGCTAGCGAGTAAAATCACTTATGATCAATACTTCTTGAAGGGACCACAGTACTAGGAATTAAAGGGGTGGTGCTCTTAACAGTCTCTTTTTATAAGAAGGGTCCCTAAACAACAAGTGCTAGTGTCACAGTGCTAGTACACCAAATAATTAGCTAAAATCTGTGAAGAATCCTGGCAGTAAATGTTTAAATCTCCTGCAGCGCCACCACAGGGTAAATGAGGCATTACACCGATATGTAATTCTAATAGAAATTAATGTCCTCACGAGTAATGTTTGAACTAGAAATGGGTGCACCGTGGTAGATTTGTTACACAAATAATCATGAGGTTCACTCAGCGCTTTTATTATACTCCAGGGTCTCTTCAGATCCCAGAGTATAAAAATTGGAAGCACAGGGAGGGGCAGTAAAATAATAAATACCGATACTCACCTAATAATCTCCTCACGGCATCTGGTGCATGTTTCCTGACGTTTTCAGGTCTTTTCCGGCCTCTTCTGCAATGACATAGGCCCCGGCAGACCTCTGATTGGGCCTCTGCAGTCACATAGGCCATGCCAACATCATGATGCTTTGACGCATATGTCTTGACATGAGTGCACCCCATTTGACTGCTGGGACCTCAGAGTACAATTGTGATTTGTGGGTAGTGAACCCCAAAAATATCAGCTTCAACTGGTCCAGAGATTTTTGGAAAATTCAAAATGAAACTGGTTCATTACAAACTGGTTTGTGCATCTCTAGTCTGAACAAACTCCTGCTTCTGGGTGAGGGGTTTACTCATTGTAGCCATTGTGGATGAAGATTTTGAGTTCGATACATTGGTCTATTCATTCAGTATTTCCTAATAGAGTATTTCAATGTAGATTTACTTGACCAGACAACCCATATAATTGTACTTACCAAACAGAAAACTATGTATAGTACTTTAGCTCAGATGAAAAGGAGCTTGGTACATAGAAAAGGTCATGCCTACCAGGGTATTATGCATAATATATGTTATGTGGCCCAGCAGCTTTTATAAGGGTTTCTGAGGTAAGATTTATCAAAAGAGGAGCAGTTGCCTATAGGAACTCATAACAGTTCTCATTTTAGAGGCCCTTTTCTTTTTCATAGGTCTTTAGGGCAACTCCTTCACTTTTACAGTACTTTGTGCCAGTCTTCATGGCTCTTGATATGGACATTGAGAAGGTCATAAAACAATAAAAACTTTTCCTGGATTTACTTATTGTGTTCTCAATAAATCTTCCAATTTTACTTCAGGAGACTTGTTACTGTGCACATGACAACCTATATTCAGCCTTCATTTCTCTAATACAGTTTAGAGAGTAAAATTCTGTATGGTGGCTCAGTGGTTAGCAGTGATGTTTTGCAGCGCCAGGATCTTAGATTTGATTCAGACCAAAGGCTACATATGCATGGAGTTTGTATGTTTACCTCATATGGGTTTCCTCTAGGTACTCCGGTTTCCTTTCACTCTCCAAACGCATACTGATAGGGAATTTAGACTGTGACTAGGGACAGTGAGTGATGACAATGCCTCTAATGCTCTGGAGAATATGTTGGTGTTATACTGTATAAAGAAAAGAAATAAAAATGACACTTAAACTCTGTTATATTGGACAACATGATCAGGTTACTACTGAAAAATTAGAAAGTTAATGTGGACATGTGACATACAGTCCATGGTCATATGATGGGCACACAGGTGCACAGCTTGTTACAGTCACAGTAGAGTAATCAGACATCTGCCTGGTAACGAGCTGTGCACCTGTGTGTACAACACATGACCATTGACTGTATATCACATGACCATAGACTGTATATCACATGACCATGGACTGACTTTAAGCGAAGATCTAGAAAACCGTGAGGAAATGATACAGAAAGTGTATTAGAAACAATATTGGGTTAAAGGGCTTGTCCAAGACTAGATATCAATACCCTATCTGTAGCATAGGTCATCAATATCAGATTGGTGGGGGTCCAACATGTATAGTCTTGTATACCGTTTAGTGGCAGTTACGTGTTATTGCACCTCTGCTCCTATTCACTTGAATGGAAGTTGAGCAGCAGGACCCCAGTAGGGCCGCAACCAAGTGTACAGAGATGTCTGCTTTGCTACACTGTGCTGACCAGGTGACAGTGGTAGCTTATTGTTGGAGGTTGCTTGGTATTGCACCCCCACAGATCTGATAGTAATGACAGATTGCCCTATGGACATAGACCTGTATTGTACGATTATACATCAACATTAAAGGGGGTTTGCTATTCCCACAAGTTTTTCATACATTGAAATAATATGCTCAGAGCTGCAGCACCGCTGCTATACAGTGGACAGAGTCAGCAGCTTTGTGCTTTTAATTTGAATATGAATATTTCCTGCTCTGTACACCTCTATAGCTTCCACTCCCCAGAGGTGGTTAAATCATCAGTATAAAAACCCCTGGGGTGGCTGCAAAACCTTTTAGGATACCAATGTCTCTGTCTCTGTCTCTCTCTCTCTCTTTCTCTCTCTCTATATATATATAATGTTATAATTTCTGGGACTGTGTATGACTGTGTATACATATGTATAGCATCTAGGGAAGGTAAATATCAGAATTTCCATTCTGCCAGGCAACTGCAATATAACAAGCTATTTTCTTTATTTCCAAAGGTCAATGACCAATTTCAACCACAAGATGAACATTTATATAATGAAAGATTGAAAACGCATCCCCTAGATATATTTTTCACTCAAATAATAACACTGTATGTTAAGCATTTGCAAACAATATTTCCCGAGTAATATTTAATATTGGAAATGCCTCCTTTATTGGACCAGTCTTTGAATAGAACAGTGTGGCCAAAATAGCAGACCTGTCCATCAGGTCTTACCTATCTTTCCAGTGCGAATGGGAACCTCAGTCAGGTTCCAATTTACTTCCCACCATTTAAGATTATCTATATTAGCTTATCCTTATGTGTACGTCTACCTCCAAATCCATCCTCTTATTTCGCTCTCTTACACTTTATGTCTACTGTTTGTGTTCACCATTGCGGTTTTGGAAATCGCAGCATGTCAATTATACCTACAGAAATGTCGGCGGTTTCCCTATAGGTATAATTGAAGCAGAAAGTCTGCGGAAGAAACGTCGGCAGATTTTCTGTGAAAAGTTCTGCCGGCTTTTTCAATGTGGCCCACTACGCGGGTTCTTAGCCTAAATGTGTTTTATTATGCACCTACTGCTTTAATGTAACACAGACCTGATTCTTATGGCAGCAAATTTAAGACTGAACCTACATGTTATATACTGTATTTGGTATAGGAGTTTACAGTACTACTGTGCTGCAGCTATCTGTCAAAGCAAGGACTGTGCTATAATAATTTGTCAAAGAGGGTGCCAGGGATTTTTTTTGTTTAAATTGTTTAAGATCAGAGAATGAAAAAAAAAAAAAAACCTCAAAACTAATCTTGTCAGTCTAATGGCTTCTGCCAGTGCCCACCTGCAGTGATAACATGCAATATGTGTACATGTGACCGCTGCAGTCAGTGACCTCAGCGGTCACACCAGCATGTATTAGATGTAACCACTTAGGCCCATGATTGACTGTAGCGATCACATGCATATTTATGGAACTTCCATTATGGCAGGCCAATAAACAGAGACTGATCAACAGATAAAACATTATCTGTTTTTTGACATCTCTTTTAATCCTCCGAGACAACCCTTTTAAATGGTCAATAACTTTTCACACAACTTCTTATCAATTCATAGAATACCCCATCATGAACATAATTGCAAATCACGTTCATTAAAAAATTTGATGTTTTTCACCCTAAAAACTGTCCTGCCACTAGGGATCTGCTATCTTTTAAATCTGTTGTACCTGTTACTAAGTAAAATAGTAACGCATACGCATAAAATAGTAACGAAAACCTATACGCATGGAAAAGCAGTTTACTTGGGAAACCCGCGGACCCCATAGACTATAATGGGGTCCATGTGGTTTCCGCTCGATTTCCGCACGAAACAAGTGGAGTGGAAAGTGCTGCAAGCAGCACTTTTCTCTCCGCATGTTTCGTGCGGAAACCACACAGACCCCATTTTAGTCTACGGAGTCCTCAGGTAACCGCTTTTTCATGCATATAGGTTTCCGTTGGGGGGGGGGTCCCCAAGCGGACTCCCCAAACGGAAACCTGAACGCAGATGTGAAAAGGGCATAAGAAATAGGTGGGCGGGTCCAGCAGCTTCTTCACAAGCATAATCTCTGTAAGGGCACTTCTCTCCTCTCACCTCTGTGCACTAGTCTCAGTATCTAGTTACTGGCATCAGTGAGGTTATCAGTGCAGAGATCTGTGTCTGTAATAGCAAAGGAAGCAAGGAGATGACATGCAAGTTAGTTAATATTTCTGAGTGTGTGGATAAGAGGTGTTTGTAAAAGATTATGTTTGCGTAGGACCAAAAGTGTTTGAAGGGTCAGATATCAACAGAGCGATGTCCTCAGGAAGCTCCATGGAAAACTCAGTTACCCTTTAAGTCTTTCAAATGTTTGTGTGATATAAATGTATATAGTACACCTCTATATGAATGATCAAATAACTACACTAAGGCTCTGTTAATACTGTTCATGGCATGTTTTACGGTACTGATATTACCATGGAAATTACCAAAACAGCAGCTAAACACCAGCAGACCCCTTTGATATTAATGCAAGATAGACATGTTTACATTCCTACTGGCTGGATAAGTTCAGATTTGTGTATAACAAGTTAAGCTGCTTTTCTCAACACAACATGATATCACAAAGTAATATGTTAACTATCCTATTTGTGTCTATGTGTGACTACCCAGTGGGAGAAGTGTGAATTGGTGCCTTTCAAGGTTTTTGTTAGGATGTTGTGATATTTTTGCTGAATTGGCTTCAAGACAAATTGGAAACTTAACCAAATGGGAGATCAGTTTAGTGTGGACAAATCTGTTTGTCGCTATCCATTCTAAAATGGAACAGAACCTTATATAAGTACGTTGTGGTGTAATTATCTTTGTTGTGTATAAGATACAGTATGCAATGTAACACACAGCATGAGACGTCAAAATATTTGCTATCACTGCTAGTGTGTATAAAGCAGCCAATGGAACAGTGCACAGTGCATTCCTTGCCTATTTATGTCAGCAGAGAAACATAAGGAAACAGAAGCCTTTTACAGAGTAAACACGTCTGTTACAGACTAGCTGCCTACAAAAAGGAATATTGGCAGTTAAGGTAAAGTAATCTGGCAGCAGCAATTCAGATGAATTAAAGTGGACTGAAGTGCGGAGAGATGTGTATGAGGGAGGCTGATGATAAGGAGATTTATAGCACTTGAGAAATGATGAGGAGAAAGGATTAAGCATTACAATTTTTGGCTGTCGGAAATACAAAAGAAAATTGGTAAAATTGGAAGTGTTGCAAAGAAAAATGGACAGAATTTATAAAGTGTAAAATTCATAAAGAAAATTAGAAAAATGCAAGTTGGTGGTATTGTACATCTGAAAAGAGGACTTCTGAAAGATACAATGTGGTAAACATCCCAAAAAGTTCCTAAACTATTTACTCTGGATACAAGATACAGGTTGTTCAGAATAAGACAAATATGGCTTGAATTAAAAAAAAACTCAACATCTGACAAGAAGTTATCACTGGTATTGAAGTTCATCTGCATTTTAATAGAGATGACTTGCAATACTGGACATAACAAGTAGATAGAAGGGACTTTATTTTTTCATTATTTTTTTTTTTCTTACACACAGTAGTACAGATTTTCTAAGTTTGGCATTTCATATGTTGGACTAAGATGTGAGAAATTTAGTAAAAGATACTTGCATCTTGATAAATTTAGTGGATCGAGCAGAAGGTATTAAGACTGGTGTTTCTTATGCTAGTCCTAAAGGCATCGGCTGACTTTTCTGAATTAGGTTGGTTTCACACTAACCTAGTGGACTCCTAGCACTATAGTTATCTATGATGTTAGGAGTCCCTGCCTTTCTGCTATATACTGTCCTGTAGGGATTACAGTATGGGACCATATGTAGCAGAGAGGCAGAGACTCCTAGCATCATTAGCTAACTACAATTATAGGAGTCCGAGTCATAGTGTACAGGCCTGTGAATCCAGCTCACTCATGCACGAGTCTCACGTCCAAGACTCAGCAATGTGAAACCAGCCTTATCAAGATACTCTGGCCTAAGAAATTAGGCACACACCTGTGCACTAGGATGGAAATCTATTTTATCAGTCAGGTACTGGGGTAGATTTCCTATATCAGAGTAATAAATGTTGGGTCAAGGCAACTATGCCCATATTTAAGTAAAGTGGCGAGTGAGGTTCAGAATGGGGAATGTGGTATACCACTGTAACACCCAAATACACCAGATGGTGTAGATGGATTGATGATTTCCCCTCATTGTCTGACAGTCTTGTGCCAGAAATCCAAACGTACACCACCTATTATATGATCATTCACACATTTTTGCACAAACTTTAATACCAGAAAACTGATGCATATAGGCGTGTAGATAAAAAAAGGGTTTGGGGACTGATAGAGCGCTGCTATACCCAGGCAAGATATATAGGAGATGCAATAATGAGTATGGGAACAGTCGTGGTTCCAATAGCTTTTATTCCAGTAAAAGAGAAACATGTTTCGACACTAACAGTGTGTCTTCATAAGGCCAACTGAATAATAGATAAAAGACATACATATATATAAATAAATGAAAATATACAGGGTGTACATGAGTGCGTGTGGGTGTGAGGTATGAGGGTGTACATGAGTGTGTGTGGGTGTGAGGTATGAGGGTGTACATGAGTGTGTGGGTGTGAGGTATGAGGGTGTACATGAGTGTGTGTGGGTGTGAGGTATGAGGGTGTACATGAGTGTGTGTGGGTGAGGTATGAGGGTGTACATGAGTGTGTGTGGGTGTGAGGTATGAGGGTGTACATGAGTGTGTGTGGGTGTGAGGCATGAGGGTGTACATGAGTGTGTGTGTGGGTGTGAGGTATGAGGGTGTACATGAGTGTGTGTGGGTGTGAGGTATGAGGGTGTACATGAGTGTGTGTGGGTGTGAGGGTGTACATGTGTGTGGGTGTGAGGTATGAGGGTGTACATGAGTGTGTGTGGGTGAGGTATGAGGGTGTACATGAGTGTGTGTGGGTGTGAGGTATGAGGGTGTACATGAGTGTGTGTGGGTGTGAGGTATGAGGGTGTACATGAGTGTGTGTGGGTGTGAGGTATGAGGGTGTACATGAGTGTGTGTGGGTGTGAGGTATGAGGGTGTACATGAGTGTGTGTGGGTGTGAGGTATGAGGGTGTACATGAGTGTGTGTGGGTGTGAGGTATGAGGGTGTACATGAGTGTGTGTGGGTGTGAGGTATGAGGGTGTACATGAGTGTGTGTGGGTGTGAGATATGAGGGTGTACATGAGTGTGTGTGGGTGTGAGGTATGAGGGTGTGTGGGTGTGAGGTATGAGGGTGTATAGGAGTGCGTGAGGTATGAGGGTGTATAAGAGTGCGTGAGGTATGAGGGTGTATAAGAGTGCGTGAGGTATGAGGGTGTATAGGAGTGCGTGTGGGTGTGAGGTATGAGGGTGTATAGGAGTGCGTGTGGGTGTGAGGTATGAGGGTGTATAAGAGTGCGTGTGAGGTATGAGGGTGTATAGGAGTGCGTGTGAGGTATGTGGGTGTGTGGTATGAGGGTGTATATGAGTGTGTGGAATTGCATATGGTGGGAATGTAAATGATATGTTGAAGTGCAAATGACATAGTGTGACAGGTTGAGTCCTGTAGATGTGGGTAACTGGCCAATAAATTGCATCAAAGTGTGTAAAAGTTGAGAACCAAATGTGGGATCACTTACCCAGAAGGTAGAGCTGCATTGGACAGAACTTGAACCATCAGGTGGGTAAAGGGTATTTGTAGGGAGGGGAGTGGGATGGGTGGGAGAAACGCTGGAGCATGCGCAAATGCAGGCACATCAACGTGGTAGCACGGGGAGCGGCAGAGATGTGCGGGAAGCGCTCTGATAGGAGGGGAGCGGGGGAGAGGGAAAAGTACTTGCGCAGACTGTAGCACAGGTAGATGTGTCCGCCTGAGTCTGCGCGATGGATTGTACGTGAGCGGCAGCTGGCGGCTGCGCATGCCTGACTGATGTAAACTGACAGTACAATGTGTGTGTATGGAGGAGAGAGGAAGAGAATAGGAAATAGAAGGGCAGGAATGAGGGAGGTGGAAATAGGTAAGAAATAAAAAAAAATCTCCACTAATTACTATTTATCCACTATTTATTTATTCATGTATTTATTATTTATGTTATCTAAAATTATTCATTTTTTATATATCATTTTTTTTTTTTTTTATTTCTTACCTATTTCCACCTCCCTCATTCCTGCCCTTCTATTTCCTATTCCCTTCCTCTCTCCTCCGTACACACACATTGTACTATCAGTTTACATCAGTCAGGCATGCGCAGCCGCCAGCTGCCGCTCACATACAATCCATCGCGCAGACTCAGGCGGACACATCTATCTGTGCTGCAGTCTGCGCAAGTACTTTTCCCCTCCCCCGCTCCCCTCCTATCAGAGCGCTTCCCGCACATCTCTGCCGCTCCCCGTGCTACCACGTTGATGTGTCTTCATTTGCGCATGCTCCAGCGATTCACCCACCCATCCCATTCCCTTCCCTACAAATACCCTTTACCCACCTGATTGTTCAAGTTCTGTTCCATGCAGCTCTACCTTCTGGGTAAGTGACCCCACATTTGGTGCTCATCTTTTACACATTTTGATGCAATTTATTGGCCATTTACCCACACCTACACCACTCAACCTTTCACACTATGTCATTTGCAATTCAACATATTATTTACATTCCCACCATATGCAATTCCACACACTCATATACACCCTCATATACACCCTCATACCTCATATACACCCTCATACCTCACATCCACTTTACCCTTTATTATTTCCCATACAGCATCACCATCCTTTGTAATCTAACCATGTAATATAACCGTGCTATATATATCATTGTTACCATGATCACTATTGTTATAATTATATTTATCTATATGCCACATCACCACCCTACCTTATGTGACCATTATTACCATCACTGTCATTCTCCTTTATCCCACCTGATCTCTCTCATATTTACACCTGGATCCATCATTACTACCCACACGGTACTCCCTGACATTACCACCTTAGACGATTTATTATACATTAATCCCCCACCAGTTTCTATGTCATACCAATATATCACTGGAATTTTATTATTTCTTTTATTAGATATCTTTACATATATTTCTTTGTATACCAATAGACTAAGGTTTATGACTATTGAATTTTAACCTTATGCATATGTCTTTTTATATATCTGTATATTCATTTATTTATATATATGTATGTCTTTGTTATCTATTATTCAGTTGGCCTGATGTCATGTTGTTTACATTAGTGTCAATTGAAACGGACACAGAATCAGTCTGTGAGCGTTCGCTTTGACAGTTTAATGTCTGTTGCTGTCATCCTATGACGGAAGACAGCAACGGACATTAGCAACGGTAGTGTGAACGCTCCTAAGTAAAGACAATAAGATTACAAATTTTTTTCAATCAAATAGACAAACCTTAAAATAGTTAGTCGAATTATGTCCAGAAAAGGGTTTCAGGCATACTGGTAGGATATAATTTAGTTTTTTTTTTTTTTTAATCTTTTTATACCATGTAAAATAATATAAAAAAATCTCCACCTCCTAATCACTACATTCTGCCTGTTACTATGATACACAGTATAAATTATAGCACCTGAAATTATATTTCAGAAAGGTAGAATACATGCTATTCTAAAAATTCATAGGCCCATCTATTCTAGGATATTTACAGTAACTACTATACAGCTTCATGTGTAGAATAATGACAAGTGAAGATCTGCTATGTTCAGGGGCAGATTAAGCGCACCATGGGTCCTGGGCTGTTGAGAAAGCATTAACTTCCACTATTCACAGCAAAGAAATATTGTCCCATAGTGGCCCCTCCACACAGTATAATATCTCATAGTGGCCCCTCCACACAGTATAATATCTCATAGTGGCCCCTCCACACAGTGTAGTGCACCCTCCACACAGTATAATGTGCGATAGTGACAGATACATAGGGATGGCCAAACTGGTTCAGGCAAATTTTGAGGGTTCACCACCCATAAACTACTATTATACTACTAGTATACGCTTGTGTCTGTGTGTCATTATGCTGGTGTGACCGCTGAGGCCATTTCGCTTCAGATGTGTTTGGTCCACATGAAACCGCTGGGCAAACCTTGCAAATATTCACAATACGAATCTCTTGAGGTTCACCCAACAAATACTCACCTCCTGTAGACACCCATTCCCCACAACAGTAAACAATGGGGGTAAATGGGCAGTTGCTTGCCATTGGGCCCCCTTGCAGCCTCGGGGCCCCTGCAACCAAAAATCTGCCTCTGGTTATGTCACAACTGCAATGTACAACATCAGTAATCTTAGTCTTTGGTAGAAATCACATACTACATATGTTTATAATGCTGTCCTATATTAGATGTATAAAGTATAATTTAGTCCTAAAATTGCATCTTACCATTGCTGACCTTATAGGATATCACAGAAGTGGTACATTAATCTAGTAATTTTAGATTTACTTTGGAAACTCTATATACTAAAATTGCTGTATATTTATTAGCATATCCAGCACAGAAGCAGATATAACAGCTGAGGAGACTACACTGTTAAAACTGATAAAAATTAGTCTTTACCATTGGGGAATGGGAAGAATCTGAGTAATAGAAGAAAAGTAGCGAAAAGCAGTAGAAGGTCCAAGAAAGGGGAGAAATAAGAAAGTCATAATCATTACTTTTCAGTTTTCCCAGCTCACCATTCATTTTTAGTCTGTACAGTATGGCCCAAAGTATGTACTCCAGAGCTGCCCTTCCAACTACAAGCCGCAATAGTTAAATCTAGTCAGTTTATTAATCCTTCCCTTCTCTGAGCTTTCTGCACATCTGTCCAAATTATTTATGTTCTACTCATTATAAGGTATCTTTCCACCAACCTACATCTCCACTTTCTTCATGGCTGTCAAGAATGTGTAACTTACCCTGAAATGTACTCAGAACTTCCATAAAATTCTTGTAGTTGGTAAAACCACAAGCAAACTTTTGGCCACACAGGGGACTTTTCAAGTGCTCTAGGATTTTATTTTCATGGTTTTGTGATCAATATGCTTGGACCAGTACACATGAAGTGGAGGTTAAAACTCCTAAGCTGGAGAACAGATTGTTTGGCCTCTTCATGTGCTAGGACTGGTGGCAACAGGGAAGCCCAAATAACAGCCCATGTTTAACCTGGAAAATATACTTTAAACCCTTCTGTACTAAACTAGAGAGTTACATGTAGATTTCCTTTGTGGGCAGACAAAAAACATATTCATTTGCACCCTTGGACAAATAACTTATTCCATAAGCAAATATTTCAGCCCATATTTTAAGAAAAGTTGATGTATTCATTTTGATGTTAATCCTCTCCATAGAAGTGCAATTGTTTCTCAGAGCTAATTCGCCGTCTGCTTCCTTTTTTTTCCTCCATTCGCATTTGTCTGAACTAAAATGGCAAATGAATTATTTTAATCAACAACTATATCAAGAGATTTCTGAAACCCACATCAACACGCCACTTATCACACCATGAAAGCTTTATTTACATATTTTCCATACTTTGTAACATGATTATAGTATTCCAAAGTGTTATGGCAGAGATAGGAAAGAATAGTGACTTTTATTTAAATGGAATGGGGTAAAATTGACATAAATTTATAGAGTGTTTCTAAGGCAACAGATGAGGAAGGCTGTTGGTGAATGTTCAGATGGGATGTGTATATTCTACTCATGAAGAGAAATGTGTTATACAAAGTACTTAGGGAGAAAATTGAATTATGCATGTTTTTTTCTGTACCAAGAGAAGCATATGTTTGCTTAATGTCACCCAGGTGACTTATTCACACCAGTGTGTAATTTACTTTAAGTTCACTGTGTTTTCATCTCATTGAAATGATGGCAGGCACTGTTCCTGCATAACTATTGAAGGAAAATTGCAGTGACCACCTTGCTGCTTAAGTGTTTAATGCAATTCCCAGTGATGGTTACTCTAGCTAGCTCAACAGGGACATCCATTTGCATTGAATACGGCTGTGACAATCATTCTGTAACCAAGGTTGTAACAATCCACATCTGAATGTGACAAGGAGTGCTTTTTATGTTTTAGTGGATGGAGTCCTTTTTCCTCTTTTATATTATTACTTGGTGAGTGATGATTCCATACTCTATACATTTCATGTATAAAATGTCATGTTATATAGTGCCATACCTTATATTGAGAAAACCTACAGATGTGTATGACAATAACTTTGAAGATGGTTCGAATTTGGTTAGGGACTCCATTTCCTTACGAAACAAATTCAATACAATATAGTGACATGCTATCAAAGCCCTTAGAAAGCTGCAAATAAACAATGAGTAGCCCCACTGAGATACATATAGGGTATCATTTTGTGATACAATATCATGAAAAAATATAGTCTGGAAATGCTATATTGTGACAAACATATCTGAACATGCTATCTCTCATAAATGCCATCACTGGGCAATGTTGGTTAGATGCTTGGACCAACTACTGCCCTCTGCATCCCACACAGTAGAGCAGAAGAAACTATACAAAACACTGTGTGTGTATATATGTATAAGTACACAGTATAATATCCCTTACTATCAGGGTGTAGGTCTAACACCTAGAGCCTCAAAATAAAAAAAAATAAAAATGTTTGTACCAGAACTAGAGATGAGTGAATCGAAGCTAACGAAGTGGAATTCGATCCAAATTTCAGGAAATAAACGATTTGCATCGAATCCGGATTTCTTCACACTTCGTGGTAATTAATCGCACAACTCCGATCGGGGGTTTTAACATGACTGCGGCATCCAAGGGGTTCCGCCATGCTGCATGTCCCCCTCTGCACCCTCTGCGGTGATTAAAAAAAAAATTCTGATACTCACCTGTCCTGGGCTCAGCACTCTGGAGCTCTTTCGGCCGGTGACTAAGGTCCTGCTCCCCAGGCCTCACTGCTGGGGCCTGTGATTGGGCCCCAGCGGTCACGTAAAGTGCACAGGCTTAATGACGTCATTGCGCGCCCTCGTGACCACTGAGGCCCTATCACAAGCCCCAGCAGTGACGTCTGGGGAACAGGACCTCAGTCGCAAGGAAGAAGAGGATTGAGGAGGACGCAGACAGCCGGATTCCCAGGAGAGGTGAGGTAAGGTGAGTATAAGTGTTTATTTGTTATTTGTAATCACTTCCCCTGGGCCTCTGATTATTATACTCGAGGTCTGAGGAGACCCCAAAGTATAATAATAGCACCAGGTCTATTTTTTTTTTTTTTTAACTTTACATTTTTTTCTTAGGGAATTTTTTCATAGGGGATTGAAGCAGCGATATTCTGATCGCTGCTGCAATACACATGTATTGCAGTGTATAGGAGTCTCTTAGCCCGTGCAGACGTATAAGCTGACAGTCTCCATTCAAGGCAGGATCAACCAGGTATGCGGAGAGACAGCAATGGGACAGACCCGGGGTCAGTGGTCAGACCCCAGGCTGCCGAATAGGAGCAGTGGCACCCCCCGAAAAAGTCGCCGGGGGGAGGCGACGATCGGGACTCAATATATAATAAAACCGCTGAGATGCTGCGGCATCTCAGGGGTTAACACCCGCGATCGGAGCTTAGCTCCGACCGGGGGTATTAGAGGGACAGTGTCAGCCGTTACATACGGCTGACACCCTCAAAGCAGGGTGCGCGCACAGTTTCTGTGTTCAGTTTCTGTGTGCACACTATGCTTCTGCAGTGGTTTGCGGGAAGTCCTTCCCAGATGTCGGGAAGGGGTTAATGTAATTCACTGCAAATTCATTCGGATTGAATCAAATCATTATGAAAAATTCTACGAATCAGCCAAATCGAATTTTTAAAAAAATTTGCTCATCTCTAACCAGAACTTTTGAGTGCCACTCCCCAGGCCGTCTTATCAGAGTTAGCCATGTCTTAGTGACGAAACCAGCCACTTATATGTGTGTGTGTGTATATTAATATATAAAGATAATAAAACAGGAATATCTCCCTGTAACTATAACAACCAGTATGATTCAGTGAATGCTTTATGGTTATGACTATAAAAATAGTCAATACTGTATCTTATCTTATTTCTGCACTTAGCCCATAATAAAAATTGATATACAGATGAAAGTCAAATGAAACCAATTCAATATAATATCAGGACATGTTAGCAAAATACTTGACAACCTGCAATCCAAAAGCAACCACTGGGTGTTCACACCTAGACATATTCAGAATTTCACTTTGTGACACAAGATCATGAAATATTGTTACCTTGAAAAGCCAATCATCTTGTGACACATATATCTGGACTTGTTCATCTGAAGAGGAAGGTAACATCATGATAAAAATGGTGTCATTTTAGTTGCATTATATACTGGGTTGATGAAATGTTAAATGCATAAGTGGGCCACAATGATTCTGTCACTCAAGGGCTCAGGTGACTCTGGAGTAGACCCTGGTCATATGTACAGTGTATTCTGCCATCAGAGCGTCCAGACACGAAGTGCAACTGTGTTTCTGTCTAGACCAATATGCACTGCCTTTTTAAATCGCATTGATATTGCACTATTTGAAGGGTTATAGTTTCACAATAACTATAGATATATAGGTTGGCGACCACTGCTGTAAGCCTAGTTTTTTAACACTCCTTCAATCTTGAAAATACTTCATTGAAGGACGACCAAACAACCATTGCCATTAAATTTTCAAGATTTAACAGTTTGCTGTTATTAAATATTTTCTCCCTATGATATACCACTGCTGAGACATTCATGTTGGGTCATCCTGGGTTTGTCAATGTATTTGATTTTTAAGCTGGAGAACTTCATAACATCACATCAAATTCTGCTGATCGTCATTGTAGCGTTAAATTATTTAGTGGCACTTTGATAAAATCTTCAAAAGGGCAGTCTCTATTCAGCCATTCATCTCGCAGTCTTGATAGTGATAACATTGGCATATATTAATATGCTATTTAGTACTGTGGTTATTAATACGTATGCTATGAAGGTCTCATGATTTGCTGGAAAGACATCAAGCATGCAGCTAGAATATATAGAAGGCCTTCATAACGAAACATACTTTGCCTGTTTCATTTATATTCAACTTCATTCAAATGTATTCTGTCCCTGCTGTTTGTCTATAAGGAGGTTGACATCTTAGAAAATGCATTATTTAAATGTTAGTTAATCAGACGTTTCGGAATACGATCACATCCCTTATGACTGTTTTTAGACTCTAAATTTATTCTAACTGTATTTTGATATTTGTTTATCTTAAATATTTAGGACTTCAGTTTGGTCATGAAATGTGGTAGACATGAAAATAACATTCATTCCTTATATTTAAGATTGTATTATTTCTTAAACTTACAGTATGTGAAATAGTTTTTTCAGCAGAAAATACATCTCTGATACACTTACTTTTATTAGCATGTAACTTATTCTGGGGATAGTTAAGAATTTACAAGAACTTTATGAATTTGAAACATTTTTATTTATTTTGGTGGCTTCAGACTGCGCATATGCATTTTCTGAAATAAATCTCTGCAATGGAGGGACAAATTTCATGGGGAAAAAAACTTATAATGGCTAGTGCTAGTTTAATATGCTTCACCGTAGTAACAGACTTCCTTTAAAGCTTTTTATCCATACATTACATTCAGTGCTCCCTCTGTATTGGTAGTGCAGGGCAGTTGAAAATATGCTGCCATGTTACCCTATATTTTGTTGTTAAGAGTTTTAACAGCAGGATTTCCTGTGATCAGCTGATCAGGAGACCCTCCTAGTAAACATACATTGTCCAAAAGAGAAATGGGCTATTAACATATGGCACAATTACTGTACATCATGGTGACAGAAAAGTGTGATTTATTTATTAGGTAATAATAGTCCATAACGGTTCCAGATTACAAAAAACATAAAAATACCACCTATGAGCACAATATGTGAGAATAGTAGTTATAAGGAGAATGATGATTTAAAAAGAGTAAAAAGGTGTCAGTGGCGGTACTACCACCATAGTATATACTACATAGACCATTTACTTATTAATCCCCGTTCCTGCCCACAGCTGAACAGCAATGTTATATGAAACACATTGTGCCCCCTGGAGGGCTGATTGGAAGAGAGAGGTTATCGGGAAGTAGGGCCGAGGCAAGAGTATTTGTGGGGCGAATATTGCTAGGTTTGCCTGGTGGTTTTCATTTGGACAGAACACATCCAAAACACAACTGCTATTATATATATATGATTGGAGGCCAGGAGGAGGTGATCAAATGTTAAAAAACAATGTTACTTACCTCTCCTGCGCTTCGATTTTTATGGCCTCTTCAATGATGTCACGTGGGTTGCATTGGCATCAATTATGCATCCTAATGCCATTTTTAAAGTTTTGGCATAAGATTTAGTATGACTGAATGTACCATTTAACTTTACAACCACTAGTTTTGTATTTTCGTCACTCAGGTCCATCAGGGGACCCAAACAATAGAGGTGGACTACTAAAACAGCGGTTACACACGGACTGTTCCTTGTTTTTAACGGAAACCAGTGAAGTAAATTCCTCTGTGCAGGGCTTTTTCCTCTGATGATTTTCAGCGCACTTTGTGAACATAGCCTTAGAATGAATGCTGGTCTGAGCATATTACAAAGGAATATGGATATAAAGAAAAACAACTCAACTATATTGTCATATTTATTTTATTACAGCATGTTGCTTCCCTTTTCAGATTTATGCATTATTTTTGGTAAATAATCTTGATAAAATGGCTTGCATTGTGGGATGCAAAATGGATAAAGCTCACTAAGATACAAGGTACATATATACAGAAAGAAAAAGATATAAAATCCCGTTATGAATAGAATATGGATGCAACCTCCATTCGATATTTATGAGATTAGTGTCCCTTTATTGGAGCACAGAATTATAATGCAGTGCCCTTTGAAATGCACTATGATCATTCATCTGAGAATCTAGATATTGTTACATATATAGTTTTTGTATTAGTAACCAAAGCCTTTGCTACTGGATTCAAAAATATATTGATAAAACAAGAGTCCAAGATTTTCTAGTTTTTGATTTCCAAAAATTCATTTATTTTTATGTAACAAATGCACTTATAAATAATATTAAAACTCATCATTTGGAATGATTTCACTATTAGAAAGATATTGAGCATAAATGTTATTCATGAGAGAATCACAAGGCGAAGCAATTGCTTACCACGAAAAGAACAAAGACTCACCTTACATTTTACCTAAATGTATTTAGATGGCCTCAGAGCCTTTTGTGATTACTTTCTGTGGCCCAGTAAATTGATAATGGAATTGTTCAGAAGACATGGGTGTTTCGTAATATTTATAGTCAAATTTGGTGATGGTACTGAGAATGGTATGCTGTACTTATACAGGGCTTGCATGACTTGCCATACAGTAGTTGATGGAACCTTTAACTCTACTTTCCATCAGAAGGTTATAAATGAAGATTTTCCAGGTCAGACATATCCCTGATTGGCTCAATAATGTTAAGGGGGTGTTCCATATATTTTTTTTAACCCATCAGGGTGTTTAAAATAATAAGCAGAGCATACTCATCTGTCCATTTGACCGGGGATCCAGCGGAGAGTCTCATGTCCCTAGTCTTTGTTTACTGTTGTCTGTGTACAAGCACTTCAGCCATTCCACTATCGCTTCAGCCATTCCACTAAGCATCGCTGCTTAGCTGCTTATTGGCTGATGAACTTGTGTACAGGCCATAGGTCAGAAAGAATGGGGACCTAAACGGAAACTCTCTGCTGGATCCCCAAACAAACGGACAGATGAGTATGCCCTGTTTATTATTTTAAGCCTCCCTATGGGTTCAAATAATTAACTGGCTCTCTCCTTTAAAGTTAAAGGGGTTGGCCATTTCAAGTTCATTTGTGTAGTTAAAAGGAATATGCAAATAAGTTCTGGATGTAAAAAGGAAAACTTGCCATTGTGCCACCTTTAGGAAGGTAGCCCCATACAGATCAATGCATGGATTTCTAAGAAACATTGACTGGGATTACAGTCAAAAGAAAGAGAGACCCAACTGCCGACAGCTATTTTAGGGTTATTGCCCCTCATCAGCCTGAACCGAGGATGGCTAGGTAAGTGACTAAGTAAGTAAGTGGCTAAGAGACATGGGTCAAAAGGAGTACTATGTCTCCCTAAGGAGATTTAGTACTCCCTAAGGAGACCTAGTACTGTTTGTAACCAATGTGTAGTAAACATGATTATTTGCAAGTTACTAATATATTGTTAATAAAAGTTGTTCCACCCGCTGGTCAGGCAAAGCAGTCTCTTTGGATGTCATGGAGCTTCCATCTTGAAATAGTTGCTTCTGAAAGGTCATATGGCTAGAACCACCCATAAACTATCTCAGGTCATGCATCTGTGCACGCTCTAGTTTCAAATTCATAGTAGTTTTCCATAGAAGATACAATTGGCCTGGTCACATGACCATTAATAAAAATATACATGTAATTTGCATAAAGTCATATTTCCTGCACTTTAGATAAAATAGCCATAAAGCAGACAAAACCCTTTAAATTCTGTCTTGAACATCTTGATATACAATGGCAGAAACTCAAGCACTCAGTTCATGCGTACAAGTCATTCAGTATGCCTGAATTCAATTGATTCTGCAGAAAAGACTTGTCCTGAATTCCTTTACACTGATGTGAATGAATTTGGTTGCAGCCGTTGCTACTAAAAGCAGTATTTAAAGTGAAAAGTGTCAATGGGCAATAACTTTTCAGTAGGTAAAGGATGGCATTGTAATCTAGGGCCACGATACAACTATATTGTCTAATATTAGCATTTTTAAAGTCAACTTTACAATTGCTATCATAGACTTTTAGTACACCATCAGTAGTTTTGTATTATATAATAAATTCTTTGGTTTATTTTCCTTTTTAATACTAGTAAAATAAAAAAAATAAACAATAAAAAATTAAAACAACATTGCACCTCTAAGGTTTTACGGGGGCACATCTAGAAAGGGCTTAAAATCCACTTGAACATTTTATAGTTTATGTTGCCCTGCAGCAAATAAAGCATAATAATGTGCATTTCATTTTCATCTCAGAACATCAAGAATTCTCTTGCAAGTTATTCTAGTAAGTATATTCTCTTTTCCAAAGGCAAATTGGGCTTCCTATCAGTTTCAACAGCCTGGCAGCCAGCATGAAAGCAATGATGTGTAGTTAGTTAAAATTGTCTTTTCACTTTATTGCTTTCAGCTCCCTTCACTATGTGACACATCAGAGAGAATAAACTTATTACAGTACATGCTGTGACATAGGATACAAAATGTACTACCTGTGTTTTAGGGTGTTTGTTGCCATATTACTCCCCAGAGAGAGAGAGAGAGAGAGAAATCTTTTATAGCTAATGGACAGCATATAACTTAAGGAATGTATTCCTAAGAATGCGTCAACGTCTTTGCTTTAGCTTTCAATGCACTGGAGTAGTAACATTGAGTGCCTGACAATGAAGTCTAATGCTTTCTATGGAAAGGAATGTGTTTATTCACAAAGGATGGGTTGAACATGTAAATTCCTTTGCATATAGTCAAGGAACAAATTGCAAACCATTCATAATACTTTAATAGAGTTCTTACCGAGTAATTCAGGAGTCCTGCTGATGGACTGAGTGCCAAAAACACTGGAGAAGGCAAGCTATTGTTATAGTTCTTTAAAAAGTGTACAGCCCTTACACCAGTTTGGCTCAAGAACAAAATGTTAAATACCTATATAGGCCCATGCAATGTCCTGATCTCAAGATAATTGAGAACTTGTAGCACTTGCATTGTTCGTGTTTCATCTGATTAACCAGAACATTTGAGGCCAAATCTAGTGGTCAGAATCCCTCTTTAAAAATAGAAAAGAATATATTTAATAAATCAAATAAGTATTTATCCTATAAAGTAGGTATTTGAAAATTATATTAAATACATAAAAAAGGAAGGACAGGTAGACAATTCCTTTGTGGGCGTATCTTCAATTTGGCATATTACCGGCAGTACTGCGTTTTTATTGTGCATGGATTATGTAGTATGTAGGGTGAAAGCATTATCGATTTTTGATTGAAACGTTTATGGAACATTTCATTTAAAGCTTCTAGATCACATATTAAACAGACCCATAAAGTCCCATTTACCTGATGTAGTGTAAACAAATTCCTTAGTTGGTGGTGTCCATTTTTTACTACATGAAATAGTACAGCAGAGTTTGCTATGCCATGCAATGTTATCTAGGAAAAATAAGTATACTACTACAAATTTTACTTTACAGCTGTGGCAATAGGGAATGGATGATAAGGCCCCATGTAGTGTCCCACAGCAAAAAAGTGCTGCATGAAAAACTGCGGCGGCAACGCATCCCGGTTCTTCCTTCTGCGCTTCCGTCAGTTACACTTATAGGGAAACCACCGTTGTTTACGTAGGTATAATTGACATGCTGCGATTTCCAAAACCACAGCGCGTATTTTACCGCAAAGTGGGGATGAGATTTGCTAGAATCCCGTCCACTTTGCTGTGACTGTAAAATGGCACTTTGCTGCGACTGTAAACCGCAGCATTTACGTCAAGTGGGGCCTCAGCCTAATGGAGCAATGTAGAGTGATCAAATAAAATATGTTTCAGTGTTATTAGTTCATGGTAACTATGGTACAATTTAATTTGTGAATACAGGCTCTCCTTAGGTCTGACTAAATGTTATCCTTATATTTCCATATATCATGATAGATTTATTATTATTTATATATATATATATATTTATATATATTTTTTTTTTTTTTTAATGGACCAACTACTTATGATTGCAATGAATTTGTGAAGATTTGAAAATGATATTATTTTATGGAGTCTTGACTTACCTACTGTATTTATTTTTTGATGCCAATATAAACAAAGAGGGAGAACAAAATAGGGTCAGCAATGTGAAGAATTACCTGATATAAGAATGATTATTAGATGATGTGTGTCTGCACTCATCTGAGTGCACAACGCTCACTGCACAATAAACGGAGCTTTTCCAACCCGATCTGATCATCAGGCTTTACTGCTTCAAAGAAGGTAACAAGCGCAATAAAGGATCCTTTACACGTGAGCAAGTGTTCGGATACTGGTAAAGTTCTACAGGGTGCTCCTCAAACAGATAGATTTGGACAGTCCACAATTGAGACATTGGTTTCTTCGATATTAAATGCTTTCAAAGTAATACAACGTATAAAAAGTTAAATCAATTTAAAAGGATACAGAAAAAAAACAATGTTTCCGTTTAAAGGTTAATGGGCTGTAACGCTCACATAGACCTTAATATAAAATTGCAGTAAACAACCCATATACAGTATGTTGCAGTTATAAAGCCAACAATATAGATAAACATATATAGATAAAAATGTATATAAAACAAGTTAACGACAAATAAATAAGCAAATATATAAATATGTATATAAAACTATGCATACAAAAGCACATATTTATTTGAAACACATAGTGAAGGTTTTGGCCTCTAATACACTATGCAACAATATCTAGATTCTCAGTAAATACACCAAAGATCATAGTGCATTTGAAGGCATACCACATTATCATTCTGTGCTCCAGTGAAGAGATACTAACCTCATAAATATTACATGGAACTGTGATCTATAGTATATTCTATTCATAACAGTATTGTATATTTCTGCAAAATTATTGAGTGAATTGACCCATGACTCCTCTTTCTATTCTTTCAGTGTTGACTCACTATAATAGACATTCCTGACAGTCCAAGCCATGCATTCATTGATGTCACACATAGTAAAAGGACAAGTCCCCATCTAAAATTCTGCTAGTGATAAGTTACATGTTAAACCTCCATGCAAGGAGGTTTTATTACCTGTACCTTAGCTGTACTCCAGTCTCCAGTAGAGTGACCACGACATTTTACTGGATACTAAGCATAGTGAAGGTGGTCATCTTCTCACATGGACTGCAGACTCCAGATATTGTACAAAAAAGGTCTAATACTATAGAAATAAAAAGATTGTAAAAAAAAAAAACAGCATCACTCAAGTACATTAGGAGTGGTTAAAGTATAATATAGAGGTAAAGAGCTCTGTAGTAAAGTATATAGATGAATAGTTAAAGCTTGGGTTGCTTAGCAACATAGTAGCAAGTTACAACATCCACTATTACTTTCATTAGATGAATATAATAATAATAATACATTTTATTTATATAGCGCCAACATATTCCGCAGCACTTTACAAATTGTAGGGTTCAAGCATGGACAAAAGGATACATTACAGAGAACTAGCCAGTTCACACAATGGGACTGAGGGCCTTGATCACAAGAGCTTACAGTCTATGAGGATGAAGGACGACAATGCAATGTTTGGCTGCACAACTTTTGACACAGCCAAGTCACTGTGTAACCCTATCATTATTCTTACCCATATTCACATCTGGCTGCAGACTTTATATATAAATTATTGCAGTTGTTGGACATAAAAAAAAAAAAAAAAAAATATATATATATATATATATATATATATATATATATATATCTGCATTACTTTTGGTCTTAAACACAACCTGTTTAGCAATCCTCTAAAATGAATCGTCTCATTACTCAGGCTGTCACAACCAGTGGTAGTTAGAAGAGTTCTGTCAGTCTCTATGAGCATTCATCTTGGGAAGACTCTAGAAGACACAACAGAGGAGCATGTTTCTTGTCAGATTTAGTCACACTCATTTGTGGTTGAATTAAATAATAATCTTGTCCCGTGAACCAGTCACCCTAGAACTAATGGTGTGTGTAAGCTGAGACAATTAGGCGTACTTCTTCCTTCACCACTCTGCTTATATGGCATCTCTGCCACAGGCCATGCATTCCAGCATTGAAAAATCATGACTAAGATCCTATGAGTATTTTTCCTTGCTCATCTATCATTAACTTTGTTTATTCGTACAATAATTTAAAGGGATAGTCTATACATTAGAATGTGTTTTATTTTCTTTTGTTTTGCGGCTCAAATGATTAAAGGAGTTTTATGATTACTCTTTGGAGCTTCCGAGATTTAGCAATGTGGAAATTATATGGGTGGAGGAGGCCAAATATGGTGGCCGCTCGCTTCTTCCCCTGATCATGATACCAAATCCTCTTACAGACCCTGACCTGAGGTTCACATTTTGGTAATGTTAAAAGGTCCCCTGGGCACTCTGCTGTGGCTCTCCAGCATGGTGGTATTTTAGGGTATCCTTGATGGTGTTTGCGAATGAGACACTCGAGACACAGTGGTAGCTGAACGAGCAATGCTTGCAGATCAGTTTATGTGGTAAAATTCTCAGTGACTAAGCATCATTAAGGTACAATAGCTTATAGCAAGCATCATCCTCCACTAGATCTCTGACCTTTTCTATTGTGATGATTTGGGGTGACCCCTGGGATTTGATCTTTTTTTTTCAGCCATTATTGTTGAAACACAGGGCACAAGCTTTCCTCTTTGGTGCAGCACTGGAGATGTTCAGTTACAAAGCAGTTACAAGAAGTCTTTTCTGCAAGCAGTGGGGTTCCTGTGACCTTGGGTGGCTTGTTATAGCCCAACTACAACTAAATAAGCTGGAAGGTTGAAGATGCTTTCTCATGAACTAGCGCCCATAACTAAGACTAACTCCAAACTGACCCAAACAGGCCAAAAAAGTGGCTAAAAGCTGAAATAACCTAGCAATAGTTAAACTCCTCACACATTTTAGAAAACTCGGAGAAGAAACCATTCCCATGGCTAGATAACTTACAAGCAACAAAAACAAAAGCAAATTTTTTTAATAAAAAAAAAATTATCTTTTTTATTAAGTAGAGAACCTTACTGCGCTCTAAGATACATGTATTTTAAAATACTATGCACATTTATTTTAGTTTATACCGTTTCAGCAGATCCATTTTTTGCACTGCAGAATATCATAGCTAAAGTTACATAAGAGCATGTAATAGCTTAAAATAAAATAATAATAAGAATAATAATGGCTTGTTTTATATTGTAATCAGATGCCTTTTGTCTTATCAATGATATAAATACAAAAATATAATAAAAAAAAAAAAAAAAAAATAACCATTATTTATGCATTAAATCTCCCACAGCTCCAGTGCCGGAGCTCTGCCGATATTGTATATTATTCATGTGACCACTGCAGCTAATCACCGACCATACTGATACATACAAGCATCACTGCTGAGGACAATGACTGGTGGCAATGGTCATGTTAATAATGTACCTGTAATGACCTCATCACTGCAGCACTGGCAGAGACAACCAGAGTGCTGGCACTACAATCAATTTAATGGATAAGTAATGGTTATTTTTATGTTATATGATATCATGCTCATACACAACATTCTTAAAATGCTCCTGTAGTCCGGGGCCCCACGAAGCGAATCCTATCCACACATTGCAGAAAAAAAAGTTTTGGATTTTTGGATAAGAGGTTAAAACGTAAAAAAAAATAAAAACTATATACATTTGGTATTCCTGGAATCATACCGACCCATAGAATACAGGTGATATGTCATTCTGGCTGCACAGTGAGTGCCATAAAAATAAAGCCCATAAGAATGCACAAACACAGATTTTCTTCAAATCCACCCCATTAAGAATGGGTTTTTTTTTCCAGCTTCTCAGTACATTGTACAGAATATTAAATGGTAATATTATGAAGTACATAATCCCTTCAAAATTAATAGCTCATCTGGCTCTGTGAACAGAAAAATAAAAAAGTTATGACTTTTGGACGATGTCAAAAATGAAAATCAAAAAATGGCTGTGGCAGGAAGGGGTTAAGGGGGCATGTTTCAGACAATGATTCTACCCCCAATACTTATAATTGGACTCTGTTGGGTGTCTCTAAACACTTTCAAGACACACATGGAGGCAACTGTAGCCACATGATGGCATACATCCTTTACAGGGTACCCATTCTGGATAATAACTTTGGACATGAGGACTCCTACTGCAATGAACCATATACAGTATCTCATGTATTATTAATTATTTAATTCCATGGTTATGTTTTCATCATTACATAGGGGTTATTGAATGTTTGTTTACTTTCCTTTCTTGGGGAAGGAGGGGGTTGTACGGACCACCTGTACAGGCGTGCCCTTATTAACCTGGGATACGCTTCTTTTTCTGATCAGTGACTAAGGACTGACATTTTTATGTCTAACACGTGTCCGCTTTTTTCTTTCATGGTTTGAGGTGTGTGCATGCATGCTTTAAACTTTATTTTTTCAGTAAAGAATTTGGCTTTTATTATTATTACTGTGTTGCTGGAAGACACTATTCCTTCTGTTTACTGCTTGATTTCCTATTCTATTAACAAATAAATTGTAAAATTCATAAAAAAAATCCCTTTAAATTTGGGCCAACTAGTTTTGTTCTAGTCGAATTCACTTCTAAACATGCTAAACATTCATAAATTGGAAACCCAATCTTAGCCAAAGGCATCTGATAAGACTGAGAGAATCACAAAATGTGTTCAAGATTCATTATTCATGGTTTATTATGGTCAGAGGAATAGTGTTTATCCAGCATGATGCAGATAATTCATTTACCAGATCACATTGTCTGAAGTTATGTTTATTCATTAAAGTATAGGACCCCTGGTATCGTAATATTTAGGTCATTAAAATTCTCTTATTAGCATTGGTCCAGCTGACAAACAAGGAAAACGGAGCGGCTGTTTTAGGGCAGAATTATGTCTCCCATGTAACATTTCTGATTATTTAATTATGGTGCTACTGTAAATGTTATTGCTTCTGTTTGTTGCAGAGTGAATATTACACAGCACTAATGGAGCATCAAATTAATGAATATTTTGCTCCCCCTAGGTTTAACCACTGTTCAGTTTCATTAATGCAATTAAAATCCATATTTTATTAATCACTTTCCTCTACAGACAATGTTCTAAAACTAACTATGATGTACAGTCTAAATATTCAAGTGCCATTCGATTGGGCTTTACAGTTTTTGCTAGTACAATGAGCTGCTGGACTAAAGGGTTTCCATTGGATTATCTTCCAAGTGTTTCCTAAGGTCAAAGTGAAACAGAAATCCATAATCTAATAAGAAAAATACCTGGTTACCCATAACAGCCAATAAGAGTTCATCTTTTGTTCTGGAGATCTGAAAGCTGTTTGGTCTCTATCGGAAAGAAATTTCTATAATTAAAATAAGTTCCAAGTCTATTTTCTAAAAGGGGTTGCCCAGAAAACCAAACCTGATTTCTCCTATAAACAGTGCCACATTTTCCCAAGGGTTGTGTTTTTGGTATTGCAACTCTTCTCCATGAAAGTAATACACGTGGTGCTGTTTTTCATAGCAACTTTTTTTTTCAATCCTGGACAACCCCGATAGATGATAATAATAATAACTCGACTGACTGAATACTTGCTTTGCAAAAAGGACAGTAAAAAATATAAAATTGCCTTCATCTCACAAAGTACTGTAGAATATGGAACTTTGACTTTGCCAATGAACGGAAAGGTGTGAAGTAAAAATATTACACTTCAGAAGGAGGAATTTTAAGGAAATGGGGGAATGTTTAAAAAGGAATTAAATGGATGGAATAAAACAGCAGAAGTATATGGCCAATGGGAAACAAAACTTCAGGTCAGATAGACTCTCAGAGTAAGGCTAGGTTCACACCTGCGCCTGGATTCCATTCGGAGATTCCGTCCACGAATCTGCTTGACAAATGCGGAGAGAAGTTCTGCAAGCAGGACTTTCCTCTCCACATTTTTCATTTTTTGGGTAGAAACCCGGTGAAAACACGGCGGACCCCATTATAGTTTATGGGGTCTGCGGGTTTCCACGGGGTAACCACTTTTTAAGTGGATTGGATTTCCATTTTTCTGGTCCCCAAGTGGACCCGAAGAGCTGAAACCCGAACACAGGTGTGAACCTAGCATAAAAGGTGCACTATTGCTTATTTGAGGAGTAAATAATATTGTAGAAGATAAGAAGGGGGTATAAATACCCCAGAAGTGTAGGTGATAGAGTGCTGTATAAAATTAGACAGAAGGAGGCCAAACATATGGTATGGCTCAGCATGGCTTTATTGAGGGCAGATCATGTCAAACTAATCTTATGGATTTCTTTGAGTACTTGTATGTCACAAAAGTGTTGGACAAAGGTTGTGCTGTGGATATTGCCTACTTGGATTTCAGCAAGGCCTTTGACAGAGTGCCACATAAAGAACTGATAGATAAATTATTGAAGATTGGACTTAATGCCTGGATAGTTCAGAGGATTTGCAGTTGGGTGATGAATAATGTTTTTGTTAATGGTTAACATTGTGAGGACAGGCGAGTCACAAGTAGTGAGCCTCAGGGTCCAGTCCTATTCTTTTTAAATATGTAGGTGATATTGGAGAAGCTTTAGTGGCTAGGATTTGCCGATTACACAAAAGTTTATATCCTTGGAGCAGTTTGTAACATATAAAAAGATATATCTTTACTGGATGAATGTTCCAAAATATGGAAACTGCAGGTGAATGTTTCCAATTGAGACAACTACTGGAATACTGTGTGCAGTTCTGGAGACCTCACCTACAAACAGACATAGATAAATTAGAACAGGTGCAAAGGTGGGCTACAAAAATGGTGTAGGGTCTAAAATATAAAAAAATATCAAGAGAGGCTTAGAGAATTTAAGCTATATAGCCTTGAGTAAAGAAGGGAAAGGGGAAGCAGGACTGAAACCTTTACATATGTTGAATGTATAAATAAGGTGTGCAGGAGGGAAGTGTTTTTAATAAAAAACAAAACTCAAGAACCAGGGGGCACAATCTGAAACTAGTTGTGGGGAAGCTCAGAGGCATTGTCAGGAAATGTCATCTCACTGAAAGAGTAGTTGAGGCTTGAAACAAACTTCTAGCAGATGTGGTAGGTAAACCCTACAGTAAGTGATTTTATGCTTGCCCGGAATAAACACGTCTATCCTAAGAGAATCAAAATATAATAATGGTAGACTAGATGGACCATGTGGTCAATCTTATATGTTTCTATGAAGATTAATCCAACAATACCAACTAGTCATATGTTTAGGCATGTTAATACTAATAAGTGATGCACCACAATCCATGTAGACTTTTCATATATAGATAGTAACAAATTTGGAAGATCATTTAGAAATTTGAAGATTCCATCAATTTATGAGCAGTTGAGCAAAAATTTGTAGGAATAGACATGCTGGTGTCAAGAAGGGATGGATACAGACATCTGTCTTTAATTGAAAGGTTTTAGTTCCTGTTAACATTCCCATTGGTTCTTTTGTCAGGTTTGCTTCTTTATATTCAGAATGCTGCCATATTCTATCCAGTAAAAATGCACTGAAACCTTACAGACATATAATAGGTCAATGGGGAAAAAACATAGATCATGACAAATCACGGTGGATCATAACGGATAATGATAGGTCTTGACGTCTCTGTCATCGAAAGCCATTACACCAGTCTAAACAGAAACCAGTAGTATAAAATGTTCTCATAACTGAACCTCATTTGCCACTAGGGTATATTTGTTATTGGTTGATTCACAAATAGCCTATTAGAAAAAAAAAACTAGATTTACTGTTAACTGTAGTGATGGCAAACAACCTCACTCCAACTGGGATAAATACTATTTGCAGTCACTTAATTTTTATTTTAGATTCACTGTAGCAATGTATTTTATCATTTATTTTTTTGTCGCTTATATAGTGCTAATTTATTCCAGTGCATTGCACAGACATTGTAAGCGCTCATGCTGCATCTGTCCTTGTCCCAGAGGGTTTTGCAATCTAACTTCCCTATCTATGACACATACTAGGCACAGTTTTGTAGATAGTCAATTAATCAGTATGCTTTCGGAGTGTTGCATAAAACTGGAGAACCCAGACAAAGCACTTGTCAACTTGGAGGGGTTGTCTGGAAATGCAATATTGATGGCTTATCACTGCAGCCCTTTCAGATGATTCACTGGGTTCATGAGGGTTGGATCTCCATTGATCTGACATGAATGGCCTATCCTAGTCATCAATATTGTGATCCCAGGAAATCTCCCAGTTTATGAAATTTGCAAAGCTCTCTCTATTTGTGTATCTGCCATAATTTACTACGGTGACACATGTAACTGCACTTATGCATGACCATCTTAACTTCTCCTGTCTGCAGTGACAAATGGGGAGCAGAGGATCCCCAATCTTCTGATAAGGGGAACTCACAGAAGTAGAACAGTTATACATGTAGAGCATGTACTGTTCATACGCCATAAATGTATCACACCTGGCAATGTGGCCCTCAAACCAAATAAAAAAAATGGAAAAAAAAAAATCAAGAAAGAAAACAAAACGGTATCAACCACAGGGAGACTTTCCCAAAGTTGCAAGGCAGAAACCCAGCCTCCCAATCTGGGTGTATACTCAGCAACAAAAAAAATCCTCTGCCAGTATCCTATACCACTTATCTGCCCACAAAGGGTCCTTTTTCAAGTGCACCTGAGGACTTATTTTTTTTGTTATAGTCTTATGTGTATTGTCATCTGTAAATCAAACCTATATATTTTTAAATCAGTTTTCTATTAGGTCACAACACCACAAAAGAGTACAGTATACCGGAATCTAAGAGAAAATATCTGTGGGGGACTTATTATTGTGTAAAATACATTAGTGCTTTGAAGTCATCAGTTTGTCACTAACAAATTAATGGACCATTTAGGTGAACGTCCTGTGAATCAGCAAGCTACAGAGGATTACAGTTAAAGAGAATTTAATGGTTTTTGCAAATGCATTGAGCAGGTTCATTTGTTCTTGTGCAATTTGAAAATGTCACTTAAGGACAATTAGAGATTTTCTGATCATTTTCTACACGTACAGCAGAATACGGTTTACTGTTGTTTGTGATCTGTCAACCAATTATCAAATGCTTCATTTTTGTAAGTTCTCCCAGGGAAACCAGATACATTTAGAATATATTATGGTCAGTTTATACTGAAAAAATATTTTCAGCTGAGCTGCAGTATATTAGTCATTTATATATTAGTATTTTGAGGTAATTAGATAGATAGACAGAATATCCATGCATTCCTGCAAAAAGTCTTTCAGACCACACAAAATTGCATTGGCCTTTTGTTAGAGGTGGCACGATGGCTCACTGGTTAGCCTTGCACTCAATATATCCTTGGTAAGCAAAATAAATAAATTAGGAAATCTAGAATGGATAAGGGAGTGATCTTAAGGCTAAGTCTCCATGTTGCAGGCCACAGCAAAAAAGCACTGTGAGAAAAACTGCGGTGGTAACGCATCGCGCTTTTTCGTGCAGCTCTTTTCACAGAAAGTCCGCAGAGGTTTACCTTTTACATAAACCTTTAACTGTATTTTGTTTTACACAGCATAAACAGTAGATCAAGCCATGGAATTACCGGTCTACATTGTGGTTGGTGCTAGACCAGGAAAGATTGTTTATGATCAGAACTAACTCAATATGATGAGGGTAATGACACAAAAGTAGTTGTAGACTAGGTGAGCAAATATCACATACTGAGACTCTTATCTCTGTTTAAACAAAGAAAGAAAAAACTTGATGGTCAGGGTCCCCTTTTCACTACTAATATCTGATAATTTATGGCTTAGTTTAGTTGGCCATAGACGTTAGTTAAAGTGCATGCGGGTAGCCCGACTTTCACTGATTTACAGATATATCCTTTTTGATGGATATGTCCAAATAGGCGTGTCTCATAAGCAATAGGTTTCCAAAACCATATTGTTTTGTGATATTGTGTCAAAATGTGATATTCTTTATTATATGTACTGTATATACCAGATTGTGGCGTCTTTCAAGGATTTTGTTATCATGTTGTGATATTGCATTGAATTGATTTCTTGAGAAAAGACCACAGTGGAAATACGTTGCGTTTTTGTCTGCAGCGTTTTCACAGAAAGTCAGCAGGGTTTTCCTATGTGGATTTTCTGTCCCTATTATACCTATATGGAAAATGACAGCTTTTCCATAGATATAATTGACATACTGCAATTGTCAAAAACACAAGTGTTATTGCAAACGCAGCTTTTCCGCAGTGGATTTTTTTCTGCAATGTGTGAATGGGATTAACCAGAATCCCATCCACTTTGCAGGTACTCTAAAGTTCAGCATTTTTTCGCAATCTGGGGTTCCGGTCTTACAAGGGTTTCTTTAGAGTATATGACAAATCAACCTGGAGGGAAGGGGGGTCTGACTCCCATTTAGATGAATGGGAAACTGCTGTAATTCCCTGAACAGCCACAACCCCTACTATGTACATGGTGGAAGAGGGAAGAAATCAGGCGATACCTTTTAGAGGCTAACTGAGTATATTTATAAGTAAGCTTTCAGGAGTACTAGCTCCCTTCATCAGACATGGTGTTATACAAGAACTGAAAATTCACAGATTTTATATATACCCTATATACATTGTCTTCAAAGGATTTTAGAGTCCTTAAAAAAAAACCAAAACAAAATGCAATCTAAGTAGAGAAGTTATTTACAACCGGTCAAAAAACAATCTGGAAAGTTGTGGTGCGTGACAGAGGGTTCTGTTTGCTGTGAGGAGGTGATTTGTGACCATCACAGTTCATACATAGTGACATGAAGCTGGCATGAATATTAAGTCCAAATTGCAGAGTTTTAAATTTTTGCATAAACTTGTACTCCCATTGTTTCCTCTCCTCCTGTGTCTTAAACTGTCCCATTAAAACCACAACCCGCAAATCTTCAATAGAGTGGTTTTCTCCAGAGAAATGTGCGGCCACTGGGAGATCTGTTCTGCTGTTATTAATGGTGAATCTGTGTGAGTTCATTCGCTGACTAAGTCTCTGCCCTGTTTCCCCCACATAGAGGCCTGTTGCGGGACATTGCACACACATTATTATAGGGTATATATAAAATCTTTGAATTTTCAGTTCTTATATAACACCATGTCTGATGAAGGAAGTTAGTACTTCTGAAAGCTTACTTATAAATATACTCAGCCTCTAAAAGGTATCGCCTGATTTCTTCACTCTTCCACTACTTTCAATGGCTAACACAGTATGCATGGTGTGCATCTGCTGTAAACAATCAAATGGATGCAGCTCTTGCAGTAGTACTGCAGCCTTGTCAAGTACGTAATTGTTTGGGTGCTGAAAGTTGGCCCCTCACCCATCTTAAATTGATGACCTATCAGGACAGTAGCTCATAAAGTTTCCCGACCTAAACAACCCTTTGAAATGAATGTGAGCTAAGTTAAAGAGGTTGTCCAACTCCATATTAAGACCCAATATTCATTCCAGTTAGAAGTAAAGTCAAAAAGAACATTAAAGCTCTGGATGAAGAGAAAGGACTACCAACTCTTTTCATACAGTTGGTTTATAGGATACATTTGAGAACAGTTGGTTTAATGTACAAGTGGATGGGTGCCATTGACAGCAGATTTTTTTTTTTTTTGTGGTGAGTACAGGTCTCCCTTTTTTAATATATTTATGGAACATGTTTGAGATGTAACTACATTTACTATTTCTATTCATTGTTGATATTTATTATTGATTTGAACATAATATTTAAGATATTTGATTTATTTATTGCCACAGATTCTTAATTTGCACAATCGCACATATGATGTAAATATTGTAATGGGAATGTATTTGTCAATTTGTCATTAATTTGTTCAATGTGATTATGAGTAAATATATATATATATGTATGTGTACCTAGACACTTTCACTTGCAGTTGCAGAATTACTTACTAGAGAAGTTGCTTTTTTTTCCACAATGAGTGAAATAGAAAACTATATCTATGTATAAAGTTGGACTGCTGAAACATTTGAGCGATATAGGATGTGTTGTTCCCTGAGTAGCGGAGGACTGGACAAATGCGCCTTTTGTCATTTTCTATATTCCAGCCTTGTATGTATTATTGTGTTATTCAGTCATGCAGGTGGTCTTTAATTCTCCTTAGCTGAATATAGTAATAAAGTTAGTGCTAGTAAAGGTTTATTAGTAACTGTAACACAAAATGCAAACTAAATAATATGATTTTAATAACATGTAATCTGCAGTAGTTTATAATGTGCAGAGTTGTCAACTGTCTTCATATAGCTTAACCTTTATGGAAAACCTTTTCATCTTAACATATGATTATCCAATCACACTTGATTCTATATTTGTCTTCGGTGAGAAGAAAATAGCTCATTTGATTTTTCTGAGATGTGAAAGCTTAATCACAATGCCTAGAGTTATGACGTTCAGTCATGAGCCTGGTAGGTGAGCAAACAAAATAACTTGAAGTGCAGAAGGTGGTGATCGGGATTTTTAGAAAAAACAGCTTTCAACAACACATTTTGACATATTTAAGGAAGGAAATGATTTAGGAAAATTCTAACTGTTGGGCTACCTTCACACATAGAAAAAAAGTAGACATGGAAAAACTTAGAAAAAAGCCACAAAGGCCAGTTTCTGCTTTTCCGCACCTACTGTCAAACCATGTATGAGGGCAAAATAAAGCTCAGCAGTGTAAAAAACAAAGGTAAAAACAGAATCACAGTCTTAACTATTTTTGTCACCAGTTTATTCTGCTTAGAGACTGTGGTCTGGCACCCTTTTTGCTTTTGTCATGTTGCTTTGCTGTAAATTCTTCAAACAAGTAGATTACTTTGTATACTTAATATAATATACCCACGTGGACAAAATTGTTGGTGCCCCTCATTTAATGAAAGAAAAACCCACAATGGTCACAGCAATAACTTGAATCTGACAGGCTGGAATTTGCCAAACTACATGTTGGCAAGCCACAATGCTTCTGGGAGAATGTCCTATCGACAGATGAGAGAAAAATCAAAATTTTTGGCAAGGCACATCAACTCTATGTTCACAGATGGAAGAATGAAGCATATCTTGAAAAGAACACTGTCCTTAATGTGAAACATGGAGGAGGCTCTGTTATGTTCTGGGGCAGCTTTGCTGCATCTGGCACAGGGTGTCTTGAATCTGTGCAGGGTACAATGAAATCTCAAGACTATCAAGGGATTCTAGAGAGAAATGTGCTGTCCAGTGTCAGAAAGCTTGGTCTCAGTCGCAGGTCATGGATCTTGCAATAGGATAATGACCCAAAACACACAGCTAAAAACACCCAAGAATGGCTAAGAGGAAAACATTGGACTATTCTGAAGTGGCCTTTTATGAGCCCTGACCTAAACCCTATTGAGCATCTTTGGAAGGAGCTGAAACATGCCGTCTGGAAAAGGCACCCTTTAAACCCGAGACAACTGGAGCAGTTTGCTCATGAGGAGTGAGCCAAAATACCTGTTGAGAGGTGCAGAAGTCTCATTGACAGTTACAGGAATCGTTTGATTGCAGTGATTGCCTCATTTCTGTCCAGGCCTGTTTCATGAGTTTTCTTTTTTTAAAAAATTCTATTGAAGCATGGTTGAAAAGCAATGTCTGACTTTTATTTGTTCATTTTCATACAATTTTTATATATTACTTTTGTCAGATTCAAGTTATTTTTGTTACCATTGTGGGTTTTTCTTTCATTAATCAAGGGGTACCAACAATTTTGTCCACATGTGTAATACTATACAATACAATACAATCAATAAGTTATTTTATTTTAGTAATCGATGTTCAATAAAGATTATCTTATCACAGAAGACTACAAAAAACAATGAAAAGTCAATAAAAATGTTTTACCAATGACCTTTCATTGTTTTTTGTTGTCGTCTGTGAAGGACATGATATTGTAAGATCTCATTTACTTTGCTGCTACTGTAATTTTGCAGTGGAAAATATGCAATATATGCGTCCCATGTGGACATACCCCAAGAGACCTTACTGATATTTCTACCATATCTTCATAACTGAGGTTTTTAGGCTAGCATAGATCCTAAGGATCACCCAATATTTACTATTATGGTTATGACTAGACTCTGGCATAAATGTGGCGCATCTTAGGCGCTTTTTTTTTTTAGCTAAAATTTGAGCTAAAATTTTTCTGAATTACCAGGCATGTGGTTGTGGCTTCTTAGAAGAAGGTGTGGTTTAAATGTGCCCATATTCTGCAATAAGATACCAACATTGTAGCTCAAAGTAGATTAACCAAAATGTGGTGTAAATTGAGAATAGACAGTCTAAAGATACGCCAGATTTAATATCCATCAGGCACTGTGATAAATGTGGTATATTTCCAGACTGTCTACGGTTACACTCTCTAACTATTAGTAAATCTGGGTCAATGTATATATGGCTCTAGAATGTGTTGAAATTAATTTTGAGAGAATATACTTATTTCTCCATTCTTTAGATCTACAATTTGTTTTGTTTAGATATACATTGACTTAGGCCATTGAGTGTTTTCCTAGATATGGCTTTCTTTTTCTAGTTGATTGTCCTATGTCCATGAAATGCAGTACTGTCAATTCAATGGCTAACTTTTTGGAACTTTCACTGCCTATCTGGATTCATATTGTTGTAGCAGATATCACTAGCAGTGTCCTGTATATTGATGTTTTTTCCGTACATTATTTTCTGGTTGATCCATGTTTTACCAGTTATGGCTGTTGACATTTGCAACACATATACTTGAGGTTAAAATGTCTTTCTTTCATGTTTCTGTATCAGATTTTGCTGTTATAATGGTCCTTGTCCTCACTGTTATTTCTCTGAACTTAATAACTCAATTCTCTGAAATGATGGTTGGCTTTCTTGTTATTTCTTATTCTGTTGTACCTTTTGACATTCCATCTCTTTGTTCCTTCTTAAATGTACCATATGTACCAAATCATTCCATAGTAGAACCTATGAGTATCCTACAGGAAAAAACTGGTTATCAGTATCTCTCTATATAATTGGACAGTAGAGATGAGAAAAACATTTCGGTGCGAGCCGGATTCGACCTCAATATCCCAAATTGTTCAACCTGAATATCCTAAAAGGGCCACTACAGGTAAATTATTATACTCTGGGGTCTCTTCATAGGTGGAGGCCCACGGGAGGTGTAAAAAAAAAAAAAAATACTCACCTTCCTTAACCTCTTTTGAGCCTTTTTTGCAGCGTTTTGGTGTTTTCCTGGTGACGTAACACATGCCCACCACTGGGACTTATGCCCACCCATACCACTGAGACTTGTGTTTGGGCCACAGTGGTTACATGGGCAAGCTGAACATCATGGCTTGGTGTGCCCATATTACCACTGAGCCCTAAACACATGCCACAGCGGTTACCACGGGCAAACACATCACCGAGAGGGAGTGCTGGACGCCGTGATGAGGCCCAAAAGAGGTTGGTGAGTATAATTATTTTTTACACTTCCCCCTGGACCTCAACGTATTATACTATGGGGTCTGACCCCAGAGTATAATTTCACTTCTGGTTCTATCCGAATAAGTTTGGACTGAAACAAACTAGAGGGAGCACTTTGTCTGAACTCGAGATGAAACAAATTTTGAGAGGTTCACCTATCTGTATTGAAAAGCAATAACTGAATTTTTACAGGCCTGTCCATCTGATTGATATATATATATATATATATATATACACACACATAGAGAGAGAGACTCTCTATTTAGAGGGTCCATGCCACTATCAGCCACTGTAAACCGTTTTGTCACTTTGGCAAAGCTGACAAATCCATGTATTACATGGATAGCACTACTTTTCCCCTACAGTAGCCACTGTGTAGTCTAGTAAATGGGACTGGGGGAGTCAACTGACTGCTAAGCCTTAGCATTAAAAGGGATTACGATGTGAGACAACATATGTAGTAAGATATTTATTACAGCTGAATATGATCTTCTCCAAAACATTATTCAATATGAAATATTGAACATGTGAAGATATTACCTAAATATGTTTTTATAGGGCTATTTGTGCAATACTTTAGAAAGGATATTTGCAATTAATGAACTATTTGGATAGCTATGATGAATACAAGCAATATGCAGAAAAATGCAATCATTTACTCTTGGCTAGTGAATAAGCGATTTAACCAATTTTCCCAGTAAATAGCGTAAATAAATACCAATGACTCTACCCAGCATCACATTAGCCACAGATTTCGAGATGCAGGCCTAACAAGGTTTTCGTAATTACATTAAATTGAATTTACTGAATGCATAAGCTTTGCTAGTAGTCTGGTAGAATTCAGCCTTCAGCAAACAGAATAAAATAATGAAAAAGCTTTTGAATTTTCACAAATAAAAATGATAGGAACAAGTTGATTATTATAAAAGTAGCAAAGCTTCGGTGATTACCCCAGAGCGGCCTAAAAACCCATTATACACAATGAAACAGAACTATTGTCTGTTACATGTTGATGCTACAGTAGCAGAAATAGAGAAGCACATTCATCACATTCATTAAATGTTGTCATTCTCTGAATATCTATGTGGATGCAGTGATTCCAATAAATGACCCACGTAGGATCTGCTATAGACAGATAAAGGAAATTGTAGGTAATAATACATTTTGACTATTGATTCATAATACAATAGATGCAGGTTTATTCTTTCACTGTGATTGTAATAATAACCTATTTGGTTTCATAAACCATTCAAACAAGTAATTTGGTCCTCTCTTCTCATTTGTTGTTGATCTGCCTGCAATGTATGTATTTTATATGAGCGTAATTTACATCATATTCATAAGGAATATTATACAGTTTGTATTTTAATCATCCAATATTCTTCAGTTTCGAAATTCACTAAATACAGACTCTACAATTTTATAACCATATACTATTAAAGGATGATTGAGGCTCATACACACTAACCATAAAGGTTTATTCAGATTTAATTTATCTCCATGTGTCTCAGCACATGGATGTCACAACCTGTGCTGTTCACACATCTATTCTATTGGCAGGATGCCATTTGATCCTGGTGGCTGATTCAAGTCTGCATTTGTTTATGATTTACTCCTGCATTTCTGCCTCTATTTCTCAATCATATCCTGCTACAGCAAATCAATAGTTAAGAATTGATTCTGCGTACTGTTGCTATTAGAGATGGATGAATCGGTTCATACTGAGTCCGGTTTGAACCAAGTATTCCAAATTTTTTTATTTATTTATTTATTTTTTTACAAATGAATGCTCAGCATGCCCATGTGACCGCTGGTGGCCCAATCACAGGCACCAGTAGAGTGCTGAAAGCCACAGGGAGGCCCAAGAGAGGTAATGGTAGATGAGTATGAATGAATTTTTTACTCCTGTCCTGGGCCTCCACCTATTATACTTCGGGGTCTGAAGAGAGACCAGAGTTTAATAATGTCTCTTTCACATTGACATAACTTCAGCTGTGTTTGCCTTAGAGAACTAGAAATTAGATAGATAGTTTCTAGGAGTCCTGAGAGTGTTCTACACTATATTTTAAGCCAATTTAAGGTGTTGTTTGTAACGAACTTGTTTGACCTGAAATGAATCAGGGATTCAAGCTACCGAACCCCAACACAAAATAAATCTTGAGAGTTTCTCCCATCTCTAATTGCTATGTACCTGTTTCTGATCAAGGTCCTCATCAAGATCTACTGTGTTAGTACAAGAGTTTCAGTGTACAGCTCATAGTGTGTTCTTTTCTTTTTCAAGCCATTGTTCTTGGTACTTGCAGTACCAGTACCAACTACTAGAGTTCTGGCTATTCCTCACTACTCTCCTATCTTGGCCCTTGGATACAATATCTAGTTCCTGAACTGCTTTCCTGGTGATGATCCTTGGCTCTATTCTACACAATGATCCTGTGCTGTGTCAATGTTCCTGTTCCACACTTCACATTTCTGTGACTACTTTCCTGTGCAATATCCCACAATTAATGTTACCACATTCCTGTGCCTAATGTCCGTATGCTGTCCATGTGCCAGTTCAGTTTCCATGCAACACATTCTTGCCCAGTGACCAGCATCCTGTCCCATGCACCATGTTCCTTTCACGGCTTGACAGTCGTGATTCATGCTTCACATCTTGCTTTAGTCTGGTCATTGCTGTTTTGCCTGACTGCCAACTAGTGCCTATTCTGGGGGTTGAAAGCTAGGGGATCCCTTTGACTCCCAGTCTATTCAAACAAACATGGCTGTTGCCATACAGATCCACATTCAAGTTTTAAAATGTTACTGTATGTTTAAGCCTGCATTTGTTTAATGAGTATTTTTTTCACAAATAAAGTAACCTTTTCCAGAAACAGTGCATGGGGTTGATCTGTAAATCCATATAAAGCCTATTGATAAAAAATGGCAATGTCATCCACAACTTAAGGACTAGAGTCGTGGAAAGCAGATATTCTTTCAAATTTCATGCTACCCATTTTAATTTGCTCCCTATCATGTATAAGTAGAGAAAGTGGACAGAAGATCCCCAGCAGCTTCCCAGTCTGCACCTTTCCATAGGAAATTGCTGTTTAACATTCTTGACATGTCAAAGTTGTCTGTATTGTTATGCCCATAAATACTAAGGGAAAAAAAAATCACCAAATATATATTGAATATTTATTGTCCATGAACATAGTTCTAGTGCAAGAAATGCATAAAGAAAGGAAAAAAAAGCCAGCACCATTCATACCATGCCAGTCCTAAATGCCCTGAGAATAGACTGGGTCATTCAATATTAGAATTATTATAATATCAAGATGAATAATACAACATTTCAATACTCTTATTTTTCATGACATATTTTGGACACTCCAATAGTTAGAACATGGCCATTAAATTTACTAGAATCAACTCTGTAAATTAGAATCCAGCACCTCCTGCCTCCTCCATAGCAGATCATGCAATGTGTGATACACCTGCTCGGCTGCTTATTTAGTAAGCAGTTAATTTGTGCTGCAGCAGAAAGATAAGAGGTTGCTGTTACTTACCAAGGAGACTGTGAAGATAACAACATTTAGAAAATACTGGAGTAGATTTTCCAATGTCATCTATTATAAAGACAGCATAAACTTAGCCAAGATAGAAGATGCACCAAATTTATCTCAGTGGAGCAAGCACAACCATCACTCCATTCACTTGTCTAGGAGCACTAGAGAAAGCTGAGTACAGTACTCCATCAATACCATAGAAAGGAATGGAGCTGTAGTTGTACATGTGCTTCAAGGGAGTCTACCAACACTAAAATAAACCACTCATATGCTGTGGTAGGATCTGTTAGTGGCGCAGTTAACATACCTTTCTTGTGTCAAAGTGTAGCCCGGCTGCACTCAGATCAGGGTCTCAACTGCTGAAGCATCCATATTCTTTTGTGATCACCACCAAGTGCCGTCCCTATAACAGAAAGAATGACTTGCGAATTTCAGCAACCACATACAGGTGCAGCTCAATAAATTAGAATATCTTTGAAATGTTTATTTCTTTCAGTAATTAAATTAAAAATGTGACCTCCTATATTTTCTAGATTCTTTACACACACAGTGTTCTATTTCAAGTGTTTTCTTTCTGTAAATGTTGATTATGGATTACAGCTAATGAAAACCCAAATCTAAGAAAATTTGAATATTGTAAAAAAGTTCAGTATTGTAAATTCAGTGTCACCTGCCAAGGTTTTCTAAGCCTTTAAATGGTCCCTCAGTCTGGTTCAGTAGGACACACAATCATGGAAGACGCTGATTATGACTTGTATTACTGAATTACTGAAATGAATGAACGTTGTCAAAAATATTCTAATTTATTGAGATGCACATAGTTTCAATAGGAAATTATGACTAGCCTAGCATACATTTTATTTTTATCTTGCTTTTTTAACATTTTTTGCTTTTTTGGCTTCCCTTTTTCTAAAAGTAAAAAATTGCTAGCAATACTATTTTGTTTTAGATTTTATTCTATTTTATTTTTTTAAGGAAAAAAATGTCAGGTTAAAAATAGAAAGGGAATTTTGAACCACATGATACTTTCATCATACAATTGTGCGCAACCTCATATAATAATAATAATAATAATAATAATAATTAAAAAAAAACACAGAAAATATATATCAATTTATTCTCAGTGATAATAGTAGCAATATTGGCAGTCAATATTGCTACTATAGGAGTTGTGACCAATTTTTTCTCGACTTCTAAATATCAAATCAATGGGCGTTGCAGCAGCTAAAGATTATATAAAATGACAATATCTAGCAAGACATATTTATTCTTCCAGAAAATTGTACTAAAAGTGAAAACCTTAATAAAGACTTTTATCCTATAAGATATCTTCCTTATAGCTTCTCTTGTCTCCCGTTTGTGATGTCCGTATGAGATACTATAGGATGGTTAGTTTCTGAATTTTTTCATCTTTCAGTGCTCAGATTGAAGCAGAACATAGACAGATTTTTTTTTTTTATTTAGCCCTTGTAGTCTCATGGAAAACATCAATGTACAGTAGCATTGGATTGGCCAGCAGACCTCTTGGTGGGGTAAGAGCTACACAATATTGAGTCGCAAAGGTAATGCCGTTGACAGGCTCTAAATTCAGCTGCATCTTAGGCTATCATTTATCACTTAATAGAGTGAAGACAGCGTTCAGAATGTGGATGGGGATCAGCAATTTTCTTGCAATTTTTCTGTCAAAACCAGAAGTGAACTAAAAAAGAATGTGAAATATGGTATACAGGAAAGACTTATGCGTCTTCTTCCTGCTGGGTTCACCTTTTGCTTTGACTCAAAAAACTACAGTGGAATTTTTTCAAAGAACAGTGTGTGAAACTACCCATTTCGCCACATTCACATGACCAAGTTTCCGTGTATTGGCCGGATTTATCAGCCTTAACAGTATGCTGAGAGTGGGACTCTTAGCATTATAGTTACCTATGCTGCTAAGAGTCTCTGCCTCCCAGTGACATATTGTCCCTACTAAAATCAGTATGGGTGAAACTCGGTTGTGTGAATACAGGGTAAGTTTGGGGCACACACCGTGTGATCGCAGCAGGTTAGCCACTTCAAAATCACCTATGGCTATCCTACTGATAATTTTAATGGCCATCTGTAAACTATAGGTTCCTATGGGTCACATGGTTGCTGTAAAATAGTTAATAGCACCTCAGGGCTGATTCTGAATGCTGTTAACACTAGTTCAGGCAAAATGGCTGCACTCATTATGTACAGAAACTAATAAAAATATCTACAAATAAAGACAGACTAGAAAAAATAAGGATATTTATTAGTATCTAATTTTAATTAGAAATATAGGTGTTACATTCACAGTAAGAGGAGATATATATATATATATATATATATATATATATATATATATACAGTCATATGAAAAAGTTTGGGCACCCCTATTAATCTTAATCATTTTTAGTTCTAAATATTTGGGTGTTTGCAACAGCCATTTCAATTTGATATATCTAATACCTGATGGACACAGTAATATTTCAGGATTGAAATGAGGTTTATTGTACTAACAGAAAATGTGCAATATGCATTAAACTAAAATTTGACCGGTGCAAAAATTTGGGTACCCTTATCATTTTATTGATTTGAATACTCCTAACTACTTTTTACTGACTTACTGAAGCACAAAATTGGTTTTGTAACCTCACTGAGCTTTGAACTTCATAGCCAGGTGTATCCAATCATGAGAAAAGGTATTTAAGGTGGCCAATTGCAAGTTGTTCTCCTATTTGAATCTCCTCTGAAGAGTGGCATCGTGGGCTCCTCAAAACAACTCTCAAATGATCTGAAAACAAAGATTGTTCAACATAGTTGTTCAGGGGAAGGATACAAAAAGTTGTCTCAGAGATTTAACCTGTCAGTTTCCACTGTGAGGAACATAGTAAGGAAATGGAAGACCACAGGGACAGTTCTTGTTAAGCCCAGAAGTGGCAGGCCAAGAAAAATATCAGAAAGGCAGAGAAGAAGAATGGTGAGAACAGTCAAGGACAATCCACAGACCACTTCCAAAGAGCTGCAGCATCATCTTGCTGCAGATGGTGTCACTGTGCATCGGTCAACAATACAGCACACTTTGCACAAGGAGAAGCTGTATGGGAGAGTGATGCGAAAGAAGCCGTTTCTGAAAGCACGCCCCAAACAGAGTCGCCTGAGGTATGCAAAAGCACATTTGGACAAGCCAGCTTCATTTTGGAAGAAGGTCCTGTGGACTGATGAAACAAAGATTGAGTTGTTTGGTCATACAAAAAGACGTTATGCATGGCGTCAAAAAAATACAGCATTCCAAGAAAAACACTTGCTACCCACTGTAAAATTTGGTGGAGGTTCCATCATGCTTTGGGGCTGTGTGGCCAATGCCGGCACCGGGAATCTTGTTAAAGTTGAGGGTCGCATGGATTCAACTCAGTATCAGCAGATTCTTGAGAATAATGTACAAGAATCAGTGACGAATTTGAAGTTACGCCGGGGATGGATATTTCAGCAAGACAATGATCCAAAACACAGCTCCAAATCTACTCAGGCATTCATGCAGAGGAACAATTACAATGTTCTGGAATGGCCATCCCAGTCCCCAGACCTGAATATCATTGAACATCTGTGGGATAATTTGAAGCGGGCTGTCCATGCTCGGCGACCATCAAACTTAACTGAACTGGAATTGTTTTGTAAAGAGGAATGGTCAAAAATACCTTCATCCAGGATCCAGGAACTTATTAAAAGCTACAGGAAGCGACTAGAGGCTGTTATTTTTGCAAAAGGAGGATCTACTAAATATTAATGTCACTTTTCTGTTGAGGTGCCCATACTTTTGCATCGGTCAAATTTTGGTTTAATGCATATTGCACATTTTCTGTTAGTACAATAAACCTCATTTCAATCCTGAAATATTACTGTGTCCATCAGTTACTAGATATATCAAATTGAAATGGCTGTTGCAAACACCCAAATATTTAGAACTAAAAATGATTAAGATTAATAGGGGTGCCCAAACTTTTTCATATGACTGTATATATATATATATAAGTGGGGAAAAAAAGTATTTAGTTAGCCACCAATTGTGCAAGTTCTCCCACTTAAAAAGATGAGGCCGGCCTGTAATTGACATCATAGGTAGACCTCAACTATGAGAGACAAAATGAGAAAACATCTAGAAAATCACAGTCTGATTTTTTAAGAATTTATTTGCAAATTATGGTGGAAAATAAGTATTTGGTCACCTACAAACAAGCAAAATTTCTGGCTCTCACAGACCTGTAGCTTCTTCTTTAAGAGGCTCCTCTGTCCTCCACTCATTACCTGTAGTAATGGCACCTGTTTGACATTGTTATCAGTATAAAATACCCCTGTCCACAACCTCAAACAGTCACACTCCAAACTCCACTATGGTGAAGACCTAAGAGCTGTGGAAGGACACCAGAAACAAAATTGTAGACCTGCACTAGGCTGGGAAGACTGAATCTGCAATAGGCAAGCAGCTTGGTGTGAAGAAATCAACTGTGGGAGCAATAATTAGAAAATGGAAGACATACAAGACCACTGATAATCTCCCTCGATCAGGGGCTCCATGCAAGATCTCAACCCGTGGGGTCAAAATGATCACAAGAATGGTGAGCAAAAATCCCAGAGCCACACGGGGGGACCTAGTGAATGACCTGCAGAAAGCTGGGACTAATGTAACAAAGGCTACCGTCAGTAACACACTACGCCACCAGGGACTCAGATCCTGCAGTCTCAGACATGTCCCCCTGCTTAAGCCAGTACATATCCGGGCCCGTCTGAAGTTTGCTAGAGAGCATTTGGATGTTCCAGAAGAGTATTGGGAGAATGTGATATGGTCAGATGAATCCAAAGTAGAACTGTTTGGTAGAAACACAACTGGTCGTGTTTGGAGGAGAGTGAGTGCTGAGTTGCATCCAAAGAACACCATGTGAACTTGCACAATTGGTGGCTGACTAAATACTTTTTCCATACTGTGTGTGTGTGTGTGTGTATATATATATATATATATATATATATATATATATATACCACACACATATGTATTTGGTACGTTTATTTGATAGGACTATGTGGAATGGGGCAAAGACTGACTTTGTTGTTGCTGTTTTTGCACTTTGCTATAATGGTGGCACCTTTATTTTTACTAATGAAATTAAACCAAGATATAGATTAGTCTCTCCCCCCCCCCCCCGTTCCTCCTCTGCATTTAGTTCATTGTCACTTTGACTGAAGACCTGAGCAATGCAAGACTAGGCACACATTGCCTGACCACCCAATTAAAATGACTGGTTGATATATTACTAACCACGAATCTGTGTGAAAAACGTTATCAAGGAGAAAATGAACTTGGTATTTCCCATCAAAGTTTGCAATAATAATAAATACAACAATATATAATAACAATATATACATAACACAATTTAATAAAACAAATAATTAGGATATATAAAAGTCATAAAATTGCATTTTTAATAAAAAAAATTATTATTAACAATTTACAATGTAGTGGGGGTTTAGAGGCTACAATGTCAGCGGGTCCCAAATGACTAATTGGTGAATCTGCTGTGGTCTCCTATTACTAATAATGAGAACTACAGTGGCATGAAACACTATCTGAAAGGAATTTAATCTTTTTTTTTTTTTTTAGTTTCAAAGCATATTAATAAATGAAAGAGCATGAAATTATTTGCATTTAAGACGGTGAGGAAAATAACAAAGACCACTTAGTATAGTAAGTAGCACCTACAGTTACAGTGTAGAGCAGTGGCATGAGATACATTTCTAAAAAATGAACATAAGCAATGAGGGTTAAAAAAAGGAGGAAATGCATATTAATAAGGGGTTAGGGGTATGCACTGCCCCTAATAACCAAAAGCCTATAGATCCAAAGAAGTAAAGCCATAGAAACTAAATTATCACAGCTGTAGACAATATGTCATTCCAGCAGCCACAGAATTGTTGACCCATGGGAACCACACTGTATCAAACTGCGGTCTTGTATCATTTATAGTGGAATTTATTTTCTCAAAGAGCAGAATTTTATTAACTTGACTTAATACGTCCAAATGGACAAGATTCAACATCCACCACCTAGAAGCTATATGTATTGTGAGAAGGTGACAGGTAAGATTCTGGAAGGTCGCTATATATTTCCCAGATTCCTTACTTATGTGTGGTAGATCAGATAAAACTTTTGCTGTGAGAAGGCTGTCTTTTGTTAACCCCTTCTTCTCCTACTAGGGAGGAGCCTTCAGTCAGCTGGAAGCTGGGCCTCATTAAAGGCCTATATAAGGTTGGCCAGTTCTCACTACTGAGCAGTTCCTGAGGGAGAAAGGAGGAGCTGGGCTCTGTCTTAACACTGTGAAAGTTGGTGAGATGCTGGTGTGAACTACTGCTATTGTTTTTGCCTTGTTTGACCGTGTGGCTGGAGCAAGCCACACGTACAGTTAGGGTGTTCTTTGTATAGTTAGTCACTCAGACGAGCAGGTTTTTTTGTTACCATTTTGCCTAACTGTTAAGGCTAATTTTGTTTTGCCATTAAACGCACAGGATAAAACCTGTTTACACCAGAATTTTTTGTGTCTGTCTCTGTCTGGATACGCTGCTGCTACCACTGAGCCTATCCTCCCGCAGTATGTTAGCAGCCATCAGTATATACTGTAACAATTAGGAGGGGCATAGCAGGGGGTAGATCCTCCGTATATGGACTTCTGTTTGGCATCTTCTGAAACACAAAGGATAAGTCTCTGGGTAAATACGGTGTAATTTAGTAGGATATGTCCTATGAAGTACTCTCAATGAGGATTCCTTGGGGGTGATCTGCCTTTACTGATCATAGTGCAACAGTCATACCACTGTTCCTGGGTAAAAGTTGTCCCCAGGCCGGTTTCCCATTACTAATATTTTTTTTTTTTTGGGGGGGCCTTAATTTTATATATACAGTACAGACCAAAAGTTTGGACACACCTTCTCATTCCAAGAGTTTTCTGTATTTTCATGACTATAAAAATTGTATATTCACACTGAAGGCATCAAAACTATGAATTAACACATGTGGAATTATATACTTAACAAAAAAGTGTGAAACAACTGAAAATATGTCTTATATTCTAGGTTCTTCAAAGTAGCCACCTTTTGCTTTGATTACTGCTTTTCACACTCTTGACATTCTCTTGATGAGCTTCAAGAGGTAGTCACCTGAAATGGTCTTCCAACAGTCTTGAAGGAGTTCCCAGAGATGCTTAGCACTTGTTGGCCCTTTTGCCTTCACTCTGCGATCCAGCTCACCCCAAACCATCTCGATTGGTTTCAGGTCTGGTGACTGTGGAGGCCAGGTCATCTGGCATAGCACCCCATCGCTCTCCTTCTTGGTCAAATAGCCCTTACACAGTCTGGAGGTGTATTTGGGGTCATTGTCCTGTTGAAAAATAAATGATAGTCCAACTAAACGCAAACCGGATGGAATAGCATGCCGCTGCAAGATGCTGTGGTAACCATGCTGGTTCAGTATTCCTTCAATTTTGAATAAATCCCCAACAGTGTCACCAGCAAAGCACCCCCACACCATCACACCTCCTCCTCCATGCTTCACGGTGGGAACCAGGCATGTAGAGTCCATTCGTTCACCTTTTCTGCGTCGCACAAAGACACGGTGGTCGGAACTAAAGATCTCAAATTTGGACTCATCAGACCAAAGCACAGATTTCCACAGGTCTAATGTCCATTTCTTGTGTTCTTTAGCCAAAACAAGTCTCTTCTGCTTGTTGCCTGTCCTTAGCAGTGGTTTCCTAGCAGCTATTTTACCATGAAGGCCTGCTGCACACAGTCTCCTCTTACCAGTTGTTGTAGAGATGTGTCTGCTGCTAGAACTCTGTGTGGCATTGACCTGGTCTCTAATCTGAGCTGCTGTTAACCTGCGATGTCTGAGGCTGGTGACTCAGATGAACTTATCCTCCGCAGCAGAGGTGACTCTCGGTCTTCCTTTCCTGGGGCGGTCCTCATGTGAGCCAGTTTCTCTGTAGTACTTGATGGTTTTGGCCACTGCAATTGGGGACACTTTCAAAGTTTTCCCAATTTTTCGGACTGACTGACCTTCATTTCTTAAAGTAATGATGGCCACTCGTTTTTCTTTACTTAGCTGCTTTGTTGTTGCCATAATACAAATTCGGCTGTGTATCCACCTGACTTCTGAACAACACAACTGATCATCCCAACCCCATTTATAAGGCAAGAAATCCCACTTATTAAACCTGACAGGGCACACCTGTGAAGTGAAAACCATTGCAGGTGACTACCTCTTGAAGGTCATCAAGAGAATGCCAAGAGTGTGCAAAGCAGTAATCAAAGCAAAAGGTGGCTACTGTGAAGAACCTAGAATATAAGACATATTTTCAGTTGTTTCACACTTTTTTGTTAAGTATATAATTCCACATGTGTTAATTCATAGTTTTGATGCCTTCAGTGTGAATCTACAATTTTTATAGTCATGAAAATACAGAAAACTCTTGGAATGAGAAGGTGTGTCCAAACTTTTGGCCTGTACTGTATATATATATATATATATATATATATATATATATATATATATAAACAACAATTGGAATGCCTTTGTACTAGATTCAAAATGAGATTAAAGTATCACTTCTACAAAAGTTTTTTCCTCTAGCCCATTGAAAAGGTACATGATATAAATTGTAGAGAAGGTAATCTTCTTGCCAGTACCTGTATTTGCTTTTTATACACACCCTTTTGCTCCTCAACTGTGTCATGTGACCAACAATTAGACTGTCCAATTGACATATAATCTTGTGTGTGGGCAGGAAGTCAGTTGTGAATCTCATAGGAATGAATAGAGAAACTTCTTGTCCATACGAGGTGTAGCAGTTTGGGGGTCAAAGCGTCAGTCTTATGACACAGTTGAGGACCAAAAGGGAGCATATCTCTTAAAAATACACTTTTGCTACAATTTACATCATGTACCTTTTTTACAAGCCAGAGAATAAAAAAAAATTGTGAGTGCAACATTTAATACAGTAGATTTCATTAAAAAGTCTTTCAAGAAGACTACTTAAAATTGTATTAAAAACTGATCTCATGGAGATGAGGCTACCCTCTCATAAAATATGATCAGTATGTGTATCATATGATGGAACTAAAATTCTATCACAAGATAGTCTTCTCAGGGGATTCTGTTTTGAGATTGCTCTCTGTATTATATTTGCATAGCAGTCAATCATGTTTTGTTATCACTACTGAAATCTCACTAATGCTAGGTTCACACCTGCGTTCGGGTTTGTGTTCTTCAGGGCCGCTTGGGGACCCGAAAAACAGAAACCCACTCCATTTAAAAAGTGGTTTCTGCTTGAAAAATGTGGAGAGAAGTCCTTTTCTTTCTACATATTTCCAGCGGATTTGGGGATGGAAACCCCCGAACAGAGAACCTAGGCTTAACTAGTGTTTCAGAAAATGTGACCATCTACTCAGTTTCCAGAAAAAAGTAAGAAAATACAGAAAATTGCAAATAAATTTGTATGCTTGTTTGCTGTATTTGCTCTAAATCTCCTCTGATGAGTTCTAAACACACAGAGAATACAGTGAAGGCATTCACTGAATAAGTGTGGTGCCAAAAGCAGACCTTTCCATATGACTGACCCTCAAGGATGTGTGCAAGTTGTGGGACTGCTCTTAAGGCAAAGGCGCCATGTTGCAGATTTAGCTGTTTTTTGAGCCAAATTCAAGAGTGACTTCAAAAGAAATGGTAAATATAAGGGAAGAACTTATACTTTTCTCTTCTGTTAAATCCACTCCTGGCTTTGGCTCACAATACCACTGCAAAATTTGTGACAAAAAAAGCAGCTTTTCCATAAAGTGGGGCCTTAGCCTATAGGTGTTTTCCGAGCTAAAATTATTGAGGGTCTATCCTAAGGATTCAAAACCACCACTGATCAGCTTTTCCCAGCAATTGATACACAGAGAATGGAGCAGGAATTTGACAGCTCTGTTCTGTTTATAGTGGCCAGACCAGGTACTGCAAATAAGCTGCCATTAATTTGAATGGAAGCTAAGCTGCAGTGACTCTGTGCAGAGAACAGAGCTGTCTGCTTTCTGCTTCATTCACTGTGTATTAGTGGCTGAGAACAGCTTATCGATGGGGGTAGCAGGTGGAAGGCCTCACAGACCTAATATTTGGGACTTAATTTTCGCATAGATCATTAATATTTTTAGCCTGGAAAACCTCTTTAACTAATCTGATTGCCTAATGGATATGTTTACTTACATGCTTCCTGCTCTTGTAAACTATAATGCAAGCATCAAAATAACACCAATTTATTTATTTGTCAGTATTGTATGTAATGGTGGAGTCACGTAGATTTATGTTGTTAGAGACTGACACGATCAGACATATTACACTGTCACAGATGAAAAACATTGACTTTTTGCAACAATGGCACAATTAGCAAAATATCTATCTATCGATAGATAGATATTTGTATTTACATATATAGCTCACACACAATACAACAAATACAATATTAAGGGGTTTTATAAATCTTTTGATTTCAAAGTCTTCATCTTCACTCATCTAAGGTTTTCTTGCTCTCAGAACAAATCATAGTGAGGACCAAAGACCTAACAAAAAAAATCCCTCATAAAGAGTCAAACTGAAGCACATATAGAAGGAACTTTTGATATAGACAAGATTGTAATCCCACTGAGAATGTTACATCTCCACAGTGAGAGAAATGTGGTTAAGTAAGAACCTAATGATTTTTTCCAGAGATATGACACAGTCATGGATAAAAACCACAGCTGTGAAGTATTCACTTGCTTGTGCTCATTCTTACCAATGTGACATTCTTAAGTTACTTTTTACAAAAAAAATTGTTTCAATCTGTTTAATTGAATAAATATATGAAAAACACAATTTAAAACATGCTGTGACCAGATTGAATGGTGTGTAAAACTAGGTTTCTACATTTCTCCCTTTAAAATGGTATATGAAAAGCCTAGGAATTATCATTGCAAATATTTTTTCTTTTTTAATGCTTAGAAAACATCCACTTTTCCCATCAAATTTCTACAATAGTATTTTCTTTTAACCCCTTCCTGCTGCAGCCATTTTTCGATTTTCGTTTTTTATTTCCTCTCTTCCAAACGCCATAACATTTTTTATTTTTCCATTCCTGGAGCCATATGAGGGCTTAATTTTTGTGGGCCAAATTGTACTTCATAATGCTATCATTTAATATTCCACACAATATACTGGGAAGCTGCAAAAAAAAAAAAAAAAATCAGAATGGGGTGGAATTAGAGAAAAAACTTTTTTTATAGGCTTTGTTTTACAGCATTCACTGTGCAGCCAAAATGGCATGTTACCTGTATCCTACGCCTGCCTATCTTCCTCCATTCTTTCAGTGACAGGGCCAGGGAGCAATGCTGAAATCTCTTCTGGCCCTGTTTTCTCAAGTTTGTGCCAGCATATTAGAGTAGTGTGGGGCATAGCCATTAGGAGCAATGTAGCTGTCCTTGGTGCTCCAGACTGCTTATTTGCATAAATAAATTATTTTGTTAGCAATGGATGCACAAATATTCATAGTGAAAAGGTGGAACATTCAGGTGAATGAGCCTAACTATGTTGCTGGTTTAATATGCATCACCCGGGTGACAGATTCCCTTTAATGGGTACTGCCATTTTTTAATAAAATGATGCAGTATTGGCAGAAGCAGAATTTATCTTCTCAAGCATTTTTCTCTAGAGCACTCCTATAGTCAATACAGACAGGGAAGTAACATGGGCAAAATTTATTCTAAAAATCTTTTGGGAATATTTAGTAAGGTGATGTGAACACGCACTATAGCAATGCGTCTTACATAATTGCATGTGTTTTCCCTAGTTTCTACAACTTCTTGCCTCGTTTTATAAAAATACTATTTTCTGGGTTTATTCTTAATTCATTGTCTAAGTAATAATGTGATTCCAATTAGAGAGATGGACTAATGTTATTGAATTTGCTATGTTAACATTAAACAGACTGATCATGACCGATCAGTCCTCAGATCCTATTCATTTGTAGAAATGGACTTAGTCCATTAATCTTTAGAAGGTGCATACCTCATCATAACTCCGAGGTCTGTGTTCCTAAACAAAAATCTTTGCCAGCTGTTTGCTAGTTTAGATTTTTTACATAATTTATGCCAGAAACTGCCATAAATGACCATACATATGGGTCAAACAGTGGGATGTTTGTGCATTTTTTGTGTTTAGTATTCCTTTGACATGTTATCCTTTAAAAATTAGATTAGTTATATATCAACTGTCTGTCTGTCTGTCTATCTATCCTGCATGAAACCACAAGTGTGAGCCCAGACTACCATGGTAAATGTAAATAAGAATATATTTTTAGTTGACAGTAGTTATTTTTTGAGCACAGGAAGATACAGTACTGTAGGCCGCACAGTGGAGCGCCTTGCTTTAAAACTCTACATTGCATTGTGTAATTATTTCTGAATATGTTGAGAACTTCATGGAGCATACTGTTGTCGCTGAAGGGTGTCCATACACACTGATAATGTATGTCAATCTATGTAGGGACCCACCCTATTGACAGAGGGACTATATCCAGTAGCCAAGTCATTCTTGAATTCATGAATTTACAGGAAGAACTCCAGCATTGTTATTTCATGTGGAATTTAAACATTTGCTACACAGACATGTCGGTCCTTATCGTACATTGACGGTGTGTTATTATGGTATCTTTCCACAGTATTGTTGAGTGTCACGTTTTGTGTTTACAGAGCCACGCAGCTTTTAATGTCTCGTAATTAGATGTGAAGTGGTCTGCTAAAGTGACATAAACTGTGTATTGTCTCATTTGTGTAATTAATGCGAGACAGCCCTTCAGATTATATGAGCTGGAAGCCACTGGCAGTGAGTTTAGACTGCTGTGATTAAAACTTTCTATGATTAATTATTTTACATGAAAACCCAGGATGCCTGTGAGTCTGATGTGTCATCATTTTATGCTTACTAAAGAGGGATATATGGCTTCTAACTGAGCGTTGCGAGGCTCTTCACTAGCAACCTACAGTTTATTTTGTAATGAATTAGAACTTGGGCTTTTTATTATTTAGCATGCTTATTTCTGATTGGATGATAATGTATTCTGCATATTATCCTATGCAAATAACGGGAACCCCATATATAGCCCACTGTTAGTCCAAGCTGCTATCTGTTTAGTGCCATGTCAAAATGGTTTTATTGCATTTTAATTTTTTTTTAAATTAGGAAATGATATATAAATCTTTCCACCTGGCAATACAGAGATGGGATGAGAATACAATTGTCTTTAGCTGCCGGCGGTGATTGGCGGATATAGAAACAACTGCGTGAAGCTGCTCTAGGCATTTGTATAATTCATAAAGAAGTAAATAGGATTGTGGAAACAGCACAGCACAGTGAACTACACTGTTTCTATAATTCCCGAATTACAGAAATGTATTGTAGCTTGCTGTTTCCATTTTATCTCTATTGGGGGCATAAAAATAGCAATGAAGTGTGGTATTCAGCTGCTTCTGGTTACAATAGGGTATTTCCATCGTAGCCATAACTGACTAAGATGAGAATATCCTTTTAAGCTTAGGACTGGGCATGTTGAAATTTCACAGCCCAATCCTTATCTTCAATGACACATTAGTCTGGTGGTAACAGTTGCGCACACAAAATGGTTCCCTGATTAAGTTCCAATCTAGAAACCAGAAAAGCTACCACAAAGCATCATATAACATACATTACATTCTCTTTAATGCATATGGTGGCAACTTAAGCATAAACAAATAAAGACAATCATGTTGGCTCTAGATAAAAAAAAATATTGAAAATGTCTGTTAATGAATGTTAAATGGGTCTTGCAATGTAAGGCTAAGACCCCACGTAGCGGGCCACAGCAAAAAAGTGCTGTGGGAAAAACTGCGGCGGCAACAAATCAGTTTTTTCCCATAGCGCTTTTCACAGAAAGTCCGCAGAAGTTTCCTCTGTGGACTTTCTGCTTCCATTATACATATAGGGAAATTGTCGGCATTTCTACAGGTATAATTGCCATTGCAGCAAGTCGACTGCGCATATTTTTCCCCGATGTGTGGATGAGATCCGCCATGTGGGGCCCTGGCCTAAAGTCGGTTTATAGTGATAGATTGGCTGTTTGTCATTGTTGGTAACCCTTTTTCATTGATGTACTGTACAGTATCTATAGTACACACCTCTGTGTATACTCCCTGCTATCCTGTATACATAAACTACTCTGTGCTACAAGTATTTGATCACTGATAATCTGAATGCTAAGACCTCCATTAAGGGGATCCCATAATCATCTGTAAACTATATAAGACGCTTTAAATATGCATATGTGATCGATTAGAGAGCACAAAACCTCTGTAATGTGACCTCTTGATGAAGACCTCAATTATGGTCTCTGGACCCTGAGGAGGCCACAAAGGTCTCTCTCACGCATACATAAGTATACCACTATTCTAAATGGGACAAGGTGTAGGTAGGGGCTCCATTACAGATTTTGCATTGAGGCCCAGGAGCCCTGCTGTACCACTGCTGTATAGCAGGAAGAATATGATAAAGCTCTGCTCGCATCTGGCTTCAGTTTATAGCTGAAATATGACGGATATCACAATAGCCAACGTATAACAGAGTCTGTCGTGTTCTTTTGAGGTTTCTGCCGCTTTAACAGGAAGAATAATGCAGCATGTGAACGCTACATGGACAGCAACTGAAGCTAATGGGATGCCACAGACAAAAAGCTAAATTGTTAAAAAAAAACATGGTGCCAAGATCAGCAATGCCAGGCTCCTGTCACTGTGTTACAAAAAAATGGGGTTATTATACATAGCGCTGTATGATTAAATTCACGGATGCAGATTGTTCTCTTTATTATCTTTACTCTGAAAACTCTAGCAATATAAAAGATTAGTCATTGCATATGGTATATCTGTACTGCTGGGCAGACAGAGCTGAATGAATATCCCATTCTCTGTGTATTAAAAGCTTTGCCTGCTACAGTAATTATTAATGCAATAATTAAAAGATGATTGTGAAAATACATTTATTACCGTCAGACCACACGGAATTATCTTCCAAATGCTCCTAGATGGATTCACTTTTAAATAAAAAATGTGGTAATATTTCAGAAGGAAGAAAGCTAACTAATTTGTTCTAGACCTTGAAATGCGTGATAAAGCTGTGTTCTCCCTGCTCTGAAATAACATTGTGGAAATGTATTACAATTAGTTATTGTCTGTGTTTTTTTTTCTTTCTTTCAGGACTACACACTGACAATGTACTTTCAGCAGGCTTGGAGGGATAAAAGACTTTCATATTCAGTGATTCCTTTAAATTTGACCTTGGACAATAGAGTGGCAGATCAGCTTTGGGTTCCTGATACATACTTTTTAAATGACAAGAAATCTTTTGTGCATGGTGTTACAGTGAAGAATAGAATGATTCGTCTTCATCCTGATGGCACAGTGTTGTACGGTCTAAGGTCAGTCTGCAACAAATACTTTTACTTGATTCCACGGTCTTAGATTTTGGCGCATTAAATTCATTATCGAGCATAATAACCTTTTGCATATTAAATACAGTATCCTGACATTAAGATGTATTGTTATTAGCATGTCTTCAGGGGGAATAAAAGTTTTAGATTTGGATTTTCAAGAAAACCTTAGACAGTCATTTTTATTTCTCGGCTGTGAAAAGTATGACTATGAAGACTTTGATGTTGTTCATGTGTTCTAGCAACAGATTTTACATACAGTAAATATATATGCAGCACTAAAAGTTTTAGGCATGTGTGGAAAAATGCTGCAAAATGAGAATGCTTTCAAAAATAGTGGTGTCAATAGTTTATCTTTGTCAAGTAACAAAATTAAGTGAATGAATAAAAGAGAAATCTAAAGTCAATATTTGATGTGACCACCCTATGGAGGAGTAGTCTTGGAAGTGATGATATGGCCCCCACAGAGACCTGATCTCAATAACGAGTCTGCCTGGTTTTGAGCAAGCCTACATTTACAGAAGATCTATGGTTAGTTCTCCAAGATGCTTGAAACAACTCTTGTAAAAAAAATTAAAAAAAACACCTAGAAGAATTGATGCTGTTTTGAAGGCAAAGGACGGTCACACCAAATATTGATTTCAATTAGATTCCTCTTTTTTCATTTGTTAATTAATATTGTTAATTGACAAATATAAACTATTAACACTTCTATTTTTGAAAGCATTATTCTTACTTTGCAGCATTTTTTCTACACGCATTTACACAGTACTATTGTTATTGTTGACATGCAAGGGCAAAAGCAGAAATTGGCTGAATACAGTGAGCAGTAGAATAAGCCAGAGACAGACCCCCAAACGCCAGCCCTAACTGCAAGACCAGATGGACTTTGCAGAATTTGACAGTCTGAATTGTAACCTCCAGTAACTGTACAGGTAAAGGGGAGTTCACACTACCGTTGGTGACCGTCAGTAGTGTCCGTTGCTATTGTCCGTTACAAGATTTTAGCATCGGACACTAGCTGAACCGTCAGAAATCTGTTAAAATTTCTATTCATTTCAATAGGTTTTTATATGGTGTCCGTTAGTGTCAGTTTGTGTCCGTTTACACCCAATCCGTCAGAAGTCTGTTTTTTTTTTTCACGGACAAAAAAATCCTACATGCAGCACTTTTTTGTCCGTTTGGGAAAATGGATTCTTGACGGACAACAAGTGTCCTTTATTTTTTTAACATTGAAGTCTATTGGTAACGGACTTATAACGGACAGTAACTGATATGTCGGTTTTTTTTCTGCGCATGCTCAGAAAGCAGAAAAAAAAAAATGGACAGTGTTAAAAAACAGACACTAACTGATGCTAATGTGTCCGTTTTTTTTAACTGATCCGTTTTTAATTGTAGTTTCCCCAATAACCTTATCCTAATCTAATATTGTATTTATTTACATACAGTATAGACCAAAAGTTTGGACACACCTTCTCATTCCAAGAGTTTTCTGTATTTTCATGACTATAAAAATTGTAGATTCACACTGAAGGCATCAAAACTATGAATTAACACATGTGGAATTATATACTTAACAAAAAAGTGTGAAACAACTGAAAATATGTCTTATATTCTAGGTTCTTCAAAGTAGCCACCTTTTGCTTTGATTACTGCTTTGCACACTCTTGGCATTCTCTTGATGAGCTTCAAGAGGTAGTCACCTGAAATGGTCTTCCAACAGTCTTGAAGGAGTTCCCAGAGATGCTTAGCACTTGTTGGCCCTTTTGCCTTCAATCTGCGGTCCAGCTCACCCCAAACCATCTCGATTGGGTTCAGGTCTGTTGACTGTGGAGGCCAAGTCATCTGGCGTAGCACCCCATCACTCTCCTTCTTGGTCAAATAGCCCTTACACAGTCTGGAGGTGTGTTTGGGGTCATTGTCCTGTTGAAAAATAAATGATGGTCCAACTAAACGCAAACCAGATGGAATAGCATGCCGCTGCAAGATGCTGTGGTAACCATGCTGGTTCAGTATTCCTTCAATGTTGAATAAATCCCCAACAGTGTCACCAGCAAAGCACCCCCACACCATCACACCTACTCCTCCATGCTTCACGGTGGGAACCAGGCACGTAGAGTCCATTCTTTCACCTTTTCTGCGTCGCACAAAGACACGGTGGTTGGAACCAAAGATCTCAAATTTGGACTCATGAGACCAAAGCACAGATTTCCACAGGTCTAATGTCCATTCCTTGTGTTCTTTAACCCAAACAAGTCTCTTCTGCTTGTTGCTTGTCCTTAGCAGTGGTTTCCTAGCAGCTATTTTACCATGAAGGCCTGCTGCACACAGTCTCCTCTTAACAGTTGTTGTAGAGATGTGTCTGCTGCTAGAACTCTGTGTGGCATTGACCTGGTCTCTAATCTGAGCTGCTGTTAAGCTGCGATTTCTGAGGCTGGTGACTCGGGTGAACTTATCCTCCGCAGCAGAGGTAACTCTAGGTCTTCCTTTCCTGGGGCGGTCCTCATGTGAGCCAGTTTCTTTGTAGCGCTTGATGGTTTTGGCCACTGCACTTGGGGACACTTTCAAAATTTGCCCAATTTTTCGGACTGACTGACCTTCATGTCTTAAAGTAATGATGGCCACTCGTTTTTCTTTACTTAGCTGCTTTTTTCTTACCATAATACAAATTCTAAAACTCCATTCAGTAGGACTATCAGCTGTGTATCCACGTGACTTCTGAACAACACAACTGATGGTCCCAACCCCATTTATAAGGCAAGAAATCCCACTTATTAAACCTGACAGGGCACACCTGTGAAGTGAAAACCATTTCAGGTGACTACCTCTTGAAGCTCATCAAGAGAATGCCAAGAGTGTGCAAAGCAGTAATCAAAGCAAAAGGTGGCTACTGTGAAGAACCTAGAATATAAGACATATTTTCAGTTGTTTCACACTTTTTTGTTAAGTATATAATTCCACATGTGTTAATTCATAGTTTTGATGCCTTCAGTGTGAATCTACAATTTTTATAGTCATGAAAATACAGAAAACTCTTGGAATGAGAAGGTGTGTCCAAACTTTTGGTCTGTACTGTACATCATCATTACATTTACACACATAGTTTTATTTGATTCCAACAACTCCTTCTTGCTCCATTTTTTGTCAATGTATGAAGCTGGTGCTCATTTTGCTTTTAATAAGACAGTGAGTGTAGATCTTATATTATAATCTTGTGGATCTTTAAGTATATTAAACCATTAGAAAGGGTGCCTCTTCTGTCATCTTGCAATCCAGTCTAAGGTTACAAATCTTTAAGGTTAAAGTCAAAGAGAACTCTGAACTATTCTCAATTAAGCTAAGCTATTCTCATTGATTTTGATAATGGAATGTATATCCACTACTTTACAAGTTGGTTTCCCATTAGCACAACTAGTTTGTCTTTAGTACATTGATTGATGGATTCAGTAATGTTTTTATGTTGTTTAATTCCATTTGTAAGACACTTTTAATGTAATGTGCTCAATGGCTCATAGTTTTATGTAGTATTGTTCTAAAAAGTATTACAATATTTTAAGTCAAGGAGTGTATTTAAGATGTATTAAAGCTATTATCCAACTTTTTAAAATAGCCAAAAACTTAGGGCATTTTTTTGATCACTGGAGAATCAACTCTTACGGGGAGTTCATACACCATTACTAATGTCCGTTGCTGTCTTCCATCATAGGATGACAGCAACGGACATTAGCTGTCACAGAGAATGGTCACAGACTGATTCTGTGTCTGTTCCCATTGACACTAATGTAAACAACATGAAGCTAGCAGTTTGTTTAATTTTGTAATGGAAGATAAAGTCCTGCATGCACAAGTACAATGACATAATCTGTATCGCTTGATGGTTCTCTGGGTTTTGGCTGTAAGTATGTGCCAGAAACCAAAACACTGGTCTATTAGCTATACTAGTAAGCAAATATGATTGGAACTGTAAAAAATTTAATAGATAGACTTTAATAATTTTGATAGGTGGGGAAATGGAATACTGTACCTTTTTATGGTGCTTTGTAAATTGTAGAAACACTATTTGGATAAAAGGATTTGGACACACATCTTAATCATTGAATTCATTTGGTTCCATTGCCACAGGTGTATAAAATCCAGCACCTAGCTATACAGACTGCCTTTATTCACATCTGTGAAAGAACAGCTTGTTCTAAAGTGTTCACTGAATTCCATAATGGTACTGTAATAGAAAGCCACCTTTGCAATGTCGATGATATTATTGAAGGTGAAAGCTTTTAGGAAACATAGTAACTCAGCCATGAAGTGGCAGACCTCATAAAGTTACAGAGCAGGGTTGCCGAGTACTGAGATGCATACTGCATAAAACGTCCAGGCACTTTGCTGATGTTTTGGGAGCTTCATGGCATAGGTTTCCATGGCTCAAAAACTGCATGCAAGCCTTCAATCACCAAACACAGTGCCAAGGATCAGGTGGAGTGTGTAAAATATGCTGCCATTAGACTTTGGAGCAGTGGAATTGTATTCTGAAGAGTGACACAGTCTGTGCCAGTCTGGTGAATGAGTCTGGATCTGATAAATTCCACGAGAATATTACCTGTCTGACTGAATTTTGGCACTATAAGGTTTAATGTTTATTTTTTTTTTGTTTTTTTTGTTTTTTTGAGGACTTGGTCTGAGCCCCTTAGTTCCATTGAATGAAAATCTTAAGCATACATAATTTCAGCATACCAAAACATTTTGTGTGCTTCAAACTTTGTGAGAACAGTTTGAGGAAGGCCTTTTTTGTTCCAGCATGACCGTGCCCAAACGTGCAGAGCAAGGTCCACAAAGGCATGGTTGGGGAGAGTATGGCAAAGAACTTGCCTGACCTGTACAGAGTCCTGTCCCATCAAGACAATGATCTTCTGGATGAATGCACAAAAATTCCCACAAAATCTTGTAGAGTCTTGTAAAGTTTTTTTAGGTGCAAAGGGGGGGGGGGGCAAATTCTATATTAATGCTCATGCATTTAGAATGAAATGTTATAAAAACTCTAGTAGGTGTAATGTGTATTTCTCCCAATACTTATATTCATATAATATATGCCCATGTTAGTTTTGTAGGACTGAAACACCATTTCACTTGAAAAGTGTCTAGCAGCTGAGGATCAGCTTATAGCAAGTCATTATTCATTGGACTCATAAATAACTAATAAATACTTATATCAATTCTCCATGTACATGTCTCTAATGTATATTACTTTCCATTCCAAGGCAATTTCAGTGTCTTAAATTCATGATTACTTAATTTTTAATTTTATTACTGTTTTATGTAAGGATTTTGTCATAACACGGTTTATAATCTGACAAATGTATTCCAGCATAATATAATAAGAGATCTAACAGAGATCTTGCAAAACAACATCAATAGCTTTACTCGCAGAATAATTTTTATACAGTATGATATACAAATACAAATACTGTACAAATACAGTATAGGTTGGCAAAGCTTATCGTTACTGATATGACGCTTTTGTTTTGTAAAAAGTCAGACCAGAGGTTTGCAATATTTCAGCATCGATGGCATTTTTATACTGCCCTCACCACTTTCCAAAGGGAGGACATAACAAGGGCTTGCTGTAGGTGGGTTAACATGCCGCTCTTGGTAAATTTGCCCAATTTAAAAATATTTGTATATTTTATTGTTTTACTATATTATTATGGATATAGATATATAAAAGAGAATCTAATTGCCAAAATATAAAAAGATATCAACCACCACCTAATGCTCCTTCTTGCTACCACAACAAAACATCTCAAGATAAGAGAACATAGTTTGGATATTTCTTTCTTTTTCTGAAATAACTGATGAGAGGTGGTTCCTTCCATCCTTACAAGGTCTTTGCGAAAGATGGACATAGCAAAGCTGAGCATGAAATCCCATCTCCATGTGTCTCAAACATACAGTAACTCATGTTTTAAATGGCTAGTTACAGTATTTAGTTATTTTTTTTTCCTTTTTTTAGGGCCTGGGTCTAATGGGAATAGTATCTGTCATAATTTGATAGCCTGGATCAATAGAGGCGGTAGCAATACCTTTGCCTTTATCATGTACATACAAGGGCATAGCTATAGGGGATGCAGCAGTAGCAGTCACTACCGGGCCCTGGACCCTAGTGAGGCCCCATAAATCCCTCTGATACATAAATTATACCACTATTCTAAATGGCACGCATTACAGATTTTGATTTGGAGCCTCACCAGGTTATTTGTGTATGAACTTGGTACATGAGCTGACTAACAATGTCACAGAGCTGAGTGCCGTATCCACATCATTGTTTACCCAGGTACAGCATAATACATGCATAGGCCTTACCTAGTACCTCAGTGAGCTGAACCCTAGCAAATGACAACTACAAAATACCAAAAAGGTGTCAGGGTATAAGTGAGGGTTCCCAAAGTGGGATATGCAATAAATGGTTAAGATGGGAATACCCCTTTTAAACTTCTCTAAATTAACAATTTAAGGCTGAGGCCCCATGTTTCAGAAACGGCTTTTTTGTTGCAGATTTTACTGCGTTTTTTTTAACCAAATCCAAGCATGGCTACAAAAGGAATGGGAAATATATAGGAAGCTCTTATACTTCTCCCTTCTGCTAAATTCACTTCTGGCTTTGGCTCAAAAAAACGCAGCAAAATCTGTAACAAAGCTGCGTTTCCACAATGTGGAGCCTTAGCCTAAGCCCCCTTGCAGACGACCATATGACTGGTCAGTGTGCTATCTGGGGTTTCCCAGATAGCACACAGAACCAATCATTTCTATGGGCCCGTACACATGACTGTGAATGTGAATGACACGGTAACGTGTGAGGGCCGACAGTTCGGGCCGCAAAATATGGAACAGGTCCTATTCCTGTCCGATTTTGCGGCCCTGCTTCCACGGCTCCTATTAATTGAATGAAAGGGGCCGTGGAAGCACGGCTGGTGCACGAGCGGCACATGGGTGACATCCGTGTGCCACCCGTACTGTTCATTCATGGCAACCGGCTTAAAAAGGTATAGCTCTCATGCATGACTTTTCTTCCCTTATTCATATTTTTTATTTTTATAGTTAACTTTATTGTTGTATAAAACATAACAATTCATTTGGGTACGCAGACCATTCAGGACAAGCAAAATGAACATAGAAATGCCTCACAGTTATCACATTGTTTTGGGCAAAGAATATTATATGAGATAACAATTTTCATATATGTAATGTTCATTTTTGAGCACAATTTATTTTGTGAATTTAAAATTTTGGACACCATACTCTATATTCCTATGGGTCTAGTTCTGTAATGAAGCTACTATAAAGTGGTTGGTGGTTTGGCGACTTTTTAAATATCTTCCATCTTCGCTTTCCGAAAAATCCATAACTTTTTTTTTTTTTTTTTAAATAGTCATATGTGGGCTTATTCTTTGAGTGACAAGTTTCGGGATACATATAATTTTTTATTAGGATTTATTAACAGTTTTCCCAACATTCACTGTATGGGATAAATAAAATTCTGATGCACACAGCAATATCTAAAATGCCTATTTTTTGTTTACTTTACATATTTTTTAAAATACTTTTAAAAACTTTTTTTACTCTCCCAAAAGGGGACTTGAAACTGGGATCACTTGATCCCTTGTACAATGTACTGCAATAATATCGCACTATATGATGTGGTATATTATTGACTACGTGTATTAGGCCAAGACCTATTAAAAATATGGAGATCTCACTGTGGGGGTCTGAGGGGGTGAAATAAGGGGCAGCCCCTCTAACCACCCAGATGCTGTGATCCTGGCATCTGATGGGTTAATAGTCTCATTCTGGCAACTTTGCCTAGTCCTTGCTGGAAAAACCGCAGCAGCAATGCAGCGCTTTAGACAGAAAGTTCAGAGGTTTCCTCTACGGACATCCTGCTTCATTTATACCTATAGGGAAACCGCTGTTGTTTCCGTAGGTATAATTCACATGCTGAGATTTCCAAAACCGTGCCCACAGCAGGTTTTTACTTCAAAGTGGGGATGGGATTTGCGGCAAACCGTGGGGTTTGCATGGGCCCCCGGCCTAAAAGATTAAATCACCCCCCTTTTTCTAGATCACATATACAGTACATATAAATAAATGATAGTAAACATAAACGCATTAGGCAACCCTAAGTCCGAAAATGCCAAAACTATTAAAATAGAAAAAAATTTGTCCCATACAGTAAACGACATAGCAGGAAAAAAAAAACAAAATGGCTGAATTGCCATTTTTTTCGCTGCTTTGCCTCCCTTAAAAAATGGAATAAAAAGTAATTAAAATGTCATACATTCCCCAACCTGGTATCAATAAAAACTACATATTGTCCCGCAAAAAACACCTTACAGAGCTCCGTCCACTGAAATATAAAAGTTACAGGTGTCAGAATATGGTGATTTAAAGAATTTTTTCTTAAAACATGAAAAAAAAAACTATAAAAATTTGGTATCACTGAGATCATACCGACCTGGAGAATAAAGCTAAAAACATTTTTACCATTAGAAAAAAAAATGGTGGTACATTTTTTTTTTTTTCAATTCTACCTCATTATGAATTTTTTTTTCCCCCTTCCCAGTACATTGTACAGAATAATAAATGGTACCATTTTGAAGTACAACTTGTCACACAAAAATTAAGTCCTCATATGACTACATAAATGGAAAAAGGAGAAAGTTAATAGCTTTTGGACAATTAAAATATGCCTGCGCCACATAAGGGTTAAAGACGCTGTAAAGGATTAAGAAAAACTGATGACTCTTTCTACCAGAAATTACCACACATAACCTGTGGACAGTTGTGGTGCTGTTTTATACAAAAGCTGCCAATTCTTCTAATCCTTTTATATTGAGGGAGATATGCTAAACACAATTTGTCAGAAAACACTCTAACATGCCTTGTGCTACATTTATCAAGTTTCTGGACGCTTTTTAGAAACATTTCTGACTTGTATGAAAAGGGGTGTGACTTTGTGGGAAAGGGGCATGGCTGAAGTTTTTGTGTTGGTTCATTTTGGCAAAATTTTGCTGCATTTTGCCCTAACATAAACTAACTAAAAAGTGGTATAGAGTTGGACTAGATAGCCCAATAATGCACCAGATTTATCAGCCAGTATTAGACACTTTTAAATTTGGTACAGATTAAAAATATTTGGTATAAGTTTTCAGTGTCTAAAATTTAGGCAGTATCAGTATTATCAATCTCTACTGGTGCAGAGGGATAACATTGTGGAGCACATTTGGTGCAATGACCTTTCTTGTGCCAAATGGCGCTACATTTTCTGTTTTGCGTCTTGCTCACCACATTGTGTGAGTTTGTTTAGAGTGGGGTTGGGAGCAGAGAAGGCATAGGCGGGGGTGCCTTGGCCTGGCATATATATTAAACCTCAGAGTTTTATTGGAAATCTACTCCAGTCCCTAATTGGAGTAGATCTTCATTTAGGTGCACAGGCTCTTCAAATTCAGTTGGGTCCTTCACCAGTTAGGGGCTTTGTGGCTGTCAAATCTATACCCTTTGTATTGTGAATCCCATGGCATGTAAATTTTGTGGGATGGAATATATAACATATTTATAAGGACAGTCATACCGCATGTATTTCTAAGGCCGGAGGAATGTGCTGTAGTCTTCCATATCTTACATTATGAAATGGACCTTCCTGCTTCAACCACATCACTTAAATTAGATTTTGGCTGTTCACTGGTATTCATATAATGTTGATGAAGCTGCTGACATCTCCATTGCCTGTTACTTTAGGTCACTGAAATCAATAGACTCTTTAATTTCAGATGAGCAGCAAATTATAATGTGGAGTTTATTTGCTCTCTACTTATCTACTTAGGCCGGTATCCTCAGGAGTCTGTGCCTACAACCTTCTAAACTGACTCTCTGGAAATGCTCCAGCACAAAAGCTAGCAGAAGACTTTTAAAGATGTTAATATTGTATTATGGAAGCCCCATGTGATGCCAATGGATTTCACAAATTTTTGTCAATGGTTCTTGATACACTGCAATTATGCTGAGCACAAAGAGCCATCATCCTTAATATATTGATTAAATAAGCTACTGTCTCTATACCACCCTGAGCAATTAACCTTTATCATCTTAAGGCTTCATTATGTGACTTTACAAATGTAACAATTAAAGGGCAACTCTTTCCTGTTATGTTTATGCTATGTTTTCTTTAGTGGAGTAAAAATTTAAAGGGACTGTATCCCCAATTTTTTATTAAATATTTTAAATATATTTGTAATTATTTTTAAATTTTAAATATATATATATATATATATATTAAATATAAAAATGGAGAGAATATATATATATTTTTTTTTCAATTCAAATTTTTATTGCAGTTTTATAATAATACAACAAGGTCTGAAACAGACAAAAAGTAAAAAAAAAAAAAAAAAAAAAAATACAAACAAAACAAAGCAGGCCAGAGCCACCTGAGGAGACCCCCAGATGGACCCAGCCAACAAGGTTATAGAGATATAAAGAAAAGGAAAAGGAGGAAAGAGTGAAAGTAGAAGAAAGAGTATATATTTCTTAGGCAGATATGCGTTGAGTCTAGCACATAGATATACTTGGCAAGTTACATCTGGTGATTCCTGTAGCAGCGCACATAGTTACATAAAGTCCCTTAAACAGGATAGATTTGTGAGAACTAAGGAGTGTTGTAAAAACAGTCCATGTTACTTCTCCAGGTCTTGCATCAAGACTTATTCAAACTCCTATGTCTACTATCAAGTATAGCAAGTGGATATAGTGATCCTGCATCAGCTAGTAATTGGCTATCTACTGTATGTGATATATCATCATTCCACCATTCTATAGAACACATCTGTCATCCCCCTCATGATATATATGCACATATAGAGATGGAACTTTGGAGTGTGTTTTATTATATTTTATTGTATGGACTACATGTACTTGTTACGTTTACTTACCTGTTTCAAACTGCTTTATACTTCCTATTGTTACCAAGGATGCTAAACCAACATGTCCAGAAACTAGGGGCGGGTCTGCTGGGCGTGTTTAACAAGACACAATACGCATCACGAAGGCAGTAGCTTGCTGATTGGAGTAACCTGACTTTGCCTCCGCCTGGGGGTGGAGCCTCCTGCTTATATACTGAGGATAGCCGCTATGTTCTGTTTGGCTGTTGTCAGTGTCAATGTGACCTAGGGAGAGTACACATGGTATACTAGGGAAAGATGTCCTGTCTGATCTTCATGCTCTCTAGGGTAGGTTAGCAGGAGCATTTAGTGGATTTAGACCTGCACGTTGTTTTCACAGTGATCCACTTATGCCTTGACTCCTGACAAACGTCTTACCTAGGTGAATAACAGATATAGTGGCAGTGTGGATGTGGGATCTGGAAAAATAGACACTGTTTTAACAGCGCTCCAGGTTACTACCAGCCTGCTATTGTAACAGCAACAGGCACCATTTTACCAGTAATTTAGGTCACTGCCAGTTTGCTATTACAGCGATCCACCCATGCTATGGTTTCTGATCATTTCCTAACTAAGGCCCAGTTCACATCTGTGTTCGGGTTTCCGTTCTGGGAGTCCACTTGGGGACTATAATGGGATCCGTGTGGTTTTCGCACAAAGCTAGCGGAGAGAAAAGTCCTGCATGCAGCACTTTCCACTCCGATTGCTTCGTGCGGAAACCACATGGACCCCATTACTGTATAGTCTATGGGTTCCGCGGGTTTCCCAGATAAACTGCTTTTTTATACCCAAGCGGACTCCCCGAACGGAAACCCGAACACAGATGTGAACCGGGACTTAGAGGAATAACAGATACAATAGCAAGTTATAGGTGGGATTTGGGAGAAACAATAGACGTTGGTTTAGCAAAGCTCCAGATTTGCTGTTAACTTATCTCTTTAAAAGGGCACAATAAAATGTGTGTCTTGTAACAGTGACTACTAGCCGATTACTAGCTGGTTACCAGCTGATGAAGGATCACTACATCCACTTGCTACACTAGATAATAGACATATAGCAGTTTGAATAACAATCTTGATGCGAGACCTGGAGAAGTAACATGGGCTGTTTTTACAACACTCCTTAGTTCTCACAAATCTATCCTGTTTAAGGGACTTTATGTAACTATGTGCGCTGCTACAGGAATCACCAGATGTAACTTGCCAAGTATATCTATGTGCTAGACTCGACATATATCTGCATAAGAAATATACTCACTCCTGGTGTTTGATGCCATTAACCAGTGGATAGGAATATGTACACTTATATAACAGTGATCCACTATAGCGCATCATTAGACCGGTTACTACTACGCTGACATCAGAGCGCTCTAAGATACATATAGTAGAGTATACCGGTAAATACATAGTTCACATACAAGGGACAGTGGTTCACTGGCTAGCGGACCTATTCAGATTAATAAGACTTTCCAAATTCTATGAGGAATTCCAGCACATACTGAATGATTTTCCTCATAGACATTATATACCTCTGATGAACCAGCTGTGACATCTTCCTAGCTGGGGAAACATGTCAGGTGTTTCTATACATGAGGTACGCGTGTGTATGTACTATGTAATATGCTACACATGCAGTACTGTATGATGCTGTGTGGCTATATCATTTATGATACTGATGAGACCAGCTAAATTAAAGGCGGACACAGTGTGTTGTATACTGAAGGGTCTGGATGAATTCTACTTCTAGGATCCCCCATCCCCCCACACAGCTAGTCAATAGCCCTCCATTATATGCTGCAGGGGGAGAGTGGTCTGTGTGCCAGACTCCGGCACATGAGAGGACACCCTGCAATATATATTTTTTGAGGTAGCCTGATACACCCCCACTACACTCTTTGTTGGGTTGATGATTTTAATACATTTTTATTGAGATTAATAAATTATATTTTAATATTGTCTAAATCAGGCAGGTATTTTTTATATTTAGCTGAAACAAAGAAAAGATAAGGAATGATGTAGTGTCTCACAGAACCACTGCCTGTTGTAAAGTGTTGATATTTATGTGGATTTCTTTTGCTTAACTCAACTAACAGTCACCTTAAAATTGCTAAAATCCTTCCAAAAAATGTCACTTTTTTTTTTTTTGTTTGCAGATTTTGAATTTATGGCTTAAATAAATAAATATAACTCTGATGTTGTATGTACATTTTAACTCTTTAGCCTTAAACCCTTTTAGCCTTAAATCAATAACATTTTATTCCTCTCTGCATCCCCGCGTGCACAACTTTTTATATTTTATTTCAATGTAGCTTTACAAGACCTTGTATTTTATGGGTACATATGATTTTTGAATCAGATTTTTTTTTTTTGCTTTTTATTTTCGAGAGGTGAGATGAACAGAAAATATCCAATTCTGGTGTCTGAATTTTAATGTGTTTGTCATTAATCATGTAGACTAAATAAATACTAATTTTATTTTATGGGTTGTTACAGATGTGGTGATATCAATTTTGTGGTTTTTTTTTTTTTGTTTTGTTTTTTTATTAACAAGGGAAACAAGCCTATTTTTCTGGTGCTAAAATCAGCATTGTCTGCAGCATTTAAGGGATTAAATGGCAAGTATGCTTTCTGATTGATAATGGGGGTTGATATCATAATTAAAAGTCCATGGTACGCCCTGCCCTGGGGTTATCTGAAGTCACAGGGATAATAAAGAATAATAAAATAATTTTCTTTTCTCCATGCACACTGTCAGCCGCATATGTTCTCTATCTCACTGGTTAAAGTGAAAGTGCGAGTATATGCATTTCCGCTTTAACTGGTGATATCTCAAAATCTGGGTGGGCTACCGATTCTTGGCCTTAAAACACGACTGAGATCGTGGCTCCAGAGATCTGTTTCTAGAACCATTTACAGTGAAAGTCTATGGACTTAACCTGCTCAGGTTAAACTGTAATGTACTTTTCTCAAATCTCAAGCAGAGTTCATTCAAAGTTGTGGGGGGTAAAAGAGGACCTTTTACCACCACCATCTACTCCAGTTTATCTTTTTTCTCTAACGCCCACCATTCCCAAGCAATCAGTGCAGTTATTTGTTGTGCCTGAAATGGTACTTAGACTTTCTGTTGTCAGGTGGTCAGTGTCAACAGAAGCAGATAAGAGGGTGTGATTTAGAGCTCCAATCAGAAGTAGAAGATGTCAGAGTTAAGAATTGCCCCCCTTGCCTACTCTTGCCTGACCCAACTCACCAGTGCAATCAGTAGGATATTGAGCAATAAATAGCACTTATTGCTCAGGAATGATGGTGGCAACAGAAACAAATAGCAAAGGTGCTGTAATCAGTGGAGAAACACCTATTAAGTGATGCAAAGAACTTGTCAGTGGAGAGGATGAAAGTTTTATTTAATGTTTTAGGCTAAGGCCCTACTTTGCTGAAATACAGCCTTTTTGTTGCAGATTTTGCTGCATTTTTTGAGCCAAAGTCAGGAGTGGATTTAACAGAAGGGAAATGTCTAAATACTTTATATTTTCCATTCCTTTTCAAGCCACTGCTGACTTTGTCTACAAAAACAAAACAAAAAAAACACAGAAAAAACTGCAACAAAAATGTTCTGTTTCCACAATATGGGGCCTTAGCCTTAAACAATTTTTCTCAGATTTTCTACTGTTTTTATAGTGCTACACTGTTCCTTTAAGTTGGAAAATTCCAGTTTATGCTGCTGTATTGTTTGTGAAAAAGTGGAGTTACTAAAGAAGAGTAAAGAGAGTTGGAGGGAGAACTTAGAGCAATTGTGCTCTTTTGTTTTTAGTGATAGTTAGACCAGAAACCCTAAGACAGGCTGTCCCAAACTATTGGGCCACAAGGGGCTCACAGTAAAGTAGCCTTTGATGCTGTTTAGAGAATCTCAACTGCTACTCAGTTAGAACCTGTATTCACAGTCAAAATATGCCTTGCTTAAAGAGGTTATCCAGGCAAATTTTTTTTTTATTTTAAATATGCTGGGAGAGGTGAAAAAAAATAAAAATAAAATCATACTCACCTGTCTCTGGTGCTCCCGTGTCCTCTCAGTGCGGTCCGGTACTTCTGCTCCAGAGTCTTCTCACGGGTCTCTTCCTGAGTTGCACTGAAGCCGCTGATTGGCCTCAGCAGACCTCAGGAAGAGACCCATGATGTGACAGGTAGTGACATTGCATGGCCGTAGCTGAAGGTGCTGGTTGGCCTCAGTGGTCACCTGTGGCTGGGACTTCAGCCACACATCAGCACTTTTTTTTTTTTTTTTCCACCTCCCTTGGTTTATTTACAGTGGGGAAAAAAAATTGTGCAAGTTCTCCCTCTTAAAAAGATGAGAGGCCTGTAATTGACATTATAGGTAGACCTCAACTATGAGAGACAAAATGAGAAAACATATCCAGAAAATCACATTGTCTGATTTTTAAAGAATTTATTTGCAAATTGTGGTGGAAAATAAGTATTTGGTCACCTACAAACAAGCAAGATTTCTAGCTCTCACAGACCTGTAACTTCTTCTTTAAGAGGCTTCTCTGTCCTCCACTCATTACCTGTAGTAATGGCACCTGTTTGAAATTGTTATCAGTATAAAAGACACCTGTCCACAACCTCAACCAGTCACACTCCAAACTCCACTATGGTGAAGACCCAAGAGCTGTGGAAGGACACCAGAAACAAAATTGTAGACCTGCACCAGGCTGGGAAGACTGAATCTACAATAGGCAAGCAGCTTGGTGTGAAGAAATCAACTGTGGGAGCATTAATTAGAAAATGGAAGACATACAAGACCACTGATAATCTCCCTTGATCAGGGGCTCCACACAAGATCTCACCCCGTGGGGTCAAAATGATCACAAGAACGGTGAGCAAAAATCCCAGAACCACACGGGGGGGACCTAGTGAATGACCTGCAGAAAGCTGGGACTAACGTAGCAAAGGCTACCGTCAGTAACACACTACGCCACCAGGGACTCAGATCCTGCAGTGTCAGATGTGTCCCCCTGCTTAAGCCAGTACATATCCGGGCCCGTCTGAAGTTTGCTAGAGAGCTTTTGGATGTTCCAGAAAAGTACTGGGAGAATGTCATATGGCCAGATGAAACCAAAGAAGAACTGTTTAGTAGAAACACAACTTGTCGTGTTTGGAGGAGAGTGAATGCTGAGTTGCATCCAAAGAACACCATACCTACTGTGAAGCATGGGGGTGGCAACATTATACTTTGGGGCTGTTTCTCTGCAAAGGGACCAGGACGACTGATCTGTGTACATGAAAGAATGAATGGGGCCATGTATCATGAGATTTTGAGTGCAACCCTCCTTCCATCAGAAAGGGCATTGAAGATGAAACGTGGCTGGGTCTTTCAACATGACAATGATCCCAAGCACACCGCCAGGGCAACGAAGCAGTGGCTTCATAAGAAGCATTTCAAGGTCCTGGAGTTGCCTAGCCAGTCTCCAGATCTCAACCCCATAGAAACCTTTGGAGGGAGTTGAAAATCCGTGTTGCCCAGTGGCATCCCCAAAACATCACTGCTCTAGAGGAGATCTGCATGGAGGAATGGGCCAACATACCAGCAACAGTGTGTGCCAACCTTGTGAAGACTTACAGAAAACGTTTGACCTCTGTCATTGCCAACAAAGGATATATAACAAAGTATTGAGATGAACTTTTGTTATTGACCAAATACTTATTTTCCACCATAATTTGCAAATAAATTCTTTAAAAATCAGACAATGTGATTTTCTGGATTTGATTTCTCATTTTGTCTCTCATAGTTGAGGTCTACCTATGATGACAATTACAGGCCGGCCTCATCTTTTTTAAGTGGGAGAACTTGCACAATTGGTTGCTGACTAAATACTTTTTTCCCCACTGTAAATAATACATTTTATGTCCAATTTTGTCTGGACAATCCCTTTAAGTAAATAGAGCCACCAGCTGTACCTCTTAAACTGCCACAGATTTCCTGCCTACTTTTTGCACGTAACATCAAGGGCATTCAGACTTCTGCCAGCCAGGAGAGTATCTGGGGAAACTATTACTACCATAAATGTTAGGGCCTGCAGGAGGATTTGGTGGTGGTGACCAGCAGCCATGTTGGGGTCTATCCCCATGACTCCCATTGCCATTATGAAGCAGCTTCTCCTGGGATGTTGCAATGACACATCTGTATGTTACTTTTTTCCACATGTTTACTGTCTGCAAGAAGGAAATAGAGTAAATAGGCAAACACATTAAATCTGGACCAGTCTGTACACGTGGTCTTCTTTCTAGTCTGTAACCATGGTGACACAGGTTTGCAAAGGAGATGTATACACAAAATGGCAAATTATAGCTGCAATAAAAGATGGATGCAAATTTTGTTAATAACCGTAAATAAATGCTGGAATAAAATCAGAACTCAGAACCTTTCAAGCCATAAATTCCTTATCCCAGTGGTAAGTAATAATAACTTAAAGAGCTGTAGAGGAGTTTTTTTGCTTGCGCTAAATTTAAAGTTCATCATTATACCAATGGTATCGGTGATGGAAATGACACCACCCGTAGTAAAATGTTAATTTAGCTAGAGTTACTAATGACTTCAATCTAGGTCATTATGTGTCTTCTTAGGCCTGAAATAGTTAATTAGTACACCACAGGCTATTATTAATTCAGTGGTAATTAAGCTCTAAGCAGATACTGACACATTTGTTGTAGAGCACATACTAGTTTCTGTACCCATGCTACATTCATGAAAATGGGAACAGTTATTAAGTGGTAGTAAAAGAGAATGACTAAACTGGTGTAATCCTGAAAACTAACTTAAATCCCAGATAAGTAATTATCTGCCACCCAAACAAACAGTATGCATACTATACTATATATTTACTATAAATCATCAACTTTACTGTTTACACTTTAAGGCCGGGGCCCCATGTGGTAAAAACGCTGCGGATCGCCCGCAGCGGAAATGCCGCGGAAAAAACGCTTTGCATTAAAATAAGAGCTGCAGACAAGTGGCGATTTCCAAAAGCATTGCATGTCAATTATACCTACAGAAACGTCGGCGATTTCCTTATAGGTATAATTGAAGCAGAAAGTCCGCAGAGGAAAACTCTGCAAACTTTCTATCAAAAGCGCTGCGGGAAGAACCAGGATGCCACGTTGGGCCTTAGCCTAAGACTGAGGACCCACATTGCGGAAATACAGCTTTTTTTGTTGTAGAGTTTGCTGCTGTTTTTTGAGCCAAAGTCAAGAATGGCTACAAAAGGAATGGGAAATATCTAGGAAGTTCTTATACTCATACCTTCTGCTCAATCCACTCCTGGCTTGGCTCAAAAAAAACGCAGCCTCAGCCTAAGACTACTTACAGAACCTGCAGTCCTGGATTAAGGTGGCGGAAACTCATCGCAGTTTTTCACACAGAGGTTTTCTCTGCAGACTTTTTGCTTCAATTATACCTATAGGGAAACTGCCGACATTTCTGTAGGTATAATTGATTTCAAAAACCGCAATGGTTTTGGAAACAGCAGCATTTTCTGCTGCGTGTATTTTCCTGCAATGTGTGGATGGGATTCGCTTTGTCGCTTTGCCTGGACTCTAAAACGCCGTGGTTTTTCCCTTGGCGCTTCTGCCGCGGCTTAGCCAGTTAATTTTTCAGTCATGCTGCTACTGTCAAGATGACCCATGGTATGTATAACCTCTTAAGGAGACAGCCGGTTTTAGCCTCGGGGCACAACATTTTTATTTTTTATTTTTTCTTTGTCACATTCTGAAAGTCACAACTTTTTTTTTTAATTTTTCAATCAATGTAGTTGGTTGAGGGCTTTTGTTTTGTGGGATGCATTGTATTTTTTAATGGCTTCATTTTAAAATGCTTAAAACATATAGAAAACGTATAATATAGGTGATTACAGATATATCAAATTTGTAATTTTTTAAAATTATGTATTACATTTGAAATTAAATATTTTTTAAACTTCTTCTTCTTCTTCTTCTTCTTCTTCTTCTTCTTCTTCTTCTTCTTCTTCTTCTTCTTCTTCTTCTTCTTCTTCTTCTTCTTCTTATTATTATTATTATTATTATTATTATTATTATTATTATTATTATTATTATGAGTTCCATGCAGTATATTTAAGCACTGGTATATTGCAAGACCATACCTGCTTGGACCAGACCTACCACTGATCTTTAGAATGATGATGGGTACTTGCTACTTAGAGACTTGCTGCCTCATTCATTTAAGGCTTAGGCCCCATGTTGAGAAAACACAGTGTTTTGGGCGCGGTGGAAATGCTGCGGCAAAAAACGCTGCATTTTATTTAAAATCCACAGTGGAAGAGCTACGTTTTCAAAAACGCCCACATTTTTGAAAATCACAGCATGTCATTTATACCTGCGGAAACACTGGTGTTTTCTGTATAGGTATAATAGGGACAGAAAGTCTGCAGAAGAAAACTTAGTGAAAATGTAATTGGGAATACTTCGGAAAAAAAATGCGGTGCTTTCTGCCGCATTTTCTTCCGCAGTGTTTTTTGCTGCATCTCTCTACAATGGGGCCTTAACCTAAATGTCAGGTGTTGCAGTTTCTGGCTCAATATGTGCCCAGAAACAGCACTTTGCTGCAAATTAACTGAAGGAAACTCTTCTTGTGATCTGCAAGGGGCCAATAGTTTGGTTCTTAATCAGACATAATGTAACGGCATATTTGAGGAAATGGCGATTGTAAGTTTTTTTTTTTTTTGTTTTTTACACTTGCATATAATTATCAGATCTCTACAATATTCTCTGTGTGAATGCAGAATCAGAAAGCTCAGGGCAGTAGTGTATGTTATGGCCCCAAGGAATTGTATGGGAGTGCTCTATTGCGGATCCACTATACTGTATAACACACAAACCTGTAAAGCAGTCACATGTATAAATCTTTATAAAGATATTAGCTTTTCTGTTGCTGCCTTTTTTCTAAAGGAGTGCAGTCATATTGAATGTCACTTTTGATTTGGATTCTCAGAAACTAATGATAAAGCTGTCACTTTGTCATTGGAAGGACATGCTGGCCATCAGTTTCCAAGAAACTAATTCAGAAGTGACAAGATGACACTACTTATAGAATATACCTGTATAGATAGATCTATATTACTATTTACTTATTTTGTAAGTTTTTGATGGATGTATTTTATGACACAGTGAAGGGACATACTGCTTTAATGCATTTCCCACCATAATCCTGCTAAGATGAAGTGAGATTGATCTTTTGGATCTTGAAAAATTTAAGGGAACCTGTCACATGGAAAATGTTGTTCAATCTGTAGGTAGCGTGTTATATATCAGGAGGAGGAACAGACTGATGTATCATCTTGTGGGGAAAGATTCCATATAACCTGTCATTTATCCTTTGTAATATCTGCCCTTTCCATGTTAAGACCTCAAGGAGGTGGTCAGTTACAGAAGGGAGACTGTCAGTCACTAATACAACCACCTCCTTGACTTCTCAAGATAGAGAGCAGAGCTTTCAATGGACAAATGGCAGGTTATGCTGATTCTTTCCCTACAAACATATATATTAAATAGTTCAGCTCTTTCTACTCTATAATATTCTACCAACAGACTAAGCAATATTTTTCAGATAGAAAGCTAGGTTGTTTTGCCCTTGTGAATCGGTGCCTCTGGTTGCCAAGATATTGCTGTTTTTGTCAATATGCAAATGAGCTCTTTGGACCAATGAGGGCATTGTCATTATCTGAAGAGGGAAGAGGCAATGCCTTTGTTGCGTCAAAAAGCTTATACTAACAAAATACTAATATGTTGGCAACAGAGGCACCGATTCACAAAGGGAAAGCACCCTAACCTATCTGCAAGGCTGGGCTGATATGTTGGGTTGGCAGGTGACAGACTCCCTTTATGCTAAGGCCCCACATAGCGAGCTGTAGCAAAAAAGCACTGTGGGAAAAACCGTGGTCGAAATGCAGAAAATCCACACATTTTTCCTCTGTGGACTTTTTCAACTCAACCTATATGGAAAACACTAACATTTCCATAGGTATAATTGACATGCCATGATTTACAAAAATGCAGTGGTTTTGAAAATTGTAGCATTTCTGCTGCAAGTATTTTTCTGCAATGTGTGGATGGGATTAGCCAGAATCCCATCCACTTTGCAGGTACTGTAAAATGCCGAGGCCAAATCGTGGTGTTTTCACTACATGGGGCACCAGCCTTAAAATGTTAATTTAGATAACTTTAAAGGTGCATCCCCATCTTAACCATTTATTTCAAATCCTACTCTGGGAACCCATGCTTATTAGGAGATTGGAGATAAAGCTTCACATGCTAAAATATTGTTATTCAATATTTATTTTAGAGTGTACTTATGGAAAGAGTTTACATATATATTCTGTAATACAAAATAAAGTACAATTTAAGCTGAGCAACTGACTAATACAAAGATATAGGGTTTGCAATCTATAAGGGAAGGAAGATACAATAGTGTAGTGGCAGCAGGGTTACTGTACAGGTTGTAAACTTTCCGGAAAAGGTTGGTTTTCAGATTGCATTTGAAGGTTTTGATCATGGGGCCTGTCTAATGTGTTGGAGTAACAAGTTCATAGTACTGTGCAAAGGTACCCTGGAACCGGAATCTTTTGAAAAATTCTGGTTGAATTGGGTTCTCTTTGAATCGCTTCGTTTATCCCGAATCCTAACCAATCTAAATCTTATGGAATAGTTTAGCGCTATCCATAACATTCTAAAATAAAAATTCCAATTTATCAAGAAACTATAAATTAAAAATACAAATTTACTTTTAATGAGAATATTAAAGATTAGGTAGGGAATCTATTTACTTACTCAAATTTGCATTCATGTTTCAGCCTTCACTGTCTGTAGAAATATGATTCTGTCTTTGGAAACTAGACCAGAAATATAGCAGCATATAGAATTTTGTGAAAGTATAGCACAATTACCCATTCAAGCCATTGATGTCCATCTAGTTGCATCAATTATTTTTGACCTTGTCTTTTTTGGGTCATAGTGCTATTTATGCTCCACGGTGAGACGGAAAAATGGAATTGGGGTTAAGGAAATTCTGTTGTAACATAATGACATTCCATATCATGAAATATAAATATAATCTAAAATAGATGCTGCAGTATTCTAGAAGAATAATGGTAAGCATATGAAAAGCTCACGCATTTCAATCCCTGGAGCTATGATATAAACCAACATTAATAAAGAGAGCCAATAGCTTTCTTTGTTTTTATTGAAAAAGCAAATATAACTAAAGAGAGCAAGTACTGTTAAGGGATATATAAACTAGTTTGGATCTGACACTTAAAGACAGAATACAGCTGTAGTAGTAGTAGAGAGCACAGGGTGGATGCAAAACTACAATAACATATTATGGCACAAAGTAATGATTTTCTTCCGCAAAAGGTCTTTTGTTGGTACAAGTTGTGACAGGACAACTCTGAGAAAAAGGATTATGGATATAGATCTGGAAATGAAAAGACATCTTTTTGTAGTGAAAGAACGGAATAAATAGGCCACAAAATGCTTGAGATTAGAGATTAAGGAGAGAGTTTCTGAAGACACAGCAGGTTAGTTTGAAAAGCCATATGACAGGGTTTATGTACTTCATACAGAGGACTTTCATATAAATGTCTGCTTTCTTATTGATAAAATATTTTAAAAATAGATATTGCAAGTTTTTTAACCCAGAAGAGTCAATCGTTTGTGACTAGATCCCGACATAGTGAAACGCAGCATAAAACGCATCGCTTTTTTTCTGCAGTGTTTTTTATTGTGTTTTTATTGCATGTTTCTCTGCCGATTTTCTGACTTAATAATAAAACCTATAGTGAAAACGCCAACGTTTCCATAGGAATAATTGACATGCTGCGATTTTCAAAAACGTAGGCGTTCTTGAAAACGCAGCTTTTCTACAGCGGATTTTTTTCTGCAATGTGTGGATGGGATTAGCCAGAATCCCATTCACTTTTCAGCTGCTGTAAAATGCTGCGTTGTCACAATGTCGGGCTTCAGCCTAAATGTGGTATTTAGAGGATAAGAGCAGCCTATTCTTTAGTCAAGGTCAGAAAATTACAGCAAGGCTTCATTTAAACAGCAATCCAATGTGATTAGATCCTGAACAGCAGTACATGGAGTTCTTGTGGGTGGTTCTTTATAATGGTTCTCTATGCGTCCTCACAATGGTGCTTCTAGGAAAAACTTCACCATTGGATGGAGCATTCCACCCTTTTCTTTACACGTATTCTTATAAAATGTTAGGAAAATTCTTTGTGTGCCTATGTCTAAATTTGGAGGTACAGTATAGGCATTCTATGGACAATATATTACCAAACAATACCATACAATAGTTCCTTGAGTTAGCTGCTAGTGCAGGTTCAGGAGTGAATAGCAAATGGCACAGTGCTCTGAAATCTGCACATCAAAGTGCAGGTCTCTATTTAGACCATGGAGGGAATTTATTAAAACTGGTACTTGCTACACCAATTCTAATCCAGTCCCCCACTGGCGCTAGATGTACCAAAATTACTAAGAGGCTCTGGCCTCTTAATAATCCTGGTGTAGCTAGGAAGATCCTGCATGCCTGAACGTAAATCTACTGTACACCAGCCAGGGACTAGCGTAGAGTTCACACCCGTTTTTTGGTGGGAGTTAAAGTAAATCTAAGCTGAGGCACCTTAGCTCTGGCCCACCTTGCTCCCTGCCCTGCTAAAAGTGGCAGGCAGGGTTCAGGAGATGAGATGTGTCATCATGTACATGAAATGCTCCTGAAATGCACCAACTTGGGGCACAGTTTGATGCTTTTCAGATACAACACTATTATTAAATAGGAGCCTATATATCATACCAAATAAGCATCTGCATTGTCTGAATTCATAGAGCAACTATGTTTTAAGATCAAGACAGATGTACAATGTGCTCAATGAATTAGGTGCATCCTCTGGGATCCCATGTACCTCAGCTAAAATCTATGCCAGATCTACAATTTGGCTTTTATATATATATCATAAAAGTAAAGTAAATGATAGTGAATCTGGCGTAGGCCATGGCCCCGTCCACTTTGATGAAAGTGGTGAGAGTGGTGTAGAAACTCCACTTAGGACTATTTTAAGTTGTAAATGGCACAAAAAACTTGCCAACTACCAGTTGCAACTTTTTTTTTTTTTTAAATAAATAAGTGATGAATCTTCAACACTATATTTATCTTAAAGTTAGATGTGACCTACGCTGACTGGAAGTTCCAGACCTGGTGACTCAATATGCACAGAATATCCACAAGATGCCATTTATTTATTTATTTTTGATGGTGGCAACATCCTGACGTCAAAACCATCCAACTTTGTTCTTTGGACTACCAATACTACAATATTGGGGGAGGGGCGCCTTGGGGAATAACTAAAAACCAGCTAATAAAGGGTCAGTTTACTTACCCTATGTACCAGCCTCCTCTGTGTACAGGCCTTATTCATGAATAAGTTATTTTTCTCATATTTAGCATATTTAGAACAATAGGAGCATACACATGTACAGAACGACCAATACAAGTCAACAGATCATTAAAAATGGATGAGTGGGTTGGGTCAAAAAATAGACCAATGAAGTTGGGATGATAAACTGTCGAAAAAATGGACATTAAAAATGGGCAGATGGTCTGTATACTGACGGAAAATGACTGTCACATTGATGGAAAATGAACGTTAAAAAACAGACCGTTTCATCCATTTTTCTCTATTGTCTGCATGCATTACTAGGGAGCTTTACTCTTGCAGCCAATTTAAACCCTCATAGCCATTACAACAGCCTCTACAGAGAATTCACAGAATGCAGACTGCCATCAAAATAGCATTAGACTGTAATGAATTAGAATAGCACACTGGAATTTGATGTGAATTTTGGCATAATTTATTTCATGCATCAGTTGCACCTTCTGTTCTCCTTAAAATATTATATAAAAAACCTGAATCTATATACAGTAGTAAATGCCTATTATGAGTTAGTAATCTCAGTCTCTAGTTCTGAGGTTAAGGCCCCATGTAGCAGGCTGCAGCAAAGAGGCGCAGCTGGAAAAACCATGGCGGCCACGCATCATGGTTTTACCCGCAGTGCTTTTCACAGAAAGGCCGCAGAGTTTTCCTCTGTGGACTTAGTTTCATTATATCTATATGGAGACTGCTAGCATTTCCTCTGCATTTCTGCAATGTGGGGATTGGATTCACTAGAATACCATCCACTTTGCAGTGACTGTAAAAAGCCGGGGTAACGTGGGGCTCTGGCCTAAAATTACATACAGTACTATAACAGTGCTTCTGAAAGGGAATCTAGCACCTCCCCCAAGCATATTCAACTGCTTCCATCACATTAAGCACATTACATTGATAAACATCATACCTTTGTTATGCATATATGTATTTTTTAAATCTGGAGGAAAAACAGTTTTGAAGTGTTATGTAAATGAGGCAGTTGGTGCACTGGGGGTGGGACTTCAGCCCCGGGAGCACTGCTTTTGCTGCTGAGGTAGAGTCAGTGATGATATAGCAGTGGGAGAGTCAACTCTAACTACAAGGGGTGGTGCCGAAATAAGATGGTAGAGTTCTGAGTACCAAGAGCAGTGCTCGGAGGCGCTTCAATCCAGTGCACCAGCTGCCTTATTTTCATATCACTTCAAAGTTGCTTTTCTCCAAATCTACAAAAGTGACATACATAACAAAGGTATATTATCACTGCTCTGTAACACAGTGTTGGCAGCTACATATATTTGGGGAGGTGGTAGACTCCCTTTTATACGTTGAGGTTGGCCTGCCCAGTTATTAGTGAGGATTGGCTTGGTGGGAACTACTACTAACCTGATACTACTGATCATTTACTGGTTATTTCTAATGAAAATTGATTTAGCAATACATGTGATTCGTTTTGTGCCCGTTTTAATGTTACATTTATACGTATACATTATATCTTTGGTAGGAAAATAAAAACAATATTTTGCTAATTATTTCTAATCTTGCCTTGGAAACTGTCTGCTGGTAAAGCCTAGGAGTGCCTATGTCCTGGATAGTGAAGCCCTAGTACAAAAGCTTTAGAAGACTTGCCCTGTTATTCAGTTTTATTATTGTTCATGTTTTGCAGTATTTGTTCACTAATCTATCCACTAAAACAGCCCAACAAAGAAATATGTTTGTTTGATAGCTTAAAATTGATTTTTTTTTTTATTCTTTCCAGTCAGAGATACATTGCCTGCAGGTGGAGTGGTTCAATATAGACTTAAGTGTGTAATGGCATTAGTTTTGTGTTAGGACAGGATGTTACAAATGCTGATACAGCCTCCTGAGCAGGATATAGGGCAGCCATCAATCTTGGAGATCACAAGCAATACAATAGTGCGTTCAGCATTGAATAAAAGGCGTTAAGTTATTGCAATGTTTCCATATACTTACAAAACTAAAGCAAGAACCAGTTATACACTAAATGGCCAGTTTATTAGAGATTCCTATCAAGTAGCATGTTAGCCTAGATTCACACTACCGTTGTAGAAAAAGGCTGTGAATTATGTACATTTTTCACAGCCATTTTGACCAAAGGGTGCCATTTTTAAGAATCTCTCATACATCTGAGTGTGTTGCGGGATCTGTGAAAACAGACAAAAATAGGACCAAGTGAAATTAATAAACCAAGTGAAATTATTATACTCTAGGCTCTTTAGTTGGAGGCCCAGGGAAGGTGTAAAAAACATTTATACTCACCTTCCCTCACCCATTTTGGGCTTCTTTACAGGTTCTGGTGCTCTTTCTCTCGATCTTCTCGGTGATGCCTGTGACAGGGCTTCAGGGGTGACCTCAGGCGCATGACTCCACCAGGAAAGCGTCAGACATATTCAACTGCCACCACCATGTTACAGAGCAAATTATAGTGCTAAACAACATACTTTTGAATGTCACTTTTGTAGATTTGGAGAAAAACAACTTTTGTCTTTGCGAATGAGGCATTTGGTGCACTGGGGGCGGGCCTTCAGCCTGGCAGCACTCCTTTTGCTGTGCAAGAATGTGTGATGTCATAATTGTGGGAGGATTAATTCTCACTACATGGGGTGGCACATGCAGAAGATGGTATGGGTCTGTGTGGCAAGAGCAGAGCTCAAAGCCCACCCACAGTGTACCAAATACATTATTTGCATAAGACTTCAACTTCATTCTTCTCTATGTTTACGAAAGTGGCATATATAACAAAGGTATGTTGTTTGTCAATATTGCTGTGGACAAATATCTCTGTTTCTGCACCCAATAGTGCAGTTCTTAGTAAGAGGATATTTTAGCAGGTTTCATGGCTCAGAAATGTAATTCCAGGGACTGGCCTCTACCACTGAAAAAGGCATTGTATATGTATGTAGGTATTATGCATGCCTTTGTGCGGACATAAATAGTTGCACCAAAGCTCAGTAAAAGACATCCATTCCTCAAAGGCCCTTCATTTCAGAATCAGACGTGTTAGGTTACAGGTATCATAAGTTATATGAAAAGATTATAGTCTTTTCCAATATTTCTGATCATTCATAACTCGTTTCATATGTCACAATGTACTTTTTTCTCTTTAACCTTAAAGGGATTCTAAAAGAATCAGCAAGTGGCCTTGTGTGATATTTTCCTGACAAGCATATCACAAACCTGAATAAAACTAGTTTTCATATACGGCATCCTGAATGCTATCAACGCCAATGCAATGGTTCAGATAAAATATTCAAGAACAGAAACAGATAGGCGCGTATGTAGGTTATGCATTGCCAGGGTTAACTAGGATGATGCCCTCCTATTTAATTGCAGATTTTAGAAAGCGAACAGCAAGAATGCATCAGGGAGCAATTGGCAACAGATATAGCCATACTAAGCTCACAGATAAGCTTATTAGAGCACATTGGAACATTAGTCAACCGGTGCTCGGCCGCTGTTAAATCTAGGTTATCAAATTTCATACCCTTTAGCTTTAACAGACAAAAAAAATAGAAATATTTTTGTAGCAGGATCACAGTTTAAGGCCAAACCTATCATAAAGAAATAGAACTTGTCATTGTTAATGTTAAAGTAATGTTTGTTTTACAGTCATTCACAAATAGAAATGCAACTGTGGCGTTCTCTGCTGTGTCCGCCTGGCACCTTACTCATTTATCATTGTGAGTTTGGGAGGAGGATGCCAGGATGTTGGAACTGTTTCTGAGGAATCCTTATGGGGCTTGTTTGACAGAATTTATGTTCTGTAGTAACCAGTCCTATCCTTCACTTAATACAACCCTGTGGAATTGTAAACTTACCGTTATCCAAGTGCAAATGATTGAACTAGAAAGCCAAAGATTTTTTTTTACAGTATTTACAGTTATACATTAGTGTATTTACTAGGTTCTTCTCAGGGCATAAAGCAGTGCATGTGATACCCTGCTAAATATTAAGTGACCATAATCACTGTATATAAGAGAATGTATGAATTCTATAGTATACACATACACTGGTTCCACAGGGGTACTTATAATATACGTGCTAATTCTGCAGTAGCACATGGGACATGTGTTATCACCTGAAGCAACTCTGTCCGTGAAATACGTTGTACTATGGTCAATTTTTCATAAAATATATATAAAAGCTAGAGACAAAATAGATAGATGATAATAGTAGTTATACTCCTGAAAATAGTGCTGTGTATTTACGCAGTGGGAAATATCATGGTAACAAGAAGTATAAAGATTACATTATATCTTTCATGGTAGTGGTACGTTGGGGATCAAAACCACCTCTTTTAGAGGACGTCTTAAATATTAAACAGCCAATACCAAAGATCTCTTAAAGTGAATTATAGATGTATTATCTGGTTTGTAATAGCTACATTTCTATTAGATATAATCTCTTATAGGTAGAGGCCCTTAGCCTGAAGGTGCACTACTGAGATATTTTGATGCCCTTTGTTTTACTGTTATCTATCAGGTGCAGGGTTGTCAAAGAGACCTTGTATGGGTGTACAGTTAATACCAGAACATCAGTTTTTCCATTCTCTTTTGCTTGAATAGTCGCATTTATGCATGTATATATGAGACACTGTTATATTTGATGAGACAGACAAATTCTGCCAATGCACCCCACATATATCAGCAGAGGGATAATTATATAGGTTATTATATATCTGCAGCAAAATAAGGTATTTCTCATGAAGTAGGTAAATCTGCCAAGCTCACTTTAGCTATGGCAAAGTACAGTCATATGAAAAAGTTTGGGCACCCCTATTAATCTTAATCATTTTTAGTTCTAAATATTTGGGTGTTTGCAACAGCCATTTCAATTTGATATATCTAATAACTGATGGACACAGTAATATTTCAGGATTGAAATGAGGTTTATTGTACTAACAGAAAATGTGCAATATGCATTAAACCAAGATTTGACCGGTGCAAAAATTTGGGTACCCTTATCATTTTATTGTTTTGAATACTCCTAACTACTTTTTACTGACTTACTGAAGCACAAAATTGGTTTTGTAACCTCACTGAGCTTTGAACTTCATAGCCAGGTGTATCCAATCAAGGAAAAAGGTATTTAAGGTGGCCAATTGCAAGTTGTTCTCCTATTTGAATCTCCTCTGAAGAGTGGCATCATGGGCTCCTCAAAACAACTCTCAAATGATCTGAAAACAAAGATTGTTCAACATAGTTGTTCAGGGGAAGGATACAAAAAGTTGTCTCAGAGATTTAACCTGTCAGTTTCCACTGTGAGGAACATAGTAAGGAAATGGAAGACCACAGGGACAGTTCTTGTTAAGCCCAGAAGTGGCAGGCCAAGAAAAATATCAGAAAGGCAGAGAAGAAGAATGGTGAGAACAGTCAAGGACAGTCCACAGACCACCTCCAAAGAGCTGCAGCATCATCTTGCTGCAGATGGTGTCACTGTGCATCGGTCAACAATACAGCACACTTTGCACAAGGAGAAGCTGTATGGGAGAGTGATGCGAAAGAAGCCGTTTCTGAAAGCACACCACAAACAGAGTCGCCTGAGGTATGCAAAAGCACATTTGGACAAGCCAGCTTCATTTTGGAAGAAGGTCCTGTGGACTGATGAAACAAAGATTGAGTTGTTTGGTCATACAAAAAGGCGTTATGCATGGCGTCAAAAAAACACAGCATTCCAAGAAAAACACTTGCTACCCACTGTAAAATTTGGTGGAGGTTCCATCATGCTTTGGGGCTGTGTGGCCAATGCCGGCACCGGGAATCTTGTTAAAGTTGAGGGTCGCATGGATTCAACTCAGTATCAGCAGATTCTTGAGAATAATGTACAAGAATCAGTGACGAATTTGAAGTTACGCCGGGGATGGATATTTCAGCAAGACAATGATCCAAAACACAGCTCCAAATCTACTGAGGCATTCATGCAGAGGAACAATTACAATGTTCTGGAATGGCCATCCCAGTCCCCAGACCTGAATATCATTGAACATCTGTGGGATAATTTGAAGCGGGCTGTCCATGCTCGGCGACCATCAAACTTAACTGAACTGGAATTGTTTTGTAAAGAGGAATGGTCAAAAATACCTTCATCCAGGATCCAGGAACTGATTAAAAGCTACAGGAAGCGACTAGAGGCTGTTATTTTTGCAAAAGGAGGATCTACTAAATATTAATGTCACTTTTCTGTTGAGGTGCCCATACTTTTGCACCGGTCAAATTTTGGTTTAATGCATATTGCACATTTTCTGTTAGTACAATAAACCTCATTTCAATCCTGAAATATTACTGTGTCCATCAGTTATTAGATATATCAAATTGAAATGGCTGTTGCAAACACCCAAATATTTAGAACTAAAAATGATTAAGATTAATAGGGGTGCCCAAACTTTTTCATATGACTGTATGTCTAAGTAATCTCCCTACTTTCACCTATACCCTTCAAGGAGAAATAGATTTTCTCAGGTGGATTGTCAGGGGTCACAATCCCCAGAATAGTCAGTGATGGGCATCAGATGTGCTATAAATAAGAGTTTGTAGTGCAGTAAGGTAGACAGTAGAGTAGCTAGCAGAATAAGCTAGAACTTTAGTTAGAAGGCAGGATAAGCGTCAATACCAGGAGTAGAACCCCAGCAACCAGACAACATATCCAAAGACAACAATGTAATCCGAGAACATGGCCAAGGTCAATTTCAGCATCATACTCAAAAATGGCAGCAATACAGCTTCCCTTGTAAATAGGCCACCAAGCCTGGTGTCATCAATGGCCAGCAGTTACCACGTCAACCTCACTCAGTGCTGGAGTAGTGGAAGAGAAGGTGTTAAGTTACCTACCTGGAACTGTTGGAACCAGTCTAAGTGGGTAACGCTCTGATTTCCAAAACTGTTGTGGTTTTGGAAATCGCAGAATGTCAATTGTACCTACAGAAACGCCAGCAGTTTCCCTATAGGTATAATGGAAGCAGAAATTCCCCAGAGGAAACCTCTGCGGACTTACTGTGAAAAGCATTGTGGTCGACTACATGGGGCCTCAGTCTAAGTCCGGGGTCCTACGTGGCGTAAACGTGGCGGGAAAAAAATTGGTGGTTTACAGTCATTGTATAGTGGATTGGATTCTAGTGAATCCCATCCCCACACTGGGAGAAAATATGCGCAGTGCACATGCTGCGATTTCCAATAATTATTGCGGTTTTGGAAATCGCTGCATGTCAATTATACCTAAGGAAACGCCAGCAGTTTCCCTACATATATAATTGAAGCAGAAAGTCCGCAGAGGAAACCTCTGTGAACTTTCTGTGAAAAGTATTGCGGGAAAATCCGTGACACATTGTCACCGCGGTTTTTCCCACACCGCTTTTTTGCTGCAGTCTGCTACATGGGGCCTTAGCCTAAAACAGTTGTCACATTTTAATGTAGACTCAGGTTCTCATTTTTATTAAAAGTAGTTCTTATTTAGGAAAGGGGTCACATAGGTTCCATAGTGGATAAATTGTGTGAATTAATTGCTACTTATGTCGCCTGTTATACAGGTACTGTATAAAGTTAGGGTGGGGACCCATATGTACATGGTTACTTTTTTGAACTAAAATGTAATAATGGCCACTTTGGTGAATATCAGATTTTTCCACAGACTCGTAAGTGACCACGTAGGATTTTTAACAACTCGACAGACCTCCCGGCCTCTGGTTAATCGAGTGATTTAGTAATTCACTTGTTTATGGCTTGTGTAATTTGTACTATAAAGGGAGTTATAAATATACACCATAAATATAGTCTAATGGCTAAATAAACAATTAAATTTACCTGGACAACAAGTCTGTGAAATATGAATATTCTGTTTATTGAGTGTCAGTGAAGCAGTTTAGAATCACAAATTCCATAATTAGTATGCAAATACGCTTCTATAACTCTTGCAAAAAATCCACTAGTCATGTAGCCATCATGTCATAGATTTAATTGGATTCACTGTGCTTGTATAAATAACTTAAATTAGGTGTGGTATGGAAAGGCTTTGATTGCTTGCCGTCAACCAGTTATTCTAATGAGGTTATAATAAACAAAAGCAGTAATAAAGCCGCATTGGATTTCCAAGTATGCTTAGAACTAAAGCAGGACCCTAGACCCTAGAGACACAAACTTTATTCAAATTATTACTTGCTACGCTAACTTAGTGGATAGTGGCAAAGGAATAGCCAAGACTTAACATGTTTTGTTGACCTCCTTGTTTAAAGAGAAGGCTTACAATACCTTAAAACATTGTGGCATGTCAAAAGACATAATTGGGATTATGTTTGTACCTTGCTTTCTGACTTGGAGATTGGTGTCTTGCTCCAGAAAAGCAGCACTGAATTCCTCATTACAAGGCCTCCATACTCAAACAGTCATTGGACTCCAAACAGAACCTGAATTTATCACTAAAGATATTATGTTTCCAGTCCGTAGCAGTCGAAGCTTCTCATTCACGTGGCTGACTGTCAATGGCAGAACATGTAATGGGAGCCTTGACACCAAATTTCCTTCTTCTACTTCCCTGAAAATAGTACAGGCAGAGAGAAGGGTGTGTAATGAAGGTGCCACCTGTGTCTGGATGGTGTATAAGGAAACTGTGGAAGTTGCCTGTGCTTGTTAGAGGATCAAACAATTCTCTCTAGTGGTGATCTGTCTGGATCATTTGGAGTCTATTTGCCATTTGAGTGTCCTCATGCAAACACTGCTCCCAGCACTTTCTAACAGGCAGGTAGGCATAGATGGTGGAAAATTCTACAAAATGACCATCCTGATTCTCTTAGGCCAATTATGCACCCCCTCTCAAAGTATGTCAACTGGACAAAATGTCTTTCTCTCTTATCAAGAAGCACACTACCCCCCACAAAGTAGCCTCCTACAGAACTCTTAAAGAGCAGCAGTAGTAGCAATTTTACTTTTATCTGTCTGAAATGTTCTTGGCTGTTCTGAACAACAGGTATCTACTGAAAATAATGGATGAAATATGTGACAAGCCATTTGAGTATCTATATTGTATAGCATATGCCCTGTTAATATCTCATCATGAGATTTAGATTATCAAGACAATCTTTGAATATCAATCAATCTGAGCTAGGTTTATCTAAAGTAGTCAACCTTTTTTGTATACTGACCAATCATTGCAAGAACTCACCCATGAGTGGAAAGTATTGGATGGCATTTTTACAATGTGACTGAAGTCACATTGAAAAAAAAACTTTATATATTTTTTTTGCAGAATAAAACAAATAAATAAATATATATATATATATATATATATATATATATATATATATATTGGTTTTCAAATTGTGGTTTTATTTGTATATGATAAGTGAAAAGTTTAAACTTCTGATTCGTTATCAGAGACCTAAAGGTCCCGGGTTGCGGGATTTACTGTACATATTGATAATCCCCACAGATCAGTATTTTGAAGAGGCCATTGTGCTCATGAGTGCTGTGAATTTTCCTCTATCCTGATAATTAATGCACATCAGTCACATGGTATGGAAGCATCTCAGTTCCGTTCAAGTGAATGGGAATGAGCTACAATACCAAGCACAGCCCCTATGATATCCTAAGGATAAGTCCTGGAACACCCCTACTATACTACTGTATACATTTAGGCTAAGGCCTCACATAACGGGCCACAGCACAAAAAGTGCTGCGGGAAAAAACTCGGTAGCAACGCATCACAGTTTTTCCCGCAGTGCTTTTCACAGAAAGTTCGTAGAGGTTTTCTCTGCGGACTTTCTGCTTCAGTTATACCTATAGAGAAACCGCCAGCATTTCCATAGATATAATTGACATGCTGCGATTTTCAAAACTGCTACGGTTTTGGAAATCACAGTGTGTCCGCTGCGTGTATTTTCCTGCAATGTGTGGATGGTATTTGCTAGAATCCCATCTACTTTGCAGGGACTGTAAAACGCCTAGGTATTTTGAACGGCATTTCCGCTGCAGTTTGGTTTACACCTCATGGGGCCCCGTCCTAAATGAGGTTTTCCTAGAGGGAAATATTGATCACCTATCAGTGGTGTTTTTAACACTCAGTCCCTTTCAAGAGCTGCAATACCAAGCAAAGCCCCTATGAAATGTATGGTGCTTTGCTTGGTACTTAATGAAGTGGCTTTAATGCTCACCAGAATGCTGCAGACTTTTCAAACACCTCAACTGTGGAGGTCTTAGATGTCAGATCCCCTACCAATCTGATATTGATGACCTATTATAAGAATATTCCAACAAATATATTTAATGGAGAATACAAGTATATACTAAAACATATAACTCTAGGGAGCTTACAGTTCCCCTATAGATAGATGTAACCTGTTTATTCTGTACTCATGTTCCTGGCTGACGTTTTGTATGTTTTGACACCATTGACCTCTTTGCTCTCCCAAGTGATTGATTGCAATGTGAGCTGTGTTATGCATACTAGACAGTCCTCTCATAAAACTTAGCTATGGACTTTATGGTAGATGATCTCTCCATTGTAAGGGAATTTCTAGTTGTGCAATTCCCTAGCGCTGCTGCTGAAACAAGGGAAGGACAGAGACAGTGAGTCCTAAACTCGACCCAGCCCCTGTCCCTACCTAATTGCTACAACTGTCCTAATGACAGGGACAACTGGGCGGCAATCCTTTCTCTGAAATAAGTGTACACAGAACAAAACAAGGCAAACAACACAGAAGCATAGTCAGCCAGCCAAGGTCAAACCAGAGAAACAAACAGTACCAAATCGAAATCTAAAAGAGTAGTGACAAGGGAAGCCAAAGGTCAGAAGTCAGTAATAATAAAATAGCAAGAGAAGAGCTTAGCAAGGACAAAGTCTCAATAGCCAGCAAACGTGTGGGAGCAGATGACTTGTTTATAGGAAGTCTAGAATCTGTTCCAGACTTGATTGGTAGACAAGCTGTCAATCACACAGGCAAGGTTAAGATTAACTGTTTGAGGAGTGGAGGGAAACAAAGGTACAGGAGATGGAAATTCAATCAAAGAAAAGAGGTAATACAGCAGTGTTCAGAAAGAGCAACAAGAACCCTAAGCAAGGAATCAAATTGAACACGCCTCCTGCACCGCAACGTGCATGCGGAGGGTGGCTCAGAGATCCGAACAGGCAGAGACATTACATCCATACTATATAAAGTTCTCTAGTACAGAAAGCTACAGTGCTTTAGTCCAAACTTCAGATCTGCTTATCGTAACAGTCTAGTTTTCTTATTTATATATCTGTTTTTGTCACAGACTAATTAACCTGCAGCATAATTGCGATCATGTTCTGCTTACACCTTTGTTTGTGCCACAATAGGCGGCATTGGTTTAATGAACTAAGAACATTATTTGCAGTCCAAGCAACAAAGGTGTAGTAAAACATAGGCATCTACAAACTTCAGCAAATATTATTAATAATGGAAGTAAAGTAGTGGCTTTTCCTCCTGGGAGATATGATAAATGGGCACTATCAGCCCAGCACTAATTAGTACAATTATTCAAATTGATCCTTGGCCACATCGAACATAAAAATGACAAAATACCCGGATAGTTGGCACGCTGAATATGTTGATAGCATCATTTGTACATGACACACGGTAGATAACAATACAAATGGAAACAGAATGAACTTACAGATTCTTTAGAGTGTTTATTCTTCATTATTAACAGGAAATGTTTAGAGTCTTGGACAATTTACAAACTGTCTACATGTCTCGCTGCTCAGATATTACACTGTTGCTTTACTGTATGGAGTAAACTGCTTTATCCCTTAATTAAACCCCTAAGTGACTAGATTAATCATGGCCGTCCACATAGAACAAATGCTAATTCACATTAACTTCTCCTATTTTAATCTCATTATAGAATATTCATTCTATAACTTATTTATTGGAATGTAAATGGTTGTCACCACTCATCAACCTGTTGGGAAACTGGCTGTCATTGCTGAGATGTTGAAATTCAGACTTAAAAAATGGAGGATATACTTGCCCCTCTCTTAATATAAACATTGTTTAGCCTTTTTGTGATCCCTTGAAGGGTTTTCTTTGACTTAAAAGTCAACCTTTCATTATTTCTGATTATTCTCATCATGCTGTTTTAGCAAATACTTGCATTCCCCATGACAGTTCTTGGAGCGTCACCATTCCACTATTCAAATGGGAATGTCCCTAAACTATCCGCACTGTCAGACTATGTAGTAACACAACTCAACTATTAACAATATGTCAATTTATTCATACATTTCTATGAGGAATACAGTGCAAAAAAAATAAATGCTCCAGGGTTGTTATAATGTAAGTAGTAAAACAGATATGTCAGAGGTTACAGCAACTCTTTACTTTACAGATTTCCTGTCCTCAGAATCGGCATAAATACAGTATTTAATTGGGATGGGGGGGGCACTAACTTAGAACTCTTATTCTCCAGTTAATGTTCTCCTGTCAAGAGAGAGTGGCACTTTAAAAACCTAAGGTTAGTTCCAATAGCAACTAGTTAGAGAAGATCCACTCTTCCACAAGTGCTGCCTTTCCAGAGGACTTTATAAGCAAACCATAGCACCTCTAGCCTTCACACCATTGGCTATTTTAAGTTTCCATAGGCATCTTAAAGGAAGTGTCACTTTAACTTTAATGTGTTGATTTTAGTTATATTTCCACAGAAAAGAAATCTCAGGCTTTTAATAAACATGTACATAAATGGTGTATAAATGCTATACATTTAGCAGTATAAGAGATATAGGTTAAAACTATGCAGTACAAGTAGAACTATTACTAGCACTGCTGTACTCTTATGTGACAGAGGAACATTAACCGCCACATAAATTCTTTAACCCCTTCCATACCACCCATAGACTATATACGTCCGGAAGGTGGTTGCCTTGTTCTGCAAGGACGTACCGGTACATCCAAGCAGAATTCAGCAGCTGCACAAAATCGTGCAACAGCTGAAATGGGGAGCCAGCTGTAACTTCAGCCACAGCTCACAGAGAGAAGATTTATTACTGTCCCTTCCATCCCGATCGCTGTGTATACAGGGCTGAATGAGCGCTGTATACACTGCGCCCATGCGCAGCCATCTTGCGGCTGCCCTCTGACCTGGCGGTCACGTGATCAGCCGGGATCAGCGTCTGTAAGAGCTGCTGGGTCCTACAGGACCCAGTTCAGCTTTATTGTAATGTGAAAGTAACGTGTTGGAGGCTGTATTCCTCCTGCAACTGCGACTAAATGTACCAGCCCCAGTTACAGGGGAAATCAGCCTCCCCCACAAAAAAAAAAAAAAAAGTAATCAGGGTCTATTATGATCTTATGGGGACACAATGTAAAAAAAAAAAAAAAAGTAAAATACACCAATAACACGCCCTTATTACAGGTTATAGCCCCACCTGACTACACCATATAAAATAAAAATTACCGTAATGGAGAGTAAAAACTATTTTTAAAAAGTTTTTTAGTAGCACTTTGTGGTATTAAATAAAAAAAATTGAAAAGTGAAAAACAGACACGTTTTCCCTCCTCTTTTGTTTAGATTTTACCAGATATAAAAAAAAATTAAAACACAAAAATAAAGCCCTATTTGTCACTGAAAAAAAGACGCAGAAATTAGTTGAATAACGCATATGATAAAAATGTTACAGACCTCAAAACCGCACATACAAAAAACCCGAAAATGTGTCTGGTCTGGAAGGGAGGTAAAGCATCTGGTATGGAAGTGGTTAAGAGTCATTACAATTTCTAAAATATAGAGTAGAGTGCTACATTTGTTAATGATAGACAGACAGATTCAAAAAAGCAGACACTCCAAAAGTTTCAAACTAAAAAAAAAAAACTGTCTCTTTTATGCACCCAAGTAGCAGCTCTAATATAGAGCCTTTCTCAAGCAATATATGTGTTGCACGCCCGTTTCTCGCGTAGATTTCAATTCTGGTGCACAGGAGTGCATCAGAATTATTAAGAGGGCAGATCCTCTTAATAATTCAGACTCTTCTCACGCCAGTGGAGGACTTCAATATGAAACACCATTCTTAATAAATTCTCCCCAGTGCCTTACACTGTGAACTTTCTGTTTGTCTAAATGGACACTATAATTAAGAAAAAAATAAATCTATAATCATATTAATCATAAGTAGAGCATTCTAATATATTTCCAAAATATTCTTATTTAGAAGACTGAAGCAAGTACACAATACTTTACAAGGATATAATTTAAAGGAAATTTGAGTCATTGGGTCCATGTGGGGTTGTATGTGGTCTTATATCAAATGTTTATGTCAGAGTTGATGTACTGATGTTCCCTTCCTTGGCAAAGCATATACCGACATGTATCGAGCAAAATGACATCTTTTGAAAAACACAATTTTCTGATATTCTGTGGGAAGTTGTACATGCTGTGTGTAACCACCAAGTGGTTAGAGTATTAAGTGTAGTCTATTGGGATTGCAAGTCTTGCTAGTGTATTGAATTTGTATAGTGGAAAATTTAAGTCCTTATCAATTTTATTTTATTTTGCTTACTTATATAGCACCATCATGTTCCACAGCATGTTTTACAGAAATATTGTCAACACTGTCCTAAGTAGAACCCACAATCTAAATTCCCTATCAGTATGTCTTTGGAGTGTGGAAGGAAACCAGAGTACGTGGAGGAAACCCACACAAACACAGAGAGAACATACAAACTCCTTGCAGATGTCATCCTTGGCTGGATTTGAACCCTGGACTCCAATGCTGGAAAGGCATCGTGCTAATGTTAATATTAAAGATGGACACATCTGTATGTTTAGAGGGTTATAATACACTACAGATTTTTGGATAGGACACAGTTTGTGTAACACACAAGTTAGATGGGAATATAGTGATGGCTTGTGTAGGCTAATGGATGCAGGATCCAGCTATATCTAATATTATGTAATATGGGAAAATAACCTTGTGCTGGGATTATACAATAATTTGAAACATACATTACTGATAGCAGGAAAGCAAAGCTAGAATGGTTCTATATGTTCTCAAGAAAATCCAGGAAGGTTATTACTGTAACACTGATCCACTGACAGGAATAATCAATCTTCCTCTGTATCGAGGGAATATAAAAGGAACCTTTTTCATCACCACCGATCTATGTATGGAAAATGTCCTTACAATTGTTATTGAAATATGGATTTACGTTTTAAAAAATTGGAATTGGAATTTTTTAGCTAGAACACATTATTATGCTTGAGCAATAATAATATCCATGATCCATTGTGCTATCAGTGTTTTGTGACTGTTTTCATTGGCATTTTTACAAAAACTAGCAAACACTGTCGTTCTGCGTTCCTCGCAGCCAGGAAAACATCCTTCTTTTCCAGGATCCTGCAGTGGGGATAAAAGGAGGGGGTTACCTGGAATGGAGGTATGGCTGGACATTGGTGAGACCTAGATTCTTTGTCACATCTATGGAGTCAGCTAAGAGAGCTGGATGTGTCCATTCTCATTACAGAAGACCTCCAAGCTCCTGGAACCAAAGATTCTTTTAAGTATTATTCTGTTTTATTCAGTTTATTTTTACAGCTGTTTATATTGTGTGTCAAATGGACCTGCAATTCATAATAACAAAGATATCTTTGGATGGTGTAGAAGCAGCCCTACAAGGTGATGTCATTAATTTGACACCCGTTTTCCTGCTTACACCCTTTTTTCTTATACATTGTTGAATAATTACATTTCTTTCTATATTTTTTCCATTTCCTTACTACCCAACACGTCTAATTTGGAAGTACTGGCCCTTTCTTGCACCTTCTGCCTGCCATGGCAACCCCTCGGAACCCACAATCTTATCTTAGGGGGTTCGATGGGTGACAGGGGGTCGATCTTGCTATCGCTATTGATCATGGTATCCATGTGATTAATCTGTAGGACTCTGAGCATCTTCCAACTCCTGCGTCTGGTTCTGGCCCTCGGCTGTGTAATAAAGCCGAGAGCAGAATGTAATACCACAGGTACAGCGTCTGTGCCCGTGGCATTACAGCGCTGTCCTATTACTGAGCTGAGCATTAACTGTATGGCATAGAGCGGGAAGGAGTTAAATGAGATTAAGTTTTCTGAAATGTCAGTGAACATTTAAATAAATCATGCCAAAGTATTGGATAGATATACAATATGGGATGATCTTTTTAAGAACTCTTCCTCCACCCATATTTCAATACATCTTTTATAGCTTTGTTCTTCCACGTGTCTTCATTCAACCTCATCTGTTATGTTACTATTTTACATTTATTCAGTTTTTACATTTCTGATCTGTATTTATATCGGTATTTTGTCCATATTCCAAAACACAGATTTGAAAATTGAAGGAATGTTTTTCACACAACATTACAGTACTGCTTGTCATTTGGAAAGAAGAGTCATGTGCAGCATACCACAGTAAAAGTAATAACGTACAGATATCTTCTTGTGTGGGGGTCTTTGGACACCTAAAGGTGCCAGGGCCTGGTTACAGTTGCTAACAGCAGTCCTATATGCTAGCATGCTAGTGGTAGTAGGAAGATCCCAAAATGCTTTTCTGTCCCAGGATCACAACAACCTTGTGGAAAGGTCTGATCTAATTCAGTGAAAGTCAGTGCATGTCCTACTCTTTCAATCAGTGAAAAAATAGAATGCCCACTGAAGCATGCCCACTATAGCTTTCAATTTTCCACTGATGTGTTTTTTTTTTTCACAAACTGACCCCGATATGAAAATTATTAAGTCATCTGTAGGTAAGCTGTAGTATACTTTGGTTGTGTAGCATGATATTGGCTCCTATATGAACAGCTGATGAGAAACAAAAGGAGGACTCCAAAGGCAGACATTGGAGGAGATTTATTAAGCAAACTACAACAGAATTCTGTCGTAATTTGCACACACAAAAAAAACTAACATGCTGTGCGTCACATTTATCAAGTGTCTTATGCTACTTTTTAGACATTTTCCAAACTTGTGTGAAAAGGGGCATGACCTAGCAGGAAAGGGGCCTACGTTTTGACCTAGTGTGCCAAAAATACATGAAGAACTTTTAAGCCAACTAATAGCAGATGTAAAATTTATCAAACTGCATCAGAAATCTGATACAGTTTAAGACTGCCTAGTCTATTTCTGCCTTTTAAGCAGTATTGGTAAATCTGCCCTATTATATAAAAACCTCCTACCTGCAATAAGTTGTTTAGTATGTGTCATATGAAGGCAGACATAGAAATGTAGACTTGGGCTAGACTTTAGTTAGTGCAGATTGTCTAGAGAATTGAGTACAAAATCTTGTCCCATCTGTGTTTTCTCATTTTTTCCTATGAGAACTTATATTTTTATAAACAGTTAACTATATTTGTAGAGTTAGTCTAAGATTTAATCTCAAACTTTCCCAGTGGCTTGATATAAAAATCATTATGTCCAGTTCACAGCTTGGGTAACTTATATTCATTATACTATATTTTCTAACAATCCAATTTTCTAGTATACACTAACAGTCAATTATGTAGAATCCGTGTGACCTTTACTCTATCTGGATAAAGCTGGACTATTACTTTGCCTACAGTTCATATTTCCTTTTTAGTATGGCCAATGTGTTATATTTAGCTTACATCTGATAATGAAGCTGCAGCCCACTAGTCCTTTCTTCTAGCTCTGCAAAATTATTGTTGCTAAAATATATACATATTACTTACTATTTCTGTATAATACATGGACATGGAAGTGCTGGTCACACATATAAGTATATGCCAAAATCTTGTCCACTTCTCCCACCAAGGACTGTATTTGGCTCTTGATGACTGGACCCACAGTGAGATGCCGGTACTCAATGATGATGATGGACGTTGGTTCTGACTCCTGAGAAGTGCAGTGGGTGTTGTAGGGCAAATAAGTGCCAAGCACATAATACAGGAGGTATAAATGATTAAAAAGTATGCCCATCTATGTACTATGCAATGTGTGGTTAACACACTTTGCCATTGCTGAATTGATATTACTGGACATTTCACTGGTATTGAAATGCAGTCCACATTAAATCCCACCAACTCAGGACCTCTTGGAAAAAGCTAATGGTGAAATGTGTTAGGATCACAGGTGGTAATAGTTCAGTGTGTAAACTTTGCCACAATTGGGTTATTATATGAATATTGATTAGTATTACACTTTTTTTTGTTTGTTTACAATTTTTTTGATAAAGCATCCTCTAGACTTTTTATGGACTTACCATATTTTCTTATGACATGGCGATATGCATTCTTCTGCCTTACATTTTGTACTATATAACAGTTTCCCACTTGGTTACTTGTTTATAGAATTACATATAATAGCAAGGCAAATTTTATAACCTTGTTACAGATTTAATTTTCTGAACTCTGACCATCATTTTGATACTTGGTCTTTATAGCATTTTTTATACTGTATTTTTTATATATAGATATAGTAATGGGATTAGCTTAGGGATCGTCATCTCAAATAGACAAACACTTTTGGCACAGTAATAACAGTCCAGACCAGTCAAGTATGGTGCAACTGGCCGCAACCAGTTTTATTAGTTCTTCCAGGCAAAACAAAAATAATACAAAAGAAAATCCTAGCCGTCCAGCTACTACCTATAACACAGGTAACTAACTATTGAGAGCTGGGCCTACTGCACAGCTCCCTAAACACACAATTCACAAATCACAGCAGTTATAACTCACAATGGTTTCCTAGGAGCAGAGAGAGCCAAATACCTGTGCGCTGTCTGCCCTTATATACGCACACTTCAGGAAACAAGGTATTAACCCCCAGTCATCCCAAAACCTGAAGTGGCTGAATGGAGTAGAGGCACACCCAACTCTACCTACTCCAGCAGCCAGAGCTTTTACCAGGGTTTAGGTGAAACCCTCCAGCAAGGAACACACGTTTCCCAGGTGCTTTTAGAAGGAATATGACAAGAACCTGGGAGAAATGTATACTCCTTCTACCACTTTGCCCCTGGTCCTGTCACAATATATATATATATATATATATATATATATATATATATAAGTATGTGTGGTAGTTGCTCAGTAAGTGTAACATATTTGCTTAGTATGTTTAACAGGTATTGGTTGAAATAGATCCATGCAGGATACAAATATGTGTTGCTAGTTGCAATGTGCCTCAAAGAAAAACAAGAGATTTTGATAAATCATAAGCCATTTTGTTTTGTCACATCGAATAGATGTAATGACAAAGCTGAGGTGGCAGAAACATATTAGGTGCAAGGCGAGCCTTACTTCAGTGGAGTAACTTCTAACAGTGAATAGATCATTTAAGGCAACACAAAGAAGTATAAAAATTCAATCTTTCAAACCATTTTTTCTTTAGATTGAACCTAAGAAATAGCTGTAACATTTGTATATTTGGGAAAATACACTTCATAGAATGTAGGAAAGAGTTCTTTTCTGAACATGGTCCTGTAATGGAGACATCATCAAACTAATTGTATGATGTAGGAATATTATTCACTGCCATTACAGTCAATAACAATTGCTCTTTGACAACTATAAACCAGAGAAGTTTTCTTCTCAATTTATATGGGGTCACTGACACTCATATTTCTTACTGTATAGTAAGGAATATAGCCTATCTTTATCTATCTATCTATCTATCTATCTATCTATCTATCTATCTATCTATCTATGTAGCAGTCTTTATTTGTAATCTGATAATACATTGCAATGTGATATCATACAGCAAAAGCCTTCGACAGCCATTGCATAAAGTCAAGTTAGGCTACGGCCCCACGTTGCAGCTTTTTTGTTGCAGATTTTGCTGCGGTTTTTTGAGCCAAAGCCAGGAGTGGATTGAGCAGAAGGGAGAAGTATAAGAACTTCCTACATATTTGCCATTCCTTTTGTAGCCATTCTTGGCTTTTTCTCAAAAAATCGCATCAAAATCTGCAACAAAAAGAGCTGCGTTTCCACAACGTGGGGCCATAGCCTTAAAATGTGTTTCATCTGTTTAGATAACTTTTTAATTATTATCTATCATCTACAGCAGGGGTAGGCAACCTTTTTTGTTCGGCATGCTGATTTTAATTAAAAAATCAAAGATGAAGTACTCTGAGTGCCGAGCAATAATTGTAAGTCTGACGACCCCAAAACTAAAGTCATATGCCACAAACCATAACACAGAAGTGCTGCCACCAGATGCTTTAGGATGCATGCGTTTACTTCCATATCCTAGGACGCACCTGTACTTTCCAATTAGAAGCAGTGAAAGTACATGTACAGCCGCCAATTAGTGGTAAATGTATGTGTCCAGGAGCACCGTATGGCAGCATCCTTATGGTGAAAACACACTATGTGTTTGGATGCAGCTATATTCTTAGGCCACTGGAACGTTTACTTCAATGTAAAACTGCGTTCACATGGTGCATTTTTGCACAAAAAAAAAAAAAAAAAGCCTTTGTTTTCTGTTCAAAAGCACACTGTTATACAAAATAATGTCTCATAGCAGCCTCTGCACACGGTATTATATCCCATAGTGGCCCCTGCGCATGGTATTATGTCCCATAGCGGCCCCTGCACATGGTATTATGTCCCATAGCGGCCCCTGCACATGGTATTATGTCCCATAGCGGCCCCTGCACATGGTATTATGTCCCATAGCGGCCCCTGCACATGGTATTATGTCCCAGAGCAGCCCCAGCACAAGGTATTATGTTCCAGAGCAGCCCCTGCACAAGGTATTATGTTTCATAGTGGCCCCTGCACAATATATTATGTTCCATAGTGGCACCTGCACACAGTATAATATTCCAACTTTTATAATATTCCAGTTTTAGCCCCCACAGTATAAGTGGAGGGCCAAGAGAGGTGACAAACATAAAAAACAATGTTACCCACCTTCTCTGTGCTCCACAGCCATTCTGTTCTCTTCGACGCTTCTGCCTGAAGTCAGCGACCGCTGATTGGGTCTCAGGAGTCACGTTGCGTCATTATGCGTAATGACGCCGGATGTGACCCCTGAGGTCTTATCAGCAGTCTCTCGCCTGCAGAGCACAGATCGACCGTGGAGTTCAAGAAAGGCGAGTAACATTATTTTTTATATTTCATCACCTCTCCTGAGCCTCCGCTTATTATACTCTTGGGTTCTGAAGAGACCCCTCAGTATAATAATTGTACTTTCATTTCAGTCGTGTTTGGTCCAATCGAAACGGCTGGGTGAGGACTCCGCTGCCCGTGCCAGGGAAATATGCCTGAGTATGCAAGAGTGGCGGGGGGTTGCCGACCCCTGATATACAGTATCTATCATGTATCTATCTATCTACATTATATATGTAGCTCACAATTCTTATACATTATAGTTATCTATATTTTATCTAGCTATCTATGTAATTAATATTTTTTTTATAATCTATGGAGCCCACAGCTTTTATATTCTATCTATCTAACTATATTTAAAAAAAATAAAAAAATTGAGGCAACCCTCAAAAATTTTTTGGGGAAAATCAGAGGATAAATAAATAGAGGATAGGTTTATTTCAACTATTTAGTGCAACATTTTGGTCCACTGCAAAATGGGACCTTTCTCAAGCATAGCTTCCCATCCACTCGAATATATATATATATATATATATATATATATATATATATATAGCCACATGACATCATTAAGTGCATTCATCAATATATAATTATATCAATAAATGTGTATAAACATTCCAGATATTTGTGATATTACACTATAGAATTCTATAATCTATATAGTGCTATAAATACTAGTGTGCACAGCTATCAATGAAATCTCAATAAACATATGTAAACAAGTGCATAAAGATAATAACTTGAAAGAGGACCTTTCATGTCCTCATGAAAGTGCGGTTTTATATATCGCTAGAAAGCCGATAGTGCGCTGAATTCGGTTTTATCGGTTTTCCCGGTATGTGCCCCGGGCTGGAGATATCAGTGCTGTTAGTTTCAGCATCTATATGTCCCCACTGTCAAAAGGACGTTCCACATAGCTCAGCCTCATCGATAAGTGGTAAGGAACGCCCCCTCTGACATTACAAGGCTATGTTAGAGTACAGTCAGAGGGGCGTTCCTTACAGCTCAGCGATGTCGCTGAGCTGAACGCCTTTATGGCAGTTGGGTCATATAGATGCCGAAACCAACATCACTGATATCTCCAGCCCCGTGTCACATACCGGGAAAGTCAACTGAATTCAGCCCACTTTCTAGCGGTATATAAAACCGCACTTTCATGAGGACATGAAAGGTTCTCTTTAATCAGTCAATGAGGTGCACCTGTAAACTGAATAAAGACCAATACATATTTGTAAATTAAATATGTGTGTGTGTATCTATCTAAATAGCTATCTGCCTGCCTATCACCAAAACCTAACCACATTAACCCTGTTTATTAATGTTAATATGGATATACAGGATTTAATTATAGTAAAGATTTTTATTAGGATCAGTGAATGCCGTTCGGTGCCATTCAGGTATTGCAGACAATTATATATGATATGCTGGCACAGCACTTTGTGTTTATGAGATGTGTGGATCTGACAAAAAAAGAATTTTGTCCTAGATTTCTTAAAATTTAGGTCGTATTCATTATACAGTGCACAGCAGTAGTGAATAGAACAGTTATAGCTTTATTAAAACAGTATGGCAGAAATGGGTATTAATTTCATGTCCGTGCAGCCCTTTGGCAAGTATTGTTTATCAGCTCAATGTTTTTATTTAGGGTCATGATCTCTATGACTATAGTACATGTGCTGGAGTGGTGGTGAATTACAAGGCTGTGAATATTTTGGAGGAAAAAAAAGGCACTCTTGACCTCGCTGTTTCAAACTATTGGTTTCCCATGCACCGTATCTGTATGTAGCATTTGTGTGATGCTGTATAGTATATAAACCGTAACATTAGCCAGTGTGGAGAGAAATGTCTACATATACTCATTCATCCCCTTCATTTCTTTCTATTTGTTTGGCTCATAATTTTACTGGAGAGCATATTGTACCAACTGTGTACTGTTACCCAAAGAAGATTTCTATTGCTCAGTCTTCAGAAACTCTTTAGTGACATTCATCAACATCACAGTTAGGCATACACAATTCTCCTTCTGAGATCTTCAGAAATCCTCTTTTATCAAGACAGTCATAGGAATAACTGTAGTTGTAGCAGCCTTAGCACTGCTATGGTAAATGGAGATCTTCCACTATTATGGGGTCCATACAAATGGCTACTGAACTTGTTGCCGCCCAGTGAAGTGATTTCTTTTATACTTTTTGGAATATTTTCATGCTGTTTATTTTAATAATCTGTTGACTATATTAAAATTCTGCTGCCCCCAAAGGGTCCTGAGAGCTGGAGAAAGAGGCATTTTCTCTATAAAGATATACAGTATTACCAAGCTTTTTATATTTATAGGTATGATTTATGCTAAGTTTCTCTAAATGACAGGCTTATTGCGATATTTTCAAATTTTAATTAGTATTGGGGAAAAATCTAACGCTGCATATTTTGGCCCCCTGGGGTTTTTAGAAGTGGATTTTTTAACCCTTTTTTTTATATACATTAATGAAAAAATTTTGGCCCCCCTCTTATTCTTATTATTTTTTTTTTTTAAATATTTGGGGGTTTACCAGCCATTTCAATTTGATATATCTAATAACTGATGGACACAGTAATATTTCAGTTGTGGGTTTTGTCTCGATGTGCTTGCTTCCTTTGCCGGTGCTTTGGGTCCCTTCTTTTTTGTTTGTCTCCTCTCTTTTCTGCTTCTGGCCTTGGTTTTGTCCTCCTGAGCTGGAAAGGGCTTCTCATAAAGATATACAGTATCCAAGCTTTTATATTTATAGGTATGATTTATGCTAAGTTTCTCTAAATGACAGTGCTTATTGAAATACATTAACATAACATTTAGATCTACAGTAGATATCATTCCTGAAATTTAATCAGTATTAAGGAAAAAACTTACAATGCATAATTTTGTGAACCTTCAGGCTTTACTAGAAGTAGATTTTTACAAGTCCATTTTTTACATATACAGTATGTTCTGTCTGTATTTAGTAGTATAATGTTGTACTGTATTAGCCATAGAAACTAGTGGAAGAGGGAAGAAATCAGGTGATACCTTTTAGAGGCTAACTGAGTATATTTGATGGTAAGCTTTCAAGAGTACTAGATCTCTTCTTCAGACATGGTGTATTTATTATGGACACATTCATTTCAATGTAGTCATTGACATGTATGTTTTTATTTACGGATAATGGGGTAGATTTATGAAGACTGGTGTTGTTAGAATTCTACTAATTTATGCTGATTTTTAAGAGATCTCTACAAGAGCATCAGAAGTTTCATCTATGATCTGGTCCAGTAAATTAGTATATAGATTTATCTTTCTTCTTATGTGAACATCACATCCTATCCAGCCTGCACCAATTGTGTAGGCCTTGTTAGCTTTTGAAAATGAATATTTTTCTGAGGCTAAGGCCCCATGTTGCAGAAAGGCACAGCAGATACAAAAATTCTGCATTTTACAGTCCCAAAATTCACAGAAAAAAAATTCTACACAACTAATTATATAAAAATATACAATTTATTAAATATAAGTTATACAAACAGTAAATAATCATAGGGGTAAAAAGACAATATATCCACTAAGATATGGTAGAGGAGGTACAATTTGATAACATAGAAAATACATGGAAATATCAATTTCAGTCAAATTACATATATCTAACATAAAGTGGGAACTAGAGAGCTCAGACCTTGCTGCAGTACATTAAATAGCCACACTTATCTTAATACCAAAAAAGGAGGGGGGGGGGAATTTCCCAATTATGAAGCACAAATTGCCCAGAGGTATTATAAAAAAGCGGGGAAAAGGCAGACAGTCACCACAGTAATAATTAACAGGCAGACCAAAATGACATCCTATAATATAAAAAAAATGAAAGAAAGACCTCACTGCATACCACTAGGAACACGCTCCCCAACGCGTGTTTCGCCAAAATGGCTTCATCAGGGGGTAGAGCCAAGAAGAAATGACATCCTTTTTATATAAAAAATGACTTGCCAGCTGTATATAATGTTAATAAATAGTAAAACTGCCTACCAAATATTGCTAGCCGCCGATGGCATCTATCCACGGGACTCCCTTCCTATTGCGCATGCGCGAGAACAAAAGAGGCATCACGAGACTCAAAATATAAGAACGAAAGTATCTTGGACAACACGCATGTGCAGAAAAGATGACGGTATCTCATAATAACTAAATACTGAGCACGCGTGTCAACCAGAACAATAGAAAGCACAAAATAGCAATATATATAATCTTCCTGAAAAATACATATAAAAATAGAACTATCAAGCTGTTTCAAGGATATAAAAGATGAGTGTGATATACCAATTAATAAATCTGTAAAATACAAGTGCCACAACAATAGAATAATAAATGAGTATAAAAATAAAGTGAATGGCTGAAAATTCATCATAAAAAATATAAATAATCCACAATAAACACATATAAAATATATCAAATAAAGTGACATCAATATCATAAAAATATGGTAAAGAAAAACCAGCAAAACACACAAAAGTGAAAGTGAAAAAATAATAAAGTGCATAGTGCGCAGTGCGAAAAAGTGCAAGTGCTAAAAAAAAGTGTATATATTATTTATATCAATAATAACAGCATGTCAAGAGTCATCAATTAACAAAATCAAAATAAAAATAATAAAAAGATCATATATATATATTCTTTTAATCAGTAGGAATGATGATGGTGAATAGTCTCCAGTAGACGCCTCAAGAATATCGATGCATACTAAACGTGGATTGAAAAAAAGGAAAAAAAACAACATAAATATACAAATAATAAACATGTTAAAATCAATAAACCAAAAAGACTTTTCCACAAAATTTTTAAAAAAAATCTTGGCCAAACAAAATAAAATTTTTAAAAATTGTACAGTCCCAATAAATTGAATGGGATTTTAATTAATCTCATCTCCCCACATTGCAGAAAAAAAAAGGATTTTTTGAAAAATTCAGCATTGTAATCACCCTAGATTTACCTGTACACTGATATTGGGGAAGGTAAAAATGCAATCTACAGTGGAAAAGCATTGAAACATACATGCTCTTTTGCTGTGTTTTTTTTTTTTTTTTTGCAGTGTTGTTTAGCTATGATTTGCTATATGGGGCTTTAGTCTTAAGTCTGACATTTATGTAATAAAAAAAGTGTAGTAAATTCCTTTGAAAGGGTCAGATTTTGTCTGATTTGCACAGTTGGAAACACAGGCAACCAATTGTAGGCTCTGTAGTCACAAATGAAATACAGAATTCCTGGTAGGATCAAAGACTGATTAATGCTATCAGGCAGAAATACCTTAACTCCCAGTTGCTCAGTGTGAACAGTGTGATTGTGTATGGTGAGTATGGGGCAGTGTTGTTCCCAGCTGGCACTCCTTTTGTGTATAAGATTTGTCTACAGTGTCACTGATAATATTGCAAAAAGCATGCATAGAGTTTTTACCAAAGCAATAAAGATGCAATCCCTTGACTGGTGTATATCCTAACCTTTTATTATATGAAGCTAGACTACACCACATTTTAGGATATTTGTCCTCAGTGATCTTGGAAAAAAATAATCCAGCTAATTCAGGTTTGTGTTTTTACTCCTCTATATTCAAGATAAACAATGCTTTGCTAGAAAATCAAATATTTCATCCCCACTTAAAGGAAACCTTAGAGTGAGCCCAATAGTGGTTTCCCATAGTTTTGGATTAGTGATATTTTATTATGTGATATTTTATTTATTATTTTATTATTACTTACAGCAGGCTCTGAATGAGACGTTGGTATCTAGACAGACAGTGGGAGATGCAGATACAGATGGACTTGCCCTGTAGCTATCAGCAATACCTGGAAAGGCCCTTCTTAGTGAAGTGTGTACCCTGCTCACTGTATATCATCTCTGGTACTTCAAATGTACAGATCTTTCCTGACATTAGTTTCTTGGCAGTGGCTCTGCTGATCTGAGAAAACATCTACACACAAGGACAATCTCAAGCAGTTCACTCTTTGGCAATTGTATGAAATCAATTTGTAGCCTTTGGAATGATACAGAACTTTTGGCAACAATTTTTTGAGCTTTTACAGGTTTGCCGCATTCAATTTTAGATAAATTTTAGATATGTCAAACATGATTGACAATAGGAGAGGGAAATTAAGTAAACCCAGGGGCATATACATTAAAATGTATTCATTTGATCATCCTTCCTTTTGAGACATTATCAAGTAGGGCACCTGTCAGCATTTTTCCATACTGAGATACCAAGTTCAAGGAGGAATAAGACTGTACTACAATGTCCATATTAGGACATCCTCAGATATCAGAGTCAAACATCAGATTAATGGTAGTTTACAACTCTGACCCCTGATTTGACACCTGACTATTGACACCTGACTTCTCATACCTGACTTTTGACACTCATCTCTGACTGAAGTCAGCTATCAAGCACATACAGTGTGTCTTCTAGTGATTGTATCTGCTGGCCAGGTTTACTGGCATCACTGATCACACTCAGGAGTTGAAGTTACATTGTATAAGTGCTGCTGGCTGAGAAGCTTCATGAGGTCTGATGCCTGAGGTCTGATACCTGACTTCTGATACTTGACTTCTGACTTGGTCAGAGATGAGTCAGAAATCATATAGAAGCCAGTAAGCACATACAATGGTGGAGATTTATCAAGTAAAATGCTCCATAATTCTGGTATCATTTTCACCAAATAAATCTAGAACATTTCGTGCGCCACATTCACCAAGTGTTTTAAATACTTTTATGACTTGTACAAAAAGGGGCGTAACCTACACAGTGTGCTCCAAAAATACACCCAAAAAAATACCAAGAACTTTTAGTTCAACCAATCACTGGTGTAATGTTAGGGGACATTCACACTACTGTTGGATGTCTGTTCTGATAGAGTACGTTAAAAAAAAAACGCCTATCATAACGGACATTAACATACACTAACTGATGTTAATGTGTCCGTTTTTTTTAACTGATACATTTATTTGACACATTAGCATCAGTTTTTGTCCTTTTTTATATTGTCCATTTTTTTGTTTCTGCTTTCTGAGCATGCACAGAAAAAAAAACCCAGACAATAATAACGGACAGTATAACAGAGTCATAGATATTAATGTTAAAAAATAATGGACACATAACATTCATCATAAGTCCATTATTTTGAAAGGACACAAAAGTCCTGCACCCCGCGTTATGTCCGCTAAAAAAAATGGACATGTGACGGATTTGGTGAAAACGGTCAACAGATCAAATCCCATTGAAATCAATGGGATTTTTAACGGATTTATGACAGATCTGTTGGTGTCTGTTGTTAACATTTTGTAACAGATGCTAGTAACAGACACTACTAACAGTAGTGTGAACGCCCCCTTAGATTACATAGTAGTCTAGGTTCATGTCTGGTGGACCCAAACGACGGAGAGCCGGACCGCTTAAACAGCGGATACCTGCAGCACCCGCAGACCCCATAGACTATAATGTGGTCCACTAGGTGTACGCTATTTTTATAATGAAACCAGCACAGAGAAAAGTCTTTCACCACAGAAACTGGCGAAAATCATCAGAGAAAAAAAGTCCTGCATGGAGTCCTAAAACTGGTCCCAAACAGTTACACTAGGTTCACACTAACGTTCGGGTTTCAGTTCTTCGGATCTGCTTGGGGACCAGAAAAAATCAGAAATGCTATACTCTTTAAAAAAAAAAAAAAAAAAAACACTAGACTATAATGGGGTCTGCTGGGTTTCTGTCTGATTTCCTCCTCGAAATAGGTGGAGAGAAAAGTCCTTCAAGTATATTTTAAACTGAATGGGGGACAGAAACCCTGAACGGTCCCTGAACGCTAGTGCGACTGCAGCCATATAGTTATGAAGTACACAACTGTGTGGCATGGCCAGTTTGATAAACATACTAAGCCACAAGGTGTACAGGGCTTTGTGTTTGACACAAGGCAATGACACAAGGATGCACAAAAACATGAGGGGGTTAAAAATAAAAAAAAAAAACCAAAAAGGGTTTGGTGCTGATAAGGGGGCTTATTCCCTAATCAGCAGCCAGCAGAGGGAGGGGGAGACAGAGAAACAAAAAAAAGTACAGGGACAGTAGTGGAAGGTGAGATGGAGGGATAAATGGGAATGCCAGGAGGCACTACAGGATGTTGTCTATTTCCATGAGGTGCACCAGTTGGGCACAGTAACAGCACAGTAGCTGTCCTGCTGGCAATTCCTAATGGGAGTGATGCGAGCAGGGCAGTTACTGTTAAATTGAACTGCCCGCCATGACTGCAATTGGTCGGTCTGTACAGACCAACCAATTGCAGTGATTAATGGGAATGGTACCATTGTACGCCCCCTGGACTTGGTCTTTGGATTGTCTGCTGTCACAGACAGCAGTAATCCCCCAGACATGGTGACCTAACCTAAATTAGACTAAACAATCCTAAACTGCCTAAGATTTATGAAAGTGTCTGATGAGGTTTGATAAATATGGTGTATTGTTAGGCTAGGTTCACATCTGCATGTATGAGACTCTGACACAGAAACCGCTAAAAATCACCAGAGAGAAAAGTCCTGCATTTTTCTCTGCACCAATTTCAGTATAAAAAAGGCGGACACTCGGTGGACTCGGTTATAGTCCATGGGGTCTGCGGGTAACCCATGCCCAGATGTGAACCTAGCCTACTATGTAGTCTAACATTACACCAGTGATTGGTTGCACTAAAAGTTCTTGGGATTTTTTGGGGGGTATTTTTGGAGCACAGTGTAGGTTACGCCCCTTTTTGTACAAGTCATAAAAATATTTATAACACTTGATAAATGTGGCGCACGACATGTTAGAGATTTATTTGGTGAAAATGATACCAGAATTATGGAGCATTTTACTTGATAAATCTCCACCATTGTATGTGCTTACTGGCTTGTAAGTGATTTCTGACTGAGTCAGAAGGGAGTTTTTGCCGCGGCAGTCAGGTATCAGACCTCAGGTACAATCACAAGAAGACATACTGTATGTGCTTGATAGCTGACTTCAGTCAGAGATGAGTGTCAGTAGTCAGGTATCAGACGTCAAGTGTCAGACAAATCAGGTGTCAGAGTTGTAAACTACCATTAATCTGATGTTTGACTCTGATATCTGAGGATGTCCTAATATGGACACTGTACACCACTCCTTCCCTCATCATCTGAATTCAACTGCCAAATCAGATGAATGGAGATTAGAAAGGATCTCTAGGAAGAAGGCATACCAAGTTACATCCTGTACAGCAAGGAATAGCCAAGGTGTCTCCTGTGATGGTGTCAGAGCCTTTCTCTTTGCTACCTTATCCGCAGATGCATTCCCTTTAATGTAAACATAAGTATATCCTTTCCCTCAGTTAAAATTTGCAGGACTCAATAAGAGTAACTTGAGCTGAATGTTGGCTAGGTGGTTGGTCCACCTTCACTACCGCCTGGTCTTCCACAACTAAATAGGCTGTATGAAGGGTGCTGTACTCATCATTAAGTGTAGAACCATACATAAAGAATGTCAGCTCCACATCAGCTATAGGATCATCTGAGAGGTGTGGAAATGCCTTGTAGACACCACATTAATATGAAAAACACCAAAGATTGTTCAAGTACACACAACTTATACACTAATTTTGACCACATGTTTTATCTAAAGTTTATTGCGGAATCTAGTGCACAATCCTGTGAAGGCTTCTAGACATCCCCCCCCCCCCATACAGCTGTGCTCACTTCCCCATGTCTCCCTGTTTTTTATCACTCAATGTAGAACTACACGTCTCACAAGGTCTATTAACCATTGACTTTACTTTCTAGTGCTGTACTAATAGTACTTTCTAGTTCTACTGATGAATTTTTTTCTATTCTATTCTACAAAAAGCATTAAATATCTGTGAAGTGGGAATTCTGTGAAGTGGACCCCATCTGCACGGAATAATTTCCTTGCTCTTTCTTCAAGAAGAATGTGTCTCACCACTCTTCCCTTTATATTTTTCGCAAAGGATGCCATCTGCCTATATTGATCTTTCTCCTTGATTGATCTCTATTCTGTTGAGTTGTGGACATGCTGCCAGACAAAACAGGGCAATATTTCGAACCAAACTAAGCATAAACCAAGGATCAACCCAATAATCTTCAATAGATTACTCTTTATCTGATTCAACAAGTCCTGTTGCAGAATTTCCACCTATGTGAAGCACCACCGCACAGGGGAAAATGCCACAACTGAGTTAGCCAAACCAGTTCATCTCGCAAATTCTCCCATAGACACCCTTATAGTTAAATCACTGCAGCCCTTATTGGACCCCTGGGAAACCAAACTGTATCCAGCTCCTCTTCTGATTCTCTACTGATCCCACTAAACCTGAGTGGCCACTATTCTAGATAGAAATGTCACAACCCTGTGCTGTTTCCTGTGCTTGTTTTACCATTTGATCTCTCATACCAGGTGATACTTGAGCATCTGTCTAAGTGCTGACTTGTCAACAGAGCATGATTCAGTGTTACATTGCATTCTATTTGCTACTAAAACCCTTAATTATAAGCTATAAACATACAATTAACTTCAGAATTCTACGGCTCTCTCACATACTAGAATTTCTGCCATACTTACTGACATACATTTCCACCAGGGGGGCCCTTGGAATAATATCTACCTCTAAATAGATAATTATGTTAGTTGTACACACACTCAAAGCTCAGTGAGAAATAACATTTTAGAAAGTCAGCAAAAAAGGACAATGTTCACTCCTTCTAGCAGTCCTTGGCTGACAAGTGGAACTGCTTTTTACAATCAACATATGGATCTGCAAAAACTCTATCCAAACACACAATGTCCATGAAGATACCCGTCACACTCCAAAATAGCAACAGGAGTTGGTGGCTTATTTACTTGGCACAGGGAGCCCGAGTCCTCACCCAGCAGTTTCGATCGGACCAAACACAGCCGAAACAAAACTGCTATTATTATACTCTGGGGTCTCTTCAGAGGGCCAAGAGAGATGACAAACAAAAAACAATGTAAACTCACCTTTTCCTGCGCTCCGCAGCCGCTGTGTGCTCTTCGGGCGCTTCTGCCTGATGTAAGAGACAGTTGACGGCCTCAGGGGTCACATCCGACGTCATTCAGCGTAATGTCGCGACGTGACCCCTGAGACTCAATCAGCGGTCGCTGACTGCAGGCAGAAGACCCCGAGGAGAACACAGACAACACAGATGTTTGTCATCTCTTTTGGCCCTCTGCTTATTATACTCTGGGGTCTAAAGAGACCCCACAGTATAATTATAGCTAGTGAGTGGGGACAATTGGAATATTATAAAAGTTAGAATATTATAATGTGTGCAGTGGCCGCTATGGGACATACTACTGTATGCAGGGGCTGCTATGTGACATACTACCGTGTGCAGGGGCCGCTATGGGATATACTACCGTGTGCAGGGGCCGCTATGGGACATACTACCGTGTGCAGGGGCCACTATGGGACATAATACTGTGCGCAGGTACCGCTATGGGACATAATACCGTTTGTAGGGGCCGCTATGGGATATAATACCGTGTGCAGGGGTCGTCAGACTTACAATTATAGACTGGCACTCCGAGTACTGCACACATTTATACTCCCAGGAGGCACACTGTTTCCTTTACATTAACAACTAATAATATGCACTGAAGCTTCAAAGATGGAGTTTGCTCAATATTGGGTACAATTATGTGGATTCTTACCTTCCAAATACAAAACAGCTAGGTACATGACACTTCAGGCCTGTATGTAAAGAAAGAGACACACCAATATCATTAGTTGATTTATCAGGAAATTCATCTAATTTTCAATCCTTCTTCTTTCGGAGTTAATCTGAAATATAAAGTCACCCTGTACATTCCTGGTCTGCAAGGGTAGAAATATCCACAACAAGCAAAGAACAATATTTCTCCTAATACATATAATCATATGGTGTGACCTATTATCATCCTCCTGATACTGTATGTAAACATTTTATTGGCACCCAAATATGTATATGGCCCCAGTCTCTCTGTCTGGGCAACATACAGGTTAATGTACAGACAGAGGTGTCTCTCACATATCTGCAGGTGCTCAGTTCAGTTGACACAATAGGTAAATTAATTTTCCAAATATTACAATAGACTGAAGTATACTTATTCATTAAGACTAAGAGGTCAAAATAATATACATATCACAGAGAATTTATTTCACACCTTCTACCTCAGCAAAACTCCCCAGACACCAAACCTTGAGGTTAAAGTGTCTAAAAGCAGCTGTCAGGGAGGGCTGCTATCCATGCATGAGGTCAATGGGGGCACTGGGTATAGAAAGCCGTGGTTATCATGATTTACACTTGATACACATGTCTTCTATGTGGAGAGGAGTCAGAATTACAGGACATTAACACACCAGTGAGCTGACTTGTTGGCTCATGGTTCTGGCTCGCTCACCTCTGCTGATAAGAGCCTGAATTCCTGAACAAACTCTTAAGAGAAGATGTTGTGGAGGAGCATGATTTAGAAATGGACTTAGAAGGCAGTTATGGTCAGTCATAGAGAGCAGATAAAGGGGAAAGGCACATCTGTATGGCCACAAACATATAGTCCATGAATACAACATCTTGTGTTCTACTAATAAATGATTTGTTTGGAATATTGTTTAGTAATTGAGAAAGTAGGAGGTTATAATCTATTATAGGAGATTCTATATATTCTATAATCTCCTATAGGAGACTTTTTGTTGCACACAGAGTGGGCGCTGCACTCACATAACCCAGTGAAGGTTTTCTTGTGATGTTTATTGCGCTGCAATCAGCAGAGACAGAGAAAATCAAGACCTGTATTAATGCAGCTGGCTGCAAGAATAACCTTGCTTCTTACTAATGCTCTTATAAAAAGAACAGAATGAAATATAGCCCACTGAGTACCAGACAAGTTTTATCAATATGTGAATAAGATTTTGCTAATAATTCCTCGGCAAATATGCTGTCTCTAGTCATTAAAATGCAATGTGGTATATTGAGAGCAGAAGAATTCTCCATGTTTCAGCTAGAGTGGTAAAAAATCCATTCAAATTATATTAGAGTTCTACATTTAGCATATAGATATGTCCTTCCATTTCCCGTTCTTCGACATGTTGCTGCATACTGTATGTAGCACCAATATGTTTCTCAAACACTTTATACACAGTGTTATCACTCCTTAGTAGGACTCAGTATCTAATGCTTTCAATATACTGTATATGAAGCAAAGTTTAGCCTGATACTTAACATATTGAATATGCTTTTAGAATGGCTTTTCAATGACTTCTGTGATTAGTGTCAAGTTAAATATGATTTCCCATCACAGGTTTTTACCTGCTCTGATCTCCCCTCACGTCCTGGTTTCAGTGACAAGTTGATGGGTGGGCTAAGTCAATGTGATATGCTCCAAGTCTGATCAAGCAGTTTTTTTAGCCCATATCAGGGCTCAGCAGCTAAGTGCAATTTGCAAAGCTGACAGAGCGCTCCATTAGCCATCAATCGCATTGACATTAACAGCCAGCCAGTACTGCTAGATTTGGTGGTCTGTAATCTAGGTAATGTGGAAGCATAATGTAGTTATAGGGGATGCAGAGGTAGCAATCACTACTGGGCACTGGAGCCTCAGTAGGCACAAAGGCATCTCTATATAATATAAGAAGACACCTGTAATATGCCTAGCCCATAGTGGGGGCTTCATTATATATTTTACATTGGGGACCATCAGTTTTAAATTATGCCTCTGTTAATGAGCAGTAGCTGACAAATGGAGCAAGATAGATAAAACAATGCATTGGATGAATACCCCTATAAACTTTGGTACATCTCTATTCCTGAAATGTGTGGAGTAAGATGACCAGTTTTTCAAAAAATATAATTTTTTCAGTCCTGTGTATAGGAGATAAGTGTTGTAGTGGGAAACACACTTTTAGGTGTCCTAAAAATGCAGTCTTTATATGTAAAATAACTGGTGAATAGATGAATAGGTATGTCCCATGTAATTAACCAAAACATTATTAATTAATGGTAGAAGATTGGTGGAAATCTGGCGGCCAATTCTTCTAAGGCTATGTTCACACTGGTATAATTAAAGTCCATTGTTCTGATCCATCATAGGATCAAAGCAACAGACTGAAATGGCAGCAGAATGACTAGTGCAGATAGAGTACTGTCCATTTGTAATCATCTCAATTCACAGCTTTTCTGTCTTGTTTATTTTTCTAACTGAAGAAATTGACCTACCCACTGGACTTTTTCTTCCATTAGAAAAGTATAACAAACAAGAACAAAGCTTTCATTTTATATTTTACATTGCAGTAAATGGAGACGGATGGATTTACTGTAGTAGCTTTCTTCCCTCTTGCTTGTTTACTTTTCTAATGAAGGAAAAATCCTGCAGCTTTGTCTTTCTTTTCCTTTTGAGAAGTAATGAAAAGTAAAGCATGCTCTATCTCCATCAGTCATTCTGTCTGTTTCAGTCTGTTGCTCTGATCCTATGACTGATGAGAACAACAGACTTGATTGACAGCTGTGTGAACATAGTCTAAGTAAAATCAATGGCTTTATTTAAGGCAGGATAAAATCCATCAGTGTGAACAAGAGCACTGCTTATTTGGTTCAGGAACATGCAGTGCCCTTAGCCATACCATATAATTTACAGTACAATATGTGCCACAATTCAGAAGAAAAGAATCACATTTACAAGTATGAGTCTGACGTTAAAGAGGAAAGTTTTATGTTATACAAATTCTTGATGAGATAAAAGAAAAGGAATGGCATCAACATAAAGTAGATAAAAGTGTGGACTTCACTTCACCTTCTTTCATGCCAAAAAATTATCTGATTATTAACAAATCTTCATTTTCGTCTACAAATAAAATAAATCATTAAATGATTCAATGTAGCTAGTCATGCTTTAAAGCTTAGCCTTCGTTTTCCTGCCTTCCTGAGCACACTGTTATTACCATATCAAAGACTTTGCCTGTCTTGTCTTCTGTCCATTTTTATGTTTTTTTACATAGTTATAAAATGCTCTTAGCTGCTAAAGTAAGAAAATGGAAGTCATGAAATCATCAACATTTATATGTATTCTAAGCATATTTTAATGTTCTATTGGACAGTGTTTAATTTAAAGAAATAGTCTAGTTAAAAATGAAAAATCATCCAGAACATTAAACCATTTTTACACACAGGAATTTATAGCGGATTTTGAGGCAGATTCTGCCTCAAAATAAGCTCCAAATTCCACACGAAATCTGCCTCCCTTACATTTCAATGGGAGCCACAAGCACATTTTTTCTGCTAGCTGATTTTTTTTCAGCTAGTAGAAAAAACCAAGTGCCCTACTCATTCTTCAGGTGGATTCTGCTTGAAACTCCCTTTGGAATGGATGAAAGAATTTGCAGTTGTTTTTAGAATCAGATTTTCAGAATCAGCATCAAAATCAGCTTCAAATTCCTCAAACCAAAATATTCTGCCTGACAAATTCAGTGTCAAATTCCTTCATGTGAACCACCCCTAATAGTGTGTAGGTCCTCCTCCTTCCATCTAAATATCTCAGACTTATTAGGACATGGACCCCACAAGGCCTTTTAAGGTGTGAGCATTACTTTTAGCAATATGTGCTACAGTAGCTCTCTATAGAATAGGATGAATTAAGCTAGCTTTCACTTTTCACAAGCCTTTGGTGCCTATAATCCCATTGCCTGAACTGCAGTTGTGCTTCTACATTTGGTAGGTAGTAACTGCATACCTAAAACACCCACAAGATTTGCTAAGATACTCTAAACCAGTTGTCTTGCCTATTTTTACCAAATTCCAACACATCATCTTAAAGAACAGACTGTTCAGTTCATGCCTAATATTTCCATTGACAGATGCAACGTACACAATATTATTAATGCTATCTATGTCTTCAGTTCTAATGTTATGTCCAAGTCCTGTCCTTTACTGTTATTGCACATTCTGTACATTGAAGATAGGTGGGTGTTCTCTCCATTGACACAATATAATGGTAGTATTCCTCAAATACAGTACGGTTGTGCTATTTTAGGTAACTTTTGAAATGATGTAAAAAGCCATCTAAAATAGGGAGTGTAATAAAGGTGTCTATTTTGATTGTTGCTCAGGATCCATTTCCAATAAAACTGGCCCTACCTATTAGTTTCCTGTAGAGAGTGGTAATAATTGTCAAATTGTGTCAGGCATTTTGAGTATGTTTTCTATACTTCCTCTCAAGTGGCTCATGACCGCACTGTTCGTTTATGGCCAATACATATTTTTAGCAATACACTAAAATCTGAAAGAGACTTTAGGGGCATATATGGCTCCATGACTCTGGTTAATAGCTAATTTTTAGTTTTTACCTGAGTGAAACATAAAATATTTGTTTTTTAATGTAATACTTAAAAAATGTTTTCTTGACCTTTTTGTAGATAATAGACCATTGTTGTAAGCAAGTAAACATAAGTTATGTCACTTTCCATCAAGTTACCTAACACACGCAAGTGTTTTCTCAGCATTATTGAGTTGCCATTTTGGTCACCGATTGTTCCGCTATATATTACAGTTACGGTACTCGTTTTATGACAATATCTTCAAACGGCAGTTTAATCCAAATGTACCGTACACTAGCAAAAAAAAAAAAAAAATCAGGTGGCATTACCCTGCTCAGAGCCTGAACAAACTAATTTATTCTTATAAACTGGAAACAGTGAAAGGACCTCCGAGATTCTAACAGCACCTTGTGACAGGAGGCATCTGTAAGTAATTTATTTTTCGTATTTAAGAAATGTTTTGCTCCGCTGACTTAGGTTAGCTGAGCTGCATACTTGTGGGAAATGAAGATAGCAGGTTGACTAGAGCCAAAAGTATATTCTCTGCAGATTTTCTCTTTTGGATGCATTTGTAAAACACTGAAAATGGATAAAACTTTTTTTTTTTTAATGCAATTTGATTAAAATATTTTTGGAGTGCATGTGCAGAAATAATAGTTATACTTCTATCGAGTTTACAAGTCAATAAAACTTGAATAAGATATTATGCAGCAATTCTAACAAAATATAGCTTTAGCACCATTTTAGTAAATTAGATGTTAGAATGATGGCCAAACTCTGGTAATAATAATTGAAATACATAAATAGATATTGGCATTTTTTGTCTTGTTTTGTTGTATAATTTTTCTAAAGAACTATAAAAGTTGTCTATTTCATTTAATTACTCAGACTTACAATTAGTTTTCAATTGTTCAGCATGTTTGACTTGTAGTATAACAAAGTGTTAATGTATTACATTTTGAGAGTCTGGTTTGAGTCAATGCAAACTGCAATATCATGATTAAATAACAGTTGCTGACTTTTGGGGTAACACAGAGGGAAATCAAGCAGTCATTCTCTATAAAAGCAGAGTGTAAAGACTCAAAAACTAAAATTGTAGGTGGTATAGGTTGGTAACAGAATTTATTTAACCCTTTCCCTGCCTTTCAAAAGCAATAACTTGTTCCGTATGAGATTTCTTTTTTTGTGAGACAAATTGTACTTTCTTTATAAACTGTAATTTTTATTAAAGTTTTAAAATAGTTACAAATTCAATACAGAAAATTCTTCATAGCAAATAATCCGTTAGGTACACAAAAAACAGTAGTACAGAGACAAGGTTTCGGAAGTACATAAGACAAGACAAAGGGAATAAACAATAAGGAGAAAAAAAAGGGGGGGGTCGGATCTCAGACACCTTGTGTGGCACAGTAGGTAGCCCAGTGGGACCAAATTGCTTCGAATGCCTCCACCATATGGTTAAGGGAGGCGGTCAAGTACTCCAGGCTGCGGATGTCCTTCAATTGGGCTATCAATTCTGAGATCGCTGGAGGAAGAGCTTTCCTCCAATGGCGGGCTATAAGCGTTTTGGCCGCGGTGCACAGGTAAAGGAATAGCTTAGCTGTATTTTTACTCAGACATTTTGGGGGTAGATTCAGCAGATAAACCATGGGATCCAGGGGTATGCCCTGGATGAAAAGAATGTTAGTCAGCTTCCTAACCTCGAACCAGAAAGAGCGGACTAGAGGGCATTCCCAAAAGATATGGAACAATGTTCCTGGCGCTGTTTGGCATCGCCAGTAATTGGGAGGAATAGTGGGATTGAGAGTATGAAGTAAAGCTGGAGTTTCCCTGAACGTTACACAGGAAGAGGATTTAGCTGCTCGGGACCAAATAACCCGCCACTGGTTGTGTGAGATATGCTCGCCCAGGGCTCCAGACCACCGGGTCATATATTTGTGGACCACCGGAGTCTGCCACCCCTGAGAGGACAAAAGCCCATAAATATTAGAAATCAGGCCTCTAGTGGAGGTACCCGCCCGACATAGTCGTTCAAAGGCTAAATTGTTTTTTCTAATGGCAATATTTAATATTCCATACAATGTACTGGGAAGTTGTGAGAAAAAATTCAGATCAAGTGAAATTGAAAAAAATAGCTTCATTTTCTTAGATATTTTGACACCCATAACTTTAAAAAAAAAAAATCTCTGTCTATGCTGGAGCTGTGGGCTTTTATTGTGTGAGGCAAGTCTAGTTTTATTGATACCATTTTGAGAAATGCATACAGACATCTGTATTGCATTGCTCTCCCTGCTGTGTAAAAGAGCAGGGACCCAGTGGCTATGGCAGCTACTTAGCTCCTGAGTGTGTGCCATCCTTAAAGACCCAATATCAAGAATATCAGGAAGAGCTTACACATATTGCTAGTATGTATGATGTTTGCAAACATTAACAATTGTTAAAACTCACTTCCAGACTAACATTAACTAATAACACTTGGCAGGATGGCATTGTAATAAGCTAAAAGCAAAGAGAAGTGAGAGAAGTATAGGCAATCATCAAGGAATGAACATTAAGGCTGAGGCCCCAGGTTGCAGAAACGCAGCTTATTTTTGTTGCAGATTTTGGTGCGGTTTATTGAGCCAAAGTCAAGGATGGCTACAAAAGGAATGGGAAATGTAAAGGGAGCTCTTATATTTCTACCTTCTGCTCAATCCACTCCTGGCTTTGGCTCAAAAATCCGCAGCAAAATCTGCAACAAAAAAGCTACGTTTCTGCAATGTGGGGCTTGAGCCTAAAAAGGTTCCCTTCACACTAAGATAACCTATACCTAACCCTTTAAATTAAGCCCTTACATGTCACTAACAAATCATGATCACTCTCCATCTTAACCCTGTATGCCCTTCTGGCATATCTGTGCCCAAACTCTTTGCTTTGCAGGGTCTTAGAAACATAGCTCTGCACCCTCAGAGTGAAATGCAGTGTAGTATGTGTAGTATTCCCCCTGAAGAGTTGTTTGCTGAAGTGCTGTATTGTTGCTGAATACAAAGCATGCTACAGAATAATGACATGTTGTGTCTGCAGTAGTTCACCAGTCAATTTTCAGAACTTTGGTAAGTTTAATTTTGAATTGTTAGTTAAGACTATTTGTGGTGATCCAAATGTTGTGTTTGTGTCATGGAATCTAACATTTTAATTCAGTCATTCCTAAAAGCTACTTTTTCTCTTTAATCTCCCCAGTTCTCCCACAGCTTTGAACAAACACTGCTCGGTGTTTGAGCAAAGTGCATTACAGTTCACCCCGAGGAGGCTACATCCAGGGACACTGTCACTTTAAATTGCTCTAATTCCGAAGTTGCGGGGGCTAGAGCCGTGATCTTGGTTTTTTTGGTCTTGTCTGTAGCCCACCTAGATTTTAAGTCATCACTGGTTATTGTGGAGATGAATATACTTGCAACTTTCACAGTTTGCAGGAGAACATATGCGCAACTACCAATCATAAAGAATACCTGCCAATTAACCCCTTATATACAGAAAAAAAAAGTTTTTGCCTTCTTAATAAAAAAAAAAAGTCACAAAATTGGGATCACCATATCCATAACTACCCCTAAAATTTAAATTAGTATGTTATTTATTCTACATGATAAATGCCATAAACCTTTTAACTAGTAATAAAAACTGATCTAAAAGTGTTATGTACTCACAAAATACAAGGTCTTATAAAGCTATATTGAAATAAAATATAAAACGTTATGAAAACTGGAATGGATAGAGGGATAAAATATTACTGGTTTAAAACCAAAAAGGTGTTAGATTGCTAAAGGGTTAACATGTACATAAGGCATGTTTGCACCAGCCATATTTATTTGAGCCATAAATTCAAAATCTGCAATAAAAAAAAGTGACATTTTCAAGTGGTTTTTTTTGCAATTTTAATGTGACTTTTATGGGGCTTAAAGGTACTCTACCACCTCCACCAAACATTCAACTGCTACCACCACATTACAGAGTACATTACAGTGATAAATAACATACCTTTGTTATGTATGTCACTTTTGTATATTTTGAGAAAAACAACTTTGAAGTGATATGCAAATGAGGCAGTTGGTGCACTGGGGTGGGCCTTTAGCCCTGGAAGCACGGTCCTTGCTGTTCAAGTATGATGGGTGATAGGAGAGATCAATTCCTACTGCACAAGGTGGTTCAGACAGGAGATAATAGGGTTCTGAGTAGCAAGAGCTGTGCTTCAGGGAGCTAAAGGCCTCAACTGCCTCATTCACATCAGACTATAAAGTTGTTCTCCCCAAATCTATATATATGTTATACAAAATAAAAGTATGCTATTTATCACTGCAACGTGCTCTTTAACATGGTGATGGCAGTTGAATATGTGTGGGAGAGGTGGTAGACTCCCTTCAATAAATATGAATTACATGTTAACATTATTATCTAGTTAAAGAAGACCTTTTACCATATCTGCTCCACTGATTCTGGGACAGTTGGAATTTCTTCTTCAACCCCCACCATTCTTGAGCACTGTTAGTTTTGATGCTTCATATGCTATTAAAGCTCTGTACTTTCAGGAGGGCGGTGTCAGGCAGGAGCAGGGAAATGGTGTGATTTACTGGCTGACTGATTGGAGTTCTGAATTATGCCCCCTTTTCTGCTCCTACCTGACATTGCCTTCCTGACAGTACAGAGCCTAAGTAGCCTATCAGCAGACAAAGACAAAATTCCAGTGAAATGTAGCTGTATCTTCTCACTCATTGGCCCAGGATTACTATCTGCACTGCACCTAGAAAGTGGATCAAAATGCACCTCAACTTGAAATCAATTCGCTCACCACTTTTTTAGACAGTAGGTGGGTCAGGAATCTAGGTGGGCTGGACTGCAATGTCTATGCCCAATACATTTACTATATCTCACGCCAGAAAACTGACGTGAATTATACCAGAAAGCTATGCCAGTTCTCAACTGGCCTATATTTGGGTTCAGTGGTACCTACATGAACAAGAGTTAAACAAAGGCTGTAGTTTTACACCTGTCAGTGAATTAACCAGTCTAAGAAATGCCAGTCTTAATACATCCCCCTTTCTACCACTGTTTCAGTAAAACATTATGGGATGTAGAGCAAAATTGAAGATGCAGGGAAGTGATATTTAACTCTCTCGGCACCACAAAGAGCTCACATAGCAAGAATGGGAGAAAATGTAGCACAGCACTGGGATTAAAAAAAAAACGACCCTCCGCAATGTTTGGTATCAACATTTCTGGCTGCACTACATGTAGTATAGAATATCTGTAGGAGATAAGAAGGAAATGTGACTGTATTATGAGTAACAACACCCTATAAAATAGTAATACATGGATCATTTCTCTAGGAACATTCTGAACAAAATGAGTTTTCTAGGTAGTAAGCTTTCAACGTCTATAACACCTGCTACAAATTTTATAATAGATTCACTCAGTAGTGTTAGCATTTTTAATTCAGCATTAACATGCAGTTTGATAGCATGCAGTCTAAATAATGGAGCATTCATCAAAGTAATTTATGCACAGTTAATCAGTTTTCATCTTGTAAATTAGTGAGTGCTAGTTTTAATTCTATGTTTATAAAAAGGGATGTAGGTTATTGTTGACTTTACAGATCATCCTGGATTCTTTGATGAATAAAGAATATGGAATTAATATTTACTCCTAGGTTATCATTTATGTATTATTTAACTAACGCTTTAAAATCAGCTTTTCACTGTTGCTTGCTGTATATTTGCATTAATGTATTTTTTTTTCCTCTTATGCATAACTTAGTTTGTATACTTAGATGTGTTGACCAAACGTATTATTTCATTTATCTTTTCTGACTGCTAATTGTTCGCTTGACAGTCTATCAATGTTAACTGAGATGTTTACATCAATACTTACTGAAGTTGTATCTATAAATGTCTATAAAAAATCCTTTCCCATAAAAATTCTGCCCCACATTGCAGAAACGCAGCTTTATTATGTTGCAGATTTTGCTGCGTTTTTTTCAGCCAAAGTCAGGAGTGGATTGAGCAGAAAGTAGAAGTCGAACTTTCTATATATTTCCCATTCCTTTTGTAGCCTTTCTTGGCTTTGGCTGAAAAAAACGCAACAAAATCTGCCACAAAAAAGCTGCATTTCCGCAACGTGTGGCCTCAGTCTTAGGCTAAGGCCCCACGTGGCATCCCGCAGGAAAAAAAAGCGCTGCGGGAGAAACTGCTAGAAAACCGACAGTGCGCTGAATTCATCCTGAATATATCCTATTAAAGAATTTTTTTTTCTCCATGGTTAGTTTTTATATATAGTCTATGAAGAGGGAATGGGGGAAAAAAAAATACTGTATATAATTTCTGCACTTATGCTCTAATTTAAAACACTGCTATGTTTGCAGATAAGAGGATGCTAGTACACAGAATAAGACAATAAATCAATTAATCAGCTGGAAGGAGAATCCCACTTCCCCTCCTTTCTTCATAAAGGTCTAAGTGTGAGGCTGAATACAGAGACAAATATAATGTAGACAAGCAGTCAGGTTGAAGATAAGGAGCAGGAGAAGACCTTAATAAGTTACTGAAGGAAACAGAAATCCGTAATAAGATATATTGCAAAGTTTCCTATAGTCACTTGTACTATTCATTTATAATTGGGGGGATGCTTTAAGTCTATGATATACCTCTGCGGTAACCCCAACTGCCGCTATCAAGAATATAGTGAGTCAGCAACCAGCACACATGTAAACAAGGCTGGGAACTCTGCTCCTGGTGAAACAGCTAATCTGCTCAGTCCCGGTAGTTGAAAACCCAATAATCTAAAATCAATAACCTATTTAAGGCTAAGACCCCACGTTGCGGAAACGCAACGTTTTTTGTTGCAGATTTTGCTGAGGTTTTTTTGAGCAAAAGTCAGGAGTGGAATTCACAGAAGGGATTAGTATAAGAACTTCCTTTATATTTTCCATTCCTTTTGTAGCCACTCCTGACTTTGGCTTAAAATAAACGCAGCAAAATCTGCAAAATAAAAACGCTGTGATTCCGCAACGCGGGGCCTTAGCCTAAATCATAGGCCATAAATTTTGAATATGTAGATAATCCCTTTAATCCAAAGCGAGCTATACAATGATTTACAGTGAGAAAGGTCTAATCTTCAACATTAGTCAAGTGCAATTTTTTAATTAGCGACAAGTCTTATGATTAGAGATGGGCGAACCTCTCAAGATTCATTTTGTGTTTGGGTTTGGGTGCTTCAGGAAAAAGATTTGTTTTGGGTCAAACAAGTTTGGCATGAACCATAGCTTAAATTGGCTTAAAATACAGTGTAAGTCTATGAAAAACAGATGGTAAGCAGCAGATACACTGACCTGCAACTTGCTTTTACGCATTTTAACATTTACTATTACCAATTACCTATATTTTTTATTTAAAGGTGCTTGCTCTTGGTTTTTTAGACACATATGGTGGTTATATTGCAAAAAGTAATAGTTTTATAGAAAAATTTTCCTGTTTTGATGACTTGTAAGTCCTACAGACTTGTTGATATTTGGGAGAGAAATGTGGGGTTGTGAGCCTAGTTGAAAAATACTGAAGATTTGGCCAAACAAAGCCGCCAGGACATGTCTGGCTAAGTGTTGACAGTGGTGGTAGCTGTGGCAGTACAGCAGTATGATGGATCAGGCCACAAGACACGTCTGGCTGAGTGCTGGCAATGGTGACACCTGTGGCAGGCAGTATGGATTAATATGATGGACCAGGCCCAAGGACATGTATAGCTGAGTGGTGGAAGCGTTTTGCGGTTAGAACAGCAGTTGGTATGTATTTATTGAAAAAAAAAATTAAACTCTTGCCCACAACCTTACATACTGTATTTGACATCAGCACTGTAAGGTGTCCAGCTACCACTAACTATAAGTTGAGAGGATGTCAGGTGGTGCCAGAATGTCACAAGACTCATATCTCTTCTGTATTTTTATTGTGTAATACATGCGGTGGTGGCCAATTTACTTTATCCAACACAAATCACCATTTATTGGGTTTTGTTAAAAATCAAACAATTTGGCCTACTCAGGTCAAACCTGGTTCGTGATGAGTTGGTTCACCCATCTCTAGTTAAGATATATTTTTGTCTCTGACTCATCATTTCTGATTCTGCACAATACCAGGTAACCATAAAATATTCCTGCTTTGAATGTAGCATTTTTATTATGTTTTCATGTAGGAATGTGTAAAGGTTATATATTACCTTATCACAGAAAAACACGAGACTGTATTTCACATGTTTCTTAACAATTCATTGAAAGCTTCATATTGTACTCAAAGCCTGATCAGAGTATGAAAGTGTGTATACAGGTACTTTGTCGGTCACAGGAACTCAATGACTGCATAAGGTCAAGCAGTGTTCACTGTGGGAATAATACAAACTCTGCTCCAAATGTAAAATCTAAATTGCTCTAGAATATTTTCTTTCTGGGGCTGTAATGTATTCATCAATTTAATCATGATCAAAAGTGCATGAATATATATTTTATTTTAAAAAATCCTAATGGTTTTCTATAGATTGTTGTAGATATCAAATTTCATGCTTTTACTTGGCCTTGTACAGTTACTGTAGCTTCAAGGTACAGTTATACAGTACATATGCTGTTTGTTCATGGATAGCCATGGTGCACAAGGTACCTCAGCCTTGTGACTACTATGGTCAGATATATTAAGCATTGTATCTCACTGCTTTTAGGTTACTTTATGGAGCTGTTATTTAGTTGCTAAATGTTATTATTATTTGTGCACTGTATAATGGTAACATATTGACTTGGTGGTTGCTTCTGGTTTCTGGCTGTGTTATGTAGTCGGGATCTGGGACTAGCTGCAGGAGTCTGAAAATGCTCTGACTCAGGTAGATTAACCCCTCAGATGCGGTGATCAATAGCAAACTTAACATCTCTGTGGTTGGTGGTGGGCTGCCACTTCTTTCTCCTCTCTCTGAGATCTCGGGGTCCTGAGGAGTTGTTATAACAGCCATGAATCCTATTAGAGACCTTTTAGCCATGGGTAGATGTGTAATAGGCCTACACACCTGTTTTTTTCTTTGGTTTTTTTTTTTAATAAAGTTAAAAAAAAAAACTCTTTCCAATTTAAAAAATAATGTAAAAAAAATAAATAAACATATGTGGCATCTGCGCATAAGTCTGAACTATCAAAAATGAATCTTATTTATCCCATACTGTGAACTCAGCAAAAAAATGATTGTATTGCGTTGAAGCCTGAATCACAACTCTTAGCTGCATTTACTATTTTGCAGAAATGTATTAATTTGGCCTAATTAATTAGCAAACCTATTTACAAAAAATGATGTAGAGTCGTCATATCTATTGCTTTAAAATGGCGGTTCATTTGTGAACGCTAAAGAGTGCGTCTCATCACTCGTCATTGGTAGCATGCTGCTATGATATGTCGCCAACGTCTGATTGAAATAATAGCTGTGTCACTTTGTCGACTGTCAGCCCCACTGTTTTTTTTTTTTTTTTATAGTCATGGATAGCCAGAATTCTGTAACTGACCTTTCATTCTATAAATTAATAAAAATCACAGAAGTTAGGCCTATGGTAACTGGACATTGTTGGTAAGACAGGTATCATTTTTTTACGTTTTCTTTGACGCTAGGTTTACACTGCGTTTGAGTTTCCATTCTTCAGGGACTCTAACCGCTTAAAAAAACTGTTACCTGCGGAACAGAAATAGACAATAATGGGGTCCGCAGGTTTCCGCTCGAAATGGGCGGAGAGAAAAGTCCTGCTTGCCGGACTTTTCTCTCCAGATATTTTAAGTGGAATGGGGGACGGAGTCCCTGAACGGTCACACAATGCTAGTGTGGTTGCAGCCTTAGCTGTACATGTCCAGATATGTGTCATGAAATTGGCTGTTTTTTGTAAAGCGATATGATAAATCAAGTGATTTGCAAAGCATATCCTATCTCTTTGCAGATACCTATTGTGTTGTTAATTAAACCCTTTCAAGAGTTTTGCCTGCATATTGCGGCATTGTATTAGCGCTAAGTTAATCCCTTGCCTACATCCGCCATATTATTACTATCCTAAATCAGCCTGTAATAGATGTGAATTGATTTCTCAATATACTGCAATACATTAGTTTTGCAGTATATTGTAGTAGTGAAAGTAAATACATAAAAGAAAGTAAAAAATATAAATATAAAATTTCAAATCACCATCCTTTCCTTAGATCCCAAATAAGCAAACAAAACATAAACATATTAGGTATCCCCCACATCTGAAAATGTGTGAACTACAAACGAATTAAAAATATTTTTCTCCTATAGTGAACACCATAGCAGGAAAAAAATCAAAATGGCCAAACCGCTGTTTTTTTTTACACTATTTCACCTCCTCAAAAAGCCATCAAAACATCAGGTAGTCCACAACCTAGTAGAAATAAAAAGTAAAGCTGGCCCCACAAAAAAAGTGCCTTACACGGCCCCTTATATGGAAATATAAAAAGTTAGGAGTATTAGAATATGGCTACTCCAAGAATTTTTTTTTTAATTTTGAATCAAATATTTAGAATTTTTGTTGAGGTGTCTAAACATAGCAAACACTATATAAATTTGGTATTGCGGTATTGATATCAACCCAAATAATACATGCAATGTCATTTTGGCTGCATAAGGAATGCCGTAAAAATAAAATCCATAAGGAAATGGTACTAGTGCGGTTTTTTTGGAATTAGGGACCTCGGCACCTTTTATACCAGCAAGCTAGAACTGAATCAAATAAATAGTAACATACAGCACCTTAAGAATTAGGTATGTAGGAACCAGATATACAGAGTTGCATAGCATCCTAGATAAACAGCATCCAGGTCTAACAAAATAAATATTTAGTCCTTACTCTGGTTGTCTAAGAAAATCAAAAGGTTCATTTTGGTATCCTGGTAGTGTGAAGGGGTAAATGTCTAAAAGCCTGGTGGTCTGTAGAAGAAAAGCTGCTTCATTAGGCCAGTGTAAGAACCATTGCTGAATTCTCTGGCAGTATTGGAAACTAAAGAGATTATTTCCATTTTGTCTGGTGCCCCAGGGCAGTGAACTGGTTAATTAGGGGTGCCTGGAAGCCTAGTGCACTAAATGGGTTAATTTATGGATACTCAGTGGAGTAGAGCAGTCAGATGGTAAATTTTACAATCCGTGGTGGATGTGTTAATGCACCATATCTCCTCTAAGTGAGGAGCAGGGTAGATAAAGAACATTGTGCAGCTGTAAATGTGTGCCTTCACAGTTTTCTTTATAGTCAAGCAGAGAAATTCACATACTCTCTTCCCAATAATTAAAGGGTTAAAAATATTGATGCTCTTTCCTTAAAGAAAGATAACCAATATCAGATCAGAGGCATTCCAATCCCTTACACCCCCATTGATCAGGTGTCCTCATCAGTTGATAGACAAAGAACGGAGCAGGAAGCAGACAGCTTTATGTATAGTGACTGAACGGAATCATTGCATTTTAGCTCTCATTTAAGTACCCTGGTCTGGCCAAAACACATTGAACAGCGCTATCTGCTTCCTGTTCCATTCTCTGTGTATCAGCTACAGAGAACATCTGATCAACAGAGATACCAGGTGTTGGATCCACACTGATCTAATAATGATGAAGTATCCATCAATATTTAGCCTAGAATACCTCTTTAAGGGATAGTTAGCATGTAGAGAGGGGGCTTATGGCTCTGGTCACAACTGTGACTGTGGAAAACCCTATATGTACACTACAATTAGAAACCATTAAGCTTAAGTGTTACTTAAGCACTGACCAATTAGATTCCAAAAATAGCCTAATGTTTTTCCTAAATGATTTACAATCTAATTTACAATAACAATTGTAGTCGCTTTATTCTTTTTATGTTGGTAAAAATGAATTGAACAATGCTGTCTATGTTTAGAAGTCAGTAATTTAACAGATCTTCATATGGTGAAATGGACCTTTTTATCTTTCCTTATTTTTTTTATTTCCTTTTGTTTTGACTACAATGAACATTTTCGGTCAGTAATGGAGCAACCCGTCTCCTCAAACGCTATTGAGTAACGCTTTAATGAACATGTCTGTTATATAGTGATATCTGAAAGCATATCACAGACTTTAATTATTTCACATTAAAACATTTATCATTGTGTTGAAGGTTTTACTTCAGCTTGTCACATAATGATCTTATAATGAGAGTCAAGTCTAGATCATGTTGACCTGTTGGAAACACGTTTGTATTGAGCCATTGACTTTTCTGTCAATATAATCATCTCCTTTCCTTAGCTTTTCCTGTGTGCCTATCCTGAAATAATAAGTGTTATTTTACTCTAAATATTGAATAATGATTATATTTCATTAACAATGAATTTCACGCTCTTTGAATGTAATAATTTACCATTTGTGTTGTATGTTGTTTTCTTTCTAGGATTACCACCACTGCTGCATGCATGATGGACCTTAGGAGATATCCACTAGATGAACAAAACTGCACATTAGAAATCGAAAGCTGTAAGTAACTGTGCCATCTCCTTGCTCTGTTGCACTTGACAAGCATTAAATTATTGATTTGATATTTAACAAGGGACTTTATTTTGTGTTATTAATTTGTCGTATACATGTCTATGGGGCACTGTTGGTGAACATGCTGGAAAAAAATCTTCCAATGTATGTGCTGATGTGCACACTGCTGTTTGAAATACAGTCTGTCAGGGCTCATAGAAGGCCACTTCAGACTAGTCCAATGTTTTCCTCTTAGCCATTCTTGGATTTTTTAGCTGTGTGTTTTGGGTCATTATCCTGTTGCAAGACCCATGACCTGTGACTGAGACCAAGTTTTCTGACACTGGGCAGCACATTTCTCTCTAGGATCCCTTGATAGTCTTGAGATTTCATTGTACCCTGCACAGATTCAAGACACCCTGTGCCAGATGCAGCAAAGCAGCCCCAGAACATAACAGAGCCTTCTCCATGTTTCACAGTAGGGACAGTGTTCTTTTCAAGATATGCTTAATTTTTCCGTCTGTGAACATAGAGCTGATGTGCCTTGCCAAAAATTTTGATTTTTGTCTCATCTGTCCATAGGACATTCTCCCAGAAGCTTTATGGCTTGTCAACATGTAGTTTGGCAAATTACTTTTGTGAGATTCAAGTTATTTCTGTGACCATTGTGGGTTTTTCTTTCATTTAACGAGGGGTACCAACAATTTTGTCCGTGTGTGTGTGTGTGTGTGTATGTGTGTATATATATATATATATATATTATGTAAATGTAACGTGTTTCCGTCCAGAGAGTGGTTGTCTTATTCTGCAAGGGCGTACCGGTACTTCCAAGCAGTTTTCATCAGCTGCACGAAATAGTGCAGCTGCTGAAACAGGGAGCCAGAGCTCCCATAGAGAAGGCAGGGAAGGTTTATTACCATCCTTGTCTTCCCAATCGCTGTGTACACAGCGCTCAGTGAGCCTCCATGATCTTATGACCTTATCAGGACACAATGTAAAAAAAAAAAATTAAATAAAATTAAAAAAATAAATAAAATAATACATCAATAACACGCCCTTATTACAGGTTCTAGCCCCACCCCCAATGACACCATACAAAATAAAATTTACCGTAATGGAGAGGAAAAACTATTTTATAAAGTTTTTTTAGTAGCACTTTGTATAATAGTACAGCGGATGTCGGGAAAGGGTTAATACAGGAAATCTCTTTAAGCCTACATAACATAAAATATTTAGTATCCTTAGCATAAAATATGTAAATAAATGTTTAAGAATTCAAAAGTTCTTATTTTAACTGCACAATATTTATTCGTTTTCCTAGTGTTTTTGGAAAGAAGATCGTAATTTTAGTCTGTTTAAAGGGACTCTATGCCTCTGTCTAAAACTGGCCCTGGCTTGGGTAGGTCAAAGTTATAAGTGGGACACCAAATGCTGAAATATTGCATATGTATATAAATTTTTGTTCATAGTCAAAGTAGATACTTGTGACCCTTATCTTTAAAAAACAGGTGCACAAGCAACAAGGCATATGTCTTTCCCTACACAGAAAAAAAAATAGTTCTATACATACAGAGTTAGGTGGCATTCACACTACTATTGGCAGTCCATTATGATAGGGTCTGTTAAAAAATCAAAGGAAAAAAACAAAGGTCTATCATAACGGATGGTTAACGGAAGCTAACTGATGTTTAATGTATCAGTTAAATAACTGACACATGAACATAAGTTAGTGTCTGTTATTATACCATCCGTTTTTAGGGGTTTTTTTATTCTGCTTTCTGAGCATGCGCAGAAAAAAGCGGACAGAAATAACTGTCAGTATAACAGACGACCATCCGTTACCATCTGTCACACGTCACCCATAGCCATAAATATTTAAAAAAAACAAAAAAAAAAAAACGGACACGTCATATCAACCAAGTCAGTTATTTTGAACAAAACTCCTGCACCCTGCAAATTATTTCCACCAAAGTTACAGACCAATGATGAATTTGATAACATATTAGAATATTGATGTGTGTGCAATTACCAGATCCTTTCTAGTGTTCTGATCCTTTTTTTTTATATTTTTAAAATTTTTGATTCAAATAAAATATATATAACCACTGATCCACTGTGCTGCCCATATTAAATATACATATTTTACCCAAAATATACACTCACATTAGGCTTCAGCACCTCTAATTATGGCAGTAGTGAAAGCTGTTCATGGCATTACAATCCAATTGGATTGATGAGTCACTGCTTGTGAAAAGGAGGGGGAGGGGATGTTAAGGTGGCACAGGCAGGATTTCATAAGGTGGCTGGAGCTGACAATGGTGTCCTTCTCCCAATCTTTATTCCCCATAGTAGAATGCCAGTGTCAGAGAGCCACTATAGGTGTGGGGGCCCTGGGCAATTGCCCAGTTTGCCCAACCCTAATGTTGGCCCTGACCCCAGCCTATTCAACTGCTACCACTATGTTACATGTTACAAAGCATATTATAGTGCTAAACATCATAATTTTATGTATATCACTTTGTTGATATGAGGAAAAACAATTTTGAAGTGTTATGCAAATGAGGCAGTTGGTTCACTGGGGGCCGGCCTTCAGCTCTGGGAGCATTGCTCTTGTAGGATGGGCAATGTCATAGTAGTGGGAGGATCTACTCCCACTACATGTGGTGGTAAAGGCAGGAGTTGGTAGGGGTCTGAGCTGCTTAGGATGGTAGTAGACTCCCTTTAACCATTTTAAAGGGGTATTCCTATCTTAGTCGTTTATGACATATCTACATGATAAACAGGCATCATGGGATTCCTAACCTTCTGGTTGGGATCCCACAGGTGACATTGATACTTTAAATGGAAATACACTTTCAAGTGCTTATAGTACAAGGAAAGGTAGTTACTAGAGCTCAACTTGTATCAAGACGGGTTTGACCTGAATATTCCAAATTGTTTTTTTTTTTTTTAAATGAAACGGAACAAATGGCTGCCGCATTATACTCAGGGGTCTCTTCAGATTATAATAGGTGGAGGCCCAGGGGAGGTAAGTAAAAAAAATATTAATACTCACCTTCCGTTATCTCTTGTGGGCCTCCTTGCAGCGTCTGGCACTCTCCTGGTGACGTCATGGTCACCACTGAGGCCTGTCATTGGGTAACATGCGCACACCAAGTATCATGACATCATTTTTATGTTTGTCCCTGCCCCTGGGCCTCCATCTATTATACTCTGGGGACTGAAGAGACCCCAGAGTATAATAATGACACTTTCACTTTGACATAACTTACTAGAAATTAGATAGATTTCTAGTAGCCTTGAGAGTGTTCTATACTATGTTTTACACCATTTTAAAGTGTGGTTGGTACCAAACTTGTTTGACCCCAAACTAATTTTGGACCCGAGACATTGGAACCCGAAACAAAATGAATCCTGAGAGATTAGACCATCTCTAGTAGTTACTGTATATATACTCTTGAAGTCTGTATAGGTGTTTATCATATTCTCCTTACTTTATTTCAGTTTATGGTTAACATTTATTTCAGGTGACATACAGTCTGTAACACATTTCCAATGCACATGGTGTAACTGTGACACCTGAACTAGGCTTTGCAACAACATGTCACTTATCTGTCATATAAATAGTAACCTACCGTACATGACGAATGAATATCTAAATATTAACACCACTTGGGATGATAAGAGTACTTAATGCTGCAGAAATAACAATAGAGTGATCTTAAGGCCTGTATCACATTTACGTCATTGACTTGCCAAGAAAAACTTCCCTTTGTGAGTCACAATTGCCTTGCTCTGAGTCTTCCCGTTGCTTCCTGTTAGAAATCTCTTTTCTTCACTTTTCAAGGTTTTTACTTGAGCTTATATTTAATTTAGTACATTTATCTGCTTGTACACCATAAGAACATATATTTTTGTCAATAGTTAATTGCGGAACACAATGGCATGGAAAATTGCAGTTGAAGCTTGCTGTAAGCACTACTTGTTAATGCTGAAGCTACGCTCAGTGATTGTCTTTCACGACTGAAATTTGATGGGATTAGCAATGTTAGGCAGGCATATTATCCATGTTTGTCCTATAAATGAATAATTTAAATCCAGACTGGTTTTCTCCGCTCATCGCATTGTATTTATTTGGAATAGCTACTCTATTCAATGTGTGGTTATTATAGAGGCTTATCAATTCAAAGCAACACTGAGATAGTGAAACAAAGACTTAAATTCAAAGAAAAAGGTAAGAAATAAAGTTAAAAAAAATACAATACAATGCATTTCATGAACTGAATTCCTTCTCCAGAGTACTACGCAGGTTAATTATGCTATATCGTAGTATCTTGCTTGGTGCTGTCCATGATATTACACCTCCATGTAGTTCAAAATTAATATTATAGTGTGAATTATGCTGTAAAGTTTTTATAGCAATCTGCTTTAAGGTGAAAACAGTTCTCTACTTGTTATTTCAATTCCTGAAAATTCACATTATTGCAATAATTTATGACGCCTTTCCAATGGCCAAAATGCAGTCACATTTTAACTCCTGTGTTAGGGTCACAAGACCCTGATCCCTTATGGTTTTACTGAGCCAAACTTACAAAACTTTTCAAAGTTTATAGACATGTCCACTGTAAGTATGTGAGCCAGAGGGCGCTGTTGAGCGACCCAGGCCAGACCAGAAAAGGCTCTCAGCCATGCCTTTGGGGGGTGGCGTGCAACTCCAGAAGGTTGGAGTATCCTGCATGGAGCAGGAGGTAGTGGACCAGCGGCACAGATAGACGGTCTGTGCCAGAGGGCTGGCGTCCACAGGGGACTTTTGCTGAGTGGAGCATTAGTCCGGCTGCTCAAGTGGACCAGCTAAGGACCGAGAGATAGGCTCTGTCCCAGAAGGGCTGGGTCCCACAGAGACTCTTTGCTAGAGCTGAGCAAGAGTCAGGCTAGTGAGGGGCTCTATAAGTGAGTTAGGGCCCTAACGGTGGCATAGGTTTTGTTTGTTGTTTTGTTATGTTGCCCTTAAGCTGTAATAAAGCCACTTTGTTTTAAATTGGCACCGTCTGAACGCTGTCTCACCGGCGCCCAGTACCACGAACCACCGCTGTTGGGACCAGGAAATGCCACCATTTGAGTCTAATTCCCCAAGCTGTCACATATGGTGGAGAATCGCGCGCATAAAGAGATCCACGCAAGTCCTGGAAGACAAGTGTTTGGTGACTGCAGTACTGCAAAGTGTGCATTGTGGCCTACAGCTGGAAGAAATCTGTGATTTCAACTGAAGAAACCCAGGAAAGGGTGAGTGCAACATAGCAAAGTGTGCAAAACTGGTGAAAGTAAAACTCTGGAAGAGGAATCCAGGGAATGGACTTTGTGTATACTGTGGCACAGAAGTCTATAAAGTGATTGCTGATGGCAAGAAAATAAGCAATATGTGTAGAAGCTGGATATTGCAAACAGTCTATGTGAAAGGCTATGGTGCCATGTTGGTGTTTTCTGTGGAAGACAGAAGAAAATGCTGGTTGTTGTAGTGCCACATAAGTTAGCTGTTTGAATACATGTGACTGCAGAAGATAGCAAAAAAAGGTTGCTGTGGAATATTGTGTAACTTTGTTAGTAAATCATGGGCAAGAAAAAAGAGAATTTCAGCTTGTAAAAAAAAAAAAAAAAAAAGCAGAGACTTTGTGCACAGGTGTATTAGTGCAGCAGTCTGAATGCAGAGAGACACAAAACCCGGAACAGATCATGTGGAATGCAAGTAAAGATAGTGGGTTGCATGATGGTGACTCAGTTTTTCTAAAGTACCTCTGTTCTATGAATAAATATGTCTCTCCTGACTGTATGTCTCATACTGGAGTGTATGAAAGCGCCAAAGATGAAAATGTTAGGATGCAGCAGCTTCAAGATGAGATTAAACGGCAATTTGAGGTATTAGAAAAAGAGCACCTTAAGTTGAACCTGAAGTTAAAGAAAGATCTTGAATCTATGAGGAGTTCAAATTCTAGTCATTGTAAAAATGTGGTACTGGGTTTGCCTGGAATGGACTGTGTCACTAAGAAGGAGTTTCCTGAAATGTAATGCGCTCTATCTAATGAAGTCATACAGAGTGTAGAGCAAAAGCAAGTGCTTGAGAAGCAATTGCAGGATTTAAAGGAGCAGCATGTTCAAGACTCCATTGCCAAAGAGAGGGTCATTGAAAAATTGAGAGATGAGCTTGAAACTGCTAAACAAAGAGAAAGTGAACTCAAAGCTAGAATATGTAGCCTGGAGAGGGCACTGTCAGGATCTTGCGAAGATAATGAGAAGTTGTCTGTTTTGGTGCAAAATAAAGACAAAGAATTGAATAATGTCACAGGACTTCTTTCTCAAGCAGACAGCAAGTTTATCAAACTTTCCAAAGATTTTTCTACACTAGAATCCCAGCTTCAGGACACTCAGGAACTTTTGCAAGAAGAAACCCGTCAGAAGCTTGACCTTAGTACAAAACTAAAACAAATGAAAGATGAGAAAAATGGTTTCCTTGAGCAACTAGAGGAAGAGGAGATAGCAAAAAGAGATTTCACAAAGTGGACTCTACAGGCTCAGGCGACTGATATGAAGAAAAAAATGGAGGGTAGTATTGGGTCCTTGGACTCTGTTGAAGAACTAAAGGAAAGGTTGCAAAAGGAGCTAGAAGCTACAAATCAACGGTTTGAGGAGAAGGTTGCTGCTTATGACAAACTTGAGAAGACGAAAATTAGACTGCAGCAGGAACTAGAAGATGTAGGTGTAGATCTTGATCATCAACATCGGATTGTGTCAAATTTGAAAAAGGAAGCAGAAAAAGTTTGATCAGCGGCTTGGTGAAGAGAAGACTCTTTCTGCTAGATATGCAGAAGAACGTGACAGTGCTGAAGCAGAGGCCCTTGAATTGAAGGCCAAGTTAAAGAGACTCAACAAGCAACTGCACACTGAAATGGAGGATTTGGTTAGCTCCAAGGATGAAGTTGAGAAAAACCTGGAATCTGTGCAGATATTGTATGAGAACAAAGCTAATGCTTATGAGATGCTGGAAAAGGCCAAGAGAGAATTGGACCTCCAGATAGAAGACATGAGGATTCAGTTTGAGGGAAATCTGTCTAATTTATCTACTGAGATTGTAGATCTAAAAATGCTTGTTGCTAAACTAAAGGTGCAAGTGAACAAGCAGGAGGAAATCAAGAAACATCTGGAGTTTCAGATGGATCAAGTGAAGTGTGAATCAGAAATAAAGTTGGAAGAGCGCACTTTTCAGATTGAACAGTTAAAAACTGAAGTGGAATCTAAAAGAGAAGAATTGGATCGATTGCAGCAGTCTTTATCCAATACGGAACAGTCGGCATCTGCACTATCTCCAAAGCTGGCAGCACTAGAAGATGAGAGAGACTCGCTGCAGAGCCTGTTAACCTCTAAAGAATCAGAGCTGTTATCCCTGAAAAATGTGATTCAAGAAATAGAGTTTTTATTCAACCAAGAGCAAGATAAGAGAGCCACTGAGATATGGGACTTGAATGAAAGACTTGATAAAAAGTCTGCAGATGAGCAGAAGCTTTATCAGAAGATGTTGGAGGATCAATCCAATATAATTCAGGGAACAGTGGGGGAAGCAGAAAATATTATCCAGGATGCTGACCTGACAAATGTTAGAAGAACATTACAGAATATCCTAGAATTAGGAGGCGTAGTGGATAAAGAGATGGCATCTACATCTGCTGCCATAGAAGATGTCAGGAAGATTGAGGAAGATCTGCAAGTTGCAATGGTAAAAACTGAGATGGAAGCTGCTCAGAAAAATGTGGCAGTGAAGAAAGTTCTGGAACTGGAATCAGAGATTTGTGCGCTACAGAAGGCGTTAGAATTGGGGAAAGCTGCCAGCATAGAGACAGAGAAAGCAGAGACATTAAGTCAGACAGACATGAGTGACCTGTACACTAATGTTGATATCAATGATCAGATTATGATGAAACCACGTGATTCGGTAAAACGTCAAGTAGAGGGTATAGTTCCCCAGGAAGATGCTGCTAAAGGTGGACTTCCTGCAAAATGTGAGGAGACCAAAGAAGGTCCAACAGAAGAAGAAACTGCGATTGGTCACACACTGCCTGTGACAGAGTGGGTCCAGCTTCAAACCAATGAGGTTCAAAGCCTAGAGGGCTGTGAGATGATAAATAAGGTGAAGGGTCATCAAAAGTGTGGAACTAGAGTCTGTAAGAAGACTGACCACGCATATGTTGTCCCAACAGCTAAAGTGTCTGAAGCCATTGTGGATAAAGGTGTTGCTGTGCCTGTCTCTAGCCAAATGTCTGGTGGACAAATGGTGAATTATGACTCCATGTTGTCTGTGAAGGGGGAGTCAGGAAGTAATACAGTCAACCCAAAAAGAAGACAAGAGGCAGAAGTTGTTTTACCGCCTGATGCTAATAGCAACAAGAAGAGGCTGAAATGCAATGTTACTATGTCCCTAACTAATGGAAGTAACCATGGTAGAGGTTCTAATGCAGAGACTGAGCAGCCGTCATTTGCATGCAGAAGTAAGAGATGGTTACATGTCACCAAGGATGTGATAGTTGTTAAAGACATACCAGAAAATGTAGTTCATCGTGATCTATTATGTGAGGGTGTACGGTATGGCCCTCGTGCAGAAGGAGAAGATATTGCAGTGCAGAGATTGTGTATCTCAAACAAAGAGGAGAGCAAGCGGCCTATGTCTCCTAAACTTCTAAGCCTTGATGGTGATGGCAAAGTTCGCTTTGAGATGAAGGTTACAGAAAAGGTACCCGTGAAATATTTATACTCTAAAGACATTGATGTACATGAAGTACGTGTTAGCTGGTATCCGAGCTCCTGTGGATTCGTGATAGGAGAAGAAGAAGATTCTTACGGCTATTCACTAAAGGGATCAAGGTCATGCAATGGGATGGCTGAAGACTATGGCGAGAAATGTGATGAAAATGATGTGATTCCTTGTAGGGCGAATTTTGAAGGTAATGAAGGAGAACTTGCCTTTGTACAGAATGGCCAGGATCTTGGCGTAGCATTTAAAGTGCTGAAAAAATGGAGAACTCGACTGAGCAGTATTTGGAAGAAAAGACCGCCAGATTGGGACTTCTGGAGAGACACTGGACAGGCATACTTGGTTGAAAAGGGACTTCGTCATAGGATGTCTCGTCCCATTGTAGCTCACCCCATGGGTAGTGAGCTGAGGGGGAGGGTATGTAAGTATGTGAGCCAGAGGGCGCTGTTGAGCGACCCAGGCCAGACCAGAAAAGGCTCTCAGCCACGCCTTTGGGGGTGGCGTGCAACTCCAGAAGGCTGGAGTATCCTGCATGGAGCAGGAGGTAGTGGACCAGCGGCACGGTCTGTGCCAGAGGGCTGGCGTCCACAGGGGACTTTTGCTGAGTGGAGCATTAGTCCGGCTGCTCAAGTGGACCAGCTAAGGACCGAGAGATAGGCTCTGTCCCAGAAGGGCTGGGTCCCACAGAGACTCTTTGCTAGAGCTGAGCAAGAGTCAGGCTAGTGAGGGGCTCTATAAGTGAGTTAGGGCCCGAACGGCGGCCTAGGTTTTGTTTGTTGTTTTGTTATGTTGCCCTTAAGCTGTAATAAAGCCACTTTGTTTTAAATTGGCACCGTCTGAACGCTGTCTCACCGGAGCCCAGTACTACGAACCACCGCTGTTGGGACCAGGGAAAGCCACCATTTGAGTCTAATTCCCAAAGCTGTCACACCACATAAGAGTATTAGAAGTTAAGCAACTTTTCTAAACTCGCTAGCTACCCATTGCATCTATGTGTGGCCACTAGCGGAGAAGTGAAATTGCAAGGCTTTTGTTAGTATGTTTTGATAGTGTGATGAATAAGTTTCAAACCAAATTGGAATATTTGACCAAATTGGTGATTGGTTAAGGGTGGATGCGCCTGTAAGTTTGGAACAATAGATTCGTAGGGCATTCTTCTCATGTAGCGACAATACAGTAATGAAGATACAGCTGTTTACTGGCTAAGAAAGACTTTAGAGATCAAAAATCTAGAAACCCCTCTGATAACCAAAAAATAAATTGATGTTTTAACCCTTTGATTACTGGTGATATACCTTTGCTTGCTAAAGATATACTATTTATGAACATCATCACAGCTAAGTCTTTTCAGTGCATGAGAAACTTAATCACCATGGAGTTGTCCATCATGTTTTATTCTGCAGTAAAGAGTAATTTTTTTTTTTTTTTTGGTTGGTCACTCCGATAGGTATCTTAAAGAGGACCTTTCATGTCCTCATCAATGTACGGTATTATATACTGCTAGAAAGCCGCCTGAATTCAGCACACTGTCAGCTTTCCCACTATATGCCCCGATGCTGGAGATATCAGTGCCTTAAGACTGTCTGTCTTTCTTAACCCACAAAAAGATAACTTCAAGCAAAACATAACTTTAGGAAAGTTATGACAGAATATTTCGATGCATGTTCACTGTTATTCCTCAGTGCAGTTTCAATACTTGAGATACTGTATTTATTATAATGTATGCCTTGAATTATGCCAGAGTTTTTGTAATAGTTGATGTAGAAATGAATTTACAACCACTACAGCCGAGTATTAAGTTCACTTGAGAGCTTCAGTAGTACTGGTAATAAATCATAAAAATAAATCTCTCCTGGCCATTATTCAGAAGATGTTTCTACTTGCTCGGCCTGAGAAAGTAAAGTGTAATAGAGTACAACATGGTTATGTATGTATGCATGCGGAGGACTCCATATTTTATGATCACAGTACTGCACTTTATACCTGACTCAAAAGATGCCTCATTTATCTCCTTCAGCAGGATGTAAGACTGAGAGTATGAGGATAGGATCCAAGTGTCCAGTATTAGTTTAAGGTGTCAAAGAAATTCTGGAATTTCTGGAATATTATATCACCAACAGTCATTATCTATGTTTGGCACATACTTGACATATCTATTGCTTAAGGTTCATGTTTAAAGACTGATTTAAAATTTAACCATTGCATGTCTTTCCATTTTAACTGTTACCACTGCTTGTTTCTTTATTTTACCCAGTGTTCTCCAGGGTTATTGGAGACGAACTGATACAGAAGTATCCTGCCACTCTAGAGTTTATCTTATGTCTACTAATAGTCACTGGCACTTCATTTTCTTTTTGATATGGACAATGTTCATTTTGCAATGTGTATGTAACATTGGACAGATGTCATACCAATCATATTATACCTTACTAGCCTTGTTATCTGACAGCTCTCATAGCTGAGAATTCAACCTTTAAGCCCAAAGCCATGTAAGTGTAGGCTTCTCACCATAATATGGGACATAAATCAGCTAAACTCTCATATAACTATATATTTTTCTTTACATCTAATGGAGAATGCCTACATGAAATCAAAGACATTCACAGCTATAGTAGGGTCCTATAAAAATCTGTGGAACTATACTACAAATTTGCCTGTTCTTTGCACAGTTGTTTTCAGAACTCCTGTACAAGTGAATAGAGAGACCTCTGTATGTGTGGCCATGTCTTCCTTCACTGCAGATACAGAATGGGAGACAGTGACCCCCATCCTCAATATGAGACCTTCATCCATTCGGCATTTATGCAATATACTTTTGATATAACCATAATATCCATATGGGAGCAACTCTTTATACCATTCTTGCAGATAGCAACGTGATTTAAGGTACAATAATATACCATTTTAAGGTGAATTAAGGATAAATACATTAGTGATAATGTGATAACTAAGATATTTTACAAGAAATGTGTGGAAAGGTAATTTATGAGCTGTTTTAGCTGGGAAATATGCTAAGTTATACAGTGTAGACATACCAAAGAAAAAAAGACTGCAGGAGGTGACATTAGGAGAAGCAATAGAAATGCTCAGAATGGTAGAAAAAATGCCTGGTATTGTGTGGCAAACTACTATAAATAAGGATTGAGAAGAATAAACTACAATGAAGTTTATATTAAATGTTTCATCTACATGTAAACAAAATGTAGAGACATTATATTAAATTGATAACATTATTAAAGTTTTTTTTTTTTGTTTTTTTACCCTTTTTACTCTACTTGTTACGTTCTAAACCTTGTACACCATCTTGTGATTTATATCTATACTCAAAAGTGTAAAGCATAATAATAATTAATAATCATTAGATTTTTCTTATTGTCTCATTATTGCTATTATTGATGTTGCTGAGCAAGTGAGCTTTTATAGATAGAAAAATAAAATAATGCATTTCTAAGGCTTTTAAAAACATTTATTTGGATTTTTGACTACTAATAGTTACCTATGGTAAGATTAGATATCAAAGGGGTTTACTGGAAATTAATGAGATATCCTTAGGTTATCAATTGAATATCCTTGGTACCCCCCTGATTCAGCTGTTTGAAGTGGCAGCAGCATTCCCTGAGAGCCACTTCTACTTACAGGACATGTGATATCATATCCATTGGTCATATGGTCTGATAGCAGCTCAGTCCCATTCCATTGACTAGGCTGAGCTAAAATACAAACCACAGTTAGTCTGCCCCAAAGCCCCAATTTGTGGAAAAGCAGCCTTTCTTGTTCCAGATTTTGCTATGTTTTTTTGAGCCATAGCCAGGAATGGATTGAGCGGAAGGGAGAAGTATAAATGCTTCCTTTATAATTCTCTTTTTTTTAGCTAGTCCTGGTTTTGGCTGAAAAAAACAGCAACAAAAAAAAGCCATTTTTCTACAATGCGGGAACTTAGCCTACAAATGTACAGTACTGTGCTTGGTAAGCACTTGAAGAGGTGGGTTTTATGCAGCTGACTGGGTGGGAGCCCATGTGTTGGGCCCGTGCCAGTCTTTTAATTTGCTAGGTTATCAGTTATAAAGCCTGGAAAACCCCTTTAGGAATGTTTACTAGTTATTTGCTGTTCTCCACTTCTCTACGGATCTAGATGATACCTATGTGGATTAATCTGAGAATTTATTGCTTTTGCTGAAATATTGGAATGTTAAAGTGGTTCTCCAGGGAGTCTCTGAATAGTTATTTGCTCAGAGGCTTTTACACAGCGAACTTGAGGGTTCCTGGCTGGCTCTAACTCTTGGTGACATGATCAGAAGTAGCACTTGGCCCATAGGTTCTTCCAACTCCTCTTCTCTTTTGGGCTGGCAGGCTATAGTAAACCCAGCCCCTATAGCACAGATAACTAGTAGTGAAAAGTGGTCAGACTGGAGGAGACGGAGCAACCTGGAGACCGGGGTGATGGTTCCGATCCAGTGACCAAGGGTCAGAATCGGCCTGTAAAAGCCTGGGTTTGCTGTCTAAAAGCCCTGGAGTAAGTAAATAGTCAAAAACTCCCTAAAGAATTGAATTACTGTAAGGGAATTGCTTGTTGTGCAATTCCCTAGTGCTGCTGCTGAAACTGGGGAAGAAGGGAAAGACAGAGACAGTGAGTCCTAAACTCAACCCAACTGTCCTAATGACAGGAGGAACTTGGCGGCGATCCCTATTCTGAATAAGTAACAACACAAAACGCAGACTAGACAAACAACAACGAAGAGGAGTCAGCAAGCCAAGGGTTAAAGCCAGAGAGACAAAGCAGTACCAAATCAAAATCCAAAAGAGTAGTCACAAGTAAAGCCAAAGGTCAGAAGTAGTAAGTACAATAATATCAGAGCAAAAAGAACGCTTAGCGAGGACAAAGTCACAATAGCCAGCAACCATGTGTGAACAGATGACCTGTTTATAGGAAGTCCATAGATAGGCTGTCAATCACACAGGCAAAGCTAAGATTAACTATTTGAGGAGCAGAGGTAAACAAAGGTGCAGGAGATGGGTGTGGTAGAAAATCAATTACAGAGAAGAGGTAATAAAGCAGTGTTCAGACAGAGCAACAAGAACCTTAAGCAAGGAATCAAATTGAACACGCCTTCTGCACCACAGTGTGCGAGTGGAGGGTGGTGCAGAGACCCAAACAGGCTGAGACGTTACAATTACATTTCTTGAATTATTTGCTTATGTGACTACATAACTCATAACTTCAATCTGAGTCCAAAAAAAAAAATAAGCTCCATATATCATAGATTATCTGAAATCAATATTCATACATTAAACATAGGGACAGACTATAGGTGTTAAAATCTCAAGTGTGTACATTGCTGCACATTATAGAAAGGTTATTCTCTTTTTCCTAATATCCTTATTAGTGTAGTGATCATATTTAATCATTTATCTTTCTTTGATGTATCTAGGTCACTAACATATCACTGTTCTGCTCCATAGCTGACTGCAAAAAGCTGTTAAAATCTAAAAACAAGCTCAATTGTCAGACCAGGCTCTAGTACAAAGGTTGACAGAAGTAAGCATCCATTTGTGCTTTATGATATCTTTTAGCAGCTCAGAAAGAATCTGTAGCATGAGTGAGATGGCAGATGATGGATATACATGTTTTAAAATGTAGTTACTGCAGTATCACTTTGGCAAGGCTACAAATGTGCTGTACTTTACTTTTGACAATTTCGGTTCCAGGGGTTCCTACCACTAGCATTGGGTCTAGCTGCATTGTATAGACTTGGAGCATTATGTTGTGACATGCAAATAGATAACTGATAATGAATATATTCTAGAACCTCCCTATTCTGAAGATAGATTTGCACACTGTATGGCTTCATGTTTGGCACAGTATGAAATTATTATTATTATTGGAACCGCTGAAGTCATTGCCATTGGTAACATGAAATAGTTTAAGTTAGAGTTCCTTCGGCCCTTGTCCTGACTCCAAACTGTCTGGACTTTTCCCCCAGACCACATGCACTTCCTCTTGGGATTTTGTGACCCTCCGTTTGGGCCAGGACATGCCTGCATATGCTGGGATTGTTTCTGGAGATTTGGGACTGGCCAGGCGATTTTGGGGCAACTATGCAAGGAGCCATAGTCAGGGCAGGGAAATAGTGTCGGTCCACAGAAGTACACAACTGACTTTTTTTTCTTTGTCATATCAGAGTGTAGCTGAAGGGAATTTCCAATTTCAAATCTCATTGACTTGTTTAATCTATTGCTGCTTATTGCGTTCTTTAAAATCAATAAGATGTTACTGTGATGACCCTCTTGGAGTGAATTACCACTTTATATTTCTCTGTACTATGTACACAATAGATTGACTCACACTGTTGTAAAATTCTGCTTTTGTGAATTTAAGTAAGTGTTAAGGAGAATTGAATTATGAAGGTGGATTGATCTGTTCCAACCTGGAGAAAACCAGTATTATGATGTATACTGTGTATGCAAAAATAGACATTTAAAGCTTCTTCTAATATTACCATACTCCTAAACATGTTTTCGCATATTTTACTTGTGTAGAGAAGCTATTAAAGCGATAACAAACATGTATCATATTCAGGATATGATGTTTGATAGATGCTGGTTCTATCTCTGTGACACACAATTGTATGGACAATAGGTTCAATGTGGTCATACATGTACATATCTTTCTCTGTAACTCCTATAGGAGTGAATGCAGATAGCTACCTTATAGTTATGAGCTTGCAACCATAGAGTAAATTTACATGGAGCATATCTGTTGCATACAGTTCTGAAATTGTCATCTTGTTGGGGCTTGCAACAATGCTTTCATATGCTAGAGAAACATCCCCATATAGATGCACGGATTAGATTTTGCAGTTACTTAAATTGCTCTGCAGAACATTTCTCTAGGTAGCCTGGCCATTTTCAATAGCAATGATAACTGTCTCTATATACAGTTCACAATATGACGCCCAATAAGCAGTTGCCAATAGCAGAAGTCTCTGAACGCAAGGTATAGTGTGGTCCATTCTGGCCTTCCTTGTACTTCCGTCTTAGACTAAAACCTTTCTGCCAACATATGGAAAATATATGCCCCTCCAACCTTATGATTAGAGATGAGCGAATCGAAGCTGCAGAAGTGGAATTTGATTTTCATTTCAGGAAATATTTGATTCGCAACGAAATCTGAATTTCCTCACACTTCATGGTAACGATTCGTATTTAGTTCAAAATGGCTGCTGTACATGGGGCAAAGAACTCAGGGAACGTGCCTTAATGCCATGCGTGCAGCCAATCGTCTGCCAGCCCTGTGAAGTCACATCCCTTTAACCCCTTCGCCAGCGCACATGGCATGTTTGACCGCAGCATCCAAGGTGTTAAATCCCCCTTATTGGTTAGGGAACAGCGTGTTAGCTGTAACTGACATCTAACCCCCTGCTCCATAACAGATCCGGAGTTTTAACAACTTGGATGCCGCGGTCAAACATGACCGCGGCATCCAAGGGTTTCCACCATTTTGCCACCCACCTAGGCTCTCTGCAGCCAATAAATAGCTGTTTTTGGTACGCAATTCGCCGAGATTTAATTTGGATCAAATAGAATCATATCGCGAAATTCGGAGAAGTTGCCGAATCAAATTTTTGAATACTTCGCTCATCTCTACTTTTGATGCTCCATTGAAACTCTTTTTGTCTGGAGCCTGCCTTATATCCACTCAGTATCCAACCCACAAAAATAAGGAAAAAAAAGAAAATCATGAAGTCCTACACAAACAGTTACTAACATAATGGTCCTGGTCAAAAATTAACCTTAACCTCCATTAACTCTTGAGCAACAAACTTGTTAACTATTTTCTAAAGCATTCAGCAGATACTTTAAGGATGTTCTGTGAATCTATGACTTAGGATCTGTGCAATATAAGTAAAGAATTGTTTTTACAAAGTTAGTTAACTTTTTTATATTTGTATAGAAACCGTACAATGTTGCTCAGAGGTCGATATGCCCTTTGAAAATCCTTGTTTAAGCCTTGTTTTAGATTTATTAAAGCAAGCTTTCCACAATGTTTTCTTTTTCTAATAATGTATAAGTATCATTTACCAAAGGAAAAGAACAAGCAGCCAAGGTGTACAGAATAAAGAACACAAGGTTGTTGGAACATTAAACACAAATACGAAACTTATTCATAAATGATCAAACAATCCAAACCTTTCTTGACATTTAATCTTTTTATGTTACTTCTTTGTCTCTCTAACATGTTCCATATTTCTCCATACTGTTTTTTTTCCTTATTTCTCTAGAATTGAAAAATATGATTGATTGAGAGGTATTGCTAATGGTTTATTTTGTATTATAGCTGTATGTTTTACTAATTCGTAGCTTCTTGGTATTGTACAGTACGACATATAGTTTAGCTTCATTTTCTTTATGATTTTTGACAATTTTCGGTCAATCAGATTATAATGCCTGCAAATGGTACAATTTTCACTCAGGAGTTTAGTGTCAGGTACATCCCACCTATTTCAGTAATCTTTAAAATTGCCTCTGCAATGCTATCATTTGTTAAATTGCTTCTGAGCCATATGAATATAAATGATTCCACATGTATCATCAGTAACAGACATAATTTACTCTAGAGCTCTATAACCATTGTGCCCTTAAAACTCCGGCATTTACGAAATGTGGTTTCCTGTGCAAAGTATCCATTTATAAACCATGGCTTCTGAAATATCAAATCATATGTATTTCACAATGGTGAGAAGCAGAAATAAAAGAACTTCAGCCAAGTAAATTAGTATACTGTTTGCCATATAATGCTAAAGACACAAATTCTAAACTCCTAGAAAATGATGGAACGTTGAAAACTTCAGTTGCTTCAATTCTATGGAAAGGGATTTTCTGACGGTAACTTTTTTTTTTTTCCCCACAAAGCTCTTCACAATCCTGTATCTACCAATTCAATGTATCAATTTTCACATGTGAGAAACAGAATTTTTTATTTGCTTAATTTCCTATACGTTCTATGTCTTTGGGTCCGTGAAAACAGATGACATATGAATGCCATCCATTTCACAGACCCATAAATTTGTATTGATGTAATACATCTGTAATACCCATTCATAACTGAATAAAATTAATCTGCCTTTTTTTTCTGCTGACTTCTGAATGAATACATTGAAATGAACAAATCGGAGCAAATGTGCATACACGTAAAATGGGGACAGCATAGTTACTTGAAATATGGATGTGTGACTATAGCCTTACGTTACTTATGTTCACACCAGCTTTGTTCTATCTGTCCTTCTGGTCTGTCGCAGGACCAGAAGAACTGAAAGACTACAATGGGGTTCTTTGGGATTCTGATATTTTGTAAAAGACGAAAAAGTCATTCTTGTAGGACTTTTCATTCAGGATTTCTGCCTGACTCCTACGTCTAAGACTCCGATCGGAGACTCTAATACAGATGTGAATGTAGCCTTAAAAACCACATGTACCATTTCATAAGAAGGAAAGTGTTGGATGAAGTGTACCAGATATATATATATATATATATATATATATATATATATATATATATATATATATGTGTGTGTGTGTATATATATATATATATCTATATATATAGATATATAGATAAATAGATAATAGATATATATATATATAGATAATATATATATATATATATATATATATATATATATATATATATATATATATATATATATATATATATATATATATATATATGATATATATATATATAACATTCTCCTCATATCGTTATCATTATATAGATAATCCTCCTATTGATATAAACAATGATGTAGCTCTACTTCTATGGATAGCAAATAAAATAAATAATCTTACAAATAATATTTGAAAAACAAAGCAACATAAAATTAAAAGCATAATAAATATGAAAGTGAATTCACAATTGCAGAGCAATTTGTGCCTTTAATCTTTTCTACATTGATTACACATACTGTAGAATATTAGACCATTATAATGTCTCATCTTGTGTAACAAACTAAATTAGAATGATTTCTGCCAATTTGCTTGTTATTCCCCAGTGAAGATCACTTGATGAAATGAAATCCATAATGAAAACAATAAACCCAAGGTCTAAAGTGGACAACATCAGAGATATAGAAATATTATAGATATAAAAATTACAAATTATAAAGCCTTAGATAACAATTATTCTGGAATCACGCATAAGAAAGTCCGAGTGCTTAGAAAATAGAGGACAAAATCATTTTCTTTTTTTATACCTTTATTTCATTTATGGTCCACTCCCGGCTTTGGCTAAAGAAGTTGCTCAAAACCTGCCCCAATTAATAGATGTAGATCTGCAGATATGGTCAATCTTTTTTATAAGACAAAAGAACTGAAGGAGGAATAAAGTGACTTTTATGATGAAACAATTATTGATTTCAGGTCTTATCTGAAAACAATGGAAAGTAAAAAAAAAAAAAAATAAATTGGTTGCAGCTCCTTGTATTGTCACTGTGCAATCTGCAAACTGAGTCTCTTGTGGACGGACTCTGACTACACCATGTATGTGAATCAATGATTGGATCTGTAATGTTTATGCACAGCTCTAGAGATAACAGATTGGAAGAGTATGGTCAGACTGGTTCAAACTTGATCTTTTCAAATTCCTATTTTTTAATACAGGTTGTCTAGCAACAGCTAAAGAAAACTAGATACTAGAAGTCCCTGGTCAGTTGTAGATTTTGCAACTTATAACACTGCACTGTTTTAGTTACGGGACCTGACACCATGTTTTGTCTATTTTTGTCCATGTATCTATGGACTATACCATTATGCTTTACAGAGATGAGTACAAGCTACTCAAGCAAAAACATTTAAGCATGATACTTCTAATAAAGTTATATTATGGTCCTTTATACATAAAAGAAAACTTGTTTAGTGAATTAAAAAAGTGCCAATAGTACAACCATCCCTTGGTGCATTCTGAGTAAATAGACGGTAAATCCATTGGCTCCATGAAAAATGTGTTTTGATAAACAAGGAAAAGTAAGGGAGTAAATACCGTGCGTATAGCCTATACTTTCTTTATTAGTTTTACCACCTGTACAGGCATACTATATTGGAAAATAAGCCTTGTTTGATTTAAGTGTGGTCTCTGGCTTGTAGGAGAGAATATAAATTGAACAGCTGGCCTTCTGACCTGTTTTCATATTAGAAGCTGAGCAAGATCCTTGCTGCAAGGAATACAACTGAGCTTGCCAGTTATGAAAAAGAAATTGTTGAAACATACTCATTGTATTACCTTCATTTTTTATTTTTTTTATTTTACGGTTAAACAGTCTTTCAATATTTTTTTTTATTAGAATGTTACAGACTAATATGTAGAGAAAAGATGAGAATTTATTACCATCATGTTATCATATTACATCTAAATGATATGTTAGATATATAAATAACATTATTCATTATTTAGTTTGTGTATGGTTCTTACTTTTGTGCTGATTCTTATTTAACATAATAGTAGAGATAACAATAATGTGGTGGTTGCTTCTCCTTCAATGTTGTTTCTAGGACCTTTCAATCAATTCCACTCCCCTTGTTGGTGGTAAACCAGAAAACCAGTTGCAAAGCATGTAGGACCAACCAAGGCTGGGTTCCCTCTTTCAGGCTAGTGCCCTACATGGCATCCCGCAGCAAAAAAGCGCTGCGGGAAAAGCCACGGCGTCATCGCATTGCTGTTCTTCCCATAGCGATTTGCAAAGAAAGTTTGCAGAGGTTTCCTCTGTGGACTTTCTGCTTTAATTATATCTATAGGGAAACTGCTGGCATTTCCATAGATATAATTGACATGCGGCGATTTCCAAAACCGCAACAGTTTTGGAAATTGCCGTGTGTCCGCACCACATATTTTACCGCAAAGTGGGCACGGGATTCACTAGAATCCCATCCACTTTGCTGTGACTGTAAAACGCTGCATTTTTTTTTCAGTGGCGTTTACGCCGCAGGCAAGCCGTGGTATTTACGCCACGTGGGGTCTCGGCCTCAAAAAGCATTATAGCAGTCACATGTTCTGCTTCTTTGTTATGCAGAAGTCACCAATTATTATTCATATTAATAACATCTGTGCATTAATAGTATATTAGTATTGATTCATAATATAATAATATATGTGTATAAATATATTTTTATTTTTTAGCTTTTCATTGTAATTTTTTCCTTACTGGTAAACCTCAATATAAAGATGAAACACTAAAGGCAGTCATTACATTGAGAATACTCTGTCCGAATCTCTGCAGTAATGACGTAACCAATTACCATTCATGACAGCTGAGGAGCGGGAATCAGAGACAGATGGAGAGAGCCCAGCACTTTCGCTGGGATAGCAGATAGAAGAAGAAATGAATAACAATTATTCTTCTTATTTTACACCCTTCCCTCAGCTGACTCTTTTTTTAAACCCCTTTGAGGCTTAGCCCACTTATAGTGGAAAAGCTTCATTTTGTGTTTGAGATTTTGCTGCGGTTTTTTGAGCTAAAGCCAGGAGTGGATTTATTAGAAGTTTAAAGTCCTTACTTTATATTTCTCAGTACTTTAAGGCCAGGACCCCACGTAGCGCTAACGCCGCAATTTTGCCACAAAGTGGATGGGATTCTGGATAATCCCATCCACTCATTGCAGAAAATCATCTGCAGCATAAATGGTGAAATTTGAAAAATTCTTGTTTTTGTAAATCGCAGAATGTCAATTATACCTACAGAAATGCTGGCGTTTTTCGTATAGGTTTAATTGAAGCAGAAAGTCTGCAGAGGAAAACATTGCCAACTTTCTGTGAAAAGCTCTGTGGAAAATACCTGATGCGTTATCGCCACGGTTTTTGACGCAGCGCTTTTTGGCTGCGGCCCACTACACTTGGCCTGCGGCCACTCTTGGCTTTGGCTCAAAAAACTGCAGCAGAATCTACAACAAAAATACTACTTTTCTGTAATATATGGTCCAACTGTCCAGTCCCCAGATCAAGTCTTAGCAAATGCGTATCTTAGGCTAAGGCCCCATGTAGCAAGCTGCAGCCAAAAAACACAGTGGAAAAGACTACAGTGGAAACGCATTGCATTTTTTTCCGCAGTTTTTCTGCTGCGGATATTTTTCTGCAATGTGTGAATGGGATAAGCCAGAATCCCATCCACTTTGCAGGTACAGTATTCACAACATGGGGCCCCAGTCTCAAAGTCATAAATACTTACCTAGCCGCCGCCTTCTTGCTGGCTGCTTCATAATAGAGTATACAATATGCTGGTGAGTGATGTCACCAGCGATGCCTACCCGCATTGCCACTGTAGGGGAATCAGGGGTGTGGAGTCGGAGTCGTAGAGTCGGAGTCGGTGCCTATTTTGGTGGAGTCGGAGTCGGTATAAAATGGACCGACTCCGACTCCCAAAATATATAATAAATTGGTACAGTTAGTAGTACAATGCAGTATGTGCTGAATATATTTTCATAAGAATTTGGGAAAATGATGAAATGTTGAAAATGATGAAATGTCCTGTAAAGGTCTGTTCTATTCCTCATATAATGATGGGACTGAGTTCTGAGTGAACCTATAAGGTTTAGCACCATTATCTGGAGTAAGCAAAAGATACAAGTGTTGTGATTGTGAGGACTGAAAAGCTTGACTTTATCTGTAATTGTGCTGGAGACCCACCCACAGCCCGAGGACACAGAGTGACTGCTTGTCAGCAAGTGAATCATTGTGCTGAGACTGAGAACTCCTTTAAGGCAAGTACTTCTTCTTAGTATATCTAAACTTTCAATAAACTGCATAAATCAATTGTCCAGTGTATGTTCTCTCTGTATGCTTTGCGTTAGTTTGCTTCTCCTCTGAGCTCATGTTTGGAGAGGTTAGCTGCTCTGCTCAGATGGCTTATATATGCTATACATAGAATATAAGGGGGGAAACTGTTTTCTAACAACTCAAACTTAGAAATACAGAAACACACATGTGAGAAAGTACTATAGGTGTAGAAGCTGTTGCCATTTGCCAAGGCTTTGTTATCTAGCACTGCTAGTAGTTTCACTTTGTAGATTGTGAAGCAGTATGATGTAAAACACCCAGGGCCTGATGTATGAAACTGTCTAGGTGTAGAAGTTTCTTTGTTGCCCATAGCAACCAATCAGAGCTCCCCTTCCATGTAGTACTCTGGAGAAATGAAAGCAGAGCTCTGATTGGTTGCTGTGAGCTCTGACTGGTTGCTATGGGTAACAAAGAAAGTCTTAGACCAAGACAGTTTTCACACATCAGGCCCTTAGTGAACTGTATCCAGAGAAAAGTGTGATACTGAAAGTTCAGAGTAAAGAGACCTAATAAAACATATGTTACAAACTTTTTATTTATCATGACATATTGATAGCTGTACTATTGATTTATGCATAGTTTGTTTTATTTCTATCCAAAGTTATACTCGCTATTCTTTCAGATATTACAATATGCCTTTTTTTTTATAGGACAAAATTATTTTGAAAACAAATTTATATCATTATAAAATGTCTAAGAAGCTTCCTATGAAGTCAGCTGTATTTGAGCATTTCACACTAACTGAAGATAAAAAATATTTTGTGTGTCAGTGTAAGATAAGAACAAATGCTGTGATGTCAAAATCAGTGCATACTCCGGAAGCGAGAAAAACGCTCTTACGAGAGCTTCCAATCTAAAAAGACATTTAAGCCGCTTCCACCCAGAAGTTTTCAAATCTGTGACTGAGAAGGATCAGAGTGACACCAAGAAACCAGTGCCCAGCACTTCCCGCCAGGCAACGGAGGATGAAAGATTGTCTCAAACATCAGTAACAAGATATTTTCTAAGTGACAAAATTACTGTAACAATGACAGTAGATATGTTTAAAAGACAGCTCATAGAGCTTGTTGTGAAGGACGGTGTACCATTATCATTATTTGCTCGACCAAGTTTTAAAGCTCTTAATGGAGAAATGGCCCGCAAACTTGGTGTTTCTCTGGAAAGACAAAGTATTAGAAAATTAGTGATTGAAGAAGCCCTTAACCAAAAAGAACATCTTAAAAAGATTCTCAAGAGACGCTTAATATATCTTAAAATGGATGCCTGCACACGTCACAGAGTGAACTATTTTGCTATAAATGTAAGATTTGTTTGTGACAACAAAAAATTTGTTACCAAGACACTGGCAGTAAAGGATACTAAAGCTCAACACACCAGTCAGTTTCTCCAGGCCTTAGTGGAAAATGTTCTGGAAGATTATGAACTCAAAAAAGAACAGGTTCTTGCTATTGTAACGGACAATGCTTCAAACATGATAAGTACAATTAAACTGATGAATGAGAATAAGGAAGGTGAAGAACAGTTAGAAGAAAACTTTGGATTCAGTATGTCTGAGATGGAAGCCCACAGTCCTGTTCCTGTAACTGAGGAACAAACAGATATTACTACAGAACAACAGCAAAATGATACTTTAGAATTAGATCTTGCTGAAGCTGCTTCAAAATTCTCTCATATTTATCACATGCGCTGTGCTGTGCACACACTGCAGCTGGCAATAAGAGACAGTCTGCAAGAGGGACATGCTGGAACTCTGATTGGCAAGGTGAGGAAATTGGCTATTGCTGCCCGAACCCCTAAAATTGATTCCATCTTGAAGAGACGTGCTGGGAAAGGAGCAATCGTAGATCAAGCCTCGGTGGGGCAGCACCTATTTAATGATTGAGCGATTAGTTGAGCTGAAGCCCTTTCTTGTGGACATGGCCAACCCTCAGGTAACATTAACAGAAGGTCAATGGACACAGGTGGCTGAATTAATGGAACTGCTTCATCACCCATTCACACTAACAAAAAAATTACAAGCTGAGGATTTAACTCCTGGAACTTTCTTAAAGGAGTGGAAGAACTTGCTGTTTTGCATGTCCCAAAGACAAGGCTTAATCGCTTAATCGCAGAGGGCATTGCTGCTTCAATGAAAAGGAGAGAGACGCTGTTATTAGATAACAAAATTCTTCTGGCAGCTGTTTATGTGGATCCAAGTCATCGTATATTGCTGAATGATCGACAGATTACTAAAGGAAAAGAAGCTCTGACTGAGGTAGCAATTAGGATGAGTGGGCTACAGGACTGCCAAGAGCAAGAGGAATTGGGTCTTGCCAGTGCTACTGCCACCATATCTTCAGCCTCATCAGATGAAGAGTTTAACTTTGAAAAGTATTTGGATGACATGGATCAGGCAAAGCGTTGCCGCAGAGAAAAAGATTCCATTCCCATAGCAAACAAACTGACTGTATTTCAGCAAAATTTTTCACTTGCTCTCAAAGAAGTAGAAGAGTTCAACCGATCATCAAAACTGACTGTGCAGGAGGCAATTCCTTTATACCCCGAGATTGTTAGAGATCTTGCCCATGTGGTCACCGCTTTGCCACCAACCCAAGTTAGTGTAGAGAGGCTGTTCTCTAGCCTTAAAATAATTCGATCCGATTTGAGGTCATCTTTGAAGGAGGATCTGATGGAGGCGATACTTTTTCTCAGAACAAATTCATAGACTCCACAAATGTTATTCAGGACGTTTTTGTTGAAAACTGTTTTTTTACCACTTACTGCAGCGTTTTGCATATTTGCAATTTATTAAAGTTTTTTGTGTTCTAAAGTTGTATCCAATAAATATATTTTATGTTCTACCTAAATAGCTTGATTATTGTATCATAAGGATGATAAAAAGCTTAAATTAAGTTATCTCTTAAACATGCGCCATGTATGTCGGAGTCAGGGGAAATTGAGGAGTCGGAGTCGGGGCTTTGGCGTACCGACTCCACAGCCCTGAGGGGACTAGTACTTGAAAGTAATGATGGCAGTCCTAGTGAGAAAAGGATGTAATCCTGGAGACAGTAAAATTAAGTACATAATGTGATGTCTGGAGAAGAATTGTTCATGTAATCAGTACTTATTTGTTTTTCCAATGAATTAACAACTCTGTAACATATTTTCTTAGTAGCTTTCTTCTGTTACTCTTGGTGGTATGCATAAATTAAAAACTCCCTACTTAGAGATGTGTCCATGCACTCTCACGATAACCAATCAGTGCTTGATGGTAGGGACACTCCCCATTAACATGGGGACCAGTTACACCCAGTTGTCAATTTATTCATAAAGTCCTAGGAGGAAAAACTGGAACAGTCTAACATATAGTTGTCAGAAAAGATGACCCAGAATGGTTATTTCATGTATAATGCAAGTATTTAATAAAACAGACACGTCGGGAGAGGTGAAAGATCCTCTGTGAAAGTTCTTTCTTCAGCAAGATGAAAAAATATGGCATTTCAGGAAATGTGTACTGTGTGTTTTTTTTTTTTTTCTTTTAACTAGATATCCATTATATGACTCTCTCTATGCAAGTTTGTTTTAATCTAATCTAGTTTGTTTACCAGATATCCCAATTGTATTATTAAATGGAATTTCACATCAAGGCTTGCCATTTCCTGTAATAAAAGAAAAAATATATATAAACTGTATAATTTCAAAGTGTTATTTTATATTTCAAAGTAAAATACATTTCTCTTGAACAAGACAGAGATGAACTTCAAAAGCTGTGCAATTTATCTATGAAAAAAATATCCGAGCAGTCCATTAAATGGTCTCACCAACAGGACCGATGTACCAATCATTACTTCTGCACTACAGCCAAATGAAAAAGAATAAAGAGCCTGGGAAAAGCTAATGTATAGCAAAATATATGAGGCAAGGCGCAGTGTTGGATGAAGAATGTAGATCGAAATTCAATACTTCTCATAAATATAAGTGAAATAATGTAGTTATATAGTTTTACAGAGAGCAGTTAGGTTCCTTGTATTATTGATTGAGTGTCCCAGATTCCAGTCTATTGTGTCTCATTTTCAGACTGGTATAACGCTGTCTGATGGTCCTATCTGCAATAAGAATTATGTAGATTAATTCAGCTTTGACCTCTAGCTATGCCCATACAGAAATGTGTTATCCGTCCTTGGGAATCACTCATAATAACCTCAGGCTAAGTACCAAGGGCTATACTAATAATTGAATGACACACATTCTTTAATGTATCTTCTCAAAAGCTTTTAAATTATGGTGTAGGTATGAATATCAGAATAGACTGTACTCGTGAGGTAGAGATGCCTCCAAATATTGTACAGTGTGAGTAATGCACAGCTATGTAAGTTGAGGGACATATTATAAGTAAAACATGTCCGCTCTGATTTTACATACATTTGTTTAATAGTGAATTACTCGACCTACTGTAACTTAAACATAATTTGAGATTGGGTAAAGTCTAAAAGGGGTTGTATAACAGGTACATTTGATTTTTACAAAAAAAAGATCAATAAATTTTTTAAAAATTAAAAAAAAAAAAACGAACCTCCACCCCTCCCACTCCACTGCTTTGCGGGTGATCTACCACTCACTATTTCCTGGTCCATTTTGACACATAGCCAACTGTTGAGCACAGCTGTGACTTGTCTCATCCCATTATTGGCTATGTTGCATTTTCTGAGAGGACCAGAAAGAAGAGACCACTACTTAGATAAGTACAATAATAAACGGATGGAATTCAGCTATAAAGCTGGTCACAGTTCTGATGCTATCTATAAACTCCCATAGACCCCATTCACATTGGTGAGATTTAGGATCATATGTTTGTCTGTCATTAGATATATTCAAGCCAAACTTACTGATTTCAGTGGGGTTGACATCATCTAATATTTATGGGGGTGTTCCTACTTTTCCATCTAAATGTCAGAAAAATGAAGGGATGGGTCTGTTGGATTTCAATATGCCTAATTGTTTGTTATCAATGGAGATTACCAACTTCCAAAGGTGTCTGGCAGTGGCGTATTCTCCTTTCTCCATTGAAAATACATGCATATTTAGCTTGGAGGGGTGGAAGTGTGAGTGAAATAACTGTTGACTGGACAAGCAATCTGCAAGCTTTGGATGGTAGTAGTTTCCCAAGACACATCCTGATGTTGATCTTCTCGCAGACAGAAGTTGGGGTGCCTTGATGTTAGGTGCAATGTATGAAGCAGGAGACTTGTATCAATTTAATAGGTATAATAATAATAATAATAATAATAATAGTCCTTTAATAGTCCCACAATGGGGAAATTCAGTGTGTTACAGCAGCAAAGATAAGATAAGCAGATACAAATACAAATACAACATGTACAGGAATGTTCCAAGGTGAGAGGCATTACATTAATAGCAGACAGATAGGACGTAGCAGAGGGGGGGGGGGGGGATTTAACAGGCAGAGAGATATTTCAGTTCTCTGTGTGTAATGATCTCCGCTTAGGTCGGTGTTGGTTGTACAGCCTAACCGCGGTGGGGAGGAAAGACTTCCGATAGCGCTCCTTCTCACACCTAGGGTGGAGCAGTCGGTCACTGACAGTACTGCTCAGCGCGATCACAGTCTCATGCATGGGATGGGACGACTTCTTCTGCATGGAGCTCACCACGGACAGTATCCTTCTGTCACCCACCACCTGCACTGGGTCCAGTGGGCTCCCCAGGACAGAGCTGGCCTTTCTAATCAGCTTGTCAAGTTTATTGCTTGTGAAGCAATTTAGTTCAGCAATCAGAGAGTCACACAACATGGTGTCAAAGTTTAATATAAATACATGTGCAGGGATCTTTACATCATGGACAGGAGTGGAGTTTGCTCCTTACTAGCTACTCTTATCATCTGTCCCTTTCCTCTGTGGTGAACATGGGTGACCCTAGTCCTCTTCCCAGTGCAGAAACTCAGTCCTTACTTTCAGCCACCATGCAGGACTTTTGGCATGGGGTTGCTTGTCTCAGGATAACTGGTTTAACTGCCATTGAACTGGAGAGTACAACTGACTCTAACTTGTTCCTTCAGCTCACTTTGCTCAACTGACCTAGACTGGTTAAGGGTGTTGCCAAGCTATCAGCTACCACCTTCTAGAAACAAGCTAAAAAATGCCACTTACTTTTCACAAACATCAATTTGCATAAAAATGTGCAAAACCTGTAAAACCTGGGGGGAAAAACTATAAAAATATAAGCACAATAATCGACGTGAGGAAGTGTTTGTGTGGAACACTACATACAGTGGGGAAAAAAAGTATTTAGTCAGCCACCAATTGTGCAAGTTCTCCCACTTAAAAAGATGAGAGAGGCCTGTAATTGTCATCATAGGTAGACCTCAACTACGAGAGACAAAATGAGAAAACAAATCCAGAAAATCACAGTCTGATTTTTTAAAGAATTTATTTGCAAATTATGGTGGAAAATAAGTATTTGGTCACCTACAAACAAGCAAGATTTCTGGCTCTCACAGACCTGTAACTTCTTCTTTAATAGGCTCCTCTGTCCTCCACTCATTACCTGTAGTAATGGCACCTGTTTGACATTGTTATCAGTATAAAAGACATCTGTCCACAACCTCAAACAGTCACACTCCAAACTCCACTATGGTGAAGACCAAAGAGCTGTGGAAGGACACCAGAAACAAAATTGTAGACCTGCACCAGGCTGGGAAGACTGAATCTGCAATAGGCAAGCAGCTTGGTGTGAAGAAATCAACTGTGGGAGCAATAATCAGAAAATGGAAGACATACAAGACCACTGATAATCTCCCTCGATCAGGGGCTCCACGCAAGATCTCACCCCGTGGGGTCAAAATGATCACAAGAATGGTGAGCAAAAATCCCAGAACCACACGGGGGACCTAGTGAATGACCTGAAGAAAGCTGGGACTAACATAACAAAGGCTACCATCAGTAACACACTACGACGCCAGGGACTCAGATCCTGCAATGCCAGACGTGTCCCCCTGCTTAAGCCAGTACATATCCGGGCCCGTCTGAAGTTTGCTACAGAGCATTTGGATGTTCCAGAAGAGTATTGGGAGAATGTCATATGGTCAGATGAAACCAAAATAGAACTGTTTGATAGAAACACAACTCGTTGTGTTTGGAGGAGAGTGAATGCTGAGTTGCATCCAAAGAACACCATACCTACTGTGAAGCATGGGGTTGGCAACATCATGCTTTGGGGCTGTTTCTCTGCAAAGGGACCAGGACGACTGATCCGTGTACATGAAAGAATGAATGGGGCCATGTATCGTGAGATTTTGAATGCAAACCTCCTTCCATCAGCAAGGATATTGAAGATGAAACGTGGCTGGGTCTTTCAGCATGACAATGATCCCAAGCACACCGCCAGGGCAATGAAGGAGTGGCTTTGTAAGAAGCATTTCAAGGTCCTGGAGTGGCCTAGCCAGTCTCCAGATCTCAACCCCATAGAAAACCTTTGGAGGGAGTTGAAAGTCCGTGTTGCCCAGCGACAGCCCCAAAACATCACTGCTCTAGAGGAGATCTGCATGGAGGAATGGGCCAACATACCAGCAACAGTGTGTGCCAACCTTGTGAAGACTTACAGAAAACGTTTGACCTCTGTCATTGCCAACAAAGGATATATAACAAAGTATTGAGATGAACTTTTGTTATTGACCAAATACTTATTTTCCACCATAATTTGCAAATAAATTCTTTAAAAATCAGTCAATGTGATTTTCTGGATTTGTTTTCTCATTTTGTCTCTCATAGTTGAGGTCTACCTATGATGACAATTACAGGCCGGCCTCATCTTTTTAAGTGGGAGAACTTGCACATTTGGTGGCTGACTAAATACTTTTTTCCCCACTGTATACCAAGGTGATCCATTGGATGTCCATCTCCACTATATTTCCATTGTGTTTCTGATCTACCAGTTGGTAGAATAATTTCTTCTTATTAAATCTAAGCTAAAATCTATTTGAATGTCTTGTACAAGCAGGCAGAACTGAATTATGTTCTTCTAATGCTAGGATGCAATCTGTCAAGTAGTGAAAGTTAGTCATCATCTGTCATTTTCCAGAACTGAAATACGCTCATTAATTAAATTAGTAATAAAATGTGTGCATTGGAATTAATTCAGCGTATTAGATTTTGAGTTACTGAATCCATTGAAAATTGTATTCTATGTTATGGTCATGCAAAAGATTTTTTTAGGCATCTGGCTCATTGCCACTTACTACTTCTTCAGCTGTAATCAAGCTGAATGCAGAAATAAATAGTTGTAACACCAATGCATAGTGTTATTATTCTTTTTATGTCGGGTAATACAATGATAGAAATATACACTGTATTTTTCAGATTCTTATCCTATTTTTCTCATTTATTGAAATGGCAGCCAATTTAATCGTTTTCTTGGCTAGGCAGTCATAATATTTTGACCCATGTTTTATATAATTAGTTTAACCAAGAAGCTGGAGTAAATGTGAATTTTAGGCTTGTCATTAGCTACAAAAAGCAGAGAAGTTTTGTATATTAGATGTTCTCTACCCTTTATAGATTTACACAATTTGATTATTTGCAACTGTATTTGAGGGTAACCTACTGTATGACCCAAAGTGATACTGTATAAATAGCCGGAGCTAAATTGTGCTTCGTTACTTTATTTCAGTGATACTATTTTGAATGTCATTCTTATGGTCAAAAATTTGTTATTGTGGATCATCATATTATGCGTTGTGGCCGACCTATGGTAACCATATGCTAATTGCTGTATTATTTGTGCACTCGCCTCAAAACCATAGAAAGTACAGGTGATGCATGACATTTAGTAGTAACTCATGTACAGCCAGATCACCTTAATTCATTAGCCATAACATGTAACAGTTCAGTGTGGCAAAACACCATACTCAACATCTTCATTCTAAACAGGTCCTCAACCCACCAAAGAGACCAAGAGCATGGAAACCTTTTAGTTTCCATTGTGGGGAAAAAAGTTAAAGGAGTTGTCCAATTTGGATAATTCAGTTTTTTCAGAAAGCTCATCAAAAATGGAGCTGATCACAGAGAGCCCGGGGAGACCCTGACACCACATGTTCATTTTACCTTCATCACCACTACAGTAGAAATGGAAATTTCATAGTAATCACCAAAATTGTTGGGGTGTATGTGTAATATACATATGTGATGGGTTCTCCAAGGTTAAGGATATGCTTTATCACCAACTTCAGATCTGACTAATAGATGGTATCCTTGAAAGATGTTTTTGAAAATGGGTTTTCTGAACCAGATAACTCTTCATACAGTGGCTGTACAGGATTGGAAAGAAATGGCTGGTTGCGTGTGGTATTGCATCTCAGCCACAGTTAACTCAAAGAAGGTTAGCTGCAATATCAGGCACCACTCATGGACAGTTGTGGCACTGTTTCTTATAGAAAGCAGCCATTATTTTTGAATCCTGGACAACCTCTTCCACTCTTTATACAGCTAATGCCACAGGGTTACACTAAGAGTAGTTATCGCTTTCTAGTCCCCAGAAACATTACTAAGAGTAATGTTAAGAAACAAATTTTAAGAAATTACTAAGGATGTACAGAGTACAATGTGTACCAATTTATGCTCAAATTGTAATAAAACATAGCAATTTATTATTTTCTTTAAGGCTAGTATCTCGAGTGTGACCAATTCTCCTATAACAACATGCTATAGCACTACAGTATTTTAAGTTATCTCAGATTTTTATAAAGAATACCATGCCCATGTAAAAAAAACTACACAAAAAACAAGTTGCAGAGAAGAAAATATGCACCATGAAATAAATGTGGTCTAAAAAGGGAGAGTCGTTTTAAGATATCCGAGTTTTAAGCTTTTTTTTTTTTGCTACAAAGCAGCACAAAGGGGGGTTCATATACATTTATACATCCCACGTTGACTTCAACATGTCTGATTGTTTGTTTGCTATCAAGAGAGTTTACCCAGTTCCAAAGGTGTCTGGCAGTGGCTTATTCTCCTTTATCTATTGAGAACACATGCATGCTTAGCTTGGAGGGGTGCATGTGTGAGTGGAATAACTGTTGGCTGCACAAGCAATCTGCTTTTTGTGCCAGCGGTTCCTGCAGGCCTTAGATGGTGGTTGTTTCCCTAGACACATCCTGATGTCTGTCTTCTGACAGAAGTTGGGGTGCCTTGATGTTTGGTGCAGTGTATGAAGAAGAAGATTTGTATCAGTTTAATAGGTGTTCTTTGGATGTCCATCTCCATTCTATATGCACCATGAAATAAACATGGTCTAAAATGGGAGACTTGGCTTTCTCAATCTAAATGCAGTAGCTACTTCTAGTGGAGGCTGTAGGCAGCCAGTATTTTATCATTTCTCTCTAGCTGTGTGGAGGATAAACTGGACTTAGAGGAAGTTCTGACCCCTATAAAGAATATAGAATTACTCATGACCCCTATAAAGAATAGAGAATTACTCATTGCACTGGCACTGTTCAAAGTGGCAGCTCTCCTGCCACTAATATCTCTATAGGAAATTCCTCTGTTGTCTATGGTATATGATACTTTACTACCTAAGACAGAACTATTGATAGCAGTAATTGAGTATGTTATAGTTAAACATTTTACATATTTACTTGTATAGTATGGCACTCATATTTTAACTATTTACTCTGAAAGGACATTAGTGGTTTCTCACCTTAGATCAACTGCAAGGCTATGCTACCCTGATCATTGACATTAGAATTTAGCATAATGAATAGAAGAGATAACAATAAACCCTTAAATGGGTTTTTCCAACATTGCCATATTTAAATTTATAGACAATTAAAAGTCAAACATTTTTGCAAATTTGAATAATCAAAATGTCTTTGAAGTTTTAAAGATTTTCTCTAACCATGTTAGTGGTGACAATCTTTTGTCTTGATAAGTTGCCAATAGATACAAGCATAAATGCATCTATGGTCTGGCAGATGTCAATTTCCTTATTGTGTCCGGGTTATCTTCTCTTGCAGGAACAAAGTAGTAGGCAGGTACAATGCATCATGGCTGGGTTTCTGAAAAGTACAAGACCATCAAAAGTTTCTACAATCGTATTGCATTGTTTACGTTTCTTGGCACAAATATAACAAACTAGCTCACTTCCGATCATGCGCAATATCTCTTTTGAAACGCTAGTGGGCATGACAAGTTATCTCTATGTAAAAGTAATATGTTTACTGTATAGAGCATGGACAATGGTATTGGCGTTACCTCTGAGGAAGCCTCCAAGAGAGGAGATACACATTTTGAACCATTTTTCCTGCCATGCTATATGTTCTTTGATGATCCAATGGTAATTAATATTTTTCTTTCTCTCAGGTTGAGAATGGCTTATTCTTATTATATTTTCTCACTAGATTAGGGATAGTAGTAGTTTTTTTGGGGTTTTTTGCTACTTATTTTGCACTTGTGGTAGTTGAGCAACAGTACTTGTGGACTTTATGGATGATATTGGCACGTATTTATCTCAACTGTTCGGAATCTGTAATCTGAACATCTAAACTATATGTATTTATTTAATGCAGAAATGGTACACACCTAGATGTGTGTGGGTGTCCACATGTATATGTGTTTTGTGGCTTTAGTCAGGTGATAATAAAATAATATTTTTGTACTCTGTTAATGGGCGAGTGTCTCTTTTATATGTATGCATTTTGTGCTATTTGCTATGTGTATTTGTTACATACATGAGTCATTTATGAGTGATGCCATCCCTCTTTTCTCTGTGTGTATGGTCGTATCCATTAGCAATCTATCGAGACAAAAGACTACTAAGATGGTTAGAGAAAATCTTTAAAACTCTGCAAAATGTTTAATTCTTTATATTTGCAAAAATGTTTAACTTTTAATTGTCTTCAAATTTAAACATGGTTATGTTCATAGGAAAGCCACTTTAATTATTGGATGGATATAGAAAGTCATTTTACATGCTGTGTAAAAGAATTTGCTAAAAAAACAGAGCCCAAACTGACAAATCCATGCAGCCATCATGATGTCTAGTTAACAACCACCTCTTGGACACGGTCGTTTGGATGCCTAATTAATTGTAGTTGTGGTGCATGAAGTGAAGGTAAGCATGCCCTAGGTAGACCTTAGCTTGACAGCGGCTGTACTGCTCAGCATAACTTATTCATCTAAAGACTTTGTGTCTGAGAACTTCATTTTCCAGTGATTGCATCTTTACTACTTCATATTTATTCTACATTTGAAAAACCTCACAGTTTGTTTTATGCACAAAAATATCTATACAAAGATAGTGGTTGATAATAGTCTATAAGAGCAAGGCATTGGATAAAACATTGGGATGCTATACACGGTGTTCTTTATTGTGCAAACCTTAATGTTTCCTCTAATTAAGGGGTCTCCTGGATTTTTAAACAAGCAAAGACCAATTTGGCATTTCCTTTTCTAGTGTTAAGAATAACAGATGTTTCTGTATCCTATTAAACAACTGTTGTTTAGTTTTAAGTCATTGTGTTATGCATAATGAGCATTATCTAAAGCACACAGCCAATTGACATTTGGTCAGACGTAAACATATTGCTAATAATTTGTTACTTTACCTAAAAACAAATACAAATATGGAGCTTCACACATTGCTTCACTTATTTCACAGTTGTAGACACATTAAAATATATCTAACGTAAATTAAGAATCTGTATTAGAGGTCCACAAACTTTTATGAGAACCATGTTGAAAGAGTATTATCCTGTCCCAAAGAAAAAGAAAGTCTGCCTAACCTACTGTATCAGCTCTTATAAGAGTGTCCTGATTGTTGGGGTGCTGAAACTTTTACATCCACCAAACTGATATTAATGGGTCATTGATATTAAGGTCCCATTAAACCAGCCCTATCAATGTTTCATGATATATTGCGTGAAGAACACAGTGGGGCATATGTATTAAGTCTCAATAAGTGACCCAACAGGAGTAAGGCGAGCATGATTTGTCAAGACGTAGTAGCTTCTGAATAGATCAGGTGTATGCCAATGTGCCAAAATGTAAATTGACACCAGTCAGGAACTGGTGTAGATTTCCTGTATAATTCTTGTTTTGAGTTATAATAAATATGTGCAGCTAAGCCATCTATGTCCTGAACCACTCCGCCTACATTTGCGGAAAGTGGCAAGTGAGGTGCAGAATGGGGAGATTTCACATCGTTGGTACAAGAGAGAACCTTGCACCAAAGATGTGCCACATTATTATACATATATTACACATCAGATAAATGGCAGTAACCAAACAGATGTCTCACTACTGTTCACCTGTGTCCATCACATGACTATGGACTGTATCTCACATGACTATGGACTGTATCTCACATGAGTATGAACTGATTTTTATCCACTGTGAGTTAGCAAAATGAATGACAGCACGCAGAGATTTATAAAACTATGAGAAATTGATACAGAAAGTATATTAGAAAATTGTACAACTTATCATTATCTAAAAAGTAACATTTTGTCTTTTGATATTGATCTAAAACTTGACAATGCCTATAATGACAAATTCTGCTACAATTGTACCGTACCAAGGGGTGGACATATTATATGTGCAAAGCTAAAGAATTTTATGTTTCACAATTACCAGCAGATTGATAGGAAGACATACTTGAAGAGTAAGGGTTGCTCTATGATGAGATTTTCTAAAGCAAGGAGTTCCTAAACTGTTCATCCACATGGGAGCCTCTGCTGGCTGTGTCCGCTCCTGTGTATAGCAGCATCTTGTCTAGTTAGCAAACACCTCTTGGACACAGTTGTTCAAAGGTCTAATTAAATGTAGCTGTGGTGCATGAAGTGAAGGTAAGCATGCCCTAGGTGGACCTTAGCTTGACAGCTGCTGTACTGCTCAGCATAACTAAAGGCTAAAGGCATCTAATGTTGTTAATTCTAAAAAGACAACTAAGGAAACATTTATTATAACTGCTGATGTTTAACAGGTTCTCTGGGACTATAAAATTCTATTCCAATCTCTTGAACCCATGTCGATAATCACAATAAAGGAGCCTAGTGAAACAGTGCTGGTTCAATGCTAATAACTTTGACAAACATTCTTTGTACAAACACTAGAGAGTTAAGGCATTTGACTGAAATGTTGGCCCTGCTAACAAGTTAAATTACTGTACATGTTACAATACAGTAGAAATGATGGTTATTGGATCTGACTTTTTTAGTCCTCATCATGAGCAGTAAATTTAGTTACAAAATAAATTGAACTATTTGCCCCTTAATATCCTCCTCTGTTTTCTGTGCTTTCCATATTGTAATCACAACTATGAGAAACATTTCTAGAATTATTTTTGTATTTTCTTATTTGTGTTTTGTTTTTGTAATAAATTTAAGTGGAACAAGAAAGACATAATACAAGTATTGTAACTACTAATGCAGTAAGTCACAGAGCGTTATTGCAACTCACACAAAAACAACATACAATTTTCTATCATCAAACTACAAGCCCGTGCAGAATAAAAACTTATATTGTAAGTATAAAAAGATCAATTTTTGTTATACAATAAGCAGAGAAAAAATTTTTGAAAGAAAAGAATGTTTCTGTAATTGGCCCATTGGTTTAGGATCTGTATAAATTTAGGGTAAGAGCGAAATTCCCATTGAGCCAATTCTTCTAGTCTGTAAACTAAAGAGCAATATTCAGGAAGATGAGGGAAAAGAAAGGCAAGTAATGTGCAAGAAGGGAAGAGGGGTGGAAGGGTTGGAAGGGTATGGGGGGAGATTGAGAGTTAGAAATGCGTAGGAGTTACTATGGACCTAGGTCAAAGAAAGATATTGCCTTCTAGAGAAATATATTGGTGGTCATCTATTAAACCATGGGTGTACGTCTTGAGGTATCGAGAATGAGAATGGCATGTCCAGCTGATCAGTTCCTCAAATCGTGAGATTTGGTTGACTTTATTAATCCACTGCTGCTTAGAGTGGGGTGATGTTTGAAGCCAATTCAGGGGGACCAAGGTTTTTGCTTCTGCTAGGAGCATCTGTTCATTGTGGAAAAAATGCTGCAAAATAGTTATTTTTTTGTCAATCTAAATTGAATCAATATTTGGTGTGACCACCCGCTGGGGGAGGAGTTCTTGAAGTGCTGATATTACCCCCACAAACACCTGATCTTAATATCTTCGAGGCTGTCTCGGATTACTTGAAGAGACAGAAGGTTTTGAGAGAGCCTCTTTCCACAAAAGATCTTGGCTTATTTCCTAGATGCTTGGAAAAACCTCCCTCCCTTCAAAAACTGTGTGCAAGTGTACCTGGGAGAACTGATTCTGTTTTGAGGGTCACCCAAATAATAATAATAATTAATTTAAATTTCCCTTTTGTTTTTTCAATTTGTTAATTGACAAAATAAACTATTTGAAACTATTTTTTTACCTTTCGCACTTGCCTAAAACTTTTGCTACTAAAAGTCCTATTCAGTGATTGGCTTCTGTCTTTGCATATACATTCATACAGGAGAACCTGTCAATCACAAATTAGGACCCCCCTCCTTGCAGGGTCAATTTTAGACAAACTTTAGCCCTGGGCAAAATTAAAAGTGAGACCTCAGCTACTGAAATACTGTACCTACAACACTGTCACAAACTATCACAGTCACAGCGTGTTTCTGAACATTGTTAGGGTCTTTAAAAATCAGTAGCACAAATAACTATTGATATACATATAGATTTAGCAAATGGTACCACTACCAAATGTCCTTACGTTAGTCTCTTTCTGCCAGACAGATTTATCTATGCCCCAATAGTATAATCCGCAAGCAGCTCCTTTTATTGTATAAAAGTGCCACCCATTCCACTAGAGCCAGAGTTTCCTCTACATCCACTTATTGGTAACAGCCCCCTGTTTCAAAAATGCTCCCCTTATAATGCCAGCCAGTGACTAACCTCTTTCTAACCTACACTGCAATAGTATGTTGGCCTAAGCAGTTGGTATCCATGAGCCATGTACCATAAGAGTGCAATGAATGAATATGATTTGAAATAAGCAGCAGTTGCACATGCCAAGCCATAAGTGTCACTTATTGTCTATCCTTGAGTTATAAACATGGATTATGGTAAAACCCCTCTAAGCACCTCAATATACTGTGTATTATACTATAAAATGCAACTCTAGAAGACATCAAATAAAAAAACATATAGTCTGTCGACTGCTGAGTCATTTCCATGTGTGAGGGGGAGGAAATTGGGGGGGGGGGATGATAAGAGAGCAGTAGTCATGGGAATTTTGACTCTTTTCAGTACAGCCCTGTCTACTGGACAACAGAGATATAACTGAATAAATGACAAATGTGGTCCTGTTAACACACCAGTTAAATAGATGAGGTTGGATGAAGACATGGGTCCATCAAGTCCAACTTATAACACTACAGTGTTGATTCAGAGGAAGGCAAAAAAAAAAAAACCCATGAGGCTTATGCCAATTGCTCCATGTCCGGGTAAAAAAATTGTCCTTACCAGCTTGTCCTTACCAAAATCTAGAACCCATAACCCGAAATATATTTCTTTTAAAGAAGACATCCAGGCCCTCGTTGAATTTGTTAAATGAATCCACCATCACCACTTCCTGGGGCAGAGAGTTCCATAGCCTCGCTGTTCTTACTGTAAAGAATCACCTTCTATGTTGCTGGTGAAATTTTCTCTTCTCCAGATGTAGAGGATGTCCCCTTGTCACTATCACCAGCCTAGGAGTAAAAAGATCATTAGAAAGTTCTTTGTGATGTCCCTTCATGTATTTGTACCATGTCAGTGTTTGGTCAGTGTTTCGCATTCAGTGTTTATAAGCCAGAACTTAGAGCCAGCTGAAAAAACAGAACAGTGGTAAACCTTATTTCTCTGTAGTCTCCACTCCTTGTTTTGGCTTCAAAGTAATGATGCAAAACACTGTCCAAAACACATGTGTGTAAATAAGGCCTTGCAGTGGATCTTTATTTCTGCAGTACTGTATGCGCTCCTCCTGCTCTGTCACATTCTGCCTACAGATTGCATTGCATTTTTAACGTGATACAAACTGTAGGTTCAGGCTGGGGGCTGCATAGCTAGTTAACCCCAAGCCTGAACTTATGTTCCTTGAATATAGAAGCAAAGTGAGTGCCAAGATGTCCATTGTACAGTCATGGCCAAAAGTTTTGAGAATGACACAAATATTATATTTTCACATGATCTGCTGCCCTCTGGTTTTTATGTGTGTTTGTCAGATGTTTTTATCACATACAGAAATAGAATTGCATTCATATTATGAGTAACAGAAGCTTATATTGACAGTTAGAATGAGTTAATGCAGCAAGTCAATATTTGCAGTGTTGACCCTTCTTATTCAGGACCTCTGCAATTCTCCCTGGCATGCTCTCAATCAACTTCTGGACCAAATCCTGACTGATAGCAGTCCATTCTTGCAGAATCAATGCTTTAATTTTGTCTGAATTTGTTGGTTTTTGTTTGTCCACCCGTCTCTTGATGATTGACCACAAGTTCTCAATGGGATTAAGATCTGGGGAGTTTCCAGGCCATGGACCCAAAATCTCTATGTTTTGTTCCCTGAGCCATTTAGTTATCACCTTTGCTTTATGGCAAGGTGCTCCATCATGCTGGAAAAGGCATTGTTGAGCGCCAAACTGCTCTTGGACGGTTGGGAGAAGTTGCTCTTGGAGGACATTCTGGTACCATTCTTTATTCATGGCTGTGTTTTTAGGCAAGACTGTGAGAGAGCCGATTCCCTTGGCTGAGAAGCAACCCCACACATGAATGGTTTCAGGATGCTTTACAGTTGGCATGAGACAAGACTGGTGGTAGCGCTCACCTCTTCTTCTCCGAATAAGCTGTTTTCCAGATGTTCCAAACAATCGAAAAGGGGATTCATCAGAGAAAATGACTTTACCCCAGTCCTCAGCAGTCCACTCCCTGTACCTTTTGCAGAATATCAGTCTGTCCATGATGTTTTTTCTGGAGAGAAGTGGCTTCTTTTCTGCCCTACTTGAGACCAGGCCTTGCTCCAAGAGTCTCCACCTCACAGTGCGTGCAGATGCACTCACACCTGCCTGCTGCCATTCCTCAGCAAGCTCTGCACTGCTGGTAGCCCGATCCCGCAGCTGAAACACATTTAAGAGACGGTCCTGCCGCTTGCTGGTCTTTCTTGGGCACCCTGGAGCCTTTTTGGCACCATTGGAACCTCTCTCCTTGAAGTTCTTGATGATGCGATAGATTGTTGACTGAGGTGCAATCTTTCTAGCTGCAATACTCTTCCCAGTTAGGCCATTTTTGTGCAGTGCAATGATGACTGCACGTGTTTCTTTAGAGATAACCATGGTTAACAGAAGAGAAACAATGATGGCAAGCACCAGCCTCCTTTTAAAGTGTCCAGTGGTGTCATTCTTACTTAATCATGACAGATTGATCTCCAGCCCTGTCCTCATCAACACCCACACCTGTGTTAATGGAGCAATCACTGAAACGATGCTAGGTGGTCCTTTTAAGGCAGGGCTGCAATGATGTTGAAATGTGTTTTGGGGGATAAAGTTCATTTTGTAGGCAAATATTGAATTTGCAAGTAATTGCTGTTAAGCTGATCACTCTTTATAACATTCTGGAGTATATGCAAATTGCCATTAGAAAAACTGAAGCAGTAGACTTTGTAAAAATTTATATTTGTATCATTCTCAAAACTTTTGGCCATGACTGTACATTTCCAATCTAAACCGAGTTTAGTGTGTCTCTGTCTCATATATTGAGAAACAAGCTACATATGATCTAATGTGTTCACGGGTAGGATGCTGCAGCATATCATTGCATACTTTATCTACGGTTTCCTAGTGTTTGAATAACAAACATTTAGGTCTGAATTGGCTTTTACAGCTTTGAAGCTTCTGGAAATATGGAGATTGCTGAAAGTAAACAAGACTTATATGCAGCTTTTTTTTCTGTAGCCGTTAATGTATGCCAATATGACATCCAGATAGTGATTCTGATATCATTTGCCTGGAATCTGTACTGCAGATTAAAGGAATATTTACATATTGAGAGAGTCTTAGCTTCAAATTAATGATGACTTGTTAGGCCTCCAGAAGCCCCGCAAGCGGAGAAAGAATGACAGCTGCAGCCGCACAACTTGGCAATATATCTAGCAAGCAGTTGATAATGAGTAAACTTTTTCTATGAATTAATCACATGCCACCTTCTACCTAAATGCCTGCCTTCTGCACACATACAAGCTCTATGCTTCAAGCTACAGCTTGGCATATTCTGATAAATTGGAGCTATACCCTTTTGGTGGGTAATTTGTTTTATTTACTTATCTTTCCTACCTGCAAAAAATTCTCAGTGAAAGTAAATTACTGCATTGTGTATGATGTCTTTCTGCTTTCCTATCAAACTAAAACTGGATGAGAAAAATTGTCAGGTTGGAAAACTATCCTTTAACCGTTTCTCCACATTCAAAGTACATGTGCAGTGAATGCTGAGTCTTTAAGGCTAAGGCCCCATGTAGCGAGCTGCAGCCAAAAAGTGCACATTTTTTTCCGCAGTTCTTTTCACAAAAAGTCTGCAGAGTTTTCCTTTGCAGACTTTCTGCTTCTATTATACCTATACAGAAAACACCAGAGTTTCCATAGGTATAATTTACATGCTGTGATTTACAAAAACGCAAGCGTTTTTGAAATTGCAGCATTTCCATTGCAGATTTTTTTTTTCCCTACAATGTGGGGATGGGATTAGTCAGAATCCCATCCACTTTCCTGGTATGTTTACACTATGTGGAGCCCCAGCCTAAAGCAGAACCTTTCATTACCTCCACCAACTCCAACTTTTTACATTCTTGATAGACTCTACTCCACTTATTCTGGTGATGTTGGAATTTTTTTCGTCTAGCCTCCATCACTTCTAATCAATAATTTATGATATTTTGAGCATTTTATATGCTAATCAGGCTCTCTGCTGTTATATGGGGGGTCCCAAGCTGTCTTATCCAACCTAGGACTGCCCATCTGACAGTAGAGAGCTTAGTTGAATGCAAAAGCTCACAGCACTGATTGCTCATTGAAGAATGGGGCTAAAGAAATAGTTCCAGCTATGCCAGAATAAGTGGAGCAGCGCAGTTGGAGTTGATGGAGATGGTGTTTGGTTCGCTTTAAACATGACCAGATATGATCACCTATGAGTGATACCTATGAGTAGTGTCTATGATCATAGATAACTCTGTTAATGAACAACATTTAACCTACAATCCTTTCTCAATGTGGTATGTGCAGGTGTACTAACAAATTTAGCTTGAGTACCCAAATGCATCCGCACATCAATTCAGTCCCTTTCTATAATAAATATGTGTGTGTACCACATTACCAATATGTATCTACAGTAGGCCAGAAGTTTGAGAATGATACAAATATTAATTTTTACAAAGTCTAGTGCTTCGAATGGCATTTGCATATATCCAGAATGTTCTAAAGAGGGATCGCTGACGCTGCAGTCAAGCCTAGAACTATATCCCCCCCCCGGGGGGGGGGCGGGGCTACAATAGGGGAAATATGTAAAGAAATAGGTAGACCATAAAACAAAAATGAGGACAATAAAACTGGGAAGAGTATGCAGCTAATAGATTATAAATTTGTCATGACAGACTATTGTCATTCATCACAGATCAATGATAGTGAGACCCTTTGGATATGTGTGCTTGCTCTGCACGCCTGTGAGGCGGGCTCTGGAGGCTGGGGTTCTGCCATGGGCTGTAAAGGGACTGCTGAGGAGGAGTTACCGATGACTTATCCCTTTTTGGAAGATCTGGAAAAGCTTTTCGGAGGAGAATAGGTTTCACCTGTCCCCCCTCTGTAGAAGGTTGTTCTCAGCCAGGGAATCGCCTTTCCATCTTCCTAAAAAAAACCATGAATAAAATTGTCCAAAATTTCCCCCCAGAACAACTTCCCCCCACCCCCCAAGAGCTGTTTCCCCCCCCGCCACCTTTTCAGCATGAATGAGTACCATGCCATAAAGCGGGCTAAATGGCCAGGGCAACATAGAGATTGGCTGGCCTGAAACGCCCCAGATCTTAACCCATTGGACTTGGGCAACCAGGGCGGGGGCCAACCCAGACCCAACAAATTCAGACAAAATTAAGCTTGATTCTGCAGAATGGACTGCTATCAGTCAGGATTTGGCCAGTGTTGAGGCTGCCGGGAGAATTGCAGGGCCGGAAGGGGTCCACGCAAAGCTGCGCTCGCAATATAACTGTACTCATAATATGTGCATCGTTGTGTACATCTGCAACACACATAAAACCAGAGGGCAGCAACTGTGGAAATTATTTTTTTTTCTTTCTCAAAACTTTTGGCCGACTGCACAGTGAATGCTAGTGGACACAATTGTGGGGTGCGGTGGTCACTATTCGGGGAAATATGTAAATTGGTGCCTCTGGGCTCGTTCTTGTTTTTTTCTGCGTTGTCTTCATCATGGACATGTAGTGAGACCTTTGGATATGGTGCTTGGTCAGTCTCGAGTGGCTGCCATGGGGGGGGGGGGGGGGGGGGGGGGGGGGGGGGGGGGGGGGGGGGGGGGGGGGGGGGGGGGGGCCCCCCCCCCCCTGCGGGGAAAACATGCTGCGGACACGCGGTGATTTCCAAAAATGACACGGTTTTGGAAATCGCAGCATGTCAATTATACCTTCGGAAACGCCGGCGGTTTCCCTATAGGTATAATTGAAACAGAAAGTCTGCAGAGGAAAACTCTGCAAACTTTCTATCTAAAACGCTGCGGGAAGAACCGCGATGCGATCCCACCGTGGATTCTCCCGCAGTGCTTTTTCTTCTGCGGGATGCCACGTGGGGCCTTAGCCTAACACTACAAATTAGGGAGTCACATGCACCTTTTATTGCAAGGGGTCAAAGATCCTAGATACAACCACTTAACTTTGATCACTATGGTGCCAGGATTAGAGTTGTTTCTGCAACAAGCTCATGCATTTTTTTCAAGCTCCATTTAGATGAAAGAGGCAGTCACAGAAATTTCTGCCATGTAAAAATTCATCCTAAGCAGTGTGGGGGAGTTTGTGTATAGAAATGTAATACTTTATATATGATTTCATACTGCTATATAGCCAAAACTCTATTTGACGGATGTGTTACAGCATGTACATAGAAAATGCTAATTGTCTGTTGTATGTTACTGTACACAAAATTACAAAGTTAAGTAAAAATGGTAAAAATGCTAACCAAATTATACCAAAATGAAAATGACATTCAATTCTGTTTTCCAATGGACATTAGCCCAATTTGGTTATGTATGAGGTAATACATTTAGCGTTAGCCAACACTACATTTTAGGGTCATGTATTCATTTATAATTTGTTCAGTATATTGAGGATTCAGCAATATTACATATGCATTTGCATTCATAAACACCGTGGCAATAATTAAATGCAGCCTTATGTGATAGTCTTTTTTTTTTTTTTTTCATAATCTGGAATTTTTTATTAAGATTTTAACATGTTGTTTTTTTTTGTTTGTTTGTTTTTTTAAACAAAGACAAGAAACACACAATATTGGTTCAAGTAATAGAGACTGACCGGGCATACTAGCCCATAGTCACAACCAGTTACAAGAGGCGCATGGTGCATGTGCCACCATAAGCATGTAAAGTAGTAGCTTTCATAAAAAATCTGCTGAAAAATTCTCTGTTTGGTCAATACCTCTGAGGCAAAAAACTAGTCAATGAGCCACTTTTCCCACATCTTCATACTTTTTCCTTGTACGATATAAATAAGTTTCTCTATAGAGATGAGCCAACTATATTTATTTATCTTACTCATATAGCGCCATCATATTCTCCAGTGCTTTCCAGACATTGTCAGTCACTGTCCCATATAGGGCTCATAATCTACATTCCCTAGCTGTATGTCTTTGGAGTGTGGGGGGAAACCAGAGTACCCGGAGGAAACCCACGCAAACACATGGAGAACATACAAACTCCTTGCAGATGTTGTCCTTGGCAGGATTTGAACCCAGGAATCCAGAGCTGCAAGGCTGCAATGCTAACCACTGAGCCACCGTGCTGCCCATATATTTCTTTTCACTCTTCACAAGTAGGAGACTCTTCTTGTAACTAGTGATCAACTTCTGTGCCAAATAAAGCATATGTGGCACAGAAGTTTTGACAAGCTCAGACACTGGCAAATGATCCAGATAGAGTATCTATGAACACAAACACACACATTGAAAAAAAAAAAAAAAAAAACTCCAGCGCTCCGACTTTATTTCATATCAATTAAAATCCATTCCAGCCCACTGGTGGCGTTTTGCAATGCGTCCACTGGACTGGAATGAATTTTAATTGATATAAAATAAAGACATTGGATACTTTTTTTAATATTTTTGGAGTGCTGGAGTTTGTTTTTTCTTTCAATTTCTATCCTAAAGATAGGTAACTAGCATCAGATCTGTGGGGGGTCTGACATACGGCACGCCTATCAAATAGCTGTTCTCAGCAGCAGTTACACAGAGAATAGGACAGTAAGTAGATAGCTCTATTCTCTATGTAGTGGTAGAACTGAGTCAATGCAGCTTAGGTCCCCTTTATGTAGATGGAAACTGTCTGTATCCTGCTCTATTCCCTATGTATCAGCTGCTAAGCTTGATGGGTGTTCTGGGTGTCAGATCCCCACTAATCTGATATTGATGACCCATTTTTAGGGTAGGTCATCAATAACTAGCCTGGAAACACCTTCAAGTAATAGGATTTTGTGCCATACCCATGTCAGCAAATGCTCTAACCAAGCTTTTAATTTATGTCGTAATTTCAATATTAGAGTGTCCAAGTTTAGAAGCTCATAATCTGTCAACACATAAGAGACCATCAAAGCCAAGCACTTGATACCCACTTTAAAAGATGTAAGGGGGAATTTATCTATTGCTCTATGCTAGTTTTCTGGCGTAAAGGAATGATATTGTGGGGCAAGACCTTTTCTTGCACCAAACGTGAGCCACAATACCGTTCTGCACCTCACCCGTGAGTTGTAATGGAATTCTACTTCAATTTCTAACTGACATAGCTCTCCATTCTGGCACATAGATATGAATCAGATTTATGAAGACCCAGCTGTACTTTACATGTTGTCACAATCTATGATCCGTAACTGGTTATGGCTTCAAAAACTTTATCAAAAAATCTAAATTGTATTCCTCACCTAAGGTCTCCTTCACACACTCTTTTCGGCGTTTTTTTTTTTTTTCATTTGTAAAAATACTACACAGTAAATATGAAGATGCATTTTTTTCTGCTATTTTTTGAGTCCTATAGAGAAGCCTATGGGAAAAGTAGCAAAAAAATGCCTTGAGCATGCTGCTCAAAAAACAAAAAAATAAATTAATACGCACCTTCCCTCACCTCTCCTGGTTTCCCCTGCAGTATTTGGTGTTCTTTCCCAGGCCTCTCCCGACCTCCTTTGCAACATTAGCAGCCTTGGGTCACTACTGAGGCCTGTTATGTGGGACAAATTCTTGTCATAACTTTTAGAATATGCAATTCAGTTTTGCTCACCTGTTTATAAAAATATTGTCCTAGAGATAAAAAAGATACAAAGAACCAGAAAAATGATTTGTGGCATGGAGAACCTTAGTTATAAGGAAACATATGAAAAGAACTGCATTTATTTAGTATTGAGAAGAATCATTTAAGGGGGGACATGATAAACCTATATAAATATATAAATGGCTCATACAAAAAATATGGTGAAAAAGCGCTTCTTATGTAGAAAATAAAAGGTTCAATCTCCAGAGGCGGCAAGGCTTGTTTTTTTTCACCATAAGTGATTATGGAGGCGGTCACAGCAGTCGGAGCTGACAGCTTCAAACAAGTCTTAGATACCTTCTAGAGATGAGCAAACTTTTCTGGCTCTCTAAAACAAACACAGACTTAGTAATGTAAAAGTGACAACAACAGGTATGGTAAATGGCTGGTAGCTGGTGATAACAACACGCTGTGCTGTCCAATGTTTTATGTTATAAAAATTTCACAGTTATTTGGTGTTTGGCAAAGAAATAAGCCAACCAAATTTTACTGATTTAGGAAGAAATAAATTGATTAAACTGTTTAACAGGTAGTGTATATAAAGTTACTGGATTTTGGTGTAACAGAAAAAAAAAAAGCAAATTAATCTAAATACAGCGCTCTGTGGCAGGAGTAAATTGTCTTCTCTTAGTTTTGTACACACACAGTTGATAATAAATTTCAATGTTTTGACTATGATAATTGTGATTGAGATTGACACCTATGAAGTCTAGCACACCACTTTACTGACAGACTCAGCCTATGCTATTGGCTGCTTTAACAGTGAGACAGAGATAGTAACTCTCCTATCCTTTCTCCCTCTCTACCAAATAAATCATAGTCTTCTCCAATATTAAAGGGGTTGTCCAGGAAATACAGTTTTTCTTCCTGCAGTTCCTGGAGGCCAGGGAAGGTGAAAATTGAAAACAAAACATATTCCCCGTCCCCAATGCTCCAATGTCCCCCCGCCGATAGACCAGACAACAGATCCCTTGGCTTGTTCCGGCGGAAGTCCTCACCGCACATGACCGCAGCGGCATAAGGAATTCGGACGTCACTCACATACGTCATCTGTGATGTCCCGAGTCCTTTCCTTTTAGGTGATGAGGCCAATGATGTGCAGTGAGGACTTCCCCTGGAACAAGCCCTAGGGCGCCACAGGACCAGACAGCGGCCTGGAACACCAGATCACTAGGGACAGGTGAATATTGGTTTTTTTTTGTTTGTTTGTTTGTTTGTTTTTTTACCTTTCCTGGCCACCAGGAAAAAAAAAATGTATTTCCTGGACAACCCTTTAATTACATGACTCTTCACCCAGAATCCAAACACTGTATTATCTGTATATTATTGCTTTCTGTGTTAGTCAAACTGGCAGAGATGCTCTTTCTCTCTAATCTCTTCCCACAAAATGAGCCCCTTTTCTTTTTGCTTGGGCTTTTTATACTGCATATGAGATATTAGTTACCTCTGACCTATAGTCCCTCATAATTGGCTGTCCCTTGTCAGGAGTGCTGCTTGCAAGGCATTATGGGCGAGGCCATTTGTAGTGAAAAGCCCATCATAGTATGTATTTGTTAGGAGAATTTTATTGTAGATTTATGCTTACATGTGTCCAGAACCAGAGACAAATTAATGTTCGTGGAACTTGGGACTAATTCCCAGTCATAAACAAGGCATTTGAGTTACGATCCAGAAGGGCAGCTCTGAAACCTGAGGCAAGGGTTTAAAAGATAAAACATGACTTTAACCATATTAACAGTGTTACACTTGTGAGAGTCATCCAAATATGAGTGTGACCCCCCTATTTCCTCTTACTCCAAGGAATCAGAAGGACTATAATTTGTAAGCTACCATAGGCTTTTCTGTTTTTTTCCCATTTTATTTTGTAACTGTTTAGCTTGCTGTATGCTACTTTATTTTGTTTCTTTTTGGATTTTTTGTAAGTGCTGACCCCTTTTTATTAAAGTTTTTTACTTTAATATCAGTCACTGTATGCTGTACAGATCTTTTGCCTTTTAGACTAAGGCCCCACGTAGCGAGCCACAGCCAAAAAATGCTGCGGAAAAGACTGCGGCAGAAACGCATTGCATTTTTTCCATAGCGTTTTTAACAGAAAGTCCACAGAGTTTTCCTCTGTGGACTTTCTGCTTCTATTGTACTTATATGAAAAACCAGCGTTTCCTTAGGATTTTTTTGCAGACTTTATTTGCAACGTGTGGATGGGTTTAGCCGGAATCCCACCCACTTTGCAGGTACACTACCGTTCAAAAGTTTGGGGTCACCCAGACAATTTTGTGTTTTTCATGAAAACTCACACTTTTATTTATCAAATGAGTTGCAAAATGAATAGAAAATATAGTCAAGACATTGACAAGGTTAGAAGTAATGATTTTTATTTGAAATAATAGTTTTCTCCTTCAAACTTTGCTTTCATCAAAGAATGCTCCATTTGCAGCAATTCTAGCATTGCAGACCTTTGGCATTCTAGCTGTTAATTTGCTGAGGTAATCTGGAGAAATTTCACCCCATGCTTCCAGAAGCCTCTCCCACAAGTTGGATTGGTTTGATGGGCACTTTTTGCGTACCATACGGTCAAGCTGCTCCCACAACAGCTGAATGGGGTTGAGATCTGGTGACTGCACTGGCCACTCCATTACAGATAGAATACCAGCTGCCTGCTTCTTCCCTAAATAGTTCTTTCATAATTTGGAGGTGCACTTTGGGTCATTATCCTGTTGTAGGATGAAATTGGCTCCAATCAAGCGCTGTCCACAGGGTATGGCATGGCGTTGCAAAATGGAGTGATAGCCTTCCTTATTCAAAATCCCTTTTACCTTGTACAAATCTCCCACTTAACCAGCACCAAAGCAACCCCAGACCATCACATTACCTCCACCATGCTTGACAGATGGCGTCAGGCACTCTTCCAGCATCTTTTCAGTTGTTCTGCGTCTCATAAATGTTCTTCTGTGTGATCCAAACACCTTAAACTTCAATTCGTCTGTCCATAACACTTTTTTCCAATCTTCCTCTGTCCAATGTCTGTGTTCTTTTGCCCGTATTAATCTTTTCCTTTTATTAGCCAGTCTCAGTCTCACTGTAGACGTTGACACTGGCGTTTTGCGGGTACTGCCAGTTGAAGACCTGTGAGGCGTCGATTTCTCAAACTAGAGACTCTAATGTACTTGTCTTGTTGCTCAGTTGTGCAGCGGGGCCTCCCACTTCTCTTTCTACTCTGGTTAGAGCCTGTTTGTGCTGTCCTCTGAAGGGAGGAGTACAACTAGCTCAAAGGAAGGTCAGTTTTATAACTTCTCTAACCAGCAAAACTATTTTCAGCTGTGCTAACTTACTTGCTCAAGGGTTTTCTAAACATCCATTAGTCTTTTTGCACAGTTAGCAAACACAATGTACCATTAGAACATTGAAGTGATGGTTGCTGGAAATGGGCCTATATATGTATGTAGATATTGCATTAAAAACCAGACGTTTGCAGCTAGAATAGTCATTTACCACATTAACAATGTATAGAGTGTATTTCTGATTCATTTAATGTTATTTTCATTGAAAAAAAACTGTGATTTTCTTTCAATAATAAGGAATTCTAAGTGACCCTAAACTTTTGAACGGTAATATACCATAATCCGCAGAGTTTGTTGCCTCGGCCAAAACACTCCGTATTCGTAACGTGGGACCCCGGCCTTAAAGTCTGTCCTGGAGAGATGTTAGAGCAGAAATTCAATTTAGTAGGTGGCAGCAGCATGTATATGGGGTGCATGGATTGTGTTGGTATGTAATTTATGCACAGTTCGCAACCCAAGTGAAAGTTGTGATGTGTTAGTACATTACGTATACCTGAGGTCATATAATCCTTCTCTGCTTTCTCTATGCTTTCAAATGTCAGCTGCCATTTTAGTTGGTTCATGCAAATCATACCATACAAAGCTCATTTGAACCCTAAATAATGTAACAAAACAATTTAGATATTGCCATGATGAGTTTGCAGAATTTTGTATCTAAGCTAAAAATGAATACTCTGGTCTATGAAAATTGCATTTAAGTTTTCATCCTGTAATATTCCTTTAGGCCAGGGCCCCACATAGCAAAAACATTACCTGCGTGTCATGCAGCATATGGTTATGTTTGTGGGAATACCCCTTTAAGGACTAACAGCCTTTTTAAACTATCAGTTCATAGGCACATACTGTACAGATTGTGCCATTGCACAGCATGTGAATTTATTGACATAGCTAACACCTTTACAAGTATAGCAGCTAAGCATGGATTGTACCACAGTAGTGGTTTCCCTCATGATGTATAAAAAACCTTTATAGGTTCCATGTTCACATATGCTATATAATGAAACAGAGAAACACCCTGAGGCTAAACATGAATGGAGAAACATCAAGGTGACCTGTGCAACAATGACATCTCAGGTGCCTGTTTCATTTAGAATAGAACATAATGAATATAATTGTTTCGATTGGGATGTTTTTTGCCAATTATTTTAATGTGCATTTTTGTGGCTAAGGCCCCACATAGCAGGCCGCAGCAAGAAAGCACTGCAGGAAAAACCACGGCAGCAACTCATCGTGGCTTTTTCCTGAGCTCTTTTTACAGAAAAAGTCTGTGGAGATTTCCTCTGTGGACTTTGTTTCAATTTTACCTATAGGGAAACCGCCAGCATTTCCGTAGGTATAATTGACATGTTGCGATTTCCAAACCGTGACGTTTTTGGAAATCGCAGTGTGTCCGCAGCATGTATTTTTTCGCAAGGTGTGGATGGGATTCGCTGGAATCCCATCCACTTTGCTGTGACAGTAAAACGGCGCGTTTTTTTGGAGGCATTTCCGCCGTGGCCAAACCACGGCATTTATGCCATGTGGGTCCCCGGCCTCTTTCAGGAAATTGTTTTGCACCCAACAGGTTTTGGGTGGGGCTATAAGAAGAGTAATTTTAACTTAGCGATGTGCCCTAATATTTGCTGCTCACATATGGGTACTTGAAGTACTGTATGTGTCTTCAGTCTTAAAGTATAGCCTTATCCACTTATGCCATTACAGACAGCTGTTTTCCCTGTTTTCCTTTGAGTATCCTGCATGTTGGCTTTTATAGGTGTGATAAGTATGATTGGCAGAAGATAGTATATTATAGTATGAGCAGCACTACTGCTAGTGGACAATAGGGGCATTGTACAATCTATGATACAGAATCACATAGTGCCACACTCTACAAATGAAACGTGGGGGCCACAGGTGATAACTGGGACCTAAAAGGCACAGGCAACAATGTATATATTCCATTGTCTAATATTATTTATTTTTACTTATATAGCACCAGCATACTCCTCAGCATGCAAATATTGTCATCATTCACTGTGCCAAGTAGGTCTCACAATCTAAATTCTCTATCAGTATGTCTTTGGAGTGTAGAAGCAAACCGGAATATCTGGAAGAAACCCACACAAGTATGGGGAAATCATACAAATATCATGCAGATTTTGCCACTGCATCACCAAGCTGGAGCCCCACCGAGCAGTGCACTGACTGAATGAGCAGCAGTAGCAATGCACTTCACATGTGATAAGTAGCACCTCCAAGTAATAAGCAGCGCCCCATCATGTGCAACATTCCCATCCTTTCACAGCCTTGCTTTCATAGTGTACATATTGACTTTGATTGAATTGATATCAGGTCCTGAGAGGTGGCACATGACACTGGTTTCACCTCCCTGCTAAAATTACATTTTCTATTAGCCACTGCAATGTTTTGCATGTGCATTATACTCTGGCCAGTTACTACACTTGCTACAGAATTTATGTCATTTCTGACAATCTGTCATGGACATGACGTCAGTGCTGTTATTTCATTACAGAGCTGTCAGGGCCACGTCATAGAAAATGGAGCATAATCCAGATTGTGGTTACAAAGATGCTGTCATTGCAGTGCAGATCGAGTGCCATTAAAAATTCTGATCCGGGAATATTCTATCATTTCTATAGCTACACATAACAAAAAAAAATTACTGAATGTCAGCAGGGGCATTTGGCAGTGTATTCCACTGAAAATTGGCATGGCAAGAACCACTTGAAATTGGGTGGGGTTTTTATTTTGTATGCTGATTTATTTTGTATACAGATTTATCTGCAGTTCCCCTTTAGTTTTACATGGCAAAGGTTGAAATCTGCAGGTAAAGCCTGCAGCAAGAATTGACATGGTGCGGTTGTAAAAGCCTCAGAGCAAAGTAACTTTCTTATGCAGCATGAGGGTGGGATTCGTTCACTATGCTGAAAATGTAAATTGTCCTGGGTTAGCTGCCGGCAATATTGCAGTGGCAAATACTATGCTACGTATGTCCCCAGCCTTCTGGAATATGAAATTTTGCAGGGATCGTTTATATTTTGAGGAACTTTTAGGAAATTTTTTTTATGATTATTGAAACGATCATTTGAGCGAGTATAATTTATCCGCACATCGGTTTTTAGATTGCACTTAACCTACTAAGGAAGCTATAACAGCATCTGTCATGTCATAGGCAACAAGGGAGGGCAATATAATTACTGAATACTCTGCGGTCAACTACACCCGCAGCTCTCTCCTGTCAGCCAATGGACTCTTTGCATATCACTTTGATGTTTGGAAGCCCCATTAGAGGATGGGTTGGGCAAGCCTAATTGATGGGCGTGGTCTTCCCCTTTAAATATCCATGCTGTTGGTTCCGGTATGTGGTTGCTTTCTGTGCTCTGTATGTCAGTTTGTGTATTATGGTACTTTTTTTTTTTTTTTGTTATTGTTAAACTGACCACTTAGATGATATTTATAATGTTTATGGACTTTCATATGTGCTATATAGAGAGTACAGGACACACATGAATAGGATCTCCTTTCTTTTACTGTATACTGTCCCTAATACAAGGCAAGATCCCTGTACAAGGCTTAATCAGGTCTTGACTCGCTTCACTGATATGATGCATAGCATCTATGTACCAGCTCTATAGGTGTGAAATGAATATTCAGTACTGTACTGTGCCAAACATTTGTATGCTATTTGTAGTGTGACTGCCCCAGCATTACATGAATGAGTGTCGCAGTAGTCACATAGTGTAGGCATATTATGCTAGCGTCGCAGCACACCGTGAATGTTCATTTAATGCTCGCTACATCTGTACTTTCTATCTAAAGTACAGCTTAGCAACTTTAGCACATTTCTTCATCCTCGTCCTTGGTCAGTAAACATGTTTCTATTTTAATAGGGGAAACTCAGCATATTAAGTTTGTCATAGAAGTGCAATAAGTCAAGCAACCAGGTTGTATTTTGGCAGAAAAAAAAAATGCAATTTCTCTACTTTTGTGAAAAACCTAGAAAGAGGGTATAGCTTCTGGGGGAAGGTTAACCCCATTCCACCCATAGTACAGTCCAGATCTTAGGTTAGAGGTGCAATTCAACCATATTTGTGTTATCCCCAACAATGAGGCTGGGGTCCACATGGCGTAAACGTGACAATTTGCCTAAGGCGGAAAGCTCACAGAAAAAAAATGTGGCGTTTTACAGTCAAAGCAAAGTGGATGGGATTCTTTGCTATTAGATTAAGGGGTCTGTCTAGCACCTCCATATGTGCATCCTATTAGTACCAGGACCATCCGAACAAACATGGTAGGGCCTTGCTGCATTCTGCAGAAAAGGTCAATAACCATGAGGTATTTGTTAATATTTTTGTCAAAATATGCAAGTTCACAAACCAGCATGAAGGTTCCCCATGTCTTGCAAGTTCCTTATACTAAAATCAATAGCACTGCATTAAAAAAGGACATCATATAAAATCATATCAATGAAAAAAAAAAACAGATTTACCTGATGTCAGATGAATCCATGGTTCATACAGAGCAGAAACCCAGCATCAAAGCCTATGATCAGTCTCTCCTTTGATTGTGGGCATTAACTCCTCAGATATCTCCTCCAAATGTGTGCAAGGCATCTGATCTGAGTTCCCGTTGTGCATAGATGTTCACCATATTGAATCCTATCACTATACCAATGAACGAGATCGAGGGGCAGCTATCTGTCTCCATGAAGGGTATTGAAGGCTCCTAGGCCTTTTATTACAGGCTACTGTAGGCTGCAGTGAGTGGACTTTTCAATATGCCACGATGCTGTACTGCAGTATATTGTACTGGTGATGAGAACCGACTAGGATTGAAGTTCTAAAAATAAAAGTAATAAAAAAAAAAAATTATATAAAAAAATGTAACATTTCAAATTACCCTCTTCCCATAGATGGGTGATAATGTGGAACACATTTGTGCAAGGTACCCCATTAGGTATCCTAGAGTTCAAAATGTCCAAACTATAAACATATAAAATTGTTCATATTATCCCATATGGCGAACTCCAGAGAGAGAAAAAACTAAAAATAGATGAACCTCTGTTTTTTGCGGGGTGGTCTTCCACAAAAATTTAACCAAAAGCCATCAAACCATCTGACAATCCCCAAAGTGATGTTTAGAAAAAGTACAAATTTTCCTGCAAAAATAAAGATGCTTTACATAACTCAGTACATAGAAATATATATGTACAGTACAGACCAAAAGTTTGGACACACCTTCTCATTTCAAGAGTTTTCTGTATTTTCATGACTATAAAAATTGTAGATTCACACTGAAGGCATCAAAACTATGAATTAACACATGTGGAATTATATATTATAAGGCAAGAAATCCCACTTATTAAACCTGACAGGGCACACCTATGAAGTGAAAACCATTTCAGGTGACTACCTCTTGAAGCTCATCAAGAGAATGCCAAGAGTGTGCAAAGCAGTAATCAAAGCAAAAGGTGGCTACTTTGAAGAACCTAGAATATAAGACATATTTTCAGTTGTGTCACACTTTTTTGTTAAGTATATAATTCCACATGTGTTAATTCATAGTTTTGATGCCTTCAGTGAGAATCTACAATTTTTATAGTCATGAAAATACAGAAAACTCTTGAAATGAGAAGGTGTGTCCAAACTTTTGGTCTGTACTGTACATAATATTAAATGGTGACATTATGAAGTACAACTCACAAATACATAAGCAGTTATTCAGCTCTGTAAATGAAAAATAAAGTTATGGTTTTGGAAGGTGTGGAGTAAAAAAAAATGAAAAAAAAAAAGGCTGCAGCAGGATGGGTTGTCAAGGCTCAGACAAAGAATTTTGGTGCAGATAAGGAACATTAAACACACAGCGACAGCAATTATTTCATTGGTAGAGAAGAGAACCAGTCAGCAGATTGATACACTTCCATTATTATATAGAATAACAGTATGTTCTTCTCTGAAATACTGAGGTGGTCTTAATGAAACGTTCTCTGGAGTAAGATGAGACAAATGTATATAGATTTATTAAGCTGGTGTATCTGTGGTGAGCTGCTGTGGATTTGACTTATACTGTACATCAGCTGGAGTCATTCTTATTGTAAATTACTCTAGGTTCACACCTGTGCTTGGGTTTTCATTCTTCTGGACTGCTTGGGGACCCGAAAAACAGAAACCCAATCTGCATAAAAAACGGTTACCCGAGGACCCCATAGACTATAGACTATAATGGGGTCTGCTGGGTTTCCGCCCAAAAAATGCAGAGAGAAAAGAGTCCTGCTTGCAAAATCCCCAAACAGAATCCAAGCGCTGGTGTGAACCCATCCTTAATCAGACCATGAGAGTGTTTGCTAAGACCTTCCCATTTTTGTGGTTGGAAAATCCCAAAACTTGGCAATTTTTGTGTCAAAATTTTGTTCACCAAAATGTTGTACTTTTTTGATACCAGAAAACATACATTGATCAATAAATTCCCCCATAGTTTATAAAGATCCAGGGACAGACAGGAGTATTCAAGGGTATCCCTCTGCCAAACTCGATTGAAGTCACTTCCTCCATGCAAATAAGATGAGGGCTGTCCATCAATTCCTGTATCTGCTGACATTTTCCCTTGAATGTAAATTGTACTCGTATCTACTGTATGTGAATAGGCTAATGGGCACATTTCTTAGCATCTTATGTACAGTGTTGTATTTACCTCTCCAGGCTTCAGCCTATGTCTATGCCCTATTCACTAGTCCAAAATGAAGCTGGCAGAAGCTAAGAGTCCATGATAATGGTTACTGTGGCATCTTCTACTTTGTATAGTGGCTGTGTTTCTTAATGCCGATCATCCACATACATTCGAATAGGACACAGGCATTGCCATGTAGCCAATGGATGTGATCTCACTGCTTGAGAAGAGGTAGTGGACCTCATCCAAGCTCCACAAGTTCAACCAGCTGAATAATGGTGGTTCTGGGTCTCGGACTAGTGGATCCCCTTAACTGTTTAGGTACTAGTTCTCAATATTACTTTAGTAAGAAACCTCTGTGCATTTGTAATTTTTAGTCTTGAGAAATCCTTTATGAGATTCTAAAACAGAATTCTAAATTTGTGTATTTATGTTATATTTTTTATCCATATAAAGTTTTAACTTTGAAATGTCTTAAGTTTTGTGATGTAATAGTAGATGTTTCATTATCTTTGTTTTCTCAGAAAAGCTCCCATAGTAAAAAGCCACTTACTGAATTTTATATGTCACGTTATTGACAAAGACCATTCATCAAAAAAGAAATCTACTTACTTTGTATACGGTTTTAGTTATGTTTTAAAAGATTTAACTGCACTTCTGTCTCGCGTTTGATATCTTTAGCCTGCATAGCTTTATAGCTACATCTTTCATCAGTTTCAGTCAACAGAACACTGCACAATGTTCTGAGACTGGTAAAACAGCGCACAATGTTCTGATGGTGAGACTGGTAAAACAGTGCACAATGTTCTGATGGTGAAACTGGTAAAACAGTGCACAATGTTCTGATGGTGAGACTGGTAAAACAGTGCACAATGTTCTGATGGTGAGACTGGTAAAACAGTGCAAAATGTACAATCTGTTATGTATAAAAATGTACTACCTAAATATGAGTCCTTATAGTAGGAGCTCCTATAAACCTAACTGGAAAGTAGCTGTTAATTGGAACATACTAGATTTATGGGTCTTATTCTAATACAATTGACTTTCTATGTCAATTGCATCGGAAAGTGGTGGGGTCTTCCGCCATGTGTGGCGGTGTCTTCTGCCAATTCCAGGCGTTTAACCTTTCAGATGTTGTGGTCAGTGGTAACTGCAGCATTAAAATGGTTTTGGAGGGAGGGTGCTTCCCTGAGGAAGCCTTTATGTGACGCATGGGGCATTACACACCCAGCCATGATGTTTTTGGATATATAATCTAGTGGTAATTAATAGCCTTAGATTGTATTTTTTATTTTTGGTATATTGCATTTCTTCTTTTTCATTTTTAAGCTCTGAACGGTCCATTTCTTAAACATCTCTTATTAGACTAGGGAAAGCTCCAAGGTTTTTTGTCATGCATTCATTGGATACCAGCAAGGTGGATGCCCAGATATGTGGGGTTTTCCATATGTGTATTTTTATTATGCTAATGTGTTAATAAAATTATTTGTTTGGTACTTTGATGTTGGGGGAGGGTCTCTCTTATGTGTATGCAATCTTTCTCTTCCTTTTTGGTTTGATATGAGTATTTGTAGCATACATTATTTATTTATGAGTTGTGCCTACCCATTTTCTGTTTCACTGGGGCTCCTTCCTCTAGGCATTGGCACCCCTGCAAACACAATTGCAGGGTTCTGATGCCTTTACATGGCAGCCAGGGGCCTATTAAAGACTCCCAAATGTGCCTTCTGTATATTCCGATTAGGCTGTGCCAAAGGTATGATCTAACAGACTGTCAGAATGTGCCAGGCAGTACAATACATTTCACTACATAGGTAGTACAATGTATTATACAAGTGTTCAGAAGATCACACATTACAGGGGCTAAAAAAGTATAAAAAATGTATAGTTTTATATTTAAAAAAACAAACAAATAATATCAGAACAAAAATTAATACCTTATCCCCAAATATTTTGTAAATACTATAAAATAAAAAAAAATTATAACACACATACACAAAATTATAACATACACAAAATTATAACACACATACTGCAGCACCCATAATGACCTGAGCAGTACAACTATAATGTTCATTTTCCTGCGCAATGAATGGCATAAGAATAAATCTTAAAAAAATTGTCAGATTGCCTTTTTTGTCTGTGGGGCACAAAACAAAAAACAGTATAATAAGCGATAAAAATGTTATGTTTGATAAAATGGTATCAATAAAAACATCAGGTCTTCTCATAAAAAATAACCTCTAACACTATTCCATTGACGAAAAAATAAATTAGTTTAGTTATAACAAGTTATAAATTTGTAAAGTGACTATATAAAAGCTTAAATTAAAATTTTAATAAAACTATGCAAATTTGGTATCAATGTAATTGTATCAACACAACACAGTGAATATATTTATCAAGTTATTTAAGTCATATGGAAAAGGGTGTAAAATGTATATCCTAAAAAGGCAATATTAAAATTCCTTTCTTTCCTATATTTCCCCAGAGTTAATTAATGAGATACAGATGCATCTCAATAAATTAGAATATCTTTAAAACATTAATTTCTTTCAGTAATTTAAATTAAAAAAGTGAGCTCCTATATTTTCTAGATTCTTTACACACAGAGTGTTCTATATCAAGTGTTTTATTCCTGTAAATGTTGATTATGGATTACAGGTAATGAAAACCCAAATCTAAAAAAAATAGAATATTGTGAAAAGGTTCAGTATTGCAAATTCATTGTGTCAGCCAATCATGGAAGACTGCTGATTATGAAATGGATTACTGAAATGAATAAACATTTCAAAAATATTCTAATTTATTGAGATGCACCTGTATATCTACCCCAAACTAGTTCCATTAAACACTTCAACTTGTCCCACAAAAAACAAGCCCTCATACAATTACATTAAAAAATAAAAAAAAAGTTATAGCTCTTGGTATGTGAAGAATGCAAAAAAAAAAGTCAGTAAAAGCACACTAAAGGGCAAATACTTTGTTGCATGAAGATGTTGTTTGTGGGAGGAGGTATCTTTTTTTGGCTCAGGTTTTTTAAGTTCTCTGTAGATAAATGGCTGACCAACCACCTAACCTTTAATATTTAGTAACATTAAGGTTTAAAGGGTTTGCTTGAGTATGGAACAAATCCAGGCAAGGAAAGATAAAAAAAAGGACAACTACTAACACCTCTGGCACAGGTACTGGCCTTCTCCATCATTCTCTTTCTGCAATCTATAAGCTTCTTATAGCCCCCCCGACTGTCGTCCTCCACCATTTTTACTTCAATGGGAGTATGACCTCGGCTTACACCGCTGCAATCATGTCAACACATTTGTAGATTGACCCACTAAGCCTCGATCAACTCCTGCTACCAGAAAGCCAGTTACAATATCCTCTCTCAGTGGTACTGTGAGCCATCTAAATTACATGCCTTGATTCCTCAGACTGACTCAATATGTTGAAGCTGTGGAGATGGGGAGGGTATTATTCTCCACATCTTTTGGTACTGTAAGGCCCTCATCCTATTTTGGGATGGAGTGAAGCGGGTCATTCTTCAGGTCATGAAAACGTCGTACCAGGCCCTGCCCTGTTCCTCTATCACTGAGAGTCTCCGGTGTGTACATATAAGTGTTCCTTACATAGATTTCTGCTTTTGGCTGCCCATGCTTGTATCCTGCATTGATGGAGATAAGTTGGGTCTCCCTCTCTTGCCTGCCCTTTGGATATTTAAGGTTAATGAACTCATGCATATGGAGAATTTTACATATTTTTTCAAAGCCTCTAATGAGTCATTCTACAAAACATGGTACTTCTGGATGGACTTTCAGTCCTCTGGTGAATACCAAGCACTTCTTGGCTCTGCCACTCCCTGATCAAGTCCACATCGGTAGTATCTTGATATATATATACTGTTACTGTTTATCTTTTGGCCCTCCTGCTGCGGAACCTTGATACTCGCACATCACCATCACCTGGGGTCCCCCCCATTTTTTTTCTTTTTACTCCTCCTTTTCTACCCTCCCTCTCTTTTCTATCTCTTCTAATAGTCCTTGTTAATTTTATAGTATGATGTTTATCCTCTTTTTGTCATGTTATGATGTTACCTTCTGGTTTACTCTTTTTACTTGTAACTTCTTGTTTAAAATTAAATAAAGAAATAAAAAAAAAAACTGCTCACTGGCGGACTGTAGCAAAAGTCTTAGGCTTAGGCTAATGATGGAACTAAATAGAAATGTTATATAACTACCAAAGTGCTTTATTCACATCATTACATACTAGTACTTATCTATATGTCTTGCATGACTGAGGGAGAGACATAGATCAAATTCCTCCTTTATACATTGTGTGCAGTTCATGGCAGCTAGTCTACTCCAAATGTCCAGATATTGTCTTATTTTTTTATAAAAGCACACTGCAGCTTATCCTAGAAAGCCATGTAAAAAAAAAAACAGCTATGTTTTAAATGTCGTCAGGACTCCAAAAGAAGTCTGAGTCTTATTTCTCCTGTCCAGTGAGGGTAATTCAAGCAGTTACATAGGTCAAATAATAACCATCCAGAAAAAGAAGAAACCTGCGCTCATTAAATCATCCAAGGAAATATTCTTTATTCGTGACCACACACAACGCGTTTCGAACATGTACCCCTTTTTCAAGTATATACAAATGGAACATACACATATAACAATATAACTAGCTTTAGATACACATGTTCAATGAGGGGACTCCTCCCACAGGGGAGGGTCCTCAGATATGACCACAGAAAGCCAACTGATGCCTGCTGTTTTTCACAGCAGTCCATTGGCAGGTTTCATGATCGAAGTCTTATCATGTTCATTTAAACTATCAGATGCAAAGGTCAATCATGAGGTCAACTGCGGGTGTTTCGCTACTATGGCAACCAGGGCCTTATGAGGGATTTATAGGTGGACACTGATTTTGATGCAGATGGCGTTTTTATATTATAGTGTATTTATAGGTTGTATTTTATATATATATTGTAGTATAAGGTATATGTGTTCTAATGTTCACATGAGCTACAAATAAAAAATGTTTTAAAAATAAAGCAAAAAAATAAAATAAATCATCACCTCTGAAACAGACAACAATATTAAGATATAAAAAGTATTTATGCCGTAAGGTGAACACAATGCAAAACATAATTGAGAAAAAAAAGTTAAATAAAAGTGAATTTAAACATCATATATTCCCCAGATCTTAATCCACTGCTCAGAGCCATAACTTGGGCCAAGTGCAGAATATGTAACCTTAGCATAAGATTCTTACATTGTAGAGAGGCTTTTGAGCCCCCTTATCCTCCAGGGCCCAGTAGCGACTGTTACTTCTACACCCAAAAGCAAGCACATCAAAACAGATCACAGCATATTGTTAACCTGATCATAGGAATATATGTGGTAGAGGTTGCTGAGCCTGGTCTTACACAACTCCCTAGATGGAAATTTGAAAAAGTTACGGATCTTAGAATACAGCAATGCTAATAACTGCAAAAACTTTCGCTGTCAAGATGACAGTAATCATGACAGGACTACAAATGCCCTGCTATAAATCAAAGGAAATCGGCATAGAGTTATAGCTAACATTATAAACATAAGCCACAACATAAAATGTAAATGAGCATTGACCAAAGGTTATTACAAAGATCCAATGATCTATTTATATCCGGGACTGTAACTATAGCAACCCAGTAAATCTATTGAATAGCAAATTTCTTTTAAATAATATAGGATATAGAAAGAGTTTCTTTACTGTAAGGTCGTGTTCATACATGGCTGATTCTGTTACAAAAACCCATAGCAAATTATAGTACAGTACATATCAATCACCATTTAGTGGAAATTCCAGATGTTCAAATTTATACCACGCCTATAATATTAAGGGATTTCAGTGGATTTTGCAACAAAATTCACCATTAGTAATGCAGTTTCAAAGCAAAATGTTGGTAACCATGTTAGATATTTTCTGAATTCATGATGTTATTAAAGGGGTATTCTCATCCCATATATTTATAGCATATCCATGGACTGCCTGCTCAGCTATTTTCAGAACTCCTCTTGTAATGAATGTAGAAAGCTGTACATGCAAGGCGAAATCTCTATTCTTTGTGGCCTCAAAATGGGGGTCAGAGTTTTCCAATCTTTAGATAGAGTAGGAGCAAGTCCGAGAAGAGGGATCCACATCCTTCACATGTTTTTTCTGTGTAAATGACATACATGTGTGAGATGTGCAGCTGTCCGTTAGGAATAAGGCCATGAGGATGAGAATTACAGTCACAGTGGCAAGAATCTCTATCAGATCCTACAGCTCTCCTGAAAGACTGGTGGAGGGCGTCTGCTTTGGAAGTAGTGTTCACCCCAGGCAAATCCAAATGGTCAAACTTCCCTGAGCCTGATGTTGGAGTGACCGTGATGATAGATGCAGGACTGAGACTCATAAAGAAGGAAAGAAGACAACTTCTTCGAGATGTGTGTCATACAGTTCTTAAGATACAACTCGAGAAAAAAACAGAAGGAAAGCAGCACCAAGTGCCAAATGGTATAGTACTGTTAAAATATATAAAGTAAGAGACTGGAGAGCTTCTCACCTTTTGTAATTGTGACAAACTCATAACTACTGTATTAGCATGTGATATAATCCCATTGGGAATGGACCTAGTAACAGCTGGACACCTCTCTGTATGTGGTGAAGAAGGTCACACGTCATCAGAATCCAAATATTAGGAGATGAGTTCCTCAAGAAAAAATGAGGGACACTAGCGCTGGTCCAGATGAATAACTTTACTCTGCATACACACGAGTTTCAGGGAAACCAAGGCCATTTTTCAAGTGTTGTCATATTTACACTTAAATAAGGGCCTTGGTTTGTGTTGTGTGCATGCTGAATAAAGTTATTCATCTGGACCAGCACTAGTGACCCTCATTTTTTTTTCTTGGGGAACTCATCTCCTAATATTTTGGATACAGTTCTTAAGAACATTATTGTAGGCTGGTGCTGACCTTTAAAGGTAATGTTCCCAGGGTAGCAGTCTGTGTCTCACAGAGTCTTTCTCTTAATAGTGTGTTGAATCCACTAAAACTGCAAAGTGTTTGTTATCCTCTGGCTGTGGGGTGCAGATCCAAAAAGGATTATTCTGTCTTACCTGAAGGGAAAAGCAGGATTAAAGCAATGACGGGCTCTGGCTCAGTCTCACAGACCCTTTAAATGGGGGCTGCTAACTCTGGTCCTTCTAACACCAGGTGGAAGAGAACAACTGTCTTTTCCTACTTCCTTTAGAGACTCCTAAGTCATGAGTTGTTCCACCTGCTGCACTCTCAGCCAAAATGGTTTGATCCCCTAGACTAAGGCCCCACATCATCGAAACACAGCTAAAAAATGCTGCAGAAAAAAACAGTGTAAGCTCTTCACATTTTTTTCCGTAGCGTTTTTCATTATGTTTTGCTAAGTTTTTCTCAGTAGATTTACTTCCCTTATTATACCTATAGGGAAAAAGCAAGTGATTCCGCAGGTACAATTGACATGCTGTGATTTTCAAAAACGGGGGCGTTTTTGAAAACGCAGCATTTTCGCAGCGGATTTTTTTCTTTAATGTGTGGATGGGATTGGCCAGAATCTCATTCACTTTGCAGGTACTGTAAAACAGAGTTTTTTGCCGCTGTATTTTTGCAATGTGTGGCTTTAGCCTTAAAGGCATAAGAGCAGGTCAAACGCACGCAGTAGCCTGATTACTGTATATGTTACCGTTAAAGTGCAGAAATCAGTTAGTCTGCAGATTAACTAGGTAATGTGCACATTAACTAGGGCGATCCGTTAAAGTGCAGAAAACTAATTTCATTTCTGACATTACCTAGGTAATCTGCACATTACCTAGTTAATGTGCACATTACCTACTAGACACTCGTTAAAGTGCAGATAACGACATGTTTTGCCGGAACAAAAGCAACGTCGCTGTGTAGGCTTACAGCGAACGTAATGCCGGCAAAAAAAAAAAAAAAGGATCGGGGACAGTATAGGGGAAAGTTGAAGACGGTTTGCTTTCAAAACCCATTCAACTTGAATGGGTTTTGAAAGCAAACGGGTGGGTGTGTGTGTGCGCTTATATTCTCTCCTCTGCGAAAAGCCAGTTTTTGTTTTTTTGTCGGAAACACAAAGTCCTTCGTGTCCGAAAAAAAAAAAAAAAGCCGGCTGCTTCACAGCGCAGAGGGTGTAAGCGCCAACACACACACACCCGCCTGTGAATGGGTTTTGAAAGCAAACCGTCTTAGCTTATTCTACGCACTGGCAGCCGACGGCGATTGTGACACATGAAAAAAAAAACGACGAACGGAGACGCTGCTGGCGAAAGGAGGGAGAAGAGGGGGACGGAGTAGGGACAGCAGGACTACGAGAGAAACAAACTTCCGAACTTTAACTATCCGCAAGCCGTGAATGTGCACATTACCTAGGTAAAGTGCGGAAAACTCTTCATTCCGCACTTTAACGGAGCAAATAAGCTAATCTGCAGATTACCTAGGTAATGTGCACATTCACTGATTTCGCACTTTAACGGTAACATATACATAGATAACTAGAGTCACAACATTTTTTAACACTTCAAAGTAGAACACTACAGCTGGAAATATCGAAACTTAAATGGTGCAGCAGAGTTACAGATTTCCCATGATTCTGTGGTTCCTATTTTGACAACATAGTGTTTATTTATAAGTTATACATTTTGCAACTCAACATATTGCATACATATAAGGTAACACACACACAGTTTTCAGTTACTAGTATTTTCTCTACATTATATTACCACACAATTAAGTATACCTAATATATATATTTAGTCATGTACTGAACAACAGATGAACACAGGTTCCAGTATTGGAAAACATTACTTATACCACACATAAGTAAGATGTCAATTTGAGAATATGTGAAATATTATTTTAAAAAATGCAGAGTAACAATAACAATATGACAAATAAATGGCAAATGACACATAACTATATGAATCCAGTGCGATGTTATTATGTGTCATCTTTCTGTCAACACCACTCAGTGTTATTTCTAAAGTGACAGCTTCGAGCTGCTCAGGAACAACTGTGTGGTAACACCACTTACTGTGTTCATATGCTTCTTGGCCTACATGATTTTTAAGTAATAGCAAAAGCAAACTTCACTAACGCTTGTGATTTGTGTGGTAAAATACAATAACTGTACTGTTGGCTATGACTCTCTACCCCTGAAAAGTGGCAAATTCAGTGAACAAAGGGTCAGGGTACTGTATGAAAGCTGTATTTCATTATTATATTATACTCTTCTTACTGTATTGAGAACATTTTTGTTTTCTATGAGAGTCTTGAAAATGTATAAGCAACAATATACAGATTGAGAATTGTGTAGTATAGGACATATTGTATAAAAAGATGTATAGTACATGGAACAAGCAACATATAACACGTATTGTCCATGTCAAATACTTCTTTCCATGCTTAGACACAGAGCACAGAAAATGATGGAACTCCTGTCTTTGCATATTCCTTTTTTCTTGTACTGCAAAAAACATTTTTTCTCTTCATACTTTTTTTTTTAGCACAAAAATCTGACATTGGAGGCACGACCAGGTCACATTGTATCATAATGCATGTTCAGATATTCCTCTGTAGAACTTTTAACACATCACCTTTAGCCAATGACCTTCCAGAACATACTGGCCATGTGGGGACCTCATACTGTACCTCGTTGGTTAATGTTTGGGACAAAACCATGCAGTCCACCGCCCTTGCTTTCCGGATAATCCTGTGCCCACCTAATGGATATCCCACAGGACATTTGTACACTTGTATTAGCGACAAATGTCATAGGACAGGCTCATAGTTTTCTACGATATTGAGATTTTGGGTCAAAATACCAGCAGTTGGACCTCTTGTTCGAAACATTATTTATGCGTGCCTTATGGCAAGACATGTCGTGTAACCTTATAGGGATTCTTGAGATCTTTGCCAGTTCATCAACAGGTCAGGATATGATATCATGACAAAAATGGATAGTCAGTTCACCATGCCTCTGGCCATTACTGTCCTCTCTCCAGGCACTACTCATTATCCCTTGACTGTCCAGATCCAGCTCTCTGTTGTAACATCCACATTACTTTGTTTGATTTCATTGTTGCCTGGATAAATGAGATGTAATAAACACTTGTAACCTTATGAGAGTTCTGTGAATTCTCTTCTGGATTGGATACTGACTGCAACTCTTTCATTCTTTTATTACTAACAATGCGTAGCTTCAATTATACATAAAAAATACATAACTTACCTGTCGTCTTGGAAGGTCACGTTGAGATATGTGTATCGCAAGTTAAGCTGCTTTTTGTAGTACCACATGATTTTGTGACAGGTAATGACAAAGTTTGCTAACTAACCTATTTGTTTGTGTGCCCGCCCAGTGAAAGAAGATGAATTATAGCCTTTCCAGATTTTTCAGGATCCTTGAAAGGTCCTCAAATGAGAGATCTACAACTTAAGATAAACAACACATGACATATTACTCCCAGTCATTATTTATTTAACAAAAACTAGGCCAGAATACAAAAGCTGTGTATGGAAATTAAGTACATCTTACTGTTTCCATAGGAATTAGGTGCTGGTTTGGAGCATTTAAGTATGTATTAACACAAACCCAAAGAGGGAACACATCAGCAGTGATCTTAGAGAAGCAACTGTTGCTGCCCATTAATCTGGGAAGAGGCCATTTCCATACAACATGAAGTCCACCATTCTACTGTGAGAAAGATTTTTCACAAGTGGAAAAAATCATGACAATTGACAATCCAATCCCACGAGCAGGCGTCCCAGCAGTTACTTCAAGGCCAGACCATGCAGTACTCAGAGAAATTGCAAAAACCACAAGTCCTACATTAGGTCTCAGGTAACATGATAAATGTTAAAGTCCTGGGATGCCTGTAGAAAACAATTCCCCCAGCTTCATTGAATTCCCCTATGGACTACTTATTTTTATAACATGGCTGTTACATCCGCACCTGTTCGAACTTCTCCGCCATCTGGCTGCATGCTGCAGCGCATGAGGCTGGTCCGGTTGCGATTCTTTCCTTTAGGTTTTTCTTGTATTGTCTGAACACTTTCCTATTCCCTCACCTACTTAATTGATTTTCCACCACACCCATCTCCTTTACCTTCGTTTCCCTCTGCTCCACTAATAGTTAATTTTAGCCTTACCTGTGTGATTGACAGCCTATCGTCCTATCAAGTCTGGGGCGGGTTCTTTCTTTCTATTTATTTTTTGCTCACATTCACATTGGTGCTTGCTATTGCCTCGTGCGTACTAGCTATTACTCCGTGCTGTTTTGTTACATTTATTCTTATTCCTGACCTCTGACTATTCTCTTGGATTTTGATTCTGTACTGCATTGCTCGACTGTTACCAACCCCTTGGCTAGCTGACCTCCCTTTTGTTCTTGTTTGTCCTGTCTGCGTTCTGTATCATCACTTATATCAAGAAGGGATTGACGACCAGTTGCCGGCTGTCGCCTAGGACAATTAAGACAAGTAGGCAGGGTTCAGCTTTAGGGCTCATTGTCTTGTCGTGCCCCTGCCCCCAGGGTTCACCAGCAGCTACTGGGGAATCGCACCTCTAGCAATTCCCTTACAATGGCAATTCCAAAGAGTTTGACGTCCATCATGGTTTGACTATGGTTGTCAGTGGATCTGTTCCACCTTATGGATATTATGAATTGCTTGACATCGAAGCTCAGACCCTTTGACTATCTGACCACTGCTTTCCACCTACCAGCCATGAAGTGTCTCCACTATAACCAAATATGTCACTTTTTGCCTTGGTCCCCGCCTTGTTTAAGAAGAGATGTTGAAAAGATAATGATTGGAGGCCCAGGGTAGGTGAGGGAACATAAAAAACACTGTCACTTATCTCTCCTGTGCTCCGGCAGTCTTTGGGCCTCTTTGGTGACGTCACGTGGGCCAGGCCGGCGTCATTATGCATCACGCAGCCTGCCTGGCTCACATGACATCTTGTCCAACATCGAAGAGGGCCGAAAGTAGCGGCTAGTGTTCCGGAGCCAGGGAGAGGTAAGTAACAGTGTTTTTTTATGTTTGTATCCTCCCCTGGGTCTCGGATCATTATACTCTGGGGTTTGAAAAGACTCCAGAGTATAATAATTGTTCATGGGTGGTCCACAATGGGGCATAATACTGTGTGCAGGGACCACTATGGGGCATAATAGTGTGTGCAGGGACCACTATGGGGCATAATAGTGTGTGCAGGGGCCACTATGGGGCATAATAATGTGTGCAGGGACCACTATGGGGCATAATAGTGTGTGCAGGGGCCACTATGGGGCATAATAGTGTGTGCATGGGCTACTATGGCACATAATAGTGTGTGCAGGAATGCGGTTTGATCAGGGGAGGACATGTCAAATGTTCGCCTTGGGGCCCAGCCATTTCTAGTTACGCCACTGCATCAAAGATTATATGAGTAAGTGGGAGAAAGTGATTGGTAGACCTTTAACATTAGAGTAGGTAACATGGAGTCAAGCTTTTAAATCTTCGATATGTACTATCTATAAGGTAACGCAGTGCAATTTACTGATGCACTGGTACCACACCCCCCGCCCTTCTCCCCTTATTGAGCCCACCATACGATCCACATTCTGGCATTGTGGGGTGGCACATATGTTTTGGGAATGTCCCCATCACTCCTTTTTCATCAGAGGTTAGGAGGGTTGCACAAGTTGTGTTGATAGGTGATGTTCCCTTAGATCCTCCTCTGTATTTATTAAATCTCCCATCTAGACAATTAGGCAAAAAGTCTGCCAGGATGTTTCTATCTTTATGTACGACTGCCAAACATTGGAAATGCACCATACCTCTCTCTAGCCTAGACCTCCTTGAGCATATGAGGGAAATCCATACCTTGGAGTACTTAAAAGGATTGTCCAATTTTAGACCCATATTTTTAGAAAAGGATAGATGTAGTAGAAGACCCTTCTCCAAGACCTAAAAATCATGGAGCACCCAAAAAGTATACCAGGGTTTCCAGACATTATCTAACCTCTCCTCCTCACTATTCAGAAGGGCTGTCAAATTCTCGAGTCTTCTAGTCTCTGTTTTGTGTATACAGCTCCTCCAGAGAAGGAGGAGGAGATTGCCTCGAGTGTTTGTCAATGAGGCATCTAGCAGAGGTAAGGATATAGATTAGGAGTTCAAAAGGATCTTTACTTAAGTGTTCAGGTAGTATATTCAGTAAAAATATCTTAGAGAGCAGAGGGAGGCGAACTCCCAACTAGGCCTTGAACTGGTAGCCAATAGGGCTGACAGGTAGGGCACAACCAAAGTAAATGAAATACATCATCTGAATGGGCACCACACCTCTAGCAATTATCCTGTATGGTTGAGTTAAAGGAGTGCAGCAAAGCTAGGGTGTAGTACCAGTGTATCAACATCTTGTAGACATTTTCCTTAAAAGTGACACAGCGAGAAGGTCTTGACTGCTTGCCTCCAGATTATGGTCCACGACAGATGTCAGGTATGGATTCCACTAGGTAGCTCTCCCACTTAGACCGGTTGCAGACGACCGTGTCCGAACAGCCGGCCATGAATTAAAGGAACGGTTGGCGCACTGGGGACACGCAAATGTCACCCGTGTGCCGCCCGTGCACTGGCCGTGCTTCTGCGGCCCCTTTCATTAAATGAATAGGAGCCACAGAGGCAGGGTTGCAGAATTGGACAGGAATAGGACCTGTTCTATATTTTGTGGTCCGGACTGTCGGCCCACATGCGTGAACATGCAGTTCAATGTCATGTGTACAGGACCATAGGCATCAATGGGTCAGTGTGCTATCTGGGAAAAACCCGGATAGCACACTGACCGTGCACACGGCCGTCTGCAAGAGGCCTTACGCAGATAGATTAACAAAGTCTTTCAAAACAGGTAGAGAGAGATAACCTTGTACCCCTAAAAACAGAGTTAGCCAAGTGGGATAGCTGAATATCTGTGAATTCCCTAAAAGGGGGGATTCAAACCAATATTAAGAGACAAATGTTATTGTTTGTATAATAAAAAGTTGTAAAATTTCCCAATAAACTTTCTGTATCAATTCCTTGCGTTTTTCTAGATTTTTTGCTTGCTGTCATTTATTCTGCTTACTGCCAGTTTATAAAAATCAGTCCATGGTCATGTGATGGACACAGGTGCACAGCTCGTTACAATCACAGCACATTAATCAGACATCTGCCTGGTAACGAACTGTGCACCTGTGTGCCCATCACATGACCTTTCCATCTCGTTCTTCCTTTTACCTTCCCTAGTGTTATATGTTTAATTATTTTGTGATAAACCACTGTCATTTTTTTTGGTTTTTCTTAGCTTGCAGTTTATGGTGCTTTATTTTGATGATGCTCTGATAACCTTCCCTATATTGAACAATAGTCCTGTAATGCTGTAATGATAATTTGTGCCTGCATTTCCCTTTGATGTCTGCAACTTTTATTGGTTTAAAAAAATTAATAAAAATCTCCAGAGTATTGCTAGGATCACACTAGCATTACAAAATCCTTGTTCTGGACCACAAAAAAAAACAAAAAAAAAAACGGTTACCCACAGAGTCTGACGGATCCCATTGACTATTACTATGGGGAACCATCATTTTAGAACTGAAAAGTCCGAGCAGGACTTTTTCCTCTGCCAATTTTCAGGCAGACACTGCCACGAAGACTCCGGCACAGATGTGAACATAGCCTTAGAAAAATGTTCTAGTTCATGTCATTACAATTGATTGAACAAATATGGCTTGTCTGAATTGAATGCCTGGAGAAAGCTTCTTATTTCTAAAAATTACTTGGCACTATGGTTTGGTTTGCAAAATTGCATCTGAACAAACCAAAATAATTCTAGTACAATGTTCTATGGACCAAAATGGAGATATTTGGCCATAATATACTGCACCATGTTTTCTGAAAACCAGGCAAAGCATATCAGCACAAACATACCAACTGTCAGTCACGGTAGAGGGGTGATGTTTGGAGCGGAGGAGGTCATGGTCAACTCAAAGTATTTCTACAGTCAACTCAGCCAAGCTATAACTGCTGAATATTCAGCAGCTATAGCTTGGCTGAACAGGACAGTGATCCCAAGAACACCATCAAATCATCTAAAGAATATATGAAAAAATCGTGGTGTTACAATGGCCCAGTCAAAGTCCAGACCTTAACCCAATTGAAATGCTGTGCTGAGACTTCAAGAGAACTAAACCTAAACAAATACCCACCAATACCCAGTTGTTGTTCATCTGAGGAAATGAAAGGGGAAGGGAGAAAAAACGGATTGGTCAAAAACGGACACAAACTGATTGCTATCAGTTTGTAATCCGTTTTCCATAGACCTCAATGTTAAAAAACAAAACGGATTGGTTGCTGTCCGTCTGGAATCCTTATTTTTAGTATGAAGACAAAGTCCTGCAAGTTCTACTTTTCTCTCCACACAAAAAAGCGGAAACCAGACGGAAATGGCACAAACTAATACATGCGGATCACTTTTAAAACTCATTGAAATCAATGGGTTGTAATCCGAACTGTACAAAATCAGTTTTTGAAATATCAAATACTGATTTCGAATGGGATGGCCGAACGCAGATGTGAACATGGCCCGAGGTTATATTGACCTAAGGACCAGATGTTTTTTTTTTTTTTGTTTTTTGTTTTTTTTAATTGTGTCCTGATAAAAAAAAATAAAAAATCCTAGAATTTACAGAGGGTCTGCTTTGCTTTTCTCATGACTATATCTATCACAGACAGTAAATTCATGATATTCAGGAAATGTAGTTAGGCTTTGAGACAAAGTAAATATTGTATGGAAGGACAATTGAATAATGTTGTGGATCTTATTGATATTTATTTCTAGATATATGTACATGGAGATTTCTATAAAGCCTAATGTTAGAGCTGGCTGTTTTTATATCAACTGCCCACTGAAATCCAGATCCAGCTTTATTCTGAAGTGATTATTCATGTAAACCATAATTGTTTTACTGAACAAATTGCCCTTTAGATATATTTTTAATATGAGAAACCAGATGACAGCAGGTAACGTGTGAAAATGAAAACCTTGCATACTGCTTTGTGTAAATCTCACTGGAAAGTGTCTATATAATTAGGTTGTAATATACATCAGATTCACATGACTAATCTCATATGCATCTTATCCAAGACAAATATATTTACATTTTGTAGAATATGAAGCTTTTCCTTATGGCATAATGTAAGATCTTATCTATCCTTTATCTAGGGGCAAAGGTAGACATTATTAATATTATGTAAATTATAGTACCCTCAACTTTAATCTAGAGCAGTGATGGCGAACTTATAACACGCATGTATGGCAGCTTTTTTTTTTTTTTGTAGTCGGTAGCTACTTATTGTATTAATGCAATAAGCAGCTCCTGATAAATTTACTCACCTGTCCATGTTCCTGTCCTTGCTGCTCTCCGCTGTCTGCACTAGGCGGTGATACACTTCACAAAGCTGAAGAACGCCAGGACGCTACGTACAGCATCTTGGGAATTTTTGAGCATCGGCTACAGCACACCCTGGAGGCGGCCCGGACTGGAACTACTCTGTGCGGGGTTGGGGGGGGAAAAAGGCAGTCATATACAGCAGGTGGGCTTTAAAAAGGGGTTTTATACTGTGTGGGGTGTATAAAAGGGGGTCAGATACTGTTTGGAGGGCATGTTTCTGGCAACTATGTTCTCTTCTCTTTCTATGCATAGTACTTTCAGTTGTTGAGCCATGATAAGGGCTAGAACAATGCCTTCATCAATGCCTCAGTATGGAAGTCCAGAAACAACTGTGCAATTTTCAACAAGCCTGGTGCATGCTGCAGGACTATATATATATAAATCCCCTGTTTAACAAGGCAGAATGATGGTGTTATTTTGCTCCTGCTATCATATGGGCTAATATTCCTAAAATTGCTTTTTCTTCATTCAGAAAGGCCCACAATGTTGGATATTGGCATACTCCAGACAAGTCTAGTCACATCATCTGATTTACCTCATGTTAAACAGCAAGCTATAAAGCTTTACAGATTCACAGATCTGAAGTGTCAGAACAAGCCAGATGCAAAACTACTTTCTATTTAAATTTCATTGTTCTAAAACACAGCATGGGTTGTAAATTCAATGGAGCACATCATACCATGCTTAAGACAAAGCTGAAAACAAATAAATCAGCAAGTGCTACAGTCTTGTCGAAGATTTCTAGTCAACAAGCATTTTCTTATTAACACGAGTGAAACCTGAAAATTAAATGTATATATGCCAGCGAGAGCTATTAGTCTTGGCAAATAGTACACAGCATTACAAATTATGCAGAACTAACCTGACCCAATTTTGGGCTGAATGCTCTGTCTTTTTATAAATTGTAATAGTGGCTTGACATAAAATATGAAGAACAATAGGTCTCCTTAATAGCTGTTCTCTTCATGTAATGTGGTGAATAAACTTATCTACTCACTTGCTTTTATTCATTGGAAAACTACACTGGTTGTAAAGTGATAATATTATCATATTATGCTAAACTGTATTTACAGAAGAAGCCATTAAATATAATTACGCTACAATGTTCCAATTTTGTATATAAAAGCCTTGAAGGTACATTTTTAAAGTATCCAAGACAATGACTATATCCACATTAGGACAGATTTACTATTGTGGTTGCAACACAACCTTAACATAAAATATGCCAAATCTAGTGAAATTTGTAAATTGTGGGGCATTTTAGCATAACTAGTTTTATACCAAATTTTTTCAGCTCACTTGAAAAGAGGTGAAGATTCATGAAAAGGGTGTGGTTTCAAGAAAAGGGCTAATAGGTGAATGAGGGCTGAGCTATTAGCAGCATTACTACTACACACGCTACTGAACCATATGCTCCTGGTTCCATAGACCGTGCAGATATCAATTGACAGGTATCATACTACCATCTAGGGGCATAACAAGTAACCATGGGGTGTCATATCAAAACTTTACCATGACCGCCTTCAACAGAAACTGCAGAACTTGAAAAATGTACAATTGTTTTGGTCTCCTTTACACACAGGGAAAATGCACATAGTTATTTTACATTAGATAATGCCCACAGTGATGCCACAGTATAGAATTCATAAACACAATGATGTCATAGTACAAGAATAATGCACTCAGTGATGTCACACTATCAGGATAATACAAACTGTGATATCACAGTACAGATTACATAAATGCAGAGAAGTCATAGTACCTGGATAATGGCCACTATAACATCATAGCACTGGGATAATGCACAAAAAAGTTCACTGTGTACACTATGACATCACAACATGAAAAAAGTAATTGTATTAATGTCACATGCAGCCGTTATAATATTTCAGTAAAGTAATGGCGATGCATTCAGTTTTATACATCCCCTTCCATCATCCATAGGTATCACTAACTGCACCCTAGGTCTAAGTGAAAATAGGCCTTCTTAGTTGTCAGGGCCCATAGCTACTATGTCTGCTACCCTGGTAGTGGAAGAGTGAAGAAATCAGGCAATACCATTTAGAGGCTAACTGAGTATATTTGATAGTAAGCTTTAGAGAGTACTAGCTCTCTTCTTCAGGTATGTCTGAAGAAGAGAGCTAGTACTCTCGAAAGCTTACCATCAAATATATTCAGCCTCTAAATGGTATTGCCTGATTTCTTCACTCTTCCACTACTTTCTATGGCTAACATGGTACAACATTATACTACTTGCTACCCTGGTAGTTATGCCCATGCCCCATCCATTTTATATTGATGAGTTATTCTAAGGCTGGGCCATAAATATAACATCTTGGAAACTCCTGTAACACTGTAGAGGGGTTATATGAGATTAGTAAAACATAGTTGTATGAATATGTCTGAGCTACAAAACCAGCAAGAATCCATGGACAAGAGTGACACTGTTTCAGGAAGACAGCAACAATGTTTTTAGAATCTCATATAACCCCTGTAGTTTATCTTAAGGATATATTTCAACCTGGGAGATTTGTTTCAAAAACCCCATTCCAGAATGGAACTATTTTTCAGTCACAAAAATCTTCCACATGAGAATATACCCTCAGAGAGATACAGGGTGCCCCAAAGGTATGGTGACAACTGAATAAATAGAAAACAGTGGCTGGTCGTTCAATCTTGTATGTGGCATGTTTCTAAGGTTGAAGGGGGTAAATCTGTGCGGGGTGGTGTCCAATATGGCTGCCATGTTGGAGCCAAGTCGATTTTTTTCCAATGGGGAGGGGTGCATATGACATATGTATCTGATAGAGAATTTGATGAGGAATCCAAATCTGTGACATAGCTTTATTCCTGCCATGGTTATAACCAATTTTATTTTTGTTAAAGACCAATATGGCTGCAAGATTAACACGCAAGGAGAGGACGGATATTGTGATCATCTCCGGGTAGTGCACCTAAGCCAGACCAATAATATAGGTTTTGTTTGTTCACCTCCCCATTGACGTAGAACTTTACGTCCTTCATGAACAGTACTGCCTTGGTGAAATTTGGATCCAGTTGCAATTGCTGTGAATCCTATTCTGCAAATTCAACATGCAATCGGGATTGTCCTCAATGAGACGATGCAGCAATTGGATCTTTAACAGGTGCCATTTGTGCGCAGCCAGTATCCTCTCTATTGTTGTTCAACTCACCCCACTCTCCTGTGACAGATGCTGGGTGCTACAGTGTGCAATTTGCCAACTTTGCCTTGGCAGATGGGTAGTTGGTTAGGGTGCCCAGTGTTAAAATCCACTGCAATGATTTGGGTACTGTGCTCCCTGGAGATCAGCACAATCTCTGTCCTTGGGTGACAATTATTTCTGTGTCTGTAACAGAATTTATAATAACTTTGGCAGAAAAAAGCACATATTTAGATTCATCATAAAATTCTCTTTCAGATACATATGTCACATGCGCGACTTCCCATTTACAAAATTGGTCTTTGTTCAAAGATAGAGGTTTTGAAAATGGCACCATGTTGGACTCAGCGGCTCCGTAGCAACATGCCACAAAAAGGATGGTGCTCCTAAACACAATTTTCCATTTCTTCAGGTGTCTCCATACCTGCGGACCACCCTGTAATATACAACCTAAAAGTTATATAATATTATATATAATGACCATATAATTGTGTTTTCTGTTTTAAGGCTATTTAGAATTATTGCTAGTACTGGCATCTGTTTACAGTAACTGTATTGCAATTTGATTAATAATAAATAATAATAATAGTAATTAATAATTTGATTTGTTAATTTTTGTATTTCAGATGGCTATACCACTGATGATATTGAGTTTTACTGGCGTGGAGGCAACCATGCTGTCACAGGTGTTGATCGAATTGAATTGCCACAATTTTCCATAGTTGACTACAAGCTGCTATCCAAAAATGTTGTTTTTTCCACAGGTATACTATAAATCTAAATAATAATGTATTTTTCAGTTTTATATTGTCATTTATACTTCACTAAAGATATGTAATAACACTAAACGCTGACAAAAGTGAAAATAAAATACTTTTATATGGTGCTATGGAAGCAAAAAAGGGAACTCTAGCATAGCGTCCAGTGGTCTTAGGTTTCAATAAAATTCATAAAATGATGTTTTGACACATTTTTCTTACGTGTTTCCTCATCCTAGCAATAATATATACAATGGTACATGGAAGAAACAAAAGTACTAAATATGACAATTTCCTAAATCTCTGCATCTGGCCTTGAAATGAAAAATTTTAAACCTGTGCAATATACTTACCAGCTATAATTCACTGTAGTAACTTGACTTGTTATCACTGCGGATCATACATCATTATGATGGGAAGATCAACAAAAGTGGAGTCACATAAAACTGTTTTTGGGGGACTAGAAATGAATCTACTGCTAGCAGACATTAACTGAACTTTTATTGTACCAAGCAAACACTGGATTTATACCATGGCATTCTATGCCTATCTGTATAGTATGTTCGCTCTAATGCAATATAAATTAGGGGCCTACTCCCTATTTTTTTTTTTTTTTAGCTGCGTTTCGCTACATGGCCTAAGCCTTAATCTTGCCTTTAAGAAAATGAGGAAAATTCAATAAAAATCATTGTGCAAAATATTAAAAATCGTATAATTTATTTTAAAAAAATCTGATAATTTTAAAGAAAAGTTAAAACATTAGATGGAAAATATAGTTAATGGGATTACAATTTCATTATGTAGTATTTTTCATTACTGTAATATTTTCTATTGTAACGTGGTAGATTATAATAATGAGAACATTTTGACAAGTTACATTAATAAGCCTAACTTACTATTATTGCCATGAAAGATAAAAAAAAAATTTTATTATTTGATAAAACATGATTTTTATTTTCTAGGAAATTTTGTATAATGTAACCTTATGTCTTTCCTTAGAGACAAAAAGTTATAGTTGTGCAATATCTTTTTATTGGCTAATTGGGCTGTAAGTGAATGTCCTGACCAACTACTGTAGAAATACTTGGCTAACATTTAATAATAGCATATTTTGTTTCAATGAAGTTGGATGGAGAAACTGACTAATGTCATTTGATGTCATCTGATGTATTTAGAATTATCTCAATGTTTGAATTTCTTTTTATGCCAGGTGTAGTACGAGTAGACATATATTTCTACCAGTAATTTGACATTTGATTTTGTAATTTCACTTTTTTATTCTGATAAATTAGGGTGAAATACATTTACAATTTCACCCTACCCACTTTTCTTAAAGAGAACTTTTCACCACCTCTGCCAACTCCAGTAATTTGCATCCTTTATTAGGCATTGCTCCAATCTTTCTGCTGCAGTTGGAATTTTTTCTCTAGCCCCCATTGTTCCTGAGCCATTAATGCAGTTAGTTTTGGTGCCTGATATGCTATTTAGGCTCCATACTGTCAGGTGGGAAGTGTCAGACAAGAGCAAGCAAGAGGTGTGATTCTGAACTCTGACGCTATCTGCCTCTGAGTGGAATTCTGAATCACGTCCCCTTGCTGGCTCCTGTCTGACATTGCCCGCCTGACAGTAGAGAGCCAAAACTAACTGCATTGATTGCTCAGCAATGGTGGGATCTAGACAATAAATTCCAACTGAGCGAGAATAAGTGGAGCAATACCGATTAACAAATATTAAGAACTAGAGTTGATAAGTTGTGGAAATGCAGCTTTTTTTGTTGCAGATTTTGCTGCGTTTTTTTTTTTTTTGTTTTTTTTGAGCCAAAGCCAAGAATGGCTACAAAAGGAATAGGAAATATATAGGAATCTATTATACTTCCACCTACTGCTTAATCCACTCCTGGCTTTGGCTCAAAAAAAAAAATGCAGCAAAATCTGCAACAAAAACAGTGTTTCCGCAACGTAGGAGCTTAGCCTTAAAAGGTTATTCCTATCTTCGAAAATTCTGATGGGAATAACTGCTCCCTTTCCCGAACTTCAGGGTGGGACTTAAGGAATAACTGAGCAGTGCTGCTCTATGCTGTTCATGTCATTCCCATAGAGAACAATGGGAACTAGGGAAACAGTAGCACAGTTGAGCTACATTGTTTTTGTAACAGCTACAGAAACAGCACAGCTAAATATGCTACACTATTTCTTGTAGCTCCCATTCTCCTCTATGGGGGTGTGTGAACAGCATAGACCAGCACAGTTGGACTGTTCCACTTAACTCCACTCAGGAGTTGGGATATGAGAGCAATTATTCCTATCACAGTAGAAATGTATCAAGAAGAGAATAACCCTTTTATTGTATGTTTTTCTTATCTTTCTTTTTCTATTTTATTTTGGAGGGGGAAGTGAAATATCACAAATTTTTGCACAATTTTGACACAATATTGTTTTCATTTGCTCATTCTGCTCATTTGCTTCATTTTCTTAAAGCCAATAAAAATATAACACATAAATCCAATTTCTATCTCTATGGATTACTACAAAGAAACAGCACCCTACTATATTACTTTTTTTCTTAGTAATAAAATAATCTGATATTTTGGACCATTGTTGTAATAGTTTTCATTGGGTTAACTTAACTATCAGTTCAAACTAAGATCATCCCAGAGTTTGACTTTTATTGTCCAGTACACAGGTCATACTCACATCTGTGTCATTTGGTTGTTTCAGGTTCCTATCCACGATTATCACTTAGTTTTAAACTAAAAAGAAACATTGGATATTTCATCTTACAGACATACATGCCTTCCATTTTGATCACAATTCTCTCATGGGTGTCTTTCTGGATCAACTATGATGCATCAGCTGCTCGGGTTGCCTTAGGTAAGTAAAGATCATGAGAGCATATTTCAGATATATTTAGGAGATATATGTTCATATATATATATATATATATATATATATATATATACACACTCGAAAAAGATTCAGACAGCACATCCCAATGTGAACAGGTGCACACTACTGTGGTAAAATGTATAAAAACAAAAAGGTGTAGCAGCACTCTGACACGGCACAAGGGTATATAGAGAACAGAGATAGCATTACTGCTATTATTGGCACCTACAAATTAATATGGTGTATAAACTAAAATTTTGAGGTTCTTAGTTATACATATTTGATCAAACAGTAGGAAGCCCACCTGCCCCGAAAAGGCGACCTCATTAAGGTGGGACCCTATACTAATGCCTCTATTAAACCCAAAATAAATCTACAATGTGAACACAGGGCAATAACATACCTCTCTTGGACCCAGAACAGGTCTACAATGTGAACACAAGGAAATAACATACCTCTCTTGGACCCAGAACAGGTCTACAATATGAACACAGGGCAAATAGGATCTAGAGGACCCAGAATAGGTCTACAATGTGAACACAGGGCAAATAGGATCCAGAGCATACTCAACTTAAAATAGCCTAGGGGCAAATGGGGAAATGAAAAATATCCTCTATTCCACTTATATAAACCCATGCAATTGAATGGGAGTGCAAGTCCAATCAGAGGGAACCACACCCCCCATGCAGTGCAAGCTACTGTGGGTAAAATGTATAAAAACAAAAAGCTGTGTTCACATTGTAGATTTATTTTGGGTTTAATAGAGGCATTAGTATAGGGTCCCACCTTAATGAGGTCGCCTTTTCGGGGCAGGTGGGCTTCCTACTGTTTGATCAAATATGTATAACTAAGAACCTCAAAATTTTAGTTTATACACCATATTAATTTGTAGGTGCCAATAATAGCAGTAATGCTATCTCTGTTCTCTATATACCCTTGTGCTGTGTCAGAGTGCTGCTATACCTTTTTGTTTATATATATATATATATATATATATATATATATATATATAGTATAGTACACATTCTTCTATTTAATCTTTTTTAGATGGCGGTACTTGAATTTTTTTTTTTTTTTTTTAATGTGCCGTTGTTAGGATGCTCCACCAAGATCTCATTATTGGGGGGCTGACATCTGGTCACCACACATATCAGCTGTTCAGGACTGCTGTCGCCCAGTACTATACAGTGTACAGAGCCAGAAGCAGATGTTTAGTATGGTTTCTGTATGGTAAATTCCAAAAAACATGACCACAAAATAGTAAAATAATCTAATTTTATTAACACAAATAATCAAAAGACATACATAAATGAGGGAATAAATAATGGAGATACCACATAATAAATGGAAGGATGAGTGGCATAGGCAATTTTAACATAGATGCAATATAATATGGGAAAGCTCCTATCAAAATGACTAATGTATATAGATTACTAAATGAAATTATCAATGTCCCAAATATCTAATATCTACCGTAATAAGGGAGCAAAACCCAGATAGCTAAAACCATCAATGATAAATACAAAATAAGTAAACCACCTAAGTAACTCACCCAGCCATGCACCTCACCCCAACGCACGTTTCACCAACGGCTTCATTCACTCCCTTGATGAAGCCGTTGGCGAAACGTGCGTTGGGGTGAGGTGCATGACTGGGTGAGTTACTTAGGCTGTTTACTTATTTTGTATTTATCATTGATGGTTTCAGCTATCTGGGTTTTGCTCCCTTATTAGATATTTGGGACATTGATAATTTCATTTAGTAATCTATATACATTAGTCATTTTGAGAGGAGCTTTCCCATATTATATTGCATCTATGTTAAAATTGCCTATGTCACTCATCCTAACATTTATTATGTGGTATCTCCTTTATTTATTCCCTCATTTATGTATGTCTTTTGATTATTTGTGTTAATAAAATGAGATTATTTTACTATTTTGTGGTCATGTTTTTTGGATTTTTGATGTTTTCACATAGTCCATGACTTTTTTGTGATTTATTTATTATTAGTCCTTGTTTGCATTTTTGGTTTCTGTATGGTGTTACTTCAGCTCTAATCCCATTGAAATGATAGGGAGCTGAGCTGTAATAAACCTGGCATAAACCCAGCAGACCGCATTATAGTCTATGGGGTCCGCGGGTAACCGGTTTTTAAGCGGATTGGATTTCCGTTTTCCTGGTCCCCAAGCGGACCCGAAGAAAGGAAACCCCAATGCTAGTGTGAACCTAGCAATAGGGTGGAAAAATCTGTAAGGAAGGACAAATTCGTAACAGTAGTCAAGACATGCATGAGACACAGACTGTTATATAATGAAGACCTGCTGTAGCTTACTAAAAGTAAAAAGTTGATCAATTATAGCATGCTCAATTCCATTAATGCATCTTATAAAAGTTAAGCCATTCTTTTAGTTCACTTGCCAACAGTATGATGTCTTGTGCTTTTTTTTAATGATAAATTTACCTGCTACTCCAACATTTGACATCCAAGATAAAAATGTAATGGGTCTATGACATTTATATTTATTTTTCATTCCTGATGATGAAGTGAAAACTCAGTGACAGGTTAGGACTTTTACAGTTTATACTGTACTTTAGTCCATTAACTAACTAAAGTGTTGATCATTTTTGACCTTTTATTTAGTGGTCAGTTTCAGAGAAATAATCTGATATCTTGTTTTCTAGGAATCACAACTGTGCTGACCATGACCACCATCAACACTCACCTTCGTGAAACGCTACCTAAAATCCCATATGTAAAAGCCATTGATATGTACCTCATGGGTTGTTTTGTGTTCGTCTTTATGGCCTTGCTGGAATATGCATTGGTCAACTACATATTTTTTGGTAGAGGACCACAGAGGCAAAAAAAGGCAGCAGAACGAGCTGCAAGTGCCAACAACGAACAGATGCGTATGGAAGTTAATAAGGTATTTAATACTATGACTGAATGAAGCTGAATGCAGACTAGTTAACTAGAATTTTTTTAGTTTACATATATACTCAACTAAAATGACATGTTTTTGGTTGACAATATAGATAAACTGCATGCATATGAAACCCTGTTTCGTTCCCTTGCAACTGCAGCTATGTAGAAATGGACCCTCAGTATTTAATTTTTATTAATCATCACAGTGAAATTTGTGCTCTTTTCTTATAATTATATCTTTATTAAAGAAAATAGTTACTCTATTACCATGCAATGAAGTTCATCCAACATGTGCAAAGAGCACAATAAGAATTTAGTGAAATATAACAGATAGATATAACCACATAATAATGTCCTGCACAAAATATTCATATATAATCTCAGGACTACTACTAATGTGGAAAACCTCAATAGCAACCATAGAAAAAAAGAATAGACCAACCTTTAAATTCCATAGTGTGATTGATGTAGAGATGTGTGTGCCCCAAAGAAGAGGGTACCCCTTTGTCCTTTTATATATCCCTAATTTTCCTAGGGAACGATTAAAGGGTTTATGATATACATTATGTCTTGGCTATGCTCGGTATTGTATTCATTTGAATAGGACTGAGCTGAGAATTGGCATGTGATCAACAGATATGATGGGATAAATTTATTAAGATTGGTGTAATGTACACAAGTCTTAATAAATGACCAACTGGCATAGGGACTAAGAGATTTGTAAAGAGGCTCTTCATAAATCTGTCAGAGGTCCAGAAGGAAAATCTATGCCAGATAGGAACTAACGTAGGTTTCCATTCTAACTCATGCCAGGAAATCGTTGTGTTTTAGTAAATCAGCCGGGCCAAGATGTCCCTGCAGATTGTAGCAGTTTTCTGGCGTAGAGGGAATAATACATTCCCCCCAATGTCACTGCCTGAGAAGAGGAAATGGAGCTTAATATTATTGTCCCAGATAAACCCTTTAATAAGATATTGGGATAAAAATAGGTTCTTCTCTTCCAAAGCATCTTCAGTCATGATGATGACATGCATATAATGCGGGATCTGGTACTAACAGTGACACTAGTGCACACCATTGGTAACATGTACAAGTCCATTAATAAATATTATTAAATTATTGAGGTCTTTGCTCTTAAGCATACAGGTTACATATATGTATACTATTGTAAAATAGGTGATTGTCTACATTTGATTGTAAACTCCCAAGCTACAGTTCCACCGTTTACTTTACTTTTATCTGAATTCAGTTAAACACATCCACTTGTAAGAACTGTAGGACTGGGCCTACTCTTACTGACATGAGGAGCTGAACATCCTATTCTCAGAGGGCTTTTTGTATTGTGTTCTTTTGTAGTCTGTGCAGAATCTGTAGACTGTAGAAGGCTGGAGGTTGACTTCTAGGCAAAAATTAAATCCCTCCTATAAAGTTTTTATTTTCTTCAGTTGAGTTATTTTAGTTGTAGAACCTGTATAAGCTTCTTTCAAGTATTTATTGCAATGTCAGTAATAGTTCTATTACTGCAATCCCTAATATAATATTTTGCTTTGGTTGTGCTTGGTGCCATTCAATTGTGATGGAACATGGTGCTTCATATCCTGTTTAAGCAAACGTATTTTGTTTCACACCATTCATGGATATTCACATATACATTATTCATTGGTATAAATACACCACCTGCAAACAACTAACATATTGCCTTCTAATTCTGTCCGCATATAATCATACTTCCAGTAGCAGCTAGTGAGCATATTGCAACTTCTTACTAAGTCTAATTAGCGCAGATTGTGCTCACGTCAAATTAGCATGTGGGTCTTGGTGAATCATATCAAAATATTCTGCTAACAAGTCTGACCCACTGACTGCTTAACACTCCTTTATCATTCTCATCAAGCCAGATGAATAATTCACTTCACACAGTTAGATCTGTATTCATGACCAAAAAATACTGTGGGTATCTGTTTAGCATTATATTTGCAAATGTTTCATTTATCTCCCCAGTGATATTTTCTAAAGTTAGAAAACTAGAAAAATACAATAATTTGGGCTCTGGAAAATAGAAAAGTTACTGAAGTAAAACACCTAATCCATTTATATTTCCATCCAGCGTAATAAGTAAGGTTATATATATTGAATGGTAACTAGCTGGAGAGAATCTAGTAGTGTGTTGGAGCTTCTTAGGTAAGCTCTACTGTCTATACACCTATGTAGAGGTATCAGAGGACCCAAAGTGTGCCAAGAAACATTCTCCACATCATAACTTCACCTTGATCATCCTGAATCATTGGAACTTGACAGATAGGGTTTATTGATTCCTGCTGCTTGCATCAAATTCTAACCGTACAGTTAGCATGGTGCAACAGACATTCAGATTTATCTAACCAGGCAATGTTTTTACGTTGCTAAATGTTTGTGCTCCTGTGACCACTGGATTATCACCTGCCAATTTCCTTTAGAAACAAAATCCGAGAACTAGGATTGTATTAGGCATTGATTTGTTTTTGCATCACCTGTTTGTCAGAAATTCCTTGACTTCCTCCTTTGACCCCTTCAGCCAACTCACTCTTTAGGTCCAAAGCATCCTTCTTCGCTGGATGTTTTTCTTCGACCATGTCTCAAAGTCACTCAGATTGCTTCATTTACCCATTCTAATGCTGATTTACACTGAAACTGTGAATACTTTACTTGATTTTATATCCATACTAGCATGTCTGCAGTAGTGATGTGGTTTAAGGAGCTATAATAAACATATACACTGCAGCTCAATACATGTACACTTATATGAAAGCTATAGAACCATCTGAAAAAGAGCTTACCCCCTTACTACTTCCATTAACATTAATCAGTGTATGCAGGATTGGTGGTGGGTCCAACTGCTGGGACCTGCCGATTCAGGTGTGTGGCTATTAGTGTGGGGCAAGGTGGAAAAAAAAAATTATGCTCACCTTCCCTCACCTTTTTCAGGAGTCCTCATGGCATCCGGAGATCTGTGTCTTCCTTTCCCGGGTATTCTGGTGCTCTTCTGTGACATCATGCACCCGGAGTCACCACTGAAGTCTGTAATTGGGCCTCAGCGTTGAAATGGGCACGCCAAGCTCCATGACATCACAGAAGAGTGCCAGATGCTGGCTCCAGTTCTACGTCCGGTTCTATCAGAACAGATTTGGACCGAACCGAAGGATCTGTTCATCCGAATACCGGATGAAAAAAAATTTTCAGAGGTTCGCTCATCCATGCGGTTCAGAAGTAGTAGCTGCACCCGGACCCTGGAGCCTGAAGGGTTCCAAAGATCCTTCTGCCACATTAGGAGACACCAATATTCCGTGTCAGACTGGGGTGCCTAGGACCCAGTAGTAAAATTCAATCTGGGGGCCTACTATATAGCTACATGTAAATATTACCAGACAGTGGTTCGCAAATTCCTATTTCTCAGTAGTCACTTGCTACATAGTCCTTCATTGTTTTTGTCCTGGCATCCTACCAGCTGCTTGGTTCTTGACTTGTACCTTTTAAAATAAAATGGGATGATCACAGATTAATTTACATTGTACAGTTAAGTCGTATGCAGTAAAATTTACCTTTTTTTTTTTTTTTAAGAAAATTCTTATAGTTTCCCTTCATGATTTATGTTTTCCATGCCTTTGCATTCAGTTAAATTAATAGAGCCTTGGAATTAATCTATATTTGTCCTTTATTACAGATGGACCCACATGAAAATATTTTATTAAGCACACTTGAAATTAAAAATGAGATGGCAGCATCAGAAGCTGTAATGGGGCTTGGTGATCCAAGAAGCACTATGCTGGCCTATGATACCTCCAGTATCCAGTATCGGAAAGCTGGATTACCGCGACACAGCTTTGGAAGGAATGCCTTAGAACGACATGTGGTTCAAAAAAAAAAGCAGACTACGGAGGCGTGCATCTCAGTTGAAAATAACCATACCTGACTTGACTGATGTAAACGCTATAGACAGATGGTCACGCATGATCTTTCCAGTGGTTTTTTCATTCTTCAATGTAGTCTACTGGCTCTATTATGTGAACTAAGACTAAAAAGCCATACAGTAGACAAGAACTGGATGTCTGTTCAGATTATATGGAAACCAGAAGTGGGGCTTAGAAAATAACATTCAGGACACAAGCTATTTTAAAACACCTTAGTTGCTGGAACTCACCATCCTACTGTATGCTGTATAGATCCATTCTAGACTCATTAGAACTATGACAACACCCTTCCATTATTTATTTATTAATTTTTTTTTTTTTGGTGAAAAGATTATTTTACATAAGGCTTTACCTGGTGTACACACAAGTGCATTGAAATGAGTTGTTAAGGCAATTGGTCATTTCTAAACTTTTCCAGACTCATCCATACATTGCATGGTTTGATTGATGCTTTTGAAGATTTTTCACCTGAAAACATAATAATTGTAAATGGAAAGAAAAAATAGTAATGGAATTGAAAAGTTATGCTATTACCCAGATTCAACTGAGGTCATGAAGGATTTAACGTCATGGTCCCCCCATACTTGTCTCTCCAACCTTAGAAACAATTTAAGGCCTTGAACATGCAAATGCGATCAAGCCTTTCTCTTTTTTTTTTTTTTTGACAAAGGAATATAGTCCGATACAGCGGTATAACCTGAAGCTCATGGGCTCTAATGCAAAACTGTAACAGAAGCAACATGTGCCATTTATGTTTCTGGTGTCTTTTCAATGGAAAAGGGCCTTTGGGGTCTCTCAGGCACCAGTCCCCTATAGCTACCCCTCTGGATGGCATGTGGATTATCAATCTTTATGAAATAGGGTGGCTCTTTTTAATAAATGCAGTAGTCTCCAATGAGATCTGTCATCATTAGTGCCCATAGGCATTCAATTACTCAATGGGGATCAAGTTGAGTTTCTATTTCACCGTGTCTTTTTGTCTAAAAATTCTATGGAGACAAGAATGCATGAAATCATAGCCGTATGCACAGGCCTGTAATAAATTATAATACATAATGAAATGTGAAATTTACATTTACAATCATTGTGGCACAGTCCAGAAAAAAAACAAAAAACCACACAATCCTAATGCAGAAAAAACATAGACACTATCCAAGGAAAAGGAAAGATATTATGAAGGAAAAAGCAACATCCAAGTAACTTTTTATTATGCTTTTACAAGGAAAGGTAACAAACTTAAGTGAAATACAATTCTGCTTCAGATATATCCTTCAGATGAACATATATTTGACATTGCTGCTTTATCAGCTTTTAATTCGGAAAAGTTGATCTCTTAAGTCAAAAGGTCAAAATCTGTTTATTTCAATGAAGGTTGTTTAACAGGAAATAAAACAAAGCTCTACAGGATGAAAAACAATGGAGAAAGCATCGATAGAACAACATGCAAAAATGCTGGTTAATGCTATTATAGCGATGAAGGACTAATGCGGCTAATGGTGAATCCATATTCGCTATTGTTTCACTTTCAACATTAACTTTGACCTGGTCCAAACTGCTGTTTTTGTCCTTTAAAAGGAAATTGTCGACTTTTCCTTCATTAAGTTCAATGTCAACCTTCTCTACAGAAAAATGTCATATCTATGCCTGCAAAATTGCACATTCATTTGTTCTAAAGGATATTTTACTTCCATTATTGCTTTCCTTTTTTTCTACACTCATAAACTTGAAAAATGTTGTGCCTCTCATTGACTTTCTTTTCAATACCAGAGACCAAAATCTACCACACTGCTAATTTTGTTTTCCATCTTTCCTCTCTCCCATTAAACAATTTTATATCAATAATATATACCAAAAATAACTGGATGGTGATAACTTATTTTTTTAGGGCAGTTGTATAGTTTTTATGGTAGTTATGGCAAATATAAATATGTTGAGAAAGATGATAATTATTACTAGCATTATTTTTTTAGCTTGTTATAGTTACATAAAGACGACTGTAAATGTTCCTCAAGCCATATTATATATTATAATCCTAAAGTATTATTTAAATGGAAGGTCACTTAAAAGACATCAAGGGCAATGGTTGGCTCTCCCAACTGCCAACTTGTAGCAATTGATGTTAGGATTCATTCTGCTTGAAGACAATCAGAGTAGGAATGACATTAAGTGTCAGAGTACCATAAGATCCTTTTGTGGGGCCCATACTCTGACTTAATAATAGGTGCCATAGGTTTAGCAGAAAACTGTGTGTGTGTAATGATAGCAGCAAAGTAAGTGAAGCAATTAAAAAAAGCAGCATGCACAAACCCACTTTGGCAAGCATACAGCATCTTAAAAGGCCCAAGAATGGATATGAATGATTTGTACATGGAAGGCGATTCATCAAAATTATTTCCTATGGAGGAACCAAAAAATCTGATGTCCCTATGCAGAACAGCAAACACATGTTTTTATTTTGGTGAATGACTTTATAAAAGAGAATAAGGTGAAAAAAAAAAATAACCGTTACTGGTTGATAATGAACAGTATAACCCAATAAATAGTTATGGTAACTTTCTGATGTATACTTGGTGTATATGCTGGGAGAATTTCTTAAATTGTATGAGAAATATATAGGATTTAATAGGTCTAACTACTGAGCTTCTAAAATACAGGAGGTCCTACAAAATAGTGGAGGATTCAATGGGCAACATATGGATAGTTATAGCATACAAACACCAGTCTTTGTAGTGGAGGGTTCTTCCAAAGAGTTAGCCTTGGCCCTGACACATAGGCTCTCACAAATTGATGAAAATTTGTGCTAAGCACATCATTTTTGTGTATTTATATATACACCAGTTGTAACTTTTATTTTTTGCATTCGTACTGCAGACATGGCAGCTTGCACCTGCATGTATAGTTCATGTTCAGAGGTGTAACTTGAGGCGGTGCACCAGGGCCCAGGAGCCTTAGGGGACCCATAAGCACTGGCATCAGTATTGAGATAGCATCTTCCATCTGGTCCATAAGCCAAGGAGACCCACAGATTACCCTAACCACACTAAGGTTGATTAAACTCCTTAGCAGCCATAACAATTACTATCAAGAATTTACTGTAGGGATGAGGTAGTGGGCCCTGGACAAAAGTTTGCATCAGGGCCCACAAGACTTTAGTTACGCCACTGTTCATGTTGTTTGGCAGTGCTAATTTTGCTTATTGAGCTGTATGGCATATGCATACTATATGTCATGATCATAAATTTGTTGCAAATTTTTTCCCAGCATATATGCCAAGTGTCAACAGAAAAAAAGATGTAAAAAAAACTGCCTAAATTCATGCCAATCCAATTATATAATCTACAATAATTTTTCCATTTCCCACTTTATATAGTATACCATATGTAATTTAATCTCAACAATGCCATTGAAACCAGTTAAAGCTTTTCAGTTACAGTCTTTTATACTGTTAAAGTCTCATTACGTCATAGATTCTCCTGAACGAAAAAGCAAATGGAAGCAGAAATAAGATTATGAATAGTTGCAATGAATTTGTCTAGTCTAGTACTGTGACCTTATCAAACAGATTTCCTACCTAGTCAAATTATTTTCACACCATTAGGTAGCTCATGCTCTGCATGTGGAAATTGTAGCTTTTGGTCATGGTATTCTAAAGATGATTCAGAGTTAAACAGCTTATTGTCATCTTCTTTATTAAACATGAAATATTGACTTGTATTGCAATGTGCTTGAGAATCATACTGTTCATGGACTGCATGTATTCACTGTACACTAGAATGTGAATTTAGAATTACAGTACCATAGGAAAAAAAAGATGGAATGTAAACTCATGAATAGAATGTACATGTTGTAGCTTATCTGTTTCCTTAACCAAGTGCCACATTTATCAGCTTTGCCTGCTTTATTAAGATAAGGGGCTGTATCAGCTCTTTACATATTGCATGCTAGAATTATTGCAGGGCTCTGTGCATAGAATACATTTTGTAACAAGTTTATTATTCGAGAGCATCACGATCATGATTCAGAATCATCTTTAATACATGCTTCTAGTTTCATTTCAACTTCTTCCATAGACACATTAAAGGAAATTGCAAAAGGAATATTAAGGCATGCTATATTTTTCTGCTGCATAAAAACATATTTGTATATTTTGTGTTAAGTGAAATCTATTCTTAAAGTGCTAAAAGGAAGATTATTACTTTGTGTTTATTGATTTAGCTATTTATATAAAAAATAATAATTCCCATAATTTTCTGCACTAAATCCTCCCATTCTAGAATTAAATTAGAATTATTTTAATAGAAATGCCATATTGGATAGATATATTTGCAATTCAATGTATTTGACCTGATTTTTGATTTCTCACTTATTTCTTTTCCATATATATATAATTATTACTGTTAATTTTATAGCTAAGAACTACATATCACATCACATATACAGTATATTTATGGATGTCTAGTTGGATGCCATTAAACATAATTAAAGTGGACTTGTTTTCTAGACAGAACCTGCCCATCAATTTTTGGCATTTATTTAAAGAAAGGTAGTTCAGTGGGCAGCTTATCTATTTCCAAATAGGATCTTTACAATATTTCTAATTTATATTAATTTATACACATGATTTTTTTAGCAATTAACTTTGTTTTAGATTAGTCACAAAATGGTGGCTTCCAAAAAAGTATTAATTGGGACTGAAGATATTAAATCATTATGCAAATAAGGCAAAGGCTGAGTCCTGTATACAGAGGTTTACAGGGCCACATCCCCGTGACAATTTGCATTCCACTTTAATGTGTAATGTGTTGTCCATTGGAGTATAGCTCCACAGCTTAAACTTACACCTTAAACATTATATGGATCTGTAATGCAGTTATGTGTATGGAACCTTAAGGGAACACTAAACCTAAACAAGAAGTATCATTGCTCCCACAGTTAGTTAGTCTGCTACAATGATTTCATAATCCTGAAACAAATAGTCTTGTAGAAATACTGCAGAGTACACAGGGGTAAATCTCCTGCTAACCAGTGCCATCTGCGACTGACTATCCACTGGATGGGCAAGGCTTAGCCAGGGTTTAGGGCTTAACAGTCTCTTGTCTTACTGCAGGAAAGGGCATAAGAGTGAGGTGTCTGTTCCAGCTAGTTGTCTTACAGTCTGTCACAAGACAGTGCGAAGGAGGAAGAGGGAGCATGGATGATGTCCTGGGACATACATAAAGGATTTTTTTTTTATATATTTCCCTTTTGTAATATGAAACCAACTAGGTTTAAAGAAAAGAAGGAAATTGGGGGAAGTAGGGCTGGGAGTTTTTTTGCATTTTGTGTTTTGTGTTCCTTTAATCTGGGGGTATTAAAAGGAAAGCTGACTTAGCAATGCATAGAACTAAAGCAGGCCTTAAAATAGTTCTGTATATTTATATCTTTGAAAAAAATGAGACTGTAGCGGCCATCAAAAGATCAAAGACTAGGATCTCCATTACAAAGAGAGAGAGTTTAGTTTGGGGCCACTATGTGCTTTACACTAAAGCTGGATCAATCAAAATTTAGACATACAGACACAGCCATATTATAAAGGAAACATGTCACATGTACTGTTTCCTGAACCATTCAGGCAAAACAAGACGTATTGAAAAAATGCATTGCCAATACAATTGCTAACACAAATGTATAAAATCTGACAATCCAGCAAGTAAGGTGTTTTTAATTGTTATAAGGTCAGAGCGGAGCTTAGGGTAACCTTTGTTGTTGTTAGCAGGTTTGCGACATGTTGCAGGGCAATGTGCTGATGACCTTTCCAAAAGTAGAGTTTAACTATTGACTTATTTTATGGTACAGCTTTAAAGAAACCTTTGAGATGTGTCTGTAAATACTTATTGTAAATGACTGCTAGCAAGTATGATAGTATACATTTCCTGACTGAAAAATCCAATCATCCGTGTCTGTGTTTTCATGAAGAATGTTCTGTTTCTATTTAATACAAATGCAGGGTATTACTGGTTAAATTATTTTACAATGTCTATAGATATATCCTTTCACATTCTTAACTATATATAGAGATATAAATGTATGTAAAGAGGTTATAAAATGATAGAACATTTTTTTACATTAAAGATATATATAACATTTATTTAATTTATGAATAAAAGCACAAACTACATAGCAACAAATAGATCATTATTACGTAATACACTAACCCCATAGAACTATCATAAATGATTTGCATACAGCTCCAGAAGGGCATAAAATACAGCGTCGCATCTCAATTACTAGTACAGTACTTGAAATGTAGCTAGGTAAAAAATATACATATCGAAGTGTGTATATGTATTAAAAACGGTGGCTGATCACAGGAATAAGCTAATAAACAATAATTTTATATGGCTAAAAAATACAGGAACATTTTTGGTTTGTGATATAGGAGTTAAAAGAAATATATTACTCATGTCTTGTAAATTGGGCATTCTACATCACATTAAGAAAATCAAATAAGAGATACTTTAGGATTATAGGAATTCCATTGCATTGTTCATTAGTATAGACTTTTCATTGCTTGTTTGTTTCCTATTTTTATAACAATGCTGATAACCAGTGAAATAAACAATACATACAACTTCTTAAATTACCAAGAGAAGCAAAAATATGAAGATTTTTAGAAACTAGGTAAAAGCGTTCTATATATCAAGATACACTGTAAGTGTAGTGATGCGTTACATTTTGCTATATGTATATAGGTCATACAATGTGGGCATCCATTTATGCTGACCATTTGTAAATATTATCAAAGATTTCTTAAGACATTTTTAACTTCTTATTTGTACTTACTGGCAAGGCAGAATATACTATAGTACAGTTAAAGTGTTCTAGCTTAATTGTAAATAATGAAAAGCGCTTTCATTTATTGAATAATGGTTTTGTGTTTTCACCTTTGTCTGGTTTGCATAAAATGCTTTGGTTTAGTATTGGCTTATTTTTTATTTTGCTCTTTTTTTTTTAATTAGAACTCAACTTTTGTTATAAAGCTACAGGTTATTTTTTACCTCAATTTATCCCACTTTCATAGTGGAATTTAAGCTGGTCTATAATATAACATTTCTGTCTTTTGTACCCCATATGTATGTCGGTGGGTATAAGCAGACCAAACTGTGAGCCTAAAAGATTTCCACTGAAATAGACTAAAAAAATTCTATTTTTTTATGACCTATATCTTCCTTTCCATAATACAAATAAATAAAAATGAAGTAAATACATAAGAACATAAATCTAAAATTATTTGTCAATATAATTTATGTAATTTTAGCATTTTGTAATTTTGTGGGGGGTTTTTTCTTTCTTCATTATTTTTCATAGTAAAATCACAACATTTAAAAGGAATCTGTCAAGTCCAAAATACTTTCCAAACCAATAATTGTATAGTGTAGGTGCTTTTAATATGAGTAGCAACAAACATTTGTGACCACAAACCGATGGAGCAATGCAGGGATAATTATCTATTTATGGATTTGCAAATCATCATCTGTTACATTGGTGGTCGGCTCAAGTTGGCAGAGGCTAAAAATGTCATCCACTGCAACATTGTGCAGCAATGCTAGAGGATGTTCAGAGCAATTATGGCTATCTGTAGGCAAATATGGCAAATCAGTGAAGCCTCTGATTTACTTAAGGCAGATTTGCATTTCCCTAAAAAAGCTGGTTATGGCTAAGGCCCCACGTGGTGTCCCACAGCAAAAATGTGCTTTGAGAAAAACTGTGACGGCAATGCATCGTGGTTATTCCCACAGCGCTTTGCACAGAAAGTTCCTATAGGAAAACCTCCAGCATTTCCATAGGTATAATTTGACATGCTGCAATTTCCAAAACCACATAGGTGTAATTTGACATGCTGCAATTTCCAAAACCGCAACAGTTTTGGAAATCGCAGCGTGTCCACTCCGCGGATTTTACTGCAAAGTGGAGATGGGATTCGCTATAATCCCATCCACTTTGGTGTGACTGTAAAATGCTGCGTTTTTTTCCACGGTTTCACATTTACACCACGTGGGGCCCCGGCCTATCTCTTCATTGATTCTAATTCCTATTAAAGGCCCTTGTACAGCAATATTATTTGTTTGGGAGGCATTTTATTCATTCAAACTTCCTTGAAGGATTACAATGTATTGCATCACAAAACAATGAACTATAAGTCTAACTCACATATTTAATTTGTCTGGAAATATAATATTTCAAGAATTTTGTTTTTTTTTTAATTTTTTTTTCATAATGGACAATAAATGCAAGGGAGTTGAATATTAATATTAATCCTCAGGATATATCCTTAGGATAGGTCATCAGTGTCTGATTATGGGGGTCTAACATCTGAGACCTTTACAAATCAGCTGCTGCAGCACTCATTTCAATGTTGTGGTCTCTTCAAACAGCTGATTGGTGGGGGTTCTGGGGGTCCTGGTTATTTTTTACTTTACTTTGGTTTATTTTAACCAGTTTTTGTAATTTATGATACTCCTAAAATAAGAAGCTTGTTTATTCTGTACATTTATATTTTTACTAACACATGATGGAAACTTTTAAGCTCGCAATTTTTTTATCTTTTAGCTTTTTATGTTGTATACGCATGAATGTTTATGGTGAAAATGCTCATTAGTAGGTATACGTTTTGCTGTTGCAAACTCTCTATATAATTAGGATCCTGTATTTTGTGGATGTAAAATATTTCCAGATTAACATTTTTTTAAATCTTAGAACACATATTTTCTTAACATTTAGAAATTTCAGTAAAAAGAGCTATCTTAAAATGTTTAAAATTAAACCAACTAAATCCAGAAAAAGAACCTATCACACAATATGTTACTTGATAAAACATGATCCTATGTATCTTAAAAATTCTATATATTCATCGATGCATTTCTTCTTATATTAAGTCTTCCTTACTTTAAATATTTATATAATGTAAAACACTTTTGAAGGTACTTTTGAAATTTGTATGATTTGATGGTGTCCATTGAAATATCATAAAACATACTAATAATACAAACATGCTTGGACAGAGTAAAGTGTTTTAAATTGATATATTAAGAAAACAGTTTCTTTTTCCTGTCACATAATGATGTGATGGACATTTAACAATTTGTCATGTGATATTGTAATATCTTCTAGTCAATTATGACACATGTCTATTTAAGAATTTTTCGGAATAGAAAACTTATGGATATTCTTTCTAAATCTTTTGCGTAGAGTGCTACTAGAAATTCATGTTCCCTTTTTCTTCCAGAATCAATGAAGATTTTGTGAGTGTAAATATTGATGCAAGAGCTGGATAGAATATGGTGTTGAAGGTGAAAAACATTTTTTTTCTGAACAACTTAATATAAGTTAAGTTGGATTCCACCAAAGCCTTACGTATAAGATTCATGGAGAGTGACTCAAGTTTAACAAACCTCACAGTTTCTAACTTAATTTAGATATTATAGTGAAATGGCATGAAGCAGCAAGGTTTTGAGCTACAAAGCCTTTCTTATACTGGATATCCACTACAACATAGATGCGATTTAAAAAAAATCTACTCTTGTGATGCCCCATAATTTATACAGCAACATTTTGGGATGATAATAATGAGCCCTTTTTCAAGCTTAGCAGGTGCAGCTACTATTCTAGCTTAATCTGCCTGACATGTGGCAATGCACCATGTGTGAAAGACTGCTTTTACTGAAAGAATTTATAGGAAATATTTCTCTGCAGGTAGGAGGGGAACTCGCACCAACTAATTGATGTATTGTGCATATATAAGTAATATCGAGTGCACAGGAGTGATTGCATTAAAAAAAAAAAAATCACCTCCAGTATTTTTTTTTTTTTTTAGAAATTTAATATATCTCTACATAAAATGAAAAAGCAATAGTACATTTAAAATGTGTTAATGATAAGGGCTTCCATATTTTATACATTTTTACCCTTACTTGGAAATAAGATTTTTAGGTACAAAAATCCTTCATATTCACTGTGGTGAGCCATCTCACAGGTTTTTTTTTTTTCAAAGATATTTCCCATAACCTTAAAGGGAGTCTATCACCAGAACAAAGCATATCAGCCCAGCAAAAAGATAGTTGAGGGTCATCTGAATCAAATGTTGCCTACTTTGCTAACATAGTGTTTATTTTGTCAATAAGGGTGTTGCTCCAAAGAGCTCATTTGCATATTAAAAATGGCTGATATCTCAGCAACAGAGGCACCAATTCACAAAGGGTAAACACTATTTTATTCAGGTGACCCTAAACTATCTTTCTGCTGAGCTAGGTTGATATGCTGGGTTCTGGTGATAGACTCCTTTTAAATTTGCTTATTAGAATTCCATACAATAATTCCTTATTTATTTATGCAATGAGTAAAAACACGAACAAGCGATTTCCTGTGTATTTGAAAGATTAAATAACGTCTCTGACAATATTTCCTACAGAAATAACAACTATAATTTTTTAAATAAATTTTGGAAATAATTTGCATCCACAGAGCTTTTATTTTCACAGCACTCATTGCCTTATAGGTTACATTTTCATTTTTCTTACATGCACTTAACGCTGTTTTTCTTTTTCTCCAATGGTGTGATAAGACAAAAAGCTAATAGAAGCTAGATTCCAATTTAGTCTTCATTAAAGAGACTGCCAGCCTCATAAGGAATGGGGTAGTAAACATATGATTGTAAATGAGTAGCGCATAAAAAGATATTTTCTTGAATTTATTGCAGACAGTTGCAGCATGTAAATATATAACAATGTTGGCTAGTGTGTAATTCTTGAATTCAAAGATACAAATAAAGAAGTAAATAAAAAAACAAAACAAACAAACATTGTGATGTCATTTATTAAAATATAAAAATGAGTTACTTAAGAAACCCAACTTGGCATCAACATTACATCATCTCTGAATTTTGTCTTACTGTACGCCAGTGATGTCTATAATAAAGGTGGTTTGGAAGTACGTCTAGAGTCCATGGGCTGACGTAGAGCTCAAATATTTAAAATACCTTGTAGTTTGAGTTGGCTCAAAAACAACATTTTTTCCAGTGATGAAATTTAACTATCCCTTGACCTATGAAATGTGGCCCTCTTCTTTCAGCAGATCGCCCCATTAAGAAGACCAAGTTTTACTACAATTTTTGTGGTTTAACTGTGTTCTCATTTTTCTGCAACCTAAAAACTTGTCTTTTTAGATTTTACCCTACTTTCATTTCATCTGGGTTATTCTACCAGTCCTTATGTATGATGGATCCACATACCACTACATTATAGTGGTCAAGCCAATAATTTCAAACCTACAAAACAAACCTGCTTTGTTCAGTGATCCGTGGAATACAAGTATGTAGATCCAGCAAAAGGACCTGTACAGGTTATTCCAATAAGATGAATAAAAACACAACTGTTTAGTTGCAAATAGTATTATTTCTTGTAGTTTTAGACAAGTATGTGAACAATAGTTACTCATAGTTTCAATAAGCAATAATCCATCGAAAATTTCACTGGTTGTTACTCTATGAAAAAGCAGTTCAGTGTGGAGAAAGTGCACTACAAGGTGAGGACTGAGCATCATGACATGCCAGTACAAAATTTTGGGGGACCACACCCTTTGTCAAGCATTAGTGGTCCCTCACTATCACTACAATGATATAATTGTTCAACTCACACTTTAAGGCTGGGGCCCATGTGGCATAAACGCGGGCAAAACGCATCAAAAACCATGATGTTTTACAGCGAATCCCATCCACACAATGCCGAAAAATATTCACAGAGAAAATGCTGCAATTTTCAAAACCGTCGCATTTTAGGAAATCACAGCATGTCAATTCTAACTACGAAAATGCTGGCAGTTTCCCTATAGGTATAATTGAAGCAGAAAGTCCACAGACAGTCTGCAGAATTTCTGTGAAAAGCTCTGTGGGAAAACCGCAATGTTTTTCCACTGTGGTTTTTCCCGCAGTGCTTTTTTGCTGTGGCCTGCTACATGGGGCCTTAGCCTAAAGATATACATAAATCACCTTACTAAGAAAACATTATGGGTATATCTTCCATTCTTCTAGGAAAATTTTCTACAAGATTTTAGAGTTTATCTGTGGGAATTTTTGCCTATTCATCCAAAAGAGCATTTGTGAGGTGAGACACTGATGTTGGATGAGAGGACCTGGTTTGTATTCTCCATTCTAGCTCATCCCAAAGGTGTTTGATGGGGTTGGGGGCAGGGCTCTGTGTGGCCCAGTCAAGTACTTACATAACAAAATGGCACATGAAAGAAAACTCTTAATCCATTAAAGGTCATTAATTGTGCCTGGGAAGCCATTTTGGAAGGATGGAATCCGTACTAGAGTTTGGCGTGGGTTGCTCCTGCAGATTTAATTGGTCTGGAGTTGAGATGTGGTGAACCAGTGTGACCCACCAGTGGAGTAGCCTTCTCTGGCAGTTGATGACTGCAAGGACCACAAAGTCCAATGTGACTTGTTTGTAGAGAGAGATTTACGGCAAATTATTTTCTACAAGACCATGGAACCTTTTAGAGATGGTTGACAATGGAGCTGAGGAGGCAAGTCTGACCTGCATGTAACTGGTACCACACAGACAAGTGAATAAAGAATTGGAGCAGGACCTCTCAAAAGACTAAAGAGACTGTTTATGAGAGAACTTGTGAAGACTTGTATTGTGCCAATTGTTGGACTGCTTTGTTGTTAAAGGGAATGTGTCACCAAAAAAAGCCTGCTTTTTTAAACTAAGTTTTTATGTGAAACATCTTTTAAGAATTTTTGATTTTATTTTTAATTTTGCATGTCACTATATTTTTAAAAAATATACTATATCTTACAATTTGTAATATGGTCACTAAGCCTAATAAGAGATGGATACTTGCTAATTCTGTAAGGATTTTCATTGCAGCATTTCCATTATAAAGAAGACAGACAGGCTCTCAATAGAAGATTATACCTCTACAGGTAACACCCATAATGACCCATCATAACATCCACTACAGACAATAGATGATGTCACAGCGTATCTACGCCCCCTCCTTGTGCAGAACATGCCTAGAAAATTCTCCTATAGGTCTCAATGAGTCGGCTCCAGCCTATTACTGCCTATGGCCATGATTATGCTGTAAGGCCGGGACCCCATGTGGTGTAAACCATGCAGTTTTACAGACCCTACAGACTAGCAAATCCCATCCACATATTGCAGAAAAACAATGTTGTGTTTTTGGAAATCAGAGCGTGTCAATTATACCGATGGAAACGCTGACGGTTTCCCTATAGGTATAATTAAAGCAGAAAGTCCACAGAGGAAAACCCTGCAGACTTTCTGTGAAAAACAAAGCAGGAAATACTGCAATGTGTTTCCACCGTGGTTTTTCCACATCGCTTTTTCGCTGCGGCCTGCTAAAGCATATTGCTAAATATTGTTATGCAGCCACCATAACAGAAAATAGAATAAAAATCATCAATCTGAGAATAATAACATATTACAAAAGAGTGGCATATTTCATCTGGTTTTAACTAATTAATATGGTGATACATTCCTGTTTATGGCTACCATTTTTTATCTTGAATGTGTAATTTTTTTCAGTAAATCTTCTAAAGCTGAAGATATCTAAAAGACCTGATCTGACCTCTTAATGGATACCTGGATATCAGATGGCAGTAGTGAGTGACGACTACAGATGCAAGAGATAAATTCTACCAGTAGTGTGGTGGGACCTGAAATCTACTTGTGGCTTGGTGAGTTGGGTCTAAATGACAGTAAACTTGGGTGCAGAAGTGTGTAGGCCAGAGTGGGTGTGTGGACAAGTCCCCCTTTGCTAGAGAGTAATTTTATCCTCCTGTATTGTGGACTGTCAGGGTTAACAACCATTAACTGTGGGGTATTTAATGTGCTGAAAACCACCTTCTACAAAATATCCTTAGGTGGGCTACTTTTTTGGGTCCTTACTAGAGATGAGTGAATCGATTCTGCAGAAGTGGAATTTGATCTGAATTTCAGGAAATCTTCGATTCGCCACGATTCCGGATTTCCTGATGCTTCACGGTAACGAATATTTAGTAAGGACCTGTTAGACTGTTACATGATATTCTCTAGTGATGTGATTTGGGTAGGCGTGTCTTTGCTTGTTAGCAGATCATTCCACATGAATAAAACTTGTTCATGCTGGAGAGAGAGAGAGACATGACCGTGGCATCCAAGTGCTCCCGCCATTTTGCCGCCCACCCCGACTCTCTGCAGGCCAGAAATAGCTGTTTATTCTCCATTAAGTAATTTGGATCAAAGCGAATTTTTTTGGAACTTCGAATCGAACTGCCGAATCGAACTTTTGAGAAATTCGATCATCTCTAGTCCTTACCTAAGATTGGCAAAAATAAATGTTTTGTATATTTACTTGTGCTCCGCCCTCCCATTAATTCTTGAGAAATCTGGTCCATAGCATGCCAAGTCATTACAAATTTTACAAAAATTTCAGGTAATACCAAACCACACATTTTTGGGGTTTGCCTTGCATGAATCCAGGGGTTTGTTTTGCATAAATTCTGTCCATTTTAGGGCACAGGGAAGGTGTGTAAATATAACTAAAAACATTTAATCACCTTTTCTGGGCTCTGATGGTGGCACCCTCTGGTGTTATGGTCTTCATCCAGGGCCATCTTCTTTGGCCTCCAGGTCACTGGTGAGGTGGAGTGTCAACATCATCACACTTTAATACAACCCTGCAACATTTGACCCCAATTTTGACACACAGGAAAATTGGGTGTCCATTCTGCAAAGGTTCCTACCTTGCCAGTCACTATTAGAGAATAAATAAATTATAAACAAATAAATATATACAGTGCGGAAAAAAAAGTATTTAGTCAGCCACCAATTGTGCAAGTTCTCCCACTTAAAAAGATGAGAGAGGCCTGTAATTGACATCATAGGTAGACCTCGACTATGAGAGACAAAATGAGAAAACAAATCCAGAAAATCACATTGTCTGATTTTTAAAGAATTTATTTGAAAATTATGGTGGAAAATAAGTATTTGGTCAATAACAAAAGTTCATTTCAATACTTTGTTATAGATTCTTTGTTGCCAATGACAGAGGTCAAACATTTTCTGTAAGTCTTCACAAGGTTGGCACACACTGTTGCGGGTATGTTGGCCCATTCCTCCATGCAGATCTCCTCTAGAGCACTGATGGTTTGGGGCTGTCGCTGGGCAACACGGATTTTCAACTCCCTCCAAAGGTTTTCTATGGGGTTGAGATCTGGAGACTGGCTAGACCACTCCAGGACCTTGAAATGCTTCTTACAAAGCCACTCCTTCGTTGCCCTGGCGGTGTCCTTGGGATCATTGTCACGCTGAAAGACCCAGCCATGTTTCATCTTCAATGCCCTTGCTGATGGCAGGAGGTTTGCACTCAAAATCTCACGATACATGGCCCCATTCATTCTTTCATGTACACGGATCAGTCGTCCTGGTCCCTTTGCAGAGAAACAGCCCCAAAGCATGATGTTGCCACCCCCATGCTTCACAGTAGGTATGGTGTTCTTTGGATGCAACTCAGCATTCACTCTCCTCCAAACACGACAAGTTGTTTCTACCAAACAGTTCTACTTTGGTTTCATCTGACCATATGACATTCTCCCAATACTCTTCTCGAACATCCAAATGCTCTCTAGCAAACGGCCCCAGATATGTACTGGCTTAAACAGGGGGACACGTCTGGCACTGCAGGATCTGAGTCCCTGGCGGCGTAGTGTGTCACTGACGGTAGCCTTTGTTACGTTAGTACCAGCTTCCTGCAGGTCATTCACTAGGTCACCTGTGTGGCTCTGGGATTTTTGCTCACCGTTCTTGTGATCATTTTGACCCCATGGGGTGAGATCTTGCGTGGAGCCCCTGATCGAGGGAGATTATCAGTGGTCTTGTATGTCTTCCATTTTCTAATTATTGCTCCCACAGTTGATTTCTTCACACCAAGCTGCTTGCCTATTGCAGATTCAGTCTTCCCAGCCTGGTGCAGGACTACCATTTTGTTTCTGGTGTTCTTCCACAGGTCTTTGGTCTTCACCATAGTGGAGTTTGGAATGTGGCTGTTTGAGGTTGTGGACAGGTGTCTTTTATACTGATAACAATTTCAAACAGGTGCCATTAATACAGGTAATGAGTGGAGGACAGAGTAGCCTCTTAAAGAAGAAGTTACAGGTCTGTGAGAGTCAGAAATCTTGCTTGTTTGCAGGTGACCAAAAACTTATTTTCCACCATAATTTGCAAATAAATTCTTTAAATATCAGACAATGTGATTTTGTCTCTCATAGTTGAGGTCTACCTATGATGTCAATTACAGGCCTCTCTCATCTTTTTAAGTGGGAGAACTTGCACAATTGGTGACTGAGTAAATACTTTTTTTCCCCCACTGTGAATAATTTCTCCCTTTCCTAACCTCATGGTTGGATGTGTTCAGATATGTGTATCACAAGTTAAACTGCTTTTAATGACACAACATGGTTTTGCGACAAGTTATCACAATGTCATCTGCTATTTGTGTGCATAACCATGGAGGTGCCACTAGCGCCTCGCCCTGAAAAACACTGACACAGTGGTCCATGAAAGACGTATTGTCACACACTTTCCATTATGGATGAGAGATGATGGAACAAAAGAGGAGGATGAATAGTCAGACTTGGAGAAGCAATCACTAATGATGTATGACACAATGACCATGTATCTATGGTTGTGCTATGCGTGCTATGAATGATCATTGAGTGGATTTTTTAAATTTCAATAAAAATGTATTTGCCATATCATGCTCTTGAGTGCTGGAAGGAGTCATTTAATTAGCAGGCAGTATGGCACACAATCCCTTAAATTTCAGTAAAAAAAATATATTTTTTAAGAAATTGTCATAGGGTGCTCTGGAACACTGAAAGAAGTAGTTTAGTGAGCACAATCAGCAGGAGGAATAAAATTTCAATGAAAATTTAATTAAAAACAATTTGTCAAATGACTGAGGTATACAATCATGTTTTACACAGAACGATACCAGTAGTATGGCACACTATCAGCACTGGGAAAACCCAAAGGGAGAGAGGGGGGGGGTTCACTTTACTTCCAAAACTGCGGGATACACGCTCGAGCCACGAGGACTATAAATCGAAGCAGTGAGCGCTTATAGATATGCATCGGGGACTCACAATGATGGAGGAGGTACAGAGCAGGGCCCAGATGGAGGGAAGTCTCAGTTACTTGAGAAATAATCCTCTTAACCCTGTCCCAGAAGGGGGATAGAGCACCACCAGGAAGATTTAAATGATTTCTTTTATTTAAAATTTAAGTGGAAATACATTGTACCTTGGCCACAGATTGACCAAACTATACCAAAGTACTGTATATTTAATGACCGTGAAGAAAGTGTATTTTACTTGAGAAAATACAAACATTTTTTCCACACATACTGAAATCAGAAACAAACACTGGTACAGAAATGGTATTTTGCTGCAAAGAATACCTTTTGCTGAAAAGAAATGTGACTAAATTTGTGCAGTGTGCCACACTAAATTGTTATACTTGAAAAGTGTAGATTAATGTTTCTAAATGCAAAACAATACACTTGTTGAGAATGAATCCTTCATTTGAGTATAATATAAGCTGTTCTCTGTTACCCAGGACTTCAGAAGAGAAGGTTTATTTCCACAAGAAAATTGAGACAACAAAAGACCAGCAGCCTACAGTGAAAAGTTAGACACTGTTGTTCAGGCTTATCATCTTGTAGTAAGAGAGGAACATAATAAAAAAATAACTTGTCCTTTAGAAGATTTTAAAATGATGTAAATACAGCATCAGATTAACAATAATACATAACAAAATTGCAATGTATTTGTAAAAATTTGACCAAAACGCAGAAGCAATGAATGAAAAATTAATTACGCACTTACTGCTGCTTCCATAGGGATTAAGTAAGCAGCAGTCAGGTCCTACTAATGAAATGTCCTTGATTATTCATCATCAGCAAGTGTGACCACCTCTATAAAATCAAAAGTTTTGGCAATTTACTGCTCTGGAGCATTCATACCAAGGAGGAAAGACATCAGCAATGATCTTGAAGAAGCAAATGCTCATCAATCTGGAAAAAGTTATAAGGTTTTTTTCTAAACAATTCGACATCTATCATTCTACAGTGAGAAAGATTATTCACAAGTAGAAAATATTCAAGACAACTGACAATCCTCCTAGGAGAGGACATCCCAAGGTCAGACATGCAAAATTGCAAAAAAGTCAGCTTTACAGTAGGACTTTACAGTTCTCAGCGTGTTAATTGTTCATGACAGCACAATTAGAAAAATACTGCTTGACTAACAGAAGCTAAAAACACTATATATTGTGTACTTTAAAAACAAGGCTAAATTAGTCAACAAAAACACCCCCCAAAGACTTGTGTGACAGGAATACTGGACATTGGTGCAATGCCCTGTATATTATTTGTATGTATTCTATCTGAATTCACCTCTGCAATAGTAGAACATATACCCCCACCAGTTCATCTGTTACTCTCAGCTTTATACCTAATTTGTGTAAATTAAAATAGATACATATACATTATTCGCAGAACTGCACTGTAACGTGCCATCTTTCCCCCTAATTCCTACATGCATGGCCGTACCTGGGAACTGAAACGTCAGCCATTTAACAGTTTAGCCCCACCTCCATTTGCAGAACCAGCAGGAGAGGCCATCTAATTGCACTCCCATCATGAGAATGGCATGCCCCAGCCCAGACACACCTGCTGGATAATTGTACTGCCCCTGGAAGCCACAACACATAAGAAGTTTAATTTTACCTTGGAAGCTACTGAAGATGGGCAAACTTAAGAAGATTTGTTTTGTCCATTCTTCAGATGAAGTGAACTCACGGTTCGGTCCAAACTTGTTTGGATAGAAACGGAAGGGAAATTATTATATTGTGGGATCTTTTCAGGATGGAGGCCCAGTGGAGGTGACAAAAAAAACAAAACATTTATACCTTCTATGACCTCTTCTAGGCCTTCATTTAGTGTCCTGCCCTCTCTTTTTTGGGGCATCTGTTGCTCTTCTTTGATGCCATGCACCTGTGATTGGGCCTCAGTGGTGATATGGGCACACATTGCTATATTAAATTATGAAGAGACCCCAGATTATAATAATTTACCGGTGGTGGCCATTTTAGTTTTTCCAAGACAAATTCCAAATTGTTCGGTTTTGTTAAAAAACAAAAATTTGGAATATTTGGGTTGAAATCCAACTACTCTTCCCCAGCATAGCAGACCCCTTTCCATTCAATTACAAGTTATCCATGCAGAACAGCCTGTACCCCCATGCAAAGTTAGCCCAGGGCTCTAGCACCTCAAACCCTTTTTCTTGCACCAAGACATGAGCCATGCATTGAACTCCAGCTTCCTTATTCATGTTGCACATGACATGGACAGTATTGTAGAGAATACAACCTTGGAGGTCCTTCCCTTCAGCTTGGAGCCTAAAGGAGTCTCCATCTACCATTTATTCTGTTATTGTTACCCACTTGGACCACGACAGCTGGGTCTTCCCCAGACCCTTCCAACAATTTGCCAATTCATTCCACCACATGCGGAAGCCTGGCACCAGGGAGACAACAAACCATTTGGTTGAGCTGACAAATTATTTGTTTTTTCTGATTTTTGTCCCCTACCACTACTATCTACCTTGGCCTACCTGAACTACCGTCCCCCCAACTACTAGCTGGACTATCCTCCTGAATATTAGGGAGAGTAGTATCCACTAGGGCTGGCACTACTGACATTTATCACCCAACTTGGCAATTTTGTTTGGATGAACAGAAAAAGGAGTTGCCTTCATTTTTTTGGAGCCCCTTCCACCTCTTCTATCTGTATTCACCGAGCTCCTTGCCTGGTCTTCTTGAGGTCTTTCTAGCTTTCCAAAATCCACATCTCACCCACTAACTACTTGCTCATAGAGCTCCGATCAAGATTGCCAATCACCCTCAGTCTAACTTTCTGCTCTTTCAGATCTCTAATTCTAGCTTCCATATGGACAACATGCTGACATCTGCCACAGCGGTAATCATCCTTGAACTCTTGCTCCAGTAGTACGTATATATACCAGACTGTACATTGAAGTAAACGTCCAAGTTTGCTAGCCATTTTCCAAATTACAATAAACAGTAAAGTATTAAAATAAAGTAAGTTACTTACAGGTATGTTCATTCTTAATTTTAACTCTAAATCGCACCTTAGTGAAGCAAACCCCAGCACATCACTGCAACAGGACTCATAAATAGAATTTGTCATTAACAAATCCTTCACAAATACCCTTACAAAGAATTGGTATATTGTCAGCTAATACAGACCTCAAAGTAATTACATTAGACCATCTAGGCTACCTCTCATATGTGGATGTGAGTTGTCCTAGGCAGAAAGATCAGGAAAGGCTTATGTTAGGATATGCAATCGATGAATAGAAAATGAGCCTCTTCCCAGGCCACATTCTCTTCAGGAAGCTTGGTAGATAATAACGAGGATGAGAAAGAGAATAAAGATTGTGAATTAGCAAAATGCTTTTTTTTAATATCCGCATGTTGTTGTTTGTGAACAATATGGAGAAAAATGAAGTTTCTGATAACAGCTGAAAGCACTATATCACACTCACAGGAAGTCCTGCACACACACTCTTGGAAGTTTTTACAGTTACCATGTTGGGTAGTTATCACTGGGGCATATTTATTAAGCCTTGTATGCCTGTTTTCGGTCATACAAGGCATAAAAAGTTTTTCAAGCTTTTGTGCAAAAAAAATTTGCAACTTTTTCTTGGTTTGGGCCTCACCTCAAACTGTGTTTCATGAAAAATTGCACGGCTAAACCAAGCTGAAGATCAGTCTGTCAGAAGAGCACAGCATATCAACCCAGCCCCACAACATATGGTTATGTTCATGGGAATATCCCTTTAAGGAAAAATACACGCAGTAGACACGCTGTGATTTCCAAAACCATTGCGGTTTTGTAAATCGCAGAATGTCAATTATAATTCAGAAACTCTGCCGGTTTCCCTATAGGTATAATGGAAGCAGAAAGTCCGCAGAGTAAAACTCTGCGGACTTGCTCTGAAAAACGCTGTTTTTCCTGCAGTACTTTTTTGATGCAGCCCGCTACGTAGGGCCTTAGCCTAAAACACTAGTCTTTACTAGCTAGCTTTATTAATGGGATTACTTCTGCCGGTGAAACGTCCATGAATAATTTGATACAAACAACAAACATAGTGGTAAGCTCCAGGATTTAATTCAGCTGTGGCAAAAGTTTCATGCATTTGTCTCTCTAGCCTATGACTGAATGCAGGGGGTCAGGTGAAGAGTCCACTTTCATATCTCCCTCCAACTACATCCAATGTCCCACCAATTTGTACTCCAGTGACTTTCCAAAGTGTACCAACTCATATAGCCAAAAGGAGAATGTGCAAACAAGAGTCTACTATTCTGTTAAGGTCTTGTTAACCCCCACACAACATTTCCAATGACAAATTGTGATACAATTTACCATCTAGAGCCACATGAAAACTGTAAAAGGCAGTGGACAAGAGCTACCAAGTTTAATAGATGCAATATGAGGTCTTGGTAGCTCTGTACATCAAAATCCATAGTATTTATTTTTGAGCAGAGTATTTCAAGGACAAATTGACCTTACCCAAGAGTCAAAACATCCCCAAAACATATTTTTCTGAAAAATGTTTACACTTTGAGTAATAATTTTGTTATTTTATTGGTAAGAAAAAATACTATAAGGAACCAATTCCAGCAGTGCTTTCTCATCTAGAAGTAGATGCTGAGAATAGAGCACATGACAATGATTCTTATTATTAGAATTGTTGGAAGTTCATATACTAGAGATATACTACAGTAAAACAGCTTGCTTGCATTGGATGCAAATCTATCACAATTGAAAAGATGCGCTTCACTTAGCTGTCACAGATTTTCAAAAGATAAACTCCCTCCTACCCTCCCAGTTGCCCTTTATAATTAGGATAACATGTCCCATCTGTTGGGACCTGGAAATCAAAATTCTTAACATCTTGTTTAATTTTCTGCAGGCATTTACACACACTTACTGAACTGGAAACAACCATGACAGAATCAGCAGTTTATTTAGCCAGAGCGCAGCTCTGCTACGTGTCCCAAGGACAATCATGTCTACTGTGTAGTTAGTGATAGATGAGATGTAACATTTAAAAGCTATTCCTTATCTCCTTGGCTGCTCTTAAGATATTTACTACAACAATAATGTGAAACAGCTCACTTCATTTGTTCTCCTTTTAATCTTAATATAAGAGAACAGCATAAAACCATCTTCGGATTTGGATGTTATTTAACACCTGCCCTGCATAGGGAGGAACATAGGAAAGTAAAACTTGTAAACCATTTTTACCACTGTTCCAAAGTAGTCTTGAATTTTGTAGTGTTGAATACACTTCTGACCAAACTCAGAATATTTAACAATTATATTCACTGACTCAGGGGTAACTTCTCCTGTGACTGAAATTGGTCACCTTTCTTTTCTTCTCAATCCAGCCCAGACCTCAATTGAAACCATTACTTCTGGTGACTGTAGAGTTTACTGCCAAGATATCTTTGACTCCTCTTTTCTGCAGACCATCCTCTCCATTTATAGAAGCAAAAATGATCCATGCTTCACCACTGCAGTCTCTTTACTACCACTAGTACTGCTGCTTCTACATCACTGCATCTACAGTGCTGTCCAATGCCCCCAAATATAATACTGCTGAGACAATAGAGCCTAACTACATGGTTTGATCAATCCAGGGACATAACTAAATCATAACTGGCATGATAACACGGTTTTAAGTGAGCCATAGGCCAAATCAGACTTAAACATCAATTTAGACCCCAAACTAAACCCCAAATTTCAGACCTCAGACTAACCAGACTTCTGACCCCTTCAGACACTGACACAAACATGCAAACGACAAAGGTAGAGACACCGAGCAATACATAGTGTAGTATCGTTAAACAGACACAATGATCCAAATTAGTAAAAAATGGCTCCTCACCTTTTTAGAGGTGTACGGAACCAAAACAGGAAAGGACTGGAGGCTGCAGCTGTCACTGTGACACCATGAAAGGTGTAAACAGAGTATAGAAACAAGGACCAGGATAACAGGGACTGTGCAGAACCAGTGAAATAAGGGCAAAATCTTTTATTTCAGGAGATAAAACACATGACGCATTTCCGGGTATTTAGTACCCCTTTTTCAAGTGTGTACTTGTATTATAGGTCCACCAGGGGTGAGGCAGGTATCTAGGATCGCATTGATGTGCCATCCTGGATGAGCTACACTACCTGAACAACTTCTGTGGGTTGTAGACACCGCCTCATGCTACCTCTAGGGGTTATAGCAATAACAAAATGCGAAAGTGACCAAAACAGCCAAAAAGGATGAGAACAAAGAAATGGTCTATGGTCACCACCTGCAAAACCACTCCTTTATAGGGGTGGTCTTGCAATTGCCTATCATTTCTACCTGTTGTCTGTTCCATTTCCACAACAGCAGGAGAAATTGATTCACATAAGGTGTTGCTTCATAACTGGACAGGTGGATTTCACAGAAGTGTCTTTGACATGGAGTTAGATTGTGTTGTTTAAGTGTTCCCTTTATTTTTTGAGCAGTGTATATACAGTAGTATACTGATTATGTATTTACCATGTTTCTTTGCAACTTGTATATAGTTTTATAGGTAACTGGTTATTGCCCCCTTTCCATTGTGGAAGAAGAAGACTTCTTCTGGAAGCTTCCATAGAGGAAGGTTGTGTGTTAGCTTATCTTTATCTGAAAACTGCTGTGAGACAGGGAATAGTGAGCTTCTTCAGCCAAAAAAGGAGAAATTCTGGAGTTATTCAGGTACCTTTTTATGGAGTCTAAAGGCATTTCTTAGCTCTATGTATTACAGTGCAGTGTTGCTTCACCCCCCCCCCCTCCTTATTTGCTGTTGGTTCTTGATTTTTTTTTAATCTTTTTTATATTATTCCTTACTTTATAGATGTATTGTTTTCAGTCTTATCACAATACGTCTGCATTTTGTACATCTTTACTTGAATACTTGCACTATGTGACTACTATGTATATCTTATGTTTTGTATTTTTGATATCTTATAATAAATACCTTTAAAACGGCCTTAGAGTACTGACCCTGCCAAGCCACTGAATGGACAGGGCATCCTGGGCTGAGAGAAAGCAAATAGATTGTCACCTATAAAAAGACAGCGGGAGAGAGAGAGACCGAGGCACAAGCTGCTAAAATTACCATCCACCAAACTCCCCTCATACCCACAGTGGACCTCTGTGTAAGACCTGTATATCCATTATTGTGGAAGCTGTTTCCTTATTGGATTGAATATCCAGTAAAGTTAAGTGTGATCTGTTCCTTGTAACCGCAAGTCTCCTGAGTCATTACTGAGACAACATAATGGGCAGTCCAACCTCACTTGGCTCACAAGGGCTGAAGACCATCAGGTTGAGACAATCAGGTACACTTCAGGCCCCCGCAGCTCTGCACAAACCCAGGAGATGAGTTGAAGGAATTGGTAAACAAGTCACTCTGAAAAGTGCTGATTCTACTAATATTCTCAGCCTCTGAGTTTTTCATCAGAAGACCATAAATATACATTACTCAACAGTTTTGGCTACACTGCATGTAACCTATTACATGTCCACTGCTGTTGACTGTGACTGTGGATGACTGTGATTTCTTTTTAATTATGGGGAAGCTAGTAAAGCAGGAAAGTCGGCATAAATACATATACAATAATGTGATTAAGTGGGATACATCACATTATTCTGATAGGATGTGTGTTATGTATGTTGTAAATCAGAAAGCAATGTCACTAAAGGATCTTTAATTAGCGGCTCATTAGTATATTTAAGAGTTCTCATACAACTTAACACATTGCAGATTACTTCGTCAATGCATGATATGTAGCAGGACCATTTCATAAATAGAACAAGATGCTTATCACCAAATTACTTTTCAGTTCTGCAATCTGCTTTCATATACTAAACATTTCCTCCGTAGTTCTATCTGCAGCTGAATCCAGATAAGTGAATGCACTACATGATTTTAATTGCTGCCCAACGAGTCCATTGACATCATTGTGTGTCTCTAAATAGGAGTGTTGCACTAATGTACTGTAGGTTAGAAGGCACTGAGCATACGTCAGAGCTTCTGTCACATTGTTCAATAAGTAGCATTACTCTCTGAAAAAGGAACTGCCTGTTGCAATGTAATGCAATAAGACCTTTCATTTATCTTGAGATTAGTAAATTTATTTTTAGATATGGATGTGCTGTACTTTTATCTGGTATATGCAAACTGTTGATAGATTAATTTTTTAATTAATCTCAAAGGTTATGCAAGGTGGGTGTGCAGATTTACAATACTATAGTGTACATCCTCCTGTCAGATGTTATGAGTTGCAAGGTAAAACAATACACTTGTTATAAAACAGATATAGTAGCCGCAATAGATTAAAGGCGATGGGTTTAGACTGTGATATGGGCCCCTGGATCCATATTTACTGGTCCACATTGCTGCCTTCAAATTGCCTACTAACAGAAATGAAACATTATCTCCATTGTGATCTGAACATTAGCCAATATGCAGAGCATTAGCCAATCAGAAGAGTAGCTTGTGACTTTTAGAGTTCACTATATCGGCGCTATGTCTCTATGCCCATTTAGTTTTTGCCGATTGTAATGCCTGTATCTGCACAACTCTGTATCAAAATACTCCAGGACAACATGAGTAAGGTTAGCGGTCACATGCTGTACTGTAGATAGAAAAAGGGAGTGACTGTATTTAGCCACTGACTGGTTTTCTGATTGCAGTTACTCAAGATTTTTGTCTATTAACAAAGTAGACATCTATATAAATATTAAGCATCCTATGTTCAAAGTGTTAAAGGCGATAGTCACAGTGCTTGATGATATGTAAAGTGAACGTCTTAAAAAAAAAATCGCCTTTTGTCTAAATTGATTTTGTTGAATTTACAGATTTATTGATATTTTTTATTTATTTTATCTCATATCTGCATTAAAAAACAGTTTGTATACCACTTTTTATGTAGAGATTACCTAATTGTCATCACAGGAAGGATTACAATAAGAAGTATCACCTACAGGTGCATCTCAATAAATTAGAATATCTTCAGTAATTCAGTAATACAATTCATAACCAGCGTCTTCCATGATTGTGTCTCCTACTGAACCAGACTGAGGGACCATTTAAAGGCTTAGGAAACCTTGGCAGGGGACACACTGAATGTACAATACTGAACTTTTTTACAATATTCTAATTTTCTTACATTTTGGTTTCCATTACCTGTAATCCATAATCAATATTTACAGAAATAAAACATTTGAAATAGAATATTCTGTGTGTAAAGAATCTAGAAAATATAGGAGGTCACTTTTTTAATTTAATTACTGAAATAAACGTTTCAAAGATATTCTAATTTTTTGAGATTCATCTGTATATACAGATTACACAGAATCACACCATTCACAAGAGGAGCTGGTCAAATTTCATCTCCTTCCCCTCCCTGTATAGTGAGTGTTGCACAGGCCACAGAGTGTGCCTACAACACCCTGAATGCTCTGATTACACTTGTCTATGAGCCATGTGGCTGCAGTAAAGCATATATGTGAACACTATTAACACATATTGTCTTAAATGCTGTCAGCAAAAAAAGCATCTGTGACAGATACCATGGAAAAAAGAGCAAGAGTTTGGCTGTTTTTTTTTTAATTATATCTACATGTGTAATTCAGGGTTTTCATTTATTTATCAATAAGGTTTTTTGTCTTTTTTAATCTTAATAAGGATAAGATTTAATAGACAAGCATTATCTATGAAATGGCTATGGAAAACTGTACTCTTCTATTCTCTATCTATGGAGAAATTCAAAAGGCAGGTGTCACTCCAAGGGTTAAAGGTGAAAGCAAAGCGTGGGTTTATTTATCCAGACAGCAGCAACATTTCAGCTCTGCTTTAGAGCCTTTAAAAAAAAACAAAAAACAGTGAATGGTGTCACCAGTTTATATACTGTATATAATGCAAATACAGGTTATTGTTTATAACATAACAAAACTATAAGTGTACAAGATAAATAATTAGTGTCAGTCATAAATAGATATGTATCACACCAGCATGCTCATATTAGCCATATATGTGCTCATTACAGTAAGTGAAAATACCTACAAGGCAATAAATGATCAGTCATCATTATAAATAAATAAGCAGCTGTGAGATATACATTAGAATATGCTCAACAATTACGGTCAAAAAGTGAAGTTGCACTATTCTTGGCATCTATATATTGCTATTGTGCAGTGACAGAACTACCTGAAGAGCTGTCGAACATAGCCATGCATGTGCATCAATAGAAGATGCAGGGTCATAATAAGAAGCGGAGTATACTCTGCCTGGAGTGCAGGCTATCCCACACACTCAGATGCCTGGCTGTGTATTCAATAATGACGGTATCTAAGGGATTTTGTAGGGAGGGGGCTCCATCCTATAGACATCAAGACCCCTGATCACATGGGTTCTATGCCTTTTACATGGCGACTGAAGGCCTAATGAATGCCACCAGGGGTGCCTGTGTACATTCCTATTAGGTCGTGCCTTTGGTATGGCCTAAGAGAATGCCTGTCATAAAATGACAGGTAATATAATTCATAGGTAGTACAGTGCATCACCAGTATCATCTACCAGTATAACCTTTACATTAAGAAAGTGTAGCATCTTTAGAGTAAATTAAGGAAATAATGAAAGTCCTCCAATTCTGTCCCATCCAAATGAAAAAAAAAATGTTTTCAATGTATATATATATATATATATATATATATATATATATATATAACGGTGCTGGCCAAAAGTATTGGCACCCCTGCAATTCTGTCAGATAATACTCAATTTCTTCCAGAAAATGATTGCAATCACAAATGCTTTGGTAATAATATCTTCATTTAATTTGTCTTCAATGGAAAATCACAAAAAGAATTGTCAAAAAGCCAAATTGGATATAATTCCACACCAAACATAAAAAAGGGGGTGGACAAAAGTATTGGCACCCTTTGAAAAATCAGGTGATGCTTCTCTAATTTGTGTAATTAACAGCACCTGTTACTTACCTGTGGCACATAACAGGTGGTGGCAATAACTAAATCACACTTGCAGCCAGTTGAAATGGATTAAAGTTGACTCAACCTCTGTCCTGTGTCCTTGTGTGTACCACATTGAGCATGGCGAAAAGAAAGAAGACCAAAGAACTGTCTGAGGACTTGAGAAGCAAAATTGTGAGGAAGCATGAGCAATCTCAAGGCTACAACTCCATCTCCAAAGACCTGAATGTTCCTGTGTCTACCGTGCGCAGTGTCATCAAGAAGTTTAAAGCCCATGGCACTGTGGCTAACCTCCCTAGATGTGGACGGAAAAGAAAAATTGACGAGAGATTTCAACGAAAGATTGTGCGGATGGTGGCTAAAGAACCTCGACTAACATCCAAACAAGTTCTAGCTGCCCTGCAGTCCGAGGGTACAACAGTGTCAACCCGTACTATCCGTCGGCATCTGAATGAAAAGGGACTCTATGGTAGGATACCCAGGAAGACCCCACTTCTGACCCAGAGACATAAAAAAGCCAGGCTGGAGTTTGCCAAAACTTAGCTGAGAAAGCCAAAAACTTTTTGGAAGAATGTTCTCTGGTTAGATGAGACAAAAGTAGAGCTTTTTGGGAAAAGGCATCAACATAGAGTTTACAGGAAAAAAAAAGAGGCCTTCAAAGAAAAGAACACGGTCCCTACGGTCAAACATGGCGGAGGTTCCCTGATGTTTTGGGGTCGCTTTGCTGCCTCTGGCACTGGACTGCTTGACCGTGTGCATGGCATTATGAAGTCTGAAGATTACCAACAAATTTTGTAGCATAATGTAGGGCCCAGTGTGAGAAAGCTGGGTCTCCCTCAGAGGTCATGGGTCTTCCAGCAGGACAATGACCCAAAACACACTTCAAAAAGCACTAGAAAATGGTCTGATAGAAAGCACTGGAGACTTCTAAAGTGGCCAGCAATGAGTCCAGACCTGAATCCCATAGAACACCTGTGGAGCGATCTCAAAATGGCAGTTTGGAGAAGGCACCCTTCAAATCTCAGGGACCTGGAGAAATTTGCCAAAGAAGAATGGTCTAAAATTCCAGCAGAGCATTGTAAGAAACTCATTGATGGTTACCGGAAGCGGTTGTTCGCAGTTATTTTGTCTAAAGGTTGTGCTACCAAGTATTAGGCCGAGGGTGCCAATACTTTTGTCCGGCCCATTTTTGGAGTTTTGTGTAAAATGATCAATGATTTGACTTTTTTTTCATTCTCTTTTGTGTTTTTTCATTGCAAGCAAAATAAATGAAGATATTATTACCAAAGCATTTGTGATTGCAATCATTTTCTGGAAGAAATTGAGTATTATCTGACAGAATTGCAGGGGTGCCAATACTTTTGGCCAGCACTGTGTATATATATATATATGGGTGCTACATTGTATATGGGTGCCACTTTTGGAACTCATAGCACTTCTACGCAGTTTGGTGTAAAAATTGCTTCTCACAGTATCTGAGAGAAAAATCAGTCCTGTAATAACCTGTAATATCAGTCCTGTAATATTTAGCTACTGCCATGATTGATGGACGTATGCAAGCTTACTGCAACATAGTTTGCTAAATTTACCTTTTGTAGTTTCACACGAAATATATATACGAGTATACTGTATATATATACAGTACAGACCAAAAGTTTGGACACACCTTCTCATTCCAAGAGTTTTCTGTATTTTCATGACTATAAAAATTGTAGATTCACACTGAAGGCATCAAAACTATGAATTAACACATGTGGAATTATATACTTAACAAAAAAGTGTGAAACAACTGAAAATATGTCTTATATTCTAGGTTCTTCAAAATAGCCACCTTTTGCTTTGATTACTGCTTTGCACACTCTTGGCATTCTCTTGATGAGCTTCAAGAGGTAGTCACCTGAAATGGTTTTCACTTCACAGGTGTGCCCTGTCAGGTTTAATAAGTGGGATTTCTTGCCTTATAAATGGGGTTGGGACCATCAGCTGTGTTGTTCAGAAGTCAGGTGGATACACATCTGATAGTCCTACTGAATGGAGTGTTAGAATTTGTATTATGGCAAGAAAAAAGGAGCTAAGTAAAGAAAAACGAGTGGTCATCATTACTTTAAGAAATGAAGGTCAGTCAGTCCGAAAAATTGGGAAAACTTTGAAAGTGTGCCCAAGTGCAGTGGCCAAAACCATCAAGCGCTACAAAGAAACTGGCTCACATGAGGACCGCCCCAGGAAAGGAAGACCAAGAGTCACCTCTGCTGCGGAGGATAAGTTCATCTGAGTCACCAGCCTCAGAAATCGCAGGTTAACAGCAGCTCAGATTAGAGACCAGGTCAATGCCACACAGAGTTCTAGCAGCAGACACATCTCTACAACAACTGTTAAGAGGAGACTGTGTGCAGCAGGCCTTCATGGTAAAATAGCTGCTAGGAAACCACTGCTAAGGACAGGCAACAAGCAGAAGAGACTTGTTTGGGCTAAAGAACACAAGGAATGGACATTAGACCTGTGGAAATCTGTGCTTTGGTCTGATGGTCCAAATTTGAGATCTTTGGTTCCAACCACCGTGTCTTTGAGCGACGCAGAAAAGGTGAACGAATGGACTCTACATGCCTGGTTCCCACCGTGAAGCATGGAGGAGGAGGTGTGATGGTGTGGGGGGCTTTGCTGGTGACACTTTTGGGGATTTATTCAAAATTGAAGGAATACTGAACCAGCATGGTTACCACAGCATCTTGCAGCGGCATGCTATTCCATCCGGTTTGCGTTTAGTAGGACCATCATTTATTTTTCAACAGGACAATGACCCCAAACACAACTCCAGACTGTGTAAGGGCTATTTGACCAAGAAGGAGAGTGATGGGGTGCTACGCCAGATGACCTGGCCTCCACAGTCACCAGACCTGAACCCAATCCAGATGGTTTGGGGTGAGCTGGACCGCAGAGTGAAGGCAAAGGGCCAACAAGTGCTAAGCATCTCTGGGAACTCCTTCAAGACTGTTGGAAGACCAATTCAGGTGACTACCTCTTGAAGCTCATCAAGAGAATGCCAAGAGTGTGCAAAGCAGTAATCAAAGCAAAAGGTGGCTACTTTGAAGAACCTAGAATATAAGACATATTTTCAGTTGTTTCACACTTTTTTGTTAAGTATATAATTCCACATGTGTTAATTCATAGTTTTGATGCCTTCAGTGTGAATCTACAATTTTTATAGTCATGAAAATACAGAAAGCTCTTGGAATGAGAAGGTGTGTCCAAACTTTTGGTCTGTACTGTACATACACAGTATATTGTGTATTACAGGGATTACTTAGAAATCCACAGTAAGAAATTTACACAAATCATCAATTAAAATAATATCCTTAGCATCATCAAGTAAATGTATAATGAGTCCACGATTAATCCATATGTACACTCTTATCAGTAAGTTGTCTCAAAATGTAATTAACATAACAATCCAATTCCATGACAACAACTGTCCCATCCTTACCTATAGGCTTGATGATAATGATGTCATAATAAGTCAAATCACTTGCATTTCCTTCCTTTTCCTGATAGATAGCCTAAAGGATCTCACAGATTTGTCAAGTCCTGAAGCATCAAGATTTCTTAACTGCAGTTATAATATCAGTTTCAGGTATATTAGTAGGTGGCACAAGATGACTCTTATTACTAAGCACAAATAGGTTAAACAATACTGAGCACTACTGTCAACATCATTGCAGCTCCTGCTGGAGAAAACCTTCTGAACTGCATCCTAAGGAGGAGGGAAAGTAAATCATGAAATCGTAAGAGTTTAAACTAAGAAACTCCAAATTCCAGTACTGGGCACAGGTTGTTTGTTAAATAATATTGCAAGCGGGTATGTGTAAATTCCACCGAGGTTTGCTCTTTTCAATATACTGTATGTGTCCACATCCATTGTTATTCATTGGAAAATTCACACACAGTACTTGGGTCAAATCAATTTAAATGTGAACTGAGGCAAAAGGAAAAGAATACAAATGTACTATATGTATAGAAGTCAATTTTTTGACTAAATATTTACCACTAGTACTAGTTTACCACCTTATTTATCGCTGAGGTTTTGTTGGAAGTCAGTTTCACTGTGTTGCTTCTGTCAGTCTTGTACCTTCTCTGGAGCCTGCACCCACTTGTTCTGGTTCCACCTTCTGTGGAAGTTGAACTAGATGGCTTCTCTAAAAAAAGACTTCTCTCTGGACTATTAAAGAGTTAAGTCCTGCAGTTTCCTACATCTTCTACACCATCTGTGGCTTGTGCCACAGAAACCACCAAAAAAAATCGACTATTATTGAAAGGATATGAACAGGTGGCCATACATATATGGTATATGGACCTGTGGAATGGGGGCAGAAGAGCAAAGTTGTTTTACAATGCGCTCTTTCAACTAAATGAGTAGGGAAAGGAAAACACAAGTGTATTACCAAATATAGTAGATAAAAAAAAAAAAAATCTCATCCAAAGGCAAATGTGTATATAGATGTGCCTCACCTTGTATTGTGCTAACTAAAGGTATAACATTATTGTATGGAGTGTACTATATATATTGACCTTGTTGTTGCAGGCTGGAGAAGATCTTCCCACCTTCATCTTGGAGAGGGTGAGCCAGGACTGTGTTAGACCAGTGCAGGTCATTAAAAGGATGTCGACAGAGGTCGACAGTATTAAAATCTACTTGAGGTTTATTGGGTACTTGCTACTTGTTCTGGAGTTGTCCTCATGCCACACATACAGATGTGTTCACACTCAAACTGATTTTCAGTTTCATTAAATATTCCAATGTGTCTTGAAACCCATTTGACACAATATCGTGACATGCTACGAAAAGTCTAGAAAGGCTGCATTTCACCCGCCCCCACTGGGTGGTCACACACAGACACAAATAAGGTAGTTAACATATCACTTTTTGAAACTTGTCACAAAACCACGTTGTATTTAGAAAAGCAGCGTAACTTGTGATTTTGTGATACACATAACTGGACAAGTCTAGCCAAAAGGCCAGATAAATACTAATATATATGCTCTTTTCACTCTATATAATTGCATTTGTATGTAATGGTAATTAGGCCTGACAAAGTTGCCAGAATGGCATTAGGGCACCTTTCATGTGCCTAATAAACCTCACGAAGATATCAATACCTTTGTTATCTGTAGATATTCTTTTATTGACCTGCACACATTACTAGAGTATTGGCTTATTCGATTACCAGTTACTCAGCCTAGGTACTATGATTCTGAGCTGATCATTCTCTGCCAAATAAAGGGGGGTCTTGAGTAGGGCATGTGGGCAAGGACAGGCTTTTTAGGTGGGTCTGAAAATTTGCAAATTGAACTTTGATCATCTCGAAAATGCAAAGCATGGTGACAGTTTGGTCAACCTTTAAAAAATATTTTCTGTAGAATTAAGCATGTTTCCTTTTGAGCTTATAATGGACACCTTGCCTAGGGATGGTATGGTAATCTTTAAATGGCATGTCAGGATTTATACTCACATTTCACTCGAAGCTAAACTTTTTTTCCCCATTATCAATTAACGTCATGTACTTTTTCTACCTGCCTCGCACTGCTAACAGAGGAGTGAGCCAACAAGATATCACATAAAAAGCAGTTTGTTTGCTAACGGCAATCATTTATTATATTTAGGCCACTATAAATTACACAAAATCTCCTGGGGCTCTCCTGCTCTGGAAATTTGTCATGTAAAGCCATAAAGAGTTACTACATTTACATTTTTTTCTAAAAATGTTCAGCACTTTCCATCGTTGACCCAGATTTACTTTCAGCTTGTTTAGAAGAGAATCTATACTGTTATTAAAGGCTATTTATTTCACATTGTGTTTATTCCTGGAGGGTCTGTAGATGCTGTGGAATGAATGTAATTTCCCATGAGCAAGGCCCTCTAAAACCTCCTATGTACGATGATACTCCCTACCTGTCAAGAGATGCAGACCCTAATTGTACAGTACTCTGAATTATTTTAGAACAAAATGTATTGTCGTGTAATATATTGTCAAAATCTATTCTTTTTAACATTTTTGGTTAACAGACAAGAATAGAAATAATTGGTGCATTTGCTCAATATATTATTGGTATCATAACACAGAAGATATCTGATTATAGATTTCAGCTCCATGCAATTTTAAAATTTTTTTCCTTAAAGGGAATGTATCACCTATAAATATATTTCTTCTAAAACATACTTTTTTTCTAATGTTGACCATGACCATGAGGGTAGCCATTTGGCCGAGCTGCATCTTATCTGTACTGTTGTTAACAGTGTTTAGAGAGATACTTAATAGCATCCACATGGACCAATGACAGCAATAGTCTGAAGCTTGACTCCTGTGATGTTTTTTAAGACATGTTCTGTGACCTGTACAGAGTTTATTCAGCAGGGACAGGGAGTAATAGTCACAAATCAATCACCTATTGTGAATCTTGTAAGAGAGGTGTTATCTTTTACTGTAATCCTGCTTGTGGTGATAATCAGCTGAAAAATGAATGGAATAGTTTACAGTGTACACACCGAGAAGTGTCAACAGGTTTAGTGGACAGTTTGAAACTGCATTAGGCCATTTTCTGACAATGCATTTCCTTTAGAGAGGTTCTCTTATTAAAGGCAACCCAAAAAATGGTCTGAGAAAGGCACTAGTCCAGTGCTAGTTATGAAACACGTAACCAGCACTGTTAATAAAACACTATTTGGGAACTACCAGCAGCTTCTTCACTACTTTTTCAACAGTGCCAATATCACCTCCTCACATCCTTGTTCTGGTACCTGATTGTGATCCTTCAAGGTGTTACCTGTTACCTCCAGCAAGAATGATGGCAGCTGCTGAGTATATACAGTTTCTAATAATGTACCTGACCAGCACAATGGTGAGAGAGCTTTATATTACTTGGTATTTGATGAAACGTTTCTGTACCAAGGAACACAATTCTCTTTTTCTTTGCTCCCAGATACACTGTGGAATAAGTGTAGTGCTACATGAATTGAATAGGTGTTTAGATCCCCTTAATTGAAATTGAGACAACCACTTTAACTTTTAAGCTGCTCAATAAGGAGAATTCATTAAGTCCCCTATGCCAATGCCTATTCACAAATTTTTCCACAAGACTGTTTTTTACAGGAAATTTGCAACTTTTAACTCTAGCCTCACCACTTTTCCAAAATGTGAGTAGAGCAGGTCAACAATATTTTAGATGTTATACCTATTCTCATAGCGGGCACAGATTTCTTATATTTATGATATAAGAATGATGTAACTAAGTTGGGGTGGACCTTGGCTCAGCACATTTGTAGAAAAGTAGCAAGGATGGCATAAAAATGCCAATTTGGACTATTAGGGTATGTTGTCTTGCCACAGTGGAAATAGAAGAGGAATTGAGTGGGCTTTTGCCTGATATTTCTCTTATCTTTCCGCCCCTTCAGCTTTCTGCTGTGGCTTTACCTTGCTGATTAGGTTCAGATGCTGGCAATAGTACTTTGCACATTTTCACCTTTCCACAGACTGGCAGCAGAAGGTAGAGACTAAAGGATGATTGATGTAGGAAAGTCAGAAGAGTTCCTCTTTAATTTACTCTGAAGACTCCTGTTGTACTACTGTTACCACAGGTCTTTCACCCCTTCAAGCCTCACACACTGCACAGACAATGCAGGGATGCATTATTAGTGTAGTTTCTGCTTTAGAGTTTATGCTATGTGCCTTAAGACCTTGAAAAACAAATGGAAAAGTTGCCAAATATGCCTGTACTAACAAATTAGCAAATGCTAAACTGTGTCAACTGTAATGTGATCATTAATTGGATAATAAAAAAAAAAACTGTTGTCCTGAACTGGTAAAAATGAAAGCACTGCCGGTAATTGGTGAAAATGAAATAGCACTTGCTAAAAGATAAGAAGATTACTATCCAAATATAAGATTATGCTTGGCACAAACTATTATAGACATCAATGTGCGTGTATAACTGCTTAAAGATTTCTAATATTATTTCTTATTATTAATATTTTTATGGCTCTGTCACTTGCAGTGCTTTACAGTACAGCTGTGAAAAATTGTAGAATTACAGATGCAATTTATGGACAATTACACATACACTTATTTCAACCAAAAGATGGCTAAAACCCTCTCACTTCCAAACCTCCTAAGCACAACACATGGCAACTTGATAGGCCCTATGAAAGATAACCCACTCCTTATCTTTGTGTGGAAAACATGGAATAGAATTTGCAGACTCAAGCAAATTAACCTAACCCACACACTATATGCTTTCAATTCCAGACTTTAAGAAGGGACAATCACACCATATCTTTAAAGTGTAGTATGGGCTGGGATTATGCACGGTTGCCCCACTGGTAAACCCTACTGGTAGATCACTATATCCTCTCTCAACCTTGCAAGAGAAGTTGCCAATGATAATATTCCCCCACTTTGACTACCTACAGCTGAGTAGCTTCCTGAGAACACACACAACCTTAACCACCAGTGGGACACTACATTCAAAATGGCCCTACCCATGAATTCTAAGGAGCAAATAGGGCAAACATATCGCTACTTACACCCTTCCTGGGATTACCACTCCACCTGGATGGGAATGGGGACATGGTCACAGAACTTGACATACCTGAATTATTAAATATACTGGAATACTTTGAAATACTTTGACATCTGCTAGCTACACTGAGATCATGCTCAGGATATTACATGAATCATACATATCCCCATTAAGAGGTCTAAAAATGGGAATTTTTCCATCAGGTCCTTGCTTTATGTGCAGTGTGACAGGAATGGACCTGTTTCATTGTCTGTGGGCCTGTGGAATGGTCCATTCTGGAGACAGGTGGAGTCTTTAACAAAACATACTTAACTAATTTTGACTCATTTAACCCCTAGACATTGCTAATCTGGCTATTTATGTCACTTTAGCTAATACCCTATGCTGCAAAGTTTGATAACGGAAGCTTTTATCATCACTTTGATCACCAAAATTTAACTCTTTATAGTGATCACAATGAAGTGAAAGAGACTTCTGATTCACATTATGCTAAATGAAGTTGCTCACTTTGCCAGCCACTCCCTTCACCATCTTCCCTGATGGATCCTCTGTCAGCAAGGAGCCTGGGTAAAGATTACAAAAGCAGTTTTACAACCCTCTAATTTACACATGTACTAGTGGTCTACAAAGAAGCTAAATTTAAATTTTTTCACATTTTATACAGTTTTTCTACTTCTGGCAAAAAAATATTCAACTTATTTAACAAGTAAGGCTACTTATTTCAAACCTTATATATCCTGAAAAAAACATGGTTAAAATCGTTATGCAAAGCCATTAAAAAGATATTGCTGTTTAAAGTAATGCATACCAAAGTGCTAAATTTGGCTTGAGCACTGGGGCATCAAAGACCCATGGTCATGAAAGGGTTAATGCCCACTGGGCCTATTTGGCTGGATCAACCAAATTATCTCTAAGGCTGAGGCCCCATGTCGCAGAAACGCAGCTTCCTAAATATTTCCCATTCCTTTTGTAGCCATTCTTGGCTTTGGCTCAAAAAACTGCAGCAAAATCTGCAACAAAAAAAAGCTGCGTTTCTGCAACGTGGGGGCCTTAGCCTAAATGTGATTGGGGATCTCAGAAACCTGATATCGGCAGCAGCCCTTGAAATGACTATTCTTAAATAAATTGACTTATTTATTTGAAATGAATTGGGTGGAAGTGGTCATCATGGAAGAAGATAGTGTGGAGAAATTTTTTTGTAGTCTGAGAATGGTTCATATATTTATAACCCACTACAATCCAACAGAAACTCTGATACATATTTAGAAATACTACTTGATACGTCTATAGAATACTGACAGGGGACGCACCTGTTTAATTCTAAAAACAGAAGTGTCTTTGCGCCAAGGGATCATCGGATCAGACTTATCCTGTCTGTCTTGTTTAACTTCACTGATTTCTCTGTTAGACTAGAAAACAGTTCATGTTTATACCTGGTTTAAGTGTTGCTCAGTTTAGGCAGTTTTAAGTTCCCTTAGCCTTCTTACCAGTTTCTGTTCCGAGAATTGTTTTTACATGTCATATGTTCTATGCGAGTATCAGTATAAAATATTACTATGGCACTCCAATTGTAGGCCTATTGGCTTGTAGTTTATTAATTATACCAAAAACATCTTGTAAAACACTAGACAGTATATGTAGTAGGTTAGTATAAAGTTGACATGACAATGTTACAAATCTTGAATGTTTCAGTCCTTCTGGATCTTCATTAGTGGGGGATCTGTCAGTCCAGTCCAAGGTAAAGGAGCTGCCATACTGCTATGTTCTATGCAATACTTGGTAATGTGTTTATATGGAAAATTTGAAAATCTTCAATAAACACAAGATAAAACAAAATTGTAGAATTACATGCAATAAAACCCGCAGTGAAAAGCTGCATCTCATTTACTGAGACAATATTTGCACAAGTATAGTTCTCACATTTTTACTGTTTGAGTCTCTCCCGTATTTACTAAGAGGCTGTTACATGTACATGACCCTCCTTCTGCAGAGAAGAGGTTACATGTTACTGTATCTTTAAGTGATACCCATAGCTTTAGAAATCTTTCAGAATGTCTCTTTAGATTAAAGATGCTGCCCTCTTCATCCCCTGCATTGGCCTTTGTTCCAGTTGGATGACAAATAAAGTCCTTAGCAATAAGAAAGGGCATCAGGTTCACAGGCTATTGTGACATGTTTTTGCCATGTGCTGTTATAGTGCGATTTAATATATTCCTATAAAAGCAGCCATGTGCTCTGATGTCTTTTATTGCTAGTTGAGAATTTCTCAAAGATCAATAATTCAGATACTGTAGGAAGGTAAAAGGTTAAACTCTCCACAGATCTGTAATTCTCTCTTTCTGTTATTGCCTCTTCCTTCAATTGGCTCTGTAATATTGTGCTGTATATCTGAGACGCTGCATGAAAACTTTATAGTGTACTTTAAAAATTCATTCCAACAGCATTTTGCTGAGTCCAACAGGTTGCTTTATTTCCTGCAAACAATCAGAAAATCACATTTTCTTTCTTCATACATTATTATGTGTAGAGCTGTAAAAGAGTCATGGCTAAGGATCTGAAAGGGCACCATGGCCAGTGGGTTTTTACATAGCAGGGACCTGCAAGCATTGCCTGTGATTGACAGCTTTGAACAGGGGCAATTAACCTTTTATATGCGATGGTCAGATCTGACCACATCATCTGAAAGGCTTATTTTGTTAAATTGCTATTCAACCCTGTCACAGGAAGGATTAACTATAACTTCTGATAATTTCAGCTTCCATTGACCAAATGCTCATACTCTGACTCCTATGAGATTCTAGAAGTTCTTCAGTTACTATTACATTTGGGAGTCTTCTGAAGGCTTCCAGGCCTGTCACGGTAAAATTCCACAGGTTCATCAGGCTATTGCTATTTAGATATAGACTGAAATACTATAGTTTTGCAGTCTATGGCATAAGTAAACTAATGATTGGGATAAAAAAAAAAATTAAACTTTAAAAAATATATATTTTTAAAAAACAAAATAAAAATCTAGTTCCCCCATATACTGTACATCCCATAAATGTTGGAACAGGAAAAATATCAAAATGCCCAAATTGCTGCTGATTTGTAGTTTCACCTCCCAAACAATTGACTAAAAAGTGATCAAAGACTATATAAATTTGGAAACATTGTACATTGTAAACACCATAAAAACAAAACACCTGGCACAATGAAGAAACAGAAAAGAGCTATAGCGGGAAGGACTTGAAAGTACTCTAAGCCTAATGCTGAATGATAAAGTTAAACAAGAAATATAGTTATGTAGCAACCTGTTGGAAGGAACATGGAGGCAGGAAGTAGTATTTCTAAATTTGTGTAGATAGTGAACTTGTGTGTAAACTGACACACAAGTACCACACCACCCAGAACTGAAAAAAGGAAGTAAAATTAACCTGTATAGTGTTTACCCTCATTTTAACCTGACCAAAATATAGTTTTGCAGCAACCCATTGGAGGGAATTTGGAGGCTGAGAGTCATAGTTTTCTAGGATATGTTCATCCAAGAGGACAGCTAAGGGAGGGCATATCAATATATTTTAGTTTTAATTGTAATGTGACACAAGTTAGGGCCAAGGAAAAGGATGAGATTAAGAGAGGAAGCACTGGAAGATTTTTTTGGCACATTTTCTATGTTTCATGTTCCTTGGCTTGTTCAAAATGTTTTACATAAAAAATGATTGGTGTAGAATTATCATAAGGTTTTGGATGAAGAAGAGAATTCTGATAGAGTACAACTGTCCAAAGCAGTACAAAGTACCATTTGTTTTGTGAAAGAAGATGTCGTCTCCAGGGGCAAAATTGCCTTTCTTTATATCTGATAAGACATTGTTGGCCTCCAAATGTAATGGTACTGTTTTATGAAGCACTTTACTGTTTTGTAGCCATTAGTCTCTATAGAAATGAATTGTATTTTTCTGTATAGCTCATTTATAATATGAAGCCTATTTTCCCATTGCCCCCCTTCACACTTTTATAAATTTGATAACCTACTATAAAGTTACTAGGGACCAAGTCAAAAGAAATTATTTGTGAGGGGGATTTCTGAATTTGTGCAGTGTGCCTGTGTGTGAAGCTGACATATAGTACACAAGCATCATACCACACAAAATTGAGAAAAGGAAATACAATTAAACTGTATATTCTTTACACTCATAACATGACCACATGTTTGTGTACAAAAGGCATAGTTTCCTTCTATCACACTCTCTCTTGCTTTCATGCCAATCCCGCTACTGTGGGGTTTGTGCAGTTAAGACACATATATTTACAAAAAGATAGCACAAAGTGTCTTATTTTTATATTTGAAACAATACATTGGAATTAGAGAATTTGCCAAATCCCTGGGAGGATGGCAAAAAACGACAGTGCTCATATAAGCACAGGTCAGATGTACAGTATAGAAGTAGCAGTGGCATCATGGCCCTGGTAACTGTGGGAACCCAAAGACCAATCTGTCACAGTGGAAGACACCAGTGTTATTCAGTAAATAGCACTATGGTAGGTGGGGGACCTGTCACAGATTGTATCTTAGGTGACCACAGTTTTGCCTCTGTATTAATCAACCTTTGACTTATAATGACAATGGCAGTAATGTTCTGACTAAAAAATTAAAATTAAAATTGAATGGCCTCTTAAAAATTTGATAGCATTAGCTACGTTAGGTTATTTTAGGTGCTTGTAGCTGCATCCCCAATGTGCAGAGGCGTAGCTAGCGGGGGGGGGGGGGGAGGGGGCGGCTGCCCCGGGCCCACTGACTTTTTGGGGCCCACCCCAGGGCCGCCATTGATACATACTTTATTTCTAACTAGATCGGTGTCTGCAGACACCGATCTAGTTACAATGCTTCCTGGTGCTTAACTGACTTGTAAACCGCAAGCCAATACAGGCTTGCGGTTTACAAGACGCCGAGAAGCAGAGCTCGTCTGTGGTCTGCTCAGCACGGGCGCGCGATGACGTCACAACATCGCGCCGCCCGCGCTCAGACACAGACGTCCTGTGCGTGGACCGGGAGGAAGCGACGGCGGCGTCGGCGGCTCCATTCATCAGCATCGCAGGTGAGTATGACTTTTTTTTTGTGGGTATATTAATAGTATAAGGGGTGGTTAGGAGGGGGGGAATATAACTATAAAGGGAGGATTCATTAGGGGGCATTAGGAGTTATTATTAATACAAGGGGGGAGGTTATTTATATAAGGGGCCATTAGGGGACATCATTCATATTAGGAGGCATTATGAACATAAGGGGGTGGTCATTGATATAAGGGGTCATTAGAGGTGCGGAATTTATCTCAGGGGGAATCAGGGGCATAATATGAGGGTCAATTAATTTAATTAAAGTGGCACTTGGGTTTTATTAGGACTAAGGCCCCACGTACTGGGCTGCAGCAAAAAAAGCGCTGCAGGAAAAACCATGGCGGTAACATTGTGGTTTTTCCCACAGCGCTTTTCACAGAAGGTCCGCAGAGGTTTCCTCTGTAGACCTTCTGTTTTCAATACACCTATATGGAAACCGCCGGTGTTTCCATAGGTATAACTGACATGCTTCAATTTCCAAAACTGCAACGGTTTTGGAAATCACAGTGCGTCTGCTACACATATTTTTCCGCTATGTGTGGATGGGATTTGCTAGAATGCCACGGTTTTTTTCTGTGGGTTTTCGCCACATGGGGCCCCCATTCCATCCCAACTCTGCAGTAAAATATGCGCAGCGGACATGCTGCGATTTCCAAAACAGTTGCAGTTTTGGAAATCGCAACATGTTGATTATACCTACGGAAATGCCAGCAGTTTCCCTATAGATATAATTGAAGCAGAAAGTCCGCAGAGGAAACCTCTGTGAACTTTCTGTGCAAAATGCTGCAGGAAAAACCGCAATGCACCAGCAGTTTTTCACGCAGCTGTTTTTTGCTGCAGGATGCTACATGGGGCCTTAGGCTGTGTTCACACGGCGGAAAATTTTCCGCCCCCGGACTTTTCGCCGTGGTCAGCCGCGACGGGATTCCGATGCCGTGCATCAGCATTCCGTCGTGCCTAACCGCTCCTGATTAAGCCTAGATGAATGGGCCTAATCAGGAGCGCGGCTCGAGCCGCGGACATCACGGGCGGAATCCGCGGGAAGATAGGTTATGTTGATTTTTTTTTTCCGCTAGCGGAAAAAAACGCTACTGACTCCCATTGAAATGAACGGGAGGAGTTTTTTCAGGTGGATTTTGAGGCAAATTCCACGTCAAAATCTGCTGCCAAAAAACTCCGTGTGAACACAGCCTAAGCCTTAAGGAGTTTTCCAGCTCATTTTTATTGATGATCTATCCTCAGAGTAAAACATCAATAAGAGATTCCCCACTGATCAGCTGTATGAAGGGGCTATGGCGCCTGTTTATATCACACGCTGTCTGTTTATAGTGAACGTTTGATGTCATTCCAGCCTTGTCACATAGACGTGTATAGGACTAGGCTGTAGTTACATTACATGGCCGCTATGAAAAGAATAACACTATGTAAAGAGAGAAGGTGTCATGGCGCTTACACAGGTACCACGGTTCATTCAAACAGCTGATCCTGGGGGTTCCGGGTATTGGAACCCCAATAATTTTTTTTCCCCTTGTTTTTTTTTTTCCCCTTTTCAATTAGGAAAAACCTGGGGCATTATTAATAAGGGGCACTATTTAAAGGGGGTGCACAGGGAAGTTATTAATTTAAAGATGCACTTGGGGGTATTATTCATTATGGGGGGTTATATTATATATTTTATAATTGGGGTAGCAGCAGGATGGGTGTGCAGGTGAGGACAATGTGGGTCAGGTGCCTGGAAAAGTGAGGAGCCAAAGATGTCTGTGTTGCAAACTTTACAGAGACTGGAAGAAGTGGTCATGGCCGTCCAGATAAAAAAAGATGGGGAATGTGAACGATTAGTCAGAGACGTCACCGGTAAGTCACTAAATGTTACTGCCCTGTATTCACCTAAATCGTCTGCAGAGCACTGTGTAGAGCTGCTATATACCACTATACGCTCACCGTATACTGATAGTATCGGTATACGAACATGTCCAAGTTGGGGGCCCACTTGGACATGTTAGCCCCCCTGTGCTGAACCCCTAGCTACGCCTCTGCCAATGTGCTAATGGTGCAAGCCAGTGTTGATGTATCAAACTGGTTGATAGTTCACAATTTGCCATAAAATGTAAACACAGAAACACAACATTTAGGAAAAACAAAAAAAAAAAGTTATTTCCATTAAATCTTGAGATCTTAATAATACATTGGGATATTTTAAAGTAAACCATTTGTAAATATGCTGTATAAAACTGATGAAATTTCAGACCCCCCAATAATAAGAAATCAGAATAATAATTGTTATTGAAGCATAAAACTAGTTTCTACAATTTTATAATACTTTTACGTTTTTTCAGTATATTCCAGAATTATTTCCTTTGCTAGTAGAAGTTTTATGATATGTGCAAATGTGAATTCCCAGCAGCTTCCCACCTGCTCTATAATCGGAAAACTTCCAGGTGTAAAGGGTATGTGAAGTATATTAGAGAGACCTGATATTTATACAATGTTCTAATATATTAGTATACATTCAGCAAATGTCAAATATTCTCTTTTCATACTGAGAAAGCTTACATTTTATAGTAATCCAATGACTTAAATACCTTTTAGATGTTTTAAAAGAACTTTAAAGGAATAGAAATGTTAAGCAGAATGTGTTTACTACGGTAAACAAAGATAACACTTTAAAGACTCACCTACTTGCACGCAGCATATTAAATTTGTAAGAAAGATGCTGATATCTGATGCTGGATTTCACAGGATGCCTTTTAATCCCTTTAGTGCTGCAGAGGGTAATCTTAAATTACATTATATGTCTAAACCCTGCTGGGTTGTATATTGCGATCATTAAAATAGTCAAAGCAATTTAAAGAAGACATCAATGAATCTATATCTAGCTATTCTTATCAACCTAAAGGTATATAAAAAAAAAGCCATGTTTGAGGCCCATGCTCCAATTGTTCCTAACTATGTGAACAGTTGTGATTTGTTTCCATCACCATTCAATCCATTTGTTTATTTAAAGGAGTTTTGCTGCCATTGACAATATGTGATAGGTGTGAAGAATGGTTGTCTCCTAACTTAGGGTTCCAAGTGATGCGATGTCAGCAGTCACATCCACATAAGGACTGAATAAAAAACAGAAACCTCTTGTGTCTATGACTTTCTATTTAAGTCTACAGAGACATAACTTCTCGCCAGTCTACTGTAGATAAGTATCAAAGTATCACAAGGTATAGAGGTTTGAGACCCAACATTTAGATATTTCTGGCATTTCCTGTGGATACATTATACCCCTTTAATTTTTGAAAATGTAATAATAATGGAATTTTTTTTTTCCCAGGGAGAATTGCCAGACCTGTAATCTCAATACCAGGTGGTGCTTTCTGCAATGGGAAACCTTACCCCTAAAATTATACATCATAGGCCTCTCACCAAACCGACTTGCACTGTATACTGTAGAAACAAGGGGCAAGAACCAAAAAAGTCTACAGATGGGTCTGTTTTCCTTTTGGAGAAGACTCGAGCTTGGCTAATGTCTTTAGTTATGTTGCAGGCTTGTTTAAACGTGGGGCATTAAAGGGACTCTGTCAGCAGGAAAATCAGTACCTTGTAGAGATGTCTCTAAACTTTCCAAAGATGCCTTTCTTATTCTGCATTGCCGCATCAATTTCATGAAAAAACACTATGTAACACAAATTTTGTTCCCAGCTTTTAAATGTTATATTCCAATTGCTTATGTCTAAAACAAATTAAAAATTGCTTACATTCATCATAAACTTCGCTTTTGTGACCACGGCAACAAAAATTATGCATTTTTACTATAGAAACAGACGATTTTGCATCTTCTCATTTATACAGTCAGACTAAGAACACTATATGCATTGCAAATTTACACAGATTACCAAAAACTGTTCAGAAGTGTGCGGTTTTCCGAGATTTACAACTATACTGCAAATCAGTTTCACGAATCAATCCCCAAATATAGTCGCCCATCATGTTTTCGTTATATTGTCCTTGGTAACGGCGTTCAAAGTTCATAATGTCCTGGTGAAAGCGCTCGCCTTGCTCCTCTGAAAAAGCTCCCATGTTCTCTTTGAACTTATCAAGATGAGCATCAAGGATATGGATTTTGAGTGACATCCTGCAGCCCATTGCAGCATAGTTCTTTATCAGAGTCTGAACCAGTTGTACATAGTTTTCATCTTTATGATTGCCTAGGAAGCTGCGAACCACTGCGACAAAACTGTTCCAAGCTGCTCTCTCCTTCCTATTCAGCTTCTTGGGAAATTCACTGCACTCTATGATCTTCTTGATTTGTGGTCCGACGAAGACATCAGCTTTGATCTTTGCTTCAGACAGCTTAGGTAAAAGATCTTGGAGGTAATTGAAAGCTCTCGACTCCTTATCTAGAGCCCTGACAAATTGTTTTATGAGCCCCAACTTGATGTGTAGTGGTGGCAACAGCACCTTGCGTGGGTCCACCAGTGGCTCCCACTTCACATTGTTCTTCCCCACAGTGAACTCTGTCCGCTGAGGCCAGTCCCGCCTGTGGTAGTGCGCTTCAGTATCCCGGCTGTCCCAAAGGCAAATAAAGCAAGGATACTTAGTAAAACCACCTTGGAGGCCCATCAGGAATGACACCATTTTGAAATCTCCGATAACATCCCAGCTGTACTCATCATACTTCAAGGCACCTAGCAACATCTTGACACTGGTTTATTCCTCTTTCAGGTGCACTGAGTGAGCTACAGGAAGAGACGGATACTTGTTCCCATTGTGAAGCAGCACGGCTTTGAGGCTCTTGCATGAGCTGTCTATGAAGAGGCGCCACTCATTCGGGTTACAGGTGATCAATTAGATCCTGTCTCTCCGTCTCTCAGGAAGGGCTATAGTGGCCCTATATAACTGTAGTTATACAGCTACCTACAATTCTGTACAGTCCCAGAAAGTTCTAGATAATTCTGGGCAGTTCTAGAAACTTCTTGATAGTTCTCACAATTCCAGAAGCTTCTTAAGTATCTTGAAATATTGTGAATATCCTTAAAAATAGATCAATTTCAAAATATCATTGTGCTGACCACAAAAGCAAAGTTTACAGGGAATAATAACTTTTTTCTATTCATTTAAGGTACAAACAATCAGGAAAACACACTTAACAACTGGGAACAAATATTTTTTTGAAAATTGTTACATGGTGAAATCAATGTTTTATTCTTATGAAACCACCCCTGTAGAGAGCAAAGCTCTGGCAGGAGAAGACACATCCCTAAAGCCCTTTCCAACTAATGCATAGAAATAAAATACTGATTTTCATGAAAATGCATAATAAGAAAGGCATAACCGTAGAGGCTGACCTCCAAGGTTGTGTCCTTAGTTTGATACAGATTTTCCTGCTGACAGACTCCCTTTTACTTATATTACAGCTACCTAGATGACATTAGAGAGACAGTTTCCTTCTGAAGGGGAGCTAATCTCCATGTCTTTCTTTCCAGGGAGCATTACATTGCCTATTAGACTCCCTCTGCCAGTTTGTAGTTTTCATCTGAGACCTACAAGTACAGATATAGCAAAGTTTAACATTACAAACGACATGTTAACCACACTGTGGCAGAGTATTAACAAGACTTTACAAACATATTGCAAAAGCTTTGTTTTCTTCTGTGATAAGATATCAAGGTGCAGTGTGTTATCATTGTAATGCTAAATTTGTATATAGTTTGATGTATAGGAGTGAATAGATGATAAAAGTACTTCAGAAATCATATGGTTTACAACTAATATTAGTAAGTAGCACCCAAAATCCAAGAAAGCTACACCATACTCAAATAAACAATTACGTACTTTGATAACACAGTATATACAGTGCTTAAATGGGTTTACTGGCCTCAAATAGATTATTGGAACATGAAGGCTTCTCCTATTCATTTAATAGGAGCAATGCTGCAACCCCATCCACTGCATATTACTTAAATTGGAGAAACGTGCACACACTCCCCATCCACTGCATCAGCTTCCAAAACCTTGAGGCTACTGGATCAGCTGATCTGTGCGGGGTCTTGGTGTTGAACCCCCATAGATCACATACTGATGACCTATCCCAGGGGCATTTGTGTATTTTGCCCTTCTATAACCTGGCCAGAAATTCTTCCATCAATGCATCATTTGTTTGCTGTGATCTAGAAAAATGATGGTGTTATACTACATACATATTAGAAAACATTAACATATAGTGTTAAAGCCAATTTTCATATGCATTCAAATAAGAATCTCACATTCTCTCAGAATCTTTCTTCCCTTAAAGCAAGACTCTTAGGATATTTTTGAAGCACCTTCTTTCCTAATAAAGCTGTTCTGGTTTAGACTTGTTTAACTCCAGTGAGAATTACAACTATAGTGGGCACAGTAAAATGGAACATACTTTGATTAATTACCCCATCATATAATTTATTTTTCATCTAGTAGGGCACACGCATATTATTTCATGTATGTAAAAGTAACAGAGATATAATTTGACAGGGAGAGCCTCAAGGAATATATAGATTGCTGTGAGAACATTTGGAGCTATCTCCTTGATAAAACAGATGACTAATGCTGCAGGTATAATTATTACTGCACATGCTGTTCATATTTTTGGACATTTTCATTCTGAGAATTATTCTTAATATACCGTTTCTTAAATTCATATTATAAAAAGTTCTTCTATGGAAGGAAAGGGGGTTTCATACAGTGAATGTGGTTTACAGAATATACATCAGCAGCTATAATAGTTAGGGTGTGTTCACATATGTACGTCCCAACTCTCAGTTTCCCTTTGGTATGGCGCATACGAGCCGGAGGGAAACTGATGCCAGAATGGATCCCGTAGTTTTCTATAGAATGAGTTCTGGCACAAGAAGCACCAGTTCTGGCACTGTATGGTGCCGGTTCTGTTCCTCAGTAGGATGGAAAATGCTAGCTGCAGCGTTTTTCCATCCGGCTCCCTTAAAATTTCTGTAGAGCTGGATGTACGCCGGGTTCTGCCTGAAAATGGATGCGGCAGCATCTGGCGTTCTGTGCAGTTCATCTATGTACATTAGTGAAGCCTGCAATTACTGGCTTCACTACTGTTCCCGAGCAGTTGCTCTTCTGGGCTCAGCAGCTCTTCCTGTAGGTGCTGCAGCCCAAACCCCCACTCATCTAGTAGTGAAGTCGGCATTTGCTGGCTTCCCTACTGTACCAGACGTGGGGCCGCCTGCTGTCCGAACCTCTGCCTCCAAGAAACCTTCATCTCCCACCCAATGTCCCTCCTAAACCCCGATCCATTTCACTAGCAGCCGCAGGGATCAGTAATCGTCCCTATTGCCTTCACAAATGGGCTCTTGTGCAGGCAGCAGGGACGATTGCCTATCCCTTCTGCTGTGTAATGTAAGGTACCAGGACTTGGGGACAGCAAGCAGAAGGTGAATGTTCAGGGAGGTGAATGTTAATGTAACTGATATGCGTGGGGCACTAATGGGGAATTATACTGTGGGTGGGGGGATACAAAGGAGCATAATGCTTGGAGGCATAATTATGGGACGTTATACTGAGTAGGGGCACCCTCACTTACCGTATAATGCACCTTAATGTCTGCACTAACAATATAATGCTCCTTAATGCCCCACACACAGTATAATGCCACATTAGCCCCCCACACAGTGTTATGCCACGTTAGTGCCCTCTGCACAGTATAATGCCACTTTAGTCCCCCCTGCATGGTATAATGCCACGTTATTAAATACTGGACATGCTCCGCTGCTGTTCAGCTCAGACCATTACTTGATGGCGGAACCTGGTCAACGGACCTTTACTAAAAGTACTTGAGTACCCATATTTTATTGGCCTCAGCAGCCTATGATGCCTCATGGTAAAAACTTATGGTAAAAACTGATGACAACTGTGGTACCGGATCAGCCAAGGGGGATTAATCTTAGATATGGATTCCATTTGTGGCTGATTGATATCAAACCCTTTACCTCTCAGATCTTCGCAGACTTAATGTCTGCAGTCACATGAACAGCCTACTTTGCATACAAGTGTGAAACTCATTAACTCAGCAGGGGAGATCCTGGAGTAAGCATATTCTAACGTTTCTAAGTACATGAAATGGCTCCGATAGAACTTATAATAGAAATATGGTATTATGATGATATTTTCCAAGGGGAGCATCCTACAGTTGCACCAATAAATTCCTTGGGTGCGCAAGACTGGACTGAACACACCAAGTCCAAATACGGTACTGTTGAGAGCAGGGAAAAGGTCCAGACACTGAACTCCCTGCCCAAGGGGATCTGGGGTTGTGATGAAGCGACCCTCAGTTGTACATCTTTCTGATACAGTGGGGAAAAAAAAGTATTTAGTCAGTCACCAATTTTGCAAGTTCTCCCACTTAAAAAGATGAGAGAGCCCTGTAATTGTCATCATATGTTGACCTCAACTATGAGAGACAAAATGAGATAACATATCTAGAAAATAACATTGTCTGATTTTTTAAGAATTTATTTGCAAATTATGGTGGAAAATAAGTATTTGGTCACCTACAAAAAAGCAAGATTTCTGGCTCTCACAGACCTGTAACTTCTTTAAGATGTTCCTCTTTCCTTCACTCATTACCTGTAGTAATGGCTCCTGTTTGACATTGTTATCAGTATAAAAGACACCTGTCCACAACCTCAAACAGTCACACTCCAAAATCCACTATGGAAACAAAATTGTAGACCAGGCTGGGAAGTCTGAATCTGCAATAGGCAAGCAGCTTGGTGTGAAGAAATCAACTGTGGGAGCAATAATTAGAAAATGGAAGACATACAAGAACACTGATAATCTCCCTCGATCAGGGGCTCCACACAAGATCTCACCCCGTGGGGTCAAAATGATCACAAGAACGGTGAGCAAAAATCCCAGAACCTGCAGAAAGCTGGGACTAACATAACAAAGGCTACCGTCAGTAACACACTACGCGGACCGGGACTCAGATCCTGCAGTGCCAGACGTGTCCCCCTGCTTAAGCCAGTACATATCCGGGCCCATCTGAAGTTTACTAGAGAGTATTTGGATATTCCAGAAGAGTATTGGGAGAATGTCATATGGTCAGATGAAACCAAAGTAGAACTGTTTGGTAGAAACACAACTCGTCGTGTTTGGAGGAGAGTGAATGCTGAGTTGCATCCAAAGAACACCATACCTACTGTGAAGCATGGGGGTGGCAACATCATGCTTTGGGGCTGTTTCTCAGCAAAGGGACCAGGACGACTGATCCGTGTACATGAAAGAATGAATGGGGCCATGTATCGTGAGATTTTGAGTGCAAACCGCCTACCATCAGCAAGGGCATTGAAGATGAAACGTGGCTGGGTCTTTCAGCATGACAATGATCCCAAGTACACCACCAGGGCAACGAAGGAGTGGCTTCGTAAGAAGCATTTCAAGGTCCTGGAGTGGCCTAGCCAGTCTCCAGATCTCAACCCCATAGAAAACCTTTGGAGGGAGTTGAAAGTCCGTGTTGCCCAGCGACAGCCCCAAAACATCACTTCTCTAGAGGAGATCTGCATGGAGGAATGGGCCAACATACCAGCAATAGTGTGTGCCAACCTTGTGAAGACTTACAGAAAAGGTTTGACCTCTGTCATTGCCGTGAAAGGATATATAACAAAGTATTGAGATGAACTTTCGTTATGGACCAAATACTTATTTTCCACCATAATTTGCAAATAAATTTTTTAAAAATCAGACAATGTGATTTTCTGGATTTGTTTTCTCATTTTGTCTCTCGTAGTTGAGGTCTACCTATGATGTCAATTACAGGCCGGCCTCATCTTTTTAAGTGGGAGAACTTGCACAATTGGTGGCTGACTAAATACTTTTTTTTCCCCACTGTAAATGTATTTTTACTTGCTGATATCAGTCCTTCCCCTACTTGTTGTGCTTAAGTTGAGTTTACAATGCTGGACGATACACTTCAGTGGTTTTATATATGTGCCATGGGAGATGGCCTGTTCTAGCCAGCCAGTTTTATTATCCCTGGACAAATGTCCATGGGGAAGAGAAGGCCAGTGACCTTAAGTTCACCCACAGACACACATCTCTCCCAGCAACTAGGAAGGTACTCATCTCTCCAAGGGTTCTGCAAATGAGGGAGAATGGGGGCTGCCTGGGGAGAAGGTGTGGGTGGGGGCACTAGCCATATGCTGAAAGGAGAGCTAGATTCTTTGTCACTCAGCAAAGAGGCAGCAAGAAGTTCTTATCTTGGAGAAGATGTGAGGGCATTTCATGCTGTGGAATGCAGCATGGGCCTAGCATTGAGGCCTGAAGCCTTTTCCTTTGTTCTGGACAGCATGTAGAAGACATGTTTCTGTACTCACTGAAGAAAGCGCCCTAGGAGAAATGGACTACAAGCCTGTGGCGGTTTTTTTTCTATCTGTTATTTCCCATTTTATTTTCTGTACCGAAACTTTACTTTTTGTCCGCAATCTGCTTGTTTAGTCATTGATATATATATTTCTGTATATGTTAATGCTTAGTACCGGCCCACTTGGGTTAATAAATATATAAAATTTAAAAAGCTCATCTTTGTATTATCCTATCGGCCTGGAACACTCACTGGAGGTGGGTGTGAGGTAATTGAAGCGATCTCAGGTGTGCTGAACACGGGTTTGGCAGGACGAGATCCTTCACAGGGGGGTCATTCCTGGTGTCTACATGATGGGAACTTTGCCACAAACACCGTCATACCCCTCACGTGATACTACAGTCATCCAGCGAGGAGTTATGGTTGTATATATTTATCTCGTCTTAGGATGTGGGTCTGGGCCTCTTCTCCTGGTAACATTACACAGGGAGGGGACTAGGATAGTTATATGGTCTCAGACCAGGGAGTGGGGCTAGTTCTTAGCCTGGGAGAGATGTGAAGACACATGTCGTGTTGCTGACTTAAGTAAGTGCCCTGGGGCCTAGCAGTAGAAGCCCCAGCAAACCAGACTGCAGATCTGTTTGCTATTCTTTTCTCTTTTAATCCCATTTTATTTTTAATTACTGTATTCCTTGTTTTTACCTGTATTTGCTTGACCATCCTCTGAGGTGTATTCTGTATACGCTAGCGGCTAGTACCGACCCACTCGGGTTAATAAATATATAAAATTTATAAAGCTCGTTTCATGTTATCCTATGAACCCAGGCACTCATGGGTTGTGAGTGGAAGGTAAGAGGGGTGATCACAGGTAGGCCAAGTGGCTTGGCAAAGTGGTATCCTTCACAACAACTGTTGACAAATTATGGGTTTTGAAATGATTAAGGGACAAAAAAAATCCAGTACTGATGCAACTGATATACAGTGGGGAAAAAAAGTATTTAGTCAGCCACCAATTGTGCAAGTTCTCCCACTTAAAAAGATGAGAGAGGCCTGTAATTGACATCATAGGTAGAAAAACAAATCCAGAAAATCACATTGTCTGATTTTTAAAGAATTTATTTGAAAATTATGGTGGAAAATAAGTATTTGGTCAATAACAAAAGTTCATCTCAATACTTTGTTATATTTCCTTTGTTGCCAATGACAGAGGTCAAACATTTTCTGTAAGTCTTCACAAGGTTGGCACACACTGTTGCGGGTATGTTGGCCGATTCCTCCATGCAGATCTCCTCTAGAGCACTGATGGTTTGGGGCTGTCGCTGGGCAACACGGACTTTCAACTCCCTCCAAAGGTTTTCTATGGGGTTGAGATCTGGAGACTGGCTAGGCCACTCCAGGACCTTGAAATACTTCTTATGAAGCCACTCCTTCATTGCCCTGGCGGTGTGCTTGGGATCATTGTCATGCTGAAAGACCCAGCCACGTTTCATCTTCAATGCCCTTGCTGATGGCAGGAGGTTTGCACTCAAAATCTCACGATACATGGCCCCATTCATTCTTTCATGTACACGGATCAGTTGTCCTGGTCCCTTTGCAGAGAAACAGCCCCAAAGCATGATGTTGCCACCCCCATGCTTCACAGTAGGTATGGTGTTCTTTGGATGCAACTTAGCATTCACTCTCTTCCAAACACAACGAGTTGTGTTTCTACCAAACAGTTCTACTTTGGTTTCATCTGACCATATCACATTCTCCCAATACTCTTCTGGAACATCCAAATTCTCTCTAGCAGACTTCAGATGGGCTCGGATATGTACTGGCTTAAGCAAGGGGGACACGTCTGGCACTGCAGGATCTGAGTCCCTGGCAGCGTAGTGTGTTACTGACGGTAGCCTTTGTTACGTTAGTCCCAGCTTTCTGCAGGTCATTCACTACGTCCCCCTGTGTGGTTCTGGGATTTTTGCCCACCGTTCTTGTGATCATTTTGACCCCACGGGGTGAGATCTTGCGTGGAGCCCCTGATCGAGAGAGATTATCAGTGTTCTTGTATGTCTTCCATTTTCTAATTATTGCTCCCACAGTTGATTTCTTCACACCAAGCTCCTTGTCTATTGCAGATTCAGTCTTCCCAGCATGGTGCAGGTCTACAGTTTTGTTTCTGGTGTCCTTCCACAGCTCTTTGGTTTTCACCATAGTGGAGTTTGGAGTGTGACTGTTTGAGGTTGTGGACAGGTGTCTTTTATACTGATAACAATGTCAAACAGGAGCCATTACTACAGGTAATGAGTGGAGGACAGAGGAACCTCTTAAAGAAGAAGTTACAGGTCTGTGAGAGCCAGAAATCTTGCTTGTTTGTAGGTGACCAAATACTTATTTTCCTCCATAATTTGCAAATACATTCTTAAAAAGTCAGACAATGTGATTTTCTAGATATGTTTTCTCATTTTGTCTCTCATAGTTGAGGTCTACCTATGATGACAATTACAGGCCTCTCTCATCTTTTTAAGTGGGAGAACTTGCACAATTGGCGGCTGACTAAATACTTTTTTTCCCCACTGTATGTGAACGTACCCTTACTTGTACAGTGATGCTACTTCAGTATCCGACAATCATATTAATAATCTTATCCCATGCTAAGGCAAACAGGCATAATATTAATGGTATTTTCTAAAAAGGGAATCTGTCACTAGGTTTATGCCTTCTGTTCTAAGGAAAAAGTAGTGACTGAAAACCTGAATCCCTCAATGTACTGTACTGTAACTTACAGGGTGGTTTGCTGTAGCTTTAATAAAATCAGCCTCAATGAAAACCAGATATAGTCCATGCCATACAATGTAGTCCCTGATAGTCATAATGTGCAGTTTATCTTGTCCACCAGGGTAGGCAGGGAATTAGCAGTCCATAAATAAGGAGGACTATATTCTTCTCTTCTGTTGCAGATGATAAATATGATGAAGGCAAGTTTTTGAACACAATAGAAAGCCATCCAGTTAGCTGTACTTTGTTGGAATCAAGATCTCTGTCACCACTTTATAAGGCTTAAAGATTAGGCAACATAATCCTGGTAATATATTCCATGACCCATGAACCTTCTTGACTAATGTGTCACATGCTGAATTAAAGGAAAGACCATAAAACCATATAGTGGTGCTTGTTATATCATCCTCACTATGTATTCAACATTTACTAAGCAATAAAGAGCCCTGAACATTGATAAACAAGAGAAACTGTTGTTTATGATATTTAGAAACGTAAAATATAGCTTAAGGGGATGAACAAATGTTTGGGTTATGGTGTTAGCCACAAGGGGAGTGCACAAGCCTCTATGTGAACAGGATTTCATTAATATATCAAAATTTTTGGAAAAAACAACGTGGATCACGCATCCTGATATGTATTAATCTATGCTTCTCAGCAAAATCTACATATAAGGTTCTTAGTATACATTTTGTTTGAGGTGTATAAGTACACTAGCTACTTCACGGCTAGTATGCATGGGTTTCTACTCTACTGGGTGTTGCACTGAATGGCAGCCTCTACCACAGCAACACATAGTGGATAATAAATCTTGGTACGACCCATTAGTATTAAAAGCCACAAAAACCTATGACAGGTTTTGCAACAAAAACCTATTACAAAATCAAGGGAGAGCAAGCCAGGCGCCCAATGGCACCTTTGCTGCCAGGCTAAGCCCCCAGCCCAAATCATGTGATGCCTCAGCCAGTAGAGTAGTGGCCCACTATACAGAGGTTGCTGTGAATTGGCTAGTGGGCTTATACCCCTTGATCAAAATGTATACTAAGAATATGGTTTTTTTGTAGATTTTGCTGAGATAGATCATGTATAATATTGCATCTGCGCGGTCCACGTCTTTTTTTCTAAAATGTTGGTATTTCATTAGTATGGTGATGTAGTTGTGCTAAAAAGTTTACATACCCTAGAAGAGTTATTGTTTTTTTGGCCTTTTTTCAGAGAATATGAATGATGACACAAAAACTTTTTCTCCACTCATGGTTAGTGGTTGGTTGAAGCCATTTATTGTCAAACTTCTGTGTTTTCTCTTTTTAAATCATAATAACAACCAAAAACATCAAAATGACCCTGTTCAAAAGTTCACATACCCCAGTTCTTAATACTGTGTATTGCCCCCTCTAACATCAATGACAGCTTGAAGTCTTTTGTGGTAGTTGTGGATGAGGCTCTTTATTTTCTCAGATGGTAAAAATGCCCATTCTTCATGGCAAAAAGTCTCCAGGTCCGGTAATTTCCTGGGCTCTCTTGCATGTACTGCGCGCTTGAGATCTCCCCAGAGTGTTTCAATGATATTGAGGTCAGGAGACTGAGATGGCCACTCCAGAACCTTCACTTTCTTCTGCTGTAGCCAATGACAGGTCAACTTGGCCTTGTGTTTTGGATCGTTGTCATGTTGGAACGTCCAAGTACGTCCCATGCGCAGCTTCCTGGCTGATGAGTGCAAATTTGCCTCCAGTATTTGCTGATAACATGCTGCAATCATCTTTCCTTCAACTTTGACCAAGTTTCCTGTGCCTTTGAAGCTCACACATCCCCGCATCATCAGTGATCCACCTCCGTGCTTTACAGTAGGAATGGTGTTCCTTTCATCATAGGCCTTGTTGACACCTCTTCAAATGTAACGTTTATGGTTGTGGCCAAAAAGTTCGATATTTGTCTCATCACTCCAAATTACCTTGTTCCAGAAGTTTTGAGGCTTGTCTCTGTGAGTGTTTGGCGTATTGAAGGCGAGATTCTTTGTGGCATTTGCGCAGTAATGGCTTTCTTCTGGCAGCTCGACCATGCAGCCCTTTTTTCTTCAAGTGCCTCCTTATTGTGCATCTTGAAACAGCCACACTGATAGTTTTCAGAGAGTCCTGTATTTCAGCTGATGTTATGTGGGGGGTTTTCTTTGCATCCTGAACAATTTTCCGGGCAGTTGTGGCCGAAATTTTGGTTGATCTACCTGAACGTGGTTTTTACAGAGCCCCTGAGTTTCCATTTGTTAATCACAGTTTGAACACTGCTGACTGGCAGTTTATACAGTTCAACTACCTTTTCCCGTAGTTCCATGGACAATTCTTTTGCTTTCCCCATGACTCACAATCCAGAAATGTCAGTGGCTGGAGGAAAGATGCAATAGTCTGTCTGGATCCCAGAAACTCACTCAGCTTTTATGCACATACACTGATTACAAGCAAACAGGTCACAGCTGAGGATGTTACCTTTAGTAGCCATTCAAACCACTTTGTGTCAACTTCTGGGCATGTTATCAGGCCAAAATCACCAGGATATGTGAACTTTTGAACAGGGTCTTTTTGATGTTTTTGGTTGTCATTATGATTTAAAAAGAGAAAACACAGAAGTCTGACAATAAATGGCTTCAAGCAACCACTAACCATGAGTGGAGAAAAAGTTTTTGTGTTATCATTCATATTTTCTGAAAAAAGGCCGAAAAAACAATAAATCTGCCGGGGTATGTAAACTTTTTAGCACAACTGTATGTCATTACAGATCCAGAGCAATCAGCCATTGAAAATGCCTTAGAGAATTGAGATCTGCAGGTTTAACTGCTAGATGAGATTGGGCAGAAGGTTGGGTAGAAATAAAAAAAAATGATGTTCTATATAACCCTTCACTATCTGTAAATTTGCTTTCGTTTTAATTAAAGACTATGCTACATGCTACAAGTGTGAATAGACTTCTTAAAAGCCTTCTTAAAAGCACTATCCAATCAGGGTCATCCCCTGTAAATCTTGTATTACTTGGGAACCCTATTCTGGTCTGATTTATAATGGAAAGTTAATAAGAAGTAGACTCAAGCTATCCTTAAATCTTAAGAAAAATCATTCATCTGAATAGCTGCCTGCTAATACTACGTTTGATTTGCACAAACTGGCTGAAATAGCGACCATAATGTGAAAGGCTTGGGAAAGGGATCATATGACCTCAGAGACCATGCCTGCTCATCCATAATTCCTTGAAAGCAGCTCTCATGACAGGGGACAGCGAATCATCAGGGGGTTTAGGTCTAAGCTCAATGATGACTCATACGTAGCAGAAAAAGTTCACACTGATAAAGAAGGTGTCTATTGTGTGTGGAGAGACTAAGGAGATAGGGTTTCAGACAATCAGAATGATATAGGAAATAATACAGCATGTGGACTTGGGATTAGTGTACTTGAGGCAGGAGAAGAAGACTTATGTTTGTTTAATTAAATAATTAATTAAATAATTAACTATTTAATTAATAGGGAGAGACAGTAGATTAAGAGAAAGTGGTTGTCTGACTCATCACAACACTGTTAGAGCAGCCAACTGTACAGGAACAGGAGGGACAGACTGTGTGTGTAGCTAGTGATGTGTGCAGCAGCTGCATCAAACAATCACAATTCTCAGAGTCAAATAATCTCAAGCTGTACTGTGTGTGTCCAAGAAGACTAAGAGCAGAAAATTTAGTAACTTTTCTTGTGTGCTTCTGGCAATTTTTTCCTTGCCAAAATTAATTTTTTAATAACATTACCTTTTTTTCTTTGTAAAAGTCTAGTTTATTAAAATTGACCTGTTTTGTTTGCATTGATGTTCATTAAATAGTAAGAAAAAAAAACAAGGGATAGTTCTTCAATGAAGCCAGAGAAGTACTCCTCGGCTTCAGTGTGCATACCCCGCAATTACGCTGGGGTGTCCAGGCGCCGGGAGGCGTGCCTCATGAATAAGCCGATCTCACCAAACAGCGCTGATCGGACCCTTAGCTAGGTAAGTATAAAGGTTTAAATATTTGCATCACAGGATCAACAACTTCTATTTGTTACCTTTCTGAGTATGTCATCTTTATCTTGTACAGTATCTTAGTTATGAAATTACTGAGAAAAAAAAATCCTAGAGATTTCAGATAAGTTAAACTTTGGCACACTTTTTTGAAAATGTTGTTTAATTTTTCAAGAGATCCAGATGACTGTTCAGATCTCTTAGAAAGTGATTATTCTTAGCGGGCATATGTTTGCCTTCTACAGTTCTTTTATGTTTCACCACTGCAAGCTTGACAAAGAAGGGAAAAGTATTCAGGAAATCATTTTGTTTGTTAAATATTTCTGTGGTGCTGTACTATTTCTTTTAAATAAAGCATTATCAATACTTGTAAGAACATCATAAGGTCTTTGATCCCATTTCCATGTAGCGAATCTATACCAACAGGAAACTGTTTGACTTTACATTTCCTAGTTAATCTTTTATGACGAATATCCAAAATTCACATCTTTATATTTTCCAGAAAATAATCATGTATATTAACTCTTTCACAATTTTTATAAAAAATAAAGTCACCATTTTTCTTTCACATAATTTCTTGGAATCTGGGTGTCTGGTTTGATTTTTACAGAAACACAAACCAAGGAATAGTTAAATAGTTATTAGATTTTGGATTACTGAGAGCAAAAAAACTATTTTTATTATGGAAACACCAGTCTTTTTCATAGACTATTTATTTTTTAAATAATCATTTCAGTAAGTGTAACATATCCCTACACTGCCCCTACAGGTTAAATTAAGCATTACACACTGTCTACTCAAATCACTTGGTTGCCTGAGTTTTGCAAGATCAGGTATGTCCTCAAGAGTGAGAGATGACCTTTTGTATCCATTATGTACTAAATATGAAAATCCTGAAAAAAGGACACCCTCTATTGACACAGAATTGCCTAAAAGGGTGCTTACTTAAAATGAATTTATTATTAAATTAAACTAAAGCAGTAAAAACATATGAAGTAATGTTCCTGTAGTGCTATGGCTGTGTGAAGGGAAGCAAGAGATCTAAAGAAAAAAAAATAGGTTGTATTTATGCTTATCACGACTTCTTTCTTGTAGTACTGTATTTTCCAAGTCTTTAACTTTTTAATAATAAGACTGCTTATACAAGGTTGTTTTTTTGATAATATAAATGAAGACATTACTCTTCCAGAAAGATATATAAAGGTTTTTTTCAGGCTCAGGTGTTCTAAACTTTCTATTCATTTAAATCAGGTATTTTTTTTACAAGAATAATATTCAGGAGAAAACAAGTGTTTTGTGGGCAAGATACCAAAATATGAATGTTTCTTCGTGCATGGACAAGTTTACTTTTTTTATACATCTGCAATCTCCTGTTGTTCTGAAATAGTTGACAGTACATACGCAAAAATAGCTGTAGGAGACAGTTCGATAGCTGTAATACATTATGTATTGCACTGTATTTTTTTCATTCAAGTTTCACATTTAGAATCAAATATGCGTTTTCATTTAAAGGGGGTATCCAGTCACAGTTGATTATCCATACATGTTTATACCCCTAATTATACCTAAATATAAGAGAACCTGTCAAGACTCCTGCTGTGTCTGTTTTAGTAAATAATTGTATTCCCCTTGAGGTAACAATTCTGGATCATATTTTCTTAGAAATCTGTGTTGTGCCATTCCTATGTTATTTTTAGTAGAAGTTTAAGAATACATTGACAAGTGGATGTTACCATTTCAGGGTGTGCCCCTACACAGTTGGTTGTTGAGCCTTGTATGACTCTCTATTTGTCTTAGCCTACACAGTCTATCCTGTCCAATCAATTCTAATCCTGTCACACAGTCTAGGGAAATAGCCCTTTGACAAAGGGAAAGGTAACACCCGCTTGTCGATTTATTTATAGAAGAACTAACATAGGAATGGCACAATGCATAGTCCAAGGAAAACATGCTCCAGAATTGGGGAATGGTATAATACTATATTATTTACTAAAACAGATGAGTCAGAAGAACTATCAGATTCTCTTAAAAAGGGGCAACATGAACCAACCTCCATGTTTTAGCTGTATGTAGATAGACATAGTGACTTGCTAGGATGACATTCAGCAAGCAGTCACTAGTCAGGATAAGCAATTTAATTGCTCCAGATAAGGGAATATGTGATAGTATATTGCTCCAGAAGGGTATTTCTGTATTAGCACTTTAGGTATATGCAAATGTAAATGTGCTGTTAAAAATATCTATTTATCATTGTATATTAAAAAACTCTATACATTGTTTTGCCACCAGAATCTCATTATCCCTGCCATGCCATATTACATACTTGGTGTTGTTTCTCCTCTTAAGTGGATTTAGGAGAAAGGGAGTCTTTGTAAAGTCTGGGTATTGTACCATGCTTGGATTTTGGCAGTGCATGCTCCATGGTATGATTCTGAATATCTACTGGTATACCCTAGGTCTTACACAGTGGGTATTACTTATAAAGAGGAGTGCTTGTGGGCCCCTCTGGCAGTTTGTCTCTGAAGGTGATACATTTGACAACCTCTCTGCCATCCTCCAGTGCAGATCATGAATCACAAATGCCTAAGCAAGGTGTTGATATGGTGTTTGGGTGCTCCACCCTGACTGTTTTTCATTTTTTACCATAAAGAAGCTTTACTACTACACTTTGAAAGAAACTGCTTAGAGGACAATTGCTCATAGATTTTATATGTTGTATGTGTCACATTTATACTTATATCTTATAATTAATTCCCCTATAAAGATGGGTGGTATGAAATACCAAATTGATACCAATATTGCACAATTGCAATCTAGTAACCACAATCTGTAACAATAGAATAAACTAATAACTGAGTTGGAGTGGTCATATTGGTATAATATTGGTATAAGTTTAATTGGTTGATTGGCAATAGCAGTACTATGCCACGAAAGTAGTTTAGGGGGAATCTCAGGACCGCATCTTCCATGAGATGAGATAAATGTCCAAGACTCTAGGAGGGGTGTCACTGAAAGTATTTGCTGGGTGAACCTCACAAAATTTGTCTCACGAGATTTGCCCAGTAGTTTTGTTCAGACTGTACACGTCTGAAATGGAACTGCTGTTATTATACTTTGCGGTCTCTTCAGACCAATTAGTATATAGGATGAGGGTGGATAAGGTCTACGGTTAGTGATCAGGATAGAAATACATCACTATTAACAGTACAGTGGAAATTTTAAGCATGAAAGACAGCTAGCGAGAACTCAAGAGGGAGAAAATAAGATTCAATTTCTATCTCGATGTCAGTTTAACAAGTTTTGAGATTGTGAAGCTGCAGCCAAGATAACCAAGACTGTAGATACTTATCATTAAGTCCTGTGGTCCGGCTGGGCAGCTCCTCAAATCTAAAGGTCCATTGTATTCTGGAGACCCATTCAGATATGGTGAGAGGGTCAGTTTGTAGCCATTTGTTAAGTCTATCTTTGATGGGTTGAAATTTTGATCTGGTAATGCTAGAGCCAAATTAGAAAGGGAGAGCTTGAAATTGCAGGGAGGTAAAGTTAAAGATAATAAATTCTACTTGACTCCAAATGGAGGTCAAAATTGAGCAGTGTGAAATATGGATCCCACATTGGATTTACAGTGCCAACATAGGTTCGTTGGGGTCAGCTTATATGCATAAAAAATTTCAGGTATTTTATACAACTTAGTCAGGAGTTTGTAGTGTTTTCATGTTGCCTAACGCAGTTAGAAAAACCAGGAATAAAGGACAAGTTGAACCTTTGAGAGTGAGATGCGTAAGTCTTTTTCCCAGGAATTCAGGAAGGTTGCTCTCAAGAACTCTTGCTTTACAACATATACAGTACAGACCAAAAGTTTGGACACACCTTCTCATTCCAAGAGTTTTCTGTATTTTAATGACTATAAAAATTGTAGATTCATACTGAAGGCATCAAAACTATGAATTAACACATGTGGAATTATATACTTAACAAAAAAGTGTGAAACAACTGAAAATATGTCTTATATTCTAGGTTCTTCAAAGTAGCCACCTTTTGCTTTGATTACTGCTTTGCACACTCTTGGCATTCTCTTGATGAGCTTCAAGAGGTAGTCACCTGAAATGGTCTTCCAACAGTCTTGAAGGAGTTCCCAGAGATGCTTAGCACTTGTTGGCCCTTTTGCCTTCACTCTGCGGTCCAGCTCACCCCAAACCATCTCAATTGGGTTCAGGTCTGGTGACTGTGGAGGCCAGGTCATCTGGCGTAGCACCCCATCACTCTCCTTCTTGGTCAAATAGCCCTTACACAGTCTGGAGGTGTGTTTGGGGTCATTGTCCTGTTGAAAAATAAATGATGGTCCAACTAAACGCAAACCGGATGGAATAGCATGCCGCTGCAAGATGCTGTGGTAACCATCCTGGTTCAGTATTCCTTCAATTTTGAATAAATCTCCAACAGTGTCACCAGCAAAGCACCCCCACACCATCACACCTCCTCCTCCATGCTTCACGGTGGGAACCAGGCATGTAGAGTCCATTCGTTCACCTTTTCTGCGTCGCACAAAGACACGGTGGTTGGAACCAAAGATCTCAAATTTGGACTCATCAGACCAAGCACAGATTTCCACAGGTCTAATGTCCATTCCTTGTGTTCTTTAGCCCAAACAAGTCTCTTCTGCTTGTTGCCTGTCCTTAGCAGTGGTTTCCTAGCAGCTATTTTACCATGAAGGCCTGCTGCACACAGTCTCCTCTTAACAGTTGTTGTAGAGATGTGTCTGCTGCTAGAACTCTGTGTGGCATTGACCTGGTCTCTAATCTGAGCTGCTGTTAACCTGCGATTTCTGAGGCTGGTGACTCGGATGAACTTATCCTCCACAGCAGAGGTGACTCTTGGTCTTCCTTTCCTGGGGCAGTCCTCATGTGAGCCAGTTTCTTTGTAGCGCTTGATGGTTTTGGCCACTGCACTTGGGAACACTTTCAAAGTGTTCCCAATTTTTCGGACTGACTGACCTTCATTTCTTAAAGTAATGATGGCCACTCGTTTTTCTTTACTTAGCTGCTTTTTTCTTGCCATAATACAAATTCTAACACTCCATTCAGTAGGACTATCAGCTGTGTATCCACCTGACTTCTGAACAAAACAACTGATGGTCCCAACCCCATTTATAAGGCAAGAAATCCCACTTATTAAACCTGACAGGGCACACCTGTGAAGTGAAAACCATTTCAGGTGACTACCTCTTGAAGCTCATCAAGAGAATGCCAAGAGTGTGCAAAGCAGTAATCAAAGCAAAAGGTGGCTACTTTGAAGAACCTAGAATATAAGACATATTTTCAGTTGTTTCACACTTTTTTGTTAAGTATATAATTCCACATGTGTTAATTCATAGTTTTGATGCCTTCAGTGTGAATCTACAATTTCTATAGTCATGAAAATACAGAAAACTCTTGGAATGAGAAGGTGTGTCCAAACTTTTGGTCTTTGCTGTACATGATAAATGTTAAACCCCTTTCTTAGTTTTGGCAGAAGAACAAGCAAAAGTTTCTTAAAATCAGTATTTTCTGTTCTTAAGGTGTAATGAGAGGTAAAGAGGGAGCAGGTTAACTAGGTGTAATGGATTTAATATTTTAAGACTTGTCAGTGTGCGTGCTTGGTCACTATCCAATGGGAGGTTGAATTTCAGTAGAGTTTTGAGTGATATATTCTCTAAAATAATCCAAAAATCTGTGGGGAAGTTGAGGGCTGTGAAGGCAATAAAAAGACAAACATGGCTTGGGAGCAATGCCTTCATTGCCAAGATAAGTGTCAGGGAAAGGGGCCACCCCTGGCATGTACCATTCAATATGTTAAACAGAGGTGACAAGGTCCCATTTATTTTCAATCTAGCATGCAGTTGTGCATAGAGCGTAAAGATTGCCTCATGGAATTTGGGTGGTAGTCCAAACTTTTGTAAGGATTTTCTCATGAAAACCTAATTATCTCTATAAAGGCCTTCTCAGCATCAATGCTGAGGAGAACCAAAGGTGTCTTGGTGGTGGTGACGTGGTGGATGGCTTGGAATACCCTGTGCAAGTTATTTTTGCCCTCTCTATTTTGAACAAACCCTTATTGCTCATACTGTATTAGTTGGGGGGTTATTCCTTTTAATCTAAAGGACAGAAGTTTAGCCCAAATCTTCAAGTCCAGATTTAGGAGGGATATGGACCTATAGCTGCCAGTTGTTTGTGTGTATGTGCGCTTCCTGTATCTGCCTCAGCCAGAGTTCACTATTAAGAAAAGGATTATAGACCATAGTTAAATGGGGAAGTAGAATGTGCAGGAATTTCTTGTAATAAACTAGTGACAGGCCATGTGGTGCTGGACCTTTACCTGGGAGAAAGCTGTATAATATGTATATGTACAATATCTTTGATCTTATTTGGTGTTGCGAGGGATAGTAAAGCAATGGCTGTCTGAGGGTTAATTGAGGGCATAGTCAAAGAATCAAGAAAAGTTTGTATTGCTTCCTCTCTATCCTGCTAAGAGTCGTTGGGTTATGACATACCCAGATTTTAGAGATCTAAGTAAAATTCTCTGAAGGTCTGTGCTATCTCAGGGGTGGAGGTCTACCTCTTTCCTTGTTTTCCCATAATCGTATGGATGTGAGATTTGCCTCCCTTATTATCATGGGCATACAGTTTATGTCTATAGAGCAAATGGGTTTTCGTGCTTTAAGTTCTCGCTGCAGTAGGGATTTCAGTTTCTCTCTCAAGTTAGTTACTTCGGCCTGTGTGGAAGCTACTCTCGACCGTTTATGTGCGTGTTCCAGCAATGAGATGTCATGTAGAAGTGTGTCAATCTCTCTCTCTCTCCCTCTGTGCCTGCCTTTCAATTTCAAATAGGATTTATGTATTTACCACAGGAAAGAGGTCAGCAGAACAGGCTGTGTTTATTTAAAAAAAAAAAAAAAAAGTGAAATGTTTCATAATAAGTTCTTTACAGTCAGTCCTATCTAGAAGTGTCTCATTTAGGTGCCAATTCCACTACCTAGAAGCCAATTGATGTAAGGTCATAGTAATGTGCAGGGTGCATGGTCAGAGACCATGATGTTGCCAATTTGGGCTTTGGTAATGTAAGGGTAGCAAAAACTGAGAGGTAAACCAGTAATCCAATCTCTGGTATATGCCATGTGGGGTGGAGAAGAAAGAAATTAATCTATGTGGGACTGAGGTATCTCCAGCTATCTAGAATGTTTATGGACAATACCTCACTTAAGGGAAAGGAAACTGCCTACAGAATCCTTGTACTTTGCTCTCAATTTGAAAGGAAAAGGGTGGCGAAAGGCTCTTCATGAAGAGAAAGAGGTGCTGTAACTGTGAAACCATTGTATAAAATGTCGTTTGGGGAAGTTGGTGATTCGGCCTTGCTTGATATACAGTCCATGGTCATGTGATATACAGTCAATGGTCATGTGATATACAGTCCATGGTCATGTGATATACAGTCCATGGTCATGTGATATACAGTCCATGGTCATGTGATATACAGTCTATGGTCATTTGAAGAGCACACAGGTGCACAGCTGGTTACCAGGCAGATGTCTGATTACTTTGCTGTGACTATAATGAGCTGTGCACCTGTGTGTCCATCACATGACCATGGACTGATTCCACTGGGAGAATACAGAATGAATAAATCAAACAAGGATATGTTTTTATAATACAAACAATACGATTTGTCTCTCAAAATTGGACTGAAAGTGGCCAAACTCTTTAAAGGTGGTTTATGTGATTTCAGCCATGGTGTTGCAGTAGCATTGTGCCTTTAGTCCCCAAGGGGGACTACTCGTGGTGCCATGTAGTGTGGGGTAGGAAAGAGGAGTGGGTAGGTAGGATGAAAATGAACTGTTGGTCTATAGGTGGTGGTAGGGGGGTTGTTGTGCGTGCTGCTTAGAAGGTTAAGCCTACAAACTATGAACACAAGTAAACAAGTAAAGAAATGTCCTGAGTGCATGCCCTCAGTGAGCATCAGGCACACAGGAAAATAAACCACACATTTCCCAGCAACCGAGTCAGATCGGGTAGGGCGAAAAGGGAGGGAAATGTGTGTTGTCTATGTAACTGTAGTTTAGCATTGACGGTGCCCAGCAGCAGCTCAACTATTAATCTGCACATTATTTACTGTTTTTAATCACATTCCAACATTCCAATCTGTAGGGTCTATAATACAGGAGGAAATACTGCAGACCTACACTGAACTACCTTGGTGGCATAGACAAACTCTTACTAGTCAGCCAATTACATTTATACCATTATGACCCACTGTCTTCTAGTTTGCTGCCTAAAGTCTAGACATGCTCTCTTGGTGCCCAAAACAGGGGTTTCAGAATGCTCCTTTAACGCTGAACCCTATTGTTCTAATTTTTGTTACAATTTTACTTAGTACCCATATCCCTTCACCCATATGCAATTTTCAATGCAGGGCTGACTACAATATGACATATCTTTAGTAGGGTCAGCCAGTCCTTCAGCTACTCTGTTAGTTTCTTCCCTGGCCTCTCTCACTTTATCTCCTGCATGTGCAATTCTGTCTGTTTCTGCAGTATGTATATTAACATATATTTTATGGCGTCCTGTGAAATAAGTGTGGCAGATCTGTACTTAATAGACTTCTCTCATTAGTCATCCCACTCAAGTAATGTGCTTAGCCCGTTGGCTCAGGAGCCCCTTACTTCATTATCACTTAACCTTAGCTGAAGGGAGCCTATGGTAAGAAAAATTTAGAATGAATTGTCTGCATTTGGAGAAATGACATCTTTACTTAAATTTGTCCTTATGTATTATTGGCTAGCTTACTGCCTAGTATTTGCCAAGTTACTGTCATCATCTGCATTGACACACATAAGATTTGCCATTGCTGTCACAATGATGATGATATTATATTTTGTACTATTTTAGAAATCGTGTACTGTGCAATATTTTAGCCTAAATTTAGTATTTTAGGATGCAGAAATTAGGCTGCACAAGTCCAAGTATATTGCAGTTCTGCTAATGATCTCTCATCAGCTGACAGATTTTTGGATTTTTTTCCGCTCATGTATTAGTATGATTTGGTATTTTTTACAACTATATTATTATATTTTGAGTTTACGTACAACTCCTATCTCTCTCCTAACTCAAAAAAGCAAAAAATCTCCCTCAAAGCATCGTGGAAGCAGAATAATTCACATATTATATTTTCCACATGACTGATGATTTACAGCAACACATACAGTGCCTTGCGAAAGTATTCGGCCCCCTTGAACTTTTCAACCTTTTGCCACATTTCAGGCTTCAAAATTTTAATTTTTTGGTGAAGAATCAACAAGTGGGACACAATCGTGAAGTGGAACGAAATTTATTGGATATTTTAAAATTTTGTAAAAAATAAAAAACTGAAAAGTGTGGCGTGCCAAATTATTCGGCCCCCTTAAGTTAATAGTTTGTAGCGCCACCTTTTGCTGCGATTACAGCTGCAAGTCGCTTGGGGTATGTCTCTATCAGTTTTGCACATCGAGAGACTGAAATTCTTTCCCATTCTTCCTTGGAAAACAGCTGGAGCTCAGTGAGGTTGCATGGAGAGCAATTGTGAACAGCAGTTTTCAGCTCTTTCCACAGATTCTCGATTGGATTCAGGTCTGAACTTTGACTTGGCCATTCTAACACTTGGATACGTTTATTTGTGAACCATTCCATTGTAGATTTTGCTTTATGTTTGGGATCATTGTCTTGTTGGAAGATAAATCTCCATCCCAGTCTCAGGTCTTTTGCAGACTCCAACAGGTTTTCTTCCAGAATGGGCCTGTATTTGGCACCATCCATCTTCCCATCAATTTTAACCATCTTCCCTGTCTCTGCTGAAGAAAATCAGGCCCAAATCATGATGCTGCCACCGCCAGGTTTGACAGTGGGGATGGTGTGTTCAGGGTGATGAGCTGTGTTGCTTTTACGCCAAACATATCGTTTTGCATTGTGGCCAAAAACTTCGATTTTGGTTTAATCTGACCAGAGCACCTTCTTCCACATGTTTGGTGTGTCTCCCAGGTGGCTTGTGGCAAACTTTAAACAAGACTTTTTATGGATATCTTTGAGAAATGGCTTTCTTCTTGCCACTCTTCCATAAAGGCCAGATTTGTGCAGTGTACGACTGATTGTTGTCCTATGGACCGACTCTCCCACCTCAGCTATAGATCTCTGCAGTTCATCCAGAGTGATCATGGGCCTCTTGGCTGCATCTCTGATCAGTCTTCTACTTGTTTGAGATGAAAGTTTAGAGGGTCGGCCGGGTCTTGGTAGATTTGCAGTGGTCTGATACTCCTTCCATTTCAATATGATCGCTTGCACAGCGCTCCTTGGGATGTTTAAAGTTTGGGAAATCTTTTTGTATCCAAATCCGGCTTTAAACTTCTCCACAACAGTATCACGGACCTGCCTGGTGTGTTCCTTGGTCTTCATGATGCTCTCTGCGCTTTAAACAGAACCCTGAGACTATCACAGAGCAGGTGCATTTATACGGAGACTTGATTACACACAGGTGGATTATATTTATCATCATCTGTCATTTAGGACAACATTGGATCATTCAGAGATCCTCACTGAACTTCTGGAGTGAGTTTGCTGCACTGAAAGTAAAGGGGCCGAATAATATTGCACGCCCCACTTTTCAGTTTTTTATTTTTTACAAAAGTTTAAAATAACCAATAAATTTCGTTCCACTTCACAGTTATGTCCCACTTGTTGTTGATTCTTCACCAAAAATTTTTAATTTTATATCCTTAAGTTTGAAGCCTGAAATGTGGCAAAAGGTTGAAAAGTTCAAGGGGGCCGAATACTTTCGCAAAGCACTGTACATTTCTGCAGCCTATCAATTGTCTCAGAGCTCATGTGCCATGCCTACTACATCACGGCTCAGTGCTCCAGTGAGTATGACATATGACTGTCAAGGCCAGTGATTGGATTCTGTAGTCATGTGCTTCTATACCATTTCATCAACAAAAGCCTTTAAATAAAGACTGGTGGGCAGTTACTCCAGTACTGCACTGGATAGGTCAGGAATTGAAGAGGTAAATACAGGTTTATTTTTTATTTTAGGACATGTACTGCTTATTTTAGACAATTCATTTTAATAGAGTGTACAGGTATCCTGCAGTACACTTAAAACAGCAATACATCCATATGAGAATGCATAGTCATACATCTGAAAATCCTGGTCAGACATAGCATTAATAAAAGGATAGAGGCATCCACAAAGATGAAAATAGCTTATAAATTTATTGCTTCTTCCAAAACATGTTGCTATGCTTTGATCCATGAAGGGACTTTGTCAGCCCCTTTAAATATACCTATATTCAATAAGCTATAAAGTTATATGAGCCAGAAAACAGACATGAATACCAATGTAAGCATGGAAAGCCATATGAAAGCATTTTACTTTGGTAAATAATGTATTAGGATGTGTATTTTGTAGTTTTCACTGAGCTGACAAAATCTTAGGATGCTTCTCAGAAGTATATATAAAATCTGCACTCCCATATGGTGAAATATCTACTGTATGCTACATCCTCAAGTGAACCCTATGGGGATAATGCTTACTTCATTCCACTTGACTGAGCTTAATGCAGTAGAAGAAATATGACTACAATCCAACACCTGCTGTAAATTCATCTTGAGCACACTTTACGAAAAGAACAAACCAAAAGGACAGCATACAAAATTCCAATTAGAATGAACTGAATAGAAAAGCTTATAAAAGGCTAAACGCATTTTTATCCAATAGAGAAAAGGAACTCATCTGGTAAAACTGACAGTGTCAAGCTGACCATTGTACATCACATAAAAGGATCATTTAGGATAAAAATATCCACTTGCCTAAACCATCTTTTATCAGCATGGTATTGTTTGTTTGTGTTCTAGCAATTAACATAAAAAAATATTTGAGCATAAATTTTATGTTAAATTTTATGGGAGTTTTACATGTCAGAGAACATATTGCAAAAATGGTCATTGTGTCATACTCAAATGAACCCTACTGCACCAGATGAGTATGAAAAAAGTGAGGTCCACATAGTAAGAAAAAATTAGAATTACATAATATATTCCTTCATTTTATAAGACTAAAAAAAGATAAGATATAACCTTATTAATCCCAAAAGGGAAATTAACGTGTTATCACAGAAGCTCATAAAATTATACAATACAAACATGATCACAATTACAATGGTAATCATATTTACAATAACAACTAAACATAATTACAATTATAAATAAAAAACATAAATACTCAGAACATTTTTAAAATGACATATTCATTAAGCGCCATACCCCAGCCTACCCTTTTCTAAGCCCCTACTCTAATAACAGCCCTACATATCCATCCCCTAGGTAGCCATAATGTTTTATTATAAATTGAAATTGTAGTGCACAAAAAAGACCTCCTAAACCAAGCTATACTGCAGCACACTAGATACATCTACCAGTAATGTAAATCTGCTACACTATGCACTAAACATCAAGCATAAGGGATGGTCTGGGTTAAGTTAAATAGGTTAAAATTTCCCCAAAATTCTAAACTCCAAAACCTTCTCGAAGTTAGCAAAAGGTCAATCAACTACTATGTTGGCTTTTCTGATCTCAGACCTGCACATTTCCACCCCAACATGCTTCATCAAAGAAAAAAAAAAAATTGCAGTTGCCATCACTGTTTGGCAGAACATTTCTAGCATATCACTACAGACATTAAGTGACCAAAGCTGGGCTTTGTCAATTTTATATACATTATCTACAATTACTCCCCGATCTAGCTTTCCTATTCAATTCCACCCCTGAGGAGTTTTCTGCAACCTCTACATCCTGACCATGAATATTCACAAGTGCAAACCACTCCTCACTTTGAATTAACTTATATGGAGATAAAGTTGAATTTGAAAAGGTTCTTAACTCGTGTCATACATACTTTGACAAGAGAAAAAATGCAGGGGGCAGCCCTCAGAAAGTCAGAGGCCAGGGGCAGCCCTTGGTAGAGGATAAAGCTATTGACTTCCTGTTCTTCCATTAAGTAGTCTACAAGGTGCACTGACCACAGTTCAGACATCTAAATCCTGGCATAGGTGTGTGCAATGACTGCGTTGCGCCTTATGTGCTGGCATACTGAGGCCTTTGCCTGTGGTCATGGGTCCTTGTAGAGCTAAAGTGGCTAGAGGCTTACAAGAAAGTAAGAATTCGATGAAGCAGTTCCCAGCATCAAGGGATCGGAATTAGGTGAGTATTATTTTTATTAATTTGTTTTTACACACTTTGGAGACATTTTAATACAAGGGAGCATTATTTATATGAGGGGTCAATGTTAACATATGGGATACTAATATCAAGGGGCATGTAAGAAACATCAGAACATAGTTAATACTAGGGGGTATTAAGGGACTTAATAGGTGGGCAATACATATATGAACAATATGAATATAAGAGGGCCTTTGGGGTTACTACTACTATATTCATATTGCTCATATTGGTCATATATGTATTGCCCACCTATTAAACCCATTAATGTCTCCTAGTATTAACTATGCCCTGGTGTCCCTTACTTAAATAAGGGGTCATTGAGGCATTATTAATACAGGGGGACATTAGGTGACAATATTAATGGAAGGGGGCATCAGGAGCATAATTAATACAGAGGGACATTATGAGGTATTATTAATCTCTGGGGAATGGTCCAAAGTTAATTTAAGGTGGCAGTTAGAGGCACAAAGGAAGCACAAAGGGGGCATTATTAACTAAGGGGTACTATTATTAAGTTAAAGGGGCATCTGGGTGCTTTAATTTAAGGGTGCATACAGGGTAATTATTCCTTTAAAAAGGACCTTTCACCAACTACACCAATTCAAGATCTTAGCATCAGTTAATAGGCAATGCCCCAATGATGCCATTGCACTTGGAATTTAATCTCCAACCTCCACTGTTCCTAAAAAACAAGCGCAGTTACTTTTGGTGTCTGATGTGCTATGTAGACTCTGTAATGTCAGAAGGGCAGTGTCAGGCAGGGGGTGTAATTCAGAGCTCCAATCAGAGGCAGCCAGTGTGAGAGCTCAGAATCATAATCCATGCCTGCTCCTGTCTGACACCGCCCTCCTGACAGTACAGAGTCTAAATGGCATATCAATCACCAAAACTAGCAGTATTGATTGCTTTGGAATGGTTAGGGTTAGAGAAAAAATTCCAACTGTGCCAGAATTAGTTGATGTGACGAGTAGGACTTGTTGGACGTGGTGAAAGGTCCTCTTTAAAGATGCACACCATGTTATTATTTATTCCCAGGGGATTTTTGCATTATATAGTTTATAGTTGGGGTAGCAGTAGGATGGGGATTTTGTGTGGGTGAGGAAAATGTGGGTGGGTGCCTGGAAAAATGAGGAGCCAAAAATTTCTGTGTTGCAAATTTTTCCAGAGAAAAGTTGGAAGAAGCGGTTATGCTGATCCAGATGGAAGAGGAAGGAAATGTGAGCAATTTCAATCAAAGATATCACCTGTAAGCCACAATTTTTTTTCTTGTACTATATTCACTTAAATGGTCTGCCATACCCTGTAAAGAGCTGGTATCTACACTATATGTGCCACATACCACTCACAGGAGGGAACTGGAGGATGGGAGTAGTAGTAGTAGTAGTATTGTCAATGGTAGGATAAGGACACTTAACTGACTTCTCCAGCCTACTTCCCAATGTTTACGGGGGCCTTCAATGTATCTCATGGTGTTTGTAGTTCCCTCAGGGCACTTCCAGTTGTAAGGAGTCCTAACCTTTGCTGATCCTGAAGATGGTGGTCAGAAAGGTCCTGCTGATAAGTGTAGGCACAACTCAGGAGGCAGCAGTGCAGATGAACCAAATGATGAAACTTTAATGAGGGAACCGAAACCAATTCAGCTTCCTGGTTGGAGGTAGTAGTAGTAGGAGTTCCACTGTGGGTGATGATGCACAGTCTAGTACTGATTTTTCCACAGCAAGGGGATGCCAAATAATAGATGAAAAGTCCAGTGCCTGATAACTCTGCTCCAGTATAACTATATTCTGCCTTTCCCATTATATGTATGGGGGCTGTGAATGAATAAGTTCCAAATGGTACCCTATATACCTTTGTACTCTAGGGTCCAAGTTTTGAGGCTCTGATACATCTCAACTTCTCTCGGTCACTTTTCTCCCTTCTACATGCTGACAGCAATTCTTCCCTGTCTCTGGGCCTTAGAGATGCACTCAGGCTCTTAGAAGAACCCACCACTCTTCCCTCAGAGGCTGCAACAGTCACTCTCCCAGCAATGACAACCTCACCTATATGAGGCATCATCTAGACTACTCTGATGTGCTCTGGAGACTTTACATCTCCCCCTCTTGCACCAAGCCAATGATTGGTTGGATTGGTCCATTCTCTCAAAAGGAGGGCTGTACCTCTCACCACAGTAGACTGCTCTAAAAAGAAAGCTGCAAAACTTAAATATAATATAAAACAAAAAAAAAAGCTAAATATAGCTGTGTCTGTGTTAGGATGCTGTATATAGTCATTGTATAATGATTTAATTTCTATAGCTGGGTTGGGACTCCACTCGGATGTATTTATCCCCCCTGTGCTAAACCCCTAGCTACACCACTGGGGTGCATACATCTATATGTAACCTATATCTCTGAATATTTGAATGTCTGCTATGTACAAGATTTACAAAAGTCTAATAAATATATAATAATAATAGCAGCATCAACTTGGGGATGTGGACTTGATAGATGTCACCTTGAACCAGTCTCTTCCGATGAAGGGCATTGATCAAAAAATCTAGTTACGCGATGACACAGTTTCTGCTTCTGAATGTTTGCTGCATTGCAGATCAGCAAACAAGCAATGTAACCAAAATGCTTGTTTGTAGTTTGTAGTTAGCAATGAGGCAAGTTTGTAGACATCCTCAAGGCCAGTGTTAGAATTATAAATAAAACCGTAATAACAGATTCTGACAAGATTGATGAAGGAAACTCATTTTATTTTCAAATTTTTGACTGTTCTAACCATTTCTATTGTACATTTGTTCTCTGAGCTAAACAGCAGTATCTCTCTTCTGAGTGAGAGACAAATTGAAATGCAGACGTGATGAGAATGTATCATGGTTGCCAAGGAGTTGGTTTCCTTAGTAACTGTATCCATATAAAAGCTTATAAAACTTCTGAAAAGTATCTTTTAAGTACTTTAGGTTAGATAATTTTGTCTTTGAGACAAACACAATAAAGGATTCAAATGGTTTAAGATAACACAAATTGTTTTAAAATGTCAAATGAATTAATCCTCATTACACTTTTTTAAAGGCAAAATATCTAAATGAGACCACTCTCTGTAGCCAGCGCTTTCCAACCCCTCTAACACCCTAGCATCAATCCTGAAAGATTTTAGAACTGTCACTCCAGCAGAGGGAGGGGTTGGCAAGAACCAATTGCACAACACAGTAAGGGAATGTGAAGGAACATCTTGATTGCAGCTTGGAGCAGATTAAAGTCAGTTGCACACAACTGTGTGCTAACTGGTGGCCATGAATGAACGGCACAGGTGGCACGCGGGTGACACACAGATATCATCCGTGTGCCGCCTGTGCCCCGGCCATGCTTCCGCAGCCCCTTTCATTCAATGAATAGGAGCCGCAGAAGCAGGGCCACATAATCGGACAGGAATAGGACCTGTTCCATATTTTTGTGGCCCAGACTGTCGGCCCACACACAGGACCGTGTAATTCATGGTCATCTGTACGGGCTCATAGAAATGAATGGGTCAGTGTTCTATCTGGGAAAAACCTGGATAGCACACTGACCATTCATACGGTTGTATGCAAGAGGCTTTAGGCTTGGGCCCCATGTTGCGGAAACGCAGCATTTTTTGTTGTGCAATAGAGCACTATCATCTGTATACACTGTCTTTAAACATACTTTTCACTGACAAAACAATACCGTTAGTGAAAAATCTTTTATTAACAACTTTTTTGGGCAAGAGTTTAAATTTTTTCATTATATTCATGCTGCTGTTTTAACAGCAAATCGCTGATAATACCAGCACAAATCTGAAAAAAAAACTCTTATTTAGTGGGTTTTTCATTATCTACTCTGTTCATCTCCAAATACGCAGTGTGATGGAGTGTTGTTAATCGGAAAAAAAATATTCAAATAATTTCTCTTTTTTTCTGCTGTGCATATTTACAACATTGTGACCGCTGAGGCCAATCAGCAAAGGGCCTAAATGTCGCTACCTGTGACATCACGGGTCCTCTTCCTGAGGCCTGCTGAGGCCGCTGATTGGCTTCAGCACAACGCTAGAAGAGACCCGGGAGAGCAGATGAACCGGGATGCGTGGAACAACAGGGGAGTATACATTTTTTTTTAATTTTTTTAACTGACCCCATCAGATTTAAACTTTAAAAGTTTTGCCTGGACAACCCCTATAATGGTATTATGTTTTGTCTTCCAGGCCAGAAGCCCTTGGCTCTTTTTATAGAAAGAGAAGGGAGTCCTGCATAGGTTCTCTTCACCCATGAACAAAGTAAAATGGGGCCAACCAGAAGTTTTCCCCAAGAGCCTTATCTGAATACACTTCTGCTATGGTATGGGCTGGTTTGAATAGCTTTGAATACAGTTTAAGACATTAGGTATCTGTCAAAAGAAAAAAAAACAAAGCCAAATATTGGGGGCATTTATCAAACGTTTTGTGCCTATTTTCTTCTAATTTAAGCTTAAGTTTTAGGGTGTGTGGCAAGATTTATCAAATGTTTGAAGGCTTGTACACAAGGATTATCGCTTTGCTTTTTTATTAAGGAAAGCAGGAGTGGCTTATATATAGTAACATTTTATGATGCATTTATGACCCAATTGACAAAAATGAGACGAGTGGCTTGAACAAAAAAAAAAAAATAATAGAGAGTAAACAAGTAGAGAGGTTCTCACCTTTTGTAGTTGGAAGATACTGTACCTCACACTACTGTATGCACTGTAGTATAATCCTATGTTGGACTGGACTTGAGATAGCAGCTGGACACCTCTTTGGTATGTGATGAGAGGATCACACATTGTCAGAATCCAAATGTAAGGAGAATTTCTCCAGGATGAAAAAACGAGGGTCAATAGCGCTGTGTCAGAATCCTGGTGTATTTTAATGTCAGAATCCTGGTGTATTTTTCTAATTTACCACCAGTGGCCGCTGTTTCACTCACTCTGAACTATTGTGTTGCACTTCCACTCCTCACCACTGGAGGCTGCTGTGTTATCCTAGGATTTGCCCTTAACCAAGATGACCGATGTGTGCCAATTTGAAGCCATCTTGTTTCCTCTTTGGGTCTATTTATACCCATGAGACAATTCAACCATTGCTCGAGTATTGTGACTTTTTTCAGTCTCCAGCTCCTCTCAACTGTCTTTCCCAGACTGTTTCTATTCCTCGCTGTATTGCCCTTGCGATCTACACCTCAAGCCACACGCCAGACTACTATTCAACAACATCTAACTGCGCCTGGCTTTCTTCCATCTGGCCACTGGATTTCAGCCGTGAGTACTAGTATCATAGCAGGATACTCGAGCCTGAACTATGGAATCCACCGGGGAAATGAGTTTGGAGGCTCATGTAAATAATATGAACTATTTACTTACTAACATCTTTGCTGAAATGCAAAGTTTGAAAACAAAGTATTTGGCATGTGAAAACCAGACATGTCATAATGTGCAAATATTCGGACAAGCAACTCAGGATTTACAAAATATGGTGGCTCAACATGCGGAGCAAATACAGGAACTTCAAAACAAGGCTGTGGTTCCAGCTTCTGCATCTACCTTGCCTCTTCCAACTTTCAGGTTTGGTGGGGACCGTGATAAATACCGTGGATTTATTAATCAATGCAAGTTATATTTTGGTGCACACCCTTCTCACTTCCTCACTGACAGATCTAAGGTGCTGTGTATTATTATGCTTTTGACACATAAGGCCGTAGCCTGGGATAATCCCCTTATTGAGACCAATGATGCATGTCTTGATGATTTAGAAGCCTTTCTTGCAGCTATGAGCCAGGTATTTGATGATCCTAACCGATGTAGCAACATTATTGGCTCTATGTCAGGGCAGACACTCGGTTGCTGAATATGCCACAGAATTCAGAAGGCGGGTCATTGACACTGAATGGAATAATATTGCAAAATTAACATTTTTCAAGAATGGACTATCTAATTCACTTAAAGATGAATTAGCACGTGCTGATGCTCCCACAAATTTTGATGATTTTGTACATAATTGTGTTCGTATTGATACTCTACTGTCTGAGCAGAGGCAAGAAAAGTGGAGTTCTTCCTGTCTTCGTAATAATCAGTACTTATCTGTTCCACCTTCCACCTTCAGAGACTCTGACACTAAGAAGTACTCTGAAGTCGATGCTGAACCTATGCAGATTGACAGTATACAAAAATGTGAGAGTGCCGATAGAAGGGAATGCAGACTGTGGCAAAACCAATGCTTCTATTGTGGTAAACCTGATCACTTTCTCAGTAAATGTCCAAGTCATCTACAGAAGTCAGTGGCGGTTATAGAGGATCCTGACCTATCCGAGGATGAATCCTTTTTTTCTGAACCAGTGCCACCAGTGAATGCAGTCGTCCACTCAATCTCGTCGATTGCACCTAACATTATGAAGGAAAGAAAGGACCCTCATTGCTTCATTCCATCAAGTTTCATACTGGTTCACAGTGGATATCTACCTCTGCCATGGTGAACTCTGGAGCAAATGGAAACTTTATGGATATTGCTTTTGCTTATGCATGGAGTGAAGATCCAGGGGAGACTTTCACCAATTCTGATGGAAACAGTTGATGGGTCCCCACTGAACTCAGGCCCAATTAATCAAGAGACTGAACCCTTGGAGATAATTATGGAAACTAAACACCAAGAGGTTTTACCTTTCTTATTAATTTCATCTCCACATTTTCCAATCATCTTGGGACTTCCATGGCTGCAAACTCAGAATCCTCAGATCAACTGGGAAAACAAAGTAGTGTCCTTCCTACCAGAGGTTCACTCAGAAAAGACTTCTTCTAATCAACCTCATGCACACGGTACCAAGGAGCTTGAAACATCCCCTAAACTGCAGTCTATGTATAAAGAATTAGCTGATGTTTGTGATAAAAAGAATGCTGACAAGTTGCCCCCACATCGACCTTATGACTGTCCCGTTGAACTGTTGCCAGTGGCAGCTATATCTTTTGGAAGCATATATTCATTGTCAGAGCCTGAACTGAAAGCACTTAAAGGGGTATTCCATGAACATAATCATATCTATATTTGTAGATAATTAAAAGTTAAACATTTTTTGCAAATATAAGTAGTTACAAATTCTGCAGAGTTTTAAAGATTTTCTCTAACCATGTTAGTGGGGACATCTGTTGTCTTGATCGGTTGCCAATTGATACGACCACAAATGCAGAAACTTTCTTTGGCCTGGGTCTTGTCAGGAACCCAGCCATGATTTTCTTATTGTAACTGGGTTATCAGGCAGGGACACTACATGTATCAGAAGATATCCTGGCCACAATAGGGAAATCTTGGCTGATTTTCTGACCTTAGAAAGGTCCTGCATACATGGTCGTATCTACTGGCAACCGATCAAGACTTGTGACAAGATATTTAGAGAAAATCTTTAAAACTCTGCAAAATATTAAATTACTTATATTTGTAAAAATGTTTAACTTTTAATTATCTACAAATTTAAAAATTGTTATGTTCGTGGAAATATCCCTTTAAAGAATACATAGATGAAAATTCAGCTAAAGGATTTCTTCGCCCATCTACAGTGGGGAAAAAAAATATTTAGTCAGCCACCAATTGTGCAAGTTCTCCCAGTTAAAAAGATGAGAGAGGCCTGTAATTGACATCATAGGTTAACCTCAACTATGAGAGACAAAATGAGAAAACAAATTCAGAAAATCACATTGTCTAATTTTTTAAGAATTTATTTGCAAATTATGGTGGAAAATAAGTATTTGGTCACCTACAAACAAGCAAGATTTCTGGCTCTCACAGACCTGTAACTTCTTCTTTAAGAGGCTACTCTGTCCTCCACTCATTACCTGTAGTAATGGCACCTGTTTGACATTGTTATCAGTATAAAAGACACCTGTCCACAACCTCAAACAGTCACACTCCAAACTTCACTATGGTGAAGACCAAAGAGTTGTGGAAGGACACCAGAAACAAAATTGTAGACCTGTACCAGGCTGGGAAGACTGAATCTGCAATAGGCAAGCAGCTTGGTGTGAAGAAATCAACTGTGGGAGCAATAATTAGAAAATGGAAGACATACAAGACCACTGATAATCTCCCTTGATCAGGGGCTCCACGCAAGATCTCACCCCGTGGGGTCAAAATGATCACAAGAATGGTGAGCAAAAATCCCAGAACCACACGGGGGGACCTAGTGAATGACTTGCAGAAAGCTGGGACTAACGTAACAAAGGCTACCGTCAGTAACACACTACGCCGCCAGGGACTCAGATCCTGCAGTGCCAGACGTGTCCCCCTGCTTAAGCCAGTACATATCTGGGCCCATCTGAAGCTTGCTAGTGAGCATTTGGATGTTCCAGAAGAGTATTGGTAGAATGTCATATGGTCAGATGAAACCAAAGTAGAACTGTTTGGTAGAAACGCAACTCGTGGTGTTTGGAGGACAGTGAATGCTGAGTTGCATCCAAAGAACACCATACCTACTCTGAAGCATTGGGGTGGCAACATCATGCTTTGGGGCTGTTTCTCTGCAAAGGGACCAGGACGACTGATCCGTGTACATGAAAGAATGAATGGGAACATGTATCATGAGATTTTGAGTGCAAACCTCCTTCCATCAACAAGGGCATTGAAGATGAAACGTGGCTGGGTCTTTCAGCATGACAATGATCCCAAGCACACCACCCGGGCAACGAAGGAGTGGCTTCGTAAGAAGCATTTCAAGGTCCTGGAGTGGCCTAGCCAGTCTCCAGATCTCAACCCCATAGAAAACCTTTGGAGGGAGTTGAAAGTCCGTGTTGCCCAGCGACAGCCCCAAAACATCACTGCTCTAGAGGAGATCTGCATGGAGGAATGGGCCAACATACCAGCAACAGTGTGTGCCAACCTTGTGAAGACTTACAGAAAACGTTTGACTTTTGTCATTGCCAACAAAGGATATATAACAAAGTATTGAGATGAACTTTTGTTATTGACCAAATACTTATTTCCTACCATAATTTGCAAATAAATTCTTTAAAAAATCAGACAATGTGATTTTCTGGATTTGTTTTCTCATTTTGTCTCTCATAGTTGAGGTCTACCTATCATGTCAATTACAGGCCTCTCATCTTTTTAAGTGGGCGAACTTGCACAATTGGTGGCTGTCTAAATACTTTTTTTCCCCACTGTACTTCACCAGCAGGTGCACCAATATTTTTTGTTAAAAAGAAAGATAGTACCTTAAGGCCTTGTGTTGATTATAGAAAACTAAATGAAATAACAATAAAGAACCGTTACCCTCTGCCTCTTATACCTGAGTTGCTGGATAGAGTACATTATTCAAAGATGTTTACCAAACTACACCTATGTGGTGCTTATAACTTGTTGCGTGTAAGACCTGGTGATGAATGGAAAACAGCATTCAGATCACGTTATGGACACTTTGAGTACTTAGTCATGTCTTTTGGACTGTGTAATGCACCCGCAACCTTTCAGCATTTCATTAACATTTTCAAAGATCTGCTAGATCAATTTGTAGTCATTTATCTGTATGATATACTAATCTTCTCTAATTCTGAGAAAGAACACCAAAACCAAGTCAGAGTTGTGCTACAGCGTCTAAAAACTCATCAACTCTATATTAAGTTGGAGAAATGTGAATTTCATCAAACAGAAATTCAGTTCTTGAGTTATGTAATTTCTACTGAAGGACTGCATATGGACTCCAGCAAGAATTCAAGCAATAATGGACTGGCCAACCCCAAGGAATGTGAAAGAGGTTCAGCATTTTGTAGGATTTGCTAATTTCTACAGACGGTTCATAAAAAAAAATTTCCGCTATAATTGCACCAATTACTCAATTAACAAGGAATGGAATACCATTTATTTGGTCTTCTCAAGTACAGGATGCCTTCCTTTGTCTATACTGATTCATGCTGACACCGAATATGCCTTTATCGTTGAAGTTGATGCTTCTGACTGTGCAATAGGAGCTATTCTATCACAAAGAACTGGAGAAAAAGACTTGCTAAATCCTTGTGCTTATTTTTCTCGAAGATTAACCTCCTCAGAAAAGAATTATGATGTAGGAAACAAGGAGCTTTTGGCCATCATTGTTGCTTTTCAAGAGTGGTGACATCATTTGGAAGGAGCAGCACAGCAGATAGTGGTTCTAACTGACCATCGTAATTTAAAGTTCATCAGATCTGCTAAATGTTTGTCCCCCCGTCAAGCTCCGTGGAGTCTGTTTCTTAATCGATTTAATTTTGTGATCTCTTATAGACCTGGCTCCCTAAATGGAAAAACTGATGCTTTATCCAGACTGTTCTCAAATGACTCCTCTCCACCTGCACCACCAACTACCATTCTGTTGGAATCTAATTTTGTGGGTATCCCATCCTTGGGGGTCTATATCTATATCTGCCTCTAAAGGAAAAAATGCCATCTTAGTTGTGGTTGATCTACTGACAAAAGCAGCTCACTTTATTCCATGTTCTGGTCTCCCTTCTGCCAAAGAGACTGCTGACCTTGCCATCCAAGAGGTCTTTTGTCTCCATGGAGTAGCAGATGAAGTTGTCTCAGATTGCGGAGTGCAATTTACGTCCAGAATTTGGAAGAATTTTTGCAAAACACTTGACGTTGATGTTAATTTGTCATCTGCTTTTCCTCCCCAATCAAATGGTCAAACTGAACGCAGTTTTTCTAATTTGTGTTACCATGCAAGTATCCGTCCTAATTTTCCCAAAGACACTCCCATTCCTGCAGTCAATTAAAAAATTCAATCTCTTCAACAGAATCTGGAGATGTTAAGGGACACATTGAAGATTGCCCAGGAGAGATATAAGGAAACAGCAGATAAATCCTGCAGACCTTCTCCAACTTTCAAGGTAGGAAATGAGGTATGGCTTTCTACGAAGAATTTGAAACTTCATGTACCTTCAGCAAAACTAGGTCAAAAATTCATTGGGCCTTTCAAAGTTATTGGACAAGTAAATGCAGTAGCCTTTCACCTAAAAATTCCCAAGTCAATGAGGTACATCCTGTGTTTCATGTATCACTTCTGAAACCTGTTATTCCAAATCGATTTCCGGAACATTACACTGTTGAAAAAATACTGGACACTAGGATTTTTAGAAGTCGTCTACAATACCTAATAAAATGGCAGGGGTATGGCCCCGAGGACAATTCATGGGAACCTGTAACCAGCTTCAATGCTCCCCGACTGCTTAAGGAATTTCACCAAAGATATAGAAAAACTGAGCCAAGCATCGTCCGGAGGTCGATGATGAGGGAGGGAATAATGTCAGAATCCTGGTGTATTTTAATGTCAGAATCCTGGTCTATGTTTCTATTTTACCACCAGTGGCCGCTGCTTCTCTCACTCTGAACTATTGTGTTGCACTTCCACTCCTCACCACTGGAGGCTTCTGTGTTATTCTAGGATTTGCCCTTAACCAAGAAGACCGATGTTTGCCAATTTGAAGCCATCTTGTTTCCTGTTTGGGCCTATTTATACCCATGAGGCAATTCAACCATTGCTCGAGTATTGTGACATGTTCCAGTCTCCAGCTCCTCTGAACTACAATCTACACCTCAAGCCACACCCCGGACTACTACTCTACAACATCTAACTGTGCCTGGCTTTCTTCCATCTGGCCACTAGATTCCAGCCGTGAGTACCAGTTATTGTAACACGTTGGTCCAGATGATTGACTTTTATTGGCATACACACAACGCGTATCTGGCTGTCATATTTACACGTGAGAAAGGGCCTGTGTTAGCCCAAAACGCGTTGTGTGTATGCCAATAACAGTCACTCATCTGGACCAGCGCTATTGACCCTCATTTTTTTCTTCCTGGAGAAATTCTCCTTATATTTGGAAAAATGAGACAAGTACATTGGTAACATAAAAAGTCCAGTACATGGGTAATGTAAAAAAAAAAACTAACATCTCACAGCAATGGAATTACAATTTTTGTGAAAGTTTTGAACCTTTTTAGTAAATTAAGCACATAGAAATACACATGGAAAGGGGCAACAAAAAAAAAATAAAAAAATCTCAAACTATAGTTGTTCAATTTTCCAACAGAAATAGGAAAAACTCATATAAAGGCAAAATAAAGAAAACAAACTGTAAAACTTAATAATAAAGACGGAGCTGTTGTCAGGGACATAAGTTTTCTCTCAAAAGTATTTTATCTTTCAGCTCTTTGTAAAAATTATTATTATTCAGATGACTGTAAAACGTTGGTATTGCAGACAAAAGCCACAGTAAAACATCCCATTTTTCATAACTTCCATTATGTCAAGATTGAAGCAATGGAAAGAACGCTGATAGCTATATTGCTTGTCACAAAATCTATTTTCTGTGTTGGTTGTTTCTAATCATTCATGCTTATGGAAATATAATTGGGTTCTCTATAATTCTTTCCACTTTGCCTAAAAATAAACAAATTAATACTTTTTCAATGTCCTAGATGTATGTCTATCACAGCAGTAAGTTCTCTCAAGAGTAAAACAAGGGACGTCAGTGTTCATTTCATACCATTTGCTCAATTCTCATATGTTGAACAATGTTGATTTGTTTTTGGCATTTTCTGCTGATCATAAGAGTTCTACTCCCTCAGTAATCATTTGTTATTTAAAATGCATTATAGAGCACTAGAGGCACTTTGACCCAGGTTCACATAGTCATACATAGCATGGGATTACAAATGTCTCAAGTCTCACTTAACACAAAAATACTGTATGAGCTGATTAGCTGAATTTGAGTATTGTAGATTATTTTTAGGTCAGAATCATTGATATCAGACCTAAGGTCATTCATTCATTCATTCATTGCAGGCTGTCAGCATGAAATTATGGGGCACCTAAAGTTTGCAATATATATATATATATTGTGACAACTTGGGGAATTAGTCTCAAAATGGCGGCAGACTCCTGGTCCGGACACCGGTGGTTCGTGGTACTGGGCGCCGGAAAGATAGCGTTCAGACGGTCCAAGTGTAAAATAAAACTGACTTTATTCAGCTTAACTGCAACATAACAAAACAACAAACATCTAGGCCACAGTTAGGGCACTAACTCACTCCTTGAGCCCTTAACTAGCCTGACTATTGCTCAGCTCCAGCAACAGTCCCCTGTGGACCCCAGCCCTTCTGGGACAGAGCCTCTCTCTCTGTCCTTAGCTGGTCCACCATCTCCTGCTCCTTGCAGGATACTCCAGCCTTCTGGAGTTACACGAGCCACCCAAAGGTGTGGCTGAGGGTCTTTTCAGGGCTGGCCTGGGTCGCTCCCTAGCACCCTCTAGGTTCACAAACTCACAATATATATATATGCAGTTGAAACCAGAAGTTTACATACACTTTTATACACATTATTATTTTCTGCAAAGTCAAAAGTTTACATACATTTCATTAGTATTTGGTACCATTTCCCTTAAACTGTATGACTTGGGTCAAACGTTTTGGATATCCTTCCACAAACTTCTCACAATAGTTGGTAGGAATTTGGGCCCATTCCTCCTGACAGTACTGGTGTAACTGAGCCATATTTGTAGGCCGCCTTGCTCGCACCTGCCTTTTCAGCTTTGCCCATAAATTTTCAATAGGATTGAGATCAGGGCTTTGTCATGGCCACTCCAAAACATTGACTTTGTTATCCTTAAGCCACTTTGTAACCAGTTTGGCAGTATGCTTCGGGTCATTGTCCATTTGGAAGACCCATTTGCACCCAAGCTATATATATATATATATATATATATATATATATATATAGTAATCTGAGAGAGAATTCTGTGAATTTCATGGTTTTACATTTTTACATATCAGAACATAATGAAAAAACATTTGGTCCTTAGAAGGTCTTACAATTAGGTACATACAACCTCTGATGAATAACAGAAGACAAATTATACTATGTCATTACTTATATAACATAAAGTAGTTCAAAATGGAGAAGCAGTCTGTAAAAAATTAAAGGGGTTGTCCGGGATAAATTGAAATCCCTACACTAATCTAAACACCGTCCCCCCTCCTACTTTCTAAATAACATAATTTATCAAAAATATATATTTACCCATATCATCATGTTATCACCCCAGGGACATTTGCTGGTTATCCGGTGACGATCCGTCTCCCCATTTCTGGAAACGGAACATCACTACTACTCCATCATACTTATGTATCTTCTTCCTTCCAGGCTTCTTCCTGCAGTACGGCTCCTCCGTGTTTTCTGACTGCCATGCGTGCTACAGACCGAGCGCTGCTCTGTGCAAACCATAATCCACCTCTACTGGACAGGCATGGGAGCAGCATCACAGACCTGCACAGTAGAGATGGATCATCAGCTACAGAGCAGCACTGGGTCCATAGCATGCACAGCAGTCAGAAAAGAAGGATGGGCGTCCTACAGGAGGAAGAGAGGTAAGTATATAATGGGGTCTGGGGTTGAGCTGAGTAGATCGGGAAGTACTAGTAGTTGTGAGCGGGATAGCTAGAGACAGGGAGGGGGTGTATGGGAGGGAGAGAGAGAGAAGGGAGGGAGGTGTGAGGTAGCTAGCGTGGGCTTTACATAGCAGGAAGCTGAACCATGTAAACAAATGCAGAAGATACCAGGAGCTCCCAGAGACACCCAGCAATCACTCATAACACTGTTAAAGGTATATGGGTGCATTTATTAACCCATTAATAGCACTAACAGACCTTTTTTTAAAAAAAAAAAAAACATTTTTGCCTGGAAAACCCCTTTAAGTATACCCTTAGTGCTTCTGTAGTAATTAGGAGGATAAGTAGCAGCCAGGTGCTGCTAAACAAATGTCTTTGATTAAGTGATCTTCCACAAGTGGGATCACCTCTATAAAAGCAGAGGTTTTGGCAATTTCCTGGCCTAGAGCATTGAGGAATGTATTAACACAATGCCAAGGAGGAAAGATATCAGCAACGATCTTAAAGAAGCAATTGTTGCTGTTCATCAATGTAGGAATGCTCATAAAGCCATTTCCGTCCTTCTACAATGAGTAAGATTATTCACAAGTGGAAACATTTAAGACAGTAAACAATCTTCCCAGAAGTTGAAGTCCTAGCAAATTCACCCCAGGATTAGACCATTTTGCAAAGAAATTGCAAAAGACCCAAGAGCTACATCTAAGACTCTACAGGTCTCAGTTACCATGTTAAATGTTCAAGTACAATTATAAATAGACTAAACAAGAATGGTTGGTTTGGAAAGATTGCCAGGAGAAAATCTCTACTCTCCTAAAAGAGCATGGCTTGAATTTGCAAAGTTTCCTCAGAAAAAAACACAAGACTATGGAGCAATGTCCTTTAGGCTAAGGCCCAACGTTGCTGAAAAGCTGCTTTTTTTTTGTTGCAGATTTTTATTTTTTTTTTTTTTGAGTTAAAGCCAGGACTGGATTGAGCAGAATGAAGAAGTATAATTATTTTCTATATATTTCCCCTTCCATTTGAAGCCACTCTTGGCTTTGGCTAAAAAAAAACTGCAGCAAAATCTGCAACAAAAAAAGCAGCTTTATCCAAAATGATGTTTTATATTTAACAATTTACCAGAAGGCAAGAAAATCCCATTTATAACAAATAATTATAAAACTTTAACTTTAATGGATAAACTATTATAAACAAAATTCTCACACCAAATGAGTTTCAGGTCAAATAAATTTGGTACAAATCAGAGCTTAAATTGGCTTAAAACATAGTGTATAACACGGTTGGGGCTCCTAGGATATCTCATTGTTTTTTAGCTCTTTGAAGCAAACACACATGGCAGTTATTTTGCAATAAGCAATGGTTTTGTATAAAAATTAGCCCGTTTTGATGGCTTGCAAGTGCTACAGACTTGTTATTTTGAAAAATATTTGTTGCTATGTGCCTAGTTGAAAAGTGACGAAGAAGCTTTAAAAAATATAACTTTGTTTTTTTTTTAATGCCAACAGGACATGTCCGGCTGAGTGGTGGCTGTGGTGGTAGTTGTGGCAACATGAGTGGCAGAACAGTATTAATAATGTGATGGACAGGGCTGCAAGAGATGATGCCCGACTGTTTTGAAGTAGCATGCAGCATCAGCAGTACAGTAAATGGAACATGATACAGGGAGACATGTAAAAAAGGTATGTGGAAATCCTCACATATTTCACATAACAGCACTTTGTATGTATTGGTTACAAAAAAAAACCAAAAACGTTAACAAACTGAGATTTTTCAGACCATAACACACTGTGTCAATCAGCTTGTTTTTTGTTTGTTTGTTTGTTTTTGCCGTTTATAACTGCACTTTGTATGCATTTAACAAAAAAAACCCACAGCAATAGGCAATGACAAATCTGACACTGTATTTTAAAAAAGCGCTCTATTGTAAAAAACAGAACAAAAACAAATGAGTTTATTGGCAATTAAATAGTTAACTGTCCAGTGTATCTAGGTCTGTGCAAACTGCAGTCACAGGCTCACAGCACAGTGCAGAAATTCTTCCTCCCACCACTCCTATGATTTATCTGCCTATCTGCCACATCAGCACTGTAAGGTCTCCACCTACCACTTATTAATGGCTGTGAGGCTGTCAGGTGATATCAGATTATGCCATAAACTTGCCATCATAGACTCTATTTACTGCACAATGCAAGTCATAGCTGTTATTTTAGGTCACCTGAGACCAATTGCAAAGGTTTCAGTTTTGTTAAAAACTTTTGGAATATCTGGCACATTACAATTGTCAATTTCTAATTATGGACATACACTATAGATCAAATGCTGCAGCTGATTGATCAACTGGGCATTACGGACTGTATATTAATATATATTAAACACCAAGCATCCCCAATGAACTGGCTTCATCAGGGGTCTCTGAGGCTCATTATTGTTATTTTGTTGGTACATGGAAATTCTGGACCTTCTGGCAAATTGTTAAATAAAAAATGTGACTTTCCATAAGCAACAAAGTTGGACAGTTTTTAGTGTTATAGTTTTTTTAGACAGACAAACCCAAAGTGGAAGTGTTTGGCTATAATGCACAGCGCCATGTTGGTGAAAACCATTGTTTGCTTTGGAATCAAATGTTATTGCAAAACTTTGAGCACTTTCTGTACACTGTCCTGTTTGTGGGTTTGTGACAGTAAAATATCATAAAAACTGTGAGTAAAGAGTCTGTGTCTGTATTCATTTCCTCTCAGTACTGTGGTTTCCCCCACACTACAAAATTTGCCTATATAAGTGAATTGACTTTATATTAAATTTGCCCTAGTGTGTGTTTGAGATAGGGAAATAAAATTGGGAGCCTTACTGGGGGCATGAACTGAAGTGAATGTTGATTATGAATATGTTGTGAATATATAAAAATGCATGACATCATTACAGTAATACCTTGTACATTCGTGAGGTTAGGTGCCAGAGCGGGTCTCGGATCGCGAGGAATCGCGAATGCTTGGTACAAGCGCTTAGAAGCGCTTACAATGGCGGTTTCTAATGTTTAACCCCTAAATATCAATAAACTTTACCCTACAGTACTGTACAGTATACTAAAGTATACTAAAGTATACTGTACAGTACTGTATATTAATACATTCATTCATTTTTCTTATACACTCACAGTAAAATGAAACTAATTACCGGGTACGTAACGAACAGGACGCTACTACCCAATAGCGAAGGTGTTTTTTTAAATTACATTTCACAGATCTGAAAAAAAAAGAGCAAAATCTATATATGTTAGTTGCCAAAAAAATATCGCGAATCTGTGAATTCGCTAATTCGGAAGCACGAGTGTATGAGGTATTACTGTATATATAATCCTAACTTGTGATCCAGAGAAAGGCAAAAATAACCTCTGAGGCAGGAGCCAACTGCCCCACATTAGGAGAAAAAATTATTTTCTGATTCCATATATAACAATCACAACAAATCTTTGGATCAAGATACCATCTCCACAAATCTAAGGCCCATTACTTGTATTATTGTAACTGTAAAGAAAGACATATAGGCCTGCAATATTCTTCTAAAATTACAGTGCACAGTTGTGTAATTTCTGAGCTGTAGTGTTCCCAAATATTTTACCCCTTTCTAAATAAAGAAGTGGTCAATTCTAAATAAAAAGTTAAAATCATAACAATAATATTAAAATTGTGCTATAATTATCTGACTTACTAAAAGTTTTTTTCCAAACTGATTTGTTATGGCTATGACTATGTTTGTGAATGGCACTAGAAATGGGAAATCCCATGTTTTATTTTGCTACAATAGGGACAGTATTCCTCAGAAACCTGTTTCTATTTTAGTAAGCTATCTTCTTTGTAAATTCTGAGGATTTCCAGATAATTTACTTAGTTTAAACAATTTAACAGGGAAGCTTTTACTCAGTTGTGTTCACCAGATGACTTATAGCAAATCTTAGACTACTCTGCTACTATTGTGGATGCAACTTGAGCACTCCTTGATCATTTTGCTACTCAGAGTTGCATCAACATCAGGTTTGCATTGTGACCCCATTCACTTAAATTATTGCAGATGCTGCAGGGTTTTATTGTGGAGAAAATGGATGTGTAGCCCCTGCACTGACTGTGATGAAATATCTATCTATCTATCTATCTATCTATCTATCTATCTATCTAAAATCATGTTATGAAATGTGTCATGGAGTTCACTTCAGTGTGTCAGCACGGTTCCTGTTTAAATTGCATTTCCTTTTTATTTTACATTGTATAGGTATGTCTTTCTTGTTACATGTTTTTTTGTTAAGCACTGTACTTTTTTACGCATATTAAATCTAAAATTTAATAAGACTGTCCTGGTCTCTAAACATCCCCAAAAGTCTGATGAAAGCAAATATTTCTTAGGCTTGTTACCCTTTTGTTTGCTATTTGTGTGTGGTTTGGGAATATTAGTGTCTCACCTAACAAGTGGTGCCAGCAGTTTGTATGAATGTATGATTGTAGGGGTTGCTTCACTCCTGTGTAGCGTAGTGTGATAGATGAGTGTGGAAGGGAATGCAGAAGCAAAGCTCCTCTTTAAAGTTGCATACAGGGTCAAATGTGCATGTGTGGTGAGTAGGATGTACAGATACCTGACAGAATTTGGTATACAGCAAGTCAGAATTTTTTTTGTATGAGACCTGACTCATGACACTGACCATAAAAAATGGGACAGATTTACTGATCCTGTCTAAAGTTTAGGCAGCATAATTTTAGACAAGAATATTAGAAGATCTGTCTAACATAGGAAGATGCAGAAAATCACAAAGAATGTGCCACTGTGATTTGACACAATGCATCTCAATAAATTAGAATATCTTTGAAAAGTTAATTTATTTCAGTAATTCAATTAAAAAAGTAAAACTCCTATATTTTATAGATTCAGTATATAAAAAGTAATTCAGCTAAAGAAAACCCCAAAATTAGTATCTCTCAAAATTGATATATTGTGTGAAACCAATTAAAAAAAATATTTTTAATACAGAAATGTTGGCATAGAAAGAAGGATGTACAACATAGTCACTCAATACTTGGTTGAGCCACTCAACACTTTGGTTTGTCTGAATTACTGTATCAGTGGGGCATGGCATGGTGCACCGAGGCACTGCTGACGTTTTATGGAAGTCCAGGTTGCTTTGATAGCAGCCTTCATCTCGTCTGCATTATTAGGTCAGGTGTCTCTCATCTTCCTCTCAGGTTAGGCAAATTGCTTTGATAGCGTGATGTTGTGGTTACTAAACTGGGTATTGGTACTTCTGGCAGTGTAGACAGGTGCCAAGTCCTGCTGGAAAAGGAAATCAGCATCTCCATAACACTTGTCAGCAGACGAAAGCATGAAATGCTCTAAAATTTCTTGTATATCAGCACCAACAGATGACATAGCTCCCCAAACCAATTTGGATTTCCAAATGAAATGCAAAATTGACTTTCATCTCAAAACAGGACTTTGAACCACTGGGCAAAGTGTCCAGTCCTTTTTCTTTTTAGCTCAGGTAAGACAATTTCTGACATTCTCTCATGAGTGGCTTGACACAAGGAATGTGACAGTTATAGGCCATTTTCTGGATACATATGTGTGTGTGATAGCTCTTGAAGCACTGACTCTAGCCATAGTCTGATCCTTATGTATCAAATTCTTGAATGGCCTCTTTTTGAGAATCCTTTCAAGGCCGTGGTTTTCCCTGTTGCTTGTACCACACATTTTTCCTTCCACTCAACTCTCCAGTAATATTCTTGGATAATAATAATCTGTTAATAGCCAGCTTCATAATAATGACCTTTTGTGATTTACCCTTCTTGTTGAAGGTGTCAATGACTGTCTTCTGCACAACTGTCAAGACAGAAGTCTTCCCCATGATTGTGTAGCCTACTGAACCAGACTGAGGGACCGTCTAAAGGCTTAGCAGGTGATTTGTGTTGATTTGCCAATTAGATTATGACAACATGAGTCTTTTTCACAATATTCTAATTTTCTGATATAGTAACGTTTGAGTTTTCATAAGCTGCAGCCAAAGTCAAAAACATTGAAAGAAATAAACACTTGAAATAGATCACTCTGTGAAAGGGCTTCACTTTTTTAATTGAATTACTGAAATAAATTAACTTTTCAAAGATATTCTAATTTATTGAGCTACATCTGTATTCTGATTTTCCCTTCTAAAGAGAACCAGTCACATGGAAAATGCAGTGCAATCTGCATGCAGAAGGTTATAGAGAAGAAGGAGCTGACCAGACTGATAGATAGTGTTTTTGGTAATTGATTCAGTATAAGCTGTCATTGACTCTCTTTCTATGCAAATAGTGTTTATTTTAGTGCAGTATGCTACATTTTGGGACATGCCCCTTTTTGCAAAGCTATTACACTATCTAGTAAGGTGCAAAAAGGATATTTAAGACATAATAAATCTGCAGCAAAGAATGTACATTACCTTTAATGCAAAAATTGAGCCAGAATTCTAGTGCATTCAGTTTAGTAAATCTTCTACATTTTTTCAGTTTTGCCTGAATTGTTCTTTTAATCTTTTTCTAATCATTGTAAATGTAAAGACAGTATTTAACTAGTAATGCAATACAAAAGACATCTTAATTAGTTTTCTGGAAAGAAAAAACTGAAGGTAAATATTCTTTTTCTTAGGAATTATCATTGACAACCAATAGCACTCATAATATATTTCCAGATTTGCTGCTGCAATAAAATCTAACACACATTTGAATATTTTAGATGAAGCAGTAATAATTCACAGCCCTCGGGATCTTTATTTACAAGACAATTTCAATGAAAATGTACATAACATTTTATAGTATTGACAGAGACAAAGCGCTTTAAAATTAAGTGCCCTTTCTGTAAGTCTGTTATTACTCTGAAATGTCACAATGATTTGGCTCATCAAACCTCAGCAGTAAAGAAAAAAAAAAAGAATAAAGATTTACTTTAGTCAAACCACATGGATGATCAGTTCTCTCTAGCTATATAAAATGATAGTTCAGACCAGAGGTGGGTTATGAGACAATGGAGTGCTTAGTTATATAGTTTTAGGGCTCTCGTCCTTTGGTAGATACGCTGATCATACGAAGTTCAGATAGACTTTGTGCAGTTTGATAACTTGCTGAAGCATGATATCTTATTACAGAAGACAACAAAAGCCACTGAAAGTCAAGTTAAACTTTGCATCATATATACCTTTACATAGATCAGGGCCGTGCCCGCAGAATGATGGTTTTCATACACAACTGTCCATCTGTCATGCAGCAAGCTGTAGACACTGTCGCATACTGGAAAAATAGTGCCTCAGTCTTCCCTCAGATTTGTTATGGAGACACATAGCTTAGCTGGCATGGACAGCAGCAGGCAAAGAAAACGCAAAAGAGAACTAGGTAGATCAGCATTAGAGTTCAAAAGAGTAGTAAAAACACCACTGTACCTAAACACTGTGCACCCTACACAAAGTATGGCTATGGCACAACACAGACCAAGCGTGAGGTTGTAGGTGACACAGGGTTGAAGTGCATGGTGTGTCACCAAATTCAATCTGTATGGGCAGATTGAATCTGTATATGCTGTTGGGCAGCACAGTGGCTCAGTGGTTAGCACTGCAGCTTTGCAGCGCTGGAGTCCTGGATTCGAATCCTGCCAAGGGCAACATCTGCAAGGAGTTTGTATGTTCTCACCGTGTTTGTGTGGGTTTCCTCCCACACTCCAAAGTCATACTGATAGGGAATATAGATTGTGAGCCCTATATGGGACAGTGACTGTCAATGTCTGTAAAGTACTGCGGAATATGACGGCGCTATATAAGTAAGCATAATAATAAATAAATCCGTAGTGCCACAACCAGACTGCACAAATGTCCTATTTGTAACATCTTTGCCCTTTTGGGTCTCCGGTCGCATACTACGGTGCAGGAGGCGTGTTCATTTGTGATTCTTTGCTCCTGTTGTTTTAACACAGCTGAGTATTTGTTGCTGTGTGTCAGTCCAGCCAGTGCTATTAGTTCCTTTGGTTTCTAAGGAGTTACAGTTAGTAGCTATTTGATTGACTTTCCTCCTTGCCAATCGAGCCTAGGGCAGATTCCCTTTATATAACTTTACAGCCCTCGTTTTCATGCTTGCTATTAGCTTCTCTGAATGTGCTGGCTATTACCTGTTTACTTATATTATATTTCTGACCTTGGCTTCTCCTTTTGACTCTTCTTCTGCTTTCAATTTTGTACTGCGCTGCTCTCTCGATTTCCCGTGTCTGTTTGTTTGTCTTGTCTGCGGTTTTCGTTTAGACTCATAATGTATAAAGGGACTGTTGCCCAGTTGTCCTCTACTGCCTAGGGTAATTGAGGCAAGTAGGTAGGGACTGAGGACCCACTGTCTCTGTTATTCCCTTGCTCCCAAGTTTCAGCAGCAGCACTAGGGAATTGCTTAACTAGCAATTCCCTAACACTATCTCTCCCTAAGAAAATATGGGACTTTGCCACCAACATATAAAGACAGTATAATATTTACTATCTCACTAATACATCAATGGCAAGTAATACGCAATCCAAATAAATTGCACCAAATAAGTATACATCAATATACCAGTAGCACAAATACATTACAAAATTAGTAACAATATGACACCAGTACAGCAAAGTGTCAATGGAAACAGAGACCATCCCATAAAATTTGTTGAGATATTATAATGATATTTTTGGGGACATAAATTAATAGGTTATTTACCTGTTCTATTTTTCCATAAAACAACTAGTTAAGGGCATAGTGACTGTTGAAGATCCCTCTGGTACCTATTTTATATTTACTTCCAAAAATAGATAAAAGGTTGCGGAATTCATCTTGTCATCCCATAGTTTTGGGAATTAATTATTTGTTCAAACTTCTTGCCTTATATGTGGACACCCTACTTTAGGGAATTGTTTAGAAACTTAGAAGACTGAAGGACACTAATGATTATTTGACAAGTATTAGAGGAAGATCAATTGATGAAATTACATTTTTGTGTATCCTAGATGTAGGTAGTTTATACACAATATGCCTCAAGAGGAAGGATTTGCTACATTCAAGATTGGCTTTGTGAGGGCACCTTATCAAATGAAATGATTCAATTGTTTGTTACATTATTGGTGTTTATTTGATCTAAGAATTACTTTAGATTTAATGAAGATTATTACTTGCAGGTGTAGCTGACTTCAATGGGTTTCACCATAGCTCTAAGTTTTGCAAATTTATTTATGAACACCCATGAAAGCAATTTTGTAATAAAAATATGCTTAGACAAAACATTGTAAATTGGTATAGAAAATGTGGCTGGTGTATGTATGCTGTGGAGAGGTACTGAAGAAGAATTATTACTTTTTGTGGATTACTTAAAGACTGTCATGAGCTTAATCTTACATTGGCATATAGCAGCTCAAAAATTAATTGTTTAGAGGTTGAAGTGACTAAATGTGAGGAAGGGTTTGTGACTACAATGTATACCAAACACCCAGACAAGAACAATATGTTATATTGTAAAGATTTTCATGCCCCCCACACATTAAGAAGTCTTCCTAATGCCAGAAGGATTTGTAGTTCATATGAGGCTTATGATGATAATGTAAAGAAACATCTGAGAAGTTCTCACAGAGGATACTTGAGATAAGATCCTATATGAAGGTGAGAAAAATAAAGGGACTAACATTGGCAAAGAAGGTGCAAAGAAAACTGGTTTACACTGCTAGATATGGTAAACATGTCCTGTTGGTTAGAGGAACAATATGCAAATACTGGGACATTCTAAGACAGGACTCTAAGTTTGGGTCCTTGTTTAGGGTTGTTACACTGTTTGGATAAGGCATGACATAAGAACCAAAAAGACAAGCAATAAACAGATGGTTTTTGACCGCCAGGAAAAGGGTACCTTTGCTTATCTCAATTATGGATGTTGTAATTCCATATTTCGGGGTGATCATACACATTATAGCCCCAAGGGGACAAAGATGCCTGTAAAAGGCTTCTATACTTGTGATAGCAATGTGATGGTGAAAAGGTCATGGGGAAAGGGGTAAGTGGGACAAACCTCTTGAAAAATTAAACTTCGATTAGATTAACATAATTAATGCATAAGAAATTATAAAGATGGTGTGAAGCTACTGTAGATGGATCATTACATTGGATACAATGTTTCTGGTGGGAAAGATACGAATGCTTTTCTCTAGCATGTGTTGTATATTGCTAGTATATTATTTGTGTGGTATTGTTGTATTTATTATCTTATTTTATTTGTGTGTTTTCATCAAGCAAGTAAAGGGATAAATAGTCTACTTGTGGAATGTGTGACTTAAAAGGCTGTACTGGGTCAGCATCATCATACATGAGGAAGAGGCATGGCCCCCCGATACATCATGTGACAATGGAGTGATTAAGTAGGATTTACCTCACATCGTGATCTCTCTATGAATAGATTTATGATGCTAAAAAATTAATAAATGGAAGTATTCCAAATAAGACTTCTGAAACATGAGTAGTTGCATAACTGGTAATCCACAACAGCCTGTTCTGGAACTGTGCGGTATATTATATACCATCTTACTCTTGCATCAATGGCAAGTAATACACCATCAAAATAGACCAAATTAGTACAAATCAATATACAAGTAGCAAAACTCAGTATTGGTATAATATGATACCAAAATACAGCAAAGTGTTATTGTAAACAGAGACATTCCTTAAAAAGTTACCCAGATAAACATCTGGATACCCAGTTAAAGGGAGCTCTGACTAGGTAAAGGGAAACTCACACTTGAAGGTTGGTTCCACCACCTTACATTCGCATGATTTTGTATTAACATATTTAACATTTTTTAAATTGCTGAGATATTATAATGATATATTTGGGGTCATAAACTAATAGGTTATTGATATGGAGAAAAGTCATACTATTCCAAATGACTAACATTCACCTGTCATATTTTTCCATAAAACAGCTTGTTAAGGGCATAGTGACTGATCATTACTGCTATGTAAATGCATTTGTTTTCTATGGAGCTTTGTTAAAATAGTCATTTATAGCCAGAGGCCAAGAATTCATCCAATCATTTAGAAATCTGTTGCGGCTACTAGTATAGTCTGGAGAAGCTGACTGTAATAGTGCTTTCAGCTAGCATAATAAAACGCACTAAAAATACATTTTACCTACATTACATTCCCCTCACAGTATTACTTCTCTTATATATGTCATTTTAAAGCTGTAAGAATCTATACAATTATCTGTATCTATTAAAGCTGTGTATTAACTTAGTGCAATTTACTTCTATTAAGTAGAAATGTCCCTTACTGGATTATGATACAGAATTGAATCGACCCCAGTGGCTAATAACATCCCGGTTATATCTTACATTTTATTTACTCTCTTTAATTAGCATTAATGAAAAGTGTCTACACATAAATACAATTATTACGTTCACAGCTATGGCCTTCTGAGTCCATTCAGAGCAATTGGAAATATCAGGAATATTCTTGACCTAAAACAAGGCAAGAAAGAGATTTTACGGCACAAAGACTTCAATTGAGACTGATGTACAGCAGACCTACTGTACAGGAACAGGATGCCTGTGGCTCAGGAGTCTCAGGCAGCCTGCAATAAAATAACAATAAGATCACAATATAATGCAACACAGAATTACTGCAGTATATCATGAGAGATTAAACTATTGCATATTCTTCCCCTTATGGAGACTAAAAATAAATGTGAAAAAAAGTTTTAGGCTAAGGCTACATGCTGAGAGATAGTCATGGTGGAATCGCTGGCTGTTAACATACTGCAAAGTATAGTACAAGTGTAGCGGATGGGACTTAAATAAATCCTATCCACACACTGCGGGAAAAAATACAGCGCAAAGTATCTTGTGCTGCGAATTTTGAAGAAACAGCATGCCAATGTAAGTCTAAAGCCCCTCTTTTTGCAGATTTTGCTGCATTTTTTGAGCCAAAGTCAGGAGTGACCTGAAAAGGAATGGAAAATATAAAGGAAATACTAAGACATTTCCCTTCTGTGAAATACACTCCTGACTTTGGATAAAAAAAATGCAGCAAAATCTGCAACAAAAACCCTGCATTTCGGCAAGTTGAAACCCTGGCTAACCACGCAGAAAAACACTTGTGAATCCTACAGCACAAACCAGCTGTTTAGCAGATCAACTGTAGAAATCCCACTACAAACTTGAGCGTGTGGCTTTAGTCTAAGGCTAAGGCCCCAAGCAGCGAATTGCTGCGAAAAACACTGCAGAAAAGACCGCGGCGGAAACACATTGCGTTTTTTCCTCTGCTGACTTTGTTCCCCTATTATACCTATATGGGAAATGACAGCGTTTCCACAGGTATAATTGACATGCAACTTTTCTGCTGCAGATTTTCTTTTGCAACATGGGACCCTGGCCTTAAAAAGCTTTTTAAGAAATCTGGAATAACAAACTATTAAGACTTGAATCACCCATTTCCCTATTGATAAAAGTTGTAAACAATACAAAACACGCATAGCTGGGATTGTTTCTTTTTATAAATATCTGATCTATTAAAATATCAACATTATTTTAGGTTATCCTGCATGATGAACACCATAAGAAAGGACACTAATATAAATTCAATATTGGCGTCATACTGACTAGAGATAAGTGATTCGAAGCTGACGAAGTGGAATTTGATCCGAATTTCAGGAAATATACGATTCGAATCGAATCTGGATTTCCTCACGCTTCGTGGTAACGAATTACATTTTTTCCTAAAATGGCTGCTGTACATGTTAGGACATGGGGCAAGGAACTCTGGGAACCCAGGATCGCCCACAATGCCAAGCGTGCAGCTAATTAGCAGCCAGCCGGACCTGATTGGCTGCCCGCATGGCATTGTGGTAAAGGCTAAATACTATACTCGGTAAGGACCTTCTGATGTCTGACGGTCACATGACATGCTCTAGTCATGTGACTGGGAAGGCATGTCTGCTTGTAAGAAAGTCCGTACACATGATGAAAAGTTGTATCCTGTGCAGTGGAGGAACATGGAGAGATGTGAGGTGCGTGGTGTACTGTTGGGGGGGAGAGATGTGAGGGGCACGGTGGACTGTGGGGGGGAGAGATGTGGGGTGCACGGTGGACTATGGGGTGCACGGTGGACTGTTGGAGGGAGAGATGTGGGGTGCATGGTGGACTGTGTGGTGCACGGTGAACTGTGGGGGGAGTTTTGGGCTGCATAGTGAACTTGAAGGTAGTGTGTGAGTGGGGATTTAGAGCTGCGTTAGTATAGGGGATGGAAAACTATGGTCCAAGTTTGGTGGATTTGGCAAGCTGTGGCCCTGTGGGGCTGAGCTGTAGGGGATAGTGAGCTTGATACCTTTGTGAGATGTGTTGCTGTGGGGGATCTAGCGAGACACTTAGGCTGGATACTTTGAGCTAGGCCACGTTGCTATGGTAACATGTAAACTATCGGGTAGCGCGGCGTCCTTAGCAGCTACAGGACGCCGCGCTACCTGATGGTGTCTCACTAGACACTGTGGCTGGAAAGTTCACGCTAGGCAACGTTGCTATGTGTCTCTATCCTTATATGGAATATTAAAACATATGAATCTTTATTTAGTCAAAAAAATAAAAAATAGGTATCAAAATTGTCACTTCAAAAATGTTAAAAACATAGCTTAAAGATCATCTGGGAGTGAAAGAGAAGCCAACATATTGTTTAACGCTTGGTCCTTCTCCAAAAACACACCCCATGGATATATGATCACACCTCAGGAAGAAATGTACAGTCATGGCCAAAAGTTTTGAGAATGATACAAATATTAATTTTTACAAAGTCTACTGCTTCAGTTTTTCTAATGGCAATTTGCATATACTCCAGAATGTTATAAAGAGTGATCAGCTTAACAGCAATTACTTGCAAAGTCAATATTTGCCTAGAAAATGAACTTTGTCCCCCAAAACACATTTCAACATCATTGCAGCCCTGCCTTAAAAGGACCACCTAACATCGTTTCAGTGATTGCTCCATTAACACAGGTGTGGGTGTTGATGAGGACAGGGCTGGAGATCAATCTGTCATGATTAAGTAAGAATGACACCACTGGACACTTTAAAAGGAGGCTGGTGCTTGCCATCATTGTTTCTCTTCTGTTAACCATGGTTATCTCTAAAGAAACACGTGCAGTCATCATTGCACTGCACAAAAATGGCCTAACTGGGAAGAGTATTGCAGCTAGAAAGATTGCACCTCAGACAACAATCTATCGCATCATCAAGAACTTCAAGGAGAGAGGTTCCATTGGTGCCAAAAAGGCTCCAGGGCGCCCAAGAAAGACCAGCAAGCAGCAGGACCGTCTCTTAAAAGTGTTTCAGCTGCGGGATCGGGCTACCAGCAGTGCAGAGCTTGCTGAGGAATGGCAGCAGGCAGGTGTGAGTGCATCTGCACGCACTGTGAGGCGGAGACTCTTGGAGCAAGGCCTGGTCTCAAGGAGGGCACCAAAGAAGCCACTTCTCTCCAGAAAAAACATCAGGGACAGACTGATATTCTGCAAAAGGTACAGGGAGTGGACTGCTGAGGACTGGGGTAAAGTCATTTTCTCTGATGAATCCCCTTTTCGATTGTTTGGAACATCTGGAAAACAGCTTATTCGGAGAAGAAGAGGTGAGTGCTACCACCAGTCTTGTCTCATGCCAACTGTAAAGCATCCTGAAACCATTCATGTGTGGGGTTGCTTCTCAGCCAAGGGAATTGGCTCTCTCACAGTCTTGCCTAAAAACACAGCCATGAATAAAGAATGGTACCAGAATGTCCTCCAAGAGCAACTTCTCCCAACCGTCCAAGAGCAGTTTGGCGCTCAACAATGCCTTTTCCAGCATGATGGAGCACCTTGCCATAAAGCAAAGGTGATAACTAAATGGCTCAGGGAACAAAACATAGAGATTTTGGGTCCATGGCCTGGAAACTCCCCCAGATCTTAATCCCATTGAGAACTTGTGGTCAATCATCAAGAGACGGGTGGACAAACAAAAACCAACAAATTCAGACAAAATTAAAGCATTGATTCTGCAAGAATGGACTGCTATCAGTCAGGATTTGGTCCAGAAGTTGATTGAGAGCATGCCAGGGAGAATTGCAGAGGTCCTGAAGAAGAAGGGTCAACACTGCAAATATTGACTTGCTGCATTAACTCATTCTAACTGTCAATATAAGCTTCTGTTACTCATAATATGAATGCAATTATATTTCTGTATGTGATAAAAACATCTGACAAACACACATAAAAACCAGAGGGCAGCAGATCATGTGAAAATATAATATTTGTGTCATTCTCAAAACTTTTGGCCATGACTGTATACCGCTCTGCACACTATGTTAATTGGCGGAATACACACGGAGGTAGCCCACAATCTGTCCAGGCTTTTACCTCAATGAACCACCCCAGGGTGTGAATATATCATAAGGGGAAAACTCAGGTGGTAATAACCACAAAAAAACATAAGCTTCTCAAGCACTGTCAGATACCACAATAATAAAACAGCACTGTAAGGTTATTGACACAGCGGAGCAAGCCTATAATGTCCTGAGTAAACTGAGAGCTGTAAGCACCTTCGTATAAGACATTAGGTAGATAGCCCTAACAGAGCACCTGTAAAGCACTAGGTAGGTAACTCTCCTCCCTAGCAAAGCACCTTACGTGTTTCTAGAATAAAGATAATTTCTATCCTATCATCAGAGGTAGATAGTTTCTAGGCTAGTATAGTATTTTTGATGTTTATTTGAAGAGCTATCGTTTCCCCCGCTCCCCATCGGCTCTAATATGTGGCTATGATCACTTATGATCTCCTATGCCTTCCAGTTATTGCATTTGAACAGATTCTTTGTATCTATCTGATCCACCTCTGTATACTGTAGTATGTACCAAGATTTACTGTGTTTTTTGTTTGTTTTATTTTGATACTGTGACATTCCTTTGTTCTTACATAAGATAATGTACATTTTAATTGTTTGCAAAATCTCCAATTAAAAGAATAAGAATTATAAAAAAAAAGCCAGGAAAACCCCTATAAATATACATTGCAACTAAGAAATTTGCAAAAAAATACAATAACTTGCTAATGTCAGTATAGAATTTAGATGTAAATCGTGTATTTTATGCAAGAATCTCACTTAACCAATTCTGCATATGTGTGGAAACAATTATGCTAGGGTACTATACCATGTTCATTCCACTGTAAATACAGTGAACTGTATGAATAAAAGATTGCATATTTGGATGGCTGCTGTTGATACATTGACATACAATACTGAGAAGGATTCAGTCCTTGAATGCTGAGAACAAGAAATGACATAGTATTTGAATGTAAATATATCTACTTGGAGATTCAGAAATTAATGAATGTGATATTCTTCAGTAAGGCAAATATGTGTGATAAGAGACGACTCAGCTAATAAGTGGTTTAGAAAGAAGTAATGCTTCACAGAACAAATAATACTTGGCTACATCTTTAGATTCTGCCTGATATTGTTTGCTAAGATACTGTACATCCTACTGGAAGTGGCAACTAAATGAAATAAGAGGACCTGCCAGCTCTTGTTACATGTTAAATAGTTGAATTCCCCATAAAACAAGAGTGCTGGAGTTCCTCCATATGTATGAATAAATTTACAGCTGGGCGTTACCCTTCTATTTGTTAAAGAAGCAATTTTATGAAATAATGTTATTCTCTGGACCATTAGATTGGTACATGATATATACTGTAGTGAAGATTATTGTACCATTGGCTGCATTTGTGAGTTAATTTTTGTCAGCAGCACAACCACTAAAAGAATATCTTCATGATATAGTATAGAGATGGTGTGTGCAGCGATATGGTCCTAGTTAAGGAAATGTTCTCAGCCACACAATAAGGAAAACAGTAGCACTTAAAACGTAGAAAAAAATGAAAATTCTTTATTTCCTCAGCAGCATATATTCAACATTTCAGAGAGATTCCTTATTTTTCTACTTTTGGAGTGCTGGAGTTTTAACTTTTTGTATTGTTTTGTATTTGTGACTTATTCACTCCCTTCTGTTCTTCAGCTGTGCGATGACCAACACTCTGACTCATTAAGTGTCACAGCATCTTATTTGTGGACAAGTCATTTTCTCTGTTCATTCCTATGAAACTTACATCGAGGCTGTCACAGGAATAAAAGAAGCTTGACCCCCTGTCCTCGCATATATCACTGTTTCTGCTGTCTTATTGCTGGTCATGTGACACTACTGAGGACCAGCAGGAAATGCTTCTTTAATGAAGTCTGTTCCTCCACCCTCATGACCACATGGCTGGTGAATCACTGATGGCTAAGGCCATATATTTACAACAGTGACATCATTTTAAGCTAGGTTGACACTAGCATGACCTCTCTGTTGCTATGGTCCATCGAAGGACCAGAACAATGGATAGGCAAACTGCTAAATGGGGTTCGTCAGGTGTCCAGCATTTTAAAACTGAAACAGGCAGAGGAAAAAGTGACCTAGAGACCAGTTATTGTGATAGAGCTTCCGCCACTGAAGGATCCCCAGCTAATCTGACAAGACATTCTGATGATGAAAGTAAAGAAATGTAAACATATAGAACCTATTACTAGCCTGTCCTACCCAACATAATAGTTTTCTTTCCAATGATCCTTGTAATCCATAGATAGCTGTTTTACTCTATTCATTGTTGAAATAAAAATTTTTTTGGAAAAGTTGAGAACCTTGTGCATCATATACAGAGTTATTGCAAACAAAAAGTGGAATGCTCACAATAACCTGCAATCAGATAAGTTCAGAAATTTACTTTCTTTTAGGGTCATCTGCCCCACTTTTGCTTCAACTATTTTTATGCATGAGTCTCTGCAACTCTACAATTACTTTAAGGGGTTGTCTAACTCTTTGTTAAGACAAAAAGGAACAGAAAATGCTTTGAATTGCCAAAAACAGAAATCACCAATTCAGTCCCCCACTGATCTAGTGTAGAAGCTCTAGTGGCCCCTTGACGGTATTTGTTTGCAAGTTTGCAATGATAACGCTCATTGGCTTCAATTATTAGCCTGACGCAGACAATTCTGTTAAGATACAGTTGTCACTACAGTACTTCTACAGAATACCCTTAATAACAATAAAGAAACAGTGAGGACATTGGTCAAATAAATTTGATATTAATTTTCATCAGTCACACAGTGACTATATGTATTCCAAAAATGGTCAACAATTTAGCTACTATTTCAGCAAATGACTTGCAGTTGATGGTCTTGTAGAGATATAAAAACTGTATTTATTATACTTAATATGCAAAGCCATATTTTGATACTATAGGAACAATAAGAGATGTGGTTTAAATTGTTTTCAATTCCATACAAATAATGTCCCTTCATATGGCTGAAGGATTTTATAGACCAAGATGTACATATTTCTGTTGAATTAAATCTGTAACAAATGCAAATTATTTGTTAATTTTCTGCACCATAAAAGAGCATATGATTACATGATGAAAGATGAAATGACCAATCAGTCGGAATATTCCTCATAAAATATATCGGTTTATATTACGTGGAAAGACTAGCCATCTAGTTTGTTATAATGCAAAAGTCATCAATGGAAGATGTAAAAAGAAAGTAGAATGAAAAAAAATGGTCTTATCTATGGACTAACCAGGAAAGAAGAATACTAAATCAGGCTAATTCCAGTAAGGAGCTATTTGCAGGATTGATGAATAGGGTGTCCTTAGTAGATGATGGCTATAGTAGGTAAACTAGAAAATAGTATGGGTGTCATGTTCAGATTGTCTTGGGTAGTAATATGTTGGCAATAGTTGGAAATTTGGAATTTCAACTGGGAGCAGCTAAAGCTTCTAGCTTGCAAACTCTTCCTCCCTAACTGTTGTGCATTTTATGTGGTTTCAAGGCTATATTATGGCACTGCACACACATATACATTCATTGGCAATGCCAAGCAAACTCCAGGCTATATAGCATGGTTGTTTTTTCAGTTGGGGGGATATAGACTGCTCAGCAGTTTACAGGGTAGCCAAGGGTAGTGACAAAGATTAGGTTGAATAGCACTGTGAATACTCATTTGATGCCTCTAACCCATATATATAGATAGATATATAATATATCTATCTATATATATATAGATAGATAGATATATTGTGGTAAAGTGTATGGTAAACTGCTGGACGGGGTGTATATCTCACCTGGTTTCCTCAGCCAGACGAGGTAAGGAAAATCCAGGAAGATGCATGTTGCCTTAGAAGAACGTAATCTACTAGGGATTTTCTTTAAATTACATGGGCTGGATTTTCTGGACTGGAGGACAGGTTGGCAGTGGGAGTCTTCCAGTCCACACCCTTGGTCCACTACTGGGTTTTCCCCTACTCCCAGGTGCTCTCAACTGAGGCTTCCTGTGAGTGATTACTGAGGAAGGAAGCCTGGCAAAAGGAGGGCTGACAAGTAGCAGGCTGGGAGAGAGACAGAGCACCCCTGGAATTGAGGTTTATACACTTTGATATGGTGTTTACTGATATGTATTTGCCTGCACTAGGCTAGTGAGGGGCATGATGCTGTTTATTTAGAGCCGAACAGGTTTAGACTTTTTGTTTTGTTTATACAATGTCGTTTTGTGCTGAAGCGCCTAAATAAAGCACCATTGGAGTTTTAAAACCCACTGCCTGTGTGAATTTGGTCATTGCCGACCCCCACCATGTGAGCTGTTCCCTACAATATATACTAGCAGAAGGACCCGGCTTCGCACGGGTATATTTCATTTTTTGTTTCTGTAGTGGCCTCATAAAAAATTTGCCAGTTTTGCACTTGACATTCAGTATGGCAGTCCAGTATAGGTACAGTCTATTTATGGCTGTGTTGTTATGGAAACCTGGTAAATTAAATGTGAACTTATATTGGCTGATACACGTCATATGACTTAAGGACCTGCCAACTGCTATTGACTCATACAGGTCATAAATATCTTGGTTGCTATGGAAACCTGGTGTAAAGCTGTGTGTATGTCAAGACTGAAGAACCTGCGATTTTCCATTGGTCCATAAGCGTCATGTGATCATGTGTATCTCAGTTTGGATATCAGTGAAAAACCTGTGATCGATCAGTTGTTATGGGAAATCTGGAGTAAAGCTGCGTGTTTGTGACCTTGTGTAACAGTGTCATTCACAGCACCTTGGCCCTTTAAAGCTGACCTACAGCAGTGAAGAAAAATGGCTGTGTTGTTATGGAAACATGGAGTGTAGCTGTGTGCATGTGGCTGATAATGCATTGTCAGATTGGAGATGGGCTTGGGTCTGCTGGGTTGTTTCAGCAGCTCGCTGTTGTCTGTGACATACCTTGTCAGATTGGAGATGGGCTTGGGTCTGCTGAGAGTTTTCATTAGCTTGAGCAGCAGCCATGCGTTTTGCTGCAGGAGGCATGAGTAGCTTAAAAAGTTTTCTATTTATAAGAATGTTGACATCCAGTATGGCAGTCCAGTCAGTGGTGTTAATACCGGGGTAGCAGCGGTAGCGGCCGCCACAGGGCCTGGGACATTAGGGGGTCTGGCGGGCCCCTGATGTTTTTTTTTTTTTAATAGGCCATTTTTAATGGGCCCTATTTACTTACCCATCCCCGCTCCTGCTCACGGCCGCCTGCGCTTCACCTTCTGCGGAGGAGCAGGGATCAGTAAGTAAAGCCGTGGGCCTCAAACCCCACAAACACTGCTATCATTAGCATCATTATCTTTTATCCAGTATAGGTACAGTCTATTTATGGCTGTGTTGTTATGGAAACCGGGTAAATTAAATGTGAACTTATATTGGTTGATACACGTGATATGACTGAATATTTAAGGACCTGCAAACTGCTATTGACTAATACAGGTCATAAATAGCTTGGTTGCTATGGAAACCTGTGTGCCTGTGGAGACTAAGCGCCTGCGAGCTTCTATTGGCTGATAAGGGACATGTGACTGTGTGTATGGCAGTTGGAATACGAGTGAAACACTTGCAGGCTTGTATTGGCTGATGCAGGTCATTTTTTGGTAATACTGTATCTCAGGAACGGTACGTCCTAGAGAGCTGAGACCCGGTCTAAAATCTTCCCGGACACCTGATGTACCTGTGTGCCAAATTTGGTGAGGATCAGTCCAGTCGTTTGATCGCGCATAAAGTAAAGAACAGACAGACTTGCGAAAGTATTCGGCCCCCTTGAACTTTTCAACCTTTTGCCACATTTCAGGCTTCAAACATAAAGATATAAAATTTTAATTTTTTGGTGAAGAATCAACAACAAGTGGGACACAATTGTGAAGTGGAACGAAATTTATTGGTTATTTTATACTTTTGTAAAAAATAAAAAACTGAAAAGTGGGGCGTGCAATATTATTCAGCCCCTTTACTTTCAGTGCAGCAAACTCACTCCAGAAGTTCAGTGAGGATCTCTGAATGATCCAATGTTGTCCTAAATGACTGATGATGATAAATATAATCCACCTGTGTGTAATCAAGTCTCCGTATAAATGCGCCTGCTCTGTGATAGTCTCAGGGTTCTGTTTAAAGCGCAGAGAGCATCATGAAGACCAAGGAACACACCAGGCAGGTCCGTGATACTGTTGTGGAGAAGTTTAAAGCTGGATTTGGATACAAAAAGATTTCCCAAACTATAAACATCCCAAGGAGCACTGTGCAAGTGATCATATTGAAATGGAAGGAGTATCAGAACACTGCAAATCTACCAAGACTCGGACGTCCCTCTAAACTTTCATCTCAAACAAGGAGAAGACTGATCAGAGATGCAGCCAAGAGGCCCATGATCACTCTGGATGAACTGCAGAGATCTACAGCTGAAGTGGGAGAGTCTGTCCATAGGACAACAATCAGTCGTACACTGCACAAATCTGGCCTTTATGGAAGAGTGGCAAGAAGAAAGCCATTTCTCAAAGATATCCATAAAAAGTCTCGTTTAAAGTTTGCCACAAGCCACCTGGCAGACACACAAAACATGTGGAAGAAGGTGCTCTGGTCAGATGAAACCAAAATTGAACTTTTTGGCCACAATGCAAAACGATATGTTTGGCATAAAAGCAACACAGCTCATCACCCTGAACACACCATCCCCACTGTCAAACATGGTGGTGGCAGCATCATGGTTTGGGCCTGCTTTTCTTCAGCAGGGACAGGGAAGATCGTTAAAATTGATGGGAAGATGGATGGAGCCAAATACAGGACCATTCTGGAAGAAAACCTGTTGGAGTCTGCAAAAGACCTGAGAATGGGACGGAGATTTATCTTCCAACAAGACAATGATCCCAAACATAAAGCAAAATCTACAATGGAATGGTTCACAAATAAACGTATCCAGGTGTTAGAATGGCCAAGTCAAACTCCAGACCTGAATCCAATCGAGAATCTGTGGAAAGAGCTGAAAACTGCTGTTCACAAACGCTCTCCTTCCAACCTCACTGAGCTCGAGCTGTTTTCCAAGCAAGAATGGGCAAGAATTTCAGTCTCTCGATGTGCAAAACTGATAGAGACATACCCCAAGCGACTTGCAGCTGTAGTTGCAGCAAAAGGTGGCGCTACAAAGTATTAACTTAAGGGGGCCGAATAATATTGCACGCCCCACTTTTCAGTTTTTTATTTTTTACAAAAGTTTAAAATAACTAATAAATTTCGTTCCACTTCACAATTGTGTCCCACTTGTTGTTGATTCTTCACCAAAAAATTTTAATTTTATATCCTTATGTTTGAAGCCTGAAATGTGGCAAAAGGTTGAAAAGTTCAAGGGGGCCGAATACTTTCGCAAGGCACTGTATATATAAGATATATATATATATATATATATATATATATATATATATATTATATGTGCAGGATTAGTTGCGACAAGGAGGTACATACGTGGACAAAATTGTTGGTACCCCTCGTTTAATGAAAGAAAAACCCACAATGGTCACAGAAATAACTTGAATCTGACTAAAGTCATTTGCCAAACTACATGTTGACAGGCCACAAAGCTTCTGGGAGAATGCCCTATTGACAGATGAGACAAAAAATGGAAATTTTTGGCAAGACACATCAGCTCTATGTTCACAGACGGAAAAAATTAAGCATATCTTGAAAAGAACACTGTCCCTACTGTGAAACATGGAGGAGGCTCTGTTATGTTCTGGGGCTGCTTTGCTGCATATGGCACAGGGTGTCTTGAATATGTGCAGGGTACAATGAAATCTGAAGACTATCAAGGAATTCTAGAGAGAAATGTGCTGCCCAGTGTCAGAAAGCTTGGTCTCAGTCGCAGGTCATGGGTAACAGGATGCAACAGGATAATGACCCAAAACACACAGCTAAAAACACCCAAGAATGGCTAAGAGGAAAACATTGGACTATTCTGAAGTGGCCTTCTATGAGCCCTGACCTAAATCCTATTGAGCATCTTTGGAAGGAGCTGAAACATGCCGTCTGGACTCCATGTTTCCATAACAACCCAGCCACTTTTCTTCACTGCTGTAGGTCAGCTTTAAAGGGGCAGGTGCTGTGAATGACACTGTTACACAAGGTCACAAACACACAGCTTTACTCCAGGTTTTCCATAACAACCGATCGCAGGTTTTTCACTGATATCCAA